>OY998242.1:40778920-42156119 GCA_963922005.1 Cornus suecica
TCACATAATGTTCTGCCGCACCTACGCCTTAGGCGTAGGTCAGGCGTAGCCTAAGCGTAGAACTTCACTTTCTGGACACTTTTTGTTTCTGTAAGCGTAGGCTTGAGTGTAGGCTTTTTCATTAAAACTATTTGTCTCTGCAACTGTGTCAAAATGACCATCTTAATTTCACGAGACTTTTTGCTTGAAGTGACAGCTTCGGAAGCCATTTTTGTCTCGGAAACACCTGTTTGACTATTCTCTTCGATAGAAACGGACGTGTACTTGGATAATTCACCAAAGTTAGCTCTATTTCTTTATTAGGCTCCTAAAATATGCTTAAACACACAAACAACATAAAAATACCAAATAATGGAATAAAAGGATGTAACTATAATGAGTTAAGGGGTCAAAATGGCTAACATTTGACACCTATCACACCCCCGAACTTACATATTGCTAGTCCCTTAGCAATGTACTCAGAGAAACTTTCCTGTTATGATTTTCAATCTAACCCAATCCTTTGGTTTCGTGAGGGTTGACGATTACACTTAGCACATGTAATAAGCCTTTTAAACCCCTAGGTTACCCCTACTGGACAAGTGAAGTCTCGTGAGGGTTTCCGGTGATGGTACCCACAAACATCTCAGTTCTCTGTTAATCAGGCATTCATGAGTTCACACACAAGTTAATTAAGTCATGATACGATGCGAAAGACAATACGGATGCAAATACTCTCACTCACTACCGAACAATAATCATCTCGAGCTTTGTGTTGTGAATGCTTCCCACTTAAGTGAATGACTTTGTTACATTCTACTCCCAATCTAGACAACCCTTCGTGTTTTTGTGCACATTCTACCCTGGTATTTCAATCTTTTTTCTTCCTACTTCATTGATCAAGTTTTTCCATTTTCATAAAAAAAATCAATCTTTCCATCTTTCCACTTACCATCCATTTTTGTCTTTAAGCTCCGGACTTTCCAGCGATGATTTTTAGTCCCAACCAACTGGGTCCGAGCTTCTTCCATGGGATTTATGCTCATTAGTTTTCTCCCATTTAAACGCGAACAATGATATTGGTGATATCAAGGCCCAGTTACTCAGATCAAAGAACTACTTTTTGCATTTTTATTATTTTTTTTAAAAATAATTTTCAATTTTCTCCATTTTAACCATAACATCTCCCCTTTATTATGACAAAAATATTTTTTCAACTACATATTTAAAGATCAACATATTTCCCATAATGAATGTGTGTTTGTGCTTATAGGTCAAGGTCATCCTTTTTTGTTTCAATTTCACTAATTCACTCACCCATGAAAAACCACATCACTTTCACTCAGCTCGATCTAATAATTACTCTCATGAATGAGAATATTACATCATATATTACTCATGAATCATAAACATAAACTCAATCAAATTGTAATGCAAAATACTCATGCGTGAAAATAAAGAACTTCTCCAAAAAATTTCAATTTTTATTCTTTCAAAAAATTTCATTCCATGTAACTATATACCCTCACCCCCAAACTTAAATGAAACCATGTCCTCATGATCAAAAATAATATACGAGAACGTATATAGTTACCCTTGAAGCATGATTCCGGACTTTCATAATACAACACTTGATCTCCTCCCCCAAACTTGATTTGGATCACCTGTAAATATGCTCAACAAAACACACATACCTAATATCATAGCAGGGAAAAGAAATTGCATAAGTAATATCCGAAAATCATAATAATATTGCTCAAGGAATGAGAAATTTTATTAAAATAAATAACAAAGATTTGGCCTTAAGGGCCTACAATCTCTATAAATTTAAACTGCAAAGACGTGATCTTAAGGGTCCACCGTCTCTAAAAACAAAATAAAAGCCTAATACTAAACCCTAGTCCTACTTTGAATCCTTCCTCCTTCTCTCTCTCATCACTCTGCGGCTTTTCTCAAATCTATTCAGAGTTTAACTGTCTTTTCCAACCGATCAAATTCCACCTCCGGACATTGCTTTGTGAATGTCCAACGCACTGTATCCATCTCTCTTAACCTCTCACCCAATTGTTGCTCAGTGATCTTTGATATTAAGAATGGGTATGGAAGATATTTCCCAAACACATCTCCACCCGGCCACCTTCTACACATAATCGCTCATACAGTCGACATATAACTCATTATTGTTGTTATAATACACACCCAATAACCATGAGTCATGGCATACAACATCTTGATAAATGAATGTCCCCTCCAGCTAGTCCTATGATTCTGTCGAACCTAAGCTGCAAGCATATAATCCAAGTATAACAGATCCGATTTTAACCAAAAAAAAATTCAACTTTCCGCTTTCGGATCCGATGTGGCACACAACTCATGAATCATATCTTCGTCTGTATGTGGCCATTCAGCAGGGTACTCCTTCAATTTGCCCTTCAAATGTTTTGGACAACCTAGTGGTATATTCCATGGGTCTGTAATAATTTTTCGATAAACCACTATAGGAGCACTCCACTCATTCACTTGAGCCTTCATAAACTCAAATCCTTCTGGTCCTTCAATCTTCATATTTGCATAAAACCTTCAAACCAATCCCGGATATACCTTTCCTCCAATCGGGCATTCTAAATTCAGTAATCCTAGTTGTTTAAGGATTTCCCTCCTGGGTGCAGTCAATAGCCTGTTCATCGTTTTCGGAAAAAACTCCAATTCAAATTGTAACCTACGCAACATAAACGAGATCGGTGTGGGTTTCTTCCACTTCCGGCTTGTAGCTCCTCCATTCATACTCTCTGCATCCACATGTGGCTCTTTAACCTCAATCAACTCTTCAGGGTCCGATTCTATCTCATACTCGAATTCTATATGCTCACATTCGGGATGGTAGGAAGAAGAAGAATGAATAAAATAAGAGAAACTTGCCATCTTGCTCAAGCTCTTGTGAATTATGAATTGTGTCTTCTCAATAGGTGTATTTATAGATGGATATATCTTAGATTCAAAGAGGAAAAAGATTTGAACTGATGGTAAGATTTAGAGAAGGAAACCAATAATAAACCAACTTGAAATTGTCATTGCACTCCAATTCATAATAGGACTAGGACTCTACTAAAAATTCCTATCTAAATCTTACAAATCCTAAAAACACATCTAAAATAAATCCTAAGACAAGTACAGATACAAACCTAGCTAAAGCACCCCCAAAACAAGTCGAATTTTAAAATTTGCAAAATCTTCCTCACAGAGCCCTATGCCTAAGGTGTAGGTCTAGCCAGGTTATATATATATATATATATTTAGAACAACCCCTACAACCAGTTCATTTTTTAATCCTCTGGTGAAAACCACGCACCCCAAACTTATACGCACACATGTCCTCATAGTGTGATGTTAAAAGCTCAAAAGAACTCAAAATATCAACATACTCAATGTAAGCATAAAAAGTCGCGGGAAATGAATAACTCAATAATACTGATTACAAAAACTATGATGTTATAAATAAAATATCAAAAACATATAGAGTATGATCATTAAGGCGGTCACATGAAGAATCCCATCAAAATCTATCTACCTAACAATTTATCTCTAATGTGAAAAATCTAAAAGAAAACAAAAATCTATACTAAAACTACTCTACTCCTCATCGTCTAAGGGTGGTGGTGTAAGCGGAAACTGGATATCCATGTGTTGTCGAATGCCTTCAATCCTATGATACAACTGCCTATGATTATGCCTACGGGCCTATCTCTCCTGAGCCAACATCTGCTTTAGCCCCTACATCCATGCTATAATAGCATCAAACTGTGTCGGAGACAAAATAACAGGACCACCAGCAGGCGTATGTACCATATCAGCATCCGCAGCAGCCGGCCTCGGTGGGTCATGTGTAGGTTGTCCATCCCCATCTTGTAGGGGAACCTCACCTGCAGCAACCTACGTATCTTGAGCAGGTGGTGGAACTGGACCAAACACTAGTCTCCTCGGTAAAACCTAGGCACTATGTAACCGGTTCCAGTTTCTTGTCCACATCCCTGCTGAGTACGGTGACACATTCTTAAGCTTGTTCTACTCACCCACCTCCATCTCTACACCAGTCTCAAACATTAACTTCATCATCAAGCAGGGAAACCGAATTAGAAATTCCTTCTGTCCAACCTTGGTCTCCTTGTGGAGTTGGATATAGTGCTTAAAAAAACCCTACCACAAAATTTGTGAAATAGAAATCCACCTATCAAACTTGAAAGCATAGTGGAGGGCCAGGAATGGAGCATATCGCAGAGTCTGATGGCTATGCAGAAGAATTTGTGAATGGACAATCACGTCCCAGAACCACAGAAGTGGGTGATAGTCGGATTTCTTTGTGCAGTTCCTATGTCTATCACCCCAGTGCCCCGCGGTTTGTAAATGGACAATGTCCTAAATCAAAGGAAATACATCAGGCATCGGTGGAAAATCGGCTGCTAACTCAGGTGGACACTCATTAGGAATACCCCACGCGACAGCAATAGACTGCGGTGTGATCTCAAACTTAATACCCCTAACCACTGTCTGCAGTCTCATCACTCAAGTGTAATGCTGCATGTTGAGCGAAAACTCACGAATCATGCTCTCACAAATGAATGAGGTTGCAGGAGCAAGGATATGCAATAAACGTCATTCCCTCAGTCTGCCAATAGTCCACGCTGGCTGCAGGTCCTCAAATACCCTAACCAGATAAGTACATTCTTGTTGGTACTTCATGGACATCGCCTGCTATAGTAACCCAGAAATCGATGTTGTAGTCGGCACTGGGCAAAAATTCATCAAAACTCCTGGCTTGCCATATGTCTGTGGCTTAGGAAACCCCTCATCGTGCTGACCGGTGTGATCGCCATGGTCGGCTACTTTAACGTGATCCTCCTCCTAAACAACATGGTCATCATGTACATCCTCATCCATCTCCTCATCCTGTGGCTCATGCTCACAAGGCGGAGATGGTGCCCACGGATCAACTGGATCAACTGTAAGCCTACCATACAGTAAGTGAAGATCAGGGCCCTGTGTAGAGGACTCTGGCATGTCCGCCTCGAAAGATGATGAAGAAGTGGATGGCTGGGGAATATATTAGCGCCTCGGGGCCCGCGTGCTCCGGTACATAATATATTTATAGTTAGGAGGTGGTGACCTCGACCTCGGTCTAATTGTGTTGTCGACCGAATTGGCTGCCTCAACCACACATCTCGTCGTACCCTTAACCCGCGTCATGCCTACAATATGGAGTATGCAAAAAGTAAGTGATAATGTTCCGGACACTGAATTAAACTCAAAAATATTTCTAAATAGATATAATATGAAGATTAAACAAGCCCTCAACTCAAAAATTTGATATTCAATCCGTATCCAAAGTCGAGAAACTCAACTTTTGAAAACAGATCAAAACACGATTTTGATCAGACTCGTTCATCAATACTAGTTTGGAATAGTTAGATGAGTCAATAGAAATCAAAATAATGGAACAAAACTCACTGAATCAAGCGATATGATGAATTTCCATAAATTGAGATTCGGAGACCTTTCGAGTTCTACACGAGAATCCGAACAACTACACATTAATCTATTGATCCGCTACCAATGAATGATGAGAATTATCATGAGTGATCGATAGGAACAAGTCTCAGCTGATTTGGTGGAGAAATTAGGGAAAGAGGGAATTTTGAAATAATAGCCATCGCGGGACTGTTTTTATAACAGTTTCGCAGCTACGCCTTAGGCATAGCTGGCCTACGATTTAGGAGTAGGTCCCCAAGGGTCAAAAAAATATTTTCTATCTCAATTTTCATCTTTTCTCGTTCTGTGAAATCCCACTGCTCCCTATGCATTACTATGTACCTTTTGACTAAACTACCCCTTTTATTAGGATGACGATGATTCTCCAACTTGATCTTATGAACTAAACATTACAAAAATCGAACTAAACTACCAGCTACAAGTACAAACTAGGATAAAAAAAATACTCTTATTCACATACTACCAATGTTTAACGTTGTTGGCGCGACGTTGCTATTTGCTCCTGACCCATATCGTCGCGATATTTCAATCCGACCAATGCCTTCAATTCTGGTCCTAGATCAATCTCCTCATAATATCTCAGTCTCTGCCCATGTATCCCGAACCTTTTATCAAATCTTACTTCTTCGCGGGGGTAAACTGGTCTAACTCTGTGTGGTCTATCCCATCTTTGTCGGAGTTTACCTAGAAACACTTTCAGCTTTAGATTACATTGCCATTTTCGGCCAAGCTCAAGGAACTTAAGACGAACATGCATAGCATGATGTATTTTTGTTTGAGCTATATAACTCCGAGCATCCTTATACGCACAACTCCGTATCCCCTCACACTTATCTCTCAATCACGGATCCTCCCAGGCATATAGTTTTTCTACCATATGTATACCTAACACTGGTTCATCTAGAAAGGTGTCCTTAAGAGGGGGTCATCCTTAGTAGGTTCTCTAAATGTTCGTGATAATTGATCATCTCTAATAACCTCCACATATTGCTTATTCGTCACTAAGCTCTTCTCTCAACCTTCAATGCCGTCATACAATCCAATCTTAAAAAGTGAGTTATCGGGCACTAATGCCGTTGATGATACAAATGGAGGTTCAGGTGAATCTCTTGGCTCCTCTCCTGGTTGCAAAACTTGAGCTCTTTCAAATGTAGTGATCACTTCTAAATTAGAGCAGTGTTGATTCTCCCACGTGTCAAACATTGCATTTGACCTTTCAATCATAGCATCCAGGTCATTTCTTGCACGACTCTGAGGTACCGGTTCTTCACAAGTCTTATTGACTTCTTCTACATTAAAGCACTCGATCGGTGTATTAATTTGATGATTTATATCAAAAACATTCATCATCACCTTTATATTCGCGAAAGATAAATCCATCGCCCTTGTCCTGTAATTAATATGCGCATTGGCTATGGCTAAGAACGGCCTTCCTAATATCACTGTGACATGTTTCTTCAAGTCTTGAATAAGTTCTGTTTCGAGAATTATGAAATCCAATGAGAAGTGGAACTTGTCCACCTGAACGATGACATCTTCCAGAACTCCCCTCGCTTGCTTTATCGATTGATTAGCAAATTGAAGTATGACTGTAATGGGACTAAGCTTACCCAACCCTAGCTATTGGTAGACTGGATATGGTAGTAAGTTAACACTTGTACCTAGATCAAGAAAAACTCTACCAATTTCCTAGTCACCAATGACACATGGAATAGTGGGAGCACCAGGATCTTTCATCTTAGGTGATATGTTACTTAAAAACAATGAACTCACTTGTTCAGTCAACATGATTTTCTTTGGAGTCTTCATTCTGTTTTTCCTCTTTTGCATATAGAGGTCTTTAAAGAACTTTACATAGGGTGGTATTTGGTCTATAATGTCTAAGAGAGGCAGATTAATCTTGACTTATCAGAATGTTTACAACATGTCTGACTCTTTATTCTTACCAGTTTTGGTTGGCTCTCTAAGACGTTGAGGGAACGGTGTATCCTCCTCATATGGTGCCCTTTTTGGCTCTTCATCTTCCTCCACTCGAGATTGATCTTTCTGAATTTTCTCAGCTTCTTTCTTCTGAGCTTCTTCTTCTGCCTTTTTTTGAACATCTTTGGCATTTTCTTTCTTCAGCCTCTCCTCATGCTGCTACTCTGCCTTACTATCCACTTCTCAAAATTGTGACTACCTGGACTGTCTCATGAGGATCATTAGTGAAGGTTCCAAGCTCTAGTGGTTGTTGTAGCTTTGGGTTAAGTATTGGCTGACTAGGCAATCTTTTTGGTTCTCTTACATTCCTCTGATTAACCATTTGGCCCACCTAGATGTGTAGTTGTGCCA
Organism: Cornus suecica; assembly: GCA_963922005.1. Taxonomy (NCBI): domain Eukaryota; kingdom Viridiplantae; phylum Streptophyta; class Magnoliopsida; order Cornales; family Cornaceae; genus Cornus; species Cornus suecica. The sequence goes on from OY998242.1 coordinate 40,786,775, forward strand.
ATGCTTGAGTATGAATGCCTAACATGTTATGGATGTACATTATGGTTTGCTCTAACCTACCATTCTAGAAACCAGGTAGAGGAGTTTGGCTTCTTTAAGGCTGGGTCTCGTAGTTATATGGTTGCACAACTTGATTATTATTGAATGGTTGGAGGGCCTGATTATTATTAAATGGATGGAGAGCTTGGGAATTATTAGATGGTTGTCTAGGTTGGTAATTTGATTGATAATTTCGAGCCATGATTGTTGGTTGGGGGTCGAATGATTGTTGACGATGTTGGATCCTTGGTTATGGATTATATGATTGTTGTCTCTCAGTGAACCTTGGTTGTGGATTGAATGATTATCCTTGTTGGAACCTTAGTTGTGGGTTCTCCACATTTGTAGATTTATAGGACAAAAGTGGTTGATTTCTGGCATTTGAGGTATATGAATTAGTGAAAGGAGCATTATTTAAATGGTTCCATGATGCATTGGCATCGGCAACCATTATGTCCTGACACTCATTTTGAGAATACTCAGCTTCTACTTCTAGCATCTCTCCCGGAAGGGAATGACTTCGCAACTTATCAATTCTTTATATTTTATCTCTTATCAATGCCATTATATCTCTCACATCATCATAATCTATGACATAAGCTTTCTCATATTTTCTATCTTGTCCACCTCTAAAACTCAACTCAGATTCATATTAAATCGTATTCTCATTATTATTGTCAAACATCTCTAAAAGTTCTTTTGATGGCTTCAAGGTAAATTGACCTTATGTTGACGAATCTATCAAAGTCTTATGTGCATCTCCATGTACCATGTAGAAATTCTTAGCTATATCTTATTCAGAGAACCTATGGTGGGGACACTTATACAAGATTTGATTATATCTCTCCCAAGCGTTATGAAAATGCTCACCTGGAAATTCTCTAAATCTTTTGATCGCATCTTATGCTTCCGAGGTCTTTCCTATGGGATAATGTTTTTATATGAATTCTTTTTAAGGGTTTCCCAATCAATTTTATATGCTTTAGCCAATTTGATATACCATCTCTTGGTTCTCTCCTCAATGACCAAGGAAATAATTGCACTCACAAGCCATTCTTGGACAAATTATCATACCTAACAGTAGAGGCTACCTCTAAAAAATCATTTATGTGCTGGTATGGGTCCTCAAATCTAAGTCCAAAAAATTTAGGATGCATATTAATAACGTTTGTCTTGATTTCAAAGTGCTTAACACCTTCTTCTTCTGGAATATCAACATATGAATCATACGTATCGGGCACGTAGTATCCTTTCAAGGACGTCTCCGGTGCCCTTTGATGGTTGGCTCTTTGGTTACCTATCACTTCTTCTTCAATGATTTGGCTAATGCCTTCCTCTAACTGATGATGACGCTCTTTAATAGCTCGACGTAAACGACGAAGAGTCTTTTCGATCTCAGGATCGTACTTGACTAACTCTGTGTGAGGATTAGAACAAGTCGATATATCAGTCATACGCTATACTAACGACTATTTTTTTTTCTTTTTGAAATTTTATGAAATAAAAGCTAACTAAATTAACTACTTCTAAATTACTTTAACTATGAACAGAAAATAAAGCTAGAATTAAATTCAAAAATCAAGGCAAAACTAAAACTCACAAACGATTCCTGACGCAACTTCAGAAGCTACACTTTCTCCTTTTATGCTTTTCAGAGTACCTGTCAATCACACAAAAATCTAAATTTAGTTACAACTACAATAACGTAATGTAAATAAACTACTAAAGCTATTGAACAATGCTTAGTCCCCGGCAACGGCACCCAAAAACTTGACGTGCGTCAAGGTGTGTATAAAATAGGGTTATTCCCACAACACCCCCTCAAAGAGACCCTAATCCCACACGGACCCCCTCGATATTGAGTATTCTCACACGAACCCCCTCTAAATTGAATTGTTTTCCCACACGGACCCCTTCCGTGTCCACTTCGTTAGATTGATCCATTAATTAGTGATGTCAGCCACTATTCACCCCATAAATAGTCTATTTTGCCCTCAAATGATTTAAATTGACTTATATACCCTTGAACATACCACATGCTTTCTCCTAATTAATTAAGTTTAATCATACCTTCAATCTCAACCCCTCTTCAAACTCAGATTTTCTTTTTTTGAAAAATCATATCAAAGGAAAGAAGGAAGAGCTTTTCTCGACCCAAATCTTCAAATCCATAATTTTCGGTCCGCGAGCTTCTTGGGTCGGAGGTCCTCAAGGGGGACGTCGCCGTAGTTGGCGGCGAGAGGGTCGAACGTGAAGGAAGAGGCGGCGACCACGTATTGTTCGTGGCGACACTACTTCTCAAGCTTGGTCGCTCTCTCTTGGGTTTTTTTTTTTTGCTTCGAATTGAATATCCATACATATATATGTGTGTGTGTATATATCCATACATATATATGTGTGTATATATATATATGGAGAGAGAGATGATGTTAAATGAGAAAGGGTTTGCGTGAGGAATGGCTCAAAAATGGAGATTTGAAAATCCTAGTATTGTGGAGATGAAACAAAGAGAGAGGGTTTGATGAAATTACGATTTGGGATTTAAACATGGGGCTGTGAGTCTGATTACGGGAATAAAGATGAACCAAAGAGGATTTGATGAAATTTGGCCTTCATTTTCAAATTAACACGTCTAATTTTATTCATATCCTTATTTTATTATTAATGCCCTATATTAAAATACAATACCCCAAATTAATGCCCTAATGTTATAATTACAATAAAATTCACAAATTAAAATGCAAAACTCTCAAATTAATACCTTAATTTTGTAATTATTCTTCAACTTTAAAAAGTGACATAATTAAGGGGGTGACACTGTTGCAAATGATTAATGAGGAGATGGGTCAAATTCATAAAATATATATCATTGTTTCAAAACTCAATTTTTTTGAATTTTAAATATTTCTTTCAAATCTTATATATTATTTTCGAATTTTATAATATTATATGTTTTTTGAAATTTAAATTTTTTTTAATATATATATTTTTTCCCATTTTATATATATTTTTAGATTTTAATATAATTTTTCAAAATTTCATATTTGTATTGAATTATACATTTATTTTTGAATTTTAATATTTTTTTCGAATTTTATATAATTTTTTAAAATTTTAAATATTTCTTTCAAATTTTATATATTATTTTGAACTTTATAATATGGGTATTTTCTTTCAAATTTAAAATATTTTTGAATCTATATTTTTTTCCCCTTTTTATATATTTTTTCATAAATGTTTATATATTTTCAGATTTTAATATAATTTTTCAAAATTTTATAATATTTTTGAATTTTATTTTTGTTTTTGAATTTGAATATTTTTTCGAATTTTATATAATTTTTTTGAATTTTAAATATTTCTTTCAAATTTTATATATTATTTTAGAATTTTAGAATTTTATATGTTTTTTGAAATTTAAAATTTTTTTAATCTATATATTTTCCCCATTTTATATATATTTTTCTAAAGTTTTATATATTTTCAGATTTTAATATAATTTTTCGAAATTTTATATTGTTTTTGAATTATATATTTATTTTTGAATTTTAATATTTTTTTCTAATTTTAAATATTTTTTAAAATTTTATATATGATTTTCGAATTTTTTATTTATTTTCAATTTTTTCATATTTTATTTTCAAATTTATATATATTTTCATTTTTTATATTTTTTCAAATTAAAGTGCTTTTTAAAATTTTAAATAATTCTTTCAAATTTTATATATTTTTTTTGAATTTTATAATGTTATATGTTTTTCGAAATTAAATTTTATATATTATTTTTGAACTTTATAATTTGGGTAGTTGGGGGTAAAATCGTCTTTATATATATTCATTTTTATTTGATTTTTTTAAACATATATCGAAGGGAAAATTAGTAATTTCACAATAAAACGTTAATAAACCTAACGGCCGTCTGTCTGAGGGGGTTCGTGTGGGAATACTCAATATCTAGGGGGTCCGTGTGGGATTATAGTCTCTTTGAGGGGGTGTCGGTAGGAATAACCCTACAAAATATGTGGTTAAAAACAACACCTTAACGATGCTAAGTTTTACCCTATGCAAGCGCATGTATTGATTATAGAATAGCAATGACTTGAGTAAGGGATATCGATCCCACAGAGACTAAGATTGTTCATTTCAATAATTCAAAAACAATGAGTTATATTTCTGAAAATTTATTTGTTTTGGTGGTTGAATACCAAATTATCTAGATTAACTAAATTATTCTAAAAAGCAGAGTAAATTGGTTTGTGATTCAACAAAGAGAAAAACTAGGATTTTCATCGCTCCGCCTAACCTTATAACATAGTTCTATCAATGTAACAATTGCAATAGGGTGATCCATAAACTGTGAATCAGGTTGTACCGTAAATAGCTAAATATGACCCCAAAAAGGATTTCCATCAACCTGATTGCGACAACCCATCTCATGACTGAACTGATTAATGCATGTCAATGAAATTACTCTAATCTACTCCTAATGCATGAAAATAAACTAAAGTATGTCTATATCAACTCGCCAAGGCATGACCTGTGTCAACTTAGAGTTTTAAGTTTTATTACCATCATTGTGTAGAAAATTATGAATTAATCATCCGAGTTCATGCTCATAGTGAATAATCATAATTGTGTAAAATAATATATTCATTCCATCTAAGACAATAATTTAGAACAAATATAGAATTTTATATCAAGAATAAAAACGCTCTTTTATCTACTACAATCATCATAGTACGGTCACAGTTTCCCCTCGTTACAATTGAAAATAAATAAGAACTACATTACTTGGCTAGGGTTTTGCTAGAAAACCTTAGATACCGAGTTAGTTTGCCATGGAAGAGAAAGACTGCATCTTTGGTGTAGAATCGATCTCCATGTTCTTCTTCTCCGGATCTCTAGGTCTGAATATGGTTTCTCTTCTTCAAAGATATATAACTTCATAACAGTCTCTGAAATTAAACGTGTATAGAAGCTCTGAACACCAACCCCTAATTCTGATGTAAAACCTTGTATTTATAGATAAAGGTGAAGGCAAACCCTAAGTTTTCCCTTTTTAGTAATTTCACCATCAATCCACCCAAACCCTACTCTCTGATGTATATTATGTGTTTTGCACGGACTTTGACGTATAGGAGTCGTCAACGCATCATAGAATCAAAACGGGGACAAATCGAACATTACAACAAAAATCACATAATGTTCTGTAGGCGTAGGCTCAGGCGTAGTCTGAGCATAGAACTGCACTTTCTGAACACTTTTTGCTTCTGTAGGCGTAGGCTTGAGCGTAGGCTTTTTTATGAAAATCACTTTTATCTGCAACTGTGTCAAAGTGACCGTCTTAATTCCACAAGACTTTTTGATTGAAGTGACGGCTTTTGAAAATGCATTATTTGCCCCCCGGGCGCCATTTTTGTCTCGAAAACACCTATTTGACTCTTCTCTTGGATAGAAACGAACGTGTACTTGGTTAATTCACCAAAGTTAGCTCTATTTCTTCATTATGCTCTTGAAACATGCTTAAATACACAAATGATATAAAAATACCAAATAATGGAATGAAATGACGTAACTATAATCAGTTAAGTGGTCAAAATATCTAACATTTAACACCTATCAGTCATGATTCTTGAAGTTGCGGTTAAAAAAAATGACGTTTCTGCCCTTCTGGAGGCACTTTTTACTCAAACATGATTCTTTTTTAATTCTCTTGTATTATTCACTTGTTTAGACTTGATTTGAATTTGATGAAGCTTGTCAATGCCTATTAAACCTTTACGACTCCACAATTTACTCAACATGACAATTCATTCAATATGGTTATTGTTTAGAACATGCCAAACACAAATCATATTATAAATGTTCTTAAACTTTTTAATGCATATGTTTTTTTTATAAATTATCATTGCACAAATACTAAAAAGATTGTTGTGGCACTAGGCAACCTTGTAAAAAAGTTTAGCAACTAGTAAAAGTGTAAATACGTTGAACCCTATAAAATTTAATACAATTACATACAATGGCTATGATTGATGCTTATTACACCGAGTACTCATATTACATCAAAATCTGCCATAGTTACATACATCAAATACTTATTTTCTCAATATGTTATATCTTTGTACCATATAATTTAAAAATATTTGTATTTTTAAGCAATATTTTACTAACGGATGGGAGGAGGGTCATGAAATTATGTTTCAAACCTCAGGGATATCCAATGTAATAAACTGCAAATATATCCACCATGAATAATTAAAACTAATATCTGGGTATGTCATAGTAGTGTTCCCCTAATAATAAGACGAAGTCACATCATTTGATTTTTGGGGAAAAAGAAGTTATATCATTTGGTTTCCTCATCTTCCTTCTAAGTTAACTATTGTCATTATTAGGATTACTAAACTTTGTGATAAGATTAGTAGTAGTAAAATCACAACGGTCTCTTTGGTGTCCACTAAGTTTGTATATAAAATCGATAATTAAAACATATCATAATATTTTGTGCGTGCAAGTCTAAAATCTTAAGCGTATTTAGATATTATATTTTCTCTGATTAATTCGTTGTTAGCTTACAATTAAATTTCTCAAAATCTATTTAATGGACATTATTCTCTCTCTCTCTCTCTCTCTCTCTCTCTCTCTCTCTCTCTCTCTCTCTCTATATATATATATATATATATATATACACACACACATATAGTTAGAAATTATTCCTCTTCTTCGACACCACGAAAGCATATAACGAAAAATAACATAAATAAATATTTAACGTAGTTTAGCCCTAACTTGACCCACGTATGCTAACACTTCACTTTCATAAAAGATCAAAAGATATTACCACTACAATAAAATTGGTTTTTAGCTACGAACTACTAGCTATGAAAATATTTTAGTAGTAAAAAATTCATTATTTATTATGAAATTCATCTTCGTAGTAAACAAATTTAGTAGAACTACGAAATTTAAATTTTGTTGCTAATTATCTTATAATTACTACGTTTTTATATTCGGTAGGTAATACTTTGACTTTAATTACGAACAAGTAATAAACGTTCTTGTATTTACTACGGAAGATTTTTGTAGGAAATATTTGTATTTTACTATGTCAAAAATTTCGTAGCAATAATAGTTTCTTGTATAAAATTTAATTTTCGTATTAAATTGATTTATTTGCTACGGACGATTTTCGTAGTTAATAATAATTTTTGTTAAAACATATAGTTTTCATAGTAAATTGTTTTTCTATTTGTTGCAAAAATCTTTTACAGCAAATAATAGTATTTCACTTTAACTATGAAAAACTATCGTAGTAAAATTTCTTATATTTGTTACAAAATATTTTCGTAACAAATAATACTAGTCGCTACGAATTTTAATGTTAGCAAATAATAGTTTTTGCTACAGATTTTGATTTTCGTAGTTAATTTTCTTCTATTTGCTACAAATGTTTTTGTAACAAACAAATAATATTTGCTATAAAATTTATTTTTCGTAATAAATAATAGTTTTTGTTCGGTTCTAGCCGTATGTAAATAAAAGTGTTTAAAATGAAGAATTATCACGATCTAGTTTTATCTCTCAGTCGCAAGTACGCAAGTAGCATATTGTATAGTTGGGTAGAGAGGGTATCGAACCATAGAGATCAAAGTCGTATTTCAAATAGTTGTAAAGCAAAAAGTTGAATTATATTATAAACGTTGTTTTGATTAGTTTGTTTTGTAACTAATAAACATAAAATGAAAAAATAGTTTTTGTGTTTGTGAATCAAGATAAACAAGTATAGGGTTTTGCTCTAACTACACCACTAGTCTCATAATATAGTTATTTAATCTTATTATTGCAAGAGGGCGATACAACTTATACGAATTAGATTAGTAATGCTACAAGAAGTTGCATAATCCCAAAAAAGATGTAATCAAATGTTAGTTTACTAAAATTTCATCTTTGAAATGTATGCCCATTGTATGAATCTATACTACAACTGTAATGCCTTACGTTTTCTTTCTCCTTTCTGAAATTCTTTTCCAATTGTTAACATTTTGTGACGTCACTTATTCATGGCATCTTGTACAATCTTAGTACGTGTAAATTTTTTGCGCTTATGTTTCGGACTTAGCGAGACGACTTCGTGGACTTTCGTTTTCGGCTTAGTGATTTTATTGTTCGTTGGCGACTACGTGGGTTAGTTGCGACGCTTTCTCATCGATGCTTCAGTGATCGTGTTCCGTGGTCGAACGTGTTACCTAGTATATTGTAGATATTTTGGTGTAACACTTATGTGATTATGTGTTTAGGTTTTATTTTTAGAACTTTTGAGAGTGAGGGGTATTCTCGGTATTTCCCTTATGTGTGAGTTGGTGAAGAGTATGAGAGTCTTCTTATGTGTTCTGGAATGTTTGGACGTGTCCCAGATTGTTTCGGAGTTTTCCGGTGTCATCTTGGGCCTTGGAGCCTTTTATTGCACTTTGTTGTTTTAGGGGTACCGAGTACTTGGTAACTGTTTCACCGAGTACTCGACCACTATTCTATTTAGTACTCGGTGTACAACTCGGTAGTCTGCAGATTTTGTATATAAGTGGGGTTTGACTTAAAACTTCATTATTTTCTCTTCCTCTCTTCTCCAAACCGAACCACACTCTCTCCCACTTATTCTTCTCTCAATGTTTACCCTATTTCATCTATTTGGGCTTGGATTTTGGTGATGGATTCAAGAAGAAAGTTGATCGTGGTATTCTTGGCTTCGATTCGAGCAATGGATTGGTAAGTGTCTTTTCCTCTTTGTGAGTTTTTCTTCTCAAACCCTAGTTTTGGGTTTTCTTGACAAACCATCTATTGATTCTTGTTTTCTTTGTGGTTTGAGTCTTGATTCATTTTTAGGAGGCTATGACAAAGCTTTTCACTGATTGGTTCATTTGATTTTGGTTTCGAGTGAAAGCTAGGGTTTCATAGGCCTTGTTTGGTGGTTTGGTTTTGCTCTTCAATTAGGTAGGGAAAAACATCTTTTATCTCTCATTCTTTGGTTTCGTGAGTGTGTGATTTCGTTTTAGGGTTTTCTAACCCTAGATATATTTTTGCTAAGTTGTATACTTGAAAATATGAATTTGGGGTTTGTATGTATTTATGTGCTATAATCCATGTTTAAGGTGTACTCGAGATAGGTATATGATGTATGCTATATGGGTTATGATTCTTGGACTTTCGAGATAGAAGTATGTTTGTATGCCTACGTATATGTATATGAGTATTGAGGTATGTATGTATAAGTGTAAGTATACATATATGATTATGGGTATTTGTAGTGTAGCCTTGATAGCAAAATTAGGCTAGCTACCTTAGTTAATGAGTGGGATGTGGATCGATGTAGATGATTTATGGCATGTGGGATTATGAACTTAGAGTGTTATTCTAGTTCCCCTATTCTTGTGAATTTTGAGGTTATTATCTTGAACATTAAACTTGTGTATGAAAATGGGTTAATGTGTATCATTTCTTTAATTGAGATAAAAGCATGCTAAATGAATGGAAATGTTATCATTGTGAAATAAAAGAACAACTTGATGATTTGAAACATGAATGGTGCATGAGAAAACATCTTTGTTGATTATTGCTTTAATGAGATTTAAAAGCATGTTGAATGATTAATGACATTAGTGTTGGCATTTTGGAAATGTTGTTCATAAATATGATGAGATACATATTTGTGTTAGTGCATGGGTCATTGAGATATGGTGCATATGGAGTTCACCTTTTATATTAAGAATTCAATTAGTGTTGGTCTACGTCCGTTTATGTAATTATGTGTGAGTAGACTTGTTTCGGATCGTCGTAACAACTGGCCAGGTGGTGCTCTTTGTTCCAATGGGACTAATCTTCCGAGAAACACGAACAATAGGGGGAGGACTTGTCCAAATCCTATTTCACGATCGCGTCATGTTTGACGATCTTCCTTGTTAAAAGTGAAAGTGTCAAAAATCACTTGGGAAGAATCGGTACGATAAATCTACCTTCATTCATGAGCTTGTATCCTCAAAAGTGAAGGGTTAGAGAATGACCATGTTGACCCTTGGAGTTAGGGTGTGTGTGATCGAGTGTATACCATGAGGTGTGTGAGTTACATTGCATTGAGTTGCCATTATGTGATTTATGTTTACATGTGGATCATGATATTATTCAATGTGGTTGAGGAGTATGTTTAATATGAATTTAGATATATAATTAATATGTTATTAAAATGCTCATGTGAAATTGGATAATGTGAGAATATGATTTTCATGCCTTGTTTTAAAGTATAATGTGAGATAAATGCTTATACTTGTTGATATGTGCTTTTATACCTTAGGTTGGTGATATGAGTTTGTAACACCCCGTGTTATTTTCCTTTTTCCTGAAATGACTAATAAAACTAAGCAGCGGAATCTAACGAAAATCCGGCAGAGTTCCGTTTGTAAATGGAACATCCGGACAACCAAACACAACACAATAACCTGCCCAAAGCAATTCAATAATCAAACACAACACAATAACCTGCCCAAAGCAATTCAATAATCACAATGGCTTCCAAGCCCCACATTCATCAATCTACTAGGGCCGAGGTAGTGGAAAGAAACCAAAACCCCTCCAAACCCTCTAATATCAACAGAGCCACAAATGCTCGAATAAGAATACAGAAAAGCGTCTAGCTGTACAGAATAGATACAATACATCCTGAAAGAATAAATACAAGAAATAAAGATACATCAACAGGGATAGGCCAACAGACTGGCTCCCAAAAGAGATACATAATAATCCCATAACAATGGGTAAAGAAGCTGAAAGCGGATACCTATCGTCCCCAAACCAGTCGTACTGCAACCGTAACTGCATCACCCAACGCAACTCCAAACCTGTAACAAGGAAACAAGGGAAAGCTGTCGTTGCACTGCATCCTGCCTATAGCCGTATATTTCCTGCAACCTGGCGTGGAATACCAGGGGGCGAATGAAATTCCCCTGTGAGCAAATAAGCTCAGTGGGAAAAGATACTCTAACTACCACATCCTCTGGCAGTTTAGGAAATGCTAAACTATCTAGCAAGATATATATATAGCCCAACTAATCCCATCCACGCAAAACTCAAGGCACGCTCATATACTACCGTACATAAGTATATAACGGGGATATATATATATATACACGTATATATATATAAGTGTAAATACACAACAAGATTCTACAAGGTACGACTAAGACTCGTACTCTAAGTACCCAACACCAGTAGTCTACACTACTCTCACCAACGTACGCTAGGTACACGACATCCAGGTCAAACCTAACAAATCATCAATTACTCACAATACAAATCAGAAGATCCGACAGAGGAGATCACACTCACCTCTAACATCCACAGGAATCAAAATCCACCACTAGTACCAAGGAAGGCTCAAATCCCACACCCCGATAACACAGGAGGAAAAGCACTCACGTCCTTGCGTACTAACACAACCGTCATCTATATATATAAAACAAACATCATCCTATTCCTAGAGAAAATCTACCTCTCAAGGCTAGATCACCTCAATCATATCACCGTACCATAAATCGTATCGACCTCATAATACTATCATCAATAGGGTCAATCACATCACTAACACTCTCACTGTAGGCGAGGAAGACCACTCAATCAAATCACTAGAGTACACAGACTCAACTCACCAGAACGACCACCTCAGGGTCACCAAAGCAAAGCGAAGGAAAAGACTTCCCAATGCTAAACCAACAGATAACCGAGACAACAATGTCAAGGTTAAAACACCACAAGTGAACAAGGAAAGAACACCAAGAAGGAACAAGGAAACCAAAAACGAATGGCCGAGAGCGGAAGTAATAAAAAGATGAATCCCAGAGATTCAATAGTTTTTAAGAAAAAGGTTTTCAAACTCGAACCAATCATTTTGGTATCCATGCCCCTAACGTAAGAAAAACTCATATCACCTAGGTGGTGATACCAACAACCCAGAAAAGGGAAAGGCAACACTATATGTGTGCACTGAACAACAACAAGCCTCAATCCGAGACTCAAGCATGATAGGTAACAAAGGTGAAACAATGGAACACCTTTCAAAACTCTACAAGACGAGATATTGAGAAAGAAGTCTCGAATCTCAGAATCCCAAGAAAATAATAAAATAGTTTTACTTTTAAGAAACCACATGGTAAAGATAACCGTCTTTCCCCCGGTCTCCGTCAGTCGCCATCACAGGCTTTTAAAAGTTGAAAATCTTTTCAAGAAAGATCCTAAGATCATTTTATAAAGTATTAAAACTTTTCATTTATACGGGGTAGGCGAAAACGGGTTTTTCCTTTTAAATACAAGAGTTTACTTCAAAACTTAGGAAACACCGTTTTCGAAATGACAGCCAATAAAAGAAAACACAACTCTATGAATTCCTGTAATGTCCGAGAGGACAGTAAAGGAAGAGCAACCCGTTGGACTCACGGAAGACAACCATCCGTTCCAACTCCACCAAATCAAATGACACCACGAGGAAGAGGTTCGGCACCACGCCGTAACCAAGGAATCTAGGAATGACATACAAGTCAACGACCACGTACTAGTGTACAAAACACCGTACAAGGAATGCTTAGGGGAATGAACTAAGCACAAGAACCGAGACTGTCAAGCTACGGTACCTCGAGTACTAAATAAAGTCACTCAACCGTAACCTCTTCTCACCAATCAAACTCCCAACTACAGTTGATAACTCATTCCTCAAAAGTGAAAGACACCTAAAGGTCCATACTACAACTCACAATCTCATCACCCGCCTTCTCGAAGGCCCCAATTCATAACTGATACTGAAATCAATCTCTAACTTCCAATCTCTAACAAGGTCACACAGCTAACCACAATCACAAGACCATTAACCACATTCTCTAAGGCCTCAACTCAAAATCAAGTCTACGGTCCACCACTAGCCTCAACTAGCCACATAGATCACTATATCAATACACTTAACCTCCCCCCAAGGGCACAAGGTATACAACAAGTATAAAGATTACGTTCCATTTATACTTTAACAATTTTCCCATTTAAAGTCATGTTTCACATTATTCATTTTCAATTGAGCATTTATAAAATATGAATTTAATTTCACAATATTCATACATAACATGCTCCAAAATCCAACAGGCAATAATAACACATATTAAACCTGCTCCAACATCACATGTAATAATATCACGTATACATGTCAAATGAAATCACATAAATGCCATGCATATACAATGTGACTCATACACCACCCTTTGCCCACATCACGTGGTTAACGAATACGCACTCCACCCATTTACAAGGAGAAAGAGTACCGCACCGATTCTTCCCAAGTGTTTTTGACACTACACTTTCAACAAGGAAGACGGTTGCACGAGACGACCCGTGACCAAAGATCCGTATAACGGATGCACGAGACGACCCGCGACTTCGAGAATGAGACGACTCACCCTATACCCCATTCACAGCTCATTATTCTGTAGGATGGGAACACCCCCTGGCCAGTTGTTGCGACGATTCGACACAAAGACACCCATACTTGAGTACACAACTCATACATATCAACATCGTGATTTGACACTACACGACATTCTCAACAGGCACCCCGGGCCTCAACATAAATATGTAATACACCATATTTATGAAAATACCAACATGGTAAATATCAACAAAATCTCAAAGTCTCTGTACATGCTTTTAAAAATACATTAAAGCATTTAAATCATATGAAAATAATTTCATGTACCATTCAGTTTCTCCAAAAATATATTTTCTTTAATTCTTTAGAAAATATTTCAATTTCCCTTATCATTCATTTAAAATAAATTATACAATTAATTCACGTATAATAAGAGGAACCTAGCATGGCGTCTAAGTCTCTCACATCCAACGTTTACAAATTTCTCTAGCCCATTTAATTCTCCAGGGAATTTCTAAGTCGTCTATTCCTATTCAATTCAATTAGGAATATATTTAATCACATAGGAAATAATTTAATTAATTTTCTTAAATTAATTCCTAAGTCCAATTCCGATTCTAAACGAATTATATATATTTAAATTAACGATTTAAAATGTCTATATTAAATTAAATAAGGGTTTTACACCCCTAAACTACTTCAATAATGCAGAGTGAGAAATATAATTTCCCACCTAATTATACGTTACCGAACAGTCCGAAACAACACAGTATCGGCGCCCGAACTCGAAGCCCGCCGACCAAAATCGTCCGATAATTATTTCGAATATATCGAAATGTCCATCTTGACAACCTATACGATATATACGAAGCCCATTAATAATCGATTAATTAATTGGGTTAAATCTAAAATACTCCAAACGAAAACTATAACCTATAAATGCAATTTTTGGGCAAATCGTTCATCCTAAATTCACGAAATTAATATATGATGAATACTACGTATATACGGAGCTACTCACCGACAATCGGCTCAAACCGATCACCGGAAGGTCGCCGAAAAATTAACCGAAGCTCCGGCCGGACTTCCCTGTCGCGCGAACAGCACTGGCCGTCCCTGGCGCCGCCACCTGCACGACCACCACCCAGCTCGCCGACCCTTGCCCTTGCGCCACCAGCCGCCGTCGACCACAGCCACTGCGAACCGCCACCGAACCGCCGCTGCTACGCACTACAACCAGTCGCGCAGCTCAGCCAACTCTCACTCTTTCCCGCCATGGCCGGCGACCTCACTCTCTGTGTGTGGACGTTCGTCCATGAAGAGGAGAAGGTTTTGTGGCCTGGTCTGTTGAGAGGAGAAGATGAGGAGAATCAGGCGCCAGCCGTGGATAAGAAGGTGGTATGAGAAGCTAGGTCGTCATCCTCCCTTATACAGATACACGTATATATCTATATATATTTTATATATATATTTATTTAATATATATATATATATATCCTAAAATTGAATTTTGTAGAACCTAATTGTCAATAGGCTCATGTGACATGCCATGTGACCAAAAGAAATAAATGTGACAATAGTTTCCCAAATTACAATACTAGCCCTCTATTTATCCATAATTACGAAATAACCCCCAAAACTATATATATATAAATACAATTAAATATATATATATATACGATAAATCTCAATAAATACCGGGAGCCTCGAAATAATATTGTGTCAACCCGTAAGTCCGCAGGACGCCAAATAACCAAATTAGTCCGAAAGAAATACACCGGTTTAGGAACCCGACAACCGGAACACCGAGAAAGTAATTTAATACGCTTCACACCGGTTCCGTAAAAGTACTAATACCGTAACCGAAATAATCGAAACGATATCGTGTAGTCGAGAATAGGAATTCGCGTAGTCGTCAAAGAGAAACCGTAAAGTCATCCAGTCAACTTTAAAAGTAAACGCGAAAAATTTACAGGTATCAAATACCAAGAATAAATAATACGTCATGAACAAGTGACGTCATTACCGAAATTAAATTAAATATATGGAATATACCATTTCTATCATTAACCCATGTGTTTTCTTGGTTAATGATGTCTTAGTTGGTCATTCGTATTAAGGATCACATCTTGGATTCCTTGGATGTCCCAGTTCGGGAGTCTTAGGAATTTAGGAGCGTGTCAGTTGGTATTGGAGGATGCTAGTGAGTTTCTAGCATTCTACTTGACATGGAGTATATTTTTATTGTTATTCCAGGTATCTTCTTGTTATTGTTGACTCTAGTAGTCGCTTGGTTTGCGTCACCCTTTAGGGGCGTGACAGCATGGTATCTGGGCATTCATTGCAACCCTTTATGGGTGTTTGATGACTGAATGTCTCTTGGTTTTCGTTTCTTTCTACTTCCGCAATCACTCCCTTAACTCTTAGGCTCGGGTTTCGGAGTCCTAGGAATTCGGGGCGTGACAGAGTTTGTTTAATGGCTTTCTTTTGATAAGTTAAAGTCGGTAGTGGATTATAGGGTTAATTGTGAAATGAGACCTTAGAGAAACGGGTGATAGTTTTGTGACCTTGGTGGGTAGTGTGGTATTGATCACTTGATGTTCTTGCAAATTTAAGGGGTGTATCATCCTTGATAGTTTTGTGATCTTGGTTAGTTATGTAGTGATGGCCATTTGGTACTTCTGTTGCACTTGAAGAATGCACCGTTTATTATACCTTAAGGTTTGAGTTTGATTAGGTGAGATGATGATTGATCCTAGTCACTTGTGTGGTAATGGTTTATTAATCTCGTTAGTAATATAAGGGAATTGATGTTACATGTGAATTGAGGTTTGAATGGATCGGAAGAGGTAATGATTGAACTAGTTAGTTCTGTGGTATCGACTACTAGGTTTCCTTTTCATATCCTAAGAATAGGAGTGTTCTTGGAGTTGTCAACTTAACTCTCTTAGGTGGTTGAGATGAGTTGGTTGAATTGAGAGTTGAATTAAGTTCATGGTTGGAAATATAGTTAATAAATCATTTTTTTCCCATTTTGGTGAAGTGTTGTCATTTTTGGACTTCCTTCTTTATTCTTCATTCTCTGTGGTTCATGTCGGGTGTTGAATCACTCCGCATGATGTTGTAGATGTTTCGGTGTGTTCAGGGTTAGCTCAGAGTCGTCCAGTTTTGTTTCGGAGCTTTTCGGGTTCATTCTTTGACTTTTCATTCTGGGGGGCACCGAGTACTCGGTGATGATTCTACCAAGTACTCGGTGAAGTACGTAAGTAGGCGCACTTGATCACAAGGTCTCATTTTTGCTAGAGATGTTTAGGCATTTATAAGACTACCGAGTACTCGGTGTACAACTCGGTGGAAGGTCCATCGAGTACTCGAAGCTTCCACCACCGAGTACTCGGTGCACAACTCAGTGGTACCTATTTGTGCACTTCTTCCAGCTTCTTTCTATTCTCCCCTTTGTGCTTCACCACTTCTCCTACTATGCTTGAGGCATTGATTAGTGGTCTTTAGGGATATGTTTGTTAGGTTGAAGGATCGACTTAGATCCACCTTTTGGCTTCTGCATTTGTTCTTTCGGGTTTAGTTATCGATTATGTTATCATTCGATTCGTGGGGTTGGAAATGGACGTTGGGTTTTGTGGTTCCAGCGTGTCACTTTTATTTCTTCGTCCTAGTGGGCGTCCTAGGAATCCATGAGTTGTGGTTGTTTTGGTGATTTTAGAGTGTTTTCTCTCGGTATGTATGTTTCATACCTTCTTTCATTCTAAGTCTCAGTTACGATGTGTGTGGCTTAGTGCACATACATAGTGGTGTTTTTCCTCATCACTGGTGGATGTCCTTCCCTATTGATGTGATGTTTGGGTTATTCAGTGTTTAGCTTTTGATTTCCATCCTTGCTTGGTTTCATGGCTTTGGGTGGCCATTCTTCAGGATATTGTCCACGTACCCTTCATGGTTGAGCAGTTAGTCTTCCTCATTCTTAGTGAAGGTGCTGGTGATGGAATTGATCTCCTTATGGATAGTATAATGAGATTGATGTAGTGGCATGAGTAATGGTATTGATGTGAGTGTGGATCACCTTTGTGAATAGGTTGATCGGTCGTATGTTTATTGTATATATATACATTGATGATGGTTATGTAAGTACGTAAGGACTTGAGATTTTCCTTGGTACTGGTTATGGATGTTCCTTCTTATGAGCATCATGGTGATCTTAGTTCCTTTGGATCCTTTTGTTATTGTGGTGGTCACTAGAGCGATTGGCTATGTTATGGTAGGGTATTGTGCACTTGGTGTACGTTTATGTGAGTTGTGTAGACTACTAGTATTGGATTGGTGGGTACGAGTTATAGTGTTCTCTTATGAGGTTAGAACTACGTGACTTGTACTTATTTCTTGTATTTATGTAGATATATACATATACATATACATATATATACATATACATATACATATATATGTATATGTATATATATGTATATGTATATGTATATAGGTGTGCGTTTGCCATATGATATTATGTTGTGATTTCGTTATGTGTCAATTGCCTTGATGATGCATGGTAGGGGACTAGAGGGATACGTTTCAGGGGTCTTGTATTGGTGTGAGTGCCATGTGGGACGATTGACTGACTTAGGGTAGATGCATATACATAGGTTGGTTCACACTAGACTTGGACGGTCGGAGGATATGACGGATATGATTACCTTTTACCTATTGGGCTTCATAGCTCACCCTTGCATTTTATGCCCTAGTATTCCATACCAGTTTACAGGAATTGTTTCGGCTATGGACTGTAGGCGATGCAACTACACATTTCCTTTGTTTCCTTGTTGCAGGTTCCGGTTTTTCCAGGATGTTACGGATGACGTTGCGGGATCTGGATGGTCATACGTTTTGTTGTTCCATTTTAGTTTCTTTTGGTTGTCCCCTGTATTGGGACCATTATTGTTTTTTTCTTGGGAGCCAGTTGGTGAATCCCTTCCTTGTATTTGGTATCGTTACATCGTTGTAGAGATGTATTCTTTCGGTGCCTCGATGTGCCTTGTTTATCATTTGGTTTTAGCTTCCGCTTGATGGTGTATGGAATTATTGCTATTAATAATATTCCATTCATTTTATTGTTATTTATGATCTTAGTTGGTCACTCTTTGTATGGATCACACCTCGGATTCCTCGGATGTCCCGGTTCGGTAGTGTTTGGAATTTAGGGGCGTGACAACAACTACTCCTAAAACATGAAATTAAAAACATACTAATGATCATCCCTTATTAGTATGAACCGTATGCACCTAAAACCTTTTCATACCATTAAGAACCATTATGTAAAAACCATTATTTAAACCTTGGATTTCTTGCCCTTAGTAAAAACATGGTTGTTCAAGATAGACCATTAATTCAATCTCAGCTTAAGTAAAGAATTAATAAATAAATCATATTTAGGTGGTCTTGTTCAGTCTCTCACTACATAATCATCATATAAGTGACCTTCAGCTTCCTATCTTTGCAATAAAATCAAATAAAAGTATACATTACTTGACTAGGGTTTCGTTGGAAACCTTAGATACCGACTAGCCGCTCATGGAAAAAGAAGACTGCATCATTGATGAAGTCACCATCTTCACGGTTGGATAGTTGGTTTTTGAGTTCTTGAGGAGAGCCTCTCTAGAGATAGACTTTGTATATGAATGATTCTATATGATCCAAATGATCCAAGATATCCTCTTTTCAAGAATTCTTCATATATTTATAGATAAAAGTTGGTGTATATATGACATGTATTTTCTTGCACTCCAAAAAGATTTGGTGTGAGGACCAAGTAACAATAGTGGATGGACTAATTTGCCCTCTAATATGCTTACACACAAAGTCAGAATTCCTGTAGTATCTTCGCACACATTTCTCAATATCAGCATTGAACGATCGATCGGGAGTGTCCACCGATCGATCGGTGACTCCTGAATTTTAATATTTATTTATTCTGCGATTTTGTGCCTCAACCACTTGTACTTTGCTTTGCTGACTTGTACTTTTCTCTAAATTGAGTGCATTTATTCTCCAAGTATTATTTTGGATCGGGCGCATTTGCTAAAAACCCAAAATTAATTCAAATTTGCGTTAAGTCCCCTGAAACATGCTTAAACACGCAACTCAAATAAGAATATCTTATTAATAAAATAAAGAGACTAACTAAGGGTTTATTAACGCCCAGAATACCAACTATTCTGGTCTGATCACACCTCCAAAATTGAATATTGCTAGTCCTTTAGCAATAAAAAGAAAACAAAATATTATGAAGAATAACTAATCTAATTTATCTAAACTATTGAAACTAAACCCCTTTCTTTCGTGAAGGAAAACGATTACACTTAGCACGTGTAACAAGCCTTTTAAACCCCTATGATAAATCCTAGTGGACGAGTGAAGTCTCGTGAGGGTTAAATAGACTACCCATAACTTCTTTATAATCTTTACTTGCACATATTCATGAAAATTCTTGTTAGTTAACTAGGAGATGATATAATGCACAAAATAAATGCAAGTAAATAAATTCTACTCATACAAAATAAAAATTATCTCAAATTAATGTTAAGAATGGTCTCCACTAGAGGTTAAACTTAGTCTTTACTTTTAAAGCCAACAATATTATGTGTTTCGTGAACTTTCTCTGTAACACATTTATTCCCATTTATAGTATTTCTCTTATTTTGTTTCTTTTTGTTGGAAAGGGTTTTCCTCTCTCTTTTTTCTTTTTCCGCTCAGAATATTTTTTTTCTTTTTCTTTTCTTTCTCTCTCTTTTTTTATATAGCTCTCTTTTTCGTGGAGAAGGCTTTCTTCTTCTATTTTTCTTTTTCCACACATTTTTTTGATACGCTATCCTCCACTCTTTTATTATTGTTTAGAGGGAGAATGTTTACGTATATATTTTCTTTGTATTTTTCAATATCTATATATTGTTTAGAGATAATACCATATATGATCATAAATGAAACTATAGAGGTCATGTGTATGTGCTTATAGGTCAAGATTGTGTTTTCTATTTTCAGTTTCACTAGTTTACTCACATATGGAGAACCACATCTTTTCACCTTTCTAATTTAATCATTATTCAGATAAGCAAAAAATATCACGTACATCTATTATCTAGACTAGTCTCATATTCCTAATTACTTCACAACTTTAATCAAGAATACATTTAAGTGAAGATAAAATAATAATATTTTACTTAGAATAATATAATATATATTTATTATACCAACACTTATATATATATATATATTAGAAGTTAGTCATAAAAAATATTAATATATATATTTTATGTGACCGACCGATCAGAGCATAGCTCGATCAATCGCTAGATATTCTGCATGAATTCCAATAATCAACAGTAGCTAAAACTGCAATTTTTTATTTTTCTATTCTATGAAATTTTTTTAATTTCCCTCATATTTTATATCTACTATTACTCCATCCCCCTAAAATTAAATCAAACCATGTCCTCATATTTTATATCTACTATTACTCCATCCCCCTAAACTTAAATCAAACCATGTCCTCATGGTTATTAAGAATATTAAAACATGGGAATAGAACAATGTTACCACTTTATGAAGCAAGATTTCAGGTTGTTGTCGAAACCTCCCCCAAACTTGGTGTGTGCCATAATCTGCAATCTAATTCAAGACTAAAATCAAGATTATAGTAGAATGATCAACAGTGATAATAAATAAGAGGGAATGGAATTTTATTAATTGATAGAAAGTAAAGATAGACCGGCCATAGGTCTACAATGAAATTAAATATTCATAAAAGAAAAACAATTTACTTCTAGAACTTGCAAAGTAAAAATCAAAACAAACTGATTCCATCCCTTATACTAAAATTCTATGCTTCATTAATCCTCTAAACCATTATCTTCTGCATAAAGAGAAAACATATACTCACTCCACTTCATTATTTATTTGCCTTCCACGTCATTAGCTTCTACTATATTGAGAAATTTAAATTCATCGTACTCTTTAGGACGCCTCCAACTATGTTGTATGTGGTATCCATATTCACCCAACTGATCTCTAACCAAAGCATATATTAAGAATGGGTATGAAAATTTCATGGTATTATGCCTTTCCCCTCCATTCTTAATCATAGTTTAGTTATCCATAATATTAGCAAAAATAGTATTAGGCAAAGAAATCCAGTATCCATTCTTTAGACAAAAAATCAACTTCACAAGTGTGTGATCAGACACATCTTTAGGCATGTTTCGACAGACTTGTCTCCCTAACAAATACATAGCCATCCAATAACACGGATCAACTTTAACCCTTGGAATAGTGGAAACTTCGGGCCCTACCATAAATCTGTCACAAATATCTTGAACCATTATTGGGAAGGAAGGATATTGTATAGGAAGATAGCTCTCACCACCAATTAGTTCATCAGGAAGGTTTCATTCTCTTGCAATCGATGCAGCTGATACTTCAACAATTTGATTATTGACTTTTGTTCGCAACTCACGATACACCCGCCTATTCCCATAATCTAAGTGATGGTAGAAATCATGAACTAACAAAGGATTTCTGCTACGGGCAGTCGGAACATAAATTGACGCTAAGCCCCACTCATTAAAAATGTTCTTGGTTCTCTCAATGGTGGATTCACGATAATCATCTAGAAAGAATGCACACTCATATTTGATTATGGTGGAAGTGAAAGTAGAAGACAAATAACTGACCACCATAGCTAATAGTGTGAGCATGTGATGTTTTTGAAGGGATGAAAAATCAATAATCCTAAGAGAGTATTTATAAGAAAAAGTAAGGTCTTCTATTACTGGGAAATATTTTAAAAGGTAAGTTTATAACTTGAATATGAAGATAATACATAATATGGAATAAGTATATTGTCATATATAGTTAAATATCGGCCCTTCCTAGACCTGAAAGATTATAATTTTCAGAACTTAGACCAGGATTGTGACTAAATTGGTCCCAAAGAGGCATAAATTAATATTTTCCCGAAAATATAAATATAGCAACCTACCGATTGATCACCACTAGTATCGATCGATCGTAGGTTAATTTTTTTTTATTGTAAAATTAGCAAATATATGAATATATATAAACATAGAACTTTATTAAAATATTAAATACAAAGTATAAATACTTAGAAACCACTCCCCCAAAATTATTAAAAAGAATGAGTAAATTGTTTTATTTTTTTATATTTTATTTATTTTTATTTTTTGTTTCGTTTTTGTTTTTTTTAAGGAATATTATTTTTGTAATTATCAATATTTTAAAGGAAAGTTAAAATAGTGATAAAAGAAAATGTAATAGTAAAACTCCTAATTGCTACACTCGGCTGAAAGATCAGGTATTATTCAGACCGAGACCATTATTTAATGTCGATGGCACGACATCTCTATCATGATTAACCAGGGTTATTCGTGAAATTTATCAAATTAATGGATTTGTTTCTTCCTTGCGTATTACTTTCCCTTACATGATTTTTAGTTTGCCTAATTAATCGTAACTGGAACTCCCACCATCACCCCATTTCGTCATAGTTCAAGGTATCAAAAAATTTGCAATGATCATAATATTTGATAACGAAAATTCCCGCTTCGGATGGAATTTCGATCTTTGATCCTACCTGATCTTTTATCAGCGTTTGTAGTAAGTATGGGAACAAAATTTTCCATTTCGGTCAAAAAAAAGTTTACAAGCGATCATGGCTTCCCAGAATGTTTCTATAAGATCGTAAATAATATCTGGTATAGACACCCAATATCCTTGATCGAAATAATAGAGCATTTTGATAAGTGATAGCCCTCGGTCATTACCAAACTTAAGACCTACTTATCTAGTGATGATGTTATCTAAAAACCATAGTTCAGGTCGTATTTGTGCTTTTGTAATCCCTGCCATTATGATTTTTTTGTCATTATTTCCAAAAATAATTTTAGCCATTTCATGAGTTGTAAGATCATAGGGCAGGATTCTCGGAAATTTTTCCACTAATTCTGAGGGTATCTTATGACGAATATGTCATGCTTTAGCAATCGTATCAGGGGATATTTCTATTTCATGCCCCTGTACTCTTGTATGTAAAACATTGCTTACTTCAGTGTCTTTTAAATGTATATTCTGGTAAAATTCTCGAACTATATCAGGGTATGCGAACATTGAAGTGGGTTGCAATAGGTTTTCTAATCTTCGTCCTTTAAGTTCCTCCATGCCTGTTTCTATTACTAACTCGGGATATTCATCTCTAAAGAAGATACATTTGTACTTCAATTTATTATCAGCCAGAAGGTACATTTATATCTTTAGTGGGGGTAAACTTGGTATGGTTGGTTTAGGCTCACTTTTCTTTTTATATTTTTCCTTTTCAGTTTCAGCTAAACATTGTTTCCTTACTTCTTCCTCATAATATTCTGACAACATTTCTAAAATAATATCAGGTACAGGTTTAGCTGCTAATGTGTCTAGTTGACAAGTCGAGAAGTCATTAGGTGGTTTATCCACTGGTTGAGTTACTAGTGTTGATTTGTCAAGAGCTTCAACTATAAAGCATTCCTTATTACCTTTTAATGGATAGCCTGATTCAAAGATATTTTTCCGAACCTTCATATTTTCAAATGATAAATCCATAGCCCCAGTTCTACAGTTTATACATGCATTTGCAGTTGCTAAAAATGGACGACCTAGGATTATCCGTATTTGTCTAATAGGATCATAAACAGGTTTCATATCTAAAACAAAAAAGTCAACAGGGAAATAAAATTTATCGATTTGGACAATGACATCCTCTATTATCCCTCGTGGGTGTTTAGTGGATCTATCAACAAATTGCAAAACAATAGCTGTTGGTGATAATTATCCTAACCCTAGTAGCTTGTATACTGAATATGGTATTAAGTTTACACTAGCTCCTAGATTGAGAAGAGCTTTTTCAATTTCTTGATCTCCTATTATACAAGAGATAGTTGGTGCTCCTGGATCTTTATATTTTAAAGGCGTATTGTTGGATATTATAGAACTCACATGATTAGTCAACACTATTTTCTTAGCATTATGAGTTTTGTTCCTTCTTTTATGTGTACAAAGATATTTCAAGAATTTAGCATAAGGGGGAATTTGTTTCATTGTTGTTAAGAGAGGAAGATTAATTTTCACTTGTTGGAATGTCTCAAACATCTCTTGAATCTCTTCTCCTTATTTTCCATAAGGAACAAACTTTTGTAAATGCTGTGGAAACGGAGCTTTAGGTTCGTAGCTCATTTTTCCTATTTCTTTTGTTGGTGTAGAGTTTTCCACAAATGGTTCTTGATTTTTTTTAGAAACTAATTCTTCCTCTATTTCGAGATTTCTTTCTTTCATGGTATAAGCTGATTCTTTTTCCTCTTCGGGATTGGTTTCCATATTACTTTGCTTATTCGTCATTTCCTCAAATTGTTCATCAGCCTTGTTGTCTACAACTCTACCACTTCAAAGTATAATTATGGCTTGAACTGTTTCTATTGCCGGTTCTCTTGCTAGTGTTATATGTTCAATCATATGTGGCCCTTTTGGGTTTATGAGTGGTTGAGTTGGTAGTTTCCATTCTTCTCTTCTATTCATAGAACTAGATATTTGCCCAATTTGGGTATCAAGTTTAGAGATAGATTGGGAATGGGTGTGTAGGAGTTGTGTGGCCTTTTTGAATTCGTCTAACACACTACTGAGTTCTTATTCAATACCAGTTGTTCTCATAGGTGGTGTATTGTTTGGGTTTCTAAAAGGTGGCTGATTAGGGTTTTGATTGAATGGACGAAATTGATTTAGTTGTTGATTAGGATTTTGGTTAAATGAATGGAATTGTTTGGTCTGTTGGTTAGGATTTTGATTAAAGGTGTTATTCTGAGTTTTATACGAGAAATTTGGATGATTTCGCCAATCGGGGTTGTAGCTATTTGAAAATGGTTCATTATTTAGATTGGTAAATGTGGGATTAACATCCTTAGTGATATACTCAGATTATGATTATGTAAACGGACAGTTGTTGGCATAGTGGGAAGGATTAGCACATACCGAACAAACTTCTTGAGGTATAGGGTTTATATGAGTGGTTCTCATTAGTTAATCAATTTTTTTTATTTAGCTCATCCACTTTTGATGTTACTTTATTTGACTTGCTTCAAACACACTGTCGGTTCTTTTAGGATTGGAAAGAATAGTTCGTGGAGCTCTAATATTAGACATATTTTGTTAGGAGTCTTCACTAAGATTCTTGAAAAGAATCCATAGGAAGTCTACGATTTTCTGTATAAATGTTACTCCACATGATGCATCAACTGTATTTTTATGGCCCTCTCCCAGTCCTACATAGAAACTACGGACTAATTCGTGACTAGGGAATCCATGATGAGGGCATTTTCATAAAATTTCATTAAATCGTTCCCAAGTTTCATAAAATTGCTCACCAGGTATTTGTGAGAACATTAGAATAGTTTTACGGGTCTCGTCTATTTTTCCCACCGGGAAGAATTTTTGTAAGAATTCTTTCTGAAGTTTCTTCCAGTTATTTCTAATATCTTCTGGTATTGTACTATACCAAAGTTTCGTTTTATCTTTTAGGGAATGAGAGAATAATCTAATTTTAAAATCATCATCCATATATCCTCTTATACGCACAGTGTTACAGGCCTCTAAGAATTCATCTATATGATGATAGGGATCCTCATGAGCGTTCCCATGAAACTTAGATAACATATTAACTATAGCGGGTTTAATTTTGTATTGGTCCACTCCTGTTGATATCGCGATTTCTAATGGGGAAGTATACTCTTGCAGAGTATAGAAATCTTTAAAGACAGCAGGCGAAGCTACTACTGTGTTATCACCCATGTTTATATTATTTAAATTCCTTCTTTTATTTATTTGGTACGTTCGATCAATTTTAGGATCAAATGCTTCAAGAGGACTATTAATTGAACAACGTCCAAGCATAAACAATAAATAATGATATTAAATAAAACAATAAGTTGCAATAAATAAGTAATGTAATAAATAAATAAATAGTATTTATTATTATTAATATATATATATTATTTTATTTTATTTTTTATATTATATTATATATAGCAAAAAAATATATATGTTATGTAAATCTGTTTATATTTTTATTTTAAGGAAAGATTGTATCTTTATTTTTTTCTGAAACAGTTTTGATATGATTGATTGTATCTTTTTTGTCTATCACAAAGTCAACCGAACGATCCGGGTGATTATCGATCGATTAGAGGAAGTTGTGAACGATCGTGGAACTTATCGAATGATCGCTGAAAGAGTCAATCGATTGGAGGCTGGAGTTCGTGAGTTTTCTAAAAAATTTGTAGTTTCAAATAGTGTAGTTACTGACTTCAAATTAAAAAAAAAAGAATGCAAAAATAAAAATTAGTACAATAATTCAATAAACATCAATGCAATGATCTGAAATATCCGTTTGTTCCCCAGCAACGACGTCAAAAATTTGTGATCGGTTTTAGTTCTATGTAAATGAAAGTGTTTAAAATGAAGAATTAACACGATCTAATTTTACCTCTCAGTCACAAGTACGCGAGTAGTATATACTATAGTTGAGTAGATAGGGTATCGAACCATAACGATTAGAGTCATATTTCAAATAATTGTAAAGCAAAAATTTGAATTATATTATAAACGTTGTTTTGATTGGTTTGTTTTGTAACTAATAAACATAAAATGAAAAGATAGTTTTTGTGTTTGTGAATCAAGATAAACAAGTCTAGGGTTTTGCTCCAACTACACCACTAGTCTCATAATATAGTCATTTAATCTTATTATTGCAAAAGGGCGATACAACTTATACGAATCAGATTAGTAATGCTACAAGCAGTTGGCAACATTCTCTTGCTTACATCATTTTTGTCCTTTTACCACGTCACTAGATTGTTCCTCAAGTTTATTCTAGAGTATTTCACGAAATGGGCCTTTGGGGTGGGCCTTTTCTTCGGGCTTTTTCCTTTGTTGAGCTAGCGGGCTCTTCCCTTAGTGGGCTTGACAGAATCCACACGTACACAGGCCCACTTCTTGATCATGGGATTTTTACTGAAAGCCCATCATCGAGAAGAAAACATGTGGAAGGGAATACATACATCACCCCTGTCGGGTGACGTGGCGGTTGCATTAAATGGAGCAGTTACCATCATCGTTTCAAATTCAAATACACGGCCCTTATGGCTTCGATTTTCGTGAAATGGGCTGGTGAGATAGCTCGATGCCCTGTTCTTTGTGCACATGACCCTTAGTCTTCTTCGGCAACCTCTATAAATTCCCCAAGGTTCATTTGCGAAACACTTCTTGAATTTCAAATCTCTTGACTCTCAAAAACTCTCTGCAACTTGGTTTATTTTCTTGTTATTGCCAAAATTTGCACCTCTTTCCCAGAAAATTCATGAAATCCTTAGAGTAAGTTCTTTCTTCCAGTTCTCCTACCTTTCTGTCAATATGTCTGATAGCAATGATACTCGATCGGGTTGTAACTGTCTCCCTTGTTCTATCGATCCTGATGCCTCCCTTAGTTCCCTATCGGTAGAGGTGGTCAGGAAGGTCAGATCTAGTCCTCCTGAAGTCACCCAAAATGTTGTTGTGGGTGGGGATCTGGCTGAAGGAAGATCGGGAGATCAATTCTATGTTGATCCCTTTCCCCCTACACATAGGGTAGATACTGTGCTAAAGCAATTGAGGGTTAAATGTAGAATACTCGATGGGGTGATAGTTAATAATTATCCTAAGAAGTACGATTTCAGGATAGGGGAAGGGGTTAGGGATGACCAGATCTTGCTATCGGCCTTTCATCTTCAGGTTCTTCGTTTCCCGATCCACCTTTTCTTTCTCCATATCCTGTCCACCTTAGGTCTGGCTCCACTTCAAGTGGGGCCCAATTTATTCAGGATCGTGGCTATGGTCCTGATGATCAATCAGGAGATGGGCCTTGATTTTGGTCTTGCTGAGCTCCTATTCTCTAATAAGATACAGGACCAGAAAGACTGTAGGGGTCGGTACAATTGTTTTTCTTTAAGTGGGAGAAAAATGTGTGATGGTAATGAGAAGTCCAATAAGGGGTGGAAAGAAAGAATGATCTTGGTGAGCGAGAATTGGAGGTTTCCCAGCTCAGCCAGATTCGTAGTCCCTAGGGAGTTTAATAAACATTTATTTCATTTCTTCAAACCTTATTATAGAGGGTCATGCTATTGTGAACAGTGCAATGATAAGTTGGGTCATCATGTGCTAGATTTTCTGAGAGCGCCTGACCAATTTAAAACTCCAAACTATATCTCATCCTGATTTAATATCCTTATGTCTAAAATCTAGGGCCAGCCCCTGAGGATGTGTGGCAATTACCTAATTGGTGCTAATTTGCAGGAACTAACATCGGAAGGAAATAACACCATGTTGAGGATCCCGCCACCCATCCTTAAGAAGAAGGCTAAGCGAGTACTGGGTTCTCAAACAAACCCTTCGGTGCCAGGAGATGCCCAAGCTAATCCGATGTCCCAGGGTATTCCAACTCCTCCCTTCGGGATAGTTCATCCACCACCATCGGGAAGTCCTCCTGTAATTCCACCTCCTTCTTCGGGGGAGGGCATTACCGATTCGCCGTTTGTCCTTTCTTCAGGGGAAATCTCTATTCCTGGATCCCAATTGGTTGATGGAGGGCGCACTCTGGTGGGAACACAACATCCCCGGTTCGAGGAAGATGTCCCTGCCTGATCGGTTCGGCCCTGTGTAATTACGGCATCATCGCCAAGCATAGTGGCAGAGTCCGGGGCTGTTTCTAGGAATGACCAACCCATCCCATGGGGACTAAAGATAAAACTTCTGGGAAGTGGCTTCTTGGTCGCAGGGAACGAGACCATTGATAATGATGTTGCCTTTCGGGAGATGGATCTCCAGATCTGGACCCTCACAGACTGGAAGAAGCTGACACTGATTGATCGAGCTGAATTGGCCCTGACTGGTCCAAAGATTGCCATGAAGGTATGTTTTTGACCATACTGTTTCTCTAGTTTCACTTTGTATTTTTGCATTTTATTCATTGATCTGGCTAACACTTGTATTTTTTTTCTTTTACTTATGGCAGATGCTCTACCTAACCCAAACTTATAATGTAAAGCTAGAGGAGGACAGTAGGTTGCTCAATAAATCTTCAGAGCTCCTGAGGTTGAAGGAGGACGCAAGAAAAAAGGTGGCCACCTTGCTATCGATATCTAATTATAACCCGGAGGTCCAGACCACACGGGTAATCTCTGAGGAGAAAAGGCTTTAGGCGGCCCAAGAGAAGATCAAGGAGATGGAGGCAGTTCGTTGGGTCCTAGCTGCTGAAGTCGAGCCTTAAAGGTAGAGAATGAGGGCCTGAGGTGTCTGGATCTCCAATCCGATTCCCGATCCGGTAGAACTGGTTGATCTGTCCACGAAAAGCTTCCAAGTGTCTGGCTCAATCTGCTAGTCGGGTTCTTCAATTTCAACTTCAAGTAAGAAATATGCCACCGCCTATCCCTTGATGGAAACCCGGGGTATGTAAGTTATGTCATATATGCCCAACTAGATGGCCCATTTAGAGATTCTGCCCGAAAGGTCAGGTTTTGACATAATAACCCGGAGAGGCGTGGAGGTCAGGACAATGATTGGATGAGCCTCAAAGTAATGCCTCAGTCGTCTTTTGGCATTTACCAATGATAGAACCATATTTTCTTGCCTAGTGTATCGGGTTTCCGCTTCAGCCAAGGATTTACTGGTGTAGAAAACTGGCATGTGCAGGTTCTCATCCTCTCTGATGAGGGTTACACTGATTGAGACATAGGATATTGCTAGATACAGATGTAAGACTTCATCGGGACCTGGTGTGGATAGGATTGGGGGTCTGGTTATATACTCCTTTAACTTCACTAGGGCTTCAGACTGCTCAGGACACCAGACTTCTCCCTTTTTTACCTTGATTACCTGAAATAATGGTCTGTAACGATTAGTGAGTCTTGAAATGAACCTACTAAAGGCAACCACTCTTCCAGTTAGGACTTGAACATCTTTATATGTCCAGGGCTCCTTTATTTCCATCAAGGCCTTGACTTGTGTTGGGCTGGCTTGGATCCCGGTCTGGTCCATAATTTACCCCAGGAATTGTCTGGATGACATGCCAAATGAGCATTTATCCGGGTTAAGCTTCATGCTATGCATCCTGAGGGTGTCAAACACTTGGAGTAGGTGTGCATGATGGTCTTCCTTTCCTCTGCTCTTAACCACAGTGTCATCAATATAAGCCTCAATCACTGTACCCATCATTCCCTTAAATATCGTGTTAACCAAGCACCTGTATTTTTCAGATTGAAGGGCATAACCTTAAAAGCAGTAAATACATATTTCAGTAATGAAGGAGGTCTTTTCCTCGTTCGTCGGGTTCATTCTTATCTGATTGTATCCCGAATAAGCGTCTAGGAAATTTAGACATTCGTAGCTGGTGGTAGCGTCCACCACCTGGTCGATCTTTGGTAGTGGAAAACTGTCCTTCGGGCAAGCCCTATTCAGGTCAGTAAAATCAACATAAACCCTCCACTTACCATTCTTTTTCTATACGACCACTATGTTAGCGAGCCATTCGGGGTACTTGACTTCCCTAATAAAACCATCCTGGAGTAATATGCACACTTCGTCTGCTATGATCTGGTTTCGATGTGATCCCATGCGCCTCTGCTTTTGCCTGATTGGTCTTATGTTCGGGTCGACGTGTAATGAGTGTTGGGCAATAATAGGATCGATACCTAGCATGTTTGTATGTTCCCACACGAAGACATCGGAGTTGTCCTGTAATAACTGTGTCAGTTCTTTCAATTCACAGTCGATAATATTTGTACCTATAAAAGTAACTTTTTTCAGGCTATCGGGTATAATAGAGATTGGTTGTAACGGGTTGACCACGATCGGGGTACCCGGATCCCCCTCATTTGATTGCTATTTGGGGCCTGGATTCTATTCCTTGGAATGGGACACCTCTGGACCTTTTCCCTTCCTGATCTCCTTTAGAGTGATCGCATAGCATTCCTTGGCGGCCACCTGGTCACCCTTGATATCAATGATGTCCATATCGTTCGGGCTTATGCATCTCATCATTTGGTGAAGGGTTGAAGGCACGCCCTGCATCAGGTGAATCCATCCCCTTCCCATGAGTAAATTGTACGAAGGCTTTACATCCACTACAATAAACGTCTCGGTCAGGGTCCTTTGAGCAATAGATACTATCAATTGGACTTCCTCGATTGGCTTGATTTGTTTTCCATCGAATCCTGCAATAGGACATCGGGAGGCCACAATCTTGTTCGGGTCAATTTCAAGCTTTCTAAAAGCCCATTTGGTAATGACGTTTGAACTGATCCCGAGGTCGATCATGACTCTTTTAACAAGGCAGTTGGCCACCATCAATGTCACAACTAGAGGGTCATCATGTGGGGTCTGGATATTCTGAAGGTCTGATGTAGAGAAAATAATTTGTGCTTCTCCTGTTCTATGGTGGACTTTACTGACTTCATTGACTTTTCTCATTTTTTGGGTAATTCGCAGCTGGCTCCGGCTAGATCCTTCCGTCTCTTTGGAGGTGGGGCCACCAAGAATCATATTGATGATCCTGACCGGCCGTGCGGCTGCAGGGTTCCGAGGGGCGTTAGGAGCTTGTTGATCGTCCCTCGGAACAGTGCCTCTACCTGTTGTCTAAGATTACGGCACTCATTTGTGATGTGCCGAAATCGCCGTGGAAAGCACAATGTTTTGATTTGTCCCTTTGGTCCAGCGGCTGCCTGATGGTTGGGGGTTGTTGGAAGATCCCTCTGGCCTTATTCTCTTGGTAGAGCTTGGCAAGGCTGACCCTCAGGGGGGTCACTCTCTCTTTAGATTTGGAACGTTTGAAAGGGTTCGGGGTTGGAGGTCCTGAAGGAACTGATGGCCCCGATGGTGTTGGACGCTTTTGATCGGTCGTTTGATCCTTTGATCAGGCTTCTACTATAACCAAGGCCGCCCTCTTTTGCCTAATGGTCTCCTCCTCTTCAATCCTCAAGTACCCTTGGGCTCTAGATTTTAACTCCCCAATACCCTATGGGGGGCGTTTCACTAGAGACTGATGGAACTTGGTCCCTAGAATAGGGGCCATCCGGAAGGCCTCAACAGCAGAATGCTAGTCATAGTTATTAATAGAAGAAGACTCAATGTTGAATTAGGATAGGAAGCTCTTCAGGGATTCTCCTTTCTCCTATATCATAGTGAAGAGGCAGGATATGGTCTTCTTATGTCTCTTGTATCCGTAGTATTGGGTAACAAAGAGCCTGGTCAACTGCTGCCAGCTGCCAATGGATCGGGGTAGCTGCTTCCTAAACCATAGTAGAGCTGCATCAGCAAGACTTGTGGAAAATACCTTACAAAGCAAGGACTCATTCTCAGCATACATGGTCATCTTCTGATGAATCTGATAAATATGTTCCTTGGGGTCCTTGGTGCCATCGTAGGGAGTAAACTGAGGCATAACAAACTTGTTGGCTTTGAAATTTACTTTCGGCAAACAATTCCAAAATTGATGATAACAAACCATTGAAGAGTGTTTGATACTAATGAATTATCGAGTTTATATTTTCAGCAAAAGACAGGTGAACGACTCAGAAATCAAACTCGAAAAGGAAACTACTCGAAAAACAAGCTCGGAAAGAAAGTTTGATTTAAAGCGAAAAGTTGTGAAAGAAATTGAAGCGAAAAAGGAAAATCAATTAAACGGCAAAAGCGAAAGTCGAAGACTCAAGACTCGGGGTAGATAGGTCGGGGAGCGATCATTGTAACAAGGTAATTTTATGTGTCGATTTTATCGTATAAGCTCAAGTATAAAATGAACCGAACTCAAATGAAATGAAAAACGCTTTACCAAACTTAAACGGAAAGAAAAATATTTTTATTAAATGTTTTTCTTGTTATAGTCGACTAGAATCACCCTGTGTATTTTCTAGTAGTCGACTATTTCAACCAGTAGCTATTCGTTTTTCATCCACATCAAAAGAGTCGACTGAAACAAGCTTGAGTCGACTAGACTACTCATTGTAGTCGACTAGAACTCATTCTAATCGACTAGATGGTCCAAAGTAGTCGACTAGAACTCAATCTAGTCGACTAGATGGACCATTGTAGTCGACTACAATGAAGAAGTAGTCGACTAGAAGATTGCTTAAAATCTGCAGATTTTCAGAAAACAATTCCCATATTTTGTGGATCGTGTTTAATGGTATTCAAACGGCTCTTGTCTTTCAATTACAATATTCATTCTACAAAACCCTAATGTATTGATATATATAGAATGATATGTGTTCATTGTAGACCAAGAGATTGAAAAACAAAAGAGAAAGAAAAGAAATAAAAGCTCTCAAAATTCTGTAGAAATTTTCTCTACAAAAGCCATTGAAACCAAGCTTTGAAAATCTGATTTTCTCCAAGTTTCTTTGAAAATCAAAACCTCTAGAATCTCTTCTTATTCTCCAAATTTCATTCATTGATTATATCCTTTGAGAATACATTTCTAGAGCTATTGTAAAATCACCAAAAACACTTGAGCTTATATTGATTTATCTTCCATAAAAACCTTTGGGTTTTGAGTGTTTTTGTTCTTGAGTGATTTTATTGATTACATACGAATTTGTAATCTCGGACAAGTGAAGTCCACCGATTGTTCAAGAGAGGGTTGTTCTCTTGATTGAGAGACAAGCTCGAGAGGCTTGTGTTGTAAAGGTTTGCCATTCCACCTGTGAAGGAAGGGCCATAGTGAAAGGATCGGGAAAAGTCTCAAGAAGGGGTTCTTGAGCCGAGGAGTAGGAGTTACCGAACCTCGAAAAAATCACGGTGTCAATCTCTCTATCTCTTTCTCTTTACATAAGTATTTTGCATGCTATATTTGCTTGAATATCTTGTATGCTAATTTGTCTTGAAATTAATTATTATAAAAGTTTAAATTGAATCATCCACTTGCATATTGAGAAATTGATTTTTGATTATATTGTGTTCCATGTTCGAAAAGAGTTAGACTTATTTTTAAATACCCTATTCACCCCCCCTCTAGGGTTAATTAGTGACTAATAATTGGTATCAGAGCCTAATCTCTATTTATTTTAGACTTAACCGTCTTAGAGAACGATCATGTCATCAAATTTAGTCACTCATATTGAAGGACAATCGAATAATAGGCCCCCATGGTTTGATGGATCAAATTATAGCTATTGGAAAACTAGGATGATAGATTTTCTTCAAGCTATCGATTACCAAATTTGGCAAGTAGTTCTTGAAGGACCATTTGTATTGACCAAATTTGTTGATGGAAAAACCGTCCCCAAATTACCCAATGAATGGGATAATGATGACCGTAAACTCATGTCATACAATGCTAAAGCCAAAGTAAATTTAAATTGCGCTTTAAGTCCAAATGAATTTAATCGTGTATCTACTTGTTCAACGGCAAAAGAAATGTGGGATAAACTTGAAGTAACCTATGAAGGTACATCTCAAGTACGAGAATCTAAAATTGACATACTCATGCATGAATATGAATTATTTGCTATGAAAGATGATGAAAATGTGAATTCTATGATGTCTCGCTTTACAAATATCTTGAATGGACTAAAGCATCTTGGTAGAATTGTTCCTAGATCCGATGCGTCACAAAAAGTGCTTAGAAGTCACCCGGCAAAGTGGGATGCAAAAGTAACGGTTATCAAAGAAGCTCATGACCTCAACACCATGAGTCTCGATGAAATTTTCGGCTCTCTACTCACTTGGGAAATAACGTTGAAAGCTCGTGAAGACGACATCAAGCCAAGAAAGGGAATAGCTTTGCAAGCCTTCACTAAAAATGAAATCAATGAGCCGAGTGAAGAAGAAGAGGATGAGGACATTGCATTGTTCACCAAAAAATTCAAGAGACATCTTCAAAGAAAGAAAGCAAACGGTGGAAGATTCATGAAGAGAATCGAACCTAAAGGCGAGACTAGCAAAAGGGAACCCCCAACATGTTTCAATTGCGGAAAGTCGGGACACTACAAAAGTGATTGCTTCAAGCTCAAAAAGGAAAACGACAAAAGACCTAGCAAGATGGCAATGAACGTCACATGGGAGGACTATGACTCATGCGACTCGGATGAGGAGAAAAGTAGCGAGGAAACGGCAAACATTTGCCTCATGGCAAATGAAGAAGAGGTACATTTAAATTTAAGTGATTTAGATAAACTATCATATGATGAACTTCTTCTTGATTACAATGAATTGCAAGATGTGTTTGAAGAATTACATGATGAATTTGAAAAATTAGCTAGAAAATATATCATTCTTAAGAAAGATAAGTCTTCATGTAGTCTCACTAATTCAAACTTAGAAGTTTCTTGCAATAACAAAAGCATTGAGCTAGAGAAGGAAAATATTCGGTTGAAAAATACTATTGATGATCAAATAAATGTTTTAGCTAAATTTACAAAAGGAAAAGAGAACCTTAGTATCATGTTAGGAAGACAAAAAGGATCATTTGATAAATGTGGTCTAGGGTATGATGCTTTTGACAAGGATGCTCTTATATTGAAAAAGAGAAAATCACTTAGCTCTACATTTACTAAAAAATTATCTCATGCATCTTCAAATGATTATAAACATGTTACTTGCTACTATTGCAATAGAAAAGGACACAAAGCAAACGTATGCTTTCATAGAAAGAAGAAAATTATGTCAAAAATGATTTGGGTTCCGAAAGGATCTATTGCATGCTCTCATAGAAAAGAAAATGTTGTAACAAAACAAATTTGGGTTCCAAAAGGAACTATTGCGTATCTATCTAACCAAAATGGACCCAAAACAGATTGGGTACCAATAAAAGTTACTTGAACTTGTTTTGTAGGTATGCTTGAAGTCCGCATCAAAAGAAAAATGGTTTCTCGATAGCGGATGCTCAAGGCATATGACGGGAGATAAATCAAAGTTTATTTCACTAAAAACATATGAAGGAGGAAACGTAACTTTTGGAGACAACTCTAAAGGCAAAATTATAGGAATTGGCTCAATCGGTATTTCCTCTTCTCTCTCTATAGATGATGTGCTTTTAATTGATGGGTTGAAGCATAATTTGTTTAGTATTAGTCAATTATGTGACAAGGGCTATGATGTTATATTTAGGACAAATGCATGCATAATCAAGAAAGATGGGAAGCAAATGTTCAATGCCAAAAGAAATGGAAACTTGTATACTTTGTTGCTATGTGAATTGCATGACCAATATGTTAAATGTTTTGTCACATCTAGCGAAAATAGTTGGTTATGGCATAGGCATCTAGGACATGCTAGTATGGACCTCATTCATCGTTTATCCAAAAATGATTTAGTCAAAGGCCTCCCAAAGACTAAATTTTCGAAAGATAAAATATGTAGCGCATGTCAAGTAGGCAAGCAAGTTAAATCCTCTTTCAAGAGAAAGAAAGATATTACCACTTCTGGACCTCTAGAATTACTTCACATGGATCTTTTTGGTCCAGAGAGAACGGCTAGCTTAGCCGGGAAACTCTATGTACTTGTTATTGTTGATGACTACTCTAGATATACTTGGGTTCACTTTCTTGCTCATAAAAATGAAACTCACTCCATTCTTGAAAGATTTTATAGAGTCATTCAAAATGAAAAAGATTTGAAAATCAAGAAAATTAGAAGTGATAGAGGTAGGGAGTTTGAAAATCAAGACTTAGAGAAATTATGTGATGATCTCGGTGTTTCTCATGATCTCTCGGCCCCTAGAACCCCTCAACAAAACGGTGTAGTTGAAAGAAAGAATCGATCTCTACAAGAGATGGCTCGAACCATGTTAAATGAGCACAACCTACCCCGAAGCCTTTGGGCGGAAGCGGTAAACACCGCTTGCCATATAATCAATCGTGTTATTATTCGGATGAAGTTGGGAAAAACGCCCTATGAGTTGTGGAATGGTCGAAAGCCCAATATTGGGTATTTCAAAGTTTTCGGGTGTAAATGTTTTGTGTTAAATGATAAAGATAATCTTGGAAAATTCGACTCCAAATCGGATGAAGCAATTTTCCTAGGTTATTCTACAAGAAGTAAAGCATTTCGGGTTTATAACAAAAGGACTCTAACCATGGTTGAGTCTATTCATGTTGTCTTTGATGAATCACCCTCACCACCATCACCTAGAATTGACCTAGAAGAAGATGAGGTTGTTGGGATTGAGGATAATCTAAATACTCTCAATATCTCAAACTCATCATGTAGCCAAAAGGAAATGAGGGAAGTTGAGCATCAATCCAATGATGACTTGACCAACTCAATGCCTAAAGCATGGAGGATTGTTCACAATCATCCTCTTGATCAAGTCATAGGTAATCCTTCAAAAGGGGTTAGTACTAGATCTCAACTTAAAGATTTTTGCAACCACATGGCCTTTGTATCGCAATTCGAACCCAAGAACTTCCACGAAGCTCAATGTGATGATTCTTGGATCGTAGCAATGCAAGAGGAACTAAATCAATTTGAACGCAATCAAGTTTGGCGTTTAGTTCCTAGACCCGAAAATCAAACTATAATTGGCACAAAATGGGTTTTTCGAAACAAAAAGGATGAGAATGGAGTAATTATTCGAAATAAAGCAAGATTGGTAGCTCAAGGATATAATCAAGAGGAAGGCATCGACTATGATGAGACCTTTGCACCGGTAGCTAGATTAGAAGCAATTAGAATGCTTCTTGCATTTGCATCATATAGAAATTTCACTCTTTATCAAATGGATGTCAAAAGTGCCTTCTTAAATGGTGTCATAGAAGAAGAATTTTTTGTGAAGCAACCACCCGGTTTTGAAAATAATCTTTTTCCAAATCATGTTTTCAAATTGGCTAAAGCTCTATATGGTTTAAAGCAAGCTCCTCGAGCTTGGTATGAGAGACTTAGCGGGTTTTTAACTCAAAATGGTTTTACAAGAGGGAAGATTGATAACACACTTTTTACAAAAACCATTAAGAATAATTTGTTGATTGTCCAAATTTATGTTAACGACATTATTTTCGGCTCAACAAATAATTCTTTATGTAGGGAATTTGCCACAAGTATGCAAAACGAATTTGAAATGAGCATGATGGGTGAGTTGACTTTCTTCTTAGGGTTGCAAATCAAGCAAAGCTCGGATGGCTTATTCATTAGCCAATCCAAGTACACTAAAGATTTGCTAAAGCGATTTGGTATGGAGGCTACCAAACATGCCATAACTCCTATGAGTTCCTCCATTAAGATTGATAAAGATGAAAATGGTAAATGTGTTGATATTACTAATTATAGAGGCATGATCGGTAGTTTGCTTTATTTAACCGCTAGTAGACCGGATATAATGTTTAGTGTATGCTTATGTGCCCGATTTCAATCATGTCCTAAGGAATCTCACTTGCTTGCGGTCAAATGCATTTTTCGCTACCTAAGTGGTACAATATACTTGGGGCTTTGGTATCCACGTGGAACTTCAATTGATCTTATTAGTTATTCGGATGCCGATTTTGCGGGATGTAGAATTGATCGTAAAAGCACAAGCGGTACTTGTCATTTTCTAGGACACTCACTAGTTTCTTGGTCAAGTAAAAAGCAAAATTCCGTTGCATTATCTACGGCCGAAGCTGAATATGTGGCAGCCGGTAGTAGTTGCGCTCAAACTCTTTATATTAAGCAACAACTACTTGATTTCGGTCTTACTTTCTCTCACGTGCCTATTAAATGCGATAATACGAGTGCGATTTGTATTTCAAAGAATCCTATTCATCACTCACGCACCAAGCATATAGAGATTAGGCATCATTTTTTGCGTGATCA
Organism: Cornus suecica; assembly: GCA_963922005.1. Taxonomy (NCBI): domain Eukaryota; kingdom Viridiplantae; phylum Streptophyta; class Magnoliopsida; order Cornales; family Cornaceae; genus Cornus; species Cornus suecica. The sequence goes on from OY998242.1 coordinate 40,826,181, forward strand.
TGTCGCTAAGGGTGACGTTGAATTGATCTTTATCGACACTAAAAATCAATTGGCGGATATTTTTACAAAACCACTTGCGGACGAATCATTTTCTAAAATTCGTCGTGAAATCGGAATGGCCATGGATTTTGATGTTTTATCTTAATTTTTGTCATAATCTTTATTTTTAATATTTTTTCTATTTTTATGTATTTATTTCCTAATTTTTATCAATTTTTTCTCATTCTAGTCGACTCATCCTGTGTAGTTCAAACCAATCTAGTCGACTACTTTGGTCAGAAGCTACACCATTTCATGGTCTTCACCTTCTAGTCGACTCATTGTCATTCTAGTCGACTACTTCTTCCATTCTAGTCGACTCAAACATTGTTGTAGTCGACTCAAACCTAGCCTAGTCGACTCAAACCTAAATCTAACCGACTCACCTAGACCTAGTCGACTCAACCCACTATAAAACCTAACCCTTATCTCATCTTCTCCATCCGCCTCCTTCAAACCCTCACCCACCTTCAAACCCTCTCCTCTCAATCCCTCTCCTACTACCACTTATACCTTCAAATCTTCACCTATCCCTCATTAATTTCACATTTCCATCATCTTCCACCCATTTCCATCATCCAAATTTCATCATTCTCACTCTCTCACATATCCATATATATACACCATCATATATCTATATATCCCTATACATTTGTGCATCATCTTCTACAATGCCACCGAAGACTCGAGGTCTATTTCGGAAACGTTCCCGCATTGATGGAGGCCAAAGCTCCACCAATCCACGCAGTCCTACGGCCGTTGACGAAGAGGAGTCAAATGAACCTCTTCTTCTTGAGGTACTTCTTCTTGATGATGATAATATAAATAAATTCATCACTGTTTTTGATCACCGTGCTCCTACACCTTGCCGTATTGTCACACAAGATTTATGCACTGAAATTCGGGCTCAAACTTTCGAGTTATTCCGAGCAATTGGTTGGGATTTTTTTGTTTCTCTTGACATTCCGGTATTTCCGCGAATTGTCAAAGCTTTCTACGCTTCTCTTAAAAATCACGAGAAGCAATTACTCTCTCATCTTCATTTTAACTTATGTGGTGAAGACGAGACCGTTGATGACAGTGAAATCAAGCACATTTTCTTGCTTCCGAATGACGGTATCCGCCACTTCTCCAAGGACTGGTATAAGGAAGATGGTTTCGATTGTATTGAGGCTGCTCGGGCAATATGTGTCGACAAGGAAATTTCGCAAAATGCCGGTATTACTTCTTCTATGCTACTACCCGAGGCTAGATTAATTCATAATGTTATTACTTACTCTATTCTGCCTAAAACTGGTAGTCATAGCAGTGTTTCTCGTATGGAGGCTTTTTTGGTTTATTGCGTTTTGACAGGAACCCGCGTTGATTTAGCTTATATTTTTCGTTTCGTCATCCTCACATGTCAGCGCAAGCCATCTGGCCCGCTTTTCTTTCCTGCACATATTACATATCTACTGCAGCGGAAAGGTTTTAATTTTCCGAATGAAGTGTCCGAGCATCACCCTATTTTTCTTGACACCACTCATGTTAAACATATGCATATTTCTTCTGATGCGGAAGGAAATTTCTTTTCTGAAATTGCACCTGTTCCTCGTTCGCGTACTGCTCCTAGCGGTTCTGCATCGCGCCAGGAAGCCTCTTCCTCGGTCCCTCCATTGGACGGTGTTTCGGCTTCTCAAGCTGCTCTTCTCAACCAACTTCTTGGGGTTGTTCAAAGCAATACGGAGCTCCTTAGGCAGCAGGAACAATTGCTTCAGCGCCTTGATACGACCGTGAACCAGAATACGGAAGCCATTCGATTGATCAATGAGCGCCTTGTTCTTCATGATGAGGAAATGTCTACCCGTATTACAAATCTGGCAGGGTCACTTGATGACCTCACTCTTGCACACAGGAACCCTCGCTCACGCACCCCTCGACGCTAACAAAAAGGGGGAGAAATTATGCTATTGTACTGTCATGCATTTCATTATCCAACATTAGCAATTTTTGTTTTTGTGTGGCTTGTTATGGTTATTGGCGACTTGTTTTGGTTATTTGCGAAATTGTTTGTTTTCCTTTCCATGTTTTTCATTAGTATAAGCAGCTTGTATTAAACTGAAACATCTATGATAGGCTGTTTATTTTTGTTGTCTCAAATGTGCGCCTATTTTTATATATTGTATCAAAGTGCCTATTAAACTGCAAATTTCATTTACTAAGGGGGAGCATTTGAACAAAATATTATGCACATGTTGAGGGGGAGCATCACTTGATGTTTCGCCAAATGCCAAGCAAACACAAAATGTTTTGTCATCATCAAGGGGGAGATTGTTCGCTTTGAAATTTACTTTCGGCAAACAATTGCAAAATTGATGATAACAAACCATTGAAGAGTGTTTGGTACTAATGAATTATCGAGTTTATATTTTCAGCAAAAGACAGGTGAACGACTCAGAAATCAAACTCGAAAAGGAAACTACTCGAAAAACAAGCTCGGAAAGAAAGTTTGATTTAAAGCGAAAAGCTGTGAAATAAATTGAAGCGAAAAAGGAAAATCAATTAAACGGCAAAAGCGAAAGTCGAAGACTCAAGACTCGGGGTAGATAGGTCGGGGAGCGATCATTGTAACAAGGTAATTTTATGTGTCGATTTTATCGTATAAGCTCAAGTATAAAATGAACCGAACTCAAATGAAATGAAAAATGCTTTACCAAACTTAAACGGAAAGAAAAATATTTTTATTAAATGTTTTTCTTGTTATAGTCGACTAGAATCACCCTGTGTATTTTCTAGTAGTCGACTATTTCAACCAGTAGCTATTCGTTTTTCATCCACATCAAAAGAGTCGACTGAAACAAGCTTGAGTCGACTAGACTACTCATTGTAGTCGACTAGAACTCATTCTAATCGACTAGATGGTCCAAAGTAGTCGACTAGAACTCAATCTAGTCGACTAGATGGACCATTGTAGTCGACTACAATGAAGAAGTAGTCGACTAGAAGATTGCTTAAAATCTGCAGATTTTCAGAAAACAATTCCCATATTTTGTGGATCGTGTTTAATGGTATTCAAACGGCTCTTGTCTTTCAATTACAATATTCATTCTACAAAACCCTAATGTATTGATATATATAGAATGATATGTGTTCATTGTAGACCAAGAGATTGAAAAACAAAAGAGAAAGAAAAGAAATAAAAGCTCTCAAAATTCTGTAGAAATTTTCTCTACAAAAGCCATTGAAACCAAGCTTTGAAAATCTGATTTTCTCCAAGTTTCTTTGAAAATCAAAACCTCTAGAATCTCTTCTTATTCTCCAAATTTCATTCATTGATTATATCCTTTGAGAATACATTTCTAGAGCTATTGTAAAATCACCAAAAACACTTGAGCTTATATTGATTTATCTTCCATAAAAACCTTTGGGTTTTGAGTGTTTTTGTTCTTGAGTGATTTTATTGATTACATACGAATTTGTAATCTCGGACAAGTGAAGTCCACCGATTGTTCAAGAGAGGGTTGTTCTCTTGATTGAGAGACAAGCTCGAGAGGCTTGTGTTGTAAAGGTTTGCCATTCCACCTGTGAAGGAAGGGCCATAGTGAAAGGATCGGGAAAAGTCTCAAGAAGGGGTTCTTGAGCCGAGGAGTAGGAGTTACCGAACCTCGAAAAAATCACGGTGTCAATCTCTCTATCTCTTTCTCTTTACATAAGTATTTTGCATGCTATATTTGCTTGAATATCTTGTATGCTAATTTGTCTTGAAATTAATTATTATAAAAGTTTAAATTGAATCATCCACTTGCATATTGAGAAATTGATTTTTGATTATATTGTGTTCCATGTTCGAAAAGAGTTAGACTTATTTTTGAATACCCTATTCACCCCCCCCCCCCCCTCTAGGGTTAATTAGTGACTAACAAAACTTTTTTGGAAGAGGTTCCCGGGTTATCTCGAGGACGAAGGGCGATTGTATCAACTCAGTAGATGCTTGGATGGACAAGTCATCGATAGCCTGGGTTCTCAAGTCCCGGAGGACTTTCCTTTGGAACTCGACCATCATTGCCTAGAGCTTTTGGGGGGTCATGGCTTCATCGGTGACGGGAGCCTTTCCTAAGCACTGGGAAGACTCGGTGTGCTCTTCCAGTCTGTCGCCATCTTCCTTGTCACGCCCCAAATTCCTAGGACTCAGAAACCCGAGCCTAAGAGCTAAGGGAGTGAGTACGGAAGTAAAAAGAAATGAGAACCAATGATTAAAGGTCATCAAATACCCACAAAAGGGTAAAAATGCTATGACACCATGTTGTCACGCCCCTAAAATTCCCGAAACTCTAATCTAGAGAATCAGCGAATCTCCAAAGGGTGTCGTAAGTCAAGCAACCACTAGAATCAACAATAACAAGGGAAATACATGGAATAACAATGAAAACTATACTCCATGCCAAATAGAATACTAGAAACTCAATAGTATCCTCAGATACCAACTGACACGCTCCTAAATTCCTAAGACTCCCTAACCGGGACATCCAAGGAATCCAAGATGTGATCCTTGATACAATTGACCAACTAAGATATCATTACCATGAAAACATATGGATTAACGATAGAAATGGTATATTCCATACCCAAATGAATGACAAAACAAAGCAGCGGAATCTAACGAAAATCCGGCAGAGTTCCGTTTGTAAATGGAACATCCGAACACAAAACCACAACACAATAACCTGCCAATAATAGTTAGATAATAACAATGACTTCCAAGCCCCACATTCATCAATCCTACTAGGGCCGAGGTAGTGGAAAGAAACCAAAACCCCTCCAAACCCTCTATAATCAACAGAGCCACAAATGCTCGAATAAGAATACAGAAAAGCACTTAGCTGTGCAGAATAGATACAATAACATCCTGAAATAATAAAGACAGGAAATAAATGAAACATCAATAGGGATATGCCAACAAACTGCCTCCCAAAAGAAATACATGACAATCCCATACAAATGGGTAGAAAAACTAACAGCAGATAACTATCGTCCCCAAGCCAATCGTGCTGCAACCGTAACCGTATCACCCAACGCAACTCCAAAACCTGTAACAAGGAAACAAAAGAAAGTTTTCGTTGCACTGCATCCTGCCCATAGCCGTAACATTTCCTGGAACCTGGCGTGGAATACCAGGGGGCAAATGAAATTCCCCTGTGAGCAAATAAGCTCAGTGGGAAAAGATACTCTAACTACCACATCATCTGGCAGTTTAGGTAATGCGAAAATATCTAGCAAGATATATATAGCCCACAAATCCCATCCACACAAACCCAAGGCACGTGCTCATAAGCTACCGTAAACGAGTATATATATATATCGGGAATATGTATATATATATATATATATAAATATATATATATATACACAATAAGAGTCTATAAGGTACAACTAAGACTCGTACTCCAAGAACCCATACCGGTAGTCTACACTACTCTCACCAACGTACACTAGGTACACGACACTAAGGTCCAATCTAACAAATCATCAAGCTCACCACGCTAACCACAAAATCCAACAGAGGGAAACACACTCACCTCTAATATCCACAAGAATCAAATCCACCACTAGTACCAAGGAAGGCTCAAATCCCACTCCCCGAGAACACGGGAGGAAAAACACTCACATCCTTACGTACTAACACAATCATCATCTATATATATATATGTGTCTGTACAACATATATATATAAGAAACATCATCCCATTCCTAGAGAAAATCTATACCTCAAGGATGGAATCACCTCATCATATCACCATACCATAAATCACATCGACCTCATAATACTATCATCAATAGGGTCAATCACATCACTAACACTCTCACTGTAGGCGAGAAAAACCACTCAATCAATCACTAAGAGTACACATACCCAATTCACAAGAACGACCACCTAAGGGTTACCAAAACAAAACGAAGGAAAGGAATTCCTAATGCTATCCAACAGATAACCGAGACAACAACGTCAAGGTTAAGAATACCCGAACAAGGAAAGAACACCACAAGTGAACAAGGAAAGAACACCAAAAGTGAACAAGGAAACCAAAAACGAATGGCCGAGAGTGAAAGTTATAAAAGATGAATCCCAAGGATTCAATAGTTTTTAAGAAAATGGTTTTAAAACTCGAACCAATCCATTTGGCATCCATGCCCCTAACGTACGAAAACTCCAATCACCTAGGTCGTGACATCAACAACCAAGAAAAGTGAAAGGCAACACTATATGTGTGCACTTAGCAACACCAAGCCTCATACCCGAGAGTCGAGACTTAGAATGAACCGAAGAAAAGGTGAAACAAGGAACCACCTTTCAAAACACTACAGGTTAAGATTTTGAGAAAGAAGTCTCAAAATCTCAGAATCTCGAGATAAGTTATAAAATGACCGTTTTACCCCCGGTCTCTGTCAGTTGCCATCACCGGCTTTTAAAGTTGAAAATCATTTTAAAGAAGATCCCAAGATCATTTTATAAAGTATTAAAACTTTTAAATTTAATACGGGGGTAGGCGAAAACGGATTTTTCCTTTTAAATACAAAGAATTTAGAAAACACCGTTTCCGAAAGACAGTCGAATAAGAGTGAATACAACTCTACAGATTCCTATAATGTCCAAGAGGATAGTAAAGGAAGAACAATACGTTGGACTCACGGAACACAACTATCCGTTTCCAACTCCACCAAATCAAATGACAACACATGGAAGAGGTTCGGCACCACGCCATAACCGATAACTCATGGAATGACATAGAAGTCAAAGACATGTACTAGCGTACAAAACACAGTACAAGGAATGCTTAGGGGAATGAACTAAGCACTAGAACCAAGACTATCAAACTACAGTACCTCACGTACTTAATAAGATCACCTCAACTATAACCTCTTCTAACCCAATCAAAATCTCAAGACACGGTTGATAACCTATTCCTCAAAAGATGAAGAGCGCCTAAAGATCAATATAACAACATCCACTAAGTCCACATTCTATTCACTCACCTTATCTAAGGCCTCTATTCTCAATTGATACTAAAATCAATCTCTAACCTCAAATCTCTAAAGATGTCACACCATTAACCACAAACACGAAACTATCAACCACATTCTCTAAAACCTCAACTCCACATCAACTAAACATCAACTCTATAGTTCATCTCTAACCTCAACTAACCACAGAGGTCACTCTACAAATATACTTAACCTCCCCCAAGGTACAAGGTATACAACCAAAAGTATAAAGATATACGTTTCATTTATACTTTAATAATTACTGTGTTTAATTAACGTTTTCACATTTATCACTTTCAACTGAGCATTTTATAAATTATGAATTTATTTGCAATATTCATAACTAATCATGCTCCACCATCATATATATACATATCAATGAAAATCACATAATGATATGACATGCAAGGTACTCACAGACCGCCTGTGGTACACGCACACAAAAACACACCCTTCCTAAGGGTACTGGATCATTCTCCACCATTCCCCTGAGGTTGCAGGCTCACTAAGGAATGTGGACTCATCGAACTGTTCTTCTCAAGTGCTTTTGACACTTCACACTTTTAACCAAGGAAGACGTCTACCACGGCTCAGCCGCGAACATAGGGCCTTGGACGATATGTCCTCCCCCTATCGTCTCAGTTTCTCATAAGATTAGTTCCATGGGAAGCGAGAAGCACCCCCTGGCCAGTTGTTTCGACGATCCAAACACAAACGTCTACTCGTGCACCACGCACAAAGGAAGTAGACCACACCAAATGAATTTTATCTGCAAATGGTGAAACCATGCACTACATGCACCAACACCCATGTAATCGCAATACATGGTGTACACAAAATAATCATGCCTCAACATAAATATGTAATGCATCATATTTATGAAAATACCCACATGGTACCAATATAAATCCCAAAATCGCTTTAACATGCTTTTAAAATTTAATAAAGCATTTAAATCATATAAAAACAAATTCATATACAATTCATGTTTTCAAAAGTATATTTTCTTTAATTCTTTAGAAAATACTTTCAATTTCTCTTGACATGCCTTTAATATAATTAAAGCAAATAATTCATGTAACGTAAGGGGAACCTAGCATAATGTCTAAGTTTTTACGAATCTCTACTAACCCATTTAATTCTCAAAGGAATTTCTAAGTCACCTATTCCTATTCAATAAAAATAGGAATTTATTTAATTACATAGGAAATAATTTAATTAATTTTCTTAAATTAATCCCTATGTCCCATTTCGATTCTAAGCAATTATAAATATTTAAATTAACAATTTAATATATCTATATTAAAATAAATAAGGGTTTGCACACCCTAAACTACTTCAACAATACGGAGTAAGAAATAAAATTTCCCACCTAATTTTACGTTTACCGAACAGTCGTTTCGGGCCAACCGTGAACAGTGTCGGTGCCCGATTATGGAGCCCGCCGACCAAAGTCATCTGAAAAATATTTCGAATATATCGAAACGTCCGCCTCGACAACCTATACGATATATACGAAGCCCATTAGTAATAGGTTAATTAATTTGAGTAAATCTAAAATAATCTAAACGAAAATTCGAAACTTCAAATCGAATTTTCCGACAAACCATTCAACGGAAAATTACGAAACGTTTACACCTCGTACCTGACATATAGGCAAAGCTACCCTCCGAATTTCAGCCCAAACCGAGGTCAAAAAGTCAACCAAAACATTTCGCGAAGTCTCTGGCCGAAATGGCCCTACTCGTCACGCGCGGCGGCTGTAGCAGCCGCGCCACCACCACGCGCGACCCAGCACCTCGTCGTCGCACCACCATGGCGCCGCTCGTGTCCAGTCATGTCTGCTATGGAAACCACCAACCACGTCTCCCTCCAGCCGACTCCTCTCTCTCTCTCTCTCTCTCTCTCGCCGGCAGCAAGATGAAGGTGATGATGAGGGTGGAAGTGGTCTGCTGCAAAGAAGGAGAAGGAGAGGCTATGGTGTCGTCGTGTGAAGGTAGAAGAAGAAGGAAGGAGTGTAGCAGATCTGTACATATGCGTATACATATATATGCTATAATTGCGAAAGTGACCATTCAAATATCCAAAATTACAAAACAACCCCCAAAACTATATATATATATAATTACAATTAAATATATATATACAGTAAATCCCAATAATTATCGGGAACGCCCAAACATAATCTCGTAAGCCCGAAATAATAACGGGACGCCCAATTAAATATACCGGGGTAGGAACCCAAACGTAGGAACACTTAACAAGCCCGATCAATTAAAACGTGTCGCCGTCCAGTCGAAGTACTAAACATTAAATGTCGAAACGATACCGCGTAGTCCTCAAAGAGAAACCGTAAAGTCATTCAGTCGACTTTAAAAGTAAACGCAAAAAATTTACACGCGAAATAACAAGAATAAACAATGCGTCAAGAACAAGTGACGTCATTACCGAAATTAAATTAAAATAAATTTCAGGAAAAAGGAAAATAACACGGGGTGTTACATTCCTGGTTCTGAGAGTGGTTGAACGCCGTTGCCGGAGGGGCAGGCGGTTGTAGAGCCAACCTCATCATGAGCTCTGCCTTCTGCTTCTCAAGAGCTTGGATACGATCCTCAGCGGTAATTAGGCATTGTAAGATTTGCTCAATGGTTTGAGGACCTTTTACACAGCTTTCCCCAGTGGTTGGAACGTCAGCTTGCGAACGGGTGACCGACATGTTTGTTTCGGAAGTAGTGAATGGAGATTTAAAATATTGTGACTAATAGAAACAAGCTCTCAGATCTAAGAGGCCAGGGCACCACCATAGATTTCCAGATTGAATAAAACAAACTCAACTTAACGAGATGGGAAGAAGGAGATGATTTACAAATCCGGAAGAACATATCTGAAAATTCAAGAACTCCTTGTAACTTCCCACAGACGGCGCCAATGTGTAATTGCCAAAAAATGCGCAACACAAGAATAGAATACTTTATTCAAATTTGGCTTTCTTTATATACATTCCTTTCCTGGGCTTTAAACCCATTACGGCAACATTCTCTTGCTTACATCATTTTTGTCCTTTTGCCACGTCACTAGTTTGTTCCTCAAGTTTGTTCTAAAGTATTTCACGAAATGGGCCTTTGGGTGGGCCTTTCCTTCGGGCTTCTTCCTTTCTTGGGCTAGCGGGCTCTTCCCTTAGTGGGCTTAACAGAATCTGCACGTACAAATTGTATGACCATTATATGCATCTATACTAGAACTACTCCTAAAACATCAAATTAAAAACATACTAATGATCACCCCCTCTTAGTATGAACCGTATGCACCTAAAACCTTTTCATACCGTTAAGTACCATTATATAGAAACCATTATTTAAACCTTGGATTTCTTGCCTTTAGTAAAAACATGGTTGTTCAAGATAAACCATCAATTCAATCTCAGCTTAAGTAAAGAATTAATAAATAATCTTATTTAGGTGGTCTTGTTCGGTCGCTCACTACATAATCATCATATAAGTGACATTCAGCTTCCCCTCTTTGCAATAAAATCAATTAAAACTCTACATTACTTTACTAGGGTTTCATTGGAAACCCTAGATACTGACTAGTCACTCATGGAGAAAGGAGACTTTACTAGGGTTTCATTAAAAATCTTATTTAGGTGTAGATATGTCATGTATTTTTTTGCACTCCAAAAAGATTTGGTGTGAGGACCAAGTAATAGTAGTGGATGGACTAATCTGTCCTCTAATATGCTTGCACACAAAGTCAGAATTCTGCAGTATCTTCGCGCACATTTCCCAATGTCGACGTTGGCCGATCGATCGGGAGTGTCCATCTATCCATCGGTGACTCCTAAATTTTAATATTTCTTTATTTTGCGATTTTTCCCCTCAACCACTTGTACTATGCTTTGCTGACTTTTAACTTGCTCTAAATTGAGTGCATTTATCCTCCAAGTATTATTCTCGATCAGACGCATTTGCTAAAAACCCGAAATTAACTCAGATTTGTATTAAGACCCCTGAAACATGCTTAAACACGCAACTCAAATAATAATATCTTATTAATAAAATAAAGAGACTAACTAAGGATTTATTAACGCCCAGAATACCAACTATTCTGGTCTGATCAGTTTTACTATGAAATTTTAATTTTGGTAGTAAAAAATAATTTCAAAATTTAAAATAAAGCCTTATTAAAATTCGCCTAAATCTCTTTGACACACACACAAACCCTCTTTAATCCTAATACCCTAAATCTATTTGACGTCGCCTCAGTCTCTCTCCCTCCATCTGTAGTACGTCGACTCAGTCTTTCATTCATTCTATCAGCCACCGGCTACCACCAGTTTCCACCACAGCCACCGGTGAAAGGTCACTCTCCCTCTCCCTCTCTCTATACAATTTTTTAGTAGATTTGTACGATGTCCACTCGTCGGGATAATAGACAGTGTCGTCGCCGATATCGACCTCCTGTACTCGCCGAGGGAGGAGAAGAGGACGAATAAAGGTTGATCGACGCTCCTCCACCGCCATTCGCCATTGTCGTCATTCGAGATCTAGTACACAAGACTCATTCCTTGTGATATACTGAGTAATAATCTTCGAAAATAGATGATTGGATTTTTCTTCCCTTGCTATGATATTGGGTATTTGTGTTTTGTTGAAATTTTTTACAGGTGACCCAATTCAAGTTTGGGGGGAAGACGTGTATACAAAGTTGAAATTCCGGAACTGCGCTTCAAGGATAACTATATTTTCGTCTCATAGGTTTGATTGGAAACCATGCGGACATTGTTTTATTTAAGTTTGGGAGGAAGGTATAGTTGGTTATAGGATAAATGAATTAATGAAAAAAAATTCAAATTTTCTTTGTTTCCACGCATGAGTGTTTTGCATTACAAGTTGGTTGAGTATGTGTTTATGATGTATGAGTAGTATGTGATGCGATATTCCCGCTCTTGAGAGTAATGATTATATTGAGTTAGTGAAGTGTTGTGGTATTACATGGGTAAATAAATTAATGAAATCAAAATCGAGAAGGATGATTTTGACTTATAAGTACATGCACATGATCCCTACTGTTGAATTAGTTGATCTTTTAGTATTGAGTTGGAAAAATTTTGAAAGCTATAAAAAAAGAGAAAAATAATATATGAAAAAGAGAGAAAAAAAGAAGAAGTTAAGTAGCAGAAAATCCTTGAAAGTCCACTAGGCATTGCCTAGGGTTTAAAAGGCTTGTTGCACATGCTAAGTACAATCGTTGACCCTCACGGAAGTAAGGGAGTAGTGTAGGAAATGTATAGTAGATAATCATCAGAAAATGTTTTCAAAGTTCTCTTATGAGTTCATTGCTAAGAGACTACCAATATTTTAGTTCATGGGTGTGATAGGTGTCGAATGTTGTTCATTCTAGGCCCCTAACTCAGTATTGTTAAGTCTTATCATTCTGTTACCTGATGTTTTTATGCGATTTGCATCTCTAAGCATGTTTCAGGAGCTTAATGAAGGAAATGAGTTAACTTTGGTGAATTAACCAAGGTTATGCTTGTGTCTAACCGAAAAGAGAAAAAAAAAATAAGTTTTCAAGCAAAAAATAGACATTTTTAGAAGCCAAAACTTTGGGAAACATGCTAATGGAGTGAAGGGGATTCCATGGAAGAAATATTGGAAAAACTTATTTTAATTATTTTTGTTACGCCTACCTATGCATACAACAAGCAAAAGGTGCGTAGAAACATCATTTTTACCCCCACTTATGCCCAAGGCTACGCCTAGGCGTAGGCCACGCTACGCATAGGAGTAGGAACAACTGGGAATTTACAGAATTTGAGTCTCGATCTGATTCAACTTCCTTTGACTTGTCTTCGACTCCAACACTTCCAAGCACGTGTATAAGGTGTATTTACATCAGATTAAAGGGTTTTGACTCAGAATTGAAGATAAACACATCAAAGATGAATCCTACCCAAGCGGGATAAGTCTAATACAGGCAAGATTATTCTCAACTTCTTATATTGATCAGTTCAAGTCGTGTGTAAATAAAAGTGTTTAAAAGAAAGAATTAACACGATCTAGTTTTTCCTCTCAATCGTAAGTACGCGAGTAGTATATAGTATAGTTGGGTAAAGAGGGTATCGAACCATAGAGATCAAAGTTGTATTTCAAATAATTGTATAAGTAGCAAATTGAATTATATTATAAACGATGTTTGACTAGTTTGTTTTATAAACTACTAAACATAAAATAATATAAAAGATAGTTGTTTTGTGTTTAAAATCAACATAAACTCTTCTAACTATTAACAAAAATAAAGCTAAAAATTATGTGGATAATTAAGATAAACTAAAACTCACAAAAGGTCCAACAACGCAACTTTCACTGCTCTGCCAAATCCCCTTATGCTTCTCATAATACCTTGCAAAAACACATGAATTCCAACTATAGACATAATCTACAATAACGCAATTCAAATAAACTACTAAAGCTATTGAATAACGCCAAGACCCCGGCAACGGTGCCAAAAACTTGGTGGGAGTCAGGTGTGTGCAAAATATGTGGTTAAAAACGACACCTTGACAACATTTTAGGTTTTACCCTTCTGCAAGCGCACAGATCAGTTGTAGACAGTTTTGCTTGAGTAGGGGAATATCGATCCCACTAAGATGAGGATTATTCACTTCAATAGTCTAAAAACAACGAATTATATTTTTCCAAAAAGAGTTTGGTTTTGTGAATTATCTAATACTAATGAAAATAAAACAGAAAGCAATAATGAATGATGGTTGTGATTCAGAGAGAGAGAAAACTAGGGTTTTCTCACTCCACCACTAACCGCATAATATAGTTCAAATTATATATCAATTGCATGATGGCGATCCATTGATTGTGAATCAGGTCGCACCGCGCCAGCAGTTTGACCCCAAAAAGGATTACTCTCAACCGAATCGTGACAACCCATCTCAAGACTAAACTGATTAATGCATGCCAACTACTAACATAAAGTAAATGCAGAAAAGTAAATTAAAGCATTAAAATAAACTAAAGCATATCTATATTAGTTTGTCAAGGCATGGCATGTGTCAACCTAGGGTTTCGAGTTTTATAACTACCATTGGGTAGAAAATCACAGATTAAACATCCGAGTTCTAGCCCATAGTGAATAATTGTGATTGTGTAAGATAAATATATTCGAAAAGTCTAAGACAATAATCAATTCAAATATATAAACTTGTATCACGAATAAAAATAGTCTCTCATCTAACACAATCATCACATTATAGTCATAGTTTCCCCTCTCTACAATTGAATATAAAATTAGAACTACATTACTTGGCTAGGGTTTTGCGAGAAAACTCTAGATACCGAGTTAGTTAATCATAGTGAAAAGAGACTGCATTATCGGTGTAGAAACGCTCTCAATAATCTTCTTCTCCTGATCTCTAAGTCTTCAATGGTAATTCTCTTCTATAGAAGCAATGAAATCAGCCACCAACTCAATGAACGTGCGTGAAAATCAGAACCAGAACTAGAACCCTAAACCTAACCCTCTCATATTTATAGACACGTGAGGGAAACCCTAATGGTTTCCCTTTTCTGTAATTTCAAAATACATGAATAATGTCTCTAAGATCTAATGTAAATATGTTTATAAGCCTGTTTGTAGAGGTCTAGAATCACCGATCATATAAAATATTGAAGTAGGGTCAAAACAGAAAAATTCTAAAATAACTCTGAAACAACTTCTGCACGTAAAGGGATCACGTGGCCACAAGGTGGAACCTATGCTCCTAACCTACACTTGGGCATAGGTCTAGGGCGTAGGGTACAAACCAAAGCGTAGCTCAAGTCCAATCTGCGTTTTTTTCTCTCTGACGACGTAGGGTATTATGCATCTTTTGCTGTAAAAACTCATTTTTTTCATATTTGAGTTAAACTGGTCGCCTTTGACTCCCGGTGCTTTTGGGTGAAGTAATAATGTCTGAAAATGACATTTTTGTCATTCGGTGAGATAATGATGTCAGGAAATGACCATTTTGCCCTCCGGTAGCTCTTATTTGCTCTGATACACCTCTTGATTCCTTTCTCGAGATAGAAATGAACACGAACTCGGTTAATTCACCAAGATTAGCTTTATTTCTTCATTAATCTCCTGAAACATTCTTACACACACAAATGGGATAAAAATACCAACTAACGGAATGTAAAGACATAACAAACGCAAGATAGGGGCAAAAAATAACCAATATTGAGCACCTATCACACCCCCAAACTTACATATTGCTAGTCCCTTAGCAATAAACTTTGAGATAACTGACTGTGATGATTCTTATTCTATCTAACCTATCTACTCTAATCTAATCCCTTGCTTTCGTGAGGCTCAACGATTATACTTAGCACGTGTAACAAGCCTTTTAAACCCCTAGGTTACCCCTAGTGGACGAGTGAAGTCTCATGAAGGTTTCCAGTGATGGTACCTATAAACAACTCAATTCTTTTGTAATTACGCATTCATAAGTTCACACACACAAGTCAAATAAGCTATGATACAACACACAAGATAATATGAATGCAAATATTCTCACCACTACCAAACAACAATTATATCAAGCTTCGTGTTATAAATGGTCCCCACTTAAGGGAATCATTTTGCTACTTTCTACTTAAAATCCAAACAACCTTCCGTGATTTTGTGAACATTCAACTACAATATTTCAGTTTCTTTTCTCCTACTACATTTATCAAACTTTGCTATTTTTAGTAAAAACGTACTTTTTCCATCTTTCCACTTTTCATCACTTTTTGTCTTTCTAAGTCTCCAGACTTTCCAGCGAGGATTTTTAGTCCCAACTAACTGGGCCCGAGCTTCTTCCATGTGATTTATGTTCATCAGTCTTCTCCCCTTTAAACACGAACAGTGATATTGGTGATACCAAGGTCCGGTTACTGAGATTAAAGAACTATTTTTTGCATTTTATTTTCTCAAAAAAAAAATCAATTTTCTCCATTTCAACCAAAACAACTCCCATTCTCCCCTTTTATTGCAGCAAAATTATTTTTCAACTACATAGTCAAAAATCAACATATTTCTCATAGTGAATGTGTGTTTGTATTTATAGGTCAAAGTCGTCCTTCTTAATTTCAATTTCACTAATCACTCACCCATGTAAACCACATCACTTCACTAACTCGATCTAATCATTACTCTCATGAGCGGGATCATCACTTCACATACTACTTATGTATCATAAACATAAGTTCAATCAACTCATAATGCGAAACACTCATCCATGAAAACAAAGAACTCTTCAAAACTTTCAATTTTTTTCAAAATTTTCAAAAAATTTCCTTTCTTGTAACTATATACCCTCACCCCCAAACTTAAATGTGACCATGTCCTCATGGTCAAAAATAAAGAATGAGAACAGATACAGTTACCCTTAAAGCGCAATCCTAGATTCTTCGAAATGCTCAACCTCTTCCCCCAAACTTGATTCGGATCACCTGTATATATGCAACAAACACATACCCAAATTTCATAGCAAAGGAAAAGAAATTGTAAAAATTACTAGAAATTGACACACAATTTTTCAAGGAATTTTTGAAAATTCTTTTTTTGGATTTTATTGAAAAATAATTTTTAAATGAAATAAAAACAATTATTTGGCCTTAAGGGCCCACAATCTTTAAGAATTGAAATTGCATAAATAACTTACCTATTATTATGTAAATCGAGGCTAGACAACCTAGGACCAATGTTTAACGTCTTTGGCACGACGTTCCAGAATAGGTTATCCAACACATTTCCTCTCTGCCATACTTCCCTTAATCAAAGGACAAAATGTAGGAGGCGACTCTCTAAACGCTCTTACCCATGAAAAATTAGTATTACTTATGACATTGAATACAGAACAGTAATCACAATATAAAGTACCTCATTTATCCTGTTATAACTGATAAGTGCATAATTCATACACGATTAACCTCCAAAAATATATTTTTTAGTCATTTATTTTAATTAATATTTGTGTTTTTATATTTTTATAGGTTATTGGTGATTTCTGGTACAAATGGGTTAAATCCATCTAAACAAACCCAAAATCTGTTTAGATCACGTCTTAGTATTTGGGCCATATATTTCAGCCCATTGTTCGGATTTGTGTGAGCCCAGTGTTCCTAGAAAGCTGATTCAATTTAAAGAATATTGGTATTTCACATAGAAACCCTAATTCTGAAGTTTAGAGGGCGAAAAAGACATTTTAAATCTGGCATACTATTTTGTGCGAAAATCAGCATCAGCTTGGTAATATAATCACAGATTTTGAAGGAACGACCAGAATGGAATGAAATCAAGGGCTATGGGAAGAGGACTTGATTAACAAGAAAAGAGTATCTCACAAATATCTTCCAAATTTACTCTCCAAATTGGTCAAAAGTGGACTGCAAGATATCACCAATTAGGAAAAGAAATATGGGAATATTGTATTCTCTTATTTACTTTCCTAGATAAAACCTTGAGGACCCCTATAAATAGGGCATATATGGATGCACAAAGAGAGGGGGACGGCCAAGAAACTGAAGGGGAAGACCTGTGCGATCAACGAAGAAATCCAAGATGTCTTCCACTTATGATTTCGGGTTTGGTCGTTCTTGTTTTATTTTTCTTGTATAGTTAATTCGCTCGGCCAAGGCCGAGAGGAAACCCTAGTCATGTTCAATATTATAGTTTTCAATTGTAGACATTATTGAATATTTTGATTAATGAGTTCTTCTTCTTCTTATTATATATATGTTAATGCTTTCGATTTTATGTGCTTTAACTGAGACTAAAATTGAACGTATTTCATTCCTAGCATATAGGTTACTTGTGTCTGACCACGAACATGTAATCTACTTGGCAATTTAAGAAGAAGATAATAAATTATAATTGTTTATGCCTGGCCATGGATAGATAATTGTGATTTATATTTTCCTTCAATGATTTATTTATTATTTTTGGCCAAGATAATAAAATATTGAGTTGAACCTATGCCCTAACCCGGATAGACCATCTATGAACGTAATAATAATTATTATTTAGATGTGTGGAAATTAATTGGATATTTAATGAGTTTACAATTGAAAATCGGATTTGTGATGATTAGTGGTGGAATCAAAGCCTTGGTATTCCTTTTGTATTATTGTATTTATATATTTTTTTTCACAATCTTCAATAATTTGTTGAATTAGTTAGATAGTAGTTTTTAGATTTAATTTGTCTTAATCAATCCTCGTGGGAATGACCTTGCAATACTTGTACTCTTTACTACTATGATTCGTATACTTGCGAGTAAATTTTGATTTGGGTTAATCTATCTTTTGGGTTACTCTAAATTTCACAACAATAACTTCAGCCCCTGTATGGTCAGTGTGTCCATCAAATCCTCCTCCAACACCTTAGACAACAGTTCTTCTGCCAAATCATCATTCTCTAGTAAACTGACATATGCCATAAATTCTGGTCCTGGATCAATCTCCTCATAAATCTTCAACTGCTGACCACGCCTCTTTAATCGAACATCCTCATATGCGCAATTTCGTATTCCCTCACACTCAGTCCCAAATCGTGGATCTTCCCAGGAATACAACTTATCTACCATGTTTATGCTAAACACTCGCTCATCTGGAAAGGGATCCTTAAGAGGGATGTCATCCTTGATAGGCTCTATGACAATTCGTGGCAAATGATTAGCTCTAGCATTCTTCACACCTATTTTATCTTTTAATTCATCATCCTCCACACGCATCACCATCTCAGGAAGCTTACTTTCAGGCACCAACTTCTGTGGAAGAATAATTTGAGGTCCAAGCGACTCTCTTAATGCTCTCTCTAATGGTGAATATAACACAGCTTCCAACGCATCAATATTTTTCCAACTAGATCATTGTTGGTCCTCTCCATTTTCAAAATTCACCTCCGACCTTTTCATCACAATCTCCAAATCATCTCTTACACTACTCTGAGGTACAACTTCTTCAACCATCCCTTTTATGTTAAAAAACTCAGCTGGTTCGGGTAGTTGATGGTTGGTATAAAAAACATTCATTTTCATGTTTAAATTCCCAAAACATATGTCCATAACCTCTGTTCTGCAATCAATGCATGCATTCGCCGTAGCCAAAAATGACATTCCTAAGATAACAGGGATATGTTTCCTCGATCTTTGGTCAGGTTCCATGTCTAATAGTACAAAGTCTATAGGATAGTAGAACTTACACACTTGCACTATGACATCCTCCAAAATTTCTCTCGGTTGTTTAGTTGATATATCTGCCAATTGAAGCACCATCGAGGTAGTATTGAGATCTCCCAACCCTAGTTGCTGATAGATCGAGTAAGGTAAAAAATTAACACTTGCACCCAGATCAAGAACTCTACTAATCTTCTGGTCACCAATGACACAAGAAATAATGGAAGCACCGGGATCTTTCCTCTTAGGTGGAGTATCACTCAGTAAGATCAACTCACTTGCTCAGTTAACAAAATCTTTTTCGAGACCTTAGTTCTGTTTTTATGCTTTTGAGTACAGAGATCCTTCAAAAATTTGGCATAGGGTGGAATTTGGTCAACAATATCTAGAAGAGGTTTATTGATCTCAACTTGCCGACATGGATCCAACATGTCCTTCTCCTTATGATCTTTATACAGAATCAACTCTCAAAGACGTTGTGGGTAAGGTGTTACTTCCTCATATGGTGCCCTTTCTAGTTCTTCATCATTCTTCACTTGAGGTTGATCTTTCTGAGCTTTCTCAGCCTTTTTTTTCTGAGTTTCTTCTTATGCATTTCATTGAACTTCTTCGACCTTTTGTTTCTTCAGCCTCTCCTCATGTTGTTCCTCAGCCTTACTATCCACTTTTCTTTCATTTTTTAAAATTGTGACTACTTGGACTATCTCATGATGAGTCTCACCAAAGGATCCAGGGTCGAGTACTTGTTGCAGTTTTGGGTTCACCACCATTTGACTAGGCAATATTCTCATTATCCTATCCATAGCATCCGCTAATTATACCATTCAAGCTTCCATTTGAACAAGGAATTGGGAATAAGAGTTCAGTGTTTGGATGGTCGCCTGAGAATTATTAGATTGATTTTTAAGTTCCCTCAGGGTACTCATCATCTCTTCAAAGTCAGGTGGTCTTGATAGTGAATTTTGATTTGGATGTTGATGTTGGAAATGGTTTTGAGGATATGGAGGGTAAGCTTGATTCAGATTGAATCCTTGGTTTTGGTTTCCTTGAGGCTGGGTTTGGTAGTTATATGGATGGATAACTTGATTATTATTGAATGGTTGGAGAGCCTAAGAATTATTGGATGACTCTTTAGGTTAGTAATTTTATTGAGAATTTTGAGTCATTATTCTTGGTTGAGATTCGAATGATTGTTGACTCTGTTGGAACCTTGGTTGTGGATATGATTGTTGTTCCTGAATAAACCTTGGTTGACTGTTGGATGATTGTCCCTGTGGAACCCTTTTTGGTTGGTTTTCCACATTTATGGATGTATAGGATAAGAATGGGTGATTTCTGGCATTGGAAGTGTATGCATTTGTGAAAGGAGCATTATTTGAATAGTTCCACGATGCGTTGGCATCAGTGGCCATTATGTCCTAACACTTATTTTGGGAAGTGACTTCTACCTCTGAGACTTCTCTCCTAAGTGAATGATTTTGTTTGAGAAGCTTCTCTACTTTCTCTCCTAACAACACCACTAAATCTCTTACATCATCATGATTCACCTCATACGCTATTTCAAATCTTTTGTCAAGACCACCCCTAGACCTCAAATCAGATTCATATTGGATTCCATTCTCACTGATATTATCAAACAAGTCTAAAAGTTCTTTTGCAGGCTTCAGGGTAAATTAACCTTATGTTGACGCATCTATCAAAGTCTTATGTGCCTCTCCAAGTCTCATGTAAAAATTCTTAGCCACATCATGTTCAGTGAACCTATGGTGGGGACATTTATACAAGATTTCACTATACCTCTCCCAAGCATCATGAAATTGATCACTAGGTAATTCTTTAAAACTTTTGATTACATCTTGTGTTTCTAAGGTCTTTCCTATGGGATAGTGCTTTTCTATAAATTCTCTCTGAAGGGTTTCCCAATTAATTTTAATCGCCTTAGCTAATTTGATGTACTATCTTTTAGCTTTGTCTCTCGACGACCAAGGAAATATACGCACTCACAAATCATTTTTAGTCAAACCCTCAAACCTAGCTATAGATGCAACCTCTAAGAAATCATTTATATGCAGTATGGGTCCTCTATCCTAAGGCAAGAAAATTTTGGAAACATATTGATCATGCTTGACTTGATCTCGAAGTGCTTCACACCTTCTTCTTATAGGAAATCTGCATAGGAATCATACGCCTTCGGCGCGTAGTATCCTTTCAGCGACATCTCTGGTGCCCTCTATTGATTCCCTCTTTAGTCACCCATCACGTTTTCTTCTGTCCAACAACGCCGCTCTTCAATATCTTGACATAAACGACTTAGAGTTCTTTCAATCTCAGGGTCGAAAACAACTAACGTTGTACTTGGATTAGAACAGGTCAATCTATCGGTCATACACTGAGCTCACAAAAAGTTTTATTTTCAAATTTTTTTTTTAATAATCACAAAATAGCAGTTTTGAGGTCCAAAAATCGAATGAGCTCAATACTGAGCTATAGGTCTTGTTTAATGGTCCTTTTCCACTAAAAAAACTCACCTCATTTGCGAAAATCGGAATATATTTTTTTCAGAAAATAAAATTAACTACTTCTAAACTTTTCTAATAATTAACAAAAATAAAGCTAAAAATTATGTGGATAATTAAGATAAACTAAAACTCACAAGAGGTCCAACGATGCAACTTTCACTCCTCTGCCAAATCCTCTTCTGCTTCTCAGAATACCTCGCAAAAACACATGAATTCCAACTTTAGATACAATCTACAATAACGAAATGCAAATAAACTACTAAAGCTATTGAGCAATGCTAAGTCCCCGGCAACGGTGCCAAAAACTTGGTGGGTGTCAGGTGTGTGCAAAATATGTGGTTAAAAATGACACCTTAACGACAGTTTAGGTTTTACCCTTCTACAAGTGCACAGATCAGTTGTAGACAGTTTTGCTTGAGTAGGGGAATATCGATCCCACTGAGATGAGGATTATTCACTTCAATAATCTAAAAACACTGAATTATATTTTTCCGAAAAGAGTTTTGTTTTATAAATTATCTAATACTAATGGAAATAAAACAAAAAGTAATAATGAATAATGGTTGTGATTCAAAGAGAGAGAAAACTAGGGTTTTCTCACTCCACCACTAACCGCATAATATAGTTCAGATTATATATCAATTGCATGATGGCGATCCATTGATTGTGAATCAGGTCGCACCGCGCTAGCAGTTTGACCCCAAAAAGGATTACTCTCAATCGGATCGTGACAACCCATCTCAAGACTAAACTGATTAGTGCATGTCAACTACTAACAGAAAGTAAATGCATAAAAGTAATTTAAAGCATGAAAATAAACTAAAACATGTCTATATCAGTTTGTCAGGGCATGGCTTGTATCAACCTAGGGTTTCGAGTTTTATGACAACCATTGTGTAGAAAATCACAGATTAACTATCCGAGTTCTAGCCCATAGTGAATAATTATGATTGTGTAAGATAAATATATTCGAAATGTCTAAGACAAGAATCAATTCAAATATATATACTTGTATCACGAATAAAAAAGGTCTCTCATCTAACACAATCATAACAGTATATTCACAATTTCCCCTCTCTACAATTGAATATAAAATTAGAACTACATTACTTTGCTAGGGTTTTACGAGAAAACCCTAGATACCGAGTTAGTTGATCATGGTGAAGAGAGACTGCATTGTCGGTGTAAAAACACTCTCCATAATCTTCTTCTTTGGATCTCTAGGTCTTCAATCATGATTCTCTTATATGGAAGCAATCTAATCAGCCACCAACTCAATGAACATGCGTGAAAATCATAACCAGAACTAGAACCCTAAACCTAACCCTCTCATATTTATAGACAAGTGAGGGAAACCCTAATGGTTACCCTTTTCTGTAATTTCAAAATACATGAATAATGTCTCTAAAATATGATGTAAATATGTGTATAAGTCTGTATGTAAAGGTCTGGAATCACCGATCACTTAAAATATCGAAGTAGGGTCAAAACTGAAAAATTCCGAAAAAACTTTTGCACGTAAAGGGAACACGTGGCCACAAAGTGGGACCTACGCTCCTGACCTACGCTTGGGCATAGGGTACAAACCAAAGTGTAGCTTAGGTCCAATCTGCCTTTTTTTCTTTCTGACGACATAGGGTATTATGCATCTTGTCACGCCGGGTTATTCCTGAGACTCCAATCCAGAGAATCAGCGAATCCCAAGGTATTACGTCACGAAAATTGACCACTAGAATCAATAACAACAACGACATACATGGAATAAGAATGACAACAAGGTATCCCATGCCACCTAAGTGATGCAAACTCAATAATAAATTCTAACGAAAATCCGGCAGAGTTCTGTTTGTAAATGGAACATCCGGACAACCCAAAATCAATACAACAGAATAACCTGCCCATAATAACAGAAATAGAATCAATGGCACACAACCCAACATTTCAGAAACCTACTAGGACCGAGGTAGTGGAAAAGAACACCGCTACCTCTACACAACGCCTCTAAAATCGATATAACCTCAAATGCTCAAATGAAATTATAAAGAAAGTCACATAGTGATGCCGAAAAGGTATAATGGCATCCCGAATAAAAAAATACCCAAAATAAAATATACAATGAAAGGGAATAAGCCAACAGACTGGCTCCCAAGAGAAATAAAAATACACAAGAATAACTACGGACAAAAGGAACAAAACTAATTAAAAATATCACAATTCACCCGTACCATCACCGTTGAACATGTCGTGCTGCATCCGCCTGCAAACCTGTAATCTGTGTGGGGGTGAGCACAACCTCGGGGGCTTACCAAAAATATCTATATAACACACTCTTAGTCATCTAGGAAATGCTAACCATCCCAGGTGCATGCATCTATCCTAGGTCGGTCAGTTGTCTCATTTGACACTCATGCCAAATCGAGACCCTAAAAAAACCTCACCCACAATCTCAAACCTAACTAAGAATCACAATAAAGCACCAAGCAACAGAAATATCACCAACGCATATACCAGATCAAATCAACGTATATATATGTATATATCTAAGACCCCGTAAACAACTAATCATATCCGAAAGTCGTACACAAATAGGGTCTACTACGCGTTCTCTTCTAGAATACTACAATAACTAACTATCTATTACACTGTGCACCGAGCATGGCACTCAAAGTCCCTAAGAGGTAAATAGGCCACTCTTTAGGACTACGAGAAGGGGATAACCATGATCACGTCCACAACTAAATCACAACTCCTACACAACACCGCTATCGAATCATTCCTAGAGAGTCTCACTCTCATAATTTATAACATCATTCCTGTCCTCTTATCCACAATAACTAGTGAAATAATCCGTTCACTTAAATGATCTTTTCTCCAAGACCTCCTATAACAAAGAGGGCTTATAAAACTAACTAGTAGTCTTATGGCTTGAACACACTACCACAATCTAAACCTCAAATGTAACACGAGTGGAAAACTCTACCACTAAATCGGATTCGATATTTTAAAGACAATCTCTAATTTACACCGCATATCGAGGCACAATAAAGGGGTACCAGAGTTAGTTAGTCCCAAATGGATGCCTTGGCCCTCGGGTTTTTAAAGAAACAAAATGTTGAATCCCAAAGGATTCAACTAGTTTTTAAGAAAAAATTTAGGACCCGGTCAAATCTATTTGGTTCCAATGTCTCCAAACCTAATCAAAGTAATAGGAATCGCAATATGTGTGCGCAAATCAGCATAACGTCTCCTAACCGATAATATGACAAGGATAGTAACAACACAAGTGTATATAAGGTCCGCCCCAAAGGCTGAAACCTTAGAATTCCAAATTTGGCTAAAAGCTAAGGAACAATGATAACGAGGAGGAAACTCAACCACAAGATTTCAAACTGGAAACCATTTCAAAATCCCTTTTAAAACTGGTCCTCAGACCTTCAATATTTGTTTAAAAATTTGAGAAAACTCTAAACATATCTTCAAGGCATAACTGGCTCATAAGGAATTTTAGAAACAACTAGAAGGAACCTGAAGTTCTCAAACTCTAACGATACCAAGATCTCGGTACAACCACAAGGTCTCAAAAACAGGGACATACAGTACCCTGAACTCAATGACTTCACAAGAATGTTTTTAAATTGAAAGCTCCTGACACTTTTCAAAATGGGTTTGTTTCTGTTACTTCCAGTCCCGAGACTTCAAAAATAATTTATAAAACAAGTTTTTGACTTAGAGTTTTCAAAACAATTATCGAGACCCGGTTAAATCTAAAACACAGCTTTATAAAAACCCAAAAGCTATAAATTTTCAAAACATTGAGAGAGTCTTAGTTTGGTCCCAAAGATCCAAACCATAACCGTGATCTCAAGATTCATGGGCTAAAGATCATTTATTCTCAAAATGTCACCAAAGTGAACGAAAGAGCAATAAGCTCAAAATAGAGGAGTCGGAAGAGGGAAGGCTAGAGTGGTCACCAATCACCCCACGGTAACACTAGTCAACAACCACGAAGGCCTATATGGCCGAAAACCACGGCCTCATATAAGTCCCGGTATGAGTCGTTAATCAACTCAACTAGATACCCAATTCACGGGAAAACAGATACACACCAAGGTTTCTTTTTCTACCGAGTTCCACTTAACTACTCAGAACACCCGCCAGTCATGGCTCCATTAACCCTGGTTTCTAATTATTATTAAACCTTTTTACTTTTCAACTTAAGGTTTTTAAGCCTTCATTCACATTGAGAAATCTCGTTAGTCAATTTTCTAACTTTTTTAAGGGATCTTGATATCTAAGATCATAATTATAATCACAACTATTGCACCCTAGCACTGAAGGGGACAATATATATTTTTAAAATTTAACCACATATAACCTGCTCCATATCAGTAATCAATAACAGTAAAAAATCTTAACAGATAAGCACATGTCAAATAAATGTTCAATGTGAATGTCAATGCAACTCTAGTGCAACCCTATCTACATGAAGGTTAAACAGATATCCAGGAATCCCAAACCGTTCACTGATGGGGGTAATAAACCCACAAAATAAAGGATGGGTGTCGCCAAATAGAGTATGGAGACCACAAGTCCGTCCGGAACGGCAAGTGAGGCCTAAGCCCTCACCCCCAACTTTTGAGGATTCGAGAGATGCTAGCTCCCTGGATGCCAGAACACCCACTGGCCAATTGTTGCGACTATCCAAACGGTCCATTCATATATATATGATATAAATGAGGCATGCAACTCACACCGAATCAATATACATGTCAACGATGCTACATAAATGCAAAATGCCTCTATATGGACCTTAGGCTCAATTATGCAGCATAAATTCCAAATTTTCATACAAAGCATGCTTTATAATTAAATTAAAACAATAAATCACAACAACTCCATCTCGAGTTCATTCGGGTTCTCAATTACCCAGTTCTTATAAATTTTCAACATATTCGCATGCTTTAATTTAAATTTCAATAACCGAATTCTAATAAGTCCACTCCAGGGACAATCTAGTTCGCAAATTCACTTATTTATAATTTACGAGAAAATTTAGAGGGAATTAGAACCACGTCTAAGTTTTAACGTCCCTCGCCTCCACGTTTCCCCTAACATATTTTTAATTCCAATAAACCACAAACAACAGGGGAACTTATCGTTACTTTCTAAGTTCAAATCCAATTCCACAATTCAACTAACCCACTCTAAAATTTAAAGGGCATTAGGTCGCCTCTTCAATTTAATTTAAGTAGGTTTAGTAATTCAAAATTTTCAGAGAAATTATATAAGTTAATTTATCAAGGGAATTCTATTTCTGATCCCATTTACTCCACCTATGGATATATCATCAATTTTATAAAATTTCCTAGTTCTTGTTTATACCTAGGAATGCTAACACTGGCTATCACACACATAAACATACGCCAGAAGTGCTAGAAATTCTTATGTACTAATAGTGAGAAATAGATATGTATATAAAACATCCCACCTAAATAAATGTTTACAAAAAAATACAAAAGTTTTATATGTCATACCTAGCATCGATATGAAGCTTTTCTCAAAATTTCAGCCCAAACCGACATCGGGAAGTCAGCTAAATCGGCGTCGCAAAATCCGGCCAAAACAGTCTCTATCGCACGTCACCACTGTGCGCGAACCAGCACCACCACGACCTCCTGTGTGACGCCATGACGCCGCCATCACCAGCCCTGGCCGAAACCCTAAGTCGCGATCTCAACCCTCTCTCCATCCGTGAACCTCCGCCGCTACTCAGTCGCGTCTCCAAGCGCGGTTTCAACTCCACCACCTATGTCACCGCTTCTGCACTTCGCTGCTGCTTCTCGCCATCGCCGTCCTCCAGACTGGCAACCCACCATTAAGTCGCACCACCACTCTGTTGTGACCTTTCAGCCGGCGAGCACCCAATGTCGCGATTCCTCCTCCATCTGTTCTGACCTCTATCTTTCTCTTACAGATCAAATGCGTATGATGGGGAGGAGAGAAAATTACTGGTCGAAGAAGAATAAGGTAAGAGGAGAAATAGAGAGGCATGAATCTGTCCATCAAACGCGTGTGACTAATAGTGCTTTTAATCACACAATGGTCGGTTCACCATGTGGGAGTCCAAACATGATTTTAATTCCATTCCCTTTTGTGTATCACACTTAGTCACTTATGGAATTTGTGGTACATAATGATACATGTGGTCTAATGTATGGTAAAGGTGCAATGACTTAAGTGTGGTCACAAATCTATCTTGCATCATATTTCCTTTCTCTTTAAATCACTTATATTACCATATATAAAAATATATATAATTTCAATTTAAATATATATATAATTACAATAAATCCCAAAAACATATACTGTCTATCGAACAACCACCGTAAAGAAATGGCTTAAAACTCTCTGTGTCGTGTGCGGAATGAAAAGATAATCATTTAACCTTAATTTAAAAATAAATAATAATACTGAAAGGAATATCCTCTAAAAATCCCGAAACGATGAAACGCGTACCCGAAAAATCCACAGAACGCCCGATAGATAATACAAACAAAAATAAATAATCCTGGGTACAAAACCCAACCACCGGAACACCGGATAACTACAAAATCCATCGAAACTCCTGAAATGAGGAAAGTCTAAAAGTCTAACAAATAGTTCGAAGACTACGCATCACGTACGTACAAACACGAAGAAACGAACAAGGGAGTGCAAATACCCCTCAACACACAAGTCAAACGAGTAAAGCACGTAAAACCACATCAACACATAGAGGCACGTAGAAACACGAAAAACAAAGCACGCCAAACAAACCAAGCACGTACGTACAACCATAAAGAAAATGAGCAAAGAGACTATCAATACTCCTAAGCATGCCTGCTAAACAAGGCACATAATAAACCAAATACGAAAGAAAATAACAATTCTGAATGTTACCTAGCGCATACTAAACCTGACAAGATGCTAAGTGCTAACATCACAATCAAACCACGTAACAATCCAATTATAAGAGAACTCAAAACATCAGACATACTAAGCGTGTCGCCACCCTGTCAAAGCACCAATCGCAAACATCAAAACGAATTCACATAGCCGACATCAAGAATTCCCGTAAATGTTTCACCAAGTCTGAAACACTAAACATCAAACGTCAAAATAGAACCACATAGTCAGCACAAAAACCCACGTAAACGTTTCACTAAGTTTGAAACACTAGATGTCACCATCAAGTCCCGTAATCACTAAAGAAACTCCACGAAATCATCAAAGAGACAATCGCCAAGTCGTCCCATCGAATCCAGACGTAAACACAAAAAATTTACACATGAAATACCTAGAATAACCACGACGTCATGAACAAGTGACGTCACAACCGAAAATAAATCAGAAATAATTTTAGGATAATGGGAAAATAACATAAGGTGTTACACATCTTTTGCTACAAAAACTCATTTTTTACATATTTAAGCTAGACTGGTCACCTTTGACTCCCGATGCTTTTGGGTGAAGTAATAATGTCTAAAAATTATATTTTTTCCCTTCGGTGAGATAATGATGTCGGGAAATGACCATTTTTTCGTTCGGTAGCTCTTATTTGCTCTGGCACGCCTCTTGATTCCTTTCTCGAGATAGAAACGAACACAAACTCGGTTAATTCACCGAGATTAGCTCTATTTCTTCATTAAGCTCCTGAAACATGCTTACACACACAAATGGGATAAAAATACCAAGTAACGGAATGTAAAGACATAAAAAATGCAAGATAAGGGTGAAAAATGACCAATATTGAGCACCTATCAAGACTGTGTAAACCTAAGAATTTATGATGCCAATTAAGAACCATTATGTAGAAAATATTATTAAATCTTCGGAGTTCCATCACTTAGCAATAAAACATAGTTGTGCAAGATTAATTATTAATTCAATCTAAGACAAGAATATAATTAACAAAGAATCTTATATAGGTTATATGTTCGGTCTCTCACTACATAATTATCATATAAGTGTTCTTTATCTTCCCCTCTTTGCAATAAAATAAATTAAAGTTCTACATTACTAGGCTAGAGTTTCATTGGAATCCATAGATACCGACTAGCCACTCATTGAGGAAGAAGACTGCATCGTTGATGTAGTCATCATCTTCATGATTGGTTAGTTGGTTCTTGAGTTCCTGAGAAGAGTCTCTTTAGAGAGAGACTTTGTTGAATGATCTATATTCTGTATTGAAAGACAGAAAGATATCTTCTCTTCATGAAGTCTTCACATATTTATAGACAAAAGTTGGTGTAAGTATGACATGTCTTTGTTTGCACTCCAAGAAGACTTAATTTGACGACCAAGTAAAAGCTATGAATGGACCAGTCTACCCTTCGATATACTTGCATAATGATAGGTGTCAAATATTAGTCATTTTGACCCCTTAACTCATTATTGTTACATTCTTTCATTCTATTATTTGGTATTTTTATTGCATTTGTGTGTTAAGACATGTTTCAGGAACTTAATGAAGAAATAAAGTTAACTTCGGTGAATTAACTAAAGAGTATGTTTTTTCTATCAAAGAGGAAAGTCAAAGAGGCAATTCGAGATAAAAATGGCTCCCGAAGGGTAAAAACGGCATTTTCAGAAGCCGTCATCTTCAACAAAAAGTATCATGGGTTCGAGACGGACGTTTTGGTGCATTTATGGAGAAAAGTGATTTTCCACAAAATACCTATGCTTTGGCCTACGCTTCCAGTTTCAAAAAGTGGCTAGAAAACACATTTCTATGCTTGGAGGTACGCTTGGGACCTACGCTTGAAGCGTAAGACCCCTACGCTTGAAGTGTAGGTGCGACAACGTTTTGGTGATTCTTCATGGATTTTTTCTATTTCACCCCTGGCTTAATTGGAAGACATGTCTGTGACTCCAGACCTCTATATATACAGGTATATACACTTATATATATGAGAACTTAGGGTTTGCATGAGTTTTAGTGTGAAAATACTGAAAAAGGCTTCTCTATGCTATTGCCTATATATACAAGACCATACATCAAAGATTTGTGAAGGTTGAGAGTTCAAACGTGAGTTTTTGGAGGCTGTTCATTCATTCAGATTTGATGTTGTTGAGATCCATATTCAAACCTAGATATCCAAAGAAAAAGACTATGAAGAACGTTTCTACATCAATGATATAGTCAATATCTTCTGTTAGTCACTAATTAATCCTAGAGGGGGGGTGAATAGGGTATTCAAAAATAATTTTACTCCTTTTCGAAATTGGAATAATATATATATTTACAATACTCAATTTCTTCAATAGTCAAGTGATTAAATTCACTTCAATTTATCTAACAACTAATCATAAGACTAATTAGCATACGAGATATTCAATTAAATATAGCATGCAAATTAATGAAATAAAGAGAGAGAGAGATAGAGAGATTGACACCGTGGTTTTTCGAGGTTCGGTAACCCCTACTCCTCGGCTCAAGAACCCCTTCTTGAGACTTTTCCCGATCCTTTCACTATGGCCCTTCCTTCACAGGTGGAATGGCAAACCTTTACAATCACAAGCCTCTCGAGCTTGTCTCTCAATCAAGAGAACAATCCAATCTTGAACAAACGGTGGATGTCACTTGTCCGAGATTACAAATTCGTATGTAATCAATAAAATCACTCAAGAACAAAAACACTCAAAACCCAAAGGTTTTTATGGAAGATGAATCAATATAAGCTCAAGTGTTTTTGGTGATTTTTGAATAGCTCTAGAAATATATTCTCAAAGGATAAATCAATGAATAATATTTGGAGAATAAGAAGAGAAACTAGAGTTTTTGATTTTCAAAGATCTTGCAGAAAATCAGATTTTTACTTCTAGCCTTCAATGGTTTTTGCAGAGAAATTTTCTGTAGAAGATGAAGATTTCTTTTTCAATTTGATTCAACTCTCTTGGCTTTGAATACACATATCTCATTCTATATATATTGGTACATTTAGGTTTTGAAGAATTAATATTGTATTTGAGAAAACACAGCCGTTTGAAGTCCATAAACATCTGCTTAAAACATGGAGAATGTTTGTGCCGAATCTGCATAATTTAAGGAACAAACTAGTCGACTACATTGAAGTTTTAGTCGACTACTTTGGACCATCTAGTCGACTAGATTGAGTTCTAGTCGACTACATTGGACCATCTAGTCGACTAGATTGAGTTCTAGTCGACTCAAGCTTATTTCAGTCGACTACTTTGATGTGGATGAAAAGCCTGAAGCTACTGATTGTTTTAGTCGACTATTTGAAAATACACAGGGTGATTCTAGTCGACTACAACTTGAAAAACATTTAATAAAAATATTTTTCTTTCCGTTTAAGTTTGGTAAAGCGTTTTTCATTTCATTTGAGTTCGGTTCATTTTATACTTGAGTTTATACGATAATATCGACACATAAAATTACCTTGTTACAATGATCGCTCCCCGACCTATCTACCTCGAGTCTTGAGTCTTCGACTTTTGCCTTTGTCGTTGAATTAATTGATTTTCCATTTGCGCTTCAATTTCTTTCACAGCTTTTCGCTTTAAATCAAGCTTGCTTTTCGAGTCGTTTTCTTTCCGAGTTTGATTTCTGAGTCGTTCACCTGTCTTTTGCTGAAAATATAAACTTGACAATTCATTAGTATCAAACACTCTTCAATGGTTTGTTATCATCAATTTTGGAATTGTTTGCCGAAAGTAAATTTCAAAGCCAACATCTTCCATGGACAACTAACTTGGTATCTAGGGTTCTCTAGCGAAACCCTTGCCAAGTAATGTAGTTATATTATTGTTTTTAATTGCAAAGAGGGGAAACTGTTGACCATATTGTGATGATTATAGTAGTTAAGAGACTGTACTAATTTGTAATATAAAATTATATATTTATTCTAAATTCTTGTCTTAGATCGAATGAATATGTAGTTTTTCACAATTATGATTATTCACTATGGACTGTAACTCGGATGCTTAATCATGGTTTTCTACACAATGGTAGTAATGAAACTTGAAACCCTAGGTTGACACAAGTCGTGCCTTGGCGATTTAATATAGACATGTTTTAGTTTATTTTCATGCATTAGGAGTAGATTATAGTAGAATAATTGACATATACTAGTTAGGTCAGTCATGAGACGGGTTATCGCGATCCGGTTGATGGTACTCCTTTTCGGGATCGTATTTAGCTATTTGCGGTATGACCTGATTCACAGTTATGGATCGCCCTCTTACAATTAATACATTGATAAACTATATTATGCGGTTAGTGGCGGAGTGATGAAAACCCTAGTTTTCTCTCTCTCTTGAATTACAAGCCAATTTAATTTGCTTTCTAGATAATTGTTAGTTGAAATAGATAATTTGGTCTTTGACCACTCAAACAAACCATTTTTCAAAAAATAAAATTCAGTGTTTTTAGATTATTAAAGTGAACAATCTCGATCTCTGTGGGATCGATATCCCTTACCCAAACCGTTTGTTATTCTACAATTGATACGTACGCTTGCGTAGGGTAAAATCTAGAGTCGTTAAGGCATTGTTTTTAACCACATAAGGAGTCAGAATTTTGCCAGTACAGTTTCGATCGATTGGTGGTCGCTAATTTTTAATATTTATTTATTTTGCTATTTTGTGCTTCAACCGCTTGTACTCTGCTTCATTGACTTGTACTTTGCTCTGAACTGAGTGCATTTATCTTCCAAGTGTCATTCTGGATCAGGCATATTTGCTAAAAACCTGGAATTAACTCAAATTTACATTAAAGCCCCTGAAACATGCTTAAACACATAACTCGGATAAAAATACCTTATTAATAAAATAAAGAGACTAACAACGGGTTAATTAACGCCCAGAATATCAAATATTCTGGTCTCCTCATCTGTAAATACCAATGTCTGATTCAGATCTAAGGAGCTTCAAAATACATAATTTTCATAGCACTATCCCTAGAGATTTATATCTTGTGAATAAGGGAGTCATTCAGATCCTAGAGATCCGGAGCAGACGATCATGGAGGGCGTTTATACATCAACAATGTAGTCTCTCACCACCATGAGCATCTAAACCGATATCAAGAGTTTTCTAACAAAACTCTAGCCAAGTAATATAGTTTATTTATTTTTTTCAATTATAACGAGGGGAAACTGAATACCACACATGTGATGATTGTGTAGATGAGAGACCGTAGTTATTTAATATAAGGGGTTTTATATTTATTATATTATTATCTTAGATTGAATGAATGTATTATCTCAATCAATCATGTTTATTCAATATGGGTTGGAACTCGGATGCTTAAATCATGATTTTTTACACAATCATGCTTAACACTCGAAATCCTAAGTTTACACAGGCCATGCCTTGGCCAGGTGATATAGACATACTTTAATTTAATTTCATGTTATAAGAGTAGGTTAAAGTAAAGTAGTTTTCATGCACCAATCACACTCTGTCCGGATATGGGTTATAGCGAATTCGTTTGACGATATCTCTTTAGAGAATATATTTGACTATTTGAGGTATAATTTGATTCATGGGTGATCAATCGCCCTCTTACAAATGATCAAATAAATAGCTACATTATGATGTTAGTGGTGGAGTAATAAAATCCTAGTTTTGCTTTACTTTGAATCACAAACACAATTTACTTCTTGCTTTTAGTTAGTAACATCATACATTTCAAAACCAAACAAAACCTTTTTTAAAACCATAATTCAGTACTTTTAGATTACTAAAGTGAATAATTCCAAGTCTCTGTTGGATCGATATTCCCGTTCACAAGCCGTGTTATATTACAAAACGATTCGTGCGCTTGCAATCGGTAAAACTAGGGCACTACAAGGGTTCATTCTTAATCAATATTTTTAACCTTGGTTTGGCTACATCAGAAAGCATCCATCTAACTTTTGCAGAAAACTGCATAACCAACAATTTTTTATGCATATTAGGCCTCGTTCGTCCATGAAAAGTTTTGACGGCAAAAATCAATGCTTCAATCACATTATATCCACATGTATCGTTAGGTTAGTTGAATCGATATCCCTAATCATAGTAACAATATTCGAACACTCCACTGTAGCAATTCACATTTCATTTCTTCAAGATAGATTTGTAAGAAGTTAATATCATGAGTGACTCGAGGTCAAGCTCTTGTATTGTCATGTTATGAATTATGAACACAACCCATAGAATTATAAGTGTTAAAAAGTCTTGATTAAATTTTGGATTGCAATTTAGACCGATCCCACTGGGTTTGGTAAGTTTATAAATGAGTTTGGAGTGGGTTTGGTATTGAAAATCAAATCCCAAAGTGGGTTTAGGGCAGGTTCGCGTTTTGTGTATAACCTGACCTAACCAATTTATATGAAAATTTAATATATTATTTTTTATTTTAAATTTTAATATATCTTTTGAGGTTACACTAACAAAAAGCACGTGATTAAAAAATCTATATGGTTGACTAAGACATAAAAATTAATTATATAGTCATATTACACCTTAGTTAATAGTTTTGAACTTTTTATCTCGTTATTGTAATGACACGCGTTCTTTTCCTCTTTTCTGAAATTCTCTTCCATGTATTCTAGTTTTGTGACCTCACTTCCTTTTATTCATGACTTCTTGTGCATTCTTAGTACTGGTTAATGTTTTTGCATTTTACATTTCGGACTTAGCGGGACGTCTGGATTTTTGTTACCGGCTATGTTGGTTCGCTGTGATGTTTATCACCCAGTGGACCCGGTGGTTGCATTTGGTACCTGAGTGCATTATCATATTTTTGGATGTCTCGATGTATCATCGATTATGTGATTTATATGTTGATGTCTATTTTTGGATTTCTATATACAATGGTAGTTTAATATTTTCACTTGTTGGTATGTGTGGGAAAAGTTGAGATTTTTCCCAAGTGTGAACTACTAAACCATATACATTTATAAGGGTTAGTTTAGATATAATGATAGTTTAGTGATTGTATTAAAGTGATGAGGTCTTTATAGGGAGGAAAGTTGCAAGTGGGTTTAATCTTTCATTACACGCTCAACCATTCATTTTCTCTTAATTCAATCTCCATCATTAATAATGGAAGATTATGGAATTGGTGTTGTATATATATATATATGTGTGTGTGTGTTGGCACAATCCAAACCCTTCACTTCTTTTTTGACTACATCATAGCCCTTAGTTGAGGGAAGACTTGTTTTGTGAGACTTTTAGTGAAATCTCTTGACTTGTGTATTGGATGAATCACAACCCTCCATCTCATTCCTTTTCTCCCATTGTTAATGTGAATCCTTGGATTGGAGAGGTTATGTGATGAAAATCTCTACACGTTTGTATATGAAATTGTTTGGTTCAAAGTCTTCACATTTCAAGACTTATCACAACCAAACTTTTCTCTCCTTTTTTTCACTTCATTTTTACTCTATTTCATCCCCTTGAGCTTGGACTTTCATGATAACTTCAACATGAGAATTTTTTGTGGTAGTCTCATCTTCATTTTGAGCGAAGGATCGGTAAGTGTCTCTTCCTCTTTGTCGGTTTTCTCTTTTTCAAACCCCACTTTTACATTTTTTGAGATTTTGGTATGAAATCTTGAATTTTGTTTCCTTTTTCTCTTGAATCTTGTTTAAGGACCCCCATTAGATCATCTCCGTCGATTGGTTCGGTTATTGAAAGCTTGGAGAGCTTGTTGTGTGATTTTGGTTCACCTTTTGGAAAGCCCTTTTGTAGCTTTGCTTGACTATTGGTAATGAGGAAGGATAACTTTTTTCTCATTTGTTGGTACGTAAGAGTGCAACTTCTCCTAGGGTTATATATCCCTAGATGTATATGTGTGTTTGTGTATGAAGAGTTGGATGGAAATTTTGATTTATATATCTACTTGTGCGTACCTCTATATACATGTGTGCTTGGGAAGATATTTATCGTAAAAATGTAGATAGTGATTAGACTATGACTTATAGATTCTTGTGAACACGCATGCTAGTATATATATATATATATACATCTATGTACATAAGTGTCATTTTGGCTTTTGAGGTAAAATTAGGCTAGTTCCAATGGCGTGGTTGGATTTAGAATTGCTAGGTGTGTTTTAGTTGTGTGTATATATATATATATGGGTATAAATGTTGATATTTTCCTATGCTTATTTAATTTGGGAGCATATCAGTAAAACATGTGAAATGTGGGATCATGAACTTAGAACGTTATTTTAGTTCTCCTTTATTTATGAATTGCGAAAGTGTTACTTTGAAACGTGAATCGTTCATAATATGGATTGTTCAGATTTATTTCCTTCATTGGTTAAGAGGATGTTTAAGGGATTAAATTGGCATTCATGTGAATATATTAAAAAATGTGTTGCTTGGGAGCATTGAAAAATATGCTTATAAAGTTGAGAATTCATACATGTTAATAATGGGTTCACGTTAGGCATACTTGATACATTATGAGCACCATTTGCATATATATGGAATTGGTGTTGTTTTCATGCCTTAATTATAAACCCTATGTGAGTAAACTCAAATGCTCCTTCACGAGCCGGTAATCCTCATAACCCAAGTACCCCTATACGAGCCAGTAGTCCTCCTAACTCGATTACTCATTATGATATCATCACTTGGAAAGAACATTATAGAGACATATGTGTATATATATACATACATATATTAGAGGATGAAAAGTGGAAAATTAACTTTGTCATAAACAATGAAATTAAAAAAGGTAAAAAAATATTCATATTCCTATGAACCTTTTAAGAAGCTACTTTTTACTACTACATTTTACTTAGGGAGCAAAAAGGAGATGTGATATTCTTTCTAATGATGGGACTCAAGATTAGGGACACTCATGACCTTTATTTGTTGTGCAATTTTCATAATCATCACAACTCTAATACATTAAATCAATGATATTTTTAAGAAACATGCACAACCTCAAAGAAATCTTGGAATTGCACAATATTGTACCTTAGAATTTGTACTCAAGTCCGAAAGAAGAGAGAAAGGGAAGCACTATGTGTGTACACCAACTAATCGTATCATATTCCCAAGGTTCCTTCAAACCTCAAATTGTCTCACACAACCTCAAATAAATTTTAAAAAGGTCTCTAAGACACTAAGGGAGTGTTCCTAAGATAAACCGGGAAGATCCCCAAAGAATCCCCGAAAGGTGCTAAACATGTTGAAAGGTCGAGATGACTTGGCTCAATCAAAACGCCATAACTTAGCCTAAACAACTCCAAATTTAGTGGATCAAGATCCTATCCATCCTCATTCAACTATCTTTCCAACGATTTGAAAAATATTGAAAAACTCCACCCGTAGCCCAAGATACGGCCAAAACCGTAAAATGGGTTTTCAAGCTGGGGGACATGGGCGACATGTCACCCAAAAACATCAAAATGGGTTGTGCGAG
Organism: Cornus suecica; assembly: GCA_963922005.1. Taxonomy (NCBI): domain Eukaryota; kingdom Viridiplantae; phylum Streptophyta; class Magnoliopsida; order Cornales; family Cornaceae; genus Cornus; species Cornus suecica. Next base: position 40,864,407 of record OY998242.1, read on the forward strand.
TCATGGACGACATGTCGCACTATCACCCAGCGCAATATGTTGCCCTTGAGGGCTAAGTGCACTTTGTGAAAAATTGGTTTTTAAGTTGGGGCCAAATCCGGTTGGTCCTGATGCTCCCGAACAAACCCCGACACCTAAAACCATGGTATAAGTCTAAAATCCTCAAAACAACTCCAAGGAAGGTGGTGGGAAATTCCAAACATTAACAAAAGAAAAACTAACATATGTTCTATTCGAAGAGATCACTAACGCTATAATTATACATGGGGTAAGATCACGTTACATGGTGATATAAGGAAATAAAATAGATTCTCAACAAGGGCAAACCTATCACCAAATTTCAAGATTCTCAAGTCTTTAACTTCATCCTACCATTTTAAGCATTAAATTTACGATTCAAGATTCTTAAGCTTTTTACTAAGTGGTGTCGTTCTTTACCAACATTAATAAGGCATAAACATAAATACGTTTATATCAACAACCATTGCGCCGTGGTGCTAAAAATAGTATTACATGCTAAGCATACTTCAAATCAAACATGCTCAATAATAATAAGTAACAACGACATAAAATGACAATGAAAATCATATGGTATATAAATATGCAATGCCAATGCCAATGGAACACCCTAGCCACTAAGGGTAACCAGATATAGTGTCGTCAAGTAACATAAACCACGAGCTATTTGTACTCGCGAGAAAAACACTGTGGTTGGACCAAGGTCCTCCCACACCTCTCTGATTCCCAGATTACTAGTTCATCGGTAGCCAGAGACACCTTATGGCCAGTTATTGTGGTGATCCAAAATGTTTACTCACCAGGTTATGAATGAGGCATGAAAATAACACCAATAAAGAATATATGCACATGGTGCTTATAATATACCAAACATGCTTTCAAGTGAGCCAAATGAGCATCATGTTAATATAAATATCAATTCCAACTATAAGCATGATTCTCATCAAATTTAAGCAACAATTCCACAATATTTCAATATCAATTCATAAACATATTATTATTCAACGGGAACCTAAAATTTTCATAACCCACATATCAAAGGGGACCTAAAATTAAGCGTCTAGGTTATGTCAACTCAAGCAAGCATGTTTTCCAAATTCAATTAACATAAGTAGGGTTATCCATAGACGTCTATTAATAGCACTTTGTCCTGAACACACTTACCCACAAAGAATCCAACTAGTGTTTCAACTAGTTATGTTTTCGGGTTCACAAAATCACAACCTAATTTCTAAGCACATAGGTGATTTATCAACCTATATACATATTTAATCATACTTATATATATATATATATATATGTATACTCCCATGGATTCTAATCAAGGAAATTATACCCATACCATGTTACACTTCATCAAATTCATTATCTCCATTTTTTTCGTCACATATGAACCCACACACACATATATATACACAAACATGAAATCAAAACACATTCAAGTATACAATCATCAACACAAGAAGTGCTCATAAAATGAGACTCCACAAGATCGCACCCTCACTTATCAAAGGAATAAAAGTGGTAAGAAGTACCCCTACCTCACACTAAGAGCAAGCAAAGCAAAGAATGAGCATGAGGTCCAAGCAAAGTCCAAGAGTTCCAAAGGGTTAAGACAAAATTCACCAAAAATATTTCCAAACTTTCAAGAAAGAAATCAATCGGTGAAAGTATTCTAAATGACACCTTAAGCAAGAAACAATAGCAAAAGCAACTCGAAAATCAAAGATTGAAAACAAAAATTTAAGGAATATAAGTTATGGTTTGAAAGAAAGAAAGGTTCACTCACCAAGCTTTAGGTCAAAAATGAAGCTTGGATATCCACAAACAAGTTCGATGTTCAAAGTTTCATCAAATCTTCACCAAAATTTGGAGAAAGAAAGCAAAATTGATAAAGAGAAAAAGGATAGAGTGTGGGACGAAATTGGAAAAGAGAGGGGGTGTTGGAACTTTTTTATTTTGTCTTGCAAAATAGAGGATAAATTAAAGTGTATATGTGTTGTATATTTCATTTCCAACACTAAACTTCACGATCCAATGGTTGAAACAATAGACATATGAAAGGATAATATGTGGAGGGAGGAGATCATGACAACACACCAAGATCTAGAGAAGTCTCCCAAAATATCTACCAAAAGACATTAAATGCCCTTTGACCAAATGAGTTTGTGAATAGTGGAGAGGAATAGGAAAGGCTAAACACATTTTATTTTTTCCTAAGTAAACCATACCACTTTCACTTATTCACAACAACGCCATCTATTACAGGAGAAAGTAGTAGGGTTCAACACTTTGCCAATTTTCCAAAATTTTCGACTATCTCAACACTAGTGAAATCCTTATTTTACACTTTAATATTAAAAATTCTGAAAACGATTTCAATAAATAAAATAATGTATATAATAATGTACTAAAATGCCAAAAATAAAAATAGATACCTTCGGATCCTAAACCCGAACACCAGGCCCATCAATTTTGTCTCGGGACCATCGAAGCTCTAAAAATAATTATTGCATCAAATAAATCTAAAAAACAACTAATGAAATATAAGCACATAAGAGCACGTAGTGGTAAAGAAAACAAGTAATTCACATAAAAGATTCAATTAAAAAGGGAAAATAAATATCGGACGCTACAGTGCGCGTCCAAATCCTGTCGGAGCCCTAGAACGATAATGCCAAAGATGAACCAACGAAGTCGGTAACGAAAATTTACGATGTCGTCCCTACAAAGTTCTGAAGCACAAAATGTAAAAAATCCACACGTACGAAAAACCTACGAGACATCGCGAATAATAAGGAACGACATCATAACAAATCAGAAGATAATTCCAAAAAATTGGAAAGAACGCGGGGCGTTACATTCTCCACTTAAGATGAAAACTTGCCCAACATGAATTTCACTTCAAAATATTTATTACCAAACCTAGGGATCTTGTAATTCTGGCTGAAACACTGTGAATAATAAGAGATATAATAAAAAGGACAGTCTATCATATGTTCATATATGATGTGTTATTTTTTTCCCTATGTTGGGGTCATTCTGTTAAACTATTACATGATATGTAAAAATGAAAATTTGTTTGAGGCACTATGTGATGTCCCACATCGCTTTGGTATAGCTCTGATAATGTGCTTATATGTGCATATGTGTCTTCCATTGATATAATGCCTTGTAGGGAAGCCCAAGAATAAAATCATGTAGGTTGGGCCTAAAGCGAACAATATCGTCCCACGAGTTGGAGCGGGGTGTTACAATTGGTGTTAGAGCTAGTTTCCGATTGGAATTTAAAGTGTGGGAGTGTGCACAAGCTCGTGGGTTACGCTAGCGAGGATGTTGGGTCCCAAGTGAGGGTGATTGTGATGACCCACATCGCCTAGGTACAGGTCTGGTGATGTGCTTATATGTGCATCTAGGTCTCCAATTTGTATAAGGCCTTTTAGGGGAAGCCCAAGCGTGCAGGTTGGGCCCAAAGCGAATAATATCGTACCACGAGTTGGAGTTGGGTGTTACACACAAGCTGATACTGTTATCTCAGCTCTACTCAAGCAGTATTATAGCGCTCATGGGCATTATAGTTAGGATTAGTGGAAGTAACAATCCTCTATTTTTTTTTTTTAATGAGTAAAATTTGTATAAAAGAACATTCAAAGGAGAACACATCCTATACAAAATATGTAAAAACCATACAGACTTTAATGATATATTTGGTTGGAATGATTAATTGAGGAGAGATGGATGAGAGGGGGGATGAGTTAGCATATTTGTGTTTGGTTGGAGGGAATGGAAGAGAGGGAGGAAGTCAAGAGGGATGTTTCATCCCTCATTTCTTCACATTTTTTTATCTTCCCAAATTTGAACGGATGAGGAGAGAGAAAAAAATAAACCAAAACAATTTTTTTATCTTAGAACATATATTATAAAGTTAGTTTTTTTTTCATTCCTTCAACCAATAAGAAAAAAATGATTTATCACCTATCATTTTTATTATCTTCCATTCAACCAAACAAAAAGTAAGGGAGAGACCATCCATTCCCAAGAATGCCTCCTCCATCACCCTTCTCCCTTCAATCCACTTTCTCATCCCTCCAACCAAATGAAGCATAAGAGTTAATTAGAGCCTAAGAACTTAACATTCTCCTTTGAAGATGTACCATATCCCACCAAACCCAAGTAAAAAAATAAAATATATATGGAAAGATTTAAGTTCATGATAGAAATCCCATTTTGTTAAAGGATATTATAATAATATCATTTCTGATGCACTAAAAAGACTCAAGCATGTCACCCACGATAATGTAACAATACCAAAACAAATTTATGTTTAGAAATAAGTGAGTAGATATAAAAACCTATCTTTATCCTTCGACAAGCTCCAAGAGATGCTTGATAAAATTTTGCAACATGATCAGTCGAAATATATGAATTTTGGACTTAATATGGTGGTTGTAACGGTTTGAACGATTCATGGTTAAATCCAAAAGCCGATATCTAACCCAGCTATACCCCTTCCACATCCAAATTCAATGTTAGAAAATTTTTAATAGTTTTTCCCGTCCAACTCACCAAGTTGTCGTCGAGATTGAGTCACCCTACATGCTCGGGTGAGTGACATGAATGCCTTGAGACAAAGCGCTTCGTATGACATCGTATAAAAGATCACACTATCTTCTTCTGATACCAATTATCACAAGTAGTCATATGTTTTGTGATTCGATTCAAAAGTTTAAGTTTTTATATGATTTATCAAAATCATTCATTCAAATTGATTTTTAATTCCTATCTAGATTCATAATGGACAAACCTTGAATAATAGTTTTTTGAATATTTTTTTATTTTAGGCCTTAATTATCCATTTCATTTCAAAATCTACCAAATATAACGAGTAGTTAGATGTTTCATGATTCGATTAACAAATTCAGTTCTATTGATTTCAACTCCAATAAAGATTGAATATGGACAAACCTCTAACAATAGTATTTTGAATTTTTCTTATTTTAGGCCTTAATTACCCTTGCATTTGACCCTTCTCATCTACAATGGTCCTTATAGTTTTTAGATTGATTGTCTATATTCTTTACCTGATTCACTTTTTCTTATGGGTCCATTTGGAAACTAGTGTTTTCATTTTTGTTTTTTTCCTCTTGAGAACAAAAACCTTTTTTGTTCTTGTCTTAAGGGTAACCCGGAAACAGAAACATGTTTGGTTGGGAATTTTGTTTAAAAAATTTTCAAGAACAAAAAACAAAAAAACACTTTTGGCAGACCTTGTTTTTTCAAAAAATTTGAGATCATAAATAGAAAAAAATGTTTGACAGACCTGAATTTCCAAAAATAAAAATAGAAAAACATGTTTGACAGCATCTGTGTTCCCTGGATTTCTGAGAACAGAAACACAAAAACATGTTTGGTAAGTTGAATTATTTTTTAAAAGATTTTACTGAACTTTTGCCCAAAATTGTTAGAATTGAGAAAATTCATACAATAACTTCCCCTAAAAATGACTAATAGTAATTTTTTATTTTATATAAAATTAAGTAGCAATAAATATATGGAAAAAAAAATGACATGATTATTTTCATACACACCATATTCTACATATATACTACTCTATAAATGTCAACAATATTTTACAGCATCATCTCATACTTTGAGTGACTAAGATCTCTTCATTTCAATACAATAACAAGAAATACAATTAATATGAGAATGCACATAAAACCAACAAGGATTTGAGGCAGATACAACCATCATAAATGATGTACTTTTGTCAATGTTGTTCATGTTGAATATCAGCAACAACATTACCCAAATCATTGTTGTTATCCTTTGCTTCTTCAATTCCTTGCAATTCCGTATTTAGTCTATCCACCCATAGAAAACTACGATAGTGATCCTACAATTGCAAAGGAAATATAATCAATTATAGACTTCAAAATATATATTTTAAGAATATTATATACGGTAACCTTAAATCATACCTCACAATCTAGACTATTATGATTATATAGGATTAACAATTTATAGATGTAAACTACTTCTAACAATCTACTGTAAGGAATCAGAAGTAAAATCTGAAAGATCTAATGTGAGGAATCAGAAGAAAATTCTAAGATATCTACTGTAGGCAATCAGAAGCAATGCATTACATACTATATAGTATAATTTTGCTGAATACAGATGTCCTTGCTTCAATATTTCCTAGAATATTAAAATAAAAATGGAAAAAAGTACAAAAGCTTGGGCACAACAACAATATCCAGTCATGTTTATAAAATTTTCAACATATGGTTTAGCACACCAGTTTAAAAAGAAAAGCATACAAATCTGTACTTATAGAAGGGGCACATTATATGTATATATGTATATAGATATATGTAGGAAAGGGTACTAATAATTGATTTTGATTCCAATATCTATACTTATCAAGTACTGAGAATATAATTACAATAAAAATTAAATTGAGTTATCAAGACAATTAATAAAATTTACAAATTATATATTAAGACCACTATATTTATATATATGTATAGAGTGAATTTATATGTATAAATGACCATATTCAGAAGTTTGAGAGAGCTCTATTAGAATAAATATTTCACATTATGGCATGAAGTTTGACATATTTAGTTTGATTTATACAAATGCAATGTTGCATTGAACAATAGAAAGAACCATTACAAAATTGACTAATCATAATTAGTTTATTTCCCTTGCCTATTTCCATTCTAATATCCCAGAAGTATAGGTTGTTGCTAAGAAAAAAGGGCAGAAGAACACACACACACACACACACACACATATATATATATATATGTAATCTTAACAACAGATACAAGACCTCAGTTTTATTGTTAATGGATACTAAACACACCACACATGCTCTATTTCAAAATTCCCAACTTACACAACTACAACAAAACTAAACCGTGTTCACATATATAGCAATACAAAACCCACAATCCCAGGCTTCTTACAAGCTATACACACCAGTTCCATCTATATTTACACAAGCAGTGAACATAATTTACACTAGTTTAGCTATATTAGGCAAGCAGTGTAATACACATCAGTTTCAGAAGTAGTGAACTATACACACCAGTTCCATCATCATGCACAGACAGTGAACTATACACACCAGTTTGAAATACAAGAGAAGAAAACAAATAGCAAATTCAGATTTATACAACAATAATCATCTCATGTTAACTAACTGTAGCCTGGAAATCTAGCAAGTATTGGCTTCACTAAATGTAATGTGCCAGTTAAAATTAATAGAAGTCAACAAGTTAGCTATACACACATACATATACATTCAATCCAAGATGAGCCTGCAATTATATATAAGTTTCAAAAGCCAGAGAAGCAAACCAACAATATCAATACATCTATGGCTCAATTTCAGCTACACACACACATATACATCTAATCCAGTTTTCTATTTATAAGACATGGAGCTTCAATTCCATTTAACAGAACATAGCAAAATGGTTTTCAAAAGCCTTAATTCCATATGTTCTTAGGCTCAATTCCATCTAACAGTGGCTTACCTCAATTCCATATGTTCTTGGGCTCAATCATGTCTATCTATTCCAGCTATACACACACACACATACATATACATATAATCCAAGATGAGCCTGCAGTTATATATAAGTTTCAAAAGCCAGAGAAGCAAACCAATAATTCCATCTATCTATTCCAACAATATCAATACATCTATGGCTCAATTCCAGCTACACACACACACACACACACATACATATACATCTATTCCAATTTTCTATTTATAAGACATGGAGCTTCAATTCCATCTAACAGTGGCTTATCTCAATTCCATATGTTCTTAGGCTCAATTCCATCTATCTATTCCATCTATACACACACACACACACACACACACACATACGTATACATACAATCGAAGATGAACTACCAGTTATATATAATTTTCAAAAGGCAAACAATATATATCAATACATCTATCTATCTATTCCAGCTATACACACACATACCCTTTAAATTAAAGTTACAAAATACCAAGAAATAAATACAATGGAATAAAAATTTTACCAGTCACGAAGATGTTTGCTTCATGAAGCAAATTCCTTTTCTTCTCATTTTTCTTCCAAGCACAGTGGATAACATATACAGAGTCAGACACACAACAACACACACTCAAAAGCCAACACACACACAGAGTGAAACACACACTTCAAAATTAGGGGGTCTTACACACAAGAATACACAGTCACATACAGAAACACACAGGCAAAGACGAACACACGCACAAATTTGGGGGTTCTTTACTGAAACATAACCCTAAAAACATTACGGACAAAGAAACACACACACACATACACATACACAGAAACACAAACACACACACACAACCCTAGCTTAATTTACAAAAAAAAAAAGTTCAAATTGAGCTCCAACAACACATATATGGAGAAGAGTTGACAATTAAAGAATAAAAAGATATGAAAGCAAACTTGACCAAATCGACAAGGATTGTCTCTCAGCTGACACCCACATGGTTCAATTGGAAACCCTAGTCGTCACCTCTCTTTTGAAACCCTAGATCGGGTGAAAATGATGATGAGGGTACCCTAGATCATGATTTCATAGCTGAATCTAAGAATGGTGTGAAGAATCGCCTCCAAACCTTAGAATAGAGGTTGTCGGCGAAGAGAAAGAGGAGTGGTTATGGAAAGAGTAGCAAAACATGTTCTTGAAGAGAAGAGATATTTTTGAGAGATGATTCTGAGGACACATTTTTTTTTTTAGACCATCTACAGTGAAAAAACACAAAGAACATCATTTTGATGTTCTCATTTTGGACTAAAATGAGAGTGGTATTTTTTTTATTGTGCTTATGAAGGGAATTGAGCCTTAAGCATGTCAAACACGTTTTGTAACTCAGTTGGGGAACAAAAACCAAAAACAAGGGTAACAAACTAGTATCCAAATGGACCTTATGGTTTAGGATTATTAACAATTCTACTAAAAGTGCCTTACATTGTCGACTTAATTTGTAGGGCTCATGTGAAAATTCTTATACAAAAACTTGGTGTGTTTTGAAATATTACTCGCAAGTGCACGAATCAATTGTAGTTTAGGTTATGCAAGAACGAGGTCAAACCCAAGGGAATGCTTTAAAGAGAACTTAATTAAACTCAAATTAATCTAAAACTAACCTAGTTTCTCAAAGTTTGTTTGTTGAAGTGATTTTTATACTAAACATGCAATATCGAAATACAAATAATTAAAGCGAGAATAATAGGGAAAAAATACTAAGGTATCGGAATCCACCACCACTAATCCATAAACTTCTAATTATTCATTTATCAATTCCAATTTTAGAGTAGTAATTTAGAAATCAATCTTATTACTTTCTCAAGATTTAACAATAACGTATTAATGAAATAGATTTTCAAGAAATAGATTTTCCTTCGCTTTAAAGTGTAAAATCCTAAGCATCCTATGTATGAAATTTAATGGATCACATAAGATCAAAGATTTTTACTTATAAACTCATCAAATCCAAGCTTGATTAATTGTGAGAAGAATTCTTAACTACTATAAATACATGATATTTATAGTGAAAGGAATTTAAAACAATTAATACTATGAAGCGAAAATCATAAGCATTTAAACCATACACATGGAAATTGATAAAAGACTAAAATAAATTTATTTCATAAATGGTGGTTTCATCCTCAACCTTAGTTGAGGATTTAGTTACACATGCTTAAAAAGAAAATAATAAAGTAAGAACAATAAAATCAGGAATTGAAGATAAATTCTTCTCCTCTTTGGTGTCCTTCTTGCTCTCCTCCTTCTTTTTCCTCTTCTTTTCTCCTTTTTTCTTCTTCAAGATGTATCCATATTTATAGAGAAATATTGGAATCAAATTACAACTTGTAAAGAGAAATGAAATATTCTTTTCTTTTCTTTTTCATAACTTTCCATCACATTTTGTTCATTTTCCATGTGCATTTGAATCTTCCAACTTTTATCCATGTGCATTTGATTCATCCAACTTTCATCCATGTGCAAATGATTCATTTCCCACTTTACACCTATAAATGAAAGACATAAATGTAGATGTAATTTAATGACATTGAAAATGATTTATTTAACAATTTTATTGTATAAATTAAGTTTTGTGCACTTATTATTATTACACTTCTAAATTAATTAAAATAAATAGTTTTACCTACTAACAAATATACATTTGGGGATAAAATATGTATGTAAAATGGACTTATCAAATACCCCTAAACCTATATTTTGCTAGTCCTTGAGCAAAACAAAAAGAAATAAAATTTTAACTACACCATTTTCGCTGGTTGTCTCGATTACATTTACCATATGCAATAAGGCTTTGAACCCTTAGGTTTCCCCTAGTGGACGAGTTATAGTCTCGTGAGGGTTTCCAATGATGATACCCACAAACATCGATTCTAGTGAAGGTTGGATATACTACCCACAACTTCTCCATTCTTTATAATCACGCATTCATGCATTCACATACTCATCAACCAAGTCATGATACAATGCATAAGATATTATGGATGCAAATATTCTCACTCACTACCGAACAATAACTATCTCGAGATTTGTGTCATGAATGGTTCACATTAAAGTAAAAGATTTCGTTACTTTCTACTCTCAATCAAGACAACCCTCCGTGTTTTTATGAACATTCTACTATGGTATTTCAATATTTCTTTTTCTACTTCATTGATCAAATTTTGCCAAAACATTATTCCTTCCATCATTCCGCTTTTCATCCCTTTTTATCTTTCTAAGCTCCAGACTTTCCAACGATGATTTTTAATCCCAACCAACTGGGCCCTAACTTCTTTATTGGGATTTATGCTCATTAGTTTTCTCCCCTTTTTACGCGAACAATGATATTGGTGATACCAAGGTCCAGTTACTCAGATCGAACAACTACTTTTTGCATTTTTATTTTTCAAAATAAATTTTCAAATTTTTCTCCATTACAACTATATCAACTCCCCATCTCCCATTTATTGTGGCAAAATTAATTTTTCAACTACATAGTCAAAAATCAATTGTTTTTCCCATAGTGAATGTGTGTTTGTGCTTATAGGTCAAAGTCGTCATTTTCGGTTTCAATTTTACTAATCTATTCACCCATGTAAAATCATATCACTTCACTTAGCTCGATCTAATCATTACTCTCATGAACGGGAATATCGCATCACATACTACTCACACATTATAAACATAAACTCAATCAACTTGTAATGCAAAACATTCATGCGTGAAAACAAATTTTTTTTTTTTTTTTTGAAAAATTTTCATTTTTTTTTCCAAAATTAATGAATTACAAAACAACAAATTAGACACAATACCCCCAAACCTAAACTCAACATTGTCCCTAATGTTGGACAAACTCACACTTTGTAAACAAAAAGACAAGAGTGAAAATGTATCACCTGACTCATGGTAGGCTGATCTGGTCAAACTTGCTATCAAACAACAATGAGTTGTTAGAATTCAAAACAAAAATTAAAAATAAAGTAAAAAAATTCTAAAATAGATATGTACAACAAGACCACATAGGTCAATCCTGATAAACAGGACCACTTAGAAAGATCTCCTCATTTTCTTGAGAAAGTAACTTTAAAAATGGTTTCAAACACTGACCATTAACTTTGAACACATCACCATTTTTTGGATTTTCAGTCTCAATGGCTCCATATGGATGAACAATTCGAACAATGAACGGACCAGACCATCGAGATCTCAACTTTCCTGGAAACAAATGCAACCGAGAATTATAAAGCAAGACTTTTTGACCAAGTGTGAAAGTTTTCCTAAGAATACTTTTGTCATGCCTTATTTTCATTTGCTCTTTATAGATTTTTGTACTCTGGTAAGCATCATTTCTAATTTCCTCCAACTCATTCAACTGAAGCTTCCTATGAACTCCTGTTTTGTCAAGGTTAAAGTTGAGTTGTTTAATAGCCCAAAAGGCTCTATGCTCTAACTCAACTGGGAGATGACAAGCTTTACCATACACCATTCGGTAAGGAGACATTCCAATGGGGTTCTTAAATGCAGTACGGTATGCCCACAGTGCATCAATAAGTCTAAAGGACCAGTCTTTCCTATTTGGGTTAACCGTTTTCTCCAAAATGTGTTTAATCTCTCTATTGGATAACTCAACTTGACCGCTAGTCTGGGGATGATAAGCGAGTGCAATTTTATGGGTTACACAATATTTTCTCATTAATGCTTCGAAAACCCTATTGCAAAAATATTTCCCTCCATCACTAATAATAGCACGGGGTGTACCAAAACGTGAAAAGATATTATCTTTCAAAAACTTGACTACCACCTTGTGATCATTAGTTTTACATGCAATTGCCTCAATCCATTTAGACACATAATCAACTGTGACAAGGATGTACAAATTGCCAAATGAATTAGGAAATGGTCCCATGAAATCAATGCCCCAAACATCGAAAACTTCAATAATCAGAATTGGAGCCTGAAGTAATAATGTTTTCACTGAATATAATAGAATGAAATTTTAAGTTAAAAGTATTGAATTATTGAGATAGATCCATACGAAAAATATAATTAGCGAAATTTTGAACTATTTATTTATAATATATATTCAAGATTTTTTGTTTTGAGGGTCATCCCTCAATTAATTGTGGATTTTATTGTAACAGCTAGCTCCAACACGTGGTATAATATTGTCCTGGTTGATTTTGTTCTTGGACTTCCCTAAAAAAATCTCATATCAATTGAAAACAACACATCACACATATGCCCTATTTGGATTGACTTTTCAAATGCTGGTTTTAGCTTTCTGAAGCGAAAAGCTGTTTTGAATGGTGTTTGACAAAATTTTCAAAAGAGCTTTTCGACCTTGGAATAACGTTTTAAAAAAACTGCGGGGTACCAGCTTCTCGAAACAACTTCTGCTTCTCTTTTTCTTCTACAAAAAGTCAGAATCAGAAGTTATGTCAAATAGGGTCATAAGCACATCGTCACACTTGTAGTCAAAGTTATTAACGACTTGTAGCGAGATTTTGGGTTCAGACTCAACTTTTACCTACTAAAATACTAAACTAGACAAATCTACATACACTTTTTTAAACAATCACGATGATTTTATTTTATTTATTTGTTATAACATTTCCTCCACAAACAAAAACTGAAAAACAAAAATAAAAAGGGCTATTATCAGAAAATCCCATATGGTTTTTAAATTGTTCAAAAAAACTCTGTGGTTTTAAAACTCCCCTATGATTTCCAATTTAATCAAATACCCCCTCCCCTCTATAAGGTTACAAAAATACCCTCCAAAACTCTAATTCATTCTATTTAAATCCAAATTTCAATTTAAATCATAATTAAACTCTAATTCTTTCCATTTATCACAAACCCAATTTCTCTCACTCATTTACTTAAAAATTCTAATTCCTTTCATTCATCACAAATCCAGTTTCAATTTAAATCCCAATTTCAACACAATTCAACTATAATTTCTTACATTTATCAGAAACCCACTTTCTCCTACCTATTTACTCCAAAACTCTAATTCCTTACATTTATCACAAGCCCAATTTCAAGTCAATTTCAATTTATAATTATATCCCTTTCTATATAACTACACATATAATCATATATATGTACTTATTTATACATATATAATTATATACGGATATATTTATACAATGATATAGACGTAAAGATGTATTATTCACTTAATATGTACGTATATACGTAAATATATATGTATTATTCACGTAAATATATATTATATACATACATATTAAGTGAATAATACATATATATTTACGTATATATCATTGTATATATATATATATACGTATATAATTATATATGTATAAATAAGTACGTATATATGATTATATATATATATAACTATAAATTGAAAGTGGGTTGAAATTGAGATTTAAATTGAAAGTGGGTTTGTGATAAATGAAAGGAATTTGAGTTGAATTGAGTTAAAATTATGATTTAAATTGAAAGTGGGTTTGTGATAAATGAAATAAATTAGAGTTTTGGAGTAAATGGGTGAGAGAAAGTGGGTTAACGATAAATGAAAGGAATTAGAGTTTAATTGTGATAAATGAGAGGAATTAAAGTTTAATTGGGATTCAAATTAGAGTTTTGGAGGGTATTTTTGTAATCTTATAGAGGGCAGGGGAGTATTTGATTAAATTGGAAACCATAGGGGGGGGGGGGGGGGGGGGGGGGTTGAAATCACAAGGGTTTTTTTTGAACAATTTGAAAACCATAGGGGTTTTTTTTTATAAGAGCAATACTTGCCTTAGGCTATATCAGTAGGAACTTCCTCCTTACCGCTGAAGTGGCCCAACTAAATAATGCCACATGTCTAAAATAAATCTAAAATGGAATTAGAATTATTTTAAGTAATCAAATCAGGTCTCTATGCACTTAATCTTTTCTCTCCCTACATTCATGATTTTTTTACTTCTTATCCCCAATATATTTGTCAAATCAATTTATAATTATAAATTATTTTCTCATGCTATTAATGGAGGCTCGAATCCAAATTAATGAAGTGGACAAAAGAAAGAGATCGCGAGTTGAAGAGTTCTATGGAACTTGGAGATGATGTGTTTTTATGTATATATAGATATATATGTATAGTCATAAATATTTGCTGAGATATATATACATATTAATACCTAGGTGAGTATATATATATATATATGTTGGTTTGTGAAGATGAAGGCAGACATGTACAAATATTTATATGCGTGTATATATAGATAGATATTGTGAAGGAAGATAAAGATAGAATTTTTATTTGGGCAATGCTTGCATTAGACCATGTAAGTAGGAGGTTCCTACTTACATCCTAGGTGACTCAATAAAAAGCATACACATGTTTATGAAAGCAAAATAAAATCTATTACCGAAGGCTTTTCCTTTTTTCTCACGCGCCCCTCCCTCCTCTCCTTTTTTCCTTCTGAAAACCTGGATCTAAATTCTTCAAAGGCTTCCATTACCGACCAAGGTGTTGGAACTTAAAGCTACTCGAAGCCATTGATACGGGTTATCTGTAATGTGAGAGGCTTATTTTCTTTCCTTTTTTTTCCACTATTAAATTTAATTAGATTTTTTTTTCAAGAAGACGAAGTTAAGAAAACAATGCTCTAAGAGAAGGCATATGAAATATCACAAACATCTTGGTGAAACAAATTCGGCATGAAAGTAGAGTACATGTAAAAGCTTATTGACCTCCAAAATATAAGCAAATTTATTAACGATTCTGGCAAAAGAATAAAGTTGTTGTGACAATCCCTATACTTAGGCCCTGTTTGGTTCGCGGTCCGGTCCCATTTGGTTCGGTCTCATAATGGCTTTTTTGGGACCTGACACTGTTTGACAACACGGTTCCAAAAAAACAAGGACCACTTGGGACCAAAAGGGGTAATTTGAGACAACAAAAAATGATGGTCTCAAGTGGTCTTATATACAATTGTCTTAACACATGAAACCATAAAATTTGAAATATATATATATAATTAAAATATATATAATTTGAAAATAATATATAAAATTAAAAAAATAATATAAAAAATTTGAAATAATGTATAAAATTTGAAATATATATATAAAATTCAAAATTAATATATAAAATGCAAAAAATATATATAAAATTTTGGAAAATAAAAAAATTCCAAAATAATAGAAAAAATAAAAAATAATGTATAAAATTCGAAAATAATATATAAAATTTGAAAAATAATATAATTTTTTAAAAATTATGTATTAAATTAAAAAACATATATAAAAATCAAAATTAATATATAAAATTTTAAATAAATATATATATATATATAATTTAAAAAATAATATATAAGTTTTGAAAAATAATATAATTTTTTTGAAATAATGTATAAAATTTGAAAAAAATATAAAATTCAAAAATAATATACAAAATTAGATATATATATATATTTTTTTGAGAAAATATAAAAAATTGGAAAATAATATAAAAATAAAAAATAATATATTAAATTCAAAAAATAATATAAAAATTTGAAATAATTTATAAAATTTGAAAAATATATTATTTTTGAATTTCTTATATTATTTTAATTTTTTTTATATTTTTTCAAATTTTATATATTTTTCATACTTAATCTATTTTTTGAATTTTATATATTAATTTTTTATTTTTTGTATTATTTTCCAAACATAAGACCAAACAGCTTGAATAAGACCATAAGATCAGACAACATTACCAAACAGACTTTCAGAACACCACCCATATAAGACCAAACCAGACCGGACCAGATAAGACCAGACCAGACCAGATAAGACCAGACCAGACCAGATAAGACCAGACCAGACCGCCTACCAAACGAGCCCTTATTAATCATGACTGTAATGGTCCTTACATGAAAAACTTGTGGACCTTGTGGTATCAACCTTTTAAACTAGATATAGGTTTTGAAGGACTCAGAGCTAGGTCAAAAAACATGGAGAGGAGAGAGAGGGTGCGTGAGAGAGAAAGGGGAAGAAAATCTTGTAATATAAGATATGAAATTTTATTTTATTTTCGTAAATAAGTTGATGTTTTTTATTGGGCCACCTAGGATGTAAGTAGAAGTCTCCTACTTATATGACCTAAGACAATGATTGCTGTTTTTATTTTGGATTCAAATCTTTATTAGCTCTTGATATTTGTTTAAATATTTACACACACATTAGGTACATTAGGTGCTTGTTTGGCTAATGAAGTGGAGCCTTGGTTTTGGGTTTGGTTTCAAAAAATGGCACCAAACCCATGTTTGGCAAATGGAGTGAAAATTTGGAGCAGACACTGTAGCAATTCCATGGTGCAACTTTTGTGAAGGAATGAGCCAAAATTTGGAACCATCATTTTTGATGGTTCATGGTTTTGGTTTTGGTACCAACACTGTAGCAAATTTATTTTTGATATTAATAAATTTCGAAAAATTAAATATTCTGAAAAATTAAATATTTATGAAAAATAAATATTTCGAAAAATTAAATATATTAATATATTATAATATTAATATATTAAAAAATATTAATATTAATATATTTTAATATTATAATATTAATATATTTTAATATATTAATATTAATATTTATGAAAAATTAAATATATTAATATATTAAAAAATATTAATATTAATATATTTTAATATTAATATTAATATATTTTAATATTATAATATTAATATATTAATATATTTTAATATATTAATATTAATATTTATGAAAAATTAAATATTTCGAAAAATTAAATATATTAATATATTAAAAAATATTAATATTAATATATTTTAATATTATAATATTAATATATTTTAATATATTAATATTAATAAATTAATATTAATATTTATGAAAAATTAAATATTTCGAAAAATTAAATATATTAATATATTAAAAAATATTAATATTAATAATATTAATATATTTTAATATTATAATATTAATAATATTAATATATTTTAATATTATAATATTAATATATTAATATATTTTAATATATTAATATTAATATTTATGAAAAATTAAATATTTCGAAAAATTAAATATATTAATATATTATAATATTAATATTAATATATTTTAATATTTTAATATTAATATATTTTAATATATTAATATTAATATTTATTAATAAATAAAATATGATACCCATATATTAATATATATTAATATTTATTAATAAATAAAATGTGAAACTCATATATTAATATATTTTAATATATTAATATTAATATTTATTAATATATTAATATTCAGAATTTCAACCCATACCAACTCTACCAAACATGGTTTGGTTTTTCAACATTACTTTTTCTCACACCAAAACCATCTGCACCAAACATGGTTTGTAACCAAAATAAAACCACACCAACTCCAACCACTCCAATTCCAACCCAACTCCAACCAAACCAAAACCAAAAACCAACTCCACACCGTCTACCAAACAAGCCCTAGGTGTAAGGAAAATGTTCCTATTGATATGGTCTAATACAAGTATTGTCCTTTAAATAATAGCCCAAATAAAAATAAAAAATTGTTGTCACAGTTCCAATTAACAAATGAGTGAGAAGAACGTAATGGGCTTATCCAGCCCATACATGTGCATGACCGGGCCCAAACAAAAGCTGTGTGGATCCACTTCTCTCTCTCCTTACTGTAGGAAACAGTGAGAAGAAGAATGCCAATATAGAAGAAGGGATCGCTCCGTATTTCTTCCGATCTGAAAACAAATTGCGTCTCTGCTTTACATGCATTTAATTCACGAATTGGAGTCCTCTAATTCCATCTGCTAGATATACAGATATACGTATATATATATCTAGAGATGGCTTTCATGGCAGTTTTGGAGTCAGATCTACGCGCGCTCTCCGCCGAAGCTCGCCGGAGGTACCCCGCCGTCAAGGACGGCGCCGAGCACGCAATACTGAAGGTTAGTGCTTTCATCGTATAAATTATAAATCTAGTGTGAATTTTTTTTCTCTCTTTCCATTTCTTGATTTTGAATGTCTTGAGGGTGTGGTATTTGCAACTGACGATTGCTTCATATGTTATTTATGATTCTGCGATATTGCATTCTTTGGATGATCGAAAAGTGGCTTTTTGATGCTCTGTTTGGTTATTGAGAAAATTTCACCGTATGAAAGAAAAATTACGGATATATATATATTTTAATGGGAATTAGAATGATTTACTGATTTTTTTTTTCTCTTATATTGTTCTGCATTTGATTTTTTGGTTTTGAAAACTTATAGAACAGTTCAATTCATCTAGTGAGGCATTGAGTTAGGCATAGGTGCCGTATGATACTAAAGTAAGCAAATATATATATATATATATCTCTTAATAATTTTTGCACTTATCCCATTAAGTGAGTTTGACAATGCAATTTGAGTGTCACTAAAAACCATAGATTTCACTGAAAATAGGATAAACTTTTAATTGATATAGAGACTTCCCTTCTTTCGCAAAGATATTCAAAAGTTAATTATTGTTTAATTACCAGTTAAAAACTTCAGGACTTGAAATTATAGTATTTAGTTTTAAGTTCTATCAAACATGTTCAATTTGTTGGGAGTTGTTCGATAAGGAGAGATGGATATTTGACTTAATTTACTTCAATTTTCCTTGCAACTAAATGGAGCTGAAATTGCTTCTTATAATTTAAAGCTTGTTTAGCATTAGTTTTGATCGAACAACTTAGAGTTAGTTCGTTCGAAAGTTGAATTGTGGCAGTGAAATGATTTAGTGTTGGCAATTTTGTTTCGGAAGTGATGAACTCTTAGATGTTAACTTGCAGCTTCGTTCATTATCAAGCCCAAGTGAAATTGCGGATAACGATGATATTCTACGCATATTTCTGATGGCTTGTGACGTCAAAACTGTCAAGCTGAGTGTTATTGGACTTTCTTGCCTGCAAAAGCTCATATCCCATAATGCAGTTGCTGCTTCAGCTTTGAAGGAGATACTTGCTACCCTCAAAGATGTGAGTTTAATGCATATTGCTCGTGTACAGTTTTGTTATTGCCACTTGAAAACGGATTAATATATGCTTTGACTCTTGGGCTAAAGATTCAGTATAAAGAGGTATTGTAATTAATTCATTTTTGTGCAAGCATCCGTTTAATTTTTTATTTTTATTTTTTGTTGGTTGCAGATTTTTTTTTGATAAGTAAGTATTTTATAAAGAAAGAAAAAACACCCAAACGGGGAGTGCGTCCCATATACAAAAAGCCCCTAAGGGCCAAGAGAACCCAAGAACTCTATCTTCTCATCTATAGATATACAAAAGCGACATTCCACCCAACAAAACAAACTAGATATAAAAACGTCTTTAATCGCCCCCAAGGGGGACTCCACACCCTCAAAACAACGCCTATTTCGCTCCAACCAAATGCTCCACCATAGGCAAAGGGGAGCCGTTCTCCAAAAATGTCGGGCGTGACCAACAATCGGCGCACATCTCCAAGAAGCCAAAATATTGCGAACCGAAGCCGACATCACCCACTGAATGCCAAAGAGACCTAAGATAAGGCACCAACATCCATAAGCAATTGGACAATGCGAAAGGAGGTGATCGATAGATTCCCCATCCTTTTTGCATAAGAAACACCGATTGATAAAAAACATGCCCCGCCGTCTCAAGATATCGAAAGTGAGGTTGCAGATTTAAAATCTGCATCTAGTGTATGTGTTCATGTGTGGTGCCCCTTTTAATGTAGTTGATTCTTGTCATACAATATTTTCTCCACTATTGATCCTTCTTATGAACTTTTAATGCCCAAGGGGAAGATTTTATGTCACAGTCCAAACCCCGATCTATAAAAGCATAGAAGTAGTAGTGTGATGAAAAGAAAATAAAAAACCTCTAAAGTAACCAAACAATAATCTTTTAGTTATTCTATTTAATATTTTGAGGGTTTTAACCCTCGGATTATTGCAATTTGATGCGTTTCACAAAGATGCTACACCTTCCCTCTAGGTGGTGGGCATTCCATTTATTAAACGTTCCATTATACACGGATTCCGTCTTTAAATCCAATTAAAATCAACAAATCTACTGTCTAAGACTATTCGCTTATCCATGACATTGCCATTCCCTTTTATAAATACACTAGTAAGCAAGTTATTGAGTGTAATTTCATAAAACACTTTAACTAATTTAATACAACAAATGATTGACATGCTTAAATAACATAACATGAAACAATAGAGAACACTACCTTGAATGTGAAAAACTTAAATTTTTCAAAACAAGCTAAGACAAGCTAAAATAGCAGTACATGAAAGCATAGAGAACTCCTTCATTCAATGTGACAAATCTAACATAGCTGACAAAATTACTTTCGGGAGAAAAGGTTGTTAAGTTGACATATCTTGTGCTAAACCAGAGAATAGAAGCTATGGGAAAACCTTGTCTACCATACTTGTCACCCGTTCTAACCATAACCACACCTGCGTACTCATGTTTCTTTAACTCGCAAGTTGTATAAGCACTTATGGTACTTGAATGGGTGCAGTAGATATTTGTTAATATATAATTGAGTGATTCAAAAGCCTAAATTTTGTACATAAATAGAGGAAGAGTTGGCTGGATTTTTCGGGCTCCCTTGGGCCTCAGGATTTTTTCGTTTCATATATGTAATTGGGCAGCGTTCCACTCAACAAAAAGATCGTTCTTATTATGATTAATTTTTTTGGGTTTTTTCTCTCTTTCTGGTTAGAATGCTGGATGTGTATAATGAGGAGAAGAGTATCTACTAGAGATAAATGGACAACTGACAGTACATGAGTATTTTGTTTAGGAGTATTATGCATTAAATAGCTTGCAAGCTGATTTTCCCATTAGATAGCTTGTAACCTTAGATGATTGCTTTCTTGTGATGTACCCATTATGATTTGCCTTAAATTGCTTCTTGTGATGTACCTACTACCATTGCAACTAAAGACCTGCAGACAAAACTGATAATCCTTGTTCTTTCTCTTTCCAGCATGCTGAAATGGCAGATGACACTGTACAACTAAAGACCTTACAGACGATACTGATAATATTCCAGTCACGTTTACATCCTGAAAATGAGGTGATAATCCATATTAGGTTTTTTTTTTGGTTGTAAATTATAATCTTGCAAGCCTCAAAATTTGTGTTCGATGGTTGTCGAAAAAACATTTTAGTTGTACGTAGTGTTGATGAGTATCCATGTCTGGTTTTATGATTGGGAGTGATACAGTATTAAAGCAAACTTTCAACAGGTTTCCAGGCTTTGCAGAAAAGATCATTGAGGCTAACAGTTTTACTTTCAACATTGTCGACGACAAAGAAAAATGATAAAATAGAAAAAAGAAAAAGAGAATGAAAAAGGCAAAAAATGTCCGTATTAATTATCACGACAATGAAAAACATTCTAGTCAGTTTAAAATGCTTGAGCTAGTGTCAAGGGATTCCTCATTGGTCTACTTTCCTAATTTTAAAATCTTCCATATATTACTCTTATGGTAAGAAAGAGAACAGAGAAGACAGAAGTTCTTGAACTTATCTGCCCTAACTATTTTATAAATTTCAGGAGAACATGGCTCAGGCTCTTGGTATCTGTCTCCGGCTTCTTGAGAACAGTAGATCCTCTGATAGTGTGAGAAAGTAAGTAAAAGAGTTTAGAGAACATTCTTAGATGTCTGGAGGATTTGCATAAGCTTATATTTTTATAAACTTTTTACCTTTGCATTTGCAATTGTTACCACTATTAGACTATTTGAATTCTTGAAGTTCTCACAATCTCTATCTACAGCACTGCTGCAGCAACCTTCAGGCAAGCAGTAGCATTGATTTTTGATACCGTGGTTAGTGCTGAATCACTTCCTGTGGGCAAGTTTGGTGCAGGAGGATATATTTCTCGAACTAGTTCAGTGACTAGTGATGTTAATCGCAGTATTAGTCTTTCAGAGTATGTGATCTCTTGTTAAGTCAAATTCGGCCTTCTCATCAATTTTTTGAAAACTGTAATACTTTCAAATTTCCTGTAGTATATGTATATGCTGGAAAGTCTCTTCCTTTTTTCTCCTTCTAAAAATTGCATGGAATGTGCGAGTTGGATGTGAGCTTATACCTTTTATCTACTTAATTTTCTAGTGCCCTGCTGTGTCTGTCTAATTATTTTTTTGGCTAAATCATCTGAGGTTGGTGGCTTTCCGTGTAAGGATAGTTCTCACCCTTATAACATAACCTTGTAATATTTGAACTCCCTACCATCTCCTCTTGGCTGACTCCTGGCTTCAATAGGTCATTGGAGCATGGTTTTGCTTCTGGAGGGAAATCGTTGAAGAGGGAAACTTTAAGTAAAACTGGAAAGCTTGGGCTTCGGTTGCTTGAAGACCTGACAGCTCTAGCTGCAGGTGGATCTGTATGTGCTAGTTTTTAATTTGTAGATTGTTACTTATATTGATGATTGCATATAACTTTTATCTCCCTTGCATGTTGGACCTTTTTCAATTTTGTTAGTGCATCCAGTTCTTAATACAGTCATCAATACAAAACTCATCACATTGCCAATTGACCTTTTATTCAAGATATATCCTTATTTGGTATTTGGTTGCATCCTACAGGCAATATGGTTGCGCGTCAGTTTCATTCAGAGGACATTTGCGCTTGACATACTCGAGTGAGGATTCTTTCTTCTCTCAACATTTCAAATTCATATAAGTTGTATTCTGCTAAATGTTATTATCATCTATAACACTTAGTTGCCTAACTGATTTTTCACTGGCCATATATGATTAATATTCCTTCAATTGAAGGGCTTTTTGAGGTTTTCCTGCATAATTTTTACTTCTAATTAATAAGACTAGGCGTGATGGTTCCAAATTGGAGCAAGTGAATCTCTAATAAATGCAAATCGGAATATGGCGGCCATGATCATTATTAGGCGCGATTATCCATGCTGTTCCAATGATGTTGACCAAAAATCAAGGAACATTAGGTTAGATGGAGGATTACATCAAAGCCTTCTCGATAGATTAATATGTTAGTCAGATTTGGTACTATCTTATTTCTTCTGGTTGCTTATAGCTTCTGGAATATATCATCTTCAATTGTGGGTATTTCTGGCACCAGGGTGTTTGCAGTGTTAGTATGTATTAAAGGAGTATTCTAGTTGGAAAGCAGTGCATCTGTAATGGTCACAAGTCTGAGTTCATAGGGTTTTCGATAGTCAAACTTAATCAGATAATGAAGTCTATTTTTGCGAGTTCATAGTGCTTGTTTTAGTCGGTCTCCTTGTTTCATTTCCTTCTTCTGATCCTCGGAACTAGATGCCAGTCTGTTGCTTGGGAATTTTCTGTAGATTTCCTGTTTCTATGGACTCAATAGTAAAAGATTTAGAATGTGCTGCGTTCTCCTTGTTTCAAAATTTTCTTCTTTGTGCTTTGTTCATTAAAAACTTCTTCAAATTTATTTTCAAAAGCATATTAATCTTTTGGATATATGTAATTACCTTAAATCACTTCATTAATGCCATATCTTCTATGCCAGACACATTTAGATAGTGTACTGTAAGTTTTGTCCAAAAGTTTTGGTTGAGTTATGCTTCAGGATTTATTTTAGACATGCAATGAAACCTGCCCGTAAAACACATTTCAGTATACTGGTGTCTAGATTTGTTATATTACTTCTAGCGCAAGAAAAAAATTGTTAGGAGAGAGATTAGAATAAGGAGTTTCTAATATTCAACCAACACAGTTTTTCGGAGTGGGCAAGGAGGGTTTGGCATGTTTCTTATGGCTTGTCTGTGTCTCTCATGGCTGAGGGTTGCCATCTTTTCCGTCGTAAGCTGTGGCTGAGGAGGTACTGCGAAGTGGTCAGCGATGGTCGGGTGAGGCGACACTGAGTCTGGAAGTTTGGGATTCCCGTATCGGCTGCTCCGGGTTCATGAAGAAATGGGGGTTGAGGAAGCTGATCTTGTACGGTCTTCCACTCCATTTATGGTGTCGGGACCTATTTGTAGCCATTGACAATCTTTGTGGAGCTTTTAGAGGTGTGGATGTTGATGTCGTGAATTTACCGGATTTGGTGTGGATCACGGTGGCAGCGGGTGGTGCTTGTCCTCCATCTGTTTTCATTCATGATGAGTCCCACTGCTATGAGGTTGCCATCTCTGATATGGCCTCCCCAACCTTGGTGCCTACAACGGAGAGTCTGAAAGGGGGTTTTGACTCTAGTGTTCACAGTGTGGAAGATGGTAGGCAAAGGTTTGGTGATGGATGTTGGGGTGTGGGGAACTCTTGGCAAAGTGGGGTTTGTTCTCACCGGAGATCGGAGGATTTTATTATGGGAAGGGCACACGAAGGTCGGGCGACCAACGCCGGTGTTTCCCCCCTCGAGATGGGGAAGGTCGGTGGGTGGGTTGAGGAGTGATCATGCCGAGGGTGCTTCACTTTGATTCGGCGAAAGGAGGAGGTTAAAACCTTCTTAGGCACTGATGCAGAGCAACCATGTCATTCTGATTATGGGAAGTGCAAGGTGGGCAGGAATCCATGGGTGTACGGAGGGCTCCTTGTTGGGGAGTAGAGGCGTGGATGGGCGATACGTGGGCTCTAAAATAGGGCCACGTGGCCAACTGCCCACCCTCTTTTCCATGTACGAAAGAATAAGGCTTATTTGGTTTCAAATTTGAAACGGTTGAAGGATTATTCAAGTGGCGGTCTGCTCTGCTATGTGGAGGATAGAGATGGCATGGGTCACTCCAAGATTTGGACACGTGGAAGGCAGTCTCTTTTAGGGCAACATGATCGAGGTAGGTGGGGCCCTCCTTGGTTACGGGTTGGACTTGTTAAGTCATCTCATACACCTCTTTTCCCTCTCCTTGGGCCAGGTTTCATTGGGGTCAGTCTAAGCCCATTTAAAGGAGAAACTTTGGGGTGCTTTTCTGAGGAATGGTTCGGGCCTTCTTTTGAGGCCCATTTTGCCACAAAGGGTCAATCCGAAGTCCCTAAGGTTGGTTTAGGCCGATGTAACTTGGTGGGTACCCAGATTGTGGAAGCGGGTTCCGGAGGCAGGTCTTTGGGCCAGTGGGTCGGGTCGAGTCGCAAGGATCCATCACGCATTTCTCAGTTGGAGTCGCGATGGGCAAAGGCGTCTGATCCGAGGCCTTCGTCGCGACTTCCTTTCCATAGTTTGTGCTTTAAGGCGACCAATCCGAGATGTTCGCCGGTGTTTCCTCGCCGGAGCAGGGAGGAGAAGGGGAAGAGGGTGGTGGCTCAGGGTGTTTGTGTGGGTACAGGCTTGTGTGCTCCCTCTCCAGTTCGTGATGAGATTTCAGTAGGCAAACCAAGCAAGGCTGTTTGTGATGAGGATGTCTCCATTATGGGAAAGGAGGGCTGTGTCTTTTCTGAGGTGTCTGATGCCTTTGATTGTTCTTCATTAGGGTTGTTTGATAATGATGAAGGGTGGGTGCATGGTTTACAACTTCTTTCCATGGGGTTGGACTCTAATGGCATACTAGAGGGGCAAGGTGTGTCTTCCAACACGAATGATGTGGGGAATAATCCTACTGTTTTTTTGGGTGGTAATCGGGAGTTGATAGTGGTGGGGGAAACAGTCAAAATGGAAGTGATGGAGGATGCCAGGCCAGTGGCTATGGATTATTCCGCTTATGATACTCATGGATGGGTTAAGGAGAATGTGATAGACATTGCTGGGATTTTGGGGTCATCTTTTGGTGAGAGTAGAGGAGGTGGCTTTACTGAAGTCTTTGACAGATGACTGGGGCACGGAGGAGAGAAGTAAGGAGAAGGCACTGTGTATGGTTCCTTGCTCACCTAATTCATGGAAGGGAGAAAGAGAGGTTCGGAACCTAATCTCTAACGTTAATTACGAAGGGAAGAGTGGTGGTTCACGAAGTAGGGAGAGAGGAAAAGGAGGAAGGCAGAGGAGGGTGGAGGGGAAGTTGAGGATTTGTCAATGAAGCTCAAAATTATCTCGTGGAATGTCCGGGGCCTTAACAACCCGGACAAGAGGAAGTTAGTTAGGATGACTCTTTTGAAATGGAATGCCCACGTTGTGTGTTTGCAAGAGACAAAAATGGAGGTAATCTCTGATAGGGTGGTCAGGAGTTTGTGGGGGAATAGATTAATTGATTATTGTTACTTACAATTTGTTGGAGCGGCTAGGGGGGTGATTGTGTTGTGGGATAGACGTGTGGTGTCCTTAGTGGATTCCAAGAAGGGGAGATTCTCGCTTTTGTGCTCTTGCTCGATGGTGGATGATGGTTTTTGTTAAGTTTTTTCGGGTATGTATGGCCATGTGTAGGATGGTGAGCGGTCCAGTCTTTGGGAGGAGCTGGTGGAGGTAAGTGCCTTATGGCATCTTCTGTGGTGTGTGGTTGGAGACTTTAATGTGGTTCGAGCCCCTTCGGAGAGGTCTTGGGGAGGGCATTGAACTGCGGCTATGGAGCAGTTTTCTAAGTTTATTGATGTGCATACGCTTCATAATCTTCCTTTGGTTGGAGCTGCTTTCACATGGTCTAGTTGTCGGGTTTCTTCGTTTATCTCGCTTTTTGGTGTCAAGTGATTGGGAGGCTGGTTACCGGATGTTATGCAGACTATTGCTTCTCGTCTTACTTCTGATCATGTTATCCTAGACTGTGGAGGTATTGTTGCAGGAAAGTCTCCATTTAGATTTGAGAATATGTTGTTGAGAGCAGAGGATTTCCAGGCTCGGGTTTTGGGGTGGTGGGCTTTCCCGGTTAGAGTAGGTTCTCCTAGTTTTATTCTGGCTTCAAAGTTGCGCACTTTGAAGTCTGAGTTTATTAAATGGAATAAAGAGAGTTTTGCTAACCTGGAGTGGAGGCGGAATTTGGTTGTCTCGAAGATTGGGGACATTAATAAAGTTATTTTTAGTGGTGATTGGAGCGAGGGGATAGGAGCAGAGCCCGTCTGATATTGAGGAGATTGTGATTCGGGAGGAGATTTCGTGGAGACATAAATCTCGTGCATTGTGGTTGAAGGAAGGGGACAAAAACATGAAGTTCTTCCGCCGGACCGCCAATACCCATTCAAGGAATAATTATATTGGGAGTCTTTGGGTGGATGGATCCTTATCGTGTTAGGATAGTGAGATTCGTAGGGGGATTTCGACCTACTATCAACGTTTGTTTGAGGAGAGTAATAGGTGAAGGCCGCGGCTGGATGGGCTTCATTTTGATTATATTTCTCAGGGGGATTGCGATCGGTTGGAGCTTCCGTTTTTAGAGGAGGAGGTTTTGAGGGCACTAATGCAGTGTAATGGGGACGAAGCTCTTGGTCCTAACGGTTTCACTATGAGATTTCTTCTTGAGTGTTGGCTTAGGGAGGAGGTTTTGGCTACTTTCAGTGACTTTCATTCCGAGGGCCGCTTTGTGAGGTCTATTAATGCTTATTTTATTTCCCTTATTCCGAAAGGGAGATGTGAAAGACATTAAGGATTATAGACCTAATACTTTGATGGGTTGCATTTACAAGTTGATTGCGAAGGTGCTTGCTTTCCGATTGAGGGGGGGTTCTTGATGGTGTTATATTGGACTCTCATAATGCTTTTGTGGGGGGGAAGGCAGATTCTCGACTCGACCCTCATTGCGAGCGAGGTTGTGGATGCCAGGTTGCATAATGGGGTGCCTGGGGTTCTTGTGAAGCTTGATGTGGAGAAAGCTTATGACCACGTCAATTGGTCTTTTCTGCTGTATATGTTGGAACACTCGGGCTTTGGGGTGAGATGGAGGTAGTGGATTGAGTTTTGCATATCTTCGGTCCACTTTTCTGTGTTGTTGAATGGTTCCCCCCCCGCCCCCCCCCCCCCCCCCCCCCTTTTTTTTTGGGAGCTCCTGTGGATTGAGGCAGGGCGATCCACTTTCTCCGCTCCTCTTTTTAGTTTGTGATGGAAGCGTTTAGTTGGATGATGACTACGACTTCAGAGCTAGGTCTTCTTCGAGGTTTCAGAGTGGGGGATGTGATGTCTCAGTTTGTGGATGTGTCCTACCTTCTTTTTGCTGATGACACTAGCTTTTTGTGATGCGGAGGAGTAGTTGAGACATCTCATAGTGGTTGATTGGTGTTTCTTGTGCAAAAATGATGGTGAATCAACCGATCATCTTCTTTTACATTGCTCGGTTGCGTATTATTGTTGGTGTTTGCTTTTTGGCCTCTTCGGTGTTATGTGGGTGATGCCGGCTTCGGTTCACGATGCTCTTAACGCATGGAGTGGTTGTCTTGTGGGGTCCCATGTCCGCACTTTTTGGAGGGCTGCACCCCTTTGTCTTTTGTGGAGCATTTGATTGGAACGGAATAGGGGTTGCTTTGAGGGGGTTGAGTCCCTGGTTGCAAGTATCAAAGACTTTTTTTTCTCTTTTTTATTGGTTGGAGGCAGTGTTGTCACGGGCGCGCCTAGGCGCTAGGCGACGCGAGGCGAGGGTTTAGTGCCTCGCCTGCAACTGGGTGAGACCACCTTTGAAAGGCGTCGCCTGGGGGCGCCTAGCGCCTAGGCGCTGATGAATGTTTTTAAATGTCCTATATTTGATATTTTTGTACTTCTACATTTTAATTTATTGGCTTTTAACTTTCTTAGCAATGTTTTATTAGTTTAAATGTCTTATATTTGTTATTTTTATTAAAAGTGATTTATTAATTTAATTGTGAAAATAATTTATTATTGAGCGCCTTGCTTCACTCAGGCGAGCACCTCGCCTGGCGCCTAGGCGATAGGAGGCCTCTAGCGCCTAGGGTCGCCTCACGCCTTTAACAACTATGGTTGGAGGGTAGATTTTGTACATCTATAGATGAAAAGATTGAGTTTTTGGGTTCGCTCCGCGTTTAGGACAACCTTTTTGTTCTAAGGGATGCACTCCTCTTTGAGTGCCTTTATACAATTCTTACTTATTAAAAAAAAAAAGGTTAACTTTTTGTTGCTGCGTTGTGGTTTTGCAGGTTCATTCTGTCTAATTATGTGGTTGTGTTCAGAACTTTACTTTCATATGAACAGGTGATTATAGTTATATCTTGACATGAGGAATATATGCATGTTTGTTACTTGGCTCCAGGGTGTGGCTAACTTCTACAGTTTAAAATTTGGTATTGAAATTCTACAGGTTTTGCGTCATCAGATATGTTCACTTCTCATGACTTCCCTTCGTACCAATGCCGAGGTGACTACCTGCTAAAAAGCATTGTTATATAGTTCATTTTTTTTAATTTGTCGGTGCTTTAACCTACTATCTTTAAGGATTTTACTAGTTATCCTTTTTATATGGTCCTATAATAGCTAGAAGGGGAAGCAGGGGAGCCTTATTTCCGTCGCTTGGTCTTGCGCTCAGTGGCCCACATTATAAGGCATTACAGTTCATATCTTATTACTGAAAGTGAGGTATGATCTGCTTCTAACTGTTCCTCTATTCCCATATTTTTAACATTACACTCTAGATGTCAGGAGGCGTAAATTTATTTTATTCAGCTTTTTATTGTCACAGCCTTGAAACCAATTGCCTCCAAGAAGAAATTATTATTATAAACCAGGCCAAAAAGAGACAAAAATGGATTAAAAAATCTGACGAAGACAAAGGAAAGGCTCAGTTTTGAATATGATATGATAGAGAGATTCTTTATTTTTTTTTCTATGTTATAAGAGTAGTAATTTTCATTTAGAAGTTGCGCCCAAATAACAAAGCAGAAAAATAGTTACTTTCTGAAGTTATCTACAATATCCATAGATCCTCTAAGGTTGTAAGATTAAGCACATTTTCTTGAAAATAGAAGAATCCGGAATATAGAATTTGAGAGGCCAAATAGGAGATTCCTCCTCACCAAAAGAGAGACGATTTCTCTGTCCACAACCATTACCATAAACAAAGAGGTGTGGCCCTCCAAGTTAAAGCTTTTTGAACATGGCTGCCCACCGTACAAGCTCTTCAAGACTTGATCATCTCCTTGGTGGAACTAGAGAGGACTGAATCAAAGGACATGTTCATTCCTTTCTTGTTTTATTGGGCCATGGGCAAGTTTTGTACATCCATAGAGGAAATGTTGGATTATTTGGGCTCGCTTGGGCCTTAGGCCTTTTGATTCTCTCTTGTATATGGGCCGCGCTCCCCTTCTTCTTTCGAGCGCCCTTGAAATATTTCTTACTTATGAAGTCCAACAATTGAAATGAACATAGCCCAGTCATAACAAGCCACCTTGGAATGTTAAAGAAATTACTGACTCTCCATCCCTTCTGCTGCCATCTAAGATTATAAATAATTACTATCCTCACAAGGGCAGCTGTCCGACAATGTAAGGCCATCTTTTAGGGGGCTTTTTCTCCCCAGATGACCTTCCAAGGGAAAGCGATGCCCCTACCCCCCACAAGGCACTGATGGAAATCATGCACGTCAAAAACTCCATTCTGCAATGCTTCAACATCAGTTCGTCAAACCCGGAACTGACCATACAAGGTAGCTAGAAAGTCAGAAATCTCCAGGTTGTGATTTCCTCTGGAATTGCACGTACCAACTCCTCATACCGCTATCAAACCAATAACAGTCAGCAACTAGAAGTTGCTTGTCTGAGGCAAGCTTGACCAATTGGGGAAACCGACAAGAAAGCGTTCATACCCCATCTACAACCGGACAAACCTCCCACTCCTTACCTTGAATCATGCGTATTCGGCAAACACACTCCAAGCCCTTTGAATATGCTTCCAAATGCCTTCCCCATAAGCAACCGATCCCTCCTTTGACGCCCAAATGTCTCCCTTTTAATCCACTTTGCATGAAACTACTGTTCTCTAAGGTCTCTCTTCCTCCCAATTCTCCATAGGCACTAACCCGATAAGCCTTGTTGAACAGATCCAGCCACCTATTACCCAAGGTCCCTTGCTGAAGAGGCGTGCAAACCTTTTCACACTTATTGAATGATATTTGAACTCCTCACTTATCCTTATGCCGCCTTACTGAGAGGATACAATTCTAAAGGTCTTCACATCAATGCAAGTAGCGAAATAAAAGTGATGGTGCAAGAGAAGAGGAGAATTGCAAAGCAAATATTATTGGTGAAAAAGTATAATATCTACAAGTCCTCCAAACCCTAGCCATTACAAGCTTTATATAGATTTGCTTCCTTTCCAATCCAAGCCCAATTTCTGTAAATAAAGGAAGTTGCTACAAATAAAGGAAAGTTGCTGAAAAATAGAAATAAATAGAAATTCTTATAACTTCTAGTTTCGTGACTCCATCATATCCTTCCCCAAAAAAATCCGTTTGAAGCTTATCAAGCCTCCTAAAAACACTAGAGGGGCATATGGAAAGACATAGTAGACTTGAGGGAAAAGGTCTAACAGTTCCGATTTAATTCTTTATTTTTATGGTGAATCTAGTTTAATTAAGAATCAACAACCAATAATACTGATCTAGCAACCAGAAATAAGAGCATAACGACATTTTCACGTGGAAAATCCCATGTAAAACCCATGAGATCCCATGAGCTCACTAATCAAGTATGCAAAGAAAGAGTACAACACTCCTTCTAGTTGCAGATTCTTACCTACCAAGCATTGGAGCTTGATAAAGCAGCCGTTCACGTTCACTCACTCAAGTTAGGGATGCAACGAAAACGCGAACTGAAAGCATATATCTGTAATAAGAGGAAGCCAAAGCTGCTTCTTTTTCCTTCAATTCGATCCGAAGTTCAGTTCTTTTCTCTGATGACAATCTTCTTCTCAAGAAACCATTCCAGCGGTCTGGCTCTTGCATGACAATTTCTGGATTCTGAAATTGTCATCAAGGAATCACCACGTGGCAATCAATGAAACCAAGTGTGTTTGGTTGTGTCTATAGAGGGACAGAATTGGAGATCCTTGGTTGGGGTGCTTAAATTCTCTACTATTAGTTCTTATCTTTTTATTTTATTTTATTTATTTATTTATTTTTTTGGAAGAAATTGTAAATCAATAGGTATAGAGAGAGGACTTTTTTACATTAAGAGTTTAGGGACGTATTTGGTCCTTGTTTAGCTTTTGTGGGATGTATCCCCATTTGAATGCTTTCTAGTGATCCTTCGAGATTTATTCCACAAAACCTTCACAAAAAACAAGTCACGCAAAACTTATTAATTGGTAAGCTCTTCACTTGAATTAATAACACTAAACACTTCTTATTATTATTATTTTTTATTTACTTTTTTAATAAATAAGATGTATATAGAAAAGAGCTCAAAAGGGAAACGCATCCCAATACAAAGGAATAACCCGAAGCCTAAGGGCCGACGGAACCCAAAAGATTTAATTCTCTATTATTGGAGAACCGTGCCTCTTTGTCTTTGATGGTGTATATGGAAGGAACATAATAGTTGGTGCTTCCAAGGGCTTGAATCCCCGATTGCCACCATCAAAGTTCCGATTACTTCTTTTCTTTTTGCGAGGGTTCGGGTAGATATTTGACATGGCTAGAGGAGAGTATAGGTTTAATGGGATGGTCTTCGTCTTTTTTTTCTTTGATAAGAAATATATCTCGAAAGACACTCAAAAGGGGAGCGTCCCTAATACAAGAGGTTGGCGTAAGAGCCAAACGAACCCAAAAAATCAATCTTTTCCTTTATACATTTACAATATTTACCCTCTACCCAATAAAAAATATAATAGATAGAAAAATCCTTGGTATAGTCAATCGGGGGCTCGATCCCCTCGAATCAATGCCTATTGCGTTAGAACCAAATACTCCACTAAAAACAAAGCAGAGCTGCCCTCCAAAAAATGCGGGTGTGAGGCCCCACCGAACAACCTCTCCAGGTGTCAATGACATCACGAACCGAAGCATGCATAGTCCACTGAATGATGAAAAGACCCAACAACATACATCAACAATCATAAGCCCCTACGGATCCTCACCGGCTTTGTGCACCAACCAACGCCATCGTCACCATAACGGCAAGAGATCACCTTCCTCTAGATACGAGTCATCTCCGTCCCAAAACGCCATAGCCACTTCCCCTACAAAGCCTTTTTATATGACACCAACCTTTTAACACTCAACCCACCCTCCTGTAAGTAGAGCTGACAATTCGTGTCAGCGTGTCGATCCACGGGTCAACCATGTAATCTGACACTAGTCGACACGAAAATTAAACATTTTAAATTTGACACAATCCAACACGAAAAATAAAAAATAAAAAATAAAAAAGAAATTGAAATTGAATTTGCCACTATTCAATTATAGTTTATTAATATATTTCAATCCATGACCAATTAGAGAATATAAAAAAACTGCAAATAAATATAACAATAAATATAATCGTGTCAAACGTGTCATTTCGTGTCAGAAATTGCCAGCTTTACCTGCAAGGATCGACAAACAGTATCCCATCGAACCAAATGATAGGCGGAACCCTCTTCACCCCTGCCCCAAAGGAACTTCCCCTGAAGTCTCTCAATCCTGTGAGCCACATTGCAAGGGATCTAGTAGAGATAAAGAACATAAGTTGGTAGGGTGGACAACGTGCTCATAACCAAGGTGAGCCTCCTACCTTTGGAAAG
The DNA here is from genome assembly GCA_963922005.1 of Cornus suecica. Lineage (NCBI taxonomy): Eukaryota > Viridiplantae > Streptophyta > Magnoliopsida > Cornales > Cornaceae > Cornus > Cornus suecica. Next base: position 40,898,527 of record OY998242.1, read on the forward strand.
AGACCGCCGTTTCCACCTAGCCAACCGCCTCGCCACCACTGAGTCCTAACACTGCAGTTTCTGTACCGAGGACCTCAACTGTATACACAAGTAAATAGAAGGGAAATGGTTAACCCCACACTTTAGCACCGCAACCAAAGAAGAAATGCTCCCCACCTCCCCTACTGGAATCATTAAGCTCTTCCCAATATTTACTTTCAGACTCGACATTGCCTGAAAGAAAATCAAAATACATTGCAGATTTCGCAACTGGTCCACATCAACATTACAGAAAACATTAAAGAAAACAGGGGTATAATCGGCGAAGAGAAAATGTGAAACATCAACATACTCAAAAGTCCCCTCCACAGTGAAGCCACATATAAATCCTATCTCCGTAGCCAGCGCTATCAACTGACTAAAAGCTTCCATCACCACAAGGAAGAGAAGCGGAGAAAACGGATCAACCTTCCTCAGACCATGAGAGCTCTCAAAGAAACCTTAGGGGAAACCATTCACCAAGACTGAGAAGTGAACCTAAGGGAGACAAATTTACATCATCTATCGCTAAAACCAAGCCTCTCCAGCATGTACATCAAGAAACCCGAAGTAACATGGTCACAATCCTTCTCCACATCAAGCTTCACAAGGATCCCGAGAATCCTACTCTGCAACCTGGCATCCGCAACCTCACCTGCAACGAGTATCGAATCCAAAATTTGCCCCCCTCCTAAAAGCATTTTGGGAAATTGAGATAACCCATTAAACACTCCACTCATCCGAGAGGCAAACTCCCTTCTTTGGGATTAGAGAGATGAAAGAAACATTTAGAGATTTCACAAAAATGCCCCTGATAATGGAGATCCCAATTAGTGCCCATTACCTCCTTACCTCCTCATAGGTTAACTCTCAACTAAGAATCTCATAGTTAATCCATTCGTGTCTGGAGCTCTGTCCCCATTACAAATCTTCAAAGCCCGCAACACCACCTCTTCAGGAAAGGGTATCTCCAACCGGTCACAGGCCAACATAAAAGTAGCATCGAACTGAAGCCCATCAAGCTTAGGCCTCCACCCACATCTCTCTTCAAACAAACGCTAATAGTAACCCTTAATCCCATGCCGAATCTCCTCAGCACTACCAATAGTTGGTCCTCTTGTGCGCATTATTTAAACGGTGGAAAATTTTTGTATTGTGATCCCCTCCTTAAGCCACAAATCACGAGATTTATGTCGCCCCAAAATCTCCTATAGAATCCCTATCTCCTTAACCTCAGCTAGACACTGCGCCTTCCTCAACTGCATTACCACATCAAGACCCCCACTGAGTTCCACTATCAAGATCCACTATCTCCGAAACGAGCTTGTTCGTCTTGCATTCCAGATTTTTTGAACACCACCCTGTTCCACCTAATGAGTATCGTCTTCAATGTGCACAACTTGAAGCCAAAATGAAACTCGGATACCCCCCTCACCGGTAAGGCCCACCACTCCATGACTCGAGCCTAGAAATCTTCAGCTCTTAACCACATGTTCTCGAAATAGAGTGGAGACCTATCATAGGCAAAGCTACTGCAATCCAAAACCAACGGAAGATGATCAAAAGTGATACTAGCAACAATTTTGTGTTTAACATCCAGAATCGCTCCTCCTGATTCCCGGAAATAAGAAATATGTCAAGTCTAGAAAACGTCGGGGAGACCCTATAATTGGACCACGTAAAAGCCGCCTCAGCCAGAAGATCATGAAACTAATGCCCATCGATAAAATCAAAGAACTGCTCCATCGCAAGAGTCCATCTCCTTCCCATCGACCGCTCAAAGGGGGTTCTACCACATTGAAATCCCTACCCACTCACCACGGCAACCGTCAAGCGTTGCGAACGACCCTAACTCCTCCCAAAGCACCGACCGCTCCCTATCCTCAACGGGGCCATAAACACTTGGAAAAGCCCAGCGAAAATCATCCTTCACCATTGAAAAGGAGCAGAAAATTGAAAATTGCCCCTTCCGAAAACCAGAAGAGACACCCATCGGCGGTCCCACAACACACTCACCCCATTAATAGCCCCAATCGAACCTTAGTGCCTCCAATAAACAAAATGGTTACCCCACAAACTCCTAATTATCTATCAGAATAGTCCTTCATCTTCATCTCCTGCGAGCACACAATATGACCATTCCATATACAAAGAGCCATCCTCACTATCTTCCTTTTGTCCAGGGAATTGAGACCCTGTAGATTTCAAGAGAGAATTCAAAGCTTCATTCAGAAACAATCAAGGCCCCCTCATTCCCCCCCTCCCTCGTCCTCTTTTCTTTCCCCCTCCCCTTCCCTTCATAGTTGATATAAGAAATGAGGTTTCTCAACTCCTTTTCACCCTTTCAAGGGTTGGAGAGCTTTGAACCCTTACCCGATTCCTTCACTAGATCACTCTCGACCTCCACCGGACCATCCACTAAAGCCTGAAGCAAAGCCACTCGTGGGTCCTGACAATCGCCATACAAAATCCCCAACATTTCCGTAACACCCACCACATTCTCCTTGACCCAATTGCAGTGCTATCCATTGCCACCAGTCTATCATCCTTCATGACTTCCAAGCCACCCAAACCTCCCATAACTGACAACAAAGTCCCTTCTACAGAATCACCATTAGGTTCTCACACATCACCATAACCACAAGTCTCCATCACAACCCCTAAGGCCAAACAATTCCCTCCCACCCTCGTTGACCAAGAGAAATCCCTTGAATCCAGCCGCAACGAGTGTCGTCGCCAAAGAACTCTCCGACCCATCAGACAACTCCACCTCCGAGAAAACATGAAACCTATCATGTTTCCCTGTTACCTTGCCATCTGCAGAATCAATAACACCCCTAGGAAGGAAACTAGCCCCCCCTAAAAGTCCTGTAAACAAGAATGAAATTCAAGAATGGGATGAGCTTACCCAAGCCCAGCTTCAAAACCCACTCAACAACCCATTTACCCTTCACTTTTTGGTTTCACAGCCGCCTAGGCTTCATTGGAGCTAGGGATGGCAATTTGCCCTGATCCGCCGGACACTCGCCCCGCCCTTCTCCGTTAATAGCAGTTTTGGGTGCCTCATTTATGCTATATGGGCGGGGATGGGGTTGGAGAGAAAAACCCGTGAACATACGGGGCGGCGACGGTTGTGGGTATCCCCGTCCCATTTTGACATGTTAATATATTTATATATATATATATATATATATATTTAAATAAAAAAAGTGTAACCCACTAATCCTACTTTTATTTTTTGTTTTCGTTTTGATTGAAGCGAATTTACTATTGGATAATCTACTTTTTTGTTATTGTTTTCGGAAGAACATATTGTAATTTGGATTGTGTGATAATTGTGATTCTCCACTTGACTATGCAATTGATTTGTAGGTACGTGAAAGAGTTCATGTGTGGGTTATATAAAATAATAGCATTGCAATAAATAGAAATGGTTCATAATCTGTGATAAAAGTATGAACCATTTATTAGTAAGGAAATGAACTATTCGAGTCTATTGTGAGAGTTGTCGTAACGATTGTTCCTCATTATTGTAATGTCAAATGGATGTTAAACATGCGAGAGCTATAGACTCTGTGTTAATTGATAGTTACTTTGATTTATTTGGTTGGCCCTAAGGCTTAATATTTGGTATGTCGGGTAGCTATTGATTTGCATCTTTGCTATTATATCTAGTGTGACTTCATTAGTTTGGTCACAGAAAATTCGGAGGCCTCTGTGGGTTTATGATGAAAATTAATTTTAGTGTATAGTTATTCAATGAATGTTCTATTTTATATAATAATCGTTTCACATCATAAAATAGGAGAGATTTAGGGAGTCAAAATAATGGCTTAATTAAAGGGTCCGATTGGGGGTAATTCTTTATCGGTAATTAATTACACATAGTAGGGCATTACGTAAATTGATAGAGTAGTTTAATCCTATGTTACATGAATTCTTCTAAAGTAAGTGAAGTACCCGTGTCCGGCACTTATAAGACGGACATGGGTATGGATACGTGTCCGATACTTATGGTAGGATATTTACGTAAATTTAGCTCGAAATGATTCCATGTTACTATCATATTACTTCGAATGAGTAAAATATTTAGTTTGACATTATATTTGATAGAAACATTGTTGTACACTCGAGAATAAAATAAAAACATTAAATAAAATAAATATTTAGCTGTGTCCATATGTCCTTCTATTAGATATTTGACATGTCCGACACACGGATACATACCCGTGTCCGACACTCGTACCCGAGTCCATGTAACATAGGTTTAATCACATTCTAATTGGAGTTCACCTATTCTTTTTTACTCGAATCAAGTTTTGTTAATGGGCTAATTAAATTGGATAATCGGGTCAGTTATTTGTCCATTAGAGCCATGAAGAAATTGAGCTCAATGGATATTTAACATGGCCCCAGGTTTACTATTTAAGCAAGAGATTGGAATTAGTAACTTCAGCATAGAGATTGTTTGGAGCACTAAAAGCTTGTAGGGAGTTAAGGTTCCCACAAACCAAATTTGAACGAATCAACAAGTAGGGAAAAAGAAGGGATTCTAATGGGCAAAGGGAAGTCAAGGAGCAAAGGAGAAGGAGAGGTTGAAATTCAAATTTCTCAGTGTCTCATTTGTTCGTGATCAGAAGTCGAGACTGGATGTGATCTCTAGAGATATATGGTCCAATCTTCCAAAATCCCATTTTCCCTTCACCATAATTAGGGATTGCAAAAAAACCCGCCCTACCATGGAACTGCCCCGAACTGCCCCATTTTTAAATGGGTGGTGGTGAAAACAAAAAATTGACGGTTATGGGGCATGTGCGGTTAGAGGGGTTCCCCCATAGGGGAACCGCCCCGCCCCAAGCCGCATAATATTTATTTAGTTTATTTTTATAACTTTTTATATTAAAATTACATAACTCTATATATATTTATAATTTTTTACATTAAAATTACACTAATATTCTTAAATAAAATAAACTTTTTATTTTTTAGTTTTTATCTACCCTCTATATATAAAACCCTAATTTTCTAAACCTAATTTCTAGACATCTCCATCCCACAGTCCCACGCTGCCCCGCACGGCTCTCCCCTCCCATCTCCATTGCACGGCCTCCTACATCACCGTCGCGGTTTGGGGCAGTTTTGGGGACATGAGGGACCGTTTGGGGCGGTTATGGGGGCAAGGATGAAAATTTCAAACAGGTTTTTTAGAAGACTTCAACGAGAAAGTTAACCCTCAAACAAATGGCTAAGACTTCAACGAGAAAGTTATAGATGCCAAGTCCTTTGCCTCAATAGCTTCTTCAGAAGAAGGCAATTTGGTTGGCACCGGGACTCCACTCAAATTGCTCCTGAAATTAATAAGACTTAATGCTTCCATCACCTCTGCCTTGACAACGTCCCAATTCTGCTGGAAGAAAGACATCGTGAACAATCTGATCTAGGGGCATCATCCCCATCGCAACCCCACAAAGCCTCAACCAGATTCTTCCCCCAAACATCATTTGTTTCGTTTACTTTTCTTTGACTTTGCTAATGTAATCTGTTTCTTAGTTATAATAAACTATGATCATAGCGTTTTATGTCTTTTGAACAATCTGGGATAATTCACATATCTCGTTGCTCGTCATATTTGTATCTATGTGAATGATTTCTACCATGTTTGCCTTGAATTTAGCTTTTGTTGCACTTCTGATTGCAACCTTCTACACTAATTTTTTCGATTACCTCAAAATGTTCACAGCCCCTACTAGGAGAAATAATATCTAGTTGTTAAGGTGAAATGCGGCCTCAAGATTTCCTTGGATGGATTAAAATTCTTGTAAGGGTTTGACGAAGCACCTAAACATTAAGGGAACAACAGCCTTTACCTGCTGGATTAAGACCCATAAAATGCCTTGACCAAAGGCATAAAATGAACCTTTTTTTTTTTCCGTCTGCTTGATCTAGTGTACAACTTTTTGTCTACTAATACAAGTGTATTAGGTACCCAGATACTTTATCTGGTGCATTTGGTCAGCAGATACATGTATATCTATGCATTGTCTCTTTTATGTATCTCTGCTTCATCTATTTTTCTGTGGAAGACTCTCTCTCAGTTTGTTATTTATATTTATTTTTATTCTGTTTTTAATTTTTTTTATCTCAACTAATGATCTCTACTTCCTTTGTTGATCTTGTTCCTTGTTCTGCTGTTTGCAACTTAGGATTCGATAAATGTACGCATTCATTCCATGTTTTCACAGTTAACCCTGAGTTGATGAATTGCTGACTCCAATAGTATATATTTATATTTTTCCATGCAGGTTTTCCTCAGCATGTTAGTGAAGGTTATATCTCTTGATTTGCCATTATGGCATCGCATTCTTGTTCTTGAAATCTTGCGGGTAAGTCCAATCTGGAATTCGTAAACACGTTATTAAATACATGTATAAATATATGACATATATATAGCTTGTTTACTATGATCCCTCTATAGGCTAATTTGAAGCCATGCAATTTGACAGGGCTTTTGTGTGGAGGCACGGACTTTGCGAATTCTTTTCCAAAATTTTGACATGTGAGCTCACTAGCTCTTGTCTATTTGTGAAAGTATTTGATATGCTAGTTGAAATTTCTGATTGAGAACATCCTTCATTTCCACTTACCTTTCTGGCTTTAAAATCACATGATTGATAAAAGTGATATGTTATATGACTATATTCTCTGGCTGACCAGTAAATGTCAAAATTATTGCCAACAGCTGTTTACTGTGTGCATATTTCGCTTTTTTATTGAAGAATGAAAAATATATGATTATTTAGAAATCCTTGGGCTTTGAGGGTGGCTAAACTTGGACACCCTTGCAACCTTGCAAGCTATGATATTTTTTTGCAATACGTTCAAGTATGATGTGTTTGTACATTTGACAAGGTACAAATGCACAATCCCATATCGCTAGGGTGAGGGAAGGTGAGGTGCTATATGTTGGTTCAATGTCATTCTATGGCATAACGTATCTTAAAGCCGTGATGGCCGTGGACCTATAAGATATCCGGAGTTAAGTGTGCTTAACCTGGAGTAGTATTGGGATGGGATGGGTCACCCCTGGGAAATCTTTGATTTGGGGAGCCAAAAGCGGATAATATTGCTGCTAGATAGGGAGGGAGCTGTTACAATTGATATTAGAGCCTGACCAAGCCGAAAGTGTGCCGACGGGGACGTTGGGCCTCTTAAGGGGGTTGATTGTGGAGACCTTGTTGTGGGGGGGGGGGGGGGGGGGGGGGGTGCAGGCAGCATTGACAGGCTACCAAACTGGGTACGCTACAAGTGCACGATTCCACGTTGCTTGAATAAGGGAATGTGAAGTTTTATAGGTTGGTTCAACACCCTTCTATGAAAAAGCATTTTAAAGTTATGGTGGTTGTGAACCTATCAGAACTCTGGACTTAAGTGTGCTTAACCTTGACTAGTAGCACAATGGGTGACCCCCCAGAAAATCTCTGGTTTGGGAGAGCTAAAAGCAGACAATATTGTGTCTGGATAGGGTGGGGGTTGTTACAAAAAGTGTGCGCAAACGGCACACCAGCTCTAAGGACTGATAGAGCCCAAAAAGTCAACTGTCTCATATAGAATCAAGGGTGCTATTATTAGCTCCCTGATTGGAGCCTAGAATCAAGGGTGCTATTATTAGCTCACTAATTGTCTGTAATTAGTCATTTGCTGATTTTGTAATTACTAGGATAGATTTCTTTCATTTTCTTTCCTATTTAGTTAGCCATGTAATCTCGTATAAGTAGAATTGCAATTTGTACAAAGAAGAAAACAATTACCCATTCAAAAATACTTGTGTTTACTTAGGTTCTTTGGGCATTCAAAACTTTTAGATGGATCTGCAGGAAGAGGAAAAATAAGGCGCATAGATGATAAGAGACAGTTACCTAAAACAAATACGGAATGCAGTTAACTAAAAATGATTTTAAAATGTTATCTAGAATAGGAGAATTGGCTTGTTGCTATTTCTTACTGGTCAAATAAAGAAGAGAATAGGCTTGTGTTAAATATTTTAATGTTTTTGCTAGAATAGAATTCATTTTGCAAAGACATTTAGGGTTCAAGGTAAGGCTGTATGGATGAAGATGTTAACTAATGTGAGTGGCTTTCTATGTTACCTAGATTTTGGTAGGTGGGTCTGGTAAATGTATGTATCCACGTCTCAGATGCGTTAGGACTCATGGACACTACTAAAATTCATAAAAAGGGTTAGCCTAGTACACAAGGTTTCCCCTAATCTGGGGTCTGCAGAGAATCATGCATGCATCTTTATCTCCGCACGAAGAGGTTGTTTAGATTTCGTACCCATGATCTCCAGGGTACTAAATACTCTTATATCACATCTTGTGTAACATAGTGTTTAATATAGGAACTTGACTCGTTTTGGGGAAATTATATAATAACATTTAGTCACTAGATATTTGTGTTTTTGGGTGCATGTTCAACAAAAAAATTGATCCACATGGCCGGGACTCATGTTGAGTAATGTGTCTCGACACGGTATTCACTTACTGTTCATGAGTCCTTGTATGTTGTTTAGAGAACTTTATTGGAAAGGTGAGGTTGTCTTTTATTAAAGTTGAAACCGAATAGCCCCGATGATTACGGTTACGAAGGAATTTAAGTATCTAAGAGAAATTTGACTAAATTGTTTTCTTTGTTATTGAAAATGGAGTTGGATTAGTTTTTGGCTAGGGAAACATCCCATCTTGTTCTGTTATATTCGTCTGCGTAATGAAGAATAATCCTTTGTTTTAAATTGCATTTCTTTCTATACTGCACTAACTTGTGTAATGGTTTATTTTCATGTGCCTTGTAGGCATCCCAAGAACACTAATGTTGTTGAAGGCATGGTAAAAGCTCTTGCTCGGGTTGTTTCTAGTTTGCAGGTAAAAGATACCTTTGTATTCATCAGTTGCTTCTCTTAATTTTTTTTTTGTACCGTCATAATTGTCGATCAATTTATATGTATTTGCTCAAATAGCAGTTTTCTGTATAGGTATTATATCTCCTGAATGGATAACACGTTTTTATAACATATAGTTTTGGGTAGTAATTATGTTTACTTTTTCCCCCTTTTTCTTCCCGGTCCAATATTTTTTCTCGAAGGCCTACGTTTCCGCGAGATCCTATCCTTATGGATTATTTTCTATTCTAAATTCCCATTCAATATTCTTTTGTTTATAGTCCCTTCCTTATCAGCACTTGTATGTTAGTCATATGGAAGGTTTTGATATCTTGATAGTTAGGGTTGTACATGCTTTTATTCAAGGCATTGGTGCACTTCCACTCATAGTAGAGATGTACACAGCTCTTTCCATATGTTGCCACATTTATCTGCAGTTCCCAGATCCTGTGGTTTTCCTGGTTCTACAGGTGATCCTCCTATACTTAGTGCAACATAAGGCGTGTAATTAGTCTTGATGTTTTTCCCCCCCATAAATAATAGGTTGTGTTTCATAGGAGAATGGATCCCAAATATCTACACAAACACCACTAGGGGTCTAAGGGCACGAGGACCCCAAACCAATCAAGTATCTTCTCTGTAGATGTAAAATATCTACCCATACCCAAAAGAAAGGTGGCAAATCGCGATAAATTTCAAGTTCCCAATGGGATATATTCATTTGCGTCGAAAAATCTTTTACTCCATCCCTTCCAAATGCACCACCAAAGGCACAAGGGTGTCATCTTCCAAAAATTCTGAATGTGGGTGCTTACAAAGCATTCTCTTCAACTATGTATCAAGCCTCTCCCTGACAGAGGCAGTACCCACTGAATTGCAAACAAACCAAACAACAGGCTCCAGCAGTCTCAAGGATTAGGGCAATGGAAGAGAAGATATTTAACTGAGTGCCCATCACACTTGCATACCACACATTTAAATTTATTTGTTATCCCCCTCATTATATTTTCAAGCGTCCGAATCTCACCGTAAACAACTATACATGCAAAAGGCCACATTTGGAGTGCCAAATCGGTTTCCAAGGGAAGGAATGCCTAGAGAGACCGAAAAGCATATGACAATAGAAGAGACATCAAACCTGCCCTACGTGGAGGCTTCTCCCTACACAAACAGTCTTCCATGGAAAGGGGTGGCTACTTGGGCTTGAAAGATGTTGGCACCTGGAAGAGACCTAAGGATGACTCCCCACACCAATGATCCACCCAGAAACATTCATATTCCCATCCCTCATTTTAAATCTAAGATTCCCATCCCTCATTTTAAATCTAAGATTCCCATCCCTCAACAAATATCCCTCCACACCACCCCCTCTCCTAATCCGCACCTACCTCAAACACAACCCTCGTGCGAGACTTCCTCACCATCAGTGCTCACTTTACCCAATCCGTAAACTTTCTCTACTCTTTAAAGTACATCCTTATAAGGTTACATCTCTCAGCTTCTCATACATTGACGTATCCTAGTTGCGTATGAACCATGTAAATCTTGTGTTTGTTTGCGATTATTTTGTTGCCTTTCAATGGATCTCAATGTTCACGAGCTTTCACTGCCCCAACAAAATGGTATCAGAGTGAAAAGTGATGGAAATCTAGAAAACATAAGGAGTCTCAAGCCGGTGTTGTAACGGGGTTTAGTTGCATTGGAGTCAAAAGTTGACAGGCTTTGTAGGGGGCGATTATCCAAAATCGTGATGGTTACATGGCATGAAGCTCGAGTAGTCAAGGTAGGGCATCAAATTTTGGCAGATTGAGCAACGTCAAGTGTGAACAATGATAGTTTTCAGAAGGATCATCGAGATTGGAGCTGCAACAGATTGGTCTAATGAATGTCATGGAAAATGATGATTCCAATTCATATGGTAATTTTTTTGTTAGAGACAAATCTTATTCTCGAAGGAGTTGTAACCATTGTCTAAAGGAATTGGGGTTTATGTGTAATCCTTGTCTAGCAAGGAATTGAGTTTTTTACATAGGTTTTAGGTTGAGAGTTGTGAGAATGAGAGAGATGTAGCCTCATGAAGATGTAGTATAAAGATTATTGAGTGTTGAAGTGTTGGGTGTGCAACACTGATGGGGAAGGAGTCTTGTACGAGGGAGTCTCGCAGGGTACAAGGGAATAACTCTAGAGGGAGAGTTTTGTGTGTATTTACCGGTGTTGGAAATTCTCTAGTGTTGTAATACCTCTACATGATTATAGTGAATCTCTTCTCATCCATGGTTGTAGCCCAGTTTCAGGTTAACCTTGTAAATCTTGTGTTTGTGTGTGATTGTTTTGTTGGCTTTCATTGGATCTCAGTGTCAACATGCTTCCGCTGCCCCAATATTACATTTTATAATGCTCTCTCAATTCCTTAAAATCATATCTAGTTATTTGTTTAATAGCAAACAAATTGCTGTACATGGAAAGGAATTGCTTCAACCAGTCTATTAATAAATAGTTGTATAAAATTTGGACGCAGAGCTCCCTCTCTGCACAATCATCACAAATCTATAGGTATTTGCATTTAGTCAATCATTTAGTTGTCCTTTCTTATTGGCCATTTCGAATAGATTAAGCTGCTTTAAATTATTGGTTCGATGTTCTGCTTCTGTCTATGCATCCACAAAAAAATGAAGTAACTCATGGCCATACGAGGAATGAAGCTTACTTACACTAAGTCCCATGAAAAACCCCATAAACATCAGTTGCTTCTTTGTAATACCTTGTTCAAATACCTGCTCTTTAACGATTTTTTGTGCATGTCGATTAATGTTGTTTTGCATTGAAGGAAATTTTGTCTAGACCAAAGTAGACAATTTATCATTCCTAACACAGGTTTTCAACTCATTCAATGTTTTCTTTAGGCAAGTGACTTCAGTCCATGATTCTTCAATCTTAATTTCTTTAGAGCATCTGTTTCAAAATGTGATATGTTCTTGTTATTTCAGAAAATTACCATGTTATAGATGATACCATAAAGGTCGTATAACAAAAAATACCTGATGAACGAGTGTACTTGAAGAACATGATTTATCACAAATACTCCTTTCTGGACATGTACTCCTCTTGTTTAACCTGTTATATGGCTCGTTATAAATTTCATAGGTTTTCTAGTTCCCCTTGTAGCTTGTGGTTCACTATTACGTGCAAATGTCAAACAATCTTCTTGTTCCTATATTAAAAAAATAATAATAATAATCTTCTTTTACTTGCTTGATATAACCAACATGAGAATGAAATAAGTAGAAGAAGATTAGTTTCTCATTTTTCCGCAGGTGGTTAATATAATAATCAAGTCAAAACATTATAATCAATTCCTAGTTACCTGTATTTTACAAGGCCCTTAAACTAAACCATCCTATCCTCCTTCAGTCTATTTGTCTTGTACTATCCTGGGGCTATTCTTCACATATCAATATTTATAATGAGTTTAGCTGTGTCTTATTCCACATATGTAGATACAAATTCTATATCATAGTCCTGCAGGATCAGTAGACATTGCAATACCTGTAGTCTACATGGTGCAAATGTTAATGTTATTGTTCTTCGTCATCCGTATTTCCTGTCGTATTTTTGTCATATTGTAGTTTGGTGTCAGATATTTTTAGGGTTTTTTTTTTCTTTGTTTTTATTTTTTTATTTTATATTAAAGAACTTCTTCTGGAGATGTTTGTTTCCCGTTATTGATGGATATAGTTTATATTCCAGTTTCAAGATACAAGTGAGGAGAGCCTGGCAGCTGTTGCAGGAATGTTTAGCAGTAAAGCTAAAGGTAATCACTTGACAAATAAATTTTTCTTTTTCGAAGATGTTGTTATTATTATAGTACTAGCATTATTGATAGGGTAAATATACTCTCTTACTTGTGCCTTGCTAAAGGTTGAATCCTTGACCTCCCCTTGTGAGTGGGGGGTGGAAGGGGGGAGGGTGAGGTGGAGGCATACGACAAGCCAATGGTTTTATTGTTAGCTTAACACAGTTTTTGTTTATCTGCAATTTATAGCCTTTATAGCTAAGTTATTTCAGGCACCCATGGTTGCAAATTAGCATGTTGTATGGTGATTTTTGTTTGGTCGTGGTGTCTTGCTTCTCTTTCTATTCTTTTTATTTTCGCTAGAATAATCATAGTAAAGCTTGCTGGGACAATCCTCATAATCAACGACAGACTTAGCGAGTGCAGCAGATACTGTGGAGGAAAAATTTCAGTATGTTTGGAAATAGAGGTTAGAGAACAAAGATAATAATATAGATATTTTTTGATAAGTAAGAACAGTATAAAAAACACTCAAAAGGGGAATGCATCCCGAAGTACAAAAAGGTTGCCCTAAGAAGCAAACGAACCCGAAAAATCAAGCTTTTCATCTATAGATGTACAAAACCTACCCTCTACCCAATAGAAGATAAGGGATATAAAAGAGTCCTTAAAGAAGCCTGCTAGGTTTTCAGTCCCTCAAAACAACGCCTATTGCGTTCAAGCCAAATAATCCACCAAAGATAAAAGGGGTGCCAACCTTCAAAAAGATCTAGCATGAGGCCCCACAAAGCAATTCCACCAAGCATCCATGACGTCTCGACCAGAAAACGGCATCACCCATGGAATGCCAAATAAACTAAACAGCAAACAGCAAACACCAAACACCAATAACTGTATGCCACCGGACAATGTAAAAGAAGGTGTTCAATGGATTCTGCGTCATTCTTGCATATGAAGCATCGGTTGACCACGACAAGGTTATGATGCCGGAGGTTATCCAACGTGAGGATTTTACCTCAAACCGCAGACCAAGTGAAAAATGCTACTTTGAGAGGGGCTCCAGAGCGCCAAATCGCCTTCCAAGGGAAGGCCGAGTGCTGCCGGGGCAATAAACGCCCGGAGAAGGTCAAAACCGCGAAACTCGTGCGGGGAGGGTCCCCACACCAAATGGTCAGACCCTGTGCCTGAAACCGGCAAGCTGTAAAGGACCTCCAACATACGAAAGACCTCCTCTAGCTCCCAATCATTGACATGCCTCACAAACTGAACATCCCAAACGAGCCTACCGTTATCAAGCCGATAATAATATAGGAATTGTTCTTCCATCTCACAGCCTGAAAGACAAAGTATTCGAGGGTTATGGAGAATGGTAACCTTTAAAGACAAAGGAATTTTCATTACTACAACTAGTATTGATTGATGGGGAAAGGGTTTGTGGATTTGTACAGTTATTGGTAGCATTCTTTTACTGATTCCATGATGTAGGTCGTTCGATTCAATCTTGTCATTTTCAAATGATATGGGACGAATTCATGTTTTTTTATTTTTTTTGATATAATAGGCCAAGGAACAGACCTGCATGGCTTATAGTAGACAACGGTGCTGGAAATCCACATCGAGAAGAGAGTGAAGAATAAGAAGAAGAAAGAGTTACGAGCCTTATAATGTTTATGGGCTTTCTATGAAGAGGCCTGCCTGACCAATTACTAACCGAAGTGCGGGAAATCCACATTGAGAAGAAAGAGAAGAGAAACACAAAGAAAGAGTGATGTCTTCTTTCCGAGGCCTTCTAGGAGTCTTACTGAGAAAGAAATCAATTGAGTCTCACAATCAAAGGATTTTCCCAAGGACAGAAAAAATCTGCAGAAAATCCTATAAAAAAATGAGTAAATAACAATACATAAAATCAGAAGAGAATTATGATTAAGAAATGCTGCATAACTGTCTTCGCGTAGCTTGTTTGAATAGGAGCATTAACTTTCTTGTAGGCGAAGGACTTTGATAAGCCATAACGTAACAATCTATTAACTTCACAAAAATAAAAAATCCCTAGAATTTCAAAGAAGTACTTTTTTTTTTCCTGATTACGATGTCCACATATTGGTAGGCTCGACCAAAACTTACTAAATATAGTCTACAATGGTAAGATTAATGGTGGGTCCTGTTGGTTTTTGCAGGGGTCCCACTTGACGTCACTGTTACATTGGTATGAGGCTCCACCCTTTGATGTTTTCTCCGAGTTGATACCAGCCATTTATTTGCAAATCTTAGCTAATTAGACCCTAAGATAAAAAGGAAAATATAGAAGAGAATTTTGTTTAGGGTAGAAGCAAGTCTATGCAGCGTTAAGTGCAGGAATTTATTTTGAAGGGGCAAGAGAGTCTTAGTTCCTTTTTTGATGATTGGTTGACTAGCTCAGAGTGATGCATTGGGTGTGTTGCTGCGGTTTGTATAAGAGTTGGCCAATTGAGCTGCAATCATAGCAATTTTAAATGCCATTATTGACGGCCTGTTGGGGTGTTGTTACCTTTCAAATCTTACCTTAAACTGGAACTATCGGAAAGAAACGGATGCTTTCTGGGGATTTCCGGCTGGGCCATAATTGATATCTTCCACTGACAGGATGTAAACACTTTCCTGATAAGAGATGGCGGGCTTTATTTTGATAGGACTACTTATCAGCCACCTTCCTCCTTTTAGCATATTTTTGCCGAGGATTCTTAGGGGCTGATTGGAACCAGGACCTAAAAGGATGTATACACTGACATTGAAGGGAAAGATGATAAACAGCTTTTGCTCTTGTGATGCGTTCACTGTTAGTGTTATTTCGTGCCTTCTTCCTTCCGGAAAATTCTGCAACTTCTCCCTTGTATCAGTGAGGTACAGTCTACTTCACAGCGTGCCTTTTTTCTCTCCTCAAGTTGTTCTGGGCATGTGTTTTTACAAATCGTGGAGTACATGGGCATGTGTTTTTACAAATCGTCAACTTAAAAAGATAAAATGAGTTAATCTTCAAGGAGAGAATTGCATCCATATATGGGAGGGCTTAAGGACTAACAGAAACTCAAAATAGTACCTTACACTTCAGACTTCTTCGTTTGATCTTCAGTGTCTGGACCCTCCACACATTTTACATAGATTGTCCATTTTGCACTGTATTTTTTATTGTGGTTTTAAAACGCGTGTGCACTGGGAGGAGGCATCCCCTGGATAAGTGCCTACAACTTCTCCCACAAAGGGACACGGGTGGCACAGTCACCATTCTTGGGACCCTTAGTTCTTTTTGGTGGGATGCTCATATGCTTGTGTATGCTCCCTCATATATGATACCTCATGCCAAGACCCACATCCTACTATGTAAATATTGTTTGCTTTGCACCCTCTTAGACCCTCTTAGCGTTGACTGGTCTAAAATTTGTCTACAGAAGTAGGAGGCATCCTCCCTTATAAGTACCAACAACTTCTTCCCCAAGCAATGTGGAGTGTCACACTTGGTATCATCATACTGAGCATTTAAGACCTTTTTATGTGGACATTGTCTGCATGTTGTAATATAATATGGACATTGTCTGCATGTTGTACATAATGCTCTAATATGTTCCTGTTATCAACTTATTATTTTATGACGAGTGAAGAAGTTATTTACTTTATAAGACATGAAAATATGATATTAGGTGAATTTAGTCGTGTGACTGTATTTTCTAGTTTGGTGATTTAGATAATCAGACTCTTAGATGAACACCTTTAACCGTTCCTGTTAAGTAATTTTTTCTTTTCTCTTATTTAGGGTGATAACAAAGTGGCGTGAAATTTATTCTCCAACTTTATGTAATGCATATGTTTATACTCAGATTGTACTTTTAGGATGTGTTTGGTTCAGTAGTTGGTGCAACTTTTACGACCACAACAACATGATAATTTCTTCTTTTGGCAGGGATCGAATGGAGCTTAGATAATGATGCTTCCAATGTTGCTGTTTTGGTTGCAAGCGAGGCTCATGCAATAACGTTGGCAATTGAGGGCCTGTTGGGTGTTGTATTTACAGTGGCTACTTTGACAGATGAGGCAGTGGATGCTGGTGAGGTAATGGATGTATGCATGTTAGTATGTCTATGCAAGTTTACTCAAGACAGTTGTGCTCTTGTTTCTTAGTTTGTTAGTCGTATGATATACTTATGGTTATTCTTTTTTTTTTTTTTATCTTTTGGAATAATCAGCTTGAATCCCCTAGAGATGACTCTCATCCCCCGTCAAAGTGTACCGGGAATATTGCAGTTCTCTGCATGTCAATGGTTGATTCAATGTGGTTGACCATACTTGATGCACTGTCCTTGATTTTGACTAAGTATGGTGATCATGATCTATTGGATATAATAGTTTAGTAACAAATCAATTGATTTATTCTTAACCTGAAGTTGATTTTGGAAGGTCGCAAGGAGAAGCTATTGTACTGGAGATTTTAAAAGGATATCAGGCATTTACTCAGGTGACCATAATATAGACTTTTTTGTAGTTGGCTGCCGATTTGGGTATCTTCTGATTTATGTTTTTTCACAACCAGTTCCCCTTATTGATCTTCTTAATAGTGAAGCAAACAGTAGATAGAAAACAAGAAAGAATGCTCCAATCACTGTTGGAGCCTGGATTTCTAAAGGGAAATCTGGGAAAAGCCTAAGGAGAACACTCTATATCTGGGATAACTCATAACCATATATATAATAATGCTATTAAGACTGTTGAAATTAGTGTAATATTGACTTACTAACTTTCTGGTTAGCAGTCCTATATATATATATAAATATTAGGGCAACACATAGATGGATACACAAAATCATATGGGCCTGACCCATATTAGGTCAAGCCCAAAGACACCCACACACTATAACTAACAAAGACTCTTATATTTTCTAGACTGACTTTCCAAAATGCCCTATACTCTTCCTTCCCATACCATGATTACTATCTTTGACCAAGGACTATTGACTCCATTAACCTCATTTGACAATTCTCAAGGAATAACTGATTGCATCACTCATCGACTGCATTAATCTGATTTGATAATTCAATAAATAACTGATTGCATCAAATAGCAAAGTGATTCTCGTTTTCAAAGCCATGTTTTCATGCTTATTACGTGGACTTGGGCAAGTGTGTTGGGTATAGGTATGTATCCAAGGGTTGGACTTGTCAAATCCCAAACTGAAGGACACATGAATACGGTTGAATATTTAATATTTTTATTCTTTTCCTAAGAGAAGGGTAATGTTTATGTAGTATAGTGACTAGAACAGACCTCATTAACAAGACCTATTTCCTTTGGTTCTTCATTTTGTCATGCATTTGTATTTACTCTTAGGTGCATATCCAACCCAAAATGTGGAAAAACACACATCCCATGTGCATGTCTGAAGGATATGTGTCGGACATGGGTACTTCACCAACTTTAAAGAGTCCATGTAACCTAGGTTTTATATTCTAGTGCCACTGATTTTAGTAATTTATTCTGCAGTTAATAATCTTTTTTATGTTATATACTTCTCTGGTACACTTTATGATGAAGATTTTGTAATGATTCCACAGGCATGTGGTGTTCTTGATGCTGTAGAACCTTTAAACTCTTTTCTAGCTTCCCTATGCAAATTTACTATCAATTTTCCTGGTGAACATGAAAGGAGGAGGTATGTATGTTGAATCTTCGCAAGATATTTTTATAGCCGGGCATCTTTAATTCTTCAATATCGCATATGAAGACGTACTGTTATAGATATTATGTCATGTGTACTCCTGGGTTTTGATGTTGCAGCTACGGAAAAACTTGACTTTATTTGTTTTCAGCTTCTATGAATGTCCCATCCTGCAGATATCTAGATGCTCATGCTTGTGAATAGATTGCTTGTATGACCATGGAGTGCGTTGATTTAGGGGAATGTATCTCTCATCTTTAAACCTATGATATGCTTAAACATACATTACTGTTGTGTCTTGACACAGATATGAAAGTTTGGACATGGCAAGGTCTAATATGTGGGGATGGAAGCATGTCTGACTGATTATATGTTTTTATTTCACAACATATATATATATATATATATAGTTCATATGTTGGAACTTTCATACAACAGAATTATAGTAGTATTTTTTTTTTTTGATAAGTATTTTATAAAAAAGAAAAAGCACCCAAGCAAGGAGTGCGTCCCATGTACAACCGCCCCTAAGGGCCAAGAGAACCCAAAAATTCTATCTTCTCATCTATAGATATAAAAAAGCGACCCTCCACCCAACAAAATAAATTAGAAATAATAGTAGTATTGAGCATGGAAAAATTGGAGTTAGAAATTACTGATCAAGGACGACCATGTAATGTATTGCTTGATTTGTAACGGAATTAGATGTATAAAAAATTATTGTCATGATAGGGTGAATTTTAACCTTGTTATGGTCTAAAATTGTATTGGGTGCATTAAATGTGGTATAACTGTTGGGTAGATATGAAGCAATGGTAATCAGGTTCCATCCTCCACAAACTCTGCTATTCAACCCCAAAACGCCACAAGCACTTCCCTAACAACGCCCTGTTGAAGAGTCCTAACCTCCTAATGCCCATAACCCAGTTAAAATAAAAAGGAAATCGAAGTGTCTTTAATGGTGCAAATGGAGGACTCAACCCCATCAAAACAACGTCAATTGTGTTCTAACCAAATGCACAACCAAAGGCAAAGGGGCGCAGCCCTCCAAAAATCTTGAGCCTGAGGCCCAACGTAGCAGCTCCTCCACACCTCAATGACGCCTTTGAACCAAGATGGCATCAACCATAATCCAAATAAACCCGCCATCAAAGACCAACAAATGGCGTCAATAGAACAATGCAGAAGGATATGGTCCACCGATTCGCTGTCCCTTTCACGAATGAAGCACTGATTGACAACATTGAGGCCCCTTCTACATATATTCTCAATGGTGAGGATCCGACTCCACACCACTGACCAAACTAAGAAAGCCACTTTAGGAGGGGCCGTGGAGCACCAAACAGTCTTCCACGGAAAGAGAGAACGACTTGGGACGGAGAGGTGATGAAAGCATAAAGAAACCTCAAATCTCCCATAAGGGAAGAGCAACCAAGAAGCGGAATCCAAACCCTCGCTAGTTGGTAGTTGGCTGTAAACAAGTAGATGAACTCAGAAACCTCCTCAAGCTCTCAATCCTCAAAATATCTCACAAACTGCTCATCCTAGACAAGGAGACCAATATCAAGATGATAACAATCCGCCACTAGGGCATGCCGATCGCAAACAATACGAAACAACTGTGGAAATCAATGTTTGCCAATGATGATTCCCCACTCCAACAATCTAGCCAAACTGCACCCACCTCACGTTCCCTATCCTATACTGAAGATACCCCGAACAGACACCCACCCTTTAGGAATATCCTTCCAAACTCCCACCCCTCTCTCAGTTTTCACATCCCTCGAACACTACTCTCCCTGCTTCTCCCCAAAATGACTCACAATCCCCATCCTCCACAAACTCTGCTATTCAACCCCAAAACGCCACAAGCACTTCCCTAACAACGCCCTACTGAAGAGTCCTAACCTCCTAATCCCAAGCAGACCAAAGAACTCTTGGCCACATAAGCTTTGTTGGAGGGATGGAATTTACAGGTTGAAAGGTACAAGTTTTTGTTCGACATATATGTGCGGATGGCAGATGACAAAAATAATCCAGTGCGTGTTGTATACTGCTACTATGCTGACTCTAATTAGATACTCTTTCTCTTTTTGGTCGGTTTGGATATAGCAGCTCAGAAACTTCCATAGAGACCTTTAATTCCTTCCATTTGTTTTACTTTCTTTTCAACTAGATCTATAGTCTCTACAATAAGATGAATATTGACCATAGAGTTTTGTGCGGAAGTATGTTTGTTTTATTCCTTAAGCTATCATGTTTTTCTTCTCACTCTTGGTTTTATTATTTACTCATATATTTATTTGCTTTCGGTATTATTTTTAAATTTCCAAATGTCTACCTGGAAGAAGTTGGGAAGTCTCATGATAATTGATATTTTCAGCAGTGCTTTACAATCGCCTGGGTCGAAACGTTCTGAGATGGTCGTTGAGCAGAGGGATACCATTATCCTCACTCCCAAAAATGTGCAGGTGGGAACCACTCCACATCTATAATTGATATTGCAAATGCAGCGGTGACTCGCCATTTGTCTTTTGTGGTTCCTAAAGTATATGTTATATTTCTGAAACATTGTGTCTCTAGTTGTATTATATTTTAGTTTAATTGCTTTTGCAAATCAGGCTTTGAGGACTCTCTTCAACATAGCTCATCGATTACACAATGTGTTGGGCCCTTCTTGGGTTTTGGTATGTTTTCCTTAATATTTATCCTTTTCAAAATTGATGAAGCTTATTCCCTTTGCCTTAGCCAATCTATATTTGTAGGTGTTGGAGACTCTGGCAGCTCTAGACCGTGCAATACATTCTCCGCATGCAACGACACAGGTGGTTCACGAAAGAAATTTTTCGTTTATTTTTTTCATGGAACATTTAGTAACTTTCAGAGTTAATTCTTAGTTGCATTATGTGGGATTGATATATTCTTCTTCAGTGATTATTTAGATTACATATTTGACACCGATGGTTTGTTGTCTTACTTCATATGTTGTAGGTTGATAGGAATATTTTTCCCTTTAAGTTGGTGATATGATTTTTAACATCTTTCGGGAAATTTTAATCCCTTCAGTCCCAGAGATATTATCACATTGGCTGATACCTTTTGTCACCGTCTATAATGGAAAATTATCTATTAAGATGAAAGGAGTAGTAATTAAAACCATGGGCTTCACACTCTGAAATTGCTAGGATTAGAATCTAGGAGAATGTTTTTAGAAGGGTCGTCACCAGCCATATTTGATTAAATTTTATGCCTACAGCTAAAGGATAGTGTTGCTATCATTACATTAGTTTTCAACACCAACTCTTTAAAGGAAAAATAGACTATATATACTTTTATACCTTATAACTGAAAAGGCGAAGGAATATTTACTATCAAACATTAACTCTTATCATGGCCATTTAATTTGCTCAAACAGATAACTCAACTATACTCGATTAAACAAAGGCTTTTCTAAACTGTGAGTCATTTACATCAACCATGGCCTACAATATTGTTGGTGCTGCCCATCCCCTTTGCCCTCAAGTACCATGACACATCTCCTAATTACTGCAGCTATTGGTTGTCGATGCTTGTGGTGGAACCGTTTTATTTTGTTCTCTTTCATTTCTTTCCAACTGGTGCTACTGTAACTATTGGATGTGTAATTTATTTTTCCTTTTTTGATAAATATGTAATCAAAAGTGTTCAAATGGTGAACGCATTCCAATAGCTTCACATCAGCCAAAGCCAGGAGACCTAAGCACCACCACACACCTAAGGCCCCTGCCGTAAAATGTAATGGTTTTGAGGACTCATATAGTGCCCTCTTCAAGCAATCTTAAAGCTTGTTGAAGACCGAGGCATGACCAAACATCAACCAAACCAAAATCCCCCAAGAGTTGTGAGCCACGTGACAATGCATAAGGAGAAAATCAATTGACTGTTCATCACTCTTGCACATGCAACACCAATTGACTGTGACGTATTCTCCTCCTCCAGATTATTGAGCATCAAAATCTTGCCACAAACCACAGTCCTGGTAAAGAAGACTTGAGCGAGCGTTTGAATGCCAAACTTCCTTCCAGGGGAAGACATGCATACCCTGAAAAATTCGACTGGCACCTAAACAGAGACCACGCAGCAAATTTCCCCTGAGATGAGGATACCCAAACAAGAGTAGGCACCTCTCAACCATCAATTTCCAAAAAATTCAATAGTTTTAAAAGAGCTACAGTGTCATCTGATTCCAATCCTAGAAAAATCTAAAAAAGTTCACATCCTGAGGTATCCTCCCGCTATCAAGTCGATACTAGTCGGGGACTAAAACATGTCTATCGACAATAATCCCAAAAAGCCTTGGAGAGGAACAAGGGAGCACCAACCACCTCCCTTCTCACCAAAATGGCACGAGTTAATCCTCCTCCAAATCTGGCTCCTTACAGCAAATCATTACAACCACTTACCTACGAAACCCTCTTATAGGCATCAACTTCCTAATCCCCAATCCACCCACTCAAGTTATCCTATACTTTTGCTCCCAACGAACAATAGCATAAAACTCCTGATCATAGGTGTTGTATCGGTGCCTTGTATCATTAAGTTTCTCACTGTAGAAAGTTATTGGCCTCCCCTTTTGACTTAAAACAACTCCAATTCAAATTCCTGAAGCATCACATTCTACTTCAAAGACATGTTCAAAGTCTGGTAATGCAAGGACTGGAGCTGAACCAAAGCTTTTCTTTGATATGTAGAAAACTTTTTTCAGCTTCATTTGATCTTTCAAATCTGTCTTTCTTCAAACAATTTGTTACTGGAGCAACTGTAGTGCTGAAATTTTTAATGAAACGTCGGTAAAAAGTAGCAAGACCATGGAAACTTCGTAACTCTGCGATAGTAGTTGGTGTTGGCCAACTTCTAATGGCTGCCATTTTGCTATCCGCTTTAATTCGATCTGCGCTGACCACGTATCCCAAAAACAGTAAGAAATCTGTGATGAAATGACACTTTTTCAGGTTAGCATAGAGTTTCTCTTGTTGTCAAACATCTAATACTTCCTAGCATAGGTGCTGCAAATGAGTCTCCCTAGATGGGCTATATATCAAAATGTCGTCGAAGTACAGCACAACAAACTTCCCGATGAATGGCTTCAGAACTTGATTCATCAAACATATAAAAGTGCTAGGAGCGTTTGACAAGCCAAAAGGCATCACCATCCACTCGTAGAGGCCTTCTTTTGTTTTAAATGATGTCTTCCACTCATCACCATCACGAATTCTGATATGGTGATAAACACTTTTCAAATAAACCTTGCTAAAGACTCTTGCTCCATGTAACATGTCTAAGATGTCATCCAATCGCGGTTTGGGGAAGCGGTACTTTATTGAAATCTTGTTGATAGCTCTACTGTTTACACACATCGTCCATGTTCCATCTTTCTTTGGAGTCAAGAGTGTTGGGACAACACATGGGCTCATGGATTCTCAAATAAATTCTTTTCGTAATAGCTCTTCAACTTGCCTTTTGAGTTCCTCATGCTCTTTTGGACTCATTCGATAATGAGGCAAGTTTGGTAGGCTAGCTCCTAGCATCAAGTCAATGTGGTGTTGGATACTTCGTTGTGGTGGTAATCCCACGGGCAAGTCAATAGGAAAAACATCTCTGAACTCTTCTAACACTTTATCTATTTCAACAGATGTCTCTTGTAGTTTTTCCTTTCTTTCCTTGACTAGAAGCATATATGCAACTTCATTGTCCTCAAATTCACTTAGAAACTGTTGGGATGTCAAATATGCTTGTCCCTCTTTCTTACTGGACTTGGGAAAGTCTTTGTCTTTCATTGGAGCTAGGATCACCTTAACTCCATTCTAATAAAATGCATAAACATTATTTTCACCAAGGTGGACAGTCTTATTATCAAACTGTCACGGTCTTCCCAATAGAAGAGGACAAACCTCCATATTCACCTCATCACTCAAAACTATATCTGAATATTTTTCAATTGAAAAGGGAACAAAACATTGCTCATTTACCTTAACTTCACCTTCTTTCTTGAACCAAGCTGTTTTGTAGGGCTTCGGATGTGGCGATACCTCTAGCTTCAACTTTGTAACCATCTCTTTGGAGACTAAATTCTCATAACTGCCTCCATCAATAATGATGTTGCAAAGTCGCCCATGAAATGTACATTTGGTTCTGAAGATGTTATTTCGGCTCCAATCAACTACCAGATTTGGAAGATCCCTATCTTCGAATGTGACTTCATTTTTGTCAAAATCCTGCAAATTGTCATCTTGCGCTTCATCAAATTGATTCTCCGTATTGTTGGAATCATCTCATTGATAAGCAAGTTGCTAGCCGCCTTTCAACAATTAGAGGACTTGTGCCCTTCTTTACTGCTTTTATAGCAAATTATCTTATTTCCCATGGATTGGAATGACGTGTTACTACTTTCGGGAGTAGTATTTGTTGTTCCACGAGCCCGGCCTCAACCACGTCCAAAGGTAGCTGCTGGTGTATTATTTTTTTGCATTACATTGGTTGTTGTTCTAAGCCTTTTGAATGTTGCTTTCTTGACTAAATTTAGCTTCCAATTGAACTCATCCTCTTCTGAATTGATTTGAACAATTGTTGGGCTGATTTTGTTGCGTTTCAACCTTCATTGCTAATTCGACAGCGCTTGATAAGTTGTCACAAGGCTGCAAGTCCACATGATTACATATACTTGGTTTGAGGCACCCATCAAATAACGATGAAGGACTTGTGTTTCTATCCCAGCCAATTGTACTCGAGTTCTCATCTTGCAAAACTCATTTGTGTACTCCCGAACAGTGCGAGTTCCTTGATAAAGGGATTGGTAATGCTAGAACACAACTCTTTGATAGTTTAGTGGAAGGAATTGGCTCCGGATCATCCTTTGCATTTTTGTCTAGGTTTAAACACGCCCCTTTCCCGATAGAAGTCTGGTTAATTGAACTTGTTGCCACCAAGAAGATGCATATCCTTTCATCTTGATAGCCACCAATCTGACTATCTGACCTTCTTGTTATCAGGAAGGTCATGGTACTCAAAGATCCTTACCACTTCATTTATCTAGTCCAAAACTTCCTCTGGTTGCTCTTTTCCTACAAAAGTTGGGATTTCCACCTTAATACGTGGATCTTGATCCCGCTCAAAGTTGCGATTGAAGACGGGCTGCCTTGCATGTGGTAAGACTCCATCTTCATCATCTGAAAATTCTTCAGCAAGAAATCTTTCTGTTGTTGGTCTTTATTTTCTAATTTCCACGTTGATATACATTCATTTGAGGTCCTCTTTGTCTGTCCATGGTTGGATTAGGAGGGAGAATGAGTCCAACTTGCTCTGGTGCACAATTGATTAATTTGTTGTTGCATGTTTTTCAAATCATCTTTTGTAGCCACGTTACCAGTATTCTGTGTCGGAGGCGCTTCTGTATTTTGCCCACTTGGTTGTATGATTTTCCAGCCATAGATCCGCAATAATCACAGATCCGACAGCAAGCCTTGATGCCACTTGAAGCAAATAGAAAATTGAAAACAAGATAGGATACTCCAATCATCGTTGCAGCCTAGATTTCCCGAATTCTGGGAAAAGCATGAAATAATACTTTTTAAGTCTGAAATAGCTTAGAATTGTATTGATTAAAACTTCACTACAATAGTGTATAGGCTGCCATATATATATATATTTATGACACTTACACTTCGTACATTGACTTTCAAAATACCTTTTTTTTTTATAAATAAGTATTTTATAAAAGAAACAACACCCAAAAGGGGAGTGCATCCCATGTACAAAAGCCCCTAAGAGCCAAGAGCGCCTAAAAACTCTATTTTTTCCTTCATAGATTTACAACTCTGACCCTTCACCCAACAATACAAACTAGAAATAAACCTATATTTGATCATTCCTAAAAGAGACTCAACGCTCTCAAAACAACGCCTATTGCATTACAACCAAATAATCCACCAAAGACATAGAGGGGCCGTTCTCCAAAAATGTCGTGTGACAACCGATCGACGCCCCTCTCCAAGACGCCAACACATCGCGAAAAGAGGCCGACATCACCCACTGAACTCCAAAGAGATAAAAAAATAAGGCTCCAACAATCATAGGTAATCGAATAGTGCAAAAAGAGGTGATCGATCGATTCTCCATCCTTTTTACATAGGAAACACCGATTAACCAAAAACATTCCCCGCCGACCCAGAATATCCAGTGTGGGAATGCGACCCCAAGCCGCCGACCATGTGAAGAATGCAACCTTGAGAGGGGCCTTTGAATGTCATACCGCCTTCCAAGGGAATGACCCTTCCTCCCTAGGTGAAAGGCAACCGAAGAAAGAAGAGACTGAGAAACTCCGCAAAGGCGATGACCTCCAGCATAAAAAGTCAGAACCACCGTCAACAATCTGAGAATACAATAACTCTAACAGATCAGAGACATCCTCCAATTCTCAATCCTGAAAGTGTTGCACAAATCTGACATCCCACACTAACTTCCTGGTATCAAGACGATAACAGTCAGCTAACGAGGCATGTCGATCCCGCGCGATCCTAAATAACTGAGGGAACAAAGAAATGAGGGTGCCCTCCCCACACCACCAATGCGTCCAAAAAACAACACAGCGGCCATCCCCAATCCTGAAACTGGTGAAAGGAGCAAAAGAGTCCCATTCCTGCAGAATGTCCTTCCACACTCCCACACCCCGACGACCCTTGACCTCATCGAAACACCAACCACCTCTAGACTCACCATAGCGACAAACAATCACCCTCCTCCATAAACGGTCCCTCTCAGTCCCGAAACGCCACAACCACTTGCCCAAAAGAGCCTTGTTAAAAGGCACCAGACGGAGTAAACCCAACCCTCCATAACGAAAATGACGACAAACCGCCTCCCACCGCACCAAAGGGATAACGTCACTCTCCCTACAACCACCCCACAGGAACTGTCATTGAATCCTCTCTATCCGTTGCGCCACACCACGAGGAATCCGATGAAGAGACAACACATAAGTCGGAAGATTAGATAACGAGCTCTTTACTAAAGTAAGTCTCCCACATTTGGAAAGATACTATCGTTTCCAACCCGCCAATCGACTTTCCACACGCTCAACCACCGTGTCCCAGCAAGCCTGTCTCTGCCTTGAAGACCCCAATGGCAAACCCAAATATACCGTGGGGAGCAAACCAACCCTACACCTCAGAGCAGAAGCCAAAACCTGTACATTTCCCACCTCACCCACCGGGAACAAAGAACTCTTTCAAGCATTGATCTTCAAACCCGAAACTGCCTGGAAACATATCAAAATACACCAAAGATACCACAACTGCCCCTCATCAGCATCATAAAACACTAAGGCATCATCGGCAAAAAGAAGGTGAGAGACATCCACAAACTGAGTAGCAGCATCACCCACCTTGAAACCGTATAAAAGACCCAAATCCGTAGCTCGAATCATTCTATGATTTCCCATACCATCATTAATATCTTTGACTATTGACTACATTAATTCAAAAGATCATTCTTAAGACATAACAGATTGCATCAAAAGACTCGAGACTCGGAACTTTAGCAGCATCTGTAAAATTGCCTCCAAACATCAATTGGCCCAAGTGAGCATCCATTATAAATAATTTTGATTCTTGTAGGGTTAAGGCATAGAGATAGTAGAGATGACCTGTGTTACCTGGACTCGGCACCTTAGGGTAGAGTACCAGTGTTGACGCGGACACAGACGCGGAATACGGGTCGGACCCTTGTATTTCAGATCGGATGCGGCTTTCTTCCATCACCCATGGTCGTCGGCTCTCTCTTTCATTCATCCATGATTGTTGGACTCTCTGTTTCCTTCCATCTATTGGACTTCTTCTTTGTTGTCTCTCTCATCTCACTTTCTTCTCTTCTATTTCTTCACCTACTTAAATCCACTCTCTCTCATTAATTTAGTCAAAGTTTGTTTAGATCTTATCTTGAGCCACATGAGGCCACTATATCTTATATATATATAAATATAATACATGAATGACTTTTGGGTACCTTGAGCTACGTGAGGCCACTATATCTCATATATATATATATGAATGAGTTTTGGGCTAGTAAACCTTCGGCCCAAATTTTAAATAGAAGTGACTTTTGGGCTAGTAAACCTTTGGCCCAAATTTTAATTAGGAATTAAAAAATTGATGTTGGCCCAATTTGTTAAATAACATTAAATTATTGATGGATTGACCCAATATTAACATGGGTCTTTTAATTCTTCAATGGGCTAACGCATATATGGGCCTTTTTAAAAACTCACTAGTTAAAGAGATATTCTACTTAACTAAAGTAGTTTCTCAATTCTCTTGCACAATTAAATTATTATTTATTCATATATAGTTTTATAATAAAAAAATATTTATCAGCCGTGTCCAAGTACCCATGTCTGTTTTTTGGACACTTTTATTCCGTGTCCCCGTGTCCAATAATTGGATAGATAGCCGGATCCGACCTCTAGACATGTACCTGAGTCCGGGTAACATAAGAGATGATATTAAATAGTCTCTGAGATGAAGACAATACCGAATCAACTCATTACTAGGATTTGGGGTATCCCTTACTTTATTTTATTTCTGTTGAAGTGGATGGCTACAAAGAAGCTTTACAAATGAAACCTATTATAAGTCCCTATCTAGAACAGATCTTGTTTTTCCATTCTTCCCAGACAACCAAGCAATAGCCACCACAGCACAATGACAAAGAGTCATTTTCCCATCTGATCTGAATCCTCCAAAATAAGGGGTATGTAGATGTCCAACCACATAAATGTATGCCGAAGATAAAGGACATATGTCAAGAATGGATGGGTTGAAATTTTCGCACACACCTCTTACATCCCATACAAATGCCTAGGTGGCATTGAATAACTTGAAGAGATTTTCAAAAACCTTTTACAGTGAAGTTATATAATTTCATATATTTCTTTGGCAGCCTGCAGGTTCTCATATGAGGCCATGTTCATATTCTTTAAAAAAGTATATATATATGTGGTGCTAAGTGGATCTCTTCAAACTCATAACTATTGGAATTATCTGTAATTGAGCCCATTATGTCCTCTATAAAATACTGTCTTGTGGAAAATATTAGATCAGAGAAACTTCTTTTGGAAGTAAATAAAAATAGTAGTAATAATATAAAGAAAAAAAATATTTAGAATTGGCTGGATGTATAACCTGTTTTATAGCTTTGTTGGCTTGGTACTAGATTATTGTTGCATTACACAGATTTCTGCATATATATTGGTCATGGTTCCAAGTCATATCAGTT
Organism: Cornus suecica; assembly: GCA_963922005.1. Lineage (NCBI taxonomy): Eukaryota > Viridiplantae > Streptophyta > Magnoliopsida > Cornales > Cornaceae > Cornus > Cornus suecica. The sequence continues at coordinate 40,928,264 of OY998242.1, forward strand.
TGTAGTTGCTTATTCTTGTTCAGAAAATTGTTGGAGGTCCAGCTCCTTCAGAATAACTCCTGAATTCATCAATTTGCTTCTTATAATATGCTTTTTCCCTTGTTAATTTTTTTTGTGACTGTCTTGATAGGAGGTCTCCACAGCTGTGAAAAAACTTGCAAGAGAATCCTCTGGTCAATATAGCGACTTCAATATCCTCTCGTCTTTAAACTGTCAGGTGAACTTCTATGAGAGAATAAAAGGAATTCATTGTATTATGCATATACTGCATATTCTGACCAATTTTTCCTTTTTGGATGTGAAGTTGTTTGAGAGCTCAGCGCTCATGCACATGTCTGCAGTTAAGTCGCTTCTTTCTGCACTATGTCAGTTGTCACACCAATGTATGGTTGGAACTCTAAGTGGATTTGGACAAGCCTCAAATCAAAAGATTGGAAGCATCAATTTTTCAGTGGAAAGAATGATATCCATCATTATCAACAATCTTCACAGTACGTAGAGGAAATGAGTTTCGATGATTTTGTTTTCCTTATTCCTTTTTATTTTTGTTTTTGTTATGAGACTTACCTGTAACTCTGCACTTCACCTTCATGTGTATATAAGTATATAAAAAAGATTGTCAGACTTGACTAATTATCAACCTTTGACCTTGCTATTTTTTCTGTTTTTGCATCTTTACACGGGTTTGTTTTTTAAATCCTTCTACTGAAATTAAATAAATGATTTTTTTCGGTTTTTTTTTTAAAAGCCTCATTTTTTTTTTACAAAACATTCGAGTATTTGTATGACATCTCTGTGTTAGTATATCAAGGCCTCAGTTTCCCATCGTTAGCTCTGTCTATTCTAACTCGTTACTGTTCAGCCCAAAATGGATATACATTGGCAAATAGATTAAGAATAACTGGTATGTGAATTATCAAGAATATAGTTCTTAAGCAACAATATGAAAAAGATAATTGAAGAGAGCAGATATAAATAGATAAAGTACTCACATAAGAACATTGTTTACGTGGCAATCTGAAAGGGAAAAACCTAGTCCAGACAAACCAAAATCCACTATAATAGAATGAGGCTTCGACAAAGATTAATATTTCTACCCCAACAATCCCCTCCTTACCTCTTGATACGAAGCCTCTAAACATTCTCCCCAAAGTCTCCAGGTAGCTACTCTGCTCATCAACAACGTCCGCACCAGATGAATCTGTTTTCTTGTGATGTCGATCTCAGCCACTACTTGTCCAGGTGGTGTGATGTGCTGAATCAATTGTGTTGATGATGCTGTAAGGTCCACAATATGAATACTAAACTACCAATTGAAATATGTAATTGTCTTTACTATACGTAGGTTCTCTATGTTAAGCTCAATATTGAGTTCTGTTTTTGGGATTATGCCATGATATCCTCTCCCCTCTTTTGCCCGTGATGGAGGCTCTTAGTAGACCGATGGGGAGGGCTATGAAGTTGGGCATTATTTGGGGTTTCAGAATAAGGCTGCCGATGCTTTCTCACCTATTGTTTTTGCAGTCGATACTTTAATTTTCTATGATGTTGAGGCGACATAGTTGAGGTACCAGAGATGCGTGTTGATTTTCTTTCAAGTGGTATTGGGGTTGAATGTAAGTATTCAAAAGGACGTGGGGGTAGTGGTCGACATTGCATCTCTTGCAGCAGGTTTGGGGTGCAGTGTCAGTTTCTTCCCCATCACTTATCTGGTTTTGCCTATGGAGACTTCTTTTAGGAGTGTGAGTGTCTGGAATACAGTGATTGAATAAATTGAGAGGAAGTTGGCAGGACGGAAGTGGAAAGGAATTTCCTATGGGGTGGACAGAGAGAGGACTTCAAATCTCATTTGATTGCATTGGAGAAGGTGTGTTTTCAGTCTATCAGGGAAGCCTTGAGTCTTTTAATAAAGCTCTGTTGGGGAAGTCGCTTTGGACGTTTTATGTTGAGCGACATAGGCTGTGACGAAGGTCATTTTGGCCCTGGTTTGAAGAGGATAGTGGCAGATGGTGCTCTCAGTGGGTTGGGAGTAGTCGAGCGGAGGTCTGGACGCCTCGACAGTTGATTACACTTATCTTGGTTCACAAAACTCCCCTCCAAAGGTAGTTTTTTTTTCTTTCCCTTTTAATTGAGCAACAGTTCTGGGAGGATCCAACCGTGGACAATTTGAGGAGACATTATTGTCAATTTGTTCTGTATGTGTAAAAGAGATGAGTAGTCGGTAGATCATTTCTTGATGCATTGTCATGCGGCTAGTGACAGTACGGAGATTTATTTTTAATTTGTTTTTGGGGACTTATATTGGGGGTTCAATGGTTATGCCCCGGTCTTCTTAGGCGAGTTCAAGGCTTGGATGGGGTGTATATTAGGTCCTCAAGCCTGTGATTTTTTGAAAGTGTCTTCCTTTTGTATTTGGTAGTGCAAGGAACAGAATAGGAGATCTTTCCATGGGGTGGAGACTCCTAGCAGGGCCTTGAAATCCTTTATCATTAGTTCTCTTTTTTGTTCGGTTTCGTTGAAAAATTGTAAGCTTATGGGGCAATGGTTGATGTTGTGGACATATTTTGATGTTGAGGGCAGTATTTGGTCCGTTTTCGTTTTTACTGACTGTGTCCCCGTTTTCAATGCTTTATAATTCTATTTTATTTGTCATTGAGAAAAAAAAAAAAAAAGAAGTTATTTGGGCTACATCTCTCTTAAGCTCTCAAGTTTCCTTCAAATTGTGTTTCTATAACCCAATTGCTTGTTGGAGAAGGATTACTAAAAGAAATCACCTAGTAAAATAGAAAAATAATTTTACTAGGAATTTGAGGCAGAGTCCATAACACAATCTTTCATATTTTACTTGACATCTTAATGAGGTAATGCCACAAATTTATGAGTTCCTAGGACAATGTGTTCTAGAAGTAAATTTGCCATGCTATTTGGAATCATGTAAAGTTAGAGCTGGAAACCCTAACTTCATGTTTTTTCTTTTTCTTTGTTAAGGTTCTGTGTCCTCCCTGATTTCGGTCTGTGGTTATCTATTGTCTTATAGGGGTGGAGCCACTATGGGATCAAGTCGTTCGACATTTTCTAGAGGTGATTTACAATATTCTATTATTTCAGTGCTTGCACCATATAGTTTTTGACAATAAAATGTTTTGCAGCTTGCTGATAGTTCTAATCAGCAGTTACGAAATATGGCACTCGATGCGTTGGATCAATCAATTTGTGCTGTTCTGGGATCAGATCAGTTCCAGGATGATACAGCACTAAGATCACACAGTACTTCTAATGATGTGAGAATTGTGACCTCTGTTTGTGCTTTTATTTTTATTTATATTTGTTTCAATTCATTGTAGTAATTTTATTTTGTTTAGGTATTTATGTCAGTTCATGTGGTTGTCTTTCTCTCTCTGTCTCTGTACAGATTAATAACTTGCATAAAGATTTGAAGTCACTCGAGTGTTCTATCATATCGCCACTAAGAGTACTCTATTTTTCAAATCAAAGTGTTGATATTCGTGCTGGATCTCTAAAAATTCTTCTTCATGTTTTAGAGGTGATTATTGCACTGAAATTTTTCCCTGTAACTCATCTCTTCCTGTCATGATTTTCAAACTATAATGTTTGGCTTTGCTAAAAAATTTCAGAGGCATGGAGAGAAGTTGCGCTACAGCTGGCCAAATATTCTTGAAATGTTGAGGTTTTTTTCTTTTACTTGCTGAGTTATACTATTCAGTTATGTGTTTCTAGTACTGCCTTTTCGACTGACCCTTTCCTTTTTTCCTTTATTTACAAGGACTGTCGCTGATGCATCAGAGAAAGATATCGTCTCTCTAGGGTTCCAGGTTAGAGAGCAACATGTCTTAGCCTTTAGGGAATGTTAAAAAGTCATGCCCCTTCTGTATTTTCCTTACTATATGTGTAAATATATTTAGAGATTATGCTGTTTTGATCATTTTCATGACTAGCATGCCAGTATAGTACAAAAAGTAGTCTAATTGGAATAACTAATCTATGTCTCCAAAAAACTTTCTTTTATTGATTTAAATTTTTTTCAGCCATGTAGTGAAGCTATAAGGCATTATTATGCGTAATAGTCATAATGTGATGTTGTGGCCCGAATTCAGTTTAACCCCGTTCGCCTGAAAAATGAGTTTTGTGCGCGTTATGGGCCCTGTTTAATGCTCTCTTGTAGCACGATAAATAATGGCATCTAGGGTTCAGGGTGGTACAAAGGGAGTCTAACAATTGCTAAAAGGAAAGCTACGGTATGGGGGTTCAACTTGTAATCTCTTGATCTTTAAATCCGTAGCAAGTTCTTCTGTCTTTCTAGATGAATGCAAGGTCATTGTGTACTCCCCTAGAACCACAAATTGGGCTGATCCTTTCCTGGTGCAAACGATAGAGAAAGAAACCCTCGGACTTCTGTATACTTCAAGCTTCCATTCTTTTGTTGAGGTATTCAGGGGCGAGCAAGTCCAACAGATTGGGTAAACCCATAGTCACCCTATAAAGTTAAGGGCAGGCAAGAGCAACTCTCATGAAGCTAAAGGGCATGTGTCACAAGAATAACAAAGGGAAGAGCTGCACAAGCAACTGGAGCAGTGTTATAGGTCTCTCGAGCCAGGCAACTTGACTTTTGAATGAATATCAGATATACTCTTATTTTTTTGCACAAGATCTTTGAACTGCTTACAGGGTAAACTTCTTCCCAGTCAAACTTGGCAAGTAAGGGATGGATGCAAGTGAAAAGTGAAAGAAAAGCCCCTATATCCCGAAAAAAGAATGCAACCAATCAAAACCCTCCTGGAACCTGGTTGTAGACATGAGTCATGTCGAACCCCATAAATCTGTGCTGTTTGTGTGTATATTTCTGTCACGTTTCTTGATTTGTTTGTTGGTTGTAACATTATATTAATGCATTCATTGATATTGTTGTCAATTGACTAGCATGAACATTGTTCTTAGTGCTGAAAAAGATAGCGAAGTTCATTTCCTGTGATCCTATCTGTTTGAAAAAGAAACAGATGAGAGTGCATGTTAGTTATAACACCTGTATTTATAAATTTTTTGGCACCAACATGGAGTGAAATAGAAGCTTCAATTTTTAAACAAGGGGACTGAAAGTAGATTCTACGTATGAGAATATATCATCTGATAAATTCAGATAAATGATGACCTTCCACAGCTACATGATGGACTGCCTTTTCATTCAGAGAAGAAATGATTTCTGAGTCTAAACATTTCAACTCAACGTTCTGTATACAAGGTCTCTAGTTCCTTACAAACCTCAGTAAACCTTTTGCAAATGCTCGCTTTTGGGTCGTTTATCATCTTTGGTATTGACAGAACCTGCAGCCGCACAAGAATTCTTTTCTTGGAATTCTCACCATTACACATCTTAAATCCTCAAATGTAGTTGGAATTACCGGAATGAGCTCATCCAAAATGTGGAGAATAAAACGCCTAAGTTCTCTTTCTAGCCAACGCAATTGCTCCAATGGGAGATATTTTAAAGTCACATGGAGTGGCTAGATGCTACATTCTTTCCAGATGTTCAACTTCAACTTTTCTGTACTCCAAGGAGACCTTGTGTGTGTCCACGCGCACGCGTGTGCACTCGCGTGTCTGTTCTGCAAAATATCTTCGGTTCTAAGGGTCTATGCCAGTTATATTTTAAGCACTACTTTCTCGTGCATGTCTTGTTGGCATCATCTTTATTTATTTATTCATATTCTTCTTTACACTTAGTAGATGTAGTTTGTAACCTTTTTACTGTCTGTTGTGTAATTGATGCCTGATGCTTCAGTAACTGTTGTCATCTGATAACACCGCTTATCTATACACATAATAGTAATCAAATCTGTATTTAGGTTGAAGCTAACATACTTCTTTTTGGTAGAGCCTACGTGTCATTATGAACGACGAGCTGTCAACTATACCTGCAGACTGCCTTCATGTGTAAGTTTCCTTTATTAGCATTTTCTATAAATTTGTTTCTTTTACTTCTTGCTTTTTAATCTCCTATTTTCAGCCCCTTTTTTGTTAGTTTTATTTCCATATTTTGCAATTCATATATTTGTATTTATCACTGCAAGTCTGCAACTCAAGAGGAATATTTTCCATTTTAGAGGCATATTGAAATTAGCCCATGGGAGATGTAATGCTGTTTACCCAATGAGAGCTTCTCTTTTTTATATATATATGATAGTTGCAGATGTAAGAATGAGAGTTTCTCATTTTTCTATATATATATAATACATCCATTGGAAGGGAAATTGAATGTTAACCTGAAGAATACCATCAAATAAATTTTTGACCTGATACTATGATAGTGCCCCTATAAAGATGACATATATATCACACACTCTATGAAGCTCACCCAAGTGAAGCTATCTGCTAGGTTTGGTATTCCTCACCTGAGGCACGTGTGTGTGCGCGCTTATCTGTTTGTGTATTGACTCACTGTTTGTACCATCAACACTCCCAGCACGTGTTTGAAACTCCTCCCCCATGAGTAGGACAAATTTCCTTTTCTAATACCATGCAAGGCAACCACTTCTCCATATATTCAAGTTATGTGTAGTACTACTACATTTTTGAATCATCAACATCTGTTATAATGCCTTGATTATTATAATCAGCATATTTACTAAATGTCGCATAATCTGAAATTGAAAGTTAATGTGCTTTGGTGGTTAATCCTCTTTTTTAGTTCAAATAATTTTCAACTTATACGAGTTGGTTACATTGTTCTTGTTTTACTATTCTACTCTATCTGGATTCGTACCTTCGTTAAACCAAGCACGTTCCTTGGTATCTCTCCTTGTGATTTAAAACCATATAGTTCTTGGCTTCCCCTTCCCATAACTAAGCTCAATACGTACTGTTCTTATTTGCTAGTGCAGTTATTGTGCTTCGTTAGACATACATCTATTTTTCTCATTTTCTTTCCAAGTAGCAAGTTTTTTGTTTCATCATTCTTGTCTTACTAACCATTTTCCCAACATTCACATCTATAGTACACTCTATTCTATGTGTTGTTTACTAACAACTCCCAACTACTCAACATTTGTTTCCAATCCACTTTTTCTAAGGCCATAGCCTCAATGAAATCACATGCTATCATATCCTTCCTTACTTATTGTAGCCACATTACCTTCGGTCTTCCTCTTCCCCAAAGATTCGCACATTCCACCCCCCCCCCCCCCATATTCTCTTATGTTATCTCCAATTTGTGCTACTCCAGTCATCTCCTGAATGTGATCATTTCTAATTATTTTCTTTTTAGTCTTAGCGCAAATCATCTTAACATTCGCGTTTCCGTCTTACTTAATGCATATGCTGTTTTCTAGTTGCCCAACACTCTTTGTGCTGCCCATATTCATTTTGGTAAATTGTGGCAACTCTTATGTAAAGGATTTGTCTTTAAATTTTAGTGACAACGAATAAATGATCAAGTTGGGATAAGTGACTCAGTGAACAAAATGTTTTAGTTGACCAAAAAGAAGTTTGGACGAGTAAACAGAAGAATTTAATAATGAATCACCTAGACCTTGGAGTTGAAGTCCTGAGATGTAAAATTTACATCTGAAGGCTACTTGAGAGAGAGATTTTAGAGAACCTCTATGCTTAGGAGAAAAAAACCAATATTCTTTTCTCAATTTGTGGGTTATAACCTTGTTGTGTTTTTCTTTTTTACTTTTTCAATGATCTCAGGACGCTATAGAGCCTCCATACATTGATCACCTGGCCTTAATTTAAGCACGCTGGTGAACAAGGATTACTGTAGTTATCCCTAATGATGGGGTTAGGCTTGAAGGGTTTGGTGATTACTGACAATGTCCTCAAATTTATAACCATTTTCTTTCTTATTATCTATATTCGGCAGGTACTTGGGCTCTTACCAGTGTTATTTTAACTTCTGCAGATGTATAGATGTAACTGGGGCATACAGCACTCAGAAAACTGAATTAAATATAAGCTTGACAGCAGTAGGACTTCTATGGACTACAACTGATTTTATTGCAAAGGGTCTTCTCTATGGGCCTGCAGAGGAGAAGGAAACAGGTTCATTTGCCATTGTAAAACTATTGATCCATGTAATTGTTCTTGCAGTGAACTTATAAATACAACTTTGTATCACTCTCTTTTCTTGCAACATTCCAGGAATTCTGGATGCACAGTCGATTCCAAGTCAAATCGATGGTGAAAAGAGTGAAGAACAAGCCCTTAGTAGTGGTATAGTTCCTGACCAAGCTCCCTTGACAGACGCAGTTAATCATGACAAGTTGTTATTTGCCGTGTTCTCGTTACTTAAAAAGCTCGGAGCTGATGAGAGACCCGAGGTAAGATCGTTAGTTTTTTAGTTTCTTTGTGCTTTGCTCTCTGAATACCAAAGCTGCAGCTCACATCTAGAGGCCTCTTCTGGTTGTAATCTAATTGAACATTAACACAAAGATGAAATATTAAATGGATGACAACATGTAAGATGCAAGTTTAATGTCCTTGATATTGCTATTCAAAAGTTGACACAATTACGATTTTTTTTTTCTTTTTGTTGTTGTGTTGTATAACGCCCCCAAAAACCTGTAGGGCGCTACTAGATTAGATTATGAATTTCAATTTATTTGCTGTGTGACGAATGACAGGCACTCCTGGAGTTCCGCAAAATGTTAATTTATTTAAATTTCACAAAATCTGAAAGGATAATACACATAAATAAAATGTGGTAAACTTTGGAAAATCAGTAGGACCAATGCAACCTTGCGTAACATAGTTTCATTCTCACTGTCAAAACACATAATTTTCCCAGCACTCTACATAGTTCTATCTGTTATTGGCCCTGTTTACGTAAAAGAAATGTAGACAAGCATAGTACTTGTATTAAAATGAGAAAACCAAAGTACATGTCCCATTTCTTTTCTCAACTAGTCCCCACAAAACAACATACACAAGCGTTAGGATCAACTGTCAAAAAATAAAAGTTGTATTATATAATTTATTCACAGAACCCAACTACACATTAGTGACAAGCTTATAGAAGCACAGTAAAGCGTCACAAAGCAGCCTCTCCAACTTTGTACAGCAAATAGACTCCTAACAGAAATAACAGCTACCAGCAGCTAAAGGCCCGGTGTAGCACCTTCCACAGGGCTTGTCCGAACATTTCCACCTGAAATTGTTAGGAATGAGCAACCACAGCCAAGTAGGAAACTCTAAGCATGACTCCCTATGGTTTTATGCATTTGTCACTTTAAATACTATTCATTGCACATTAAGTGAAACAAAATACTAATTTTCATTCAAATATAACTAATTTAAAACGAAAAACACAATGCAAGTTGTAAAACTGTCAACAATCCATTTCTAAATATGTTTCCCTTCTCAGTACATTTCAGCAAACACCTTTAGCCCATCCTAGAGTGTTCCATGCTACCACTCCCCCACTGGTCAACATAGTATCACTCCCCGCACCCAATCAAGGGTCTACCGCTTCGGGTTCCGGAATTCCACCCTAAGGTAATTCGTGCCCTCATTTCCATCCCTGCAAAAATCACGAGCTTGGCACTCATAAACACCCTCTCCAAGCAACCATCACACAGCTCGTAGAAGAACTCATGACGCACTGAACTCCAAACAAACCAAGCATCAAGTATGAGAGGTCATCGGCAAAGGGGCAATGAAGAAGGGGGTGATTGGCAAACTCTCCCTCCCTCTTGCAGAGGAAGCACTGATTAACCAAAATCAGATTTCTCCTTCTTTGGTTATCCAGAGTGAGAATCTGACCCCATACCACTGTCGAGACAATGAAAGTTTCCTTCCAAAGAAAGGTGTGCAGACTCAGGGCCAAAAGACAACATAACCAAGACTATACCTCGAATCTCCCATGAGAGGAAGGCCTGCACACAATGGAAATCCGTGCCTCCTCTATCCAACCTCTGACGATAAAGGATTGTTGAAAGACAGACACCTCCTCTATCTCTGTCCTAAAAAAGTCCCATGATTTGCACATCCCATACAAGCCTAACGGTGTCAAGCCGATAACGGTCATTAACAAGGGCTTACCTATCGCAATGCCGAATAATAGCTGGGGAAAAAAAGAGTAGTCAAAGAGCACTCCCCGCACCAGCAACCCGCCCAAAATTGGACAAACCTTCCATCCCTAACTCTGAATATGATGTGTTTGGAGAAAACATCCCAACCCTTTCGAATATCATTCCAACCCCCAAACCTCTCCTAATCCCACATACTCTGTCTCTCAACTCCTAACCTCCACAACCACCTCCCTATTGAAGCCTTGTTGAAAGGCACCAACCTCCTAATCCCCAAACCCCCTTGTTGGAACAGCCTCCACACATTATCCTAGGCAACAAGATGGAACCTGGAATCCTCCTTAATGCCTCCCCATAGAAATCCTTCTGAATCCTCTCTATCCTCAAAGCCACAGAAGAAGGAACTTGATCAAGAGAAATGATATATATTGGAAGATTGGAAGGTTGGAAGAGTACTCTTTACCAAGGGAAGCTTCCCACCTTGGAAAGATGTGGCTTCTTCCAACCAGCCATCTCTTATCCACGCGCTCAATGCCGAATCCCAACATCTCCGTTTCTGAGAATAAGCACCCAAAGGCATACCCTAATACATAACAGAAAGATGACTAATCTCACAACCAAGAATCTCTGGAAGAAAAGGAATAGTCTGCACATCTCCTATCGGAATCATCGAGCTCTTCCCACTGTCCACTTTTAGCCCATATACTGCCCGGAAATATATCAAGACACTCTTCAAATATCTCAGCTGTACCTCATCAGAATCACAGAAGACGAAAGTGTCATGAGTGAAGAGAAGATGGGGAATCTCCAATGTCCACTTTTCACACATATCCTAGGATCTTCTGATCCATGGTTCAATCCACTGGACATCCTACTCTTTCCAGCATTAGATCCTGATCCTAACAAGCTTGAGTGTGATGAAAAGACGATTTGCTGAGTTGTCAAAAAAAATTAGATGAACATTGTAGAGATGGCACTTTTGGTGGTTGGTAGAATTTCTTGTTAGCTTCTGTATCATCCCATGATCTCATTGGAGCAAAGAACTAGTATTTCCCTTTCCTTACCCCCACCCCCAAAAATATATATCTATATGTATATGCATAGATATATATATATAGAGAAAGATGAAATATAGATGAAAGGGTCTTTTAGCATAGATTGTGCTTACACTCATTATATGTCCCTTATGTTGTTGGGCTTCATTTGCAGTTTGAACAGAGTCTACCATACCCATAAAAAAAAAAAATTGCATAGCTTCACTTGTTTACATTGACTGTTTTGGGTGAAAATCTTTGACTGTGGCTTGGCATTTTTCTATATATCAGGTCAGGAATTCTGCTGTCAGGACACTTTTTCAAACACTTGGAAGTCATGGGCAAAAACTTTCCAAAATTACTTGGGAGGATTGTCTTTGGAATTACGTCTTCCCTACGTTAGATTGTGCTTCTCACATGGTGAGCTCATTTAGTTTCATAAAGCTTTCTTGTTATCTTTATTGATAGTTATTCACTTCTGTGTGTAGGCTGCAACTTCGTCAAAAGATGAATGGCACGGGACAGAACTTGGAACACGAGGAGGAAAAGCAGTCCACATGCTTATTCATCATAGGTATATAAACCAATTCCTTACTCTTGAGCGGAGATTTATTTCCTCCCAATTATACAGAATTTGGTCATTTATTGAATGGATTTGCAGTCGTAACACAGCTCAGAAACAGTGGGATGAGACACTCGTACTGGTCCTAGGTGGAATAGCACGACTTCTACGTTCTTTCTTTCCTCTGCTAAGAAGTTTAAGCAATTTCTGGTCTGGTAATTAAACAGTTTCCTTCTACATTATGTTATTTTTAGTTTTCATTATATTTTCTTGCTACCAACTTCCATGGCTAATTATTAGTTGGTTTATATCTGCAGGATGGGAATCATTGCTTCTTTTTCTTAAGAACAGCATTGTAAATGGCAGTAAAGAGGTTGCCCTTGCTGCTATAAGTTGTTTGCAATCCACTGTCCTTTCTCATTCTCCTAAGGTAGAATTGCTGAACTAGTTTATGCTTTTCAAGGAACATATGGTGAACACATGTGGTCTATGTGAAAGTACTGTTATAGTAATATTGATGATTTCAGATTGCAAGTAACAGTAATATATTGCTATTTGCAGATTCTCAACTATTAACTAAAAGTATGTTGTAAATCAGGGAAATGTGCCGGTGGCTTACATTAAATCAGTACTTGATGTGTATGAACTTGTTCTTCAAGAGTCACTAAACTGCGGTAGCAATGCAGCTAGCAAGGTGAAGCAAGAGATTTTACATGGTCTTGGTAATGTATCAAAGCAACGTGGATGTTTTAGTTCATTTTCCTTTTCTGTTTCTGTTTGTTTTTTTTGTCTATACCCGTATACATGCGAAAGTAATTCCAACTATTTAGTAGTGTGGAGATATCCATTCTCTCCACTCAGCACAGCATTCCTGGAGGCAGACAATGCGTCATGTTGTTAGAAACCATCTTCTTTCAAAAGCTTAAGTTGTTAGAGATGTTCTATTCATTTAGACTCTCTAACCCACTTCCTTACGTGCAGCTAGACTGTCCATTCTGGGTGGTCAACACATCCATTAATTATTATTACCCCAGTACATTTCTGGCTGTAATAACATGTTGACCATCAAGTCAAATAGCTTAAGTTATCAAAGGATGTAACATTATTATTTTTCTCTAATATAAGTCTTTCTCTCTTGATGATGGGAATCATATCCTGAGCAGTGATCATGATATTGTATCTTTGTATCTTTTGAAAATTTGGCAGGAGAATTATATGTTCAAGCACAAGGGATGTTTAATAATGCCATGTACTCACAGTTGCTAGCAGTCGTACATATGGCAGTCAAGCAAGACAAGATTTCTAATAGTAACTTCGAAGCCGAATTTGTAAGTCAGTTTCTTATTCCGTAGCAGTTCATCACTTTCAAAATAAAGTGACATGTTTCTTGTTTTGTTCTGAATACTTGGAAGGAATCCTCACTATTATTATATGGCAGTTCATTGAGACTGTAGTGCCACCAGTAAAGGTTTTTATAATTTTGTTAGGCGTATGATTTGTTGATAAAAATTAATAGTTTATGGCCCCCCGATCGTATTTCTCTGGAGATGAAAGAAAATATAGGCAATCTACATTCAGAGCTACGCCCCCAATAAAAATATATATGTGGGTATATATATATATTCTTGTGATAGGCTTTGTTCCTGGTCAGAAATATACTGAAATTGGTTGTACTTCATTTTCCTTGACAAAAATTTCACAAATGTAATTACATAATAATCCAATTTTTTGCAATCCTTTTCTGCAACAAAGTTCCAGTATTTGAGGAAATTTCAGCTGATTAAGGCTGTTAGGTTCCCTTTTTTACTCTTTTTATTTCATGGTTAAAGCCTGACCTTAACTGGAGGATAAGAATATATTTTACATTTTTATCTGAATTTTCACTGTAGAAAAAATTCTATCCTATGAGATTTGAGCTGCTTTTCAATAGGGACATGTTCCACCTGTGCAACGGAGTGTGCTGGAAATCTTACCACTGTTACGTCCTGCTGAGCATCTTCCTTCGATGTGGCTTTTCCTTCTCCATGAACTTCTGGAATATCTTCCAAGATCTAATTCTCTTTCACGGGTTGAAGAAAATGAATTAGTGCGGGAGAGCATCGGAGATAGTATTCATGGTATAGAGATAACACCTGATATGTATTTTGATTTACTTCATGAACAAATGTTTAAAAAAATATCACTTCTACAGATTCTAATAAGATGGCGAATTCTGAATTTCCTAATGGTGCTCGTTCCAAAGACTCAAACATGATGGAAAATAGATCTTTGAGAGTTGTATATAGCAAAACTACAACAACAGACCTCTCATCTAATCTGTTGGCGGAGAAGGTTGTCACTGTTCTGGTTGATCTTTTCCTACAGGCTCCAACAGTTGAGAAGTATAAAGTTTTTCCTGAAATTGTTCAAGGTCTTGGAAGGTAGACATTCCTCGATCCCCAGATAGTGGTACTGAATTAGTCGTTTACTTAAGAATGTCAAAATTGTTGAAGAAGCAAATTGTTTATTTATCATGTGGATAGTCTGCTTTACAGAATCGTTGTCAGATGCACTAAAATAGGGAGTTGTGTACTAATTGTCAAAAATAAATATAATCAAGAGAGATAAAAGAAGAAGAGAATAAAAGAATTATATTGATTCAGTGTATTACAATAGAAGACATGACATGTATAAATAAGAGAAAATAAGAGTGGGGAACAAGCCAAAATAAAATAGGCAACTAGGGTATGACGGCAAAAAACCTTAATCCTAGTCTAAACATAGGTCGGCCTATCTATTGGCCAAAACCCTAATTTATTATAACATATAATATTCTTCATCAGCCCCCCTCAAGTTGGACACGGAGATCTTAGTTTGTCCAACTTAAAACAGAAAACGATGTTTGGAATACGAGACAAGTAATTCCGAAGATCCAAGACAAGTTGATCCGAAGATCCAACACAAGTTGATCCAAAGATCCAACACAAATTGATCTGAAAAATTGAAACAAGTTCATCCGAAGATCCGAGACGAATTGATCCGAAGATCCAAAACAAGATGATCTGAAGATCCAAGACAATTGATCCGAAAATCCAAGACAAGTTAATCCGAAGATCCGAGACGAGTTGATCCGAATATCCAAAATAAGATGATCCGAAGATCCAAGACAAGTTGATCCGAAGATCCAAATTATTCCGAAGATTTAAGACGAGTTGATCCGAAAAATCAAAACAAGTTCTGGTGGGGTTACGACAAATCCCACCAAGAATATAATATATATTCGGTAAAATATAAATCTCTTAATTGAATATCGCCGTCGGGGATGCGAGATGGAGTGTCATCCCCGGCAGAGACGACGATAAGCGAAAAGCACTATAAAAAATCGGTAGGCTCTGATACCATGTAAAAAATAAATATAATCAAGAGAGATAAAAGAAGAAGAGAATAAAAGAATTATATTGATTCAGTGTATTACAATAGAAAACATGACATCTATAAATAAGAGAAAATTGAGTGGGGAACAAGCCAAGATAAAATAGGCAACTAGGGTGTGAGGGCTAAAAACCCTAATCCTAGTCTAAACATAGGCGGGCCTATCAATTGGCCAAAACCCTAATTTATTATAACAATATAACATATAATATTCTTCAACACTAATGATATTGAAATATGCGGCTATGTATTCGTCAAACCTTACTGTTCTTAGCAGAACTGAAGCATTTTCACTTTTACCTCTATCCCTACAGAATGTGTCAAATAGTCATTTGGTTACAACAAAAAAGTTTCTCTAATTTCTATGCAAGAACATATATAAATAGATCCAGCTCTGAAATTATTCATCCCCATTTGAAAACTTCAGAATTATGTATGAGAAATATAATTGTAGATTGGTTGAAAAAGTGGCTTCTTTATATATAAACTTCATGTCTGCTTTGCTTTAGGGTGGAATCCACAATTTAAAGGATTCATTCACATTGAATTCATGGCTTTTAACAAGGAAGTGCATTCTATCCATATATTGATATGCACATCCTGTATGAGACAAAAAGATAATATAGTCACTACTTGGTGAACTCAATATACTATCTCTGTCCCATATTAGTTGTCCACTATTGCAACTTTACTTGTCCCAAAATACTTGTCCAATTCGAATTCCAATGCAATTTAACATCCCATTTTCCCCAACTACCCTTCTTCCACTAACTTTAAACAAATATCAGACCCCACCATAATACTATATCATTAAGGGCAAAATTAGAAATTGCACACTAGTCAACCTAAATCAATAAAATGTTAAAAAGTCCAAATTGGACAACTATTGCGGGATGGATGGAGTAGTACTTTTTCGAGACACTGTTCGCTTCGTCTCTAATGGCCTGGTGTCATACGTTTTGAAGTTGGATTCATAAATTTCAGAATTGATAAGTTTCATTCAGATGATAATGGATGAAAGATGACAATATCTTTGTTTCCTCACTTTCTTGAAGCTAAGGCTTTTTTCCTTCAGGAAGGATAGGAGGAATAACTTCATACAGTTATTGGTGTGGTGGCATTGTATAATCTATGCTCAACTAAAACTGTTACCATAACGCTCCCTCATCTCCCCTCATACTTCTGCATAGACATATCCTTCCTATCTTGGATGCGATCTCCCACGTAATCTCTCCCAAATTCTTTAGTAAAGATGTCAGCCAACTGGTCTTCCGATTAAATACATTTATTAGAAATTTTGTTTCATGGCTGTTGTTAATATTTGCACCGAGCAGTCAGCCCCGACATCTCAATGGCTAGGGACTACCTTACTTGTAATATCCACAACTACTATCAACGGTCTTAAGGGCCAAGCAGCAAATTAGCCCTGTTGATTCTGATCCTTCCAATGAAAAGCTCAGGAACATAGAACACTCCAACTTATCAAAACCGTGCACCTGTTCAAAAGCAACCTTCAGCATCGGTAAAATCCCTATATAGCCTGGAATGGTGGGGGAGACCTGCTTTCCTACTGCCAGAGTCATATCCTTGTATGTTTCAGATATTTCCTTAATATGCTTGTCCACCTTCTCTGAGTCTAAATCTTAAAGCCGCTTGGCTGCCTTCCTGTGATCGACTTCTTTACTTGTGGTTTTTTTAGCCTATTCCTTGCTGTTAGCTGCAATATGATGTCTTAGTCGGCTAGGGAAAATTCAGGCATCATGCCCCTTATATCTGTGATTTCTCTAGTTGATAATTTATTGTTTCTTATATGAAGTTATTTAGGTTCTTTGTAATCGTTTTTTTTATTTTTATATATGTAGGTGTATGACAACAAGAAGAGACAACCCTGATGGTCCACTTTGGAGACTAGCTGTTGAAGGCTTCAACCGCATACTTCTTGATGATATGAGCATATTAGCAGTAAATTGTTGGCCAGATCCGAGTGTTAGTAGATTGGCAAAAGTTATCTGGAAAGAAGTTGCAGACGTATATGAAATATTCCTAGTGGGTTATTGTGGCCGTGCCCTTCCTTCCAATTCTCTCTCAGATGTTGTCCTTAAAGCTGATGAGTCTCTCGAGATGAATATATTAGATTTCCTTGGTGACAAGGTTCTTAAGTCGCAGATCGATGCTTCTCCTGAAGTAATATTCTCTTCTACCTAACATTATTAAATATCGCAACATATAAAGTATTGACTGAAGTGTCAAGAAATATTATTTAATTTCTTTTGTGTGCATTTTAAATTCATTCATTCACTTACCTTTGTTTATTTGTACCTATTTTTTCCGTGGCAAAATAAATTCATACTGCTTTTTGGGGAGGCTCAAACCCTCTACCTCAAACTTTGAAAGGAGAGAAGATACCTACCACTAGGCCACAAGGTTTTGTACATTGTTGATGTTGTTTGTGGTGATGTTGGTTTCTGTTGGGACAGCAGAAGCGACGAACACACGAGATCCAATGAAAGCCAACAAAACAATCACACACAAATATAAGATTTACATGGTTCACCCGAAATCAGGCTACGTCCATGGATGAGAAAGAGATTACACTATGATTCGTAGAGAAATTATAATAGAGTACCAATGCAACCACTACAAGCCTAATTTCTCGCTATCAGAGACCTCCGGTAGTTTTCTACTCTATCAATCCGTAAATCTATCTCTACACATCATCTCCCTCATGAGGCTACATCTCTATCAATCTCATAAGTCTCTACCCAAAGCCTAGGTATCTATTTATGGAGTTAAACCCAATTCCTTGTTGGACAAGAAATACAACTCCTTGAAGAATAAGACATATCTCTAACAAGAAATTACCTTATACAATACAGCTCAAAAAATAGAATCCTAATAATAGTAGGAATTCAAGGCACAATTTCCAACAGTTTTCTATCATTGTTATTGGGTAGATGTTATTTCCATTATTACCATCACTACACGACCTAAAACAATTATTATATGTTCATTGAAACTCTGAACAAATTTATATGGATGAACCCATTTTTCCTTAAAATTAGTGATGGAACATAAAAAAAATTTGGTAATTGCAGTAATGGGAGAAACAATTGATGGATGATGATGATGATGATAATGATGAAACCCTCACCCAGAAATACAACCACTAGTATCTGCACCAAATTAATAATCTCTTTGAGGAAGCTGTTCAATTACTTGGAAAATCTCGCAGATGGTTCTGTTTGATCTTCCCATATCTTGTATACCACCTAGTATATGATTTACAAATTTAATGTGCTGTTTACCCATTCTGTACACGGTGCATTTTTCTTATTCCACTACATTCATCTACCATGATACCATACTATTGGCCTGTATTTTGCTTTATTATTCCTTTAGTTGTTTGTTTTTTGTTTTTTGTTTTTTGTATCACTGATTAGTCAAGGAATATAAAAACAATTGAGTACCATGGTGTCTAGAAGAATTAGATTTCTTATAACATGTTTAGAATGTTTGATTATTATTCTACAATTTTGTTCTTCGCAGATTTTGCAACGACTAGTTTCCACCTTGGACCGATGTGCATCAAGAACATGCTCTCTGCCTGTCGAAACTGTGGAACTTATGCCTTTGCATTGTAGCAGGTTCTCCTTGAGATGCTTACAGAAGTTGTTTTCCTTGAGCAGGTAATATAGTGCATGGGATTGTTGCAACATTGCCATGCTAGTCTGTAAACGCTATTGTTCTTTATGTTATTTCAGTCGTTAAATGTAATGGTGGAGATGTGGATAGGTTTTTTTCAAATTCTGTTCTAGTTGATGAAAATGTTGTGTCCATGGTATCTTATATTGAGCAGTCAAATATATGTAATTCCGGTCTTTTCGTAATTTTTTGGTCAGCTGTTCCACTAGAACCTCACAGCGAATGCTCCTTTTGTTTTGTTTCTTTTTTATTTATTGTGTCAATGGGTTGTTGAAGAAATTTTTTTGATGAACTAAAAGCATTAGTCAAACAAGTTTTGAGGTCAATAGAACTTATTATGGCAAATTTCATTAGATCAAAAGTGGCATGTGTCCTTTTTTCTAGCTTCATTAGAGGTTGTCCAAAACTTAGTGTTAGTTACCTTCCAATGCCATAATGGAATTCTTGCTATATCAAAGGGGAATTTAATAATCTTCAAGTACAAGACTATATCATCAGATTAGGTTCATTTCATGCCATATTATTTCTAAAATTGCATGTTTAATCATTTTTTGAACCTTGCGTGCAAAAAATTATTGAAAACTTCGTTATTAGAGATTTTTTTCAAGTTTATACCAGCATAAGACTTTGATCAATTGAGTTGTTGATGGAAAGCATCTGGAATATTGTCAATTGATATATGATTATAATCCATCGAACCTCTCAAAGAAGTAGTTTCCAAGTTGATCTTTAACTCTACCTACCCTTTTCTCTCTGCTAATTTGTTGCTTATATACGAGTAATACTAGGGTAGTATATGGATTGTAAATTACTGAGACTTTTTTTTAGAATGCATCTTAGTTTTATTTTTTGATTAGTTAGTTGTTGCAATCAACATGTGTTGCCATTTTTGCTACATACTAGTAAGGATAGTTCATCACATCTTTTCAATTCACTGGGGGCTGTGACTCAATCAGTTGAGGAACAGGTTAGAAAGAACAGATGCTGTAGACGAGCCGAAAGACTGCGCAGAGACGCTCTAGGGAATTTCGGGTATTTTGTGTTTGCTGTGACTAGGGGTCTTCTGGGGTATCTGTTGACCTAGTTTGTAATCTCTCTCTCGCATAGTGGATGTGGTTTTTTCTAGACAAGATCCATATCTAGTCTCAGTCTCCTCCACTTTTTATCCCGAGTCTCATCCTTTTCACAGCATGTAATTGGTATGAGAGTGGTTTGTAATCTCTCGTATTTGTTTTCCTAGACAAGATCATGGTTTCTTTTCCCTGCTTGGTTTCCCACATAAAAATATGGTGTCCATTACTTTGTTTTAAATTGTTTACAACTGCTCTGGATTGTGTAGTTTTTTACTATCTCCTACATTCTCATTTCAAATTTCAGTTAAAGAAGTTTAACATTTGAAAGTTTTACAAGATGTATTCAACACCTCCCTTCCTCCCTATCGAATTCAATGGACCTTGTGCAGATCTCTATCAGAACTCCAGGTTTTTGTTTGAGGAACCAGCAATCTGGTGCAGTTTCGTATCTAGTCTCGTCCATTTTTCCGTCCTTGGTTCATTCTATTCAAAGATGTAATTGATATGAGAGTACATTGTAATCTCTCTCTTATGCTGGATTTGGTTTTTCTAGACTAGATCCCGATGTTTCCCCTGCTTAAGGTTTCCCATGTTACAGGTCCAATCTGGTTTATTCAAATGTATATACTCACATAAAACACAGACCCAAAGTTATATTGTAGAAAGAGGATAACAAGGATCAAAGAGATCATGATTGAAGACTTTGTTCATTAATTAAAGTTAAAAATCCATTCAGTTTAGTTTCCAACATCCTATTCTAACATATGAGGAGAGAAGGGGGAAAGGATCGACCTTCAAGGAAAACTGTGGAAAATAAGATGAACAAGAGAACGATAAAGAGAGAGGAATGAATAGTAGACCCGGTTATGCTGTGAGTTATCCACCTGTGTGGTGAGAGAGAGAGAGAGAGAGAGGGAGGGAGGGAGGGAGGGAGAGATGACTTCTGCTTTTATTGACTAAAATCTTTCACCATCTTCTACCAGCATTTTCTGATAGTTCCTTGGAATATCTTGTGTAGTAAATGTGCAGTGCCTTCAATTATTTATTATGTGTGGGTTGACAGTTGACATGCAACTTTTCTTTCTCAGTTACAGCAGTGAAGTCAATAATTGGAATTCGACCATATCTGAAGTTAGCAAGTTTTCAATCATGATACTCATGACCAGAAGCGAATACATTTTCAAAAAGTTTCTAATTGATGAGAATGAACTAGGTGGGTGTAGCTTCTCAAATTACAGACTTTAAATATTGTTAACGAGCATCTTGAGCTCCTTAGTAGCTAATATATTGCAATTTTGAACTGTGTATGCAGGAGGCCGTTCATTGCCAGCAGCAAGACTAGAAGAAATCATCTATGTGCTTGAAGAATTGGCGCGTCTTTTAATTCATTCAGATACAGCATCATTTCTTCCTTTACCTCCACATCTGAAAGAAGAACTCACTGAGGGGATTTATGAAAGGCGTCCACATCTGCTTGTTCTTTTTCCGTCCTTGTGTGAGCTTGTAATATCAAGGTAAGAATTATTTCAACCCGAAACTTAGTTTATTGGAGGAACATACAATGAAATAGCACTATAATGTTAGGATAAGCACCACATGACTCTGAGCATATATCCTTACAGCAACCATCACTTGATTATTAGATATAGAGTTTGTTATTAGCAAAACAAAATATTGTTTTGTGATCTAGTTGAAAGAGTTGATATTATGACCTAAGGCTATGTTTGGTACACATGAATGGAATGGAATGTAAAGTGGGAATGGAATGAGAATGAGAATGAGAATGGAATGGAATAGCCATTCTCATTTTATGGTTTGGTTGTAAATATGAAGCACTTTATAATTGAATAAACTTAAGAAATTTTCTCAAAAATACCCCTCTTAGTGATAAATGTATAATTTTAATCAAATAATATTATTTTGTAAATTTTTTATGAAACAATGTGGCGGTAGGTGATGGCGGTGGCGGTGGAAGAAGTTGGTCACACAATGGTGAGGGTAGTTTGTTTACTTGAAATGTGAGAGGGCTGTTTTAGTAATTTTATATTTTAAAAGTATTCCTTAAAGAATGGAATGTATTATCATTCCTTGAGAATGACCATTCCCATTCAACAAAACATACCAAACAAAGGAATGGATAGAATGAGCATTTCATTCCATTCCATTCCTTCATGTCAAACATGACACAAGTATTTGTAAGATTTGTGGTGCTGGGACGGAAAGACTTCTACTTGAACTAATAGATCCCTTAGGCAATCATTCAAGGTTAAACCGACAGCTATATAAAGCAAAAATTAAGTAAATTTGTTCCATAAGGTAAGGGTAATGAAATAAAATGGTACATAATATTTTTATGCAAGATGGTGTAAATCTTTATATTTTGTGAACCTTAAATTTACAGGGAAGCAAAAGTAAGAGAACTGGTGCAAGTATTGCTTAGACTCATCACTGCGGAGTTGGGGCTGCAAAAAATTAGTTTAGCCAGCTGATATACGGAAGCTGTTCCACAAAACCTAGTAATCTGTTGAGTCATCTTGATTCTATGTCAATATGAGGTTTTATAGGAGGAATTTTTTCTCTGCCTCCTTTGTGCAGTGTTTTACTGTAAAGTTGTCTGTACAATATTTAGATGCTCCTAATTTGTTGTATTTATAGAAGTTGGTTGATGATGATTGCGAATTGGTCCTCTATAGTGATTCTGTATTTTGATACTCTGCCACCTTGAGTGGTGAAATGCATACAACTATTTTGATGTGAAAAGAAAATGTGTTCTGGACATGGAAGTGATGCTTTAAAGTATTTATGGTCTGATACTAATGGAGTTCCCTTCAATGGTTGTGCTGAACTTCCGCCCATTATTGTGGAGGAGACCTCTTTCGATGTATGCATGACAATAAAAATGTCCTCATTTTGGATCGACTTTTAAAAGCTACTTTTGGCTTTTTGGAGAGAAAAGCTCTTTTGAACGGTGCTTGGGAAAAAATTTAGAAGATCTTTTGAGCTTCGGAAAAGCGTTTTAAAGAAGTTATGGGGTACTAATATCTCAAAATAACTTATGCTTATCTTTTTCTTCTATGTAAAAGTAGAAACAAAAGTTTTGTCAAACAGAGTCATACTGATTCATTCATTGTTAGTGTAATTATGTGATTCACATTTAGTTCTTGTGATTAATCTAATGTATTTAAATAGTTCTGTCGTTTCAAATGTATGCAGCATTACATATGCATGTAAATAGTCTTTTTCTGATTCAATATCTTCCAGCTCCAGCAGTCTAAAAACTTGTCATTGCACCAATGCTGGCCCCTACATGCAGAAAAGGTTTTTTTGGGACTCAGTAGCGCCAAGTCACAATGAAACAATCTTATGATTCTTGCATCTTTGCGTAAATAGGCTGTATTTTTTCTTTTAAGCAGAGCATTCATTACATTAATGTTATGTTTAGTACGCATGAATGAAATAAAATGCAAGTGAGAATGAGAATTAAATGGAATAATCATTCTCATTCTATTGTTTGGTTGTAAATATGAAGCACTTTAAGAATGGAATGAACTTAAAAGTATTTGTTTCTGAAATTTATATAAAAAAATATATAAATTTTGAAACAAATATATAAATTTCAAAAATATCATTTAAATTTTGGAAACATCATATAAATTTTGGAAACAAATATTTATATTTTGAAAAAATATAAATAAAAGAAGACAACTAATTGATGTTGGTGGTAAATAGTTTGATTAACTTCATTAGAAAAGATATGACATTTTATCAATATATATTTTTTCTAAATTTATATATTTTTTCAGATTTTGTTTTTTCTGAAGAGAGATTTTTTTAAAATTTATATATTTTTTTGAAATGTTTTTTTTTCAAACTTGTAAATTTTTTTTCAAAATTTATATATATTTTTTCTAATTTTATATATATATTGAATTTTATATTTTTTTGAATTTTATATATTTGTTTCAAATTTTATATATATTTCAAAATTTATAAAAATAAATAAATTTTATATATTTTTTCAAAATTTAATATATTGTTTATGAATTATATATATTTTGTTTCAAATTTTATATGTTTTTTTTAATTTTACATTTTTTTTTTAATTTTATATATATTTTTTGAATTTTATATATATATTGAGGGTGGGGGCAGTTTCATCCCATAAAATGTCTAAAGTTTAAAGAAAATTAAAAAAGGGTACAAGAGTAATTTCGTCAACCCAAAGGGAGTGTCAATGCAAGGAAACTGAAAGTTCAAAGAGGTGACTGACCGAAAAAGCATTGACCGCTTTCTAGATGCAATTGATCTAAAATTCAAGGGGTGTCAATGCAAATTACCCTTAACTTAATTACAATTCAATTTAAGATGGATGGTGTAAAAAAATATACATAAGTTATTTCTTTTTAGAGAACACTAAAATCATATTTTATTTAAACATCATACTTATTTGTCTTTTGGCCAAATAAGAGAGACTTGGAGGAAATTTTCCCTATACTTTTTGGCCTTGTCACATGCAGTATCAAAATCATTGTCAGAAAAAGAAAGATGGAAAGTTTCACCAAAGAAAATAATGGTGGAAAGCTCTATATTAACAAGTTAAGCACAGAATGAAAATGATCAAAGAATAAAACATTGCATTCAAAATGGGCTGAAAAATGAGCATTTCCATTGGCTTGTTTTGGGATATTTATAGTGTAAGCTACCACAGAATATATATATATATATATATATATATATATATATATATACTAATTCCTGGTTTGCAATGTCCAAAACAAACCAGGGATCCAATGTAAAAACCTGTGCAAAGTACCAGTGAAGAAATGTTGAATTGCCTTACTTTCACAAAATGAAAAATAAAAATAACAATAAAAAAAAAGTAATAAAAAAAATGTTGAATTGCCTTTGAGAGGAATAGCAGAGGTAATTCCTACTTTCACCATGTATCCTTTTGAATAGTCTATGTCTTCTATGGTGACAACGCTTTTCATTCCTCCCATGGCGTGATGGAACAAGAACACAATCCTCACAAACCATAGGTCACATAAACTCTCAAAGTGAGTAGACTTGAGTTGCTTCACAAAACGACGTAATACCCACAATGGGTTAAGATCGTCATTTCATTTTTCAACATTTTTCTTCTTTGTTTTTTAGCAAAAATAACAATTTAAGGATAAAATAGTATTTGACTCACTCTTGTACCAGAAAATTTAATGGAAGGACGTATTCGTACAAAATCAATAATACAAGGGTGTTAACAAACCAGGGTTTTGCGCCATTTAAAAATGCACTTTTTGTGGAGGGATTTACGGGATTTACATACTTTATTTTCATGATGCTTTTAATCCTTATTTTTCTTTTCAAATAGATGTGAGAATTGATCAGTGTCGTAATCTAGGATTGATTGATGGTTATATTTAGTATATAATGTGAGGATTATCATTTGTTTCTTTTTATTTCTCATTTTTGTGAAAGAGGTTAACGGTTGGGTTTAACATTCAAATTCCATTTTTTTTCTTTGCTTTCTCACAAATCAGGTATTCGAAGGTTTTCTCTTTCTAATAAGTTAGGTTTTAGTTTTCCTACCTTTTGGTTTTTTAGTCATCATAATGTCACGGGCTTAGAGTTTAGGCTACTTAAGCCACACCCGTGCGACACCAAATCGTTGCTTCTTCTCATACAAGGGTTTGATCAGCCTTACTAGCACGTTTGCTCTTGACAACACACTCCTCTTGATGGTGTAATGACACTCACCCGCACTTGGTTGTACACTAACACCCGCACTTGGTTGGCAAGAAGGTAAGACATTTCTATTACTACAAAGAATGTGTACAAGACTAGCTCTACAATACTCTCGAACTCTAACTCTAGGACTTGATATTTACAAATGAGGGACTCTTCCTATTTATTGCATCTCCTTCCCTAATGAATGGCTAACCCATCTTCTAAAACACTCCTTATATAATACCCCATTATTTTTTAATAAAAAAATATATATAAATTAAATTGGATACATTTTATTTATTTGATTAATAAGTTATTTGATTAGGCTTAAAGGTCCAACGGGTCACTATTATTAGGCTGTTATTTGTTTTTATTTTTTACATGTGAAAGTTAATTATTATTTTCTTTTTGGAAAACACAAGACAACGATTAAGGTTGTTTATTTCTCAATACGTTCTTGTTAGATAAGCGTTCGAAACAGATAAGAGAACCACGTAAAACAAAGGGCGAGGAGACAATGATTAACCTAAAGTTCTTTGGTTCTACGATCAGACAAGTAATCTTGTACTCTTTTAAACCCATAACTGTACAACCAATATACTGTATTTTTTTTCCTTAATTTGTGTATATATTTGTGTATTTATGTCCGGATTTTTTGTTTATTTCATATGCAGTATAGATCTGTAATATGTATCTGCTTGTTTTGGGCACAACGAATATGTTATAGGTTTACCTCTATTAGTTCACTTGAGGAGTGTGGGGACCAATAAATTAACACCTTTGATTAGATTGGGGGCATATATATAGAAGTGTATAAAAATGAATATATGTATATGTGTGTACTGTGGCGGTGGTAATTGAATTGTAATCATATCAATGTGAACTAATACATCTATGGCAGCTGAGAAATATTAGCTTAGGTGATGGGTTTTGATTAGAGGAGGCAAAAATTATCCAAACTTATCAATTCGTCCGCACTTGTCTGTTAAAATTAGATAATGGGTGAGTGATTTAACATGTGCATTGCTAATGGGTTGGGTAATGAATGAATAATTTAACATGTGGGTTGTTAACGAAAACTAACAATTAGTTATTATTTAATTAACTTATTATTATTAGATATATTATTGGCCACAATAAATGAGCACTCAATTTTATCTTTTCATTGTAGCTGATGTTTTTAAGTGGTGCGCCGTGAATTGAGATTTTTAAGCCATTTAATTTTGATTAGTAAATATGCTAATAGTTTTTTATTTATTACCAAATTTAATGGCTTTGCAGAATAATATGGTATCTAAAAATCAGTGATTTTTAATTCTATCAAAGATTACACGTGATGTCAAATTACATTTTGTAAACATAAATAGTGTAAACATTAATATTATTTTTTAAAAATGTAGTGGAAATTTTGTATAATCCAGAGTTGGTCCTAGCTATTTGCAGATTAACTCCTTTGAATTTTTTCACTTATCAAACTTAGCATTCACTTCACAATATTTGTTTTCACGAACAAGTCTTATTACATCAGTTTCAGTTTCAAAACAATACCAAAGTAAAAAATTAAACAAATGATACTCTTGAGATAATAGCAACAATAAATGTAGTTAATATTGTCATTTATTATCCTCATCATTTGCTAGGATTTGAAGCAATTATTTAAATAGGAAAATAAATTGCATATATATAAAATATATACATATATACATACAGGGGCGGAGGGGGGCAAGAATTTTAGTTTTTCTTATTAGTACGTATATATAAATAATCCTATTTAGCCCCCCCCCCCCCCCCCCCCCCCCCCCCCCCCCCCCCTATAGGTTTATATATAAATAATCCTATTTAGCCCCCCCCCCCCCCCCCCCCCCCCCCCTAATACCAACTAAAAAATAACTCTAAAACATAATAATATGTAGCTTAGGGACATGTATGAAGGAATTTACTTTAACGCATGATATTTATGGTCCAAAAAAAAATTACATGTATCATAATATTTAAAAATATTTTCGTAAGTTTCAGAATCTTTTAATAATCGTGGTTTTGCTTAGTTTTTAAATTTAAAAGGCATAAATACGATAATATATCTAGATCTACAACACATTTGAATTATTTATTGGACCATATTACGTACTAAAAAAAGTTCATTATTACATAGCCCGAGGCAAGTATTGTCCTTGAAAAATAACATTAAAAAAAAGTCTTTGAAGTCCTAAATGAAGAATAATAGATAATTAGAAAAACCTCGTTGGTCACTGCATTAATTTTCTATGCAAGTAACTTAATTATGTAAGTGGATATATTGGATTCTATTCATATCAAAAATTAAAATTTTATGACACGGACAAGCGCGCAATATTATTAAAATAACTAGTGTTAGACTTGAAATTTACTTTCGGACAATAATTCCTATTTTAATATTAACAAAACATTTAAAGCGTGTTTGATATTAATATAATTTTGAGCCAAGTGTTTCAGCAAGAACAGGAAAATGATTCGGAAAGAATGCAAACACAAAAAAAGCAATAAGCGACAAAGAAATTCAAGCGCAAAAACGGAAAAGAACAAAATGGTCAACGAAAGGTGAAAGTTGAAGACTCAAGACCTGAGGTAGATAGGTCGGTGTATGAATATTGTAACAATGTATTATATGCGTTGATTGGTCCTATAAGCTCAAGTGATTAAAGAACTGAACTCAAAATGCAACAAAAACGGACTTAGAATCAAAATTTCTGAATCACCCAGTCGACTGGCCAAGGGCCCAGCCGACTGGATGAAATAGAGAGTTTTGAACATTTTTGATTGCCTGGGGTAGTCTACTGGCCATACCCAGGCAGTCGATTGGCTCTTGATGCAGTCGACTGGCTCTCTTGAGGCAGTCGACTAGCATGACCGTTGGGAAAAATATTTTTAAATTATTGCTTTGAGGCAGTCGACTGGGTGCCTCAGCTTTTTGAGAAAAAGTAATTTTTAAAAATGTTCTTGCCCATCACTTGGTGTTTATTCTTACCTACTTTTCAAAAGTCACTATCCTATTCTGCTAAAGTGAGATTCACTCTCCAAACCCTAATGTTCACTACATATAAAATGAGATGTGGAACTGAAAGAGTTAGTTCTAGTGTGAGAAATTTCTACAAATCTTCATCTTTAACTTTCTCTCTAGCACTCTTTGAAAAATCATTGAAAGCAAGAAGCAAGAAAGCTCGTTTTTCATCTCAAATCCTTTGAAGCTTTAAACTCTAGTTCTTTTCTTATTCTCTCAAATTCGTTCATTGAATTCATCCTTTGAGAATATACATCTAGAGTTCTTGAAATATCACCTAAAAACACTTGAGCTTATATTGATCTATCTTCCATAAAAATCTTGGGGTTTTTGAGTGTTTTTGTTCTTGAGTGATTCCTTGTTTTATAAAAAGATTGTGATCCTTGAGTGAGTGAAGCTCATTGATCTTCAAGAGGGGTTTGTCTTCTTGCTTGTGTGACAGACTCATTAGCTCGTGTGTAAAGGTTTGTTATTCCACATGTGAAGGAAGAACTATAGTGAAAGGATTGGGAAAAGTCTCAAGAAGAGGTTCTTGAGCCGAGGAGTAGGAGTTACCGAACCTCGAAAAAATTGCAATGTCAATCTCTCTATCTCTAACTATTTACTTCATTATTTTACATGATATATTTACATCAATATCTTGTATGCTATAATTAGTCTTGTGATAATTTATTAGATCAATTGAATTGAATTTTTCATTGAAATATTTATTTTACTTTTGAAGTAATTGATTAATTGCTATAGCTTCTTTTATTTTCGAAAAGAGTTAGAAATATTTTTGAACACCCTATTCACCCCCCCCCCCCCCCCCCCCCCCTTTCTAAGGTCAATTAGTGATAAATAATTGGTATCAGAGCCTAATCTCTAGCATTTTTAGACTAAACCATCTTGGAGAACGATCATGGCCTCAAATTTAGTCACTCACGTTGAAGAGCAATCTAACAATAGGCCCCCATGGTTTGATGGATCTAACTATAGTTATTGGAAGACTAAAATGATAGATTTCCTTCAAGCAATTGATTATCAAATTTGACAAGTTGTAGTTGAAGGACCTTTTGTTATCACCAAAGTTGTAGATGGTAAAACAATTCCTAAATTACCAAATGAATGGGATAATGGTGGCCATAAACTTATGTCTTATAATGCTAAAGCCAATGTTAATTTAAATTGTGCCTTGAGTCCAAATGAATTTAATGATGTATCTACTTGTTCAACGGCTAAAGAAATGTGGGATAAGCTAAAAGTAACGTATGAAAGAACCTCTCAAGTGCGAGAATCTAAGATTTACATACTCATGCATGAATATGAATTGTTTACCATGAAAGATGATGAAGATGTTAATTCTATGGTGTCTTGTTTTACTAATGTTTTGAATGAACTAAAACATCTTGGTAGAATTATTCCTAAATCCGATATGTCTCGCAAAGCTCTTAGAAGCCTTCCAGCCAAATGGGATGGAAAAGTGAAGGCGATCAAAGAAGCACATGATCTCAACACTACGAGCCTTGATGAGATTTTTGGGCCTCTTCTCACTTGGGAAATTACCCTAAAATCTCGTGAAGAAAGCACCAAACCAAGAAAAAGTGTGGTGTTGCAAGCTTCTACCAAAGATGAAGCAAATAAGTCGTGTGAAGAAAAGGTAGATGAGGACATTGCATTGTTCACCCAACAATTTAAAAAATTTCTTCAATGAATTCATCCTTTGAAAGCTCGTTTTTCATCTCAAATCCTTTGAAGCTTTAAACTCTAGTTCTTTTCTTATTCTCTCAAATTCGTTCATTGAATTCATCCTTTGAGAATATATATCTAGAATTCTTGAAATATCACCTAAAAACACTTGAGCTTATATTAATCTATCTTCCATAAAAACCTTAGGGTTTTTGAGTGTTTTTGTTCTTGAGTGATTCCTTGTTTTATAAAAGGATTGTGATCCTTGAGTGAGTGAAGCTCATTGATCTTCAAGAGGGGTTTGTATTCTTTCTTGTTTGACGGGCTCGTTAGCTCTATGTAAAGGTTTGCTATTCCACCTGTGAATGAAGAGTCATAGTGAAATGATCGGGAAAAGTCTCAAGAAGGGGTTTTTAAGCTGAGGAGTAGGAGTTACCGAACCTCGAAAACATCGCAGTGTCAATCTCTTTATCTCTATCTCTTTACTTTATTATTTTGCATGCTATATTTACCTCAATATCTTGTATGCTATAATTAGTCTTGTGATAATTTATTAGATCAATTGAATTGAAATTTTCATTGAAATATTTACTTGACTTTTGAAGTAATTGATTAATTACTATAGTTTGTTTTATTTTCGAAAAGAGTTAGAAATATTTTTGAACACTCTATTCACCCCGCCCCCCTTAGGGTCAATTAGTGACAAACAACTAGTACATATTTTATTAATGTTTTCACATTCATGACACTACACGAGTGAGTAAATTTATATTTTAATTTTTTGTAATGATTAGAATAGACGTTATTTTTTTTTTTTATAAATAAAAAGGTCAAAGGTTAGATAATTATATTTTATATGAATTTAATTAATAATTAAATCTTTTTTATTTTAAAAAATAATTTATTATATTATAAAGAAATTCCAAGTTTGGCCTCCCCTAACTTTGAATCCTGGCTCCGCCCCTATATACATATATAAATGAAGTTAAGAGGTTTAATAAATATCTGTGTATTGATATTTTCTTATTCAATCATATATATATATATATATATATATATATATATATATATATTAGTTGAATTTGTTTTTGATCACTAAATATATATATATATATATGGGGTCGGGTTGACCCAACTCATTTACAACCCGACCCGTTATCAACCCGTCATAACGGGTCACTGACCCGTTTATGACACGCCCGTTAACGACTCGACTCAAACCCACTCGTTTGCCACCTTTAATTTTGATAATGCAAGTGGCAGTGGGACCGACTTTTAAATGTAGGAATCCATATGTGTATATAACATATGCATATACATCATGTGTTGTGTTAAAGGCAAGGTTCGCAAAAACCATGGGTTCCGTCGGTTACCGTTACAGCCCGTATAGCGATGGGTGTCGGTTTACACACCCGAACCGCCCGATATTAATTGAACCGGCCGTTACAGAACTCGTATATCCGATTCCAACCGGTTCGTAAAACCTGGTATCAGTTTTCTGTATGTGAGAGAGATGGACTATCTGTGTGAGAGAGAAAAGTGGTGCCAAGAATCAAGATCTACATGTAGACTAAGAATAAGTTTTCAAGGGTTTTACATATAGGTTTTGGTGGATTGTAAAGATATAGAGTTGGGAAGAAGATAGATTTTGATTGAAGGAAAATAGAGAGAGAAATGGCAAAGAGAAGAGATCTGAAGGGAGAAATAGCCAAAGAGGATATGTTGTTGACACCTAGAGAGAGGATAGTGGTTATGTAGAAGATGGAAACTGATATAAGGAAAATATAATTTAGGTTATGCTTTGATTGCTTAATTTACTACAATGCCCTTTTAATTGCTTAATTTATTATAAAGCCCTCTAATTAAGTGGTGGAATCTTTTTGTTAAATATTTTTTTATTTAAGTAAATTAAATTCACAATACCTTTTCTTACTAAAAAATTTAAATATATTTTTTAATTTAAAAAATACCATTTATTCACATAGAATACATTGTACGGTTTTCTCATAAGAATTATAGCATTAAGCTTTTTTTATAGCGACAACATCTTTTAAAATTCATTTCTAAGTCATTTTTTATATTTAACAATTTTTATTATTAAATATAATACACCAAAATTTATATTAAAAAAAAAATCACATTTACTAGTTCATGGAGTAAAATGTAACATATCGGTATATTTTGGTCACAATATTCAAATTTTAAAAAAATTCACGATTGCGATAATCGAACCGTTACGTAACGTCGATATTGACCCGAGTCCGTTACACCGATACCGCTACCGATATCATTTTTGCAAATCATGGTTAAAGGTTTAAAAAAGTAAAATAAAAATAAAAGCATAAGAATAAGAATGATAAAATAAAATAAGTAAAACAAAAAAAAAAACAAAAAAAAAGGGTTAAATCCCACAACTTCTCATCTTATGGGTATCATTAGTAACCACAAAAGATAATTTGATTATCTTGGATTAACTTTGAATAAATTAATTACAAAAAAGGTAATTAGAATTACTTTTTGTCATATCAATTGCTTACATTAGGTGTTTAATATTGAACAGTGACGTGTTCCATAAATCTCTTATAACATCTATAGGGATATACATATAGCGCGTGTATATTTTGGATACAATTTATTTAATTTTAAATACAAAATAATGAGATCTTGAAATAATGATCTAGTGTATAATGTGAAAGAATTAATAAATTATCTCACACATGACATAAATAGTATTTATTTATTATTGTTATTTTATTATAAAATGGAGGGAACCACGATGAGCTGACTAATAAGTCAGTCACATCTATACGATAGCAGGATTGACTTGTCACGACATAGATAAGTTGTCGGATACGTTGTTATGGTTAGACATAGTTAAGTTACTTGTTAATTTGAGTTCTGGTTATGATTTTATGTATGGATGTTTTGTTTACTTATTGGGGATTACATTTTTAGGACTATAATTATAATTATAGGTATTAGAATTTTTTTCATATGTTCCCGTAGGTTGACAAGGAATGATGGTTTAATTATTATTACTCTATGAGATCATGTAGAGCCTAGTTGATCGCGGGACTAACCCATTGTTGTTATTAGTTCAGGTCCTCGACAGTTTCAACCACAGAGTTGAGGGCTCGTCTTTTTTCTTCTCAAGTTTTTTATCAGATTTCATTTAATTTTAATGTAGGGACTCAGCTTAGTATTATTTTCATACTGTTATGTCCACTTATGTTTTTAGGGATCCATAGTTATGGGATTTTCAAGTTATACCCTTTGAAAGAATTTGAATTATTCAGTTTTGTTTAATTATGAGAAATTGATAATTTGAGACTCAATTATTTTCTTTTGTTATGTCTTTTGGTTTCATGCTAGTTTATTATCAGGTATAGATGCTCCTTGGTTTTCAGTATAGGCCTGGTCAACTTATACATGAAAATTAGGGGATGTCGCACCTTACTATACTTTCACTTTCCATATAAGTTTTCAAACTACTACATAATTCTACTCAAGTCTAGAATCTTCTAGGTTACATTCCCCAATATTAGAAAATATTAGAATACTCTTTGTTATATAATCACCACATCGATGCTCGCATCTCACTTGCATGACAAAACCTTCATAGGTGGTCCGTTACATCCTCCCCCACCTAATTCCATAATACCCTCGTCACGATTTATTCAATTGCCTTAGTCTTTCACATGTCATTAACACTTGTGCATAAGTCCTTAGCCTCATTATTCGTACGTTATTTAGAATGTGAGATATTCTCGCGAGCTTCATTATACTCACTGCAATCTCTGAGCCCTCCTTCCTGCATATGTGAGGCACCATGTACATGGCTTGGCCCTCTTTGCTTACTAGGATCATTATTGCACCAAGGCATGGTATGGGCATTGTGTTATTCTTTTCTATGAAGTACAATATCAATATCATGTCACGATCGTCTATTTGCAGCACCTGGAAATCGGTATTTCCCTTCCATCTAGTCATGTCCAGCTCCAAATCTTTGCAGACTCTATTCACACGTCACTCCTTCGAGTTTACTGCCTTCAACTAACTCTTGGTCTTGTGTGTCTCGAGGTCAAGTGTTTTCACATCTTCTGGGGTAATGAAGTTGTGTATTTCACCCGTGTTTATCAACAACTGCATGACTTTGCTACTAACCTACGCTTTTGATGGCGGTATCCCTCCTCATTACCCGACCCTTAGACTTGAATATTCCTCCCCGATCCTTTCTTTGTTGCAACGTGGGCATCTCTTCTCATCATTGCTTTCCTCAGTGCTAAAATTGGTCGCATTGGTCCTCTCGTGGCATCGATCACCTTCACTTTTCCCATTGCGGTGCTCTCTCTTCGAGAAATTTGGCTTATCTTAGCGAGTATAACCATCGATGCGCTCCCTCATAGTCATAGTTATCACCTACATTAAGTCCCTTGGGTCCCTTCTCATTAGCTCTGTGGCAACTCAAGGCTGCAAGCCATTAATGAAAAAACACTACCATTATCACTTTAGCATCTCCGGGATCTGGATCATCAATGTGTGAGTATTTCTTCACATACTTTTGGGCATGTTTAAACTATTTCATCCACCTCAAGCTAATCATGGTGAGGTCCTTCACACTTTTAGGGCAAATTGCTTCTTCAATTGCCCTTTCCCTATGAAGTATTACCTCCACCATAAGGTCGCAGAGCTCGTCAGGTACATTGTGGTCATCTGGACATTTTCTTCCTCCTTTTCGATTCTTATGCCATCGAAGTACCCTCTCCATATACTAAAACAATTGTATATTGTCTTCACCTCCCTTTTCTCGTCATACTCTTTCGGTTTTAGGACATTTTTCTTTCTTGTCTTAAAACACGGAAGGGGAACTAACTCAGAACTAATAGCTCAGGCTAGCACGTAACTCGGATCCTCGACTCACTTCGATTGTAAAGACTGAAACCACTAGTAGAGATATGGATGGAGTCCTGCTTTGTAACATCCCCCTCCCTATCCTGACACAATACTGTCCGCTTTTGGCTCATCCAAACCGGAAACTTCCCAGGGGGTCACCCATCCTGGTACTACTCCAGGTCAATCACGCTTAACTGTGGAGTTTTGGTTGGTTCCCAGCCATCACGGTTTTAAAACACGTCGTGTCATAGAAGGGTATGAAACTCACATATAGCACATAGCCTTTCCTTACCTAGACGATGTGTGATTGTGCACATGTAGCTCGCCCAGTGTGGTAGCCTGCGGGTATCACTTGCACCCGCCCACATAGGTCATCACACGTTTAGTGGATATCATCAAGAATTCCTGACTATTGTATGGACCAGGTTCATCTTAGGACGAAAAGATTTTTTTTAGATCTTTATACTCATTATGCCTAGCACTGAATAGACTGGTTATTCCAGTTATTAATATCTCAAATCAATGAGCGTATATCTGAAGCCATCTAACTTATCGTAATGAAAGAAACATAGGAGTTTGTCGTTAGGTATTTGACCAAATAGGATCGTCCAGTTTAAGTGCTAAAAAATGGATTCTATATTATTTATGATTTTTATGTCTTTATCATAATGAAATGGAATGAGTTACTATTTTTGAATCTCAAAAAAAAGATAAACATAACTCTGGGTATTATGTGATTAATTGATATTCAAAATATATGATTCAAGTAGACAGCGCTCCACGCGCTTGGGATATCCGTGCCTTGTACTCCAACATCTCCGTGTATAGGTTCTCTAGTCTCTCATGCAAGTCTTTATCCTTCTTCTCTACCGTATTAGCAAAGTCCTTCAGAAGTCATCCATCTCATTGACCTTCATTTCTAACTTGGTGAGGATACTGGCCACCAAATCTTTATATTATATATCAATTAAACTTGGATGGAATCTCATCCGCATTTCCAACACTCTCAGCACCACCAATATCATCATAGGTAATGGGTTTGCCCAGGAATGCTTTTCCAGTTGGTATGGGCTTCTTTAACGTGGGATGTTACATCTATATGATAGCTGGGGAGGCGAAAGTTCACCGACTAAGTTGTCACGCCCCAAATTCCTAGGACTCCGAAATCCAAGCCTAAAAGCTAAGGGAGTGAATGCGGAAGTAAAAAGAAATGAGAACAAATGATCTTCAGTCATCAAACACTCACAAAAGGGTAAAAATTCCATTTCACCCCTACGACAAATGACCTTTAGTCATCATGCTCTGATACCATGCTGCCACGCCCCTAAAATTCCCGAAACTCAAATCCAGAGAATCAACGAATTTCCAAAGGGTGACGTGAGTCAAACAACCACTAAAGTCAACAATAACAAGAAAAATACATGGAATAACAATGAAAAATATACTCCATGCCTAATCGAATACTAGAAACTCAATAGTATCATCTGATACCAACAGACACGTCCCTAAATCCCTAAGACTCCCGAACTGGGACATCCAAGGAATCCAGGATGTGATCCTTAATATGAACGACCAACTAAGATATCATTAACCATGAAAACGTATGGAATAATGATAAAAATAGTATATTTCATACCCAAATGAATGATAGAACAAAACAACGGAATCTAACAAAAATCCGGCAGAGTTCCATTTGTAAATGGAACATCCGAACACACAACCACAATAGAATAACATGTCAATAACATTTCGATAATAATTATGGCTCACAGGCCCAACATTCATCAATCCTACTAGGGCCGAAGTAGTGGAAAAAAACCAAAACCCCTACATAACCCTCTATAATCAACAGAGCCACAAATGCTCGAATAAGAATACAAAAATGCACATGGCAGTGCAGAATAAATACAATAACATCCTGAAATAATAAATACAGGAAAATAAATGATACACTAATAGGGATATGCCAACAGACTGGCTCCCAAGAGAAATATATGACAATCCCATACAAAATGGGTAAAGAAACTGACAGCAGATAACTATCATCCCCAAACCAGTCGCGCTGCATCCGTAACCGCATCACCCTGCGCAACTCCAAAACCTGTAACAAGGAAAACAAAAGAAACTGTCGTTGCATCGTATGTTATCTATAGCCACAACATTTCCTGCAAACTGGCGTGGGAATACCAGGGGGCAAATGAAATACCCCTGTGAGCAAATAAGCTCAGTGGGAAAGGATATCCTAACTACCACATCCTCTGGCAGTTTAGGTAATGTTAAACTATCTAGCAAGATATATAGCCCACAACCTACCCCAGCCACGAAACCCCAAGGCACGTACTCGTATATTACCGTAAATAAGTATACATATCGGGAATATATATATATATATATATACATATATAAGTACACAACATAAGTATATAAGGTACGACTAAGACTCGTACTCCAAGTACCAACACCGGTAGTCTACACTACTCTCACCAACGTACACTAGGTACACGACACACATGTCCAATCTAACAAATCATCGACCGCTCACAACGCTAACCAGAAAATCTAAACAAAGGAAAAACACACTCACCTCTAATATCTACAAGGATCAAAATCCACCACTAGTACCAAGGAATACTCATAACTCCCTCCCCGAGAACACAGGAAGAAAAGCACTCACGTCCTTATGTACTAACACAACCGTCATCTATATATATATTGTATATATATATAAGAAACATCATCTCATTCTTAGAGAAAATCTATACCTCAAGGATGGAATCACCTCATCATATCACCATACGGAAATCTCAAAATACCATCTCCAACAAGGTCAACAAATCACCAATACTCTCACTATAGATAAGGAATGCTAAACGGTCGAACCTCGAAGAGTACCTGAACACTACTCTCATGACAACCACATAAGAGTCAAGGAACAAAAGCAAGGGAAAAGAAATCATAATGCTAAACCAACGAATAACCGAGACAACAACGTCAAGGTTAAAACACCACAAGTGTTTAGGGAGAACACCCGGACAAAAAAAACCAATCCACTTGGCATCCATGCCCTTAACACTTGTAACAACTCAAATCACCTAGGTGGTGACATACAAGTTTCCAAGAAGAAGTGAAAGGCAAGACTATATGTGTGCACTGAACAACATCAAGCCTCCTGCCCGAGACTTAGAAACGATCTGAATCGAAGGTGAAACATGAAACCACTTTTCAAAACTCTACTGGATGAGATATTGAGAAAGGAGTCTCGAAATCTCAGAATCTTGAGAAAAGTAATAAAATAGTTTTCCTTTAAGAAACCACACAGTAAAAATGACCGTATTGCCCCTGATCTCCGTCGTTCGCCTGTCCTGGCTACGGGGGTAGGCAAAAACGGATTTCCTTTTAAATACAATGAGTTTATTTTCAAAACTTTGAAAAACTCCGTTTCCGACAGACAGCCAGATAAGAGTGACTACAACTCCAAGGATTCCTATAATGTCCAAGAGGACAATGAAGGAAGAACAATACG
Source organism: Cornus suecica (assembly GCA_963922005.1). Classification (NCBI taxonomy): domain Eukaryota; kingdom Viridiplantae; phylum Streptophyta; class Magnoliopsida; order Cornales; family Cornaceae; genus Cornus; species Cornus suecica. The sequence goes on from OY998242.1 coordinate 40,966,934, forward strand.
TTTGACTCACGGAACACAACCATCCGTTTCCAACTTCACATAATCAAATGACAGTATGAGGAAGAGGTTCGACACTACGCCGTAACCGACGGCTCAACGAGTGACATGTGAGTCAAAGACATGTACTAATATACGGAGTACAGTAAAAGAAATGCTTAAGAGAATGAACTAAGCACTAGAACGAAGACTGTCAAGCTACAGTACCTCGAGTACTTAATAATATCACTCAGACCCCTTAATATCATGAAAAGGGAAAACTAGCGGCAGATACTACAGAACTAACTAGTTTCAATCAATACTTCTTCTAATTTATTATGACCTCAATTACACATTTGATAGTAACTCTCTAGATTACTAACAGAATCAAGAGACCATTGTCACTCAACTAGACAGGTTCAATCACAACATCGTCTAACCGCACTCAAAACCTCAAAAATACGATAAAGGATACATCCCTCTAAGTGGGAAAGAAACATCAAGGGTCAGTAATATGCAACCAACCAAAACCATAAGACCATCACCCGCCTTCTCAAGGCCTCAACTCACCGTTGATACTACGCAATCAACTCAACATCGACTCTACAGTCCATCACTAACCTCAACTTTCCACAGAGGTCACTACGTCTATATACTTAACCTCCCCCAAGGGTACAAAAGTATATAATCACAAGTATAAAAATATACATTTTCTTATACTTTATTAATTACCGCATGTAATCATTTTCTTTCACATGTAATAATATCACATATACATAAATGTTATACATTGCAACGTGACTCAACACCACCCTTTGCCCTATCATAGGTTAACGAATACGCACTTGTTGGAATTATGGGTTCCAGCAATCTTCCTCAAGGGACTCGCTATCATATGGTATCAGTGCTTGACAGCCCAACCAATTGGCACCAAAACTTGGTGCAGCCCCTCATGTCCATCTGCCACTTAGTGTGGGGCTTTACGCTACCATAGTATAAGGGAATAAAGTTGTGCCCTTGCTAACAGCTATAGCTTTTAGCAAAATGGGTAACCGTTTGATCCTGAATGCTGGTATCAGAGCGAGGTCACGGGTTCGAGTCCCCCCAGGGTAGTTGCTGGGGGGATTGTTGGAATTATGGGTTCCAGCAATCTTCCTTAAGGGACTCGCTATCATACGGTATCGGTGCTTGACAACCCAACCCATTGGCACCAACACTTGGTGCAGCCCCTCATGTCCATCCGCCACTTAGTGTGGGGCTTTGCGCTACCATAGTATAAGGGAATAAAGTTGCACCCTTGCTAACAGCTATAGCTTTTAGCAAAATGGGTAAGCGCTTGATCCTGAATGATGGTATCAGAGCAATTGTTGGCCTTGAAATTTATTCTCGGACAATAAATCATATTTTGATATTAACAAAACATTTAAAGCGTGTTTAATACTAATGAGTTACCAAGTTCATGTTTTCAGCAAAAGACAGGTGAACGACTCGGAAAGCAAGCTCAGAAAGAAATCATGATTTAAAGCAAAAAGCCGTGAAAGAAATTGAAGCGCAAAAATGGAAAATCAATAAATTCAATGGCAAAGGCGAAAGTTTAAGACTCAAGACTTGGGGTAGATAGGTCGGGGAGCGATCATTGTAACAAGGTAATTTTATGTGTCGATTTTATCGTATAAGCTCAAGTATAAAATGAACCGAACTCAAATTGAATGAAAAACATTTTACCGAACTTAAACGGAAAGAAAAATATTTTTATTAAATGTTTTTCAAGTTATAGTCGACTAGAAGAATCCTTTGTATTCTCTAGTAGTGGACTAAAACAATCAGTAGCATCAAGTTTTCATCCATTTTTTAAGTAGTCGACTAAAGCCTTCAAGTAGTCAACTAGAACCACCCATCTAGTCGACTAAAACCATTTGAGTCGACTAGACTACATGAAGTAGTCGACTAGAAGAATCAATCTAGTCAACTAGAAGCTCAAAGTAGTCGACTAGTTTGAACCTCAAATTCTGCAATTTTTCATAAAACAGTTTCCATGTTTTGTGCATTATGTTTAATGGATTTCAAACGGCTCTTGACTTCTCTAAATCAATACTCACTCTCATAACCCTAATGTATTGATATATATATAATGAGATATGTGTATTGTAAGCTAAGAGATTGAAAAACAAAAGAGAAACAAGTGAAAGAAAAGCTCTCAAAATTCTGCAGAAATTTTCTCTACAAAAGCCATTGAAACCAAGCTTTGAAAATCTGATTTTCTCCAAGTTTCTTTGAAAATAAAAACCTCTAGTATCTCTTTTTATTCTCCAAATATCATTCATTGATCATATCCTTTGAGAATATATTTCTAGAGCTATTGAAAAATCACCAAAAACACTTGAGCTTATATTGATTTATCTTCCATAAAAACCTTTGGGTTTTGAGTGTTTTTGTTCTTGAGTGATTTTATTGATTACATACGAATTTGTAATCTCGGACAAGTGAAGTCTACTGATTGTTCAAGAAAGGGTTGTTCTCTTGATTGAGAGACAAGCTCGAGAGGCTTGTGTTGTAAAGGTTTGCCATTCCACCTATGAAGGAAGGGTCATAGTGAAAGGATCGGGAAAAGTCTCAAGAAGGGGTTCTTGAGCCGAAGAGTAGGAATTACCGAACCTCGAAAAATCACGGTGTCAATCTCTCTATCTCTCTCCTTATTTCATTAATTTGCATGCTATATTTACTTGAATATCTTGTATGCTAATTAGTCTTGTGATTAGTTGTTAGATAAATTGAATTGAATTTATTCACTTGACTATTGAAGAAATTGAGTATTGATTATATATTGTTCCAATTTCGAAAAGGAGTAGAAATATTTTGAACACCCTATTCACCCCCTCCCCCCCTCTAGGGTTAATTAGTGACTAACAGCACTCTCCCCATTCACAATGAGAAAAGAGTACCGCACCGATTCTTCCCAAGTGAATTTTGACACTTCACTTTCAACAAGGAAGGTGGTTGCACGAGAGCCCTACTTGCAACTCCCATGCTGAGGGTGGCGTCTACCACCACGATGGGGCAGCAACCAACCCTATTCCAAAGATCCGGATAATGGAAGTCACCCGAGACGACACGGGACTAAAGATCCAGAGATCGGATGCACGAGACAACTCGCGACTTGTGATTAAAAGATCGAATGCACGAAACGACCCGTGACTTTGAGAGCGGTGCCTACCACCACGATGGGGCAGCAACCAACCCTATATCCCCAATTCCCAACTTACTAGTCCGGAGGTGGGAGTCACCTTTTCCTGGCCAATTGTTGCGATGATTCGACACAAAGACACTCACACATGATTACACACCCCACATATATCAACACCGTGATTTGACGCTACATGATGTTCTCAATATGCATCCAGGGCCCAATAATAATCATGTCTCAACATAAATAGGTAATGCATCATATTTATGAAAATATCCTCATGATACCACATGAATCTCATAATCTCTTTCACATGCTTTTAAAACAATAAAGTAATAAACCACGACAAGCAATTATATCACATAATCATGCTTGCAATTTGTCAACTTACACTTTAATTTACAAGTATGCAAGTTCATTCATTTAAACATGTTTTTAATTCCCTTAAAGCAAATAGTCCACGTGTCATAAGGGGAACCTAGCATAACGTCTAAGTTCACGTCCCTCACGTTCGCATATTCCCTAACACATTAAAAAGGGAACTAAGCCACCTATTATCTTTGAATTCAAATAGGTATTTATTTAATTTAGCAGGAAAATAATTTAATTAATTTATCAAATTAATTTCTAAGTCCTGCCTTGATTCTAACTCAATTATAGATATTTAAATTCCTAATTTAATATATCTAAATTAAAATAAACAAGGGTTTGCACACCCAAACTACGTCAACGATACGGAAGTGAGAATAAAAATTCCCACCTTAATTTACGCTTACAGAACAGCCCGAAACGGCCCACCGTGAACAGTACCGGCGCCCGAATATAGGACATGCCGACCAAAGTCACCCAATTAATATTTTGAATATACCGAAACGTCCGCCTCGACAACCTATACGATATATACGAAGCTCATTAACAATAAGTTAATCAATTTGGGTAAATCTAAAATAACCCAAACGAAAATTATAACCTATAAACGCGATTTTCCGACAAACCGCTCAACAGAAAATTACGAAATTTAAGTATGATGAACACTAAATAGAGACGAAGCTACTAACCAAAAATCGGCCCAAACCGACAATGGGAAGTTGACCAAATCGTTGGCCGAAGTCTGGCCGAACTGCACTGTCGCTGCTGCTACGCGAGACACCTCTGCGCGAACCACCTCGCCTCCAGTCCCAGCGACCCACATTGCGTCGTCGCCACCCCTGGACCATCGCCACCTCACCTGCAAGTCGCCACACCCCTTTGCCGTCGCCACTGCTCCAGCCGGCAACTCGCCATGGGTCGCGCCTCTGCATGCGACTCTCGTCTCTCCCTCACGCAGCTCCCTCTATCTATCTCTCTCAAGCTGCGATAATAATGATGGAGAAGAAGGATGGTGAGGTTACCGCATGAAGAGGAAGGAGAAGAGGGAGCTAGGTCGTGAGTTTCCCTCTCTCGGCTACACAGATACATACATATGTATATACATATATCTAAATTAGTCTTCTTAATTCAATTAAGAAAATTTTGTACACTTCAATTCAATAGGTCCATGTGACGTAAAGTGTGACCAAATTAAATAAATGTGACACCTTATATACATATATCTCTATATTGTGAAAGTGACCCTCTAAACATCCATAATTACAAACTAACCCCAAAACAATATATATAATTACAATTATATATATATACCTATACAATAAATTCCAATAAATACCGGGAATACCCAAACGTAATCTCACAACCCGAAATAATAACGGGACGCCTAATAAACAATCCCAACTAAATATACCGGGATAGGAACCCAAACGTCGGAACACCTAACAAACTCGATAAAATAAAATGTGTCCCTATCCAATCGAAGCACTAATGCTAAGCGTCGAAACGAAACCGCGTAGTCGGTAACAAGAATTCGCGTAATGTAGTCCCTCCAAGTCCGAAACGTAAAACGCGAAAAATTTACACGCGAAATACCAAGAATAACCAGAACGTCATGAACAAGTAATGTCATAACCGAAATTAAATCAGAAATAATTTCAGGAAAAAGAAAAATAACACGGGGTGTTACAAAGTAGTGATGTATATATATACGACACCGATGATAAGTCTTTTGTTAAGCTTAACACTCCCATGAATGTCGAGAAAATTCATCCCATTGTTATGAGTTATGAAAATTCTTATTACGTATTCAGTCACAACCTCTATTATGCAGACAACATTTAGTGTTATGACTCAGGAAAATGGATTGTGCTCCCTCATCCCCCCATACCGGTGTCCCCTAATTATGGACGAACTCGGTAATATGATTGTTATACAATTGTTGCACATGTAATTTATGGTTATATGATCTTTATTTCCACAATGATAGAACAAACTTTCACATTAAACCGCTCGACATTAACTTGGTCAGAAGTGGACAAAGGCATTACTCGTTTTATTCCTTTTGTTGGAAGTGCCACTATGTATGGCCATAAGTATTTGGCATTCAATAATTTGGGAAGTGAGGGAGTTTATTTTGAGGGGGATGTTTCTATAAATTTTGATATACCATTATCAGTTTATGAATATGTTACTGATGCAGAGAATCCTTTCTTCTAGGAGGTTAGGGAGGTGAGGAACATATCGCCAATGGCTGGTCTCATATGGATACATCCGATGACATTTATGCAGTGTACTAGGAGAATGATGGTTTATGCTTTGCGGTGTGGCTACGATGACCTAGTTTATGGTTCGTGCACTCCGCCAAATTTCTTCATAATCATGAATAGGTTCATGGTTAATAAGGGTGTCAACTATTTTGTATACACTATGATAAGTCCTTTATATTTAATTTAAAAATTTGCGGTATAAGTATTAATGAATTTATGTGCGTTAATGCCTTCCTAGTGATTATTTCCGAATGGGATCATATTTGAAGTGAATTTAAAGGAGTCTGTGGTGCAGCAGTTTTGCCAACAGATTGGTGTCAAGAGAAGTGTCCTCAAGGTTTGGATTCACAACAACAAGCATAATCTAACCAAGAAGATCAATCCTACCACTGATTAAAACCAAGTTTGAATCTTGCATCAGGATGAAATTGACGTCTCTTAAGCTCAAGAATAATCAACTATCCATAGAAATTGTTGTAACATTGAGTCTTCCAAGTTTTATTCTTGAAATCTAGTTTAGTGAGTATGTGTTTGGCTTCAGGCCTTTTTTTCCTTATGCATTGTTTGCGTTTCCTTGCCTACTTATAATTTTTTTTGTTTTTTCTTACATCTTGCTTTTTCTAGTTTTGGTAACCTCTAGTAGGCTTTGTGTTTTGTTTCTCTTATTCTTTGGTATAAATAGTGAGTGCATGTACAAGATGCCCACCGAGTGTTAGGGAAGAAATGAAATAGTATATCAGTAAGAAAAAGGAAGAAAAATAGCAGACAAATTTGTTATCGGACGACATTAATATCATTGATGAAGAAGAGGATGATGAAGATGTCGAGGAAGTTGTAAATTGAGAAAAATAATAGCTAGCGCTAGTGTCACTTCTTCAAAGAAACCAAAGCAAAAGGGATTACTTGATTTATATTTTACTTGCAGACCGGATGTTGTTGTCCTGAAGAGAAAAGAAGTCAATGGAAAATAGACAACCATTAATGAGGCATGCAAAAAATAGTTGAGGGGACGAGAATGTACTATTATTGCAAGGTGGATGTATAATGCAGGAATTGCATTCAATGATGTTAAGTAATATAGCTTTGCTGAGATGGTTGAAGCAATTGGACAATATGAAGCCACATAGTTATCACGAGGTTAGAGTTCATTTGCTTAAGAATGAATTGAGTAATAAAATTGCTATGATAAGTGACCACTAAGAAGAATGGGAAAAATATGGATGCTCATTGATAGAGAATGGGTGGACAAACAAGAAATGGGGGACTCTAGTTAACTTTTTAGTAAATACCACCAAGGGGAAGAATGTTTATTGAGTCAGTGGATACTTCGTCTTACTCAAAGGACGGTAAGACGATGTATGATTTGCTTGAAAAATTTATGAAGTGCATTGGAATGGAACATGTGGTCGAAGTTGTCACAGATAATGAATCAAGTAATAAGTTTGCCGGTAAGTTTTTAAGAATTTTAAATATTTAATATACTATAAAGTTTATATATATATATAAGTTTATTAATTTCGCTTCATTTCTATTTCAAATATGAAAAATGTTAGAGCTTGAATACTCACATTTGTATTGGACGCCATGTGATGCTCATTGCTTGGACTTAATCTTGGAAGACATTATGAAGATACCAACCATCTCCACAGTATTGAAAAGAGTAGTGGAATTTAATAACTATATTTATATGTGAAATTACCTAGGAGATGGTAAACAAAGCCTAGAGGGGGGTGAATAGGTTTTTAAGGATTTAGTGACAAATTAAAATTTTAATTGCAGAATAGACAATTTTAATCCAATTTTCTAACGAGTTATATCATGCAGATAATCATATATGTGAAGAAAATAAAGCAATAAAGATGCACAATATTTTTACGTGAAAACCTTGGAAAACGCTCCAAGTAAAATTAAACCACGGATACACTCTGGTATCAATGCACTATGAATCAAAGAATATATAAACTCTATGAATACTGGACTTATAATAGTATTGACTTGCCTTTCTTCACTCGACATCCTGTAGTCTTGATTCACTCATGCTCCGATCTCCGTACTCTGACGGCTCTGCTTCTCAACGGATCAATGAATCACGAAGCTTCCTGCTCCGATCTCCGTACTCTAACAGCTCCGTTTCTCAATGGATCGATGCATGTAATTGAGTTGCACTAAATGGTGTGATGATTTTTCAGCAACTAGACTATTCAATTGTGCATAAAGATATTATGTGTTGAAGCACAATTGAATAATCTTCAGAACTTGATATAGGATGACGATAGGTGCCGAATGTTGTCCATTTTAGGCCCCTATCTTGCTATTGTTGCGTATTTACATTCCATTATTTGGTATTTTTATGCGGTTTGTATGTCTAAGCGTGTTTCAGAAGCTTAATGAAGAAACAAGCTAACTTTGGTGAATTAACCAAGGAAGTGCTTGTGTCTAGCCAAAGAGAGAGCAAAAGAGGTGTTTTCAAGCGAAAAGTGTCTCCCGGAGGGCGAAAACATCATTTTTCAAAGCCGCAACTTCAAGAATCATGCTAATAGAGTCGAGGGGGTTCAAATGAAGCAACCATAAAGAAAATGGTTTCCACAAAATCTGATACGCTTGACATACGCTTACAGTAGCTAAAACGGGCTAGAAAGTGCTAAAACTACGCTTGGTGAATTTTTACCTACACTCCAAGCCTAGCTAAAGCCTACGCTTCAAGCGTAGGGGGGCTTAAGCATAGCTAAAGTGCCAAAATTTTAGCCAACTTCGGACGACCATATCTTTGTCAAAACAGGTCCAAATTGAACGATTCTTGAGCCTAACATCAAGAGCTTGAAGTTAGGTTTCCAAAACGCTATAGCGCGTCTCCATCCAATATGTGTAGCTCCATGTATGATTGAAAAAGTGATATATGTCTGCAGAAAAAGCTGAAAATTTCAGATTCAGGCAGAAATCCTAGTTTGACCCGAATTGATCCGTTTTGACTTGGATTACTTTGTGTTCGACCCGAAAACTTCTATACACATGTTTTATACATATCATACATTAGATTGAAGGGTTTGGCTCAGTTTTTAAGGAAAGGTACATAAAAGGAAAATCTTATTCCAAGCGGGACAAGTCTAATGTAACTAGGATTTCCCTCAACTTTGTCTATAAATACTAAGGTCTGGACTAGATCTAAAGAGCTTCATGATTACATAATTTTCAGAACACTATCTCTGGAGATTTACATCTTTCAAATAAGGAAATCATTCAAGACCTAGAGATCCGGAGAAGAAGACAATGGAGGTCGTTTCTACATCAATGATGAGTCGCCCACTACCATGAGCAACTAATTAGGTATCTAGGGTTTTTAGCCAAGTAATGTAGTTTATTTCAATTGTAACGAGGGGAAACTATGACCACACTGTGATGATTATAGAACAGTGATCGTACTTATTCTTGACATGAGATTTTATATTTATTCTAAATTCTTGTCTTAAATTGAGTGAATTTATCTTCTCACACAATCATGTTATATTAAACATAGCGTGATTTTCTACACAATGGAGCTTAACACTTGAAACTCTAGGTTTACACAGGCCATGCCTTGGCGAGGTGATATAGACTTGTTTTAGTTTAATTTCATGTTGTAGGAGTAGATTAGAGTAAAATATATGACATGTACTAGTTACACTCTGTCTAGAGATGGGTTGTAGTGAATTCGATTGATAGTATCTACTTTGGGACGTATTCGACTATTTGTGGTACGTCTGATTCATAGTGATGGATCACCCTCTTGCAATTGATCAAGTAGAGAATTATATTATGCGATTAGTGGTGGAGTATGGAAACTCTAGATTTTGTTTCAATTGTTCTTGTCTTAATATATCTTTACTTGCTTTATTAGTTAACTAGTTCATAAATCAAAATCAACAAACTATACTTTTATTGCAATTTAAAAGTATTATTTTACGAGAATTCAGAATACGACTTAGTCTCTGTGAGATCAATAACCTTTCTCAAGTTGAACTGTACTACAATAAGATTCATGCACTTGCAATAGGTAAAAGCTAAGATGTCGTAAGGGCTATTCTTAACCATTATTTTTGTCACCCCTAGACATATATCAAATGATCAAGCAATCTTTTTCTCTCACTCTCTGCAAATAAATCTGATATATGGAAGAATAGCAGAGCTCACAAAAATCACAATCTCAGAACCGCACATCTTTTCTTGAGTTTTATCCATATATATAGAGAGAGAGAGAGAGGAGTCTCTAATTAGGGTTAGGATTTCTTTTCATTCAAGTCTTTGACTTTTGACCATAAAGTCCTCAAAATATGGTCCAATATACCCATAATAACCCTTAGACAAGTCCACAGGTGATCCATAAGTGATTAGGAGTCTAAACAACATCATAATAGACTTTCCAAAAATTCTGCGATTTTGTACTATGAGATTTTGGGAATTTGTTCGAGATCTCATGTGAGACTTCGTAGTACAAAAAATTTGAGATTTCGAGAATATGTTCGAGATCTCAAGAATTTGTTCGAGATCTCAGGCGAGACTTCGTAGTACAAAAATCTCAAAAACTCTCTGGTTGTTTTCCCCAATTTCCCGCTAGTAGAGCCATTAGCGACCAATATTCGAGATCTCGGGAATTTTCTCGAGATCTCGAGGTACAAAATTCCAAACTCTGATTTTCTTGTTCTTTTTTTGCAATGCCACTTCTGCCCAACTCCACTTCACTTTTCTTGTATATTTTAGCTTCTTTACACATGATTCTTGATTGCCGAAGCTTTTCGATGTCTTCGTTTGATCTATTAACTCAATTAACTCGACACACACTCAACAACTCTCAACATGAGTCAACAAAGGTCAACATGATTATTGATCAGAACATGCCATTACACACAAATGTTCTAACAATCTCCCCCTTGGCATTTCTGAGTCAAAATCATGTTTTACAAAGATATCCTCACGAAAAACAAAATAACAACTATACCAATGAACACACACCGAAAAACATAGATATAGACTACCACTTTAATCTCATGATGATCTACCAACTCTGCAACCACGACACTAAACAACATACCGTGAAAAGCAAGTGTGGAAAATAATAAGCATAAAGCATAATGATCATTAATAAATAACAAATAATTCTCCCACATAGCTAAATATCTCTCCCTCAATTAAAAATAAACTTTTTCACCCTTACTAAATACTTCTCTCCCATTTACTAAATACTTCTCCCCCTTAGTTAATATTTTTCCCCCTTTTTGATACTGAAATGCCAAGCCTAGAGAGATAACATACCAATATAAGATAACACATAGAGAAAGATTACCAGAAAATCTAAGTCAAAACTAAAAAATATTCAAATATATGACTCTAGAATAATATATCCAAATTCTCGGGTAACAAAAATCTCTACAATGCATGACCCTAATACTAATGCATGAATGAGAAATGCATAGTAGTTCATGAATGATTACAAATATAAATATTTTTGTTCTTAGAAACATGTGAGCAAGGTTAGAGAGACAATGAGCCAATCATTAACACATCATATTCTCATATATGACTTGGCCATTATACACACAGTAGTGAAGAAAATCAGCACACATACCTTGTAGACACAAGAATTCACAAGCCAAGCTATACATAGCATTTGTATTTATGAAAAATATTTAGGTTCAAGCACATAAATAAGATGAAAGAAATATGCACAAATTCTAATAATCTCCTTACCAACCGTGATGATAATTCAGTCCAAAAACCAAACTAGAATTCAAATCTTTAACTTTGACCTTATTGCTAATTTAGGGGAACATTTTTTTCTTTTTGTCTCTAAATTTTTCTTTAGCACCCCTTTTATATATATTTTTTATTCTCCCATTTTTACGCGAACACTAACTGCTTTGTGGCAAGAGGACCGGTTACTCGGGTTGAAAATTTAAGATAATCACATCTACCTTTTGACGCGAATACTTAATGTTTCTTGAGGCACTAAGACCCGGTTACTTAGCAGAATGACCAGTACTCTAAGGGGCTTAAAGAGACAATTATATATATATATATTTATTTATTTATTATTTTCAATATTACCCCAATATTCATGAGCATGCAATAGGTATTCAAAAGTATAAATCAATCTAGCCTAGCTCATAAACTTACATATCACTTCAGATTAAATAAGAAAGACTAAAAGTTTCAGCAAGCATTACGATCATCTCTGAAGTAAAACAAGCACCTAAAAGTTAATGAGTTTTAAAAATAATACTTAAACATGCCAAATGAATAACTCACATCCTTAGGTCAGGCTAATACCTTCAATTCCTATAAGCATAATAAGACAAGTAAATATAATAATAGAGTGAAATATGACAACCCTTTATATCCTTAGCCAAGCTCACAATTCTAAGGGATTTTATAATGTTTTTTGTCATAATATATGCATGTATAATCCTAATCATAATAATAAAACATGATGCATACATAAAATAAATAAATAAAAATACAATCCAATGTAATGCAATGCAATATAATGTATCAATTCTAGGATAAAAATTTATATAAGATATTCCTAGAATGATACATATGGAAACATTTATTCTAATGAGAACATACCACTAGATTTCCTAAGACTCACATGCTTTTGAAAATCTAATGGTTTTGTAGAGATATTTGTCAATTGAGAATCTATGAATATAAACTCAAGACCTTTCTCAGAACAAAGTTTATAAAAAATGCAATAACGATTATCAGATGTACGTACACCTTCCATTATGCAATTTCTAGAAAAATCAATGATAGAACATTTATCGGAAGTGAAATTAACATAATGGTCATTATCGCATATCTGACTAATGTTAAGCAAATTAGCCTTTACGCCCTTAACATAATAAACATCTTCAAGTGTAAGTAGACCAGAAGCAACAATGGTGCCCTTTTCTATAACTTTAGACTTTTTCCCATTACCAAAAGTAGCAGTTCCAATATTAATGTCCTTGAAATATCCAAACAATGAATTATTTCCATTCATGTGCATAAAACATCCATTATCGAAACAACAGGAACTAGAGCTGCGTGCTCTAAGTGTATTATATATGGACAACAAAACAATGTAGCTCACCTTTCTTAACCCATGCCTATCTAATTTTGGGAGCTCTATTTGCCATCTTTGACATATTATTTACCTCTTCACTCAACACCCTAATGTGGTCTTCAACATTGGGTCTTTTTTGAGTTCTAGGTTTCTTCTTTGATTTCAGAGTATTTTCTCTTAGCTTAAAACAAAAGGGTCGAATGTGACCTTTCACTCCACAGTGATGACATATAGGAATAAACCTTTGAAAACCATTAGTTAAACTCTTATTATATCTAGGGATAACGGGAGGCTTACTCTCAACAGGTTTTCTGACATAAGGATGAACATAAAGAATCTTAGTAGGATGAGTGTTTCTTATGTCAGTATGAACTTGAGGGGAACTGAATACAACATGGGAAGTCCTTACAAAGGTTGTTTTGGAATGATATTTGAATTACTTGTCATTCCTTTGAACCCCAACCCTTTGTATTTCTTGCAAATTTTCCTATATTCAACATATGATCAAGCTTAAGAGTTCCACTATGCCATTTATGAATAGTTGAGTTAGCATCATTCAATTCTTTTTTCAAAACCTCAATTTTCTTAGATTTCTCATTCACTTTCAATTTTAGAGAAATTAATTCCTTATTGAGGTCATCAACACTCTTCAAATCTTGATTCCTTTATTATTCTGACTCCATCAAATTTTCAGACAATTTAGGTTTTTAAGTCTGAAGAAGATTTAAGGTTATAGTGGTATTGGTTAGTTCATCTCTTAAAGATTGATTATCCTTTTCAATACTATGAAGTTTAACTGATTGTTTTAAGAAAACTTTGCTAAGTTGTATGGACTTTTTAAACAATTTATTGTAAACAGTTTGAAGTGAGTACTCACAATCTTTATCACTTTCAGAATTTTCATCTCCAGACATAACACTTCTTGTAGCCATTTCTTCAACCTTATCAGTATGAGATGCTGACACAGTGAATTTCTCCATCTCATCACCTAACTCATAGTCAGCATAATCACTAGTTGATCCATCACCAAATTCATCATCCCAAGTGACAGCAAAACCTTTCTTCCTTTTTAAATTTCTAGCACACTCCGCATCCATATGACCATACCCTTGACACTCAAAACATTAAGGTTTCTTCTTTTTAGGATCAAACTTGTCAACTCAAGATTTGACTTTATTTTTAAAATCATTTGATTTATCTCAAAAAATTTATCCGTTAGTCAGTCCTTGATAATAAGAAGATTTTAAAAACTTATTAAGTTGCTTAAAGAGCATGTCAACATCTTTTGAACTTATATCACCCTCTTCATCAGACTCAATAGGATCCTCCTTAGTGGTTTTAAAAGCTATTCTCTTTTCTTTTGAGCCACTTGATATCTTAGGGGGATTAGCGCACATTTCTATCTAATAAGATTTTAGATTTCCAGTCAATTCTTCAAGTTTAATTTCTTTAAAACTCATCATTTCATAAATAACATTAACTGATGCGCGTCAATAGGGGTTAAAAATAGTGCTTAAAAATAGACCCTTATGACGACAAAGTTTTACCTATCGCAAGTGCACGAGTCATATTGTAGTACAGTTCAGCTTAAGAAAGATTATCGAACCCAAGGGACTAAGTCGTATTCTAAACTCTCACAAAGTAATACTCTTGAATTGCTATAAAAGTATGATTTGTGGTTTGTGATTTCTTAACTAATTAATTAATAAAACAAGTAAAGATATATTAAGACAAGGACAGTAGAGATAAAAACTAGGGTTTTCATACTTCACCACTAACCGCATAATATCGTTATCTAATTGATCAATTGCAAGAGGGCGATCCATCACAGTGAATCAGATTATACCGCAAATAGTCAAATATATCCCAAAAAGAATATCGTTCACCGGATTCGCTACAACTCATCTCCGGAGAGAGTGTGATTAGTGCATGCTATCTACTTTACTCTAATATACTCCTACAACATGAAATTAAACTAAAGCATGTCTATATCACCTCGCCGAGGCATGGTGTAATACCCCGTATTTAATGGATATTTATTTCCTTAATTATTTTGGATGACATATTGGGTGTTTAAATTATTGAATGAGGCTATCTTAGTCTTTTTATCTCTAGTAGGTTATAATAAAATTTTGTGATCTGAAGGGGGGCAAGGTTGTCATTAGTGTTTGGGCAGTTTGGTGATTTATGCATAATACAAGGTTAGTTTGGACATTTCTCTAACCCTAGCATCTTCTATATAAGCATCATTAACTTCATATCTAGCCCCCATCTCATTTCTTCTACTACTTCTTCTTATTCATCAATTATACCCGAAATTGTGAGGGTTGAGAGCTTAGAATTGGTTTGGATTTGTACTTGTGGTGGATTCAGCTTTACATTACAGGCAATACATATGTTATACTCTTCCTCTTTGTACTGAAATTTCGTAGCCTTTACTTTGTGCATCTATAATCTGCTAGATAGTATTTTTCATATATGTATATGTATGTGTAAATCATGTTCATATATGACTTTTATATATTCTATTTATACATATATGTATAGATCCGTAGGTATATATATAGATCTTGTATATATGTAAAGATTCGTGGATCTATATAGGCATATATGTATAGATCTGTTAGAGTATATTCATATTCATGTTTATTTATGTGACTTATATATTCTATTTATACATATATGTATAGATCCGTAAGTATATATATAGATCTTGTATACATGTAGAGATTCGTGGATCTATATAGGCATATATGTATAGATCTGTTAGAGTATGTTCATATTCATGTTTATTTATGTGATGATATATATTTTGTTTATATGTATATGTATAGATCCATGATCATATGTACAGATCCATGATCATATGTACAGATCTTGCATATAGGTAGAGATTAGTAGACTTATATAGACATATATGTACAAATCTGTTAGAGTATATTTATATTCATATATATATATGATGATTTATATTCTGGTTATACATATATGTACAGATCCATGATTATATGTATAGATCTTGTATATGTATAGAGATTTGTGGTGATATATTGATATATGCATGAGACTATGTTTATATCTAGCTATACATACAAATCTGTTTTTACCATCTGTAGCTATACATGTATGGATTCGTGGTTATGTGTCTTGTTGGTATGATTCTGATGATGTGTATATGGTTGGAACTTAGTATAAATATCTGAATACATAAATATTTTAGGTTTCAATGTTGACAAAAATTTCAAAACTGTTATTAGAAAAATATTGCATATTTATGTAATTGTTTTTCTCTATTTTCGTTGTTATCAGACTCTGGACATTGATTTATATTGTTATTATGTGTATCACGAATTATACTGGATTACGTATTTTCAATCGTATAAATGAATAGTTTTGACCGTATAAAATACCGTATACCTTGGCGCTGGGGCGCTGCCCCAGACCCCGCCAGGGGGGCGCTCAGGTAATGGTCGCGCCGTCCCCCCTGGACCCCCCAGGCTCGACCTTATAAATTGTTATACGTTCCCGAATAAAGATTACGAGTGAATTATTAAATTCGTAAAATCATAAGATTTAAATTAAATGACTATGTTTTGGAAATTTATAAGGAACCACAAGGAGGCTGACTATTACTGCAGTCTAACTAGTACCACGGGACATGGGTGAGTTGTCGGGTACGTGGTTATGGTAGGGTATGGATTGGATGTTGTATGGAAAAATTAGATTAATGTAAGAAATTTATAAACATAATTATATTAAATGGTGGTATATTAGTGACTATAGTTATAGTTAAATATATAATTATTTTATAATATAATTTTGGGATTAGGTGTCACTAGGAAAGGGGATGGATTTTGGTACTCTGCTTGGAATCATGTAGAGTTGTACTTGCTCGTGGGTTTAACCCACATTTTTTTTGTTTCAGGTCCTCGGCAGTTTCACCAGCAGGGTTGAAGACTTCATATCTATCCGTCCAGTTCTATCATATTTTCCTTCCACTCTAGGGTAGGATACGATAAATGTCATATGTTGTATTTCTTATAAGTGTGTTTCTAGGGATCTATGTTTATGGGATTTCCATGTTGTACTGTGTGGGACTTATTTTATTTAAGGATGTATTGGGAGTGGTCTTCTTCATGTATAAGTTGTATCCTTATTTTGTTATTGTTGTTATTATTATATTTCTATTTTATGTCTTCTCTTCTGTGCTTATGTTATCAATTACTGATGCTCCTAGTTTTCTGTGTATGGGCCTGGCCAACCTATGTATGGAAATTTGGGGGTGTCACACATGGCCTGTATAAATCTAAGGTTTTGGGTGTTATGCACAATTGTGTAAAAAATCATGATATGTTGGAGAACACCAAATAAACATGATTGATTGAGATAATGCATTCATTCAATCTAAGACAAGAATATAATAAATATAAAACCCCTTATCATAAATAACTACGGTCGCAGTTCTACAGAATCATCACATGTGTGGTCTTCAGTTTCACCTCGTTACAATTGAAATAAATAAATAACTACATTACTTAGCTAGGGTTTTTTTAGAAAATCCTAGAGACCGGTTTAGTTGCTCATGGTGGAAGGAGACTGTCGTTGATGTAGAAACGCCCTCCATGATCTCCTGCTCTAGATCTCAAGGTCTTGAATGACTCCCTTCTTCGAAAGATGTAAATCTCCAGAGATAGTGCTCTGAAAATTTTGTAATCAGAAGCTCCTTAGATCTGAATCATACATTGGTATTTACAGAAAAAGTTGAGAAGAATCCTGCTTGTATTAGACTTGTCCCAATAAGATTAAGATTCCTCTTTGATGAGTTTCTCTTCAATTCTGAGTCAAACCATTTGAATTTGATATAAATACACCTTATACACATGCTTGGAAGTGTTGGAGTCGAACACAAAGTCATCCCAAGTCAAAATGATCAATTCAGGTCAAACTGGGATTTTTAGTCAAATTTGCAATTTTCAGCTTTTTCCTGCAGACATGTCTTACTCTTTTGATCATAAGTTCAGTTACATAACTTGTATTGAGGCATACTTTAGCTTGTTGGTAATATGACTTCAAGCTCTTGCATTTAGACTCAATGATCACTCAATTTGGACATGTTTTGACCGAGCTATGGCCGTCTGAAGTTAGCTAAAATTTTGGAATTATAATTGGCCCATTCGCTTGAGTGTAGGGGTTTCTATGCTTAAGTGTTGCTCATATCAGCTACGCTTAAGCGTAACTCCAAGCGTAGGGCTTTTTTCCCATGCGTAGCTCAAGCGTAATTTTGAAGATTCTAGCCATTTTTAGCTACTGTATGCGTAGCTCAAGCGTAGGGAAATTTATGGAAACCACTTTTTCTAATTATTGCTCCATTAGAACCCCCTTGGCTTCGTTGGAATGTTTCCCAAAGTTTCGTCTTTGAAAAATATCATTTTTACCCTCCGGAGGATACTTTTTGCTTGAAAACTCCTCTTTTGCTCTCTTCTTAGGTAGACACAAGCACATCATTGGTTAATTCATCAAAGTTATCTCATTTATTCATTAAGCTCCTGAAACATGCTTTAACATGCAAACCACATAAAAACACCAAGTAACGGAATGATAAGACTTAACAATACCAAGTTAGGGGCCTAGAATGGACAACATTTGGCACCTATCAGTAACCTTAGGCCGAAATCATTCAGGAAGAGACCTAAGAATCTTTTTTACTATCGTAATATCAGGAACGGACTCACCTAGATTGTGACAGTTAGTTACTATGTCAGTTAGTCTAGCTTCAAATTCAAAATTAAACTTCATCCTCTTCCATCTTAAGTTATTCAAATTGTGAATTTAAAATTTGAAGTTTCGATTGTTTAACTTTTGAAGTCCCTTCATATGTAACTTGGAGAATATCCCAAACTTCTTTGGCAATTTCACACGTGATAGTTCTTGTAAACTCAATCGCGGTCACAACAGCGAATAAAGCATTCAAACCTTTGGAGTTCCAATTAGCACTGTTAGTCTCAGCAGGAGTCCACTTGTTATACGATTTTATTTTAGATTTATTCGTAGTCTCATCCATCACAGTGGGAGGTGAGTATCCTACTTCTACTTCAAGCCAAACTATCTCATCTAAAACTTTCAAGAACACTCTCATTCGAGCTTTCCAATAGGTGTAATTTGAGTCATCAAATAAAGGGGACCTAGTTACGGAACCTTCATCTCGAGGTACGTCTATCGCCTAAGTTCAAGATCTAACCAGGTTGTTAACCTAACTCAAGGTAACCTTGTTCTGATACCGATTGAAATTACCTAAGAGATGGTAAACAAAGCCTAGAGGGGGTGAATAGGTTTTTTAATGATTTATTGAAAAATTAAAATTTTAATTGCGGAATAGTCAATTTTAATCTAATTCTCTAACAAACTATATCATGCAGATAATCATATAAGTGCATAAAATAAATCAATAGAGACGCACGATATTTTTACGTAAAAAACTTTGGAAAATGCTCCAAGTAAAAACTACATATACACTCTGGTATCGATGCACTATGAATCAAAGAATATACAGACTCTATGAAGACTGGACTTACAATACAAAATTGATTTGTATTCTTCACTCGATGTCCTGTAGTCTTGATTCACTCGCGCTCCATGAAGCTCTTGCTCCGATCTCCGTACTTTGATGACTCCGCTTCTCAATTGATCGATGCAACTAAGTTGCACTAGGTGATGTGATGATTTTTTAGCAACCAGACCATTCAATTATGTATAAAGATATTATGTGTTGAAGCACAATTGAATAATCTTCAAAAACTAGAGAAGAACTTGATATAGGATGATCAATCAATCTTTTTATCTCACTCTCTGCAGATGAATCTGATATATGGAAGAATAGCACGGCTCACAAAAATCACAATCTCAAAACCACACCTCTTCTCCTGAGTTTTATCTATATATAGAGAGAGAAGAGTCTCCAATTAGGGTTAGGATTTATTTTCCTTCAAGTCTTTGACTTTTGACCATAAAGTCCCCAAAATATGGTCCAATATACCCATAATAACCCTTAGACATATCCACAAGTGATCCATAAGTGATTAGGAGTCTAAACAACATCAAAATAGATTTTCTAAAAATTATGTGATTTTGTACTACAAGATTTCGGGAATTTATTTGAGATCTTGGGTGAGACTTCGTAGTATAAAAAATTCGAGATTTTGGGAATTTGTTCGAGATCTTGGGTGAGACTTAGTAATACAAAAATCTCAAAAACTCTCTAGCTGTTTTCCCACTTTCCCACTGGTAAAGCTACTGGCAGCCAATATCCGAGATCTTGGGAATTTGCTCGTGATCTCGAGGTACAAAATTCTAAACTCTGATTTTCTTGTTCTTTCTTTACAATGCCGCTTCCGCCCATGTAACACCCCATGTTATTATCCTTTTTACTGAAATTATCTTTGATTTAATTTCGGTAATGACGTCACTTGTTCTTGACGTATTGTTTGTTCTTGGTATTTGATACCTGTAAATTTTTCGCGTTTAGTTTTAAAGTCGACTGGACGACACTACGCGAATTCTTATTCTCGACTACACGGTATCGTTTCGATTATTTCGGTTACGGTGTTAGTACTTTTACGAATCGGGGGTGAAGCGTATTAAATTACCTTCTTGGTGTTCCGGTTGTTGGATTCCTAAACCGGTATATTTCTTTCGGACTAATTTGGTTATTGGGTGTCCCGTGGACTTTCGGGGTTACACGATATTATTTGGAGACTTCCGGTAATTGTTGGGACTTATTATATATATATAATTAATTATATATATATATAATGAAGTGGGTTCATTTCGCAATTTAGGATAATTAAAGAGTTGCTTTTGCAATTACGGATACTTGAAGGGTTAGTTTTGCAATTAGGTTAGATATATATGTATATGTATACACGACTGACCCGTATCTGCTTCCTCTTCTACACGACTGAGCCCATTTCTTCAACTGTTTCTCTTCCTCCTCTCCTTCACACAGACCTGCATCTTCTCCTTCACGCCATCACAGACCTCTGCTACACTCTCCTTCGCACGACTGAAGCAGCTCCTCTCCATTCACCATGGTCGACCGATTGAGAGAGAGAGAGAGAGAGAGGGCCGGTTCGTGGAGAGAGAGTTGGCTGAGGGAGCGAAGCGTTTCAGGAAAGGGACGACTGGCGGTCGGCGCCCTGGAGCAGCTGCGGCAGCTGGACTGGGCGGAGGCGGCGGCGACCGTGGCTGCCAGCGGCGTGCACGGAGTAGCAGGTAGCTACGGCTGGTTCGCGTAGCAGCAGCGCGCAACAGTGGCGAGTCCGGCTGGGCTTCGGCCAATTTTACAGCGACCTTCCGGTGATCGGTTTGAGCCGATTTTCGGTGAGTAGTTTCGTACCTACGTAGTATTCGTTATATATTAATTTCGTGATTTTAGGATGAACGATTTGCCCGGAAATCGCATTTATAGGTTATAGTTTTCGTTTGGGGTATTTTAGATTTAACCCAATTAATTAACCGATTATTAATGGGCTTCGTATATATCGTATAGGTTGTCAAGACGGACATTTCGATATATTCAAAATAGTTTTTGGACGATTTTGGTCGGCGGGCTTCATATTCGGGCGCCGGTACTGTGTTGTTCGGACTGTTCGGTAACGTATAAATTAGGTGGGAAATTATATTTCTCACTCCGCATTATTGAAGTAGTTTAGGGGTGCAAAACCCTTATTTAATTTATTATAGATATATTAAATCGTTAATTTAAATATCTATAATTCGTTTAGAATCGGAATTGGACTTAGGAATTAATTTAAGAAAATTAATTAAATTATTTCCTACGAGATTAAATATATTCCTAATTGAATTGAATAGGAATAGACGACTTAGAAATTCCTTTGAGAATTAAATGAGCTAGAAGATTTGTAAACGTTGGACGTGAGAGACTTAGACGCTATTCTAGGTCCCCTTTTTGTTACGTGGATTATTTGTTTAAATTATTTTAAAAAGACATGTTAATTGAAATTGAAATATTTTCTAAGGAATTAAAGAAAATATATTTTGAAAACATGAAATGTATATGAAACTGTTTTCATATGATTTAATTGCTTTATTGTATTTTAAATCATGAAAAGAGATTTTGAGATTTATATTACCATGTGGGTATTTTTATAAATATGATGTATTACATATTTATGATTGAGATATGATTTGATTGTACACCATGTCGTGTGAGCACATGGGTGTTGGTGCATGTAGTGCACGGTTTCACCATTGGCAGAGAGAGTTCATTTGGTGTGGTCTACTTCCTTTGTGCGTGGGGCACGAGTAGACGTTTGTGTCGGATCATCACAACAACTGGCCAGGAGGTATCACGCCTACGGAACTAAAAAGCCGGCAAATGTGAGTTAGGAGTCCAGGTAGAGGCTCATGTTCTTGACTCAAGGGTAGTCATGGCGTACGGAGTTGCATGTTGGGCTCTCATACAACCGTCTTCCCTGTTGAAGTGATAGAGAGAAAATCACTTGGGAAAGGTCGGTGTGGTAATTCTACACTATGATGAGTGGACAGAGTTTGTATCCGTTACCCTTGGGAAGGGTGTGTTGTGTGTGAGTATCACGGGGAGTGTTGAGTCACATTACACTGCCTATTATTTATGTGATCTCGTTTGACATGTATATGTGCTATATTACATGTGTTGTTGGAGCATGCTATTTATGAATATTGTAAATTAAATTCATATTTTATAAATGCTCAGTTGAAAGTAATTAATGTGGAAGAAAATGATAATATGCCATGATTAATAAGTATAAATGAAACGAATATATTTATACTTGTTGTTGTATACCTTAGTACCCTTGGGGGAGGTTGTGCGTGTTGGCATAGTGATTCATGTGGCTAGCGGAGGCTAGTGGTGGACCGTAGGCTTGACTTGAGTTGAGGACTTAGAGATTGTGGTTAGTAGCCTTAGAGATTGTGGTTAGCAGCCTTGTGATTGTGGTTAGTAGCCCTGTGATTGTGGTTAGTAGTTTGGTGATCGTGGTTAGTTGTGTGAACTCTTTTGAAGATGTGAGGTTAGGGATGATTTTTGTATCAATTGATAATTGAGGCCTTAGAGAAGGTGAGTGATGAGTTGTGTGAGATTTTGATTAATGAGAAGGGGTTATGATTAGGGATTTATTTAGTACTCGAGGTACCGTAGCTTGACAGTCTCGGTTCTTGTGCTTAGTTCATTCCCCTAAGCATTCCTTGTACGGTGTTTTGTACACTAGTACGTGGTCGTTGACTTGTATGTCATTCCTAGATTCCTTGGTTACGGCGTGGTGCCGAACCTCTTCCTCGTGGTATCATTTGATTTGGTGGAGTTGGAAACGGATGGTGGTCTTCCGTGAGTCCAACGTGTTGTTCTTCCTTTATTGTCCTTTTGGGCATTATAGGAATCCGTGGAGTTGTTCATTCTTATGTGGCTGTCATTTCGAAAATGGTGCTTTCTAAGTTTTGAATGTAAACTTTTGTATTTAAAAGGAAAAACCCGTTTTCGCCTACCCCCGAATAAACGAACAGTTTTAATACTTATAAAATGATCTTGAGATCTTCTTTGAAATGATTTTCAACTTTTAAAAGCCTGTGATGGCGACTGACGGAGACCGGGGGCAAGACGGTCATTTTTACTGTGTGATTTCTAAAAAGAAAACTATTTTATCACTTGTCTAGAGATTCTGAGATTTTGAGACTTCTTTCTCAAAATCTCAACTTGTAGTATTTTGAAAGGTGGTTTCTTGTTTCACCTTTTCTTCGGATCGTTCTAAGTCTCGGTTAGGAGGCTTGGTGTTGTTCAGTGCACACTTATAGTGTTGCCTTTCCTTTTCTTTGGGTTGTTGATGTCACCATCTAGGTGATTGGGGTTTTTCACTTGTTAGGGGCATGGATGCCGAATGAAATGGTTTGAGTTTTAAAAACCTTTTTCTTAAAAACTATGGAAATCCTTGGGATTCCTCTTTTAATCACTTTCATACTCGGCCATTCGTTTTTGGTTCCCTTGTCCACTTGTGGTGTTCCTTTCTGGTTCATTCGTGGTGTTCTTTCCTTGTTTGGGTATTCTTAACCTTGACATTGTGTCTCGGTTATTTGTTGGTGTAGCATTGGGACTTCTTTTCCCTTGCTTGGGTTCTTGGCTCTTACGTGGTTTTTCTTATCCTTAGTGAGAGTGTTGGTGAATTATTAATATTGTTGGAGATAGCAATTGAGGTTTGTTATATATATATTGTATATATATATATATATATATATATATATTGATGATAGTGTTATGAGGTAAATGTGATGATGTGATTTAAGGCATTGAGTAAGAAATATGATTGAGGTGATCTAACCTTTGAGAGGTAGATTTTCCCTAGGACTGGGATGAGGTTTGTCGTATATAAATATATATATGTACAATATATATATATTGTACATATATATATATATATATATTGAGGATGGTTGTGTTAGTACGCAAGGACGTGGGTGTTTTCCTTCATGTGTTATCGGGGTGTAGGATTTGAGCCTTCCTTGGTACTATTGGTGGATTTTGTTTCCTGTGGATATTAGAGGTGAGTGTGTTTCCCTCTGTTGGATTTGGTGGTTAGCGTGGTGAGCATTGATGATTGTTAGATTTGACTTGGGTTGTTGTGTACCTAGTGTACATTGGTGAGAGTAGTGTAGACTACTGGTGTTGGGTACTTGGAGTACGAGTTTTAGAGACTCATGTTGTGTATTTATATATATATACGTGTAGATATATATATATATATTCCCTATATACTTATGTATACTCGTTTACGATGGTATATGAGCGTGTTGACTTGGGTTTGCGTGGATGGGACTAGTTGGGCTATATTTATATCTTATTAGACGGTTTAGCTTTACCTAAACTACCAGAGGATGTGGTAGTTAGAGTATTCTTTCCCACTGAGCTTATTTGCTCACAGGGGTATTTCACTTGCCCCCTGGTATTCACACGCCAGGTTGCAGGAATTATACGGCTATGGGCAGGATGCGGTGCAACGGCAGTTTTCCTTGGTTTTCTTGTTACAGGTTTTGGAGTTGCGTTGGGTGATGCGGTTACTGTTGCAGCACGACTGGGTTTGGGGACGATAGGTATCCGCTTTCAGTTTCTCTACCCATTGTTATGGGATTGTTATGTATTTTCTTTTGGGAGCCAGTCTGTTGGCATATCCCTGTTGATGTATCTTTTATTTCCTGTAATTATTCTTTCAGGATGTATTGTATCTATTCCGCACAGTTAGGTGCTCTTCTGTATTTTTATTCGAGCATTTGTGGCTCTGTTGATGTTAGAGGGTTTGGAGGGGTTTTGGTTCCTTTCCACTACCTCGGCCCTATTAGGATTGATGAATGTGGGGCTTGGAAGCCATTGTGATTATTGAATTGCTATTGGCAGGTTCTTGTGTTGTGGTTGTTGTCCGGATGTTCCATTTACAAACGGAACTCTGCCGGATTTTCGTTAGATTCCGCTGCTTTGTTTATTATCCATTTGGGTATTAAATATACCATTTCTACCATTAACCCATATGTTTTCTTGGTTAATGATGTCTTAGTTGGTCATTTGTATTAAGGATCACATCCTGGATTCCTCGGATGTCCCTATTCGGGAGTCTTAGGAATTTAAGAGCGTGCCAGTTGGTATTGGAGGATGCTAGTGAGTTTCTAGCATTCTACTTGACATGGAGTATATTTTTATTGTTATTCCATGTGTCTCTTTGTTGTTGTTGACTCTAGTAGTCGTTTGACTAGCGTCATCCCTTGGAGATTCGCTGATTCTCTAGATTTGAGTTTCGGGAATCTTAGGGGCGTGACAGCATGGTATCTGGGCATTCATTGCAACCCTTTGTGGGTGTTTGATGACCTTCAGTCATTGGTTTTCATTTGTTTTTCGTTTCTTTTTACTTCCGCAATCACTCCCTTAGCTCTTAGGCTCGGGTTTCGGAGTCCTAGGAATTTGGGGCGTGACAGCCCAACTCTACTTCACTTTTCTTGTATATTTTAGCTTCTTTACACCTGATTCTTGATTACCGAAGCTTTCTAATGTATTTGTTTGATCTGTTAACTCAATCAACTCGACACACACTCAATAACTCTCAACATGACTCAACAACGCTCAACATGGTTATTGATCAGAACATGCCATTACACACAAATATTCTAATAATATGCATCCAAAGTTGTTAAATATTATGAGGCACTTTACTAATAATAGGAAATTGCTTAGACACACCAAGACTCGGTTTGCTACTTCGTTCATCACATTATCAAGTATCCACAAGTAAAAGGATCACTTGAGCAAGATGATTACTTCCGAAGAATGGGGTCGTTGTAAATGGGAAAAAGAGCATGCAGATAAAAGAGTAGTTTCGTATGTATTGATGCATTCTTTTTGGAATACAATCATCTTTAGCCCTGAAGTTTTTAGTCCTCTTGTTCATGTGATGAGATTAGTTGATAGTGAAAGAAAGCCTCCCATGGGATACATTTATAAGGCTATGGGTAGGGCTAAAAAAATTATTACAAAGTCATTTAGGGAAAAAGAAGAGAAGTACAAGCAAATATTTGCATTTATTAATAAGAGGTGGGATGCTCAACTTCATCGCCCTTCACATGCCACCGGTTATTATTTGATTCCCGAGTTCTTTTATTCAAATCCAAAAATTGATGAAGATGCAAAGATTGAAAAGGGTTTGTATGAATGCATATAGCAAGGTTGGTCCTCAATACTAGAAAACATACAAAAAAGCCTCTTTCAAAATGAATTTCCAATTAGACAGAGAAAAACATGAGGGCCAGGTAAACTATATTAAGTTCATACATCTTTTATTAATTTATTTGTTTATATAGACAATCGAGTTTCATTAGTTAATTTAAACTTGAAGCTAAACATCATTTGTTAACAATTGTAATAGTTTATTGGTGGAGAGCATATGGCAAGTCCACAAAAAGTCTCCAAAAGTTTGCTATGAAGATTCTAAACCTTACATGTAGTGCCTCTGGTTGTGAATGAAACTGGAACATGTTTGAACATGTAAGTATCTTGTAACTAGAGTGATTTTTATGTGTTAAAATTTTAATGCTCATAACTTAAAATTGAATTTATTGTACCTTTATAACAAGAAAATAAATAGGCTTGCTCAAACAACATTGAATGATTTAGTATTCATCAAATACAATATGGCATATGTGTCGATATAATATGTGTGACACTCTTATACTATGTTCGGCACGCTTGAATGGAATGGAATGCAAATTAGAATGGAATCAAAATGAGAATGAGAATGAGAATGGAATGGAATACCCATTCTCATTCTATTGTTTGGTTGTAAATATAAACAACATTAGGAATGGAATGACTTTAAATTTATTTTTCCACAAATACCCCTCTTAATGATAAATATATAATTTTAACAAAGTAATATTATTTTTTAATTTTTTTTACAAAAAATGGTGAAAGGTAACAAGAATAGTGTTGATGAGCAATGGCAGTGGTTTGTGTACTTAAAATCTAAGAGGGTTGTTTTAGTCATTTTATGTTTTAAAAGTATTACTAAAGGAATGAAATGATCATTCCATAGGTTTACTAATGGAATGAAATTTCATTTCAATGAATGAATTTTCATTCCGAAGGAATGGTCATTCTCATTCAATATATGGTACCAAACAAAGGAATGGAATGAATGACCATTTCATTCCTGCATACCAAACATGACATTAATCTCATTATACTTGATAACATTGATGATATCAACGAGTGGTTGACAAGGAAAATGGATGATAGTGATCCTAATGCAAAAGATGATCTAGTCTTTGCTGATGAAGATTCCTTGACATGGGATTTTGTATCTAGTGTCGCTGGTATTGGAAAAGACAACGGGCAACGATCTAGATCAAAATCAAGTTTGTGGCCAACCACAAAGGAAGTTGGAAGCTCCTCTTTAGTTCGACTCATAGATGTGGCTGAGGAAGAGGAGCATTCTGAAGAAAGAAAAGAAGATCCCGAGAATTATGAATCTTATAGTGATGATGAAGATGATGCCATACTTGATGATGATAATGATATTTAGATATTTTTTTTTTGTCTTTTAGAAAGAAGTGAACATTTTCTTTTGTTAGCTAATTATTTAGTTTAGTTAATTTTTACATCTTTTTGCTAGTAGGTTGAATATTGAACTAGAGTTTTTTTTATTAACCCAATGTTTTCATCTTTATATTTATTATTACATATTTTATTAAGTTCATTTTATTTTCCTTCATATTATATATGTTGCGCCTCTCTTCAGTCAAGCGCACACCTCGCCTTGCGCCTCAGGTTCCAAAAGGCCTTGGCGCCATTGTGCGCCTTGAGGCTTTAACAACTATGTATTAGACAATAGTTTCACACTTCTCAAAAATGGTATACACCACTA
The DNA here is from genome assembly GCA_963922005.1 of Cornus suecica. Classification (NCBI taxonomy): domain Eukaryota; kingdom Viridiplantae; phylum Streptophyta; class Magnoliopsida; order Cornales; family Cornaceae; genus Cornus; species Cornus suecica. The sequence continues at coordinate 40,995,257 of OY998242.1, forward strand.
ACAACAATAATAATAATAATGCCTAACATTTGAGTAAAAGTGTTGCACCAAGAATATTTCTCCCACGAGGTGTTGGGCTTAGTGTTTATTTTTTCACCAACAAATGTTATCGATTTTCAATAACATATTTTTAAATAAAAAACAATTATCTCAATCTCTCATAAAGTTTAAGTAACTTACACTGTATAGACCATTCAAATTTATTACTTTTTTTAATGTGAAAATGTTAAATAATATAGGGGATATCAGCATCTCAAAATATGTAGGTGTTGTGTCAAACAATGTATAAGACATTTTAGTCTTAATTATTACGACATATCATAAATTTAACGTTGCGTACTTTTCAAATTTATTACTTTGACTCACTTTAAATCTATTTGTTGGTTGTTGGAAACTAATGTTATGTAAAGAAAAGTCAATTATATACTTAAATTGTTATATAAAAGAAGGATAAAATTTTCATTATATAAAATTAGAATACTATCACAAAATCCCCCTCTACTTTAAAGTTTTTTCATAAAACTCCATAAACAAATAAAATTATATAGTACAACCTCCCTATAATTTTCAAAATGCTATCATGTTAGTCCTTGTAGGTTATTTAGCCGTCAACTTGTATTGACATCCGGTCATATATGACAAAAATACCTCTCTATTGATAAATATTCTAAACTACCATCAATCTCTTTTTTAATCATAATAGTTCTAAGATCACAAAAACAATTATACCATAAAAAATTATAAAGGACAATTAGATCATTTTAAGTTGATATTAACGGCTCTGATATAAATTAGGGACTATGTTATATACTTTTATAGTACATGGGGTGTGTGATAGTAAAGAAATCATATATTTTAATAATAAAATGGCCTTTTATGATACCTCAATAAAATTCGATCAATCAACATGTTAGAAAATAAAAATACGCAATGATGCACGTCAAACGGGGTTAAATATAATGATTAAGAACGGTCCCTTACGACGACAAGGTTTAATCTATCCCAAGTGCACGAATCGTATTGTAGCACAAATCGGCTTGAGAAAGTGAATATCGATCCCACAGAGACTTGAATTATACACTTTAGTAATCTAAAAGTATTGAATTATGTTTGAAAAAAGTTTTGATTTGTTTTGAGATTTGTAACTAATTAACTAAAAACAGTATTTAAATGAGTTTGTGATTCAAGGTAGAGAACGAACTAGGGTTTTCATGTTCCACCAATAATCGTATAATATAGCTATCTACCTGCTCAATTGCAAGAGGGCGATCCATCACTATGAATCAGATCGTACTGCAAATAGTCGAATACGTCCCAAAAAAGATATTATCCACTAGATTCGCTACAACCTATCTCCGAACAGATTGTGACTAGTACATGTCATCTAATTTACTTTAATCTACTCCTACTGCATAAAATTAAACTAAAGCATGTCTATATCACCTCGCCGAGGCTTGGCCTATGTAAACCTAGGGTTTCAAGTGTTAAGCACCATTGTGTAGAAAATCACTCTATGTTTAATATAACATAATTGGTTGAGATAATGCATTCATTCAATCTAAGAAAATAATTAGAATAAATATAAAATCCCGTGTCATGAATAACTACGGTCACAGATCTACACAATCATCACAGTGTTGTCACAGTTTTCCCTCGTTACAATTGAAACAAATAAATAACTACATTACTTGGCTAGGATTTTGCTAGAAAACCCTATATATCGAATTAGTTGCTCATGGTGGTGAGTGACTGCATTATTGATGTAGAAATGGCCTCCATGATCTTCTTTTCCAGATCTCTAAGTCTTGAATGACTCATTCTCTTTGAATGGTATGAATCTCCAGAGATAGTGCTCTGGAAATTATGTAAATTAAAAGCTCTCCAGATCTGTAGCAGACCTTGATATTTATAGAAGAAGTTGAGAAGAGTTCTGCTTGTATTTAACTTGTCCCACTTAAGTATGATTCCTCTTTTGACGTGTTTCTCCTTAAATATGAGCCAAGCCCTTCAATTAGATGTATTATATGTCATATACACATGCTTAGAGGTGTTAGAGTCGAAGATATGTCAAAAGAGTTCAATTCGGATCAGGACTCGAATTACCGGCTTTTTCTTAAGCGTAGCTTAGTCCTAGGCTAAAATTCATAAGCGTAGTTTTTGATGTTTCTAGGCACTTTTAGCTACTGTAAGTGTACCAAAATACTTGGAAACCACTTTTCTTGAATATTTCTCCATTAGAACCCCCTCGACTCCTTTGGTATGTTTCCCGATGTTACGGCTCTGAAAAATATCATTTTTGCCCTCCAGGAAACACATTTTGCTTGAAAACTCCTCATTTGCTCTCTTTGTGGATAGATACAAGCATGTCTTTGGTTAATTCACTAAAGTTAGCTCATTTCTTCGTTAAGCTCCTGAAACACGCTTTAACACACAAACCGCATAAAATACTAAATAATATAATGATAAGACATAACAATAGTGAGTTAGGGGCCTAAAATGGAAAACATTTGACACCTATCACACCCCCAAACTTACACATTGCTAGTCTCTTAGCAATGAACACAGAAGAACTTTAAAAACATCCCATGATGACTTATCTATCCTAACTACTTACACTACTCTCTTGCTTTCGTGAAGGTCGACGATTACACTTAGCATGTGTAACAAGCCTTTTAAATCCCTCGGCAACGTCGAATGGACGAGTTAATTCTCGTGAGGGTTAGCTATACTACTCACAACTTCTCCATTTTTCATCCTCACGCATTCATGCATTTACACACTCATTAATCTATTCATGCTACCATGTATAAGATAGCATAGATACAATCATTCTCACTCACTACCAAATAACGACTATCTCAAGCTAATGCTGAGAATGGTCCCACTAGAGTAAATAACTTCGTTAATCTCTACTTCCAATCCGGATAACCTTCCGTGTTTATGTGAACATTCTCCTATGATAGATCAATCAGACTTTGCCATGCTATGTGAAACTCCTTTTTTCCATTTTTTCCACTTTTATCCCTTTTTATCTTTCTAAACTCCGAACTTTCCAGCGAGGATTTTTACTTCCAACCAACTAGGCCCGAGCTTCTTCTTTGGGATTTATGCTCATTAGTTTTCTCTCATTTTTACACGAACACTTTTACTTTGTGGTAAGAAGTCCGGTTACTCAAATTGAAGAACTACTTTTTGCATTTTATTTATATTATTTTTTAAAAAAACATTTCAAAAATTTTCAGATTTCCTCCATACAACTCCCTTTTTCCCCTTTTCATAGGCAAAGATCAACTAATCATACCATAGTGAATATGTGCATGTGTTTATAGGTCAAGATCGTCTTTCTTGGTTTCAATTTCACCAATTCATTCACCTATGTAAAACCACATCACTTCACTAACTCAATCTAATCATTACTCTCATGAGCGGGACTATCGCATCACATACTACTGATATATTATAAACACAAACTCAATCAACTTGTAATGCAAAAACTCATGCATAAAAACAAAGAATTTTTCAAAAAAAAAATCAATTTTTTTTCAATCATTCCTTATAACCAACCAACTATACCTTCCCCCAAACTTAAATTAAACCATCTCCTCATGGTTCACAATCATACTCATGAGAAAGAATATAGTTACCCTTGAAGCGCAATTCCAGAATTTCCTCTCTTTATGCATGTTCTCCCCCAAACTTGAATCGAGCTCTTTGCAGAAATTTTCAATAAAGCACACATACCTAATATCATAGCAAGGGAAAAACAAATACATCATCGATTTCTAGAAATTATTACTCAATATTGCATAAGGAATGATTCTTTTATTGAATAAAATAAACAATGATTTGGCCTTAAGGGCTTACAATCGCTAAGAATTGAAAATTTTCAACCTATCTACTAAATTAAAAACAAACTAATCCTACAAATCCTAATCCCATTATGATTCCTATTCATTCCTTGCTCATACGGCTTATCATACACTTCCACTTGAAAAATGTCCCCAAGAAGTCTTGATAGTCGATTCCACTTCAAGCCTTTCAAAATCCACCTCTTGGTAATGCTTGTGAATGACAAACACTTCTCATTCATCTCTCCCAACCGATAGCCCAATTGCTCTTCAAGAATCCTTGATATCAAAATCGGATATGGGAGATAAAACTCCATCAAATCTCAGCCTTCCACCTTTCCACTCACAATTCGTTGCACCATAATCGTGTTGCCCATAATCAATTCTGGCACCGCTATCCAATATCCATTAAGCATGCAATATAGCACTTTTATCATTATGTACCCACTCTAACTTGTTCTATGGTTTTGGCACACTTGTGATGTAAGCACACAATCTAGGTAAAATTGGCCTGGATTCATATGGTATCTATCCACACTCACGTGCGTATGTTTTGGAATATGCCTATCACATATCTCCATGATCATGTCCGCCTCTGTGAGTGGCTATTCCTTCGGAACTATTTTGAATTTATTGCGTAGGTGATCCGGACACCCAAGTGTTATCTTTCAAATTCACGACACTACCCCTTCATCAACCACTATAGGTTCACTCCATTCATCAATCTTCACCTTTATTACTTCTCGTCCCTCCGGTCCTTCCATAGTCATCCTCTCATAAAATCTCTGAACCAAGTTAGGATACACTCTCAATCCCGCTAGACTCTTCAAATTTTCCAATCCTCTTTCTTTTAGGATTTTCACTCCTGGTGCTATTAGTGGACTTTTCATCGTCTCTGAAAGAAACATCAATTTGTATTGAAGTCGACACTTCATAAACGACCGAGGCGTTGTACGCATTCGTGGTGCACTCGAAGCTTGCATATTTGTATTATCCTCTTCCAAATACCCGTTCATCTTCCTTGTATCTATTATCCTCGAGGTAGCACTATCTTCAAAAATATCCTCTGGATCAGATTCAATTTCATAATCACTTTCTCTCTCATGTGCATTCTCACCCAAAAAAGGAGAAGAATAAACCATATTTCTATGCCTCACAAGCTTTTGTATTGAATTATGGAAATTGTGAACCCTTAAGGTTAAATTTATAGATGAATGATTTGTATTCTACAGGGAAAAGGAATTAGAATCATTGCTGGAGTTGGAGAATATAATCAAATAATTAATCCAACTGTAGCATATACTTGGATTCCGTCTCCTACTCGAACTAGGATATTTTTCTAAATTCCTATCTAAATCCTAAAATTTCCTAAAACCTACTCCTAATTAAACCCTAATAGAGTACAAACACAAAACCATATGAAAAACCCCTTGTTTGGGCAATTTTTAAACTTTTCTGGATAAACTACAATGGCTTGCTACGCTTAAGCATAATCCAATCATAGGCACAAATTGGTTTTTTTTTCCTACACACTTGCCATATCCATGCTTCAATATCACCGTACAGTACAAAATCACACTCCCCCAAACTTAAACACACACATGTCCTCATTGTGTGACCACGAAGCTCAATCGAACCCCAAAAATCATATCACATTCAACGCATGTATCATCCTAGCCTTGGAAATTTACAAAATGAGCAATACCATCACACAAATACAAAAATCTATAATTTTATAAAAGCAAAAAGCAAAAATACACTTAGAGATCGATTGTTTAGACGGTGACATATATCACACTATAATAAATATCCGCCTAACAATTCCACTCTAGCGATACTAAATGACAAAAATAGTAAAGACTATACTACAGCTAAACTAATCATCCGCATCAGACGGTGGTGGTGGTGATGGTGGATCAAGTCTTATATGAAACATATGTGCCTGTAATATGCCACGCACCTCTCTCTAACTATGCCGAAGCTGTATAATATCTTCTTATCGCATCTGCATATCTGTCAGGGTTATCCTCTGTCAGGCCCTATACTTCTCTCTCATTAGACGAGTCTCCTCTCTAGCCTATCTCGTCTCCTCTCTACTCTGCCATAGCTCCTCTCTAAGCGTCGCCTGCCCTGCAAGTAACTCATCAAACTGTGTGCAAATAAGAATAATTGGCATATCGGGAGGCGCCTGAAGCATCTCTCTATCAGCGGCCAATACCCCCTCTCCACGAGGTGGCACGGAATCATCATGTATGGCCTTCGGTCCATCTAGCATATCAGGAGGAACAACTCTAGCCGGAGCTACCATCAGCCTCCTCTGTAACACCATCTCTCCACCCAATCTCACCCACTGGTTCTTCCATAGCCCTGCTATGTAGACACCAGATATATATCTGTCCACATCTACATCCTCATCTATCTCTCTACACCAACATCAGTCATCAAACGCATAACCAAGGTCGGGAATCTCATATGAAATCCGCTATGCCCGAATTTATTCGCACTTCGTGTATCTGCGTATTGTTGGTATAGGCATCTCCATAGGATTTGAGGAAGAGAAATCCAATTGTCGAACTCAAAGGCATAATGTAATATCAAAAATAGGTGTCACCTCTAAGTCGCGTGTCCTTGTGGATGTATTTGGGATCGTAGAATAGTGTCCAGGAATTACAACTTCGGTTGATAATCCGACTTCTTTATGTATTTGTTCCTATCATCGGCAAAACTCCCATCACATTGTAGTCGGACTATCTATGTTAATGCTGGGAATGGCTCTGGCAGAAGCGGAAAATTGGCCACCATCTCTGGTGGACACTCATCCGGTATACCCCATGCTTTTTCGATACTATGCGTCATAATCTCGATCCGCACTTCTCTAACCTCTGTAACCATCCAAAGCTCTCCCCAATAATGTTTTATATGAAGCCAGAACTCTCATATCGGATTTGGGCAAACTGAAGTAGAATGAAGGGATAGAATTGACAATAATCGTCATGATCGAAGACACCGAATAGTCCATGTTGGAACCTCCTCCCTCTCAAAAACCTCCTCAAAGTACGTCCTCTCAATGTTGACCCCTTGAGCATAGCCCGGTCTAACAAATCCTCCACTTTGTCCTCGGGGTCTGCCGGCCTAAGAGACTCCAACGATCCTTGATAAATTCATCGATCCTGAAGAGATGTTCATCTGGGAATGTATCCTTAAGAGGAACACTTTCCTTTGTAGTTTCTACAACAATCCTTGATAAATGGTCTGCTACTACATTCTCCAAACCCTTTTTATCTTTTATGTAACACCCCGTGTTATTTTCCTTTTTCCTGAAATTAATTCCGATTTATTTTCAGTTATGACGTCACTTTTTCATGACGTTCATGTTATCCTTGGTATTTCGCGTGTAAATTTTTCGCATTTAGTTTTAAAGTCGACTGGACGACACTACGCGAGTTCTTGTTATCAACTATACGGTTTTCGTTTCGACATTTAGTGTTTGGAGTTTCGACGGAGTGATGAGACGTTTAGTTTATTCGACGTATAATGTTCCGACGTTTGGGTTCCTACCCTGGTGTATTATTTCAGACTATTTTAGTTATTTGGCATCCCGTGGACTTACGGGGTCACGCGATATTATTTGGAGGTTCCCAATATATATTGGGATTTATTGTATATATATATAAATTTAATTATAATTATATATATATATATATTATTTTAGGGTTAGTTTGTAATTTTGGATGATTGGAGGGTCACTTTCACATTATAGAGATATATGTATATAAGGTGTCACATTTAATTCATTTGGCCACATCATTAAGTTGCATGGACCTATTGAATTTAATGGTACAAAATTCAATTGGAATTGAATTTATAAACATATATATGTATGTATATGTCAAATAGACGACAACCTACTTACTCTTCTCCTTCCTCTTCACGCTGCAACCTCACACTCCATCTTCTCCTTCTCCAACAAGCCGACCACCCTCATTTCCACCACATCATCATCTTCGGCGATTGAGAGAGAGAGAGATGAAGGATTCGGCATGGAGGGTCGCGTAGAGGCGCGACCTGTGGGAGCTGAAGTTCGCCGCAACAGCTGCGGCGAGTTACGGCGATGGCGAGGGTTGGCGCGACCTGGGAGGAGGTCGTCAGCGAAGCAGGTGGTGGCTGTTGGTGGTCGCTGGAGCTGCGCACGGTGGAGCGGCAGCAGTTCGTGCGACAAAGTCGGTTCGGCCAGACTTCGACCATTTTTTTGGTCATCTTCCCGACCTCGGTTTGGGCTAAAATTCGGAGGGTAGCTTCGTCTCGGTGCTAGGTACGTCATACTAAAATTTTATAATTTTTTGTTGAGCGGTTTGTCAGGAAATCGCGTTTATAGGTTAGAATTTTCATTTGGGTTATTTTAGATTTACCCAAATTGATTAACCTATTACTAATGGGCTTCGTATATATCATATAGGTTGTCGAGACGGACGTTTCGGTATATTCAAAATATTATTCGGGTGACTTTGGTCGGTGGGCTCCATATACGGGCGTCGATACTGTTCACGGTGGGCCGTTTCAGGCTGTTCTGTAAGCGTAAATTAAGGTGGAAAATTTTATTCTCACTTTCGTATCATTGACGTGGTTTGGGTGTGCAAACCCTTATTTATTTTAATATAGATATATTAAATTATGAATTTAAATATCTATAATTGAGTTAGAATCGAGGCAGGACTTAGAAATTAATTTGATAAATTAATTAAATTATTTTCCTATGAAATTAAATAAATTCCTATTTGAAGTGAAAAAGAATAGGTGGCTTAGTTCCCTTTTTAATGTGTTAGGGAATATGTGAACGGGAGGGATGTGAAAACTTAGACGTTATGCTAGATTCCTCTTATGATACGTAGACTATTTGCTTTAAGGGAATTAAAAGCATGTTTAAATGAATGAACTTGTATACTTGTGGATTAAAGTATAAGTTTACGAATTGCAAGCATGATTATGTGATATAATTACTTGTCGTGGTTTATTGCATTAGTGTTTTAAAAGCATGTGAAAGAGATTATAAGATTCATGTGGTAGCATGTGGATATTTTCATAAATATGATGCATTACATATTTATGTTGAGACATGATTATTATTGAGGCCCTGGATGCATATAGAGAACATTATGTAGTGTCAAATCATGGTGTTCGTATATGTGGGGTGTGTAATCATGTGGGTGTCTTTGTGTCGAATTGTCACAACAACTGGCCAGAGGGTGTTTCCCTACCTATGGAACTAAAAAGCCAAAAAGGTGGTATAGGGTGAGTCGTCTCATTCTCGAAGTCGCGGGTCATCTCGTGCATCCGTTATTCGGATCTTTTGTTGCGGGTCGTCTCGTGCATTCGTTTTTACGAATATTTTGTCACGGGTCGTCTCGTGCAAACCGCATTCCTTGTTGAAAGTGAAGTGTCATCAATCACTTGGGAAGAATCGGTGCGGTACTCTTTACTCATGGTATGAGTGAGTGCGTATTCGTTAACCTATGAAAGGGCAAAGGGTGGTGTTGAGTCACATTGTATTGCATAGCATTATGTGATTTCATTTGACATGTATATGTGATATTATTACATGTGATGTTGGAGCAGGTTTATTTGTGTTATTATTACCTGTGGATTTTGGAGCATGTTAATTATGAATATTGCAAATAAATTGATATCTTTATAAAATGCTCAACTGATAGTGATTTATGTGAAAGAAAATGATTACATGCGGTAATTAATAAAGTATAATGAAATGTATATTTTTATACTTGTGATTATATATTTATGTGCCCTTGGGGGAGGTTAAGTATATAGGCGTAGTGACCTCTGTCGATAGTTGAGGTTAATGATGGATTGTAGAGTCGATGTTGAGTTGATTGCGAGTATCAACGGTGAGTTGAGGCCTTGAGAAGGTGGATGATAGTCTTGTGGTTTTGGTTGGTTGCATATTATTGACCCTTGATGTTTCTTTCCCACTTAGAGGGATGTATCATTTATCGTACTTTTGAGGTTTTGAGTGCGGTTAGGCGAGGTTGTGATTGAACTTGTCTAGTTGAGTGGTAATGGTCTCTTGATTCTGTTGGTAATCTAGAGAGTTGGTATCAAATGTGAAATTGAGGTTATAATGGATTAGAAGAGGTATTGATTGAAACTAGTTAGTTCCGTGGTATCGGCCACTAGTTTTCCCTTTTCATGATATTAAGGGGTCTAAGTGATTTTATTAAGTACTCGAGGTACTGTAGCTTGACAGTCTTGGTTCTAGTGCTTAGTTTATTCCCCTAAGCATTTCTTTTACTGTACCCCGTATACTAGTACTTATCTTTGACTTATATGTCACTCCTTGAGTCGTCGGTTAAGGCATGGTGCCGAACCTCTTCCTCGTGGTGTCATTTGATTTGTGGAGTTGGAAACGGATGGTTGTGTTCCATTAATCCAACATATTGTTCTTCCTTCATTGTCCTCTTGGACATTATAAGAATCCTTGGAGTTGTAGTCACTCTTATCTGGCTGTCTGTCGAAAACGGAGTTTTTCAAGTTTTGAAAACAAACTCATTGTATTTTAAAGGAAAAACCCGTTTTCGCCTACCCCCGTAGAAATGAAAAGTTTTAGTACTTTATAAAATGATCTTAGGATCTTCTTTAAAAGGATTTTTAACTTCTAAAAGCCGGTGATGGCAACTGACGGAGACCGGAGGCAAGACGGTCATTTTTACTATGTGGTTTCTTAAAGGAAAACTATTTTATTACTTTTCTCGAGATTCTGAGGTTACGAGACTTCTTTCTCAAAAACCTCGACCTGTAGAGTTTTGAAAGGTGTTTTCTTGTTCACCTTTGCTTCGGATCATTTCTAAGTCTCGGGTATGAGGCTTGAGTTGTTCAGTGCACACATATAGTGTTGCCTTTCACTTCTTCTTGGTTGTTGATGTCACCACCAAGGTGATTTGAGTGGTTACACATGTTAGGGGTATGGATGCCAAGTGGATTGGTTTCTTTTACCCGGGTGTTCTCCCTAAACATTCGTGGTGTTTTAACCTTGACATTGTTGTCTCGGTTATCTGTTGGTTAGCATTGGAATTTCTTTTCCCTTGCTTTGGTTCCTTGACTCTTATGTGGTTGTCATGAGAGTAGTGTTCAGGTATTCTCCGAGATTCGACCATTTAGCGTTCCTTATCCATAATGAGAGTATTGGTGATTTGTTAACCTTGTTGGAAATGGTATTTTGAGATTTTCGTATTGTGATATGATGAGGTGATTCCATCCTTGAGGTATAGATTTTCTCTAGCAATGAGACGATGTTTCTTGTACATATATATATATATATACATATATATATATAGATGACGGTTGCGTTAGTACGCAAGGACGTGAGTGTTTCTCCTCATGTGTTCTCGGGGAGTGAGTTATGAATATTCCTTGGTACTAGTGGTGGATTTTGATTCCTGTGGATATTAGAGGTGAGTGTGTTCTCCCTCTGTTTAGATTATCTAGTTAGTGTTGTGAGCGCTTGATGATTTGTTAGATTGGACCTTAGTGTCGTGTACCTAGTGTACGTTGGTGAAAGTAGTGTAGACTACCGCTGTTAGTACTTGGAGTACGAGTCTTAGTTGTACCTTATAGACTCATGTTGTGTACTTATATATATATTCCCGATATGTATACTTATATATATGTATATATATATATATCCCTGTTATATACTCGTTACAGTAGTATATGAGCGCGTGCCTTGGGTTTTCGTGGCTGGGTTATGTTGTGGGCTATATATCTTGCTAGATAGTTTAGCATTTCCTAAACAGTCAGAGGATGTGGTAGTTAGGATATCTCTTCCCACTGAGCTTATTTGCTCACAGGGGTATTTCATATGCCCCCTGGTATTCCCACGCCAGGTTGCAAGAAATGTTACGGCTACGGACATCATGCGATGCAACGATAGCTTTCTTTTATTTTCCTTGTTACAGGTTTTGGAGTTGCGTAGGGTGATGTGATTACTGTTGTAGCGCGACTGGTTTGGGGACAATAGTTATCTGCTGTCAGTTTCTTTACCCATTTTGGATGGGATTGTTATATATTTCTCTTGGGAGCCAGTCTGTTGGCATATCCCTATTGGTGTATCTTTTATTTCCTGTATTTATTATTTCAGGATGTTGTTGTATCTATTCTGCATTGCCATGTGCATTTCTGTATTCTTATTCGAGCATTTGTGGCTCTATCTATTATAGAGGGTTGTGTAGAGGTAGCGGTGCTTCTTTCCACTGCCTCGGCCCTAATAGGGTTGATGAATGTTGGGCATGTGAGCCATTGATATTATCGAATTGTTATTGGCAGGTTATTCTGTTGTGGTTGTGTGTCCGGATGTTCCATTTACAAACGGAACTCTGCCGAATTTTTGTTAGATTTCGCTACTTTGTTCTATCATTCATTTGGGTATGAAATATACCATTTTTATCATTATTCCATACGTTTTCATGGTTAATGATATCTTAGTTGGTCGTTCATATTAAGGATCACATCATGGATTCCTTGGATGTCCCGGTTCGGGAATCTTAGGAATTTAGGGGCGTGTCTATTGGTATCAGAGGATAGTATTGAGTTTCTAGTATTCGATTAGGCATGGAGTATATTTTTCATTGTTATTCCATGTATTTTCTTGTTATTGTTGACTCTAGAGGTCGTTTGACTGACGTCATTCCTTGGAAATTCGTTGATTCTCTATATTAGAGTTTCGGAAATTTTAGGGGTGTGACAACATGGTATCAGAGCATGATGACTAAAGGTAATTTTTCGTAGGGGTGAAATGACATTTTTACCCTTTTGTAGGTGTTTGATGACTGAATGTCATTTGTTCTCGTTTCTTTTTACTTCCGCATTCACTCCCTTAGCTCTTAGGCTCGGGTTTCGGAGTCCTAGGAATTTGGGGCATGACATTTTATCTCCAAATTAAATTATTGTAACAATAAATTCATCGAATAAGCCTGGATTTGGAGTCTTTCTTTGTCAGCAAATGTCTCAATGCTGCATGATCCAAATATACTACCATCTTGGTTCATAATAGATATGATCTGAATTTATCCAAGGCAAACACAACTCTTAGCAACTCATTCTCTGTTGTTGTGTAATTTATATGTGCGTCATTCAGAGTCTTACTAGCATAATATACCGCGTTGGGCAACTTCTCCTTTCTTTGTCCTAATACTGCTCATATGGCATAATCTGAAGTGTCGCACATCAGGTCAAAAGGAAAAGACCAATCCGATGGGCACATGATTAGGGTTGTAGAGAGTTGTGTACGAAGCTCCTCAAAAGCACAAAGACACTCTTCATCAAAGACAAAGTTCGCATCTTTAGCTAATAAGTTGCATAGTGGTCAGGCGATCTTACTAAAATCTTTAATAAATCGTCTATAAAATCTGGCATGACCCAAAAATGATCTTATCTGCTTAACAGATGTGGGAGGAGGCAATTTTGAAATAAGCTCAACTTTCACCTTATCTACCTCAATCCCTATTTTTGATATTATATGGCCTAGTATTATACCCTCTTAAACCATAAAATGGCTCTTTTCCCGACTCAAAATCAAGTTAGTCTATCTACATCTCTTGAGCACGAGTGCCAAATATTTCAAACAGACCTCAAAGGTTACCCCAAAGACCGAGAAATCATCCATGAACACTTCTAAAAAATTTTATACCATATCAGATAATAGTAACATCATACACCTCTGGAAGGTAGCTTGCACATTACACAAACCAAAAGGCATTCTTCTATACGCAAATGTACCATACGGGCATATGAAAGTGGTTTTCTCCTGATCAACAGGATCAATCACCACTTGGTTATAACCGGAATATCCATAAAAAAAGTAATAATAACTCTGTCCAACCAACCTTTCTAGGATTTAATCAATAAACGGCAATGGAAAATGATCATTCCTAGTATGTGAATTGAGTATTTTATAATCAATGCAAACACGCCACCCAGTGGTGGTACGTTATAGAATCAACTCACCTTTAGAGTTAGGCATAACTATGATACCTGATTTCTTTGGTACCACCTGTGTCGGGCTTACCCATATATTATCAGATATGGGGTATATGATACTCACATATAGCAACTTCACAACCTCCTTCATCACCACATCTTTCATGTTTGGGTTCAATCTCCGTTGCATTTCCCTTGATGGTTTTGCAATCTCATCTAAATGTATGCGGTGCATGCAAATTTACGGATCTATTCCTCTAAGATCAGCAACACTCCATCCTATTGCCTCTTTATTCTCACTTAAGACCTCGACTAGACTCAATTAATGTTCTTTTGTCAGCTTTGATGAAATATTTACAGGAAGAGTCTCATCCGGTCCTAAAAAGACATATTTCAGCTTCTTAGGCAATTCCTTGAGTTCCAAGGTAAGAGGATTTATTAGAGATGGTATTGATGGTGTACTCGAAAGCGTGGGAAATGGCTCAATCAACACTTTCCATGGTTGGGCTTATAATGAAGCTTCTATTTCAGCAAAATCCTCATTATTAAATCTTATTTGCCCATCCCAGTGATCTGGTTCAGTCTCCAACCTTACTCCAGTCATCAACGACTCTAACTCATCTTTCTCTAACATCCTTAATGCGAACTCCTCTACTATATCATCCATCTCATCAATATAAAAACATTCAACTGACTCTGGGATTTGATGATTGGCATCGAACACATTCATTATCACTTTCAGGTTTTCAAAAGATAAATCCATAGCCCATGTTCTGCAATTGATACACGTATTAGCCGTAGCTAAAAATGGTCCTCCTAATATCACATGGATATGTTTCTTTGAATCCTAAACAGATCATGTGTTGAGAATTATGAAATCTACTAGAAGTAGAACATGTCCGCCTGAACAATGACATCTTTCAGAATTCCTCTCGCCTGATTAATTGATCTATCTGCTAATTAAAGCACAACCGAGGTAGGACCGAGCTCTCCCAACCCTAGCTGCTGATAGACTGAATATGGAAATAAGTTGAAACTCGCACCTAGATCAAGAAGAGCTCTACCAATTTTCTGGTCACTAATGACACAAAGAATAGTGGGAGCACCGAGATATTTCCTCTTAGGTGGTGTGTTACTTAATAGCAATGAACTCACTTGTTCAGTCAACAGAATTTTCTTCGGGACCTCTGATCTACTTTTTTTTTTTGAGCATAGAGGTCACTCAAAAACTTATCATAGGTGGGTATTTGGGTTATGATGTCTAAGAAAGGAAAATTGACCTTGACCTGTCGTGTAAGAACATTTATAGTATTATCTGTGTTTTACATGTTCTAGAAAATAACCATGTTGAGTGAATTGTCATGTTGAGAGTTTTGTGTTTTTGCAATTGAGTTGTTAGTAGGATCATTTCTATCTCGAGAAAGAAGTCAAGGAGTGTGTCAAAGCAAAGAAAGCTACCAGAGGGCAAAATCGTCATTTCCAGACATCGTCACTTCACCGGAGGGCAAAAATGTCATTTCCAAACATCATGACTTCAACCAAAAGCATCGGGAGTTCGAAATGACCAGTCTAGCTCAAATTTAAAAAAATGCAAAAGATGCAACATACCTACGTTGTCAGAGGCTGAAACAGGACAACTTGGCTCTGACCTACGCTGTGGTTTTAGAGCTGGGAGGGGACCCTACGCCCTAGACCTATGCCCAAGAATAGGTCCAAATAAGGTAATTCTTGAACCTATTATCAAGAGCTTGAAGTCAGCTTTCCAATGATATATTACACGTCTCAATCCAATGTGTGTAGGTCCAGATATGATCAAAATAGTGAGAGGTGTCCTGCAGAAAAAACTTGAAATTTCATAATCGGGCTGAAATTTTATTTTGACTCAAATTGATTCGTGTTGACCCGGATGACCTTGAGTTCGACCCAAACACCTATAAGAACGTGTATATCGTATATTATACATGAGATTAAAGGGTTTGGCTCAGTTGAGTGTGAAATTACACAAAAGGGTAAGGTTAGGGTTTCTCCTCAGCATAGTCTATAAATACCAAGTTCTACAAGAGAGGAGGCAACATCTTTGAGAGATCTCTGCAATATTTTATCATTCATATTCTTCTACAAAGATATTGATATATAGAGAGAAAATATCATTGAGTGATTCTTCTAGATCTTTCTTGTTTTGGAGTTGATTCTATCGTGTTTCTACATCGACAATCTTATACACAATTGAATTGTATAGATTCTAAAAAATCTACACACCGCTGATTGCAACTTGGTTGTGTTGATCCATTTGTGAAACGGAGCCGTCTGAGTGTGGAGATCGGAGCGAGAAGTATCATGGTTATTTGTTTTGTTGAGAAATAGAGTCGTTAGAGTACGGAGCGGAATGAGAGCTTCGTGGAGCACGAGTGATTCAAGGGTTTCAGACTACGAGTAGAGGTAGGCATATCAAGAGTGATTGTAAGTATAAAACTCTCATAGAGTCTGTACTTGTTGATTCATAGTGCATCGGTACCTGAGTGTACCCATGGTTTTTTCCTTGGAATGTTTCCTTGGTTTTTCCACGTATAATTCTTTGTGTCGTCTCTTGATTTATTTTCTGCACAACATTGATGTTTGCTTGATATTGCTTGAATGATGTGGTTTAAGAATTAGGGTTTTGTGATTGAATTAAAATTAACTTTTTCGCAATTAAATATTAATTTGTCAATAAATCCACAAAAAGCCTATTCACCCCCCTTTAGGCTATTTTCACCATCGTCTAGGTAATTTCATGTCGGAATGTGTCTAATATATCCGTCTCTTTATGCTTACCATATCTGGTTGACTCTCGAAGATGTTGAGGAAAAGGTGTTACCGCCTCATAACTTGCTCTATCCGGCTCTTCTGGTAATGTTTGATTTATATCTTCCTCCGCCTAAGGTTGATCTTTCTGTACCTCTTCATCCCCCTTACGTTTGCCCATCCTTTCTTCATACTACTACTCAACCTATTTTTCTACCTTCTATCCACTTCTTAAAGTCGTGATGGCTTGGACTATCTCATGAGTACTTTCAGTGAACGATCCAAGTTCCATCGCTTGTCTACTTTTTGGATTTGCCACCGACTGACTAGGAAATCTTCCCTCCTCTCGTCTATTCAAGGTGTTATCTAGTTGCCCTATTTGGGTTTCTAACTCTGAAATGTCTTAAGAGTGAGAGCCCATCATATTCTGCAAGCCTCTTAAGGTCTCTGCCAGATCACTGTCATATAAGTCAGATGGTTTAGGTGGTGGGGTTTGACTTTTTTGTGTTTAGTAATTAGTAGGACGGTTCGCTTGAGAATTCGGCTGAAAATTATGATTATTGTATGATTGTTGGGAATTGAATGACTGTTGGTTCTGATTGAACCATGGCTGAGGATTCTCTATATTTTGAGAACAATATGATAAATTTGGATGATTATGCCAACCCGAATTATATGAATTAGAATAAGAATTATTGTTTGAGTTGGTCCATGTTGCATTCATCTTAGCGGAAATTATTTCATTACCCTGATGCTCACTTTGGGAATGGTCATGTCCTATTACTTGTTCTCTAACATCATCATCTCTTTCGACACTAAAGAGCCTGTCAGATTTCCTTTCGACTTCATCCCTGCACGCATTTCGGACTCGTGTTGGAGCGAGTTGTCACTCACATTATCAAACAGCTTCAAGACTTCGTCTACTGAAGTTAGTGCAAATTGCCCTCCCACTACTACATCTATCAAATTTTTATGAGTCTTATTAAGTCCAAGATAGAAGTTATGCACAATATCCTGCTCAACAAATTTGTTATGGGGGCACTTCCACAAAATCTCATTGAATCTATCCCATGCAACGTGGAATTGCTCACCAGGCACGCAACGCATAAGTGATAAGATTCTTGATTTTTGCTACTGAAGCCATCTCTATGAACTCATCGACATGTTGATATGGATCCCCATTTCTGAATCCATAAAATTTGGGCAACATGTTGATAACACTAGATTTAATCTCATAGTGTTTGACTCCCTCATCTTTTGGAAATTCAGCATACGATTCATGAGCTGAAGGTGCATAGTACCCTTTCAAAGACTTAGCTGGGACTCGTCGTATAGTTGCATTGCGGTTCACCATCTTCTCAAAATACAACTTCCTTCGAAGCTTTTCTGATCTAGCTTGACGATTCCTTCGAAAAGTTCTCTCGATTTTCGGATCAAAAGGTACCAATTCAACATTGGAATCGAAAAATGATTGTCGATCACTCATGCACAAGGCAACAAAAAAAAATTTATGAATATAAAGCTAACTATTTCTAAATTATTCTAACTATGGACAAAAATTAAAGCTAAAATTATACACGAAATTAAACTAAACTAAAACTCACAAGTGGTCCAACGATGCAATCTTCATTGTTTCGCCAAATCCCTTTATGCTTTTTTCAGAGTACCTATCAATCACATAAAAATTTCAACTTTAAAAATACTACAATAACCCAACGCTACTAAACTACTAAAGCTAAGAATAATGTCAATTCCCCGGCAATGGCGCCAAAAACTTAACGCATATCGAACGAGATTAAATATAATGATAAAGTACGACCCCTTATGATGACAAGGTTTAGCTTATCGGAAGCGCACGAATCGTATTGTAGCACAAATAGGCTTGAGAAAGGGAATATCGATCCCACAGAGACTTGGATTATTCACTCTAGCAATCTAAAAGTATTGAATTATGTTTGGAAAATGTTTTGATTTGTTTTAAGATTTATAACTAATTAACTAAAAACAATATTTAAATGAGTTTATGATTCAAGGTAGAGAAAAAACTAGGGTTTTCATGCTCCACCACTAACCGCATAATATAGTTATCTATTTGCTCAATTGCAAGAGGGCGATCCATCACTATGAATCATATCGTATCGCAAATAGTCAAATACGTCCCAAAAAGGATACTATCCACTGGATTCGCTATAACCCATCTCCGGATAGAGTATGACTAGTACATGCCATATACTTCACTTTAATCTACTCGTACATTATAAAATTAAACTAAAGCATGTCTATATCACCTCGCCGAGGCATGACCTGTGTAAACCTAGGGTTTTAAGTGTTAAGCACCATTGTGTAGAAAATCATGTTATATTTAATATACAATGATTGGTTGATATAATGCATTCATTCAATCTAAGACAAGAATTAGAATAAATATAAAATCTCGTGTCACGAATAACTACGGTCACAGAACTACACAATCATCATAATGTGGTCATATTTTCCCCTCGTTACAATTGAAACAAATAAACAACTACATTACTTGGCTAAGGTTTTGCTAGAAAACCCTAGATACCAAATTAGTTGCTCATGGTGGTGGGTGACTGCAACGTTGATGTAGAAACGGCATCCATGATCTTCTTCTCCGGATCTCTTGATCTTGAATGACTCATTCTCTTTGAATGGTATGAATCTCCAGAGATAGTGCTCTTGAAATTATATAAATTAGAAGCTCTCTAGATTTGTAGCAGACAATGGTATTTATAAAAAAGTTGAGAAGAGTTCTGTTTATTTTCAACTTGTCCCACTTGAGTGGGATTCCTATTTAATGTGTTTCTCCTCAAATCTGAGTCAAACTCTTCAATATGATGTATAATATGTCATATACACGTACTTAAAGGTGTTGGAGTCGAAGATATGTCAATAGAGTTCAATTCGGATCGGGACTCAAATTCCCAGCTTTTTCCTACACTTGGCCCCTACGCTTAAGCGTAGCTTAGTCGTAGGATAAAATCCACAAGCGTAGTTTAAGCATAGTTTTTTATGTTTCTAGACACTTTTAGCTATTATAAGCGTAACAAAATACTTGGAAACCACTTTTCTTGATTATTGCTCCATTAGAACCCCCTCGACTCCTTTGGTATGTTTCCCGAAGTTACTACTCCGAAAAATATTGTTTTTGCCTTCCGGGAGACACTTTTTGCTTAAAAACTCCTTACTTGCTCTCTTTATGGATGGATACAAGCATGTCTTTAGTTAATTCACCAAAGTTAGTTCATTTCTTAGTTAAGCTCCTGAAACATGCTTTAATACACAAACCACATAAAAATACCAAATAATGTAATGATAAGACGTAACAATGGTGAGTTAGGAGCCTAAAATGAACAACATTTGACACCTATCACACAACATCAAATTTATGATAAAGGTCTAATCAGAAACGAATCCGGATTCTAGAAGAGAGAGCTATCTTTGATAATAATATTTTATAGACTTGAGGGGCCAACATAAAGGAATTTTAGTAATTTTATAAGGAATTATAGTAGTATTTTATTTATACATTGTTTTATTTTTTAAAAAAAATAAATAGAAATTATGCATAAAATACAATTTCCAGGGTGCTCAAGTGCCCCATAGCAACAATATGACTCCTGGGTCTAATACATTGTTTGATTACTCATATCCACTATCTTATTTACATACTTTTTTCCCACATTTAAATTATTTTAATAAATTAACCAAATACTATTCAAAATAATTTTTCAACACAAAATCTGAAAAATGAAGTTTGATAAGCTAATCCAATTTACTTATAATTTAGCTACATGAAACGCACCGTAATTATCCTTTCTTACATAACTAACCCCAACACTTTACATCTTTATAGTTTTGTAATTTATATATTACAGATAGTATGTAATATGTATGTATGTATATATATACTAGTTAAAGAATATATTCAATTAAATTTTGTGATTATAATCCAAGTAAAAATTGGATTGGAGTTATAAGAATTCAATTAAATTTGGTAGTTATAATTCAAATAGGAATTGGATTGAAAAATCACATATGAAATTTTGACTATAAATACTGTAACACAAAACTTTTTCACACTTTTAATAGTAGTATAGATATATGAGCGGTGCTCCACATCATGATTTTTTTTTCATGATAATAACTTAAATCTATGTGGCATCTTACGTGGCTTTTAACAAATTAAAAAAATAAATAAAGCTTTCATCAAAAGCTAAAACCCTAAACCGATGGATTTGCCCAACTAATCTTCTACTAACCCATCTCCCTTGCTAAACCTATCTTTGGCGTGAAACCTAAGAGAGAATCCATGGCCTATCACCTAATTAGAATCTGAAAAGTTAAAGAAAATTCATTGTCCTTTACTAATCAGTTCGATTTTCTCGCTATTACAAGCGTCCGCAAAAAAAAAAATTCTCTTTTTCTTCCTATTTGCATATGGCTCGGGATGACGACTATCCTCTTTCCACACAAGAGAAAAACATAGATCAAGTATTTAATATTATTGTTGATTTTATTCTTCTGTTAATCCTTTTATTATTACAAATATTATCATTGAGTCTGATGAATTTTTTGTGAAAAAAGTTGTTTCCAATCATTAAACCTTTGAAGATGACGGTATACAAGTACCAATCATATTTTAAATAAACTTGTTTATGGCTTTTTTCTTATTGAATTTGATTAATATAAATTTATTAGGCTCTTACCTGAATGATAAGTTAAAGTAAAATTACTACATGTATTGAAATTACCTAGACGATTAATGAAAATATCCTAGATGGGGGGTGAATAGGATTTTTGTGGATTTATTGACAAATTAATAATAATTGCTGAAAAGTCAATTTTAATCCAATTATCTATCAAGATAAATCATGCAAAGAAAAATCTAAGTGTAGAAAATAAAACAATAGAGACACACGATATTTTTACGTGGAAAACCTTGAAAAGACTCCAAGTAAAAATCACGGATACACTCGGGTATCGATGCACTATGAATCAAATATTACACAGACTATATGACGCTTTAGACTTACAAATCCCTCAAGATCTGTCTTTCTCCACTCGACGTCTGACAATCTTAAATCACTCACGCTCTATGAAGCTTCTCGCTCCGCTCTGTACTTTGACGGCTCCGCTTCTCAACGGATTAAATCACCACGAAGTCTCCTACTCCGATCTCCGCACTCAGATGACTGTTTCTCAAACAGATCTAAGCAACCACATTGCACAAGATGGTGTGTTAATTTTTCAGAAACTAGGTTATTCAATTGTGCATATAAATCTTTGATGTAGAAACACAATTGAACAAACCCTAATTAAGAGAGAATAAGAATATATTCACTCAATGATTTTCCCTCTCCATCTCTATCTATGTAGAAGAATATAAACGATATAAAAACAGTAGAGATCTCTAAAAAAACCACCCCCTAAAATCTATAGAGAACCTCCTTATTTATAGAGTAGAAAACCCTAGTTTTGAGATGACTTATTCCCTACTCTGATTAGGATTCCTTCTTTGTGTCAAACCCTTCCAATTAGGAGTAAGACTAACTTATATTGATATACAAACATGTATATAGGTCAATAAGTCGTAGCCACATCATCAAACTTCAAATCGGGGTCAAATTCGACAATTCCTGAAATCTGCAAAAAATCCCTCACCAAACACCTATGCCTTAGGCGTTACCCTCAGGCGTAGCTACATCAAAGCACTAAGCGTACCCTTGAGCGTCGTTTATCACTTTCTAGCTAATTTTAGGTTCTGTAGGCATAGCTTAGGCGTAGATACTTTGTGAAAACCACTTTTCTCCGCAAGTGTGCCAAAATGACCTTCTTGACTCCCCGAGACTTTTTGCTTGAATTGACGGCTTTGGGAAATGCCATTTTTTCCCTCCGGGGGACATTTTTACTCAATACTGTAAGATCCTAGATGAGAGTAGTATAACGTACTCACGGAGTATGACCTTGACATGGATTGACTGTATCTGAACTCAAAACTAGTAATAGGTTGGCATAACCTTTGCAGTTTGGTGAGTCCTTGACATGGAAGAACAATATGATGAATTGAAAGCTATCCTTATACATTGTACGAACTGTAATGCACTTGAAGGATATTTAAATGTACCTTGTCTATCAAATGATTCTTAATTAAAGAACGAAACTCTGCAGGAAACTCACATATCTCAATTTTTGGAGTAATCAAGAAAGTACCTAAACTTATCCAAAACTGAGGCATATGGATTAGTGGAGATGGATGATAATAAAAACACTAAGGAGGTAGTTAAGTTCTTGAATGGGTTACAAGTTAAATCGGAACATCATGAGCATATTTGACTATTAATCTGTTACCAATGCTTATGTGGAAATGGGTTTCATTATTACGAATTATGTTTCAGTGTTACCGAGAAACCACAGGGAAATGATCATATAGGAGTAATTGTGGATGGACTGACCAAGAAAACATACTTTGAAGCACGGGGTTCAATATTTACTTCGATAGAGAATTCAAGTTATATGGATTGTACATGAGTATATTGTTCTTATATCGGTTGTAAATATAATCGGGAGTTTCATATCAAAGGAATTGGGGAAGTGTCACATCAGTGTTGAAGAAGCCACTTGGGAAATGGAATCAGAAACTAAAGGAATGTATCCGGAACTATTCATTTCACAAGGTAATTATCAAAATTTTGAGGACGAAATTTATTTTAAGGAAGGTAGAATGTAAGATCCTAGTTTTTAATTTTCTATTTATCATTCTTTTAACTTAGTAATGTCTAGTTAAATTTAATTTTTCATTATTAGTCGCTTAAGATTAAAGTTTTATATTTTATTTCAATGGAAAAAAATATATTTATGTATATATATATATAAATGAAATAACTTAGTTAGTAATGGTAATTATTAACTACTAGTGGGTACATGTTATAAGAAATTAACATGTTCATAAAGCAATCACATGTCTTCTAATTTAAGCACACACACAAGCTATTATATGTATTTATATTTCTGCATGTATATATATATAGAGATATATAGATATAATATGTGTACGAATTGATTTTTGGGTCACATTTATGGGTAGTTACAGATAACGTTTGGGTACTGATGAGTCACCCTAAGTCTTTCATTTAAGGACACGTGCAAATACTAGATATTAGTGTAGAGTGAGTAAAATGAAATTGGAGGGTTGAACTACAGGCTATGGGAACCGCCTTAAGCTTTACACCTGGATCGTTTTGTGTCTATAGATAGGACGACTCATTTTCTCACAGTCAAGAATCACAAGAAAAATAAAAATAAGGAAAAGGGATGGTTGCTTCGGCAAGGAAAATAGTTCTGCAAATCTTCACTTATCTTTCATACTGGAGGTAGGGATATATATATATATGTGTATAAATATATGTATTTTATTTATGTAGGGAAGTTTGTTGTTTTCATTCATAGTTTTGATTAAATTCATGCTTAGTTGGATTGTTACTATCTATTCATTGGTGTATAACTTTAATCCTTAAATTACATGGATATTAACATAAAATGGAACTATTTATGTGCGTATGTGGGTTACCTTCATAACACTGGATATGTATGTGATTTGTTGGCTTCATTTGATTGTTGTTGTAATATATGTGCACAGTGGAAAGTATTACCTTGTCATATTATTTCCATATATGTGGTTGGTTGACATGAGTTACAGTTTGGGTTGGAAGATATAACATGTTTGTATTTGGGTTTTCCCTTAATTGAAATAGTGATGGAATTGTGGATATGTGGTATTCGAAATGGTTTAATTTACATTTACAGGTGCGGGTTTTAATTGGATAGTGGTGATAAACTGGATATATTCAGACTATGTGATTTGGATTGGAGGAAATGAGTATTTATTGGTTTCCATAGCACTTGTGTTACAGTTGAATTGTCGGTGTCTTATTCTACTTTTAATTCGTGCACTATTAGTGTTACGTGATGGTTTATGCTGTGATTAATTTATTTATCTCATAAATTGTTATAGTATATTGTTTCAGTTAGGTTGGAGTTGTATTTGATGTATAGAGAAAATTGGTAGGTGGAAGATTGTGTGGACATATGCGGTTTTGAATTAAATATTGGAATTTATTTGATTCACTTGTACCAATGCGGGGAAAAGGGGTAGCCAGTTTAGGGCTCTGTGTCCTAGAGATTAAGGAATTTCTAGGGACACTCTCTTAGGGTTAAAGGGTCTCTAAAATGAACCGAAGACTTACGCGAGGGGCACGGTCCCTAAAAGGAAATGAAGACTTACGCGAGAGGCACGGTCCCGGGGTTAAACGGTCCCTAAAAGGAAATGAAGACTTACGCGAGGGGCAAGATCCCAGAGTTAAACGGTCCCTAAAAGGGTTCAAGATAGGAATTTGGGGCGTGGGGAATTTTTAAAGACCCCTGCGGGTTTTGACAGGTTTGATTTTGTTGCTACTATATCCTATTATATCCTAATGTGTCATATGAATGTTTTTGCATGCTATTTGATACTTGTTAGTTATTATCCCGTCTCTACTGAGCTTAGAACTGACCCCTTTGCATGTCCCCTTAGATGCAGGTCTCAGTGGATGATAGTTGTAGCTGTGGCATGACGTTCTCTACTCACCTAACGATTGGGCGTACTTGTTTAGAAGTAGAAGGATTTTGTTGTTTATTATCCTGTATTTATTCACTTTTGATTTGTAAACCTTTGGAGATGTAAAAAACTATGTCTGTAAAGTTTTATGAATATAATGTTTTTAAATATGGGATGTATATGAAATAATATCTGGATGGCGTGTTGTGGATGGGTAGAACCTTTTGAAAATTGAGATTTGGAATATATATATTGGAATTGGTAAGGATTTTAAATTCTAGTATATATACAGGTTTCTATCACTTTCGGAAGTCAATATTTAGGGGGCTTCTTGCCAAAATTTTTACTAAATGTGGGTTGTAAATTAAGTGACATTTTTCAGGAAATAGAGTGAATAAATTAACAAGAAAGAATTTTTATTTAACCAAAATAAATCTATTTACTAATTTTAAATCCTTAACCCTACATATCACACCTCGGGTTTAGGGTCTTAAAATTCGGGGCATGACAGTTTGGTATCAGAGCTCTAGGTTTCGGGTTTACTGGGAATGTGGGGATGACTTGGTGACAAATTTGTTTATATATTTGAGCCATTTTTATGTGAATCTTTGTGTGTAAGTGAAAGATCTTTTTGTTTATTATTATTATTATTATTATTATTTTGTTATATGTGTTTTCATTAAGTGTGAAACTCGATACTTGTATTTATAAGTTGATAGTGGAACTCCGAGTGGTGTTCCTGACTGTTATATGTCAAAGGTCCTACGTGAAATTTCTTATGATGTGTATTTCGTGAATTACTTGATTACTATATGTGATATTTGATTTGTGAAATTGGTTGTTATGTGGTACGTGAATTTCTTGAATACTTGGCAATTATATTTGAACTTTGTTATTTGGAGTTATTTTTTCGTGAATTTCATGGAATACTTGATTCTTATATGTAAACCTTGATATTTGATGTTGAGGGTTAGGTGAAATGTGAGAGTGCTCTTATTTGATCATTTTTGTGTGCAAAACTTGATAAGTGTTGGGTGCATTTGGTGTTTACTTGATAGGTGTATTTCTAAGCTAGTAAAGGAACTCTGGGTCATATTCTTGGTTATCATATGTCAACATGGTTATGTGAAATTACTGGTGAGGTGAATTTTATGAATTACGTGACTTAAATGCGATCCTTGACATATGAAATTATTGGCTATGTAGAGTTAATTGTTACGTGAATTTAGTGAATTACCTAACTATTATAGAGTTAAGAGTTGCATAAGAAAGGTAATACATCTTTCTTTTAATTAATTATATTAATTTTTTTAATTTTATTTATATTTTAAAGTTTTCTTGTCATTTTTGTCTTTCAAGAAAAATGTGAAATGTTGTATGCAGGCTTATCATAGGGAAAAATGTGATATTTCAAGAAGAAAAAAGGTGCATTTGTAATATAATTTTACATGACTAAAAGAAAAAAATTTAAATTCCTTACAAGAAATGTTTTATGCAGGCTTATCATAGTGTTTCTAATGATGTACACCTCTTTCAGTGAATGTGAATTTTCAACTTGGAACACAAGAAAGTCCAATGGTAAATCGTGTATATAAGTGTTTGTTAATTAAAGTACTACATTATTTGTTACTCCAATGTCATGTGCATTTTTTTTTCTTTGATACTCAAATGCAACAACTTGGAGGGATATTAATGGTGCTATCGGTGTGACTCAAAACATTTCGTTTCAAAATCAGGTGTTTTTAAAATATTTTTTGTGACTATGTTCTTTTTAAAATTAATGTTGAAAATTATTATATAACAGGTACCTTTAGTTGAAGGCATGACAATGGAAAATCCGATTACAAATTTTAGCTTTCAGAATCTTTTGCAGGTTTTCCTTTTATTACTTATTCTATTCAAATGTTGGAATTTAATTTGCAAGACAACTTCTACTTTATATATTTGTTGACATTTTGAATGTACTTGTACAGTAATACATGTCTACTACCTCAATCAATGAAGTTGGAAGCAGTATCACTAGAAGAGATGATTGTAAATATTGCAAATTTATTATGCACTATATGTTCTCCCTTACACATGTTTTAGTTTAAATTTTTTTAGTCTTTTGTACTTAATAATTCTTGTTCAATTTGTGTTTCAATGAAAATAATTTATTACAGTTTATTTTTTATTTTTATTTTTTTGTGTATAGATAATAGAAGTGATATCAGTTCTGACAAAAGCTAGTGATTGAAGATCACATTTGATAACATTTGATAAGAAGAAGAGTTCGATAAATGTTTAGTCATTTGAGATGAAAAGTAGCTTCTATTAATATGAATCCTATTTTACAACAATGTTTTTTAGTTTATTTAAGACAAAGAAGTTTTTTGTTTGTTAGATAAGACGAGTCATATAAACTGCATTTTTATGAATGTAATGCTTGATTTTCAATTCATTTTTTAAAATCAACTATGAATTTGTCATGTGAAAATCAAGTATCACTTGGTATGATTTTTTGGTATTTTGTAACACGGCATTGTTTGATAGTTGCAATTTTGTCGCAAATCATTAGTTGTTTATTTATGAATGTATATAGCTATAGGGATGTTGTATTACAAATTTGTTTAATTTTTGTTCTTCTTTTGCTTTCTATTTGTTTGAGATTAGCCATTAATATTTGAAATCGTTTACAAAATATTTATATAAAAAATTGTAAATTTTATTTGGACAAGGTTTTTGGGATAGATTCTTGATGTTTTATATTTTAGATTGATGCATGGATGACAAAAACAAAATTTTAGGACTCCCCTGTAATTGAAATCTTTCCTTAATTTAGAGCCAAATTGATATTTCAGTGAAATGAATCAATTATGAACATACTAATTCAAGTAATTTATTACGACTAATGAGAGTGTCCTCAGTATGAGTACAACTTACATGAGTTCATTCTAAGATAACCAAAAGCAATATTGTTGAACTAAGACGTGAATAGAGTGTTGGACAAGAACTAGGACGAGAATAAATAGATGTTCCTATGTATACAATCAGGGTTAAACCATTCATACTTATATTTACTGCATTAGAAATCACAGATTTAACTTGCATTAGAAGCCATTTAGCGGGCTGCGGGAGAGGGTGGTGGTTGGAGGTGGTAATAGTGATGGATGAGGAATCTCAAAGATGAAAATGAAATGAACTTGAAATTAAATTAAAGTGAATAGGTTGGATTAAAAATTTTTTGAAATTAAATTAAAAGAATAAAGAATTCTGACACATGTTGCCACATCATCCTACATGTCTTTCAAGTTAAAATCATGAAAATAATTTTATGAAGTATACCATTTTCCTATATATATATATTTAACTTTATAGTCTCCATGTATTTTTATTTAATAACTGTTGAATTTTGGGATGTTCTCTCTCCTAAAGCGCGTAAACAGTCACCATATCGAGAAAGGAAAGTGGGCGTGTCAGGTGGACCACGTCGCCACGTAGACCACTCCCTTCATAATGTCACCTTCTCATTGGACCGTTCACATTCGCCAAGCGTATCAAAGGCTCCAGGTCATTTCGTAATTCCAACAACGTATATATCAACATACTATATATATATATATATATATATAGTTTTACACACTGCTTCCTCGACTTTTCCCTCCCCCTTTCTCTCTCTGACTAATACACCATACATACAAAAGAACAAGTAGAGGCACGTATATACATAACTAAATACATATATATATATATATATAATAGAGAGAGAGAGAGTGAACAGAGGGAGAGAGTGAACAGCGATGAAGCACATTTTCAAGAAGCTTCACATAGGAAGCAATCACGAACCGAACCGATCGAACGAGACGACTTCAGCTTCATCTCCTCCGACTGCCTCCGATCAGCGTCCACCTTCCGGCCAGTCTCCGTCGGCGAGTCCTTCAAGCTCCTCGCCACCCTCGGCCACCGTTGTTGTCGGTGGAGCAGCCACTCCGGCGGCGCCACCGGCCTCGAACCGGCCACAAGACTATTACTCGTCGGAAGAGGAATATCAGGTGCAGTTGGCGCTCGCGCTCAGTGTTTCCGGGCCGGAGTCGCACGACGACGCCGAGAAAGATCAGATCCGCGCGGCGACGTTGCTGAGCTTGGGCCGCAATCGGAGCGATTCTGGTCGGAATAGGGACGGCGGCGCTCAGTCGTTGTCGCGCCAATACTGGGTGAGTTTGCTGAAATTGCTATTCGATTGAGTCTTCAAGAATGAGATTGTAGTTTATGAGCTTGATTTTTACTTAGTATGATGGTTTAGGGTTTCAGATTGTTGAATTTCACAATCTAGGATAGGGTAAATTGGATAGAAAATCTTTGAATTTTGGTTAATTCATTGTTAATTGTGCTATATTGTAAACTATAAACAACCCTAGCTTGGATGATTTGGTTCTTGCAGCTAGATAAGCCTCAAAGATTTCTCAATTTGTGACTTATTTATTTATTTATCATGTTCATATCTGTGAAATTCAATTAAGTGTGTCTTGTTTTTGGGGATTCTGAATTTCTTGATTTTGAGTTTGAAACGATAATTTAGGCAGTCTTAGGTATACTAGTCATGTGACTCGTGCTGAAAATTTTCATGCTCAAAACTTAAGTTGTAACATGTCAAAGCATCTTTCTAGTACATTGGTTAAACACAGCGGAAAATTTGTATAGTCAAGTCACATATATAAGATGACCTTAAAAATCTAAATTGATCTTGTTAGATTTTGGAGAGGCTCATAATTTTATCTCCACGTATCTTTTTGGAAAATGGATTTTAGAACCAATGGATTTCAGCATATTTGAAAATTGAATATTTGTCGAACTACATTTGGTGTTAATTGGTTGAACCGCTTCTAGATCGAATCTATACACTAGAGCTGTAAATTATTAATAGATCTTATTCCAGCCTTTACACATTTCTCTTTCTTTGGCATCATATTCCTTCTATAGTTCTATTTTGTAAATTGGGTAACATCTCTTTATGTTTATTTAAAGAAGTTATTTTTTTTATTTTCTGATGGTTATCTACTTAGACAGTCTTTTGTGATACTGATAATTGCTAATGCTATGTTCTGCATCTTGAACTTTCCATGCCTCTTTAATTCTTTTGAATGTAAATTCTTCTTGGGCTTCACTGTCAAGATCAACACAGGTTGAAGAAATAGGCAAAAGAACAAAACAACTATCGTAACAGAATGTATGTGGTTCAACTGTAGTGGCCACCTCAGATGTAACTATTTCCCTCAGCCGAAAAAAGGGGAAAGTCTGCTTAAGAGAATCTCAAAAAGAGGAAACTAATTTAATTAATAATTAAGTCATAAAAAAAGATTTAATTAAGAAATAAAGGCACATCCCATCCGAGTGAACAATGAAATAAAGGGTTGGGTACACAAAAACTTCTTCCTGACAAATTGGCTGTACATAGTTTCTAACCTCTGTGTGTGTGCGCGCAATAAAAAGGGCTCCCCACATGGTCAATTGAGTTCGTGTGTGGGTGTGTGAAATGGTGCAATCTTGGTCTAGGAGGCTGCTTAAAATATGCTCAAGTCAAAATACTTCTGGTACATTTCAAGAATGTCCGGATTCTTTGTGCTGTTTTTAAATATTCCTTAAGGAAACATAAGATTTGTCTTTTCTCTCTTTTATATTGATATTTGTGTCATGGAGAAATTAATATATTTTCTCCTGTTTGATTTGGTTTGATATGTGTGTTACACCCAGGATTACAGTGTCCTCGACTATGAGGAGAAAGTGGTGGACGGTTTTTATGATGTTTATGGGCTTTCCACAGATTCAGCAGTCCAACGAAAAATGCCATCACTTGCAGATCTGGAAACAACCCCCGGGAGTTCTGGCTTTGAAGTCGTAATAGTCAACAGAACGATTGACCCTTCCCTTGAAGAGTTGGTGCAGGTGGCGCACTGTATTGCACTAGACTACTCTTCTGCTCAGGCTGCTGATTTGGTGCAAAGGCTTGCTGACCTAGTTACTGAACACATGGGTGGGCCAGTCAGGGATGCTAATATCATATTGGCAAGATGGATGGAAAGAAGCACGGAATTGAGAACATCTCTTCACACCAGCGTGTTACCTATTGGTTCCTTAAAAATTGGGCTGTCACGTCATCGTGCTTTGCTTTTCAAGGTGAGCTATCAGCTTTGGCAATTGTGCTCGGGTGAAAGGTTTAGTGTTTTAAAGTATTAGATAGGTAGGGTTTTCCAGAACTTAACTATAGTTGGGTGCTAGCAAAATGAAATTTTGTTGCTCATATGAGGGTTGCTTGATCATGGTTATAGTAGGATCCTTTGTGCTCGAGGGCTTATTTCTTTTCTTTTTCCTTAATAAGTCAACATATGTGCTATTTATATTGGTTATAAGACCCCCTCGTCCAGTGTAATTTGTTAGATGAAATCTCATGATTCTACATGTCATGCAGCTATCTGACCTTGAACCTTGGGAATTGTTGGTTCTATTTCTGGCAATGGGAAAATGACTTTGGTTATGTGAAGTTGGAAATCACTTCTAAGAAGTCCATTTTTATAATTTTTCTAAAAATGAACCCTTTCTTAAAAATGTCACGAGTTCAGTTATTGTGCTTTTGTTCTTCTATGCCTTCATATTTTTTATTTATTTATTATTCTCTCTCCCTCATTGGAATATGACACTTTCCAAGATCGGTTGTACTAAGAATGGTTCATAGACGTGGGTCATTTTACTACAAAATTTATATAAATTGTTAGTCTTCAAATTATTTTGACAAATTAATTCTGAAAATAGTAACCAAATATGCTCGTAGGGATGGTTTACAAACATTGAGTGCAACCAGAATGAGAAATTTCATATTGTTGTGGTGTTTCTGAACAGCTTTAAAGCTAAAAGAACACTGTTAAACATTTAAAATGTCATCACTGTGTTAGTCTCTGTTAATTGATGCATTTGAGAGGCGCTGGAATGATCATACTTTGGTATTACCTTTATAATGTGACAGCCACTCGAACTTGCATTGTCACGTTTGGCTGTTCAAGCTTTTACCATGTCACTAAGCAGTAACCCCTAATCCCCCAAGCAATGTAAGATCTGTAATAGTATGATGATACTCAGCTGACTTGTTTTAGATTTTTTCATAGGCACTGAGAGTCTCGTCCTGAGTAGTACTGGATAGAAATGTGAGATAGTTTGTGAGTAAGGTTAGTTATGATGACTGCTATTGTTACTTAAAATGTTGTCTCACATGGTTTTTGTAGTACAAGGGCTCATTGTCTCTTTAGTGGACAATATGAATCTTCGTCTACTTAGTGGTCTTTGTGTTTGAGAAGCTGCCAGCCCCTTTGTCTCCGAAGTGTGAATGTTCTATCCAAAGAACCAAGTAACACACTGATTGACTCTTCATATAAAGGAATGCAGGGTTTTGGAGGGCTGTAAATATCTTTTGATTTTTGTGTTGATTTTCTTGGGTAAGAACAAATGATACTCTTGACAGCTTGAGTTGTTTTCTTTTACTTATTTATTTACTGTTTTGATAAAAAAAAAGGATGTAGTAAAAAGTGTTCAAAAGGGGATGCCTTCATAGCAACAAAACAAGAGCCAAAAAGGACTCTAAGGGCCCAAGTAGCCCAAAGACCTGACTGTCTCTTTTGTAAATGCACAATATCTATCATTGACCAACCAAAAACATAAATAATAAATAAATATCTAAGTATCAGGATAGGACCTTCAACTTCATCGAAGGATCTTCTGTTGCAGTTTTTCCTAATGCACCAAGAAAGACACAGAGGCACTGACCTCTGAAAAATGATTCCGTGGGAACCCCTGAATGTCCATCTACCTTCTCATATTGCAGGGCATAACCCACTGAACCACAAACAAACTGAACAAGAGGCTCCAACAATCATAAGCAAAAGGAAAATGGAAGAGAAGGTGATTGACTGACTCTTTATTCGTCTTACACATGCAACTCCAAATAACTGAAATCTGTATTCTCCTCCTCAAGTTGTCAAGGGTTACTATTTGACAAAATCCACCTCGAGGGGGGCACAGATTGCCAAAAACATCTTTTAAGGGAAGCCCTACGTAGGTTGGCCCAAAAGGCATCTACACAGAGAAGACACCTAGAACCTCCCATTAGAAGAGGGCACCCACACGAGGAAATCCGAGCTACCTCCATTAAAACCCTGGTAATAAAGAATCTCAAGAAGGCAAAGCACATCCTCTATTTTTCAGTCCTCAAAATGTCTCACACATAGCACTTCCTAAGATAACCTCGGCTATCAAAGCCAATAACAGTTAGCTATCAGGGCATGCCTATCGGTGGCAAATCCTGAATAGCTTGAAAAAGAAAGGGTCAACGAGCAATCCCCGCACTAAGTGTCCTCCCAAAAGTGAGTACTCTTACCATCCCAAACTAGGATCTGGGTTCCCTTGGCCCATATGCTTTGGGTTGTTCCTCTGTATTGGGACTTGCTCCCCTTTTGTGCATTTTTTATATACATCTTACTTATCCAAAAACAGAAAGGATCTGGTATTATTTTTTTTTGTTTGAAAAATTCACCCCAACTGCGCCAGATAATTTTTCAGACACCAACACCTTCCCAGATACCAACCACGCAGGACTCCACCCTCACTCTCCTCCCCAAAGCAGGAGGAAATTATTATCCTCCAATGCCTCTGACAATCAAGTGTGGTTAATCAGTTATACAGCCACCTATTCACTACACATTGTTGTATGCATAATATGCATTTGATACCACACCAGCTAATATCGGTGTTCTGATTTAACATTTTGTACCATCAAATTAATGTTGGAGGTTTATTGCTTTGAAACATTAGTGTTACATATTGTTTTGTTTTGTATATTGTTTGTTAGGGTGTCTTCCCATTTTCCTCCAAGTATTTTCTGCTATTTTGCTATAAATAAATCATTCTCACCATGTGCACGCAATCTAGATACTGGGTCATTGGAAGGCTATAATTTCATTTCCTTTGTTTTCTCAAATGTAGGTATTAGCTGACACTGTTGGAATACCTTGTAGACTAGTAAAAGGTAGTCATTACACTGGCGTAGAAGATCATGCAGTCAACATTATAAAATTGGCAGATGAAAGGTAAGGACTTGAGTTCTTTGCATTCCTTGTTTATTGTTTAATAGTTGTTCTAGAGATTCTTCAGATCAAGATACACATTGAGGCGCGTTCCAAAGATGAAATATTTATTGTGGGAAATGTTGTTGTTTCCCCCCGTATGAGCAGTTTTATCAGTGTTAACAACCAACTACTCTAAAAGCTTAAGCTGTTAGAGAGGGTATAACTTAAATATTATATCCTTCAACATGCCACCTCACGTGTGGCCTTCTTTGGGTCCAACACGTGAAACAACAATTTTTCAACAAAGGGTGGCGGTGAGGTTTGAACACGAGACTTTTGGCTTCGATACCATATTAACAACCAACTACTCTAAAAGCTTAAGCTGTTAGAGATGGTGTAACTTAAATATTATATCCTTCAACAATCAGCAAAGACGTGCTTTTGGTGATGTCTTGTAGAGGGTTGTAATGAACAATTATATTCTTTTAAGTTATGATTGTTGGAGTATTTAATTGAACAAAGCAGAGCCTTGGAAATCTTGCCCTTTGGTATAGGTAATTCAAATAGTAACCCAAGGCAAGTGGGATTTAGATATATAGTTGGTTACATAAGGGTAGATACCAGTTTTAGTTTTTCTTTGTTTGTCTAGTTGTGGTCCACTGGAAAGCAGAGTTTTCCATTCTTAGTGACCTTGTAGGTGCACTGAAGCTTGAGTTGAATTTGTTAAGGGAAATCCTGCCTTTGTCAATTTGAACCAGAGCTTTATTTAAACCCTTAAAACTTTTTTCACTTGTTCATGGAGCCAAATAGTCTCGGTTCTATATACATGCACAGACTCGTCTCAACTTAACCAAGCAAGATGAAACATATCTTGGGAGATGTTTGGGCATGTTGTGATATCAATATTGAAAGGAGCTTGGATCAACATGAATCCTGCTAGTAGGGATGACAACGCGGCAGGATTATGGCTTCCCAGAGATGAAATCCCTGCCAAACCTGCCACACACATGATGCTAGGTGAGGAGAGGCAGAGTAGCAAATGTGGCACTGGGCGTTGATGTTGAGGTTCCTGATGGTAATTCTTGTTCCCTGTTTTAAAAAGGAAAAGATGGTGTTTATGGGAAGTCTTGAGTTAGAATTATACTTTGCTGGTGTGAAAAATACACCCTTCTGTACTAGGCGGCATGACCTTGGCCTACCTTTTGGTTTTTTCAATAAATCTAACTTACCGGTTGTCCTTGCTCTAGTTGCATCAATTACATGGAATCTCATTTTTGGTTTCGTGAACTCAAACCACAAGTTCTTCTATCTCTGAGAGAAAAAAGATATGAATGTAAAACTTTTTTTTTAAAAAAAAAAAGAAAAAGAAAAAGAAAAGGAAGAAAATATGTGTGCAAAGCTGATTATTGAGATAAGTCTACATTAACTTGTCTTCATGCTTTTTGAAAGTTAAAATATGCATAGACATATACCTAGACAAATCCAAGGCAACATGTATGTATCTCTGTCAAAACTGAATTGATTATTTTTTATTATCAGCAGACCTATATATTTTTGCAACTAATATTTATCATTTCCTGTTTGCATTCAGTGAGTTCTTGGTTGATCTCATGGGAGCCCCTGGAACACTTATACCTGCTGATGTCCTGAGTGCAATGGATTCATCCTTGGTTTCATTCAATCCAAAATTAAACAGACTTCCAACTCTTCAGTCAACTAATGACTCTGCAGTTGAGAATAGTTTGCCGCTGGGTATAAAGTCCTGTGGTGACACGGGGGCTGGTTCTTCTAGAACTAATAAAGTTACTCCATCTAATCAGTTGAATCATATTCCGTCATTGGCAATTGGTAGTTCTCTGTATAAAGGAGGTCGGGGGCTCAATGCAGTTGGCGATGGCTCAAGGATGAATGTAAATGTGGTTCCATATACTCAAAATACTGCAGATGATTCTAAAAATCTTTTCTCCGATCTTAATCCATTCCTGATAAAAGGATCTAGTACTTCTTCTGCACAGACCAACAACCCTGAGAATAAAGTTGACAAGTTTCGAAAGCCAAAAAATGGCCTTGATTCTGGTCAACCTCCCGTGTCATTGATGTGGAAGAATAATTTTGCTTGCAACGAGGTTCCTAGGAAAAAAGAGAGAGATTTTGTGGAGGGCCTCTTTCCGAGAAATAATTGTGAAGCTAATAATCATAATATGTCATCTTTTGCTTCCACCAGTTCCACTGCATCAGACGAAGTTTATCCTGATGTTTCCAAGTTACCTAGTATTTCGTATCCCACCCCTAGTGATGGTGGTGAGAGGGATTCTTCTAATTATGGCAGTTGGGAGTTGGCACCAACTAAGAGTCAGTTCAGCAGGTTGTCTTTTGAGGAGGATTTGAGCATTCAGCGTAGGGAAAAATACCACAAGGATGAGGCCTTCCAAAATGATGACTTAGACATGGGAAAAGAACATGGAAATAATGTTTACACTGGAAATGATCATAAGAAGTACGCAAATGATAGATTTATGGGGACCAATTCAAAGTCAAATGGCCTAGAGAATCCAAGATTGATAGCTACTTCTGGTGCAACTCAGGTCGATCCAGTAATAGATGATGTTGGTGATTGTGAAATTCCTTGGGAAGATTTGGTACTTGGTGAAAGGATTGGACTAGGTAAAATCATGGATGGCCAGACATATTTCTGCAGTGCTCTTTCTGAAATTGATTTTCTTGAGAGTTGTAGTAGGTCTTTCTCTAGTATATGCTGTGATGAATTATCGTTTTCTAGCTTGTCAAAAATGCTTCAGGACATCAATCGTTTTGAGAAACTTGTGAGGGTTTAGAGCTCTTCACTTTTCACAATCTCTGTGTGCGTGTGTTAAATAAGAAATAACCTAAATACTTCACAAGGGATGAAAGAAGTATCTCTATCTGGTTGCTGTTCTATCATTATCATCATTTTAAAGATATTATTGTTAATGGTATTATGGGGTTAAGTTATGGTACGTCTATCGCTCTTTACAATTCGTCTTGATTTGTTCTTATTATTGTTTACATTTTCTTTGACAGGTTCTTACGGAGAGGTCTACCATGCTGATTGGAATGGCACTGTAAGTTGCTACAATCACTATCATATTTTATTGTCATTCATCATATTTTTTCCTCTTTTGAATGTGGTGATTATTTATGATTTTGTCATCGTTGCCGTAGACTTTGAGGTGGATATTTGAATCTAAAATAAAATTAAATGTACATATTATTCATTTGTCCAAACTAACATATGAAATATAATTGGAGAATGGATATTTAGTACAAGATCTTTTCCCTTTTCTAAGGGCAATAGGCATGTCCAGATCAGATTGGGAATCAAAGTACTCATCTGGATAAACCCGATAATTGTATATTCTAACTGCCTTAATAAAAAAAATCCTCCGGCCCCTATTCAGTGTATTCCTTCTTAGGAGTCCATTGCCCATGATAAAAATAACTCGTTTAAGACTCCTAATCCTCCTAATCGTAGATTCAAAAGATCTTCATACATCTTTAACATAGAGAACCTGTCATTTTCTATAACTTCGACAATTTGTTTTTATTATTTATGGTCTTTGTGGTCCAAATTTTGCGGACCGATCCATGTCTAGTAGGTGCCCTTAGATACATATTTAATAATGTATTAAGTTATATGATAGGTATAGATCCTATGGACCTATGTTACAGGGACTCTGGGTATCTGTGTCGAGTATGAATTCATATTCTGTGTCGGATAGTAGTATCAAATCTTCAAACAGGGCACATGAACTGCTAGTATATATATATTTTTAATTATTTGGAGTAAAATAGTGTTTATAACGATATCCACTATATGCCTTAAAACTTGTTTTAATTTGTTAATTAATATGATGAAAGGGTATGGATTGATATCTGTAAGTACATGACCAACCAAAAGTTTTGGACATATCTTTTAATAATGTCTGAGCAATGTGTCTGATAGGAGTACGTCGCTATTTTTGAAGAGTCCATATAACATAGGTATGGACATATCTGAAGAAGATCTGGAGATGCTCTAGTAAGAAAAAATGGACTAATTTGTATAGAAGGTTGGCGGCAAAGAGGGCGACCAATATTTAAATAAAATGAAATGGTCAGAATTGATTTTAAGAAGTTCAATATTGAAGGAGACGAGTTGTAATGGAAAAGAATGGAGAGTGAGAAAAGTGATTTATGTTGTCTATCCAGTTTATATGCGATGATGGCAATGATGATGATAAATCATTTACTATGATATAACTTCTTTTTATTTATTTATTTATTTCTTGAGTAGCTGTACTTTGGAAAATCATTGTTGTAGGCCATGCTCCTAGTGCTGTACTGCCATCTCCAAGCTTTGAACTCATTAATGCTTACCCAATCTCTGGTTGTGATGTTAGAGTAATTATTTCCACTGTTGTCATTCTAACTCACTATGGAACCTTCCATCTCTCTATAATGTTCCTAAGAGGCTTGGTGTTTCAAAACTTCTTTCACTTCATCTTTTTGCACCTTAATCTTACCTTTTTGTCGTATCAGTACGCTGACCTGTCAACATGAGGGAGCAACTGTAATTTTAAATGCAACAGTTCAAAAAAAAATGTTGACTGCTGTACAGTACTGCAAGTCTTGTGCACTATTGATAATTGTAGATTGTCTCTAGTTTGCACTCTTGCAGCATATAATACCCAATTTGACAGGGCACCTTGTTTTAATCCTCTCATTATGTGTACACTTCTCTGACCTAGAGATGGAAATCGTCAATCTCTTACTATTGTGGACCTACACATGGCAGCAATCTATTACGATTCTGCTTAGTAATTTGGTTCCCCTTGATCTGCAAACTCGCTTCTCTCTTCACTGCTTGATTTCATTTCAGTTGTTGGAAAACTTGAGTGAACATAGAAGCAGTTACCATCATAAATGTCTTTCCCAAGTGACTACCTGTTTCATCTGCATCTACTCTAGAAGATTTGAACCCGCAAATCCTAGACCACTGGTACCTTTAAACCAGCCCACCATGGTTCCAACTCTTAGGTGCATGTCCATAGAATTCATTCGAACATTATTACTAAAAATCTATGGTTTTTACAGTCATGCTTTATGGGAAGCAATGCTTTCGAACACCACACATGAAAAAGCAGTGGCAAAGCCACATTGGATTGAGCCCTCTCAGTTGCCACCACTCAACTTTTATTATATTTCACCCTTTTCTTCCCTGAGTTATATACATCCGCTGTGTCCATAAATTACTAAAAGTATAAAAATATTGTCACTCAAATTATAAGGATGGGAAAAAAAATATTTTTTTAGAATTAAACAATAGGGTAAAACTGTATTATTATTATTTATTTATTCCAAAGAAAATAATTTTTTTACTTTATGAATATATATATTCCGATTACTGTAAAAATGTTCAGAATGTTTTGATAGTTAAACATAACAAAAATATTGGTGTATTATATGTTGTTTTCTTCATTCACATTATAATTGCAGAAAATTTAGTTCTGTTTTGTAAAGGATGTATATGGTTGAGATATTAGATCTGACGTGGAATTATATACTTTTTTCAAAAGTAGGGCTTAATGATGTTGATAGGATTAGTTGTTTTTCTAAAGGAAAAATTAGTACTTATTGGTAGTTGTATGTGTAATTGTGTTTATTTCAATTGCAGAAAATGAATGATTATGCCTTGGGGAATGTCACAAGAAAGAAAAGGTTTTCTATCATATGGCATACCCTTTTGAGCGCTCATTTATATACTTCTTACTTATCAATAAAAATAAAAATAATTAGCAGTGGCATCGGGAAACATATAGCCTTGCATCAACCTCGAACATTTCTCTTGGGTTTATTAGAGGGAGGAATAAGGGAGGGAGAGTAGGAGTTTATTTATTTGGATCTGTAGTTTTTCGTTAGTTGATGAAATTATGTAAGCTTACAGGTGCTTTCGCTCTTTATCTTATAGCGATATTCTTTACATCCTTGCGAATCCATAATATTGTTAAACTTACGCTAAAGAAAATAAGGTGTATGAATATACTAATTTTCTTCAGTAACTACACAACCATGCACTTGTGCGTGCGCTCAGCGATTTTTTTTGGTGGTGGTTGTGATATATTTTTCCTCTGATTGATAGTTGGCAATCCTTCTATGAGTAACAATGTCTCTCTTTCTCTCTCTCTCATATATATATATATATATTGTGTCTGTCGAATTTTATATTAATAAGGAAGAGGCTTTGCTACAAGGGCAATAGTGCTGAAAAATACTGTGTTTGTAATTCTCTTGATGGTAAACTGTTCTTTGACAGGAGGTTGCTGTGAAGAAGTTTTTAGACCAAGATTTCTCTGGTGCTGCTTTGGCTGAGTTTAAGAGAGAAGTAAGAAACTACTCACTGCGACAAGTATATTTATGCTTGTTTATTGTCCAAGATATCTTTTCAATTCTTGCACAAATATGAATCCGGAAAACATCTTTCAGTTCTTGCACAAATATGAATCCGGAAAACATAAATACAACAGGACATGGATACTGTGACAGGAAAATGGTTAAAATTTAAGATACAGACAGGGTAGGGACATGGTGACTAATGTATACATCCTTTTATATTTATGAACATTTGTTTGAAAATGATCATAGAAGGACCATTCTATGTACTGTGACAGGAAAATGGTTAAAATTGAACTTTACCAATCTTTTATAATTTCTTAAATTTCCCTAACAATTGAATTTGCATGTGGACACATGTCCATGGTGTCTGCCATGTCCGTGGCGCGAAAAATATTAAAAAGTAAAAAATATTCCAGACATGTCTTTTGGTGTGTCTCGACACGTGTTAGACATTTATTCTTTTTCCTTTTATGCGTGTCTTTGCTTCCTAGACTGACAGTATTGAAAGCGAAAAGAAACTATGAAACTATGATTGAATAGTTCTGTGTTCGTGGGGCATGCGGTGCTAAAGGTACTGGTCGCTGTTGTGCATATATTGCATATATGAGATGGCACTTGTGTAGTTCCAATATCTGCCCCTCTGTTTTATGTGAAAGCAATTGAGTTGCAGATAAATAATTTTGGTAGTGAAAAATAATTTCCCCCCTCTTTTCTCTTGGTTGGAATTACATAGCCTTAGAGTAATATGGAGAATTATAGGAGTTTTGAAGCTGACTTGGGAACTTCAGAACATTTTTAATTAACGTTTCAATTTCTCTGCAACTAGATTACTGAAAATCTGGGTTATCTTTATGTTTTTGGCAACGAACGTTGTATTCAGGTTATTATCTTTTATCGCTGCGAGATAATTCATCAATCATGATTGACTCTTCTTCTTAGGTGCGGATAATGCGTAGACTGCGCCATCCCAATGTTGTTCTCTTCATGGGTGCTGTCACTCGCCCTCCGAACCTCTCTATTATCACTGAGTTTCTCCCAAGGTTTGGTTTGTTCTACTCTTTCTTATATTGGCTTGGTTTGGTCTAATCTTTCTTATATTGGAAAATAGCATTGGGATGTGGCTTGTTTAATTTGAATCTGTTATTTAACTACCGTTTTTACCACCAGATAAATTCCACTTAATTACTTGCAATTATTTTGGACATCTAGTGATTTTTTTAATAGATGTGAGATTGGACCCAGAGTTCATACTTAAGTACATCGACATTTAAAATAATTTTTTAGATGAAATTGCAAACGACTTACAACCAGACATTCTATGGTGCATGTTGTTTTCGAATGACATACTGCTAGTAAACACTTGTCAATAAGATTAGAAGTGTTGAATGATATAAATATTTAAGTTACACCTTCTCTAATAGCTTAAGCTTTTGGAGTCGTGTTGGACCAAAAGAAGGCCACACGTGAGGGGGTGTGTTGAAGGATATAAATATTTAAGTTACACCATCTCTAATAGCTTAAGATTTTGGAGTAGTTGGTAGTTTTTTTTTTTTGATAAGTAAGTTTGATATAAAAACGCTCAAATGGGGAGCGCATCCCATATACAAAAAGCAAGGCCCTACAAACCAAGAGAGCCTACAAATTCAATCTTCTCATCAATGGAAATAGAAAAACGACCCTCTACCTAATAAAATAAATTAGAAATAAAGAGATATTTGATAACCCTTACAGGAGACTCGATACCTTCAAAACAACATTTATTCTGCTCTAACCAAATACCCCACCAAAGGCACAATGGGGCCATCCTCCAAAAAGAGCGAACATGAGACCCAACACACATACTCCTCCACATAACCAACATGTCACGGACCGACGCCGACATAATCCACTACGCACCAAAAAG
The DNA here is from genome assembly GCA_963922005.1 of Cornus suecica. Lineage (NCBI taxonomy): Eukaryota > Viridiplantae > Streptophyta > Magnoliopsida > Cornales > Cornaceae > Cornus > Cornus suecica. Next base: position 41,037,896 of record OY998242.1, read on the forward strand.
GGCAAAAAGAAAACACCAACAATTATAGGCCACCGTACAATGCAAAAGGAGGTTATCAACAGATTCCCCCTCCTTCTTGCACAAAAAACACCGGTTTACCACAATGACACCCCGCTGGCTCAACACATCCAAAGTGAGAATGCGACCCCAGACAGCTGACCAAGAGAAAAAAGCCACTTTGAAAGGGGCCTTAGAGCGCCAGACCGCCTTCCAAGGAAAAACCTCTTCCGCCCTTGGCGAAAGACAACGAAAAAAAGCCGCAAGGGAGGAGTCCAAATCAAAGCATCCTGCCCAACTCCCACTGCCTGAGAATACAAAAGCTCCAACAAACCTGCTACCTCCTCCAGCTCCCAGTCCTGAAAAGGACGCACAAACAAAACATCCCACACAAGCCTACTGGTATCGAGGTGATAACAGTAGACAATTGAAGCATAACGGTCACGCGGAATCCTAAAAAGCTGCGGGAAAGAAGAAGCAAGGGAACTCCCCCCACACCACCAATCCGTCCAAAAATAAACATGACGGCCAATGCCCACCCTGAATCTGGAAAAAGAAACAAAGGAATCCTATCCCCGACAGATGTCTTTCCACACGCCCACACCACGGCGAATCCGAACCTCCCTAGAGCACCATCCACCCCTGGCTTCCCCAAAACGACAAGCAATCACCCTCCTCCATAACCGGTTCTTCTCCGAACTAAAGCGTCACAACCATTTCCCCAACCAAGCATTGTTGAAAGGAATCAAACGACGAATACCCAAGCCCCCCTCCTGCACAGGCCGACATACTACCTCCCATCGCATAAAAGAAATCGAGGATCTCTCTTTACACCCTCCCTACATAAACTGTCTCTGAAGCCTCTCAATCCGCTTAGCCACAATGCAGGGGATCCGAAAAAGGGATAAAACATAAGTAGGGATATTGGATAACGTGCTCTTAACAAGAGTGAGTCTCCCACCCTTGGAAAGATACTGTCGCTTCCAACCCACCAACCGCCTCTCCATCCGCTCCACCACCGAATCCCAGAAAGACAACCATTGCCCAGGAGAGCCCAAAGGAAGACCCAAATACTCAGCAGGTAACTAACCAACCCTACATCCAAGAGCCGTAGCCAAAACAGAAGCATTACCCACCTCACCCACCGGAGTCATCGAACTCTTGCTTGTGTTAATCTTCAAACCAGAAACAGCCTGAAAACATGTCAAGACACACCGAAGGTACCGTAACTGCTCCACCTCCACATCACAGAAAATAAGAGTATCATCCGCAAAGAGCAAATGCGAAACAACCACAAGCTGGGCCAACCCCTCCCCCACTCGGAACCTTGAAATAAAACCCAAATCCGTCGTCTGACTCATCATCCGGCTAAACACCTCCATCACCACAAGAAAGAGAAACGGGGAGAGGGGATCCCCCTGTCTCAAACCACGGGAACTCTAAAAAAACCCAGCAGGAGAACCATTCACCAAAACAGAAAACCGAGCCAACGAAATGCAAAATTCAATCCACTTACGCCATCTCTCCCCAAAACCCATCCTCCTCTGCATATAAAGTAAGAATCCTCAATGCACATGATCATAGGCCTTCTCCACATCCAACTTCACTAGAATCCCCGACCTCCCACTCTGCAACCTATCATCCATAATCTCATTAGCAATTATAGCCGAATCCATAATCTGCCAATCCTCTATAAAAGCATTCTGAGTATCCGAGATAACCCCATCCAAAACACCACTCAAGCGAAAAGAAAGAACCTTCGGAATGAGCTTGTAAATACAACCCAACGAACTAATGGACCGGAGGTTCTTAATATCATTCGCATCCCCCTTTTTCGGGAGAAGGGAAATGAAAGTGGCATTAAAAGACTTCACAAAACAACCCTCCTCATGAAAAGCACGGAAAGTACCCATCACCTCCTCTCGAACAATAGGCCAACAACTCAAAAGAAAACTCATAGTGAATCCGTCGGGACCAGGAGCTTTATCCCCATTGCAAGACTTCAAGGCCCGAAGAACCTCCTCCTCAGTGAATTGAATCTCCAGCCTGTCTCGATCACCCTCATCAATAGAATCAAAACCAAGCCCATCCAAACTCGGTCTCCAACTTTGAGGCTTGGTAAACAACTGTTGATAGTAATCTGGAATCCTCAAACGAAGCTCATCCACCGAAGACAACAAAGACCCATCAATGGATAAACTCCTAATGAAATTGGTCCTCCTACAAGCATTCGCCGATCGGTGAAAACACTTCGTATTCCGATCCCCTTCCTTAAGCCAGATAGCCCGGGATTTCTATCTCCACGAAATTTCCTCCTGAATAGCAATTTCCTCAATATCCGCCATACACTGCACCCTCCGAACTCTCATAGCCTCATCCATACAAGTGCTCAAATCGGCTCTATTAATGCCATCAATCTCAGACACCAACACATTTCTTCTCCATGCTAAATTACCAAAAACCTCCTTGTTCCAAGTGATAAGCGAGAATTTTAACATACACAACTTGGAAGCCAGCCTGAAACTTGGAGAACCTGCCCGGACATCACAAGCCTACCACTCTGCAACCTGAACCTGAAAATCATCTGCCTAAAGCCACATGTTCTCAAACCTGAATGGAGAACGACCCGAAACAATACCCCCACAATCCAACAAAAGGGGCGCATGATTCGATGTGAAACGAGTAGCAATGGTCTGAATAACATCATGAAAGTGCTCCTCTCAGTCTCCGGAAACCAAAAAACGATCATTGCGGGAGAAAGTAGGAACATCCTTGCAACTAGACCAAGTGAAAGAGGCCCCCACAAGCGGAAGGTCATGTAAAAACTGCCCATCAATGAACTCTAAAAACATCTCCATAGCCCTAGTCCATCGACCACCATACGATCTCTCCGACGGAGCCCTAACAACATTGAAATCCCCACCCACACACCAAGGAAGATGCCAGGCCTCCCTCAATTCACCTAGCTCCTCCCACAACACCTCTCTCAACTCATCTTCAACAAGACCATACACACCGGAGAACACCCAGCTAAAACCAGCATCAATCATCGAGAAGGAGCAAAAAATTGAGAACCGACCCTTACGAGTGTCACGCAAAGAAACCCACTGGCTATCGCACATCACAATCACACCCCCGGAAGCACCACTAGACTTCAAACAAACCCATTCCACAAAACGGTTGCCCCATAGGCTCCTAACCACCCTACCATCCATGCAATCCATCTCCGTCTCCTGTAAACAAACAATATGAGCATTCCATTTCCCAAGCGCCAACCTAACTAGCTTCCTCTTCCCCGGGCAATTGAGACCCCGAACATTCCAAGAATTAATTCGTAACTTCATTTGGAAACAGTTAAGATCCCCTCCTCCCTCCTTTTTCCTCCACCTCTTCCTCCCTCCTTCACACCCCTTCCACCACTCATCCCATCATAATTAACGGTACACACCAAATTGTGCAATTTCCTTTCTCCTTTCCATGAAGAAGGCAAACAATGAACAACAAGGGCCTTCTCCTTACATCTACCATCCTCTTCCTTTTCCTCCATTAACTCCAATATCAAAGCCTCTCCTTGAACCTGACAATTGCCAAAATCCATATCCATGTGCGCAACAACATCCATCACCTTCTCCTTCCTCCACTTTTGAGTCATAAAATCCGAACAATCAACCGCCACGGGTCGCACATCCTCTATCACCTCTAAATTAGCCGTGTCAACTGCCACCTCTAACACATGTTGGAATCAAAAGGTTTAAAGTATAGTAGAGGTAAAAATGAATATATAGAATGTAAATTAGATAAAGAGTTGGATATTGATCATAGAATGATCACCCTTCAAAACCGAAGGATTATTTGAAGTGACCATATCTCGTATATGAGGGAGATGGTGATATAACTAGTAGAATATTGGACAAAATATAGTTAGGCTAGTGGTAGTTTAAGCAATAAAAGAATTAGATAAAATAAAATATAACACTTTATATAATTGTTGTTTGACTAATCATTGTAATCAATATATACTGTATATAATTGTTGTTAGATTAATCAATATATACGGTGTAGAGTGTTAATTAATTTTAGAAAAACATGGAATGGAAATTTGTTAAGGTGGATGACATGAGTACCTAGAAGAGAAAGGGTCGCTAATCAACATGTGAGGAGGAAATTAGTATTTATACATATTTATGAAAAAATAAGAGAAAGTAGATTTAAGTGGTATGGATATGCATGAATACATACAAATGCATTGATCAACCGAGTGTTATTAGAGCACATATCATGGAAATGATAATACAAAATGAGCATATAATTTGGATGCATTTTGATAGAGACTTATTTTAATGATGATACTCGATTACCTTTGAAGCATGGGAGTCCTTCCACTGCTCTGACAGTTGGTGCGACTTGACTTCTCAGATTGCTTTGAATTATCTTTTCTTCTTCTTCAACTCTCTCTTCCTTTTCACTCTCTAATCTATTGTTCTTCCTTTCTCTCTATGGTTCTCTCACTAGTTTGGGGATCAATTATTGGTGGATGAGCCATTTTCTTATAGAGGGAGGGGTTGTTTGCGTAGTGACCTGAGGAGTGTTATTGTATCCTCGTGGCAAAAGAAAGAAGTTCGCAGGGTGTTTCTAAAAGGGTTACCACTGCACCTGTGCTGCCTGCCACTCTTCAACATAGTTGTTAAAGGCGTGAGGCGACCCTAGGCGCTAGAGGCCTCCTATCGCCTAGGCGCCAGGTGCCAGGCGAGGCGCTCGCCTAAGTGAAGCGAGACGCTCAATAATAAATTATTTTCACAATTAAATTAATAAATCACTTTTAATAAAAATAACAAATATAAGACATTTAAACTAATAAAACATTGTTAAGAAAGGTAAAAGCCAATAAATTAAAATGTAGAAGTACAAAAATATCAAATATAAGACATTTAAAAACATTCATCAGCGCCTAGGCGCTAGGCGCCCCTAGGCGACGCCTTTCAAAGGTGGCCTCGCCCAGTTGCAGGCGAGACGCTAAACCCTCGCCTCGCGTCGCCTAGCGCCTAGGCGCGCCCGTGACAACACTGCTCTTCAAAAAGGTGGGTGACATTTGTGGTGGTTATTGTGGTATGGAGATGGTGGACCCTTGTCGCCCGGACATTATTGGAATCCTCGTCGCTGTCGGTTTTGTCTTCATTCATGATGAACCTGTATGTTTTCGTGTGGCGATTGTGGATGACATCCCAATGGTGGTGGCGGCGATGACTCATAGCTTAAAAGGAGGCTTTGGTTCGTTAGGGTTTTGAAGGAAGGAGTGGTTGGCTTTGCAATCATCTGGGTGGAAAAAGGGAGTGGAGATCCGAAAATGGGTGGCGGCTGATCGGTTTTATTCTCCACCACTACTCCGGTCTTCTCCGGTGGTGAACCAGAGATCTAGGGTTGGGGCTGTAATTGGTACGGATGGTGGAGGAGATAGGGAGTGTACGGTAGTGGGTGGGGCGCGTGAATCTCAGGTGAGGAGTAGGTTGGTGAAGGCGCGTGGGCGTGGTGAAGAAGGGAGATGGTCGAATAGTGGAGTGACACATGGGTTGGATGTGGGGACAAAGGTGGGTGGGCGACATCTAGATGAGGGGGTGAAATGGGGTCATGGGATGGCGACACTTAGTTATGGTAGTGGGTGGTGGAGTGGCCCACCGTGGGCACGTGGGATGGTGTTTTCAAATGTCGAATCTCTTACTGATGGAGTCATGCGACGTGGTCAGGGGGTAAGAGGTGGGTTGGGCTTCTTTAAAATGCAACATCATGGGCTTCGTGGTGGGATGGGCTTGTCACATAGGCCTTTTGATTTTAAGGCGATTGGGCCTTGTCCGTTTGCCTACGAATGTTGGTGTTTTCTGTTATGCTTGTTTGGTGTTCAGTGGGTGATGCCTGCCTCGGTTTGGGAGGTTTTGCTTTCTTGGAGGAGCGTGGCGATTGGCTCGCATGCACGACTTTTTTGGAGAGTGGCTCCTCTTTGCCTTTGGTGGATTATATGGATGGAACGCAATAGGCGTTGCTTTGAGGGTGTTGAGTCCCCTGCGAGGGTGTTAAAACATGTTTTTATTTTCTGTCTATTTAGTTGGGTGGAAGGGCGCAACTGTAGTTCTATATACGAGAAAATTGAGTTTATGGGTTCTCTTGGCCTATTGGGGTCGTTGTATATGGGATGCATTCCCCTTTTGAATGCGTTTCTTTTTTTTAATAAATTACTTATCAAAAAAAAAAAAAGGCGATTGGGCCTTGTTTCGTGGGCCAGAAAAGAGGGCTTCATACAATCAGAAGAAACCCAGCTCGTAATGGGTTGGGCCCGTTTTACAGAGAATCGGGTCAGCTATCAGGGTCGGAGCAGTGGTTGGGGCAGGCCATTCCGGGTAAGGATCCGGGTCGTCGTGATGGTGTGAATTGACTATAGAAAGGGGCTCGTCGAGGTAATCGGGGCTTTCGTCATGGATTAGGGGAGACTAGGGGCAATAGCGAACTTGATGGGGAGGGTTTTGTAAGGGTGCAACATCGTCGAAGGTGGTCTCTGTCTCAGGCGACGACGACTATGGTGCAGACCCATCTGGTTGGGGAAGGCGACGGGAGTTTGCCAGTGATTGGGGGTTAGAATGAAAGTTTCGCGTACAGGCGACGATCGGCTGGTGCTACGGGTAAGAAGGGGACTCCCTCTTTCATGTATTGCCTATGGTGACGGTTATGGAGGAGATTAATGGGGGTGGTACCAGTGGGGGCAACAAGGATGTTATTGATGCTGTTTCAGAGGTGGGTTTGTGGTGAGAGCATGAAGTGAGCCGCATGGAAGAGGTGTTGAAAGATTACTCTAATGCTGGGGAAGGTTCGAGATTCACTATTTCGGATGATAGTGCTAGTGAGAGCGAATTCTTGGCTAGCATCAGTGATGGGTGTGAAAGGCAGTTGGGGTTAATTGAAGTTAAAGGAGAATATAGGTAGTTTGGAGGTTTTGGAACATATTCATCCTTTTGCTATGGATTGTTCAGAACTTATCAATATGAATTGGGTTAAAGATAATGTGGTGCGTGTGGCCGAGAAGATTGGGGTTTCCTTTGGTGATCATAAGGCAAAAGGAGAGGCTATGTTGTTGGCTTTGGTGGAGAATAGGAAGGAGGTTAGTGGGGATGAGAGGGCTTTGGTGGTGCATCGATCACATCATGCACGGAAGGGTGTGAGGGAGGTTCGAGGTTTGGCTTTAAGTGTTGACTATGATGGGAGGAAAGGGGGATCGGTTGTGAGGGAAGGGGGTAGAGGGGGAGGGAAGAGGAGGGATGTGGGGTATTTATCGGGTTGATATGAAGTTATGCCTTGTTTCTTGAAAAATGTCTGGGGCCTCAATTGCCCGGACAAGAGAAAGGTGGTGAAATTTGCTTTAGGTAAATGAAATGCTCACATTGTTTGTCTTCAGAAGACGAAAATGGGTGCCATGAATGATAGAGTGGTTATGAGCATTTGGGGGAGTAGATTTGTGGAATGGATAGCATTGGATTCTTGTGGGGCTTCGGGAGGAGTGATTGTGATGTAGGATAGACATGTGGTGTCGTCTTTAGAAGTGAGAAAAGGACGTTTTCGATCTCTTGCTCCTTTTCGATGGTGGAGGATGGTTTTAAATGGGCATTTTCAAGGGTTTATGTTCCTGTCGATGATGGGGAGAGGTTGTTGTTATGGGAGGAGCTTGGGGAGGTTAGGGAGGAGTGGTGATTGCCTTGGTGTGTGGGTGGGGATTTCAATGTTGTGCGGGCTCCATCTGAGCGATCTTCTGGTTGGAGATGGACTCGTGCTATGGAGGTGTTTGCTGATTTTATTGATAGACAGGAGCTCCATGACCTTCCTCTTGAGGGAGCTTCCTACACTTGGTCTAGGTGCAGGACTTCTCCGACTTTTTCCCGCATTAATCGTTTTTTGAATTTAGGTGACTGGGAGGAGAGGTTACTAGATGTTATTCAATCCATTGCCTCTCGCTTTTCTTCGGATCATGTCCCTCTGTTTCTGGATTATGGAGGCATGTCTTCGGGAAGGTCTCCGTTCAGGTTCGAAAATATGTGGTTACAGGCGGAGGGTTTTCAAGACCGTGTTGCGGAGTGGTGGGCTATTACTGGACAGCTGGGGTCTACAAGCTTTGTGTTGGCTTCTAAGTTGTGTATTTTGAAGTCAAAGCTCATCGGTTGGAATAAGGAGGTGTTTAGTAATCTAGAGTGGAGGAGGAACAAGTTACTTGTAGAGATTGATGATAATGATAGAGCAAAGTTGAGTGAGGGGGTGGATGCGATGAGGAGGTTGAGGAGAGAGCAGTGTTTGGCTGATATTGAGGTGATAACGTCTCAGGAGGAGATATCATGGAGGCAGAAATCTCGGGCTATATGGCTGAAAGATGGGGACCGGAATACTAAGTTTTTTCACCGCATGGAAAATGCTAGTAGGAGGAGTAATCATATTGGGTGCATTTCCATTGAGGGTTCTCAGATGTCCTCGGAGGAGGATCTGCAGTAGGGTATTCCTGCTTTTTACCAGAGGCTTTTTTGCGAGGGGGAGAGGTGGAGACCGCAGCTGGAGGGTCTGCAGTTCGATACTATTTCAGAGGTGGATAGAGATATGATTGAGGTTCCGTTCACGGAGGAGGAGGTGTTGAGGGCTTTGAAACAATGTAATGGTGATAGTGCGCCCGCCCTCATGGTTTTACTTCGCGGTTTCTTCTGGAATGTTGGCCTATAGTTCGGGAGGATGTGATGGGTACTTTCCAGGATTTTTATGACGAGGGGGCTTTTGTGAAGTCCCTTAATGCTTCTTTCATCTCTTTAATCTCCAAAATGGGGGATATGAAAGACATTAAGGACTTCTGACCGATTAGTCTGGTAGGGTGTGTGTATAGATTGATTGCTAAGGTGTTAGCCTCTCGCCTTGGTGGTGTTCTTGATGGTGTTATTTCTGATTCTCAGAATGCCTTTGTTGGATGACGGCATATTCTGGACTCGACTCTTATCGCTAGCGAGATTGTGGATGCGAGGATTTTGAGTGGGGTTCCGGGTGTGATGGTGAAGCTGGATATTTAGAAGGCTTATGATCATGTTAATTGGGGTATCCTTGAGTATATGTTGGACAGATTGGGGTTCGGGGAGAGGCGGAGGAAGTGGATTGGTTTCTGTATCTCGTCGGTGCGGTTTTCAGTGATGGTGATTGGTTCTCTGTCAGGCTTCTTTGGGAGTTCTCGTGGTTTGCGTCAGGGTGATCCGTTATCTCCGTTCCTCTTTCTGGTTGTGATGGAAGCGCTTAGCAGAATGATGACGAGAGCTTTGGAGGCAGGTCTTATTCATGGTTTCTGGGTTGGAGATGCTTCGTCTCAACTTGTGGACGTTTCTCACTTGCTTTTTGCCGATGATGCTCTCGTCTTTTGTGACGCGGATGAGGTTCAGGTGCGGCATTTGAGATGCATTTTGACTTGTTTTCAGGTTGTTTCAGGTTTGAGAGTGAACACTCAAGAGTGTTTGATGATTCAAGTTGGTGATAGGGATGGCAAAATGGTCCGACCCGCCGGGTTCTGACCCGTCCCAACCCGATTGGGGCGGGTTTGGTAAATTTATAAACGGGTTTGAGACGGGTTTGGTATCCAAAATTAAAACCCGAAGCGGGTTCGGGTCGGGTTTGGATTTTCTAGAAAACCCGTTGGTAACCCGATCCCGATCCCGACCCGTTTACGATTTTAATTTTAATTATATATATATGTGCGTCTTTGTCTATATATAACTCATTAATCTGATTCTTGGTGTTGACATCTATATATATATATTTTTTGGAAGAATTTCAGTCAATATGCGTAGATATACATTTGTTTGTTTAAATATGTGGGATATTTGGTTTATAACGTAAAGCAGAATATATGCTTAGAATAAGAGAGAGATACTTGGTTTATAATTTAATTTGTTATCAAATGCATTATAACTTAATTTGTCATCAAATAGTTTAGTAAATCAACTGTGCTTCTAATTTATTAGAAATAATTTAGTACAACTGATGGTAACCCGATGAAACCCGTTTATACCGACGGGGTGGTAATAGTATTACCAATTACAACCCGTCGCGGGTTTGAGACGGATTTGGTATTAGTAATTTTTAAATGGGATGGTAATGGTATTAGTCAAACCCGTCCCAAACCCGACCCGTTGCCATCCCTACTTGGTGAGGTGTGTGATATTTTCGTGATGGCCGAGGCTTTTGGGTGTAGAGTGGGTCATATGCCGACAGAGTATCTGGGTATGCCATTGGGTTCTTTTGGCTCGCGGCTTCGATGTTGGGATTCGGTGGTTGAGAGGGTGGATAGGAGGCTTGATGGCTGGAAGAGGCAATATCTATCCAAAGGTGGGAGGCTTACTCTGATCAAGAGTACGCTTTCAAACCTTCCGACATATTTTCTATCGCTGTATAGGATTCCGTGCTCGGTGGCAGATAGGATTGAGAGGATCCAACGGCGGTTTCTTGGGGGGGGGGGGGAGAGCTCTTTTCAGTATGGAGGTTTGGGCATTCGTAGGATTATCCCTTTCAACAAGGCGTTGCTAGGGAAGTGGTGGCGGTTTGGGCATGAGAGGAACCGGCTATGGAGGAGAGTGGTTTCCTGTCGCTATGGGGAGACTTTGGGTGGTTGGTGTTCTAGGCCGGTGGGTATTAGACGAGGTCTAAGTGTGTGGAAGGACATTCGGCGGGGATGGGATCTTTTTGTTAGTTTTATCAGATTCAGAGTGGGTGATGGCTGCCTGGTTTGTTTTTGGTCGGACCGTTGATGTGGGGAGGGTACCCTTGCCTCTTTGTTTCCTTCTCTCTATAGGATTGCTCATGATCGACATATCTTTGTAGCCGACTGTTATCACCTTGATACCGGGAGGATTGTTTAGGATGTTTTGTTCAGGCGTCCGTTCCAGGATTGAGAGTTGGAGGAGGTTTCAAGGTTGTTGGAGTTGTTATATTCCTTGTTGGGTGTTGGTGTTGGTTCGGATTCATTGGAATGGTCACCGGTGCCCATCAAGAGCTTTTCGGTCTCTTCTTTTTTTAGATGTTTGACGCCTCAGGTTGGCTCGTTGCTCCCCTAGAAGGCGGTATGGCGGACCAAGGCCCCCTTTAAGGTTGTTTTTTTCACTTGGATGGTGGCATGGGGTCTTATCCTTACTATGGATATCTTGAGATGGAGGGGTATTGTCGTGGTCAACCGGTGTTTTTTGTGCAAGAATGATGGTGAATCCATGGATCATCTCTTATAGCATTGTCCGGTGGCGTATGATTGTTGGTGTTGGATTCTTGGGCCTTTTGGGGTTGCTTGGGCAATGCCGGCTTCGGCGTCGGAGGCCCTTCATGCATGAAGGGGGGGTGTCGGTCCTCATGCTAGCTCTTTTTGGAGGGTGGCCCCTATGTGTTTATGGTGGTGCTTATGGCTTGAGCACAACCGCCGATGTTTCAAGGGGGTAGAGTCTTCGTTGGGGGGTTTGAAGGATGTTTTTATTTCTTATTTATTTTGTTGGGTGGAGGGTCGCAACTGTAAATCTTTAGATGAAAATATAAAGTTTTTGAGTTCTCTTGGCCCGTGGAGGCTTTCTGTTGTGTAATGGTGATGCTTTCCCCTTTTGAGAGCTTTTTATACTATTACTTATCAAAAAAACTGTAACAAAACTGCATGCATTTGTTTTTCCTTAAAATTTCTTGTAGTTCTCCATTTGTATTCTTGCTCGTTTAAGTTATATCCCATATACTGAGATAATACAAGAACACTCCTCTGTAACTATGTAACAAAACTGCGTGCATTTGTTTTTCCTTAAAATTTCTTGTAGTTCTCCATTTGTATTATTGCTTGTTTAAGTTATATTCCATATACCCAGGTTTTATACGATTTATCTTTAAAATATGTTCTTTCAAACCTCTAATTTAGCATTTTCCCCCTTGCTTCAGATTTATCAATCTAAACAATGCCATTAGCAAATGATATAGTCCATAGAGCTTCGTCTCGATTGCGTTTTGATTATGTTTATGAATCAAAGGAAAAAAGATTGAGACTCAATGCTCATATCTAATAAAAAAATACTAGGTAATTGAAAATTGATCTCTTTCTCCTTCCCTTGTTAGTAATAGTCGAACTCAACTACACATCTTTCATATGCCAATATTTTTACTGATGAATATTTTTTACATGATATCTCTAGGAACCTCATGATATCCATTCTCTAGTACTATAAAAAGCACATGAAGCTTTTTCTTCCTCTTTTGCATCTCTCTGTAAGTGAATGATTTCTATTGTTCACCTACTTGAAGTGAATCCTAATTGATTTCTGGAACTTTTGTTTCAAGTTCGTAATAAGGCTAATATATTGCGATTCATGGATATTTGTAGCTTTATCAGTCAAGTAGTGTGAGATGAGTCACTTGTAACAAATTTTTTTTTTTTTCCAGAGGAAGTTTGTATCGGATTATTCATCGTCCTCAATGTCAAATTGATGAAAAGCGAAGAATCAAAATGGCTCTTGATGTGGTATGATATAATAAATCCCTGTAGTTTGCTTATCCAACGTATACATCTTTCTTCATCCATTTCCAATTTTCAAGCCTTGATTTGCAGGCAAAGGGAATGAATTGTTTGCATGCCAGTATACCAACAATTGTTCACCGTGATTTAAAGTCGCCAAATTTGTTGGTTGATAAGAACTGGAATGTTAAGGTACAAATCCATTCATTCTTTTGGAACATTGATGCTTGGCTTGTTATAATAAATCCAATTCAAACTCAAGCTAGAGTTTGGAGTTTGGCTTGTTAAACTGGTGAACTATCCCCAATGGGCTGTTTAATGGGTAGGGTGTTGAACTGGGAGTGTACATGAAGTAGCCTGTTTGTTCTCTTGTCTAAGCATGAAATCCTGAAAATTTACTACAGAGAAAAGAGAAAAATTAAGAGCACGACTGTGACATGCTATCACAATTACTGGTTGTTCTTCTCATATGATTTTATGAAATTTCATTTTTTTTTAACCATGTAGGTCTGTGATTTTGGGTTGTCACGCTTGAAGCACAACACTTTTTTGTCATCCAAATCAACAGCTGGAACGGTGAGACTCTCAGGTTTTTATTTCTTAATTCAGTTGTAGATTGAAAGGCTGCTTCATTTTGTTTCCATGCCCTTTATGTGTCTGTTTGACAAAATTCTCTTTGAACCTTAGCCTGAGTGGATGGCACCGGAAGTTCTTCGCAATGAACCTTCAAATGAGAAGTGAGTTTCTGGTTTTCCTTTTATCATAACTCATTCTATGTCTATACTTAGTTGTACATGTGATGTTTGTCATTACTTACTTGGTTAATGCTTGTCCTTTTTGATAAATAAGAAGTATATATAAAAAGGGCTCAAAAAAGGAGCGCGTCCCAATCATAAAAAAAGGGAAAAAAAATTTATGGCCAAAGCGAGCTCAAAAAAATCAATCTCTCTATTGATGTAACAAAATTTACCCAAACCCAATGAAATAGAAAAAAATGAGCATGTCCTTGTTTATGGTAACGGGGGAGATAATCCCGTCAAAGCAAACTACGATTGAGTTCCAACCAAAAGCACCACCAAAGACATAAGGGCGCAGCCCTCCAAAACCCACGGGCCTGGACACCCACAAAAAGGCCTCTCCACATCCGTAGCGCTTGTGATGGAAGAAGGCATCGCCCACTGATACCGAATAAACTGAACAACATAGACTAGCAGTCGCCAACAACAGAGCAATGAAGAAGAGATAAACGGATCCTTCCTCCTTTGCAAAGAAAACACTGGTTGACTACACAAAAGCACCTCCTCCGAGGTTGTCAAGGGTAATCCGGCTCCACACAGCAGACCAAACGAGAAAAGCCACCTTGGGAGGAGCCTGGAGCGCCAAATGGCCTTCCATGGAAAGGAGGACCTGTGCAGGCCTGAGAGATGACTATACCATGAAGTGACCTCGAAGCTTTCCTACGAGGAGAGCGGCCAAGTAACAAAATCCGAACCTTCAACAGCAGGCAAATGACATTAAAGGAGCTGGAGAAGCGTTAACACCTCCTCCAACTCACAGTCCTGAAAATGTATCACGAATTGTACATCCTAAACTGGCCGACCGATATTGAGATGCTAACAAAACGCCACCATGGCGTGCTTATCACAAGCGATGCCGAACAGCTAAGGAAAAGAAATAGTCAAGGATGGATGACTTCCCACACCAGCGATCCAACAAAAAAATGAACAGACCTCCCAAAAAAGCATCCCACCCCCCAACCTGAAACGAATGTGGCCCATAAAAGCATCCCACCCCCTACGGATATCCCTCCACACCCTTACCCCCTTTCTTAATCCTCACCTCCCTCGAACGCCACCCTCTAAACTCCTCCCCAAACGACGGACAACCTTTCTCCTCCAAAGACTCTACCTCTCGACACCGAATCTCCACAACCACTTCCCTAACAAAGCCCTGTTGAAGATCCCCGACCTCCTAATCCCCAGCTCTTCCTCACACACAGCCCTGCACACCTCCCAGGCAACCAGATGTAATCCTTATGATTTTCCCCTTCATTCTCACCCTCCATGAAGCTTCTTTGATTTTCCTGTACGGGTAAGAAAATTAGGGTTGGGAGCTTGAATGTGACAACAAAGCTTCCAACTCCAGACAAATATAGTCGGCATGCCCTATTGTCCGGCAACCGATGGGTGCTGGGAGGGAAAATACTAGAGAGAGTCAACCTTCAGGATACAAAGTTGCTGCTGCTTTAAGGAACAAACTTGTGTTCTCACACTTGTTTGTCTCAGTTTTTTTCATGTCACCATACCATGACTCATCTAGATGGGCTGTGTTTCATACATTTTTTGGTTTGCTTTTCGAATAAATGAAAAAAAAAAATGAAAAGTGAAAAATATGTTTTTTTTTTTTTCGATAACTCAATATATTAAAAACCAAGGCAAACAAAACAAGAGAACCAGACATTAGAGCCTGGGAGAAGGGGAGAAGAGAGGCCTAAGCCAAAACAAAACAAGGCACCAAGCTATTGGTGCCTGATACTGAAACCCCTGCATTGAAGCAGCAAACAAAAGGCAAATGACATGCCCAAACCTAGAGGCGGCAAATGGGCGGGTTAGGGCAGGTTTGGGTCGGGTCATTAACGGGCGGGTCATTAACGGGTCACCGACCCGTTCTTGACCCACTATGCTGGGTCATTAATGGGTCGGGTTGTAAACGGGTCAGGTTAACCCGCGGGCTGAGCCAACCTGCCTTAATATTTTTCCCTTTTTCTTTAAAAAAAAAACTGCCTACCAAATAAGCATTGTTGATATAAATATATAGATATATTTGTAAAGTTAAGAATATAAAATCAAATTCAAATCAAATTAATCAACCCCCATATTATGAGATATAAAAATTATACAAAAATAATGATAGCATGGTGTAATCTATTTTTTTTGATAAGTAAGTAATTTATTAAAAAAAGAAACGCATTCAAAAGGGGAATGCATCCCATATACAACGACCCCTATGGGCCAAGAGAACCCATAAACTCAATTTTCTTGTCTATAGAACTACAGTTGCGCCCTTCCACCCAACTAAATAGACAGAAAATAAAAACATGTTTTAACACCCTCGCAGGGGACTCAACACCCTCAAAGCAACGCCTATTGCGTTCCATCCATATAATCCACCAAAGGCAAAGAGGAGCCACTCTCCAAAAAAGTCGTGCATGCGAGCCAATCGCCACGTTTCTCCAAGAAAGCAAAACCTCCCGAACCGAGGCAGACATCACCCACTGAACACCAAACAAGCATAACAGAAAACACCAACATTTGTAGGCAAACGGACAATGCAAAAGGAGATGATCTACGGATTCCCCGTCCAGTTTACATAGAAAACACCGATTGACCAAAAACATGCCCCGCCGTCGCAACCTATCCAGAGTGAGAATCCGACCCCTCGCCGCCAACCATGTGAAAAAAGCAACCTTAGGAGAGGCCTTCGAACGCCAAACCGCCTTCCAAGGAAAAGGATCATCGTTCGTCCTCGGCAAGAGACATTGAAAATAGGAAGAGACTGAAAAAAGTCGTGAAGTAGTTGCCTTCCAAATCAATGAATCCGCTCCGCCCCCTATAGTCAGTGAGTATAAAAGCTCCAGAAACGCAGAGACCTCCTCCAACTCCAAGTCCTGAAGCACAAAACTGACATCCCACACTAACGTCCCGGTATCAAGGTGATAATAGTCAGCTACTGAAACATGATGGTCCCGAGCGATCCTATAGAGCTGAGGGAACGAGGACTCCAAAGAGCCTGCACCGCACCACCAATCTGACCAAAAACGAATACAACGACCATCCCCAACTCCAGCCCTGGTGCGAGATACAAAAAAATCCTATCCCTGTTGGATATCCTTCCACACCCCCACACCGCGCCGACCCCTAACCTCCTCAGAACACCAACCGCCTCTAGTCACACCATGACGACAGACAATTACCCTCCTTTACAAACGGTCCCTTTCCGTCCCGAAGCGCCACAACCATTTTCCCAACAGAGCCTTGTTAAAAGGCAACACACGACGGATACCTAAACCTCCGTCCTGAAAGGGCCGACAAACTGCTTCCCACCGAACCAAAGGAATAGAGTATCCCTCCATACCACCGCCCCATAAAAATTGTCGTTGAATCCTCTCAATCCGCTGAGCCACCCCGCTGGGAATCCGATAAAGTGACAATGCATACGTAGGTAGGTTGGATAACGTGCTCTTCACCAAAGTATGTCTCCCCCCCTTCGAAAGATACTGCCGTTTCCAACCTGCAAGACGCCTTTCCACCCGGTCCACCACCAAGCCCCAACATGCATGTCGCTGCCCTGAGGATCCCAATGGCAAACCCAGATACACCGTTGGAAGCTAATCCGCTCTACACCCCAACGCTGAAGCTAAAGTAGACACATTGTCCACCTCACCCACCGGGAACAACGAACATTTGCAAGTATTAATCTTCAGACCAGATACCGCCTGAAAACATAACAATATACATCGTAGATACCGCAACTGCATCACATCCGCATCACAAAATACTAAAGCATCTTCGGCAAATAATAAGTGTGAGACATCCTCAACCTGAGGTGCGACATCGCCCACCCTGAAACCACGTAATAGTCCCAATCCAGTGGCTCTAGTCATCATCCGACTAAAAGCTTCCATCACTACAAGGAAAAGGAGTGGAGATAAAGGATCACCCTGCCTCAAACCACGAGAACTCCCAAAAAAACCGGATGGTGACCCATTCACAATCACAGAAAAATGAATTGAAGAGATACAAAAATGAATCCATCTACGCCAACTCACCCCAAAACCCAATCTCTCCAACATATACAACAGAAAACCCCAATGCACATGGTCATACACCTTTTCCACATTCAGCTTCACCAAAACCCCCGGGATACCACTCTGCAACCTAGCATCCACCATCTCAGTAGCAATAATGGTAGAATCCAGAATCTGGCGACCCCCAATAAAAGCATTCTGAGAATCAAATATGACACCA
Organism: Cornus suecica; assembly: GCA_963922005.1. NCBI lineage: Eukaryota > Viridiplantae > Streptophyta > Magnoliopsida > Cornales > Cornaceae > Cornus > Cornus suecica. The sequence continues at coordinate 41,055,449 of OY998242.1, forward strand.
TCTAGAACACCGCGCATCCTAGATGCAAGAACTTTCGCAATCAACTTGTACACACACCCAACAAGACTAATCGGTCGGAAATCCTTAATGTCCTTCATCACCCCTTTTTTTGGGAGAAGAGAGATAAAAGTGGCATTAAGCGATTTCACAAAGCGACCCTCCTCATGGAAAGTGCAAAAAGTGGCCATCACCTCCTCCCGCACAACAGGCCAACACTCTAAAAGGAAACGCATAGAGAAACCATCCGGACCAGGAGCTCGGTCACCATTACATTGCTTCAATGCCTTCAGAACCTCTTCTTCAGAGAAGGGAATCTCCAACATATCACGATCCCTTTTATCAATAGCATAAAAACCAAGTCCATCCAGATTCGGCCTCCAACTCTTTCTTTCAGTAAACAACCTCTGATAATACGGAGGAATCCCCGCACGAATCTCCTCCTCAGTTGCGCACAAAGAACCCTCCACAGTTAAACTCCTAATAAAATTCTTCCGCCTCCGTGCATTTGCCGAGCAGTGGAAGAACTTGGTGTTCCTATCCCTTTCCTGTAGCCAAATAGCCCGAGATTTCTATCTCCACGAGATCTCCTCCTGAATTGCAATCTCCTCAAAATCCGACAAACACTGTGCCCTCCTCAATCGCATGCTCTCATCCACCCCCCCCACTCAAGTCAGCTCTATCAATATCATCAATCTCTGCCAGCAGCACATTCCTACGCCACACAATGTTACCAAAAACCTCTTTGTTCCATGAAATGAGAGATGACTTCAAACATCGCAATTTTGAAGCTAACACATAACTCGGAGAACCTGAGTCAACCGGACAAGCCCACCATTCCGCCATCCGCTGCTGAAAGTCCCCTGCCCTGAGCCACATATTCTCGAACCTGAACGGAGATTTTCCTGAAGAAATACCCCCACAATCCAGAAAGATAGGAACGTGATCAGAAGTAAATTTGGTGGCAATAGACTGAAACACCCGGGAAGTGCTCCTCCCAATCACTGGATACCAAAAACCTATCAATACGGGAATAAGTTGGTGTCGCCCTGCCACCGGATACCAAAAACCTATCAATACGGGAAGTGGTGTAATCTTAAAGTCATTTAATTATAAACATCATATTTCATAAAAGTCAATGTATTACAATTTTACGCATAGAAGTCTCAAAACTTTTATCCATTATTGTGAACAATCTTGAGGTGCAAAAAACGTGAATTTCATAACTATATATCACATATATTAATAAAACATAGAATAAATATACATTATTCATTTTCAAGACACATATTCCGAACGCTCACTCACATCTTGATTTCACTTCTCACTACGTGATTTCATACTTGGAAATGCATTCCATTTTGTTCTTATATTAGTAGAGTGAAATTGAAGACTAAACTTAAAACTCCCATTTTGAAATCGAAATTTAACGGTCAACTCTCTTTTGGGCTAAATCATGGGTCTGTGGGCTTGGGCTTATACACACACATCACACTCCTCGTCCTCACTTTTCTCTTTCAAAACCCAAATAGATTGATAACGAATCTGCACACATTGTAGAGAGAGAAATGGTGAGGAAGAAGGGAGAGAGGCCGACAACCAACATGTGGAAGGGTGAGAGATAGACCAGCGGTTGGAGAGGGGAGAGGGAAAGGGATGTGGTTTAGCGGGTTGACACAAGTACTCTCACTTAACCCGTTAACAACCCGCATGTTAAATCACTCACCCATTAGCAATCCACATGTTAAACCACTCACCCATTATCCAATTTTAGCGGGCGGGTTGATTGGTTTGGGTAATTTTTGCCACCTCTACCCAAACCATAGACCAGAAGTCACCCAGTCAACATACACCCAAGCAAGGAAAGCTAAGTGATCAAGCCTGCATTATTGGTTGTCTCCATCACTGAGCTGGCGAGAGACCATGCAGCTGCCACATCTCTTGAAGCCTTTGTGTTCTTGAATTTGAAAGACATTAGTTTCAGTCTGATGCTTTCTTCAATTCTCAGGATGACTCTTCTTGTGGAGGAGTACTTCGTAGCAAAAATTCTGGTATTTCTCTCTCCCCAAATAAAGTAGACTGAGGAAGCAAAGCAGAGTCTAAACATTGTTGCCACCATATGAGAGGCCTTCTGAGTCCAAGCCCATTCAATAATGGAACTAAAGGACTGCTCATCCAGTTGTAAACCACATCTGGTCTTGCACCATTGCCAAATCTTAGTAGAGAAAGTGCATTGAAAAAACAAGTGCTCATGCCTTTCAAACTCCACACCACAAAGACAGCAGAGTTTAGAAATTCCATTAGGAACCCCTGGTTTGTCAAGAGTCCTAAGCTTTCCTTGTAATGCCATCCAAGTGATAAAGGCATGCCTTGTTGGTGTTGAAACCATATTCATACATAGTGCTGCCAAGAGCACACAATAGAGCAGAATGAAACATAGAGTTTATGTAGCTAACCCCATGTAGTTGATAAAAAAGCTTGGTGGTTATTCTTCTTGTTGTATTTCTCCATTTTGTTTAGAATAAGCTGTCATCTCTCAAGGTAGAGAGACTCTTAATTTAAAATCATAAATTAGGTTACACGAGAAGAGCCCCTATTGGGCACATGTGGTGCAAGAGGCTGTTAGGATGTGGCAAAATTTTAAGTGGTGATATGATTAGTAGTGTTAGCATTGATGAAAAGAATTGGAGAAAAAGGAAGTTTGAAGCAAGTATTGCTGTGAAGAACCCACCAAGTGTTAGTATTGATGAAAAGAATTGGAGAAAAAGAAAGTTTGAAGCAAGTGTGCAAACTTGCGCACAAGGGTGGAAAAGTGGCAGAAGGATTTTGTCGAATCTACGAACTTGCGCAGCGTTTGCGCATCTATCGAGTACTCGGTGGCCTTGTTGCGGGTTTTTAGTTTTTCTTTTTTTATTAGGAGATTGTAATCTTAGGATTCCTTTTAAGATTGGTGAACATTAACTATATATATTGGAGTTTGGTGGCTAGGGTTTAATATAGAGAAAATACAGAGGAAAGAAAAAGAGAAAGAAATTAATTCTTGTTGAGTGATATTTTCTTGTTGAGTGTTTTTTATTAATAAAAGTGTTGTTGATATTTTTTTTGTGTATGATCTTGGGCGGAATTAATTCTTAAGCAGTGAAAAGAAAATTAATTCTCAACAGAGGCCAAACGCCGCTACTAACATTCCAAATCCTTGCTACGACTTGGTGTCTTTTGCCATGTTTTATAAAAGTTGACTACTGTATTTCAGTGCTTCTCTAGTAGCTTTAGGCTCTCTAAACATATGTGGGACGTAATGTATTTAGATTCGTTGACCACATTCCGAATAGGCTTAAAGTGTCGTGGTGAACTACATAGAAATTTTTTTTTTTTTTTTTTGGCAACAATACCAAATTGTTTTGTTCATTAACGATGACTCTCTGAAGAAAGCTTTTGTTTTGGTACATCATGATGAAGTTGGCAAGATGCAGCATTATTCAAGGTTTTTGAAACCAGGATTTCTCCAAGTTGACAAGGGGTCTTCAATAGATGATCAGTTTGGACCCTCATAGCAGACAGATTAATTCTCATTATATTAATCCATCTTTAAATTCGTAAATGCATGAATGAGTTCAAAACGTATCACAAAGATGTAGATTTGAGAACCCTATATGCTTCACCTGAAATGAAAGTCGAGTTACAAAAAAAAGAGGGTGATCGAAATGAATGGTGGTTGAAGCAAAAATTGTCCCCTTAAATGTCACAGATAATAGCAATATTGCCAACCAAAAAAAAAAAAAAAAAAAGAGAAAGTGGGTGGAAATGTGGAATTGAAGACCTGGATCAGTTGATAAAGCAGTTGACTTCTCTGAAATATTCTAGAAGATTCGGTATATGGTTTAGTGTGAAGAAGATTTTGATTTTTTTGTTCTAATTAGTACATTTAAATTGTCTCAGCATCGTCATGTAATGTTGCTCAAATCTCAAGCCCTAATTTATAACAAAGGCACAAGAAAAAGATTAGAGGACTAAAATAGGAATTTTAGATTGGTGGAATCGGGAACCGCCATAAGGTCCTGAGATCTTATTGGTAGTTTTACCGTCTCGGGAAATTTTCTTGCACTCTAAGTAGACTTGATATTTTTGTGTTATAATCTCGAGGTTTCCTTATTGACGTGATATTGGCACTATTATGTTCTTCTTGATGAAGTATGCCCCTGTTGTAGATTTTAGATTTCAAAGATCCAGCTTAATGTGAAACAACAATGTCGTCCACTAATCCATTACTACTTGCAGCCACTTGTTGAATTTGCAACAATTCATTTTCCAATCTGTATATATCAGCACTTGTAATAAATTTGATTGGAAATTATTTTGTATTGTGCTTTTGTTGAGTGTACAGGTGTGATGTATATAGCTTTGGTATAATCCTCTGGGAGCTCGCCACTTTGAGATTGCCTTGGAGTGGAATGAATCCAATGCAAGTTGTGGGTGCTGTTGGCTTCCAAAATCGTCGCCTTGAAATCCCCAAGGAAGTTGATCCCTTGGTCGCAAGGATAATTTGGGAGTGTTGGCAGACGTAAGCTACAATATACATCAATAGCCTAGACACCGTAAATTAAATTCACTATGACTAATTCCTGTCCTGTTGTGTTCAGTGATCCAAACTTGCGCCCTTCGTTTGCACAGTTAACAGTGGCTCTAAAACCCTTGCAGCGGCTGGCCATCCCTTCACATTTTGACCAGCAAAACTCGCATCTTCCACAAGAGATCACAGTGAATTCTACACCATGAGATTCTCAACTCCTCGAGTATACATTCTGGTTGTGTAGGACGAGGTGGTATATGAACCACCACCAGAACGAACGAGAGAATCCTTTTAAGGTAATTGGTAATGTTGAGAGATGGGAGTGGATGTTATTTGGCACGGCAGTCCGAAGACTGAGGTAGCCTTTCTTGTACAGTGGGTGTGCAAAGTTTTTGGTCCCCTTGAAATAACACTTTGGGGTGTATATATAAAAGCTTCTCGAAACATATTGGTATATTGTCCTTATATTTGGAAATTTTGTTTATCGTAAAAAAAAAACAAACAATAAAATTCATATAATTGTGATAAATTAGATGCTCAGATACCTCCTGCTGTTCTAGTGAGGTTTGGTAGTATAACTGGCTACAGGATTTGGAATAGTAATTTAAACATATTTGATTGAGGTGAATGTTGGTAGGTGGCACTGCTAAAGGATTATAATTCTGCTAATCAACTTTTGCTATCTATGGGTTTTATAACTAGGGGTGTTCATGGGCCCGGATTCACCATGGATCCAATTCAGTCCGTTTGCCTAACGAGCGATGAGTCGGATTGGTTCAGATCGGATTCAAAAATTAAAAAATAAGCAAAACTTCAATGGATTGGAAACTAGTACCTAAACAATAACAATAGACTTGCAGTAATACAAGTCACCAGTAAAGTCACCAGATCAGTAGGGGCATTTCATCTAACCATAAAAATATTCATGCAGCATCGGGAAACTTCAACGGATTAATTCAAAATTTTTCAAGCAGTTGTTATTGTTATAAAATATCAAAAAATGAGTGCTTCAATTTTATAAAGCTTGGTTTATATTGATGTATGAAATACACATAACTTAAAGTTGTGACCTATATTGCAACCCTACGTGAATGATATTTCACAACATAAATATTTTTTAGTGACAATTATAGAAGATCATGTGTTATATTATTTAAAACAATTAAAATTTGGGTATCCATTCATTTTTTTTTATAATTGTTGTGGATACTTTAACTCTTTAGCTAAACTTTCTTTTAAAGAAAATACATATATTGAAATAATAAAATATATTAATGCACTGATATTTATTTGAATGTGGGGGGTTCTTGTGAAATTAACCCCAAAAAATATCACCAAAGATATCAATACAGTATATCTTATACATATACGTGCATATGTGCTTTTTCTAGGCTTGACTTTGAAACAACCTCTGCTGACCTGACATTTTAGGACTTAAGTAATATCACGAAAACAAATTGTTCTTTTAGTTTTCCAGAGATCCATAAGAATCATTTCGCTAGCTCGCCCATAACATCGTGCATATGTGATATGTGTTGTTCTATAGACGAGGTGCTATATATTCGAAATTACAGTTACAATCTGTCCATATATGATATATTACACACATACCCCCTATAATTTGGATAATTACAGTTTCACCCCTCTAGATGTGAAATGACTTATCTACCCATGACTATTTTCATGGGCTTAAATGTCTTTGCATCTAGTTGAGGGTATTTTAGAAATTTTCAACTCTGAAAAAGTGACGACTAGGAAAGTGTTTGTTACAACTTACAAACTTGAGAGAGTCTAATTGTAATAATCCAAATAACAGGGGATGCATGTGTAATATATCATATCTCGAGAGAGTTTAACTATAATTTATCTCTCTATATATATATACACGAATGTGTATGCGATAATGTTCTTGACTTATTGTAATAAATGAGTATGAATTTTTTTTGCTCCAAAATGAACAAGAAATCATTACTATATATATAGTCATATATATATATATATAGATTTATGTATGTTGATGTGAGAAGCTAATTGTTATAGAGACTCAAAGAGCATTTACTCGGTTGAAATTTTGAGAAGATTTTACAACTTATCGCATAAGATTTAATTTGGAATCTTTGAAATTTGAATGAAATTTCAATTCCACACTATTTTTAAACATCCAAACACAAAATATTGAGGTCCCAATGCGGTGCAACCCAATGGAACCTCCAAGCAATTTTCAAACGAAATGATTTCTTGTTCCAGTTTCATTTTTTTTTCTTTTTTCTAAATTTAAAAAGAATTATTTTAAGATGTAAAATTTAACCACAAGAGCATTTACATGTTTTTTCTACCACTCTTTTTCTTTTCTTTAATTTTCTCTTTTACCTTTTCAATACCTAAAATTGCAATTGTGGCTTCATTTGGTTTGAATATTGACAAGGTTTTACTGATGGGGTTTTCCAACAGGGTTATTGACCATAATGAAATGAACTACACATAAATTAGCTTTGAGAGCCTCTTTGTTATTTATTTATTAATTTGGTTAGGTAACATATAATATCCTCATCGCTTTTGATTGTAAAGCAAGCTTAAACATAAAATTAATCTTATATAATAATGAATTTATTCACACTCGTCTATATCTCATGGAAAATATAAGGAAAATAAGAGGAAAAACAATGCTCCCAACATTAAAACCTCGAAACCACATAATATAGATAGAGCGTTATTATTTAGTACCTACACTAAATGCACATATATGATTTTCTTGAACATGTAGTTCAATATCATACAATAATTCTCATAAATTAAATATTAAACCGAATTATATAAACAACCAGTGATCATGGAGGAGGAGGTCCGCATGGTCCAGGAGGTCCGAATGGCCCAGGTGGGCCCAATTGACCACCAAAACAATCTTGTAACATCTAGCATCAACACAAGAAGCTAAGGCTGCAAAAAGTACAAATTTTATGTTGGAGCCGTAAGGAAAATTAGGATTATATATATATATATATATAAATATATGTCATAACATTAATGTGTTGCATTGTAAGAATAATATATTAATATCTAAAAACTGTACTTGATTTTTTAATAATATCTAAAAACTGTACTTGATTTTTTAATAATATCTAAAAACTGTACTTGATTTTTTAATAATTTATTTCTTTTCTTTTCCATAGATTTTCATGCAATTATATGTTTTCTTCTGATTAATATCATCTTTAAAATTATATTATGTACTTGCCTTCTGGGACTTTCATTTATCATTAAGGAACTGAAAATCTTTTAAATAGTTTCTTGACTCGAAAGAAATTTTATAATAAAAAATGACAACAGTATCTAGATATAAGAAGTTGTATACCTATACAATATACATGCATGCTAAAAATGACAATGCTGTACTAACCAAATAAACCAGCCAAAAACACTATAACCGAAAAAAAAATGCTAGCTAATTGAGGCAAAGTTTTGTGACACTGTCACGTGTCTTAAAAGTGTCAGAGAGTCCCGATTAATAACTCTAACTTCGGAGAAGAGAATAAAAATATCATGGTTACCATAATTTTGTCTAACTTGTAAGTTATTCTTCTTCGGCCTTCGCAAACAAAGAGTTCGATTGAAATGTTTATAAATATCGCATCTAAAAGTAGTTTTTTATTTTCTGAAAGTTAAAAATTTTAAAACTATACAAAAAAATCGGTTTGAATCAGTTTTCTAAAAACTGTTTTACAAAACTCACTTATGAAAAAGCCTGTTTTCAGAAAACTCTAAAAATTTTCTGAATTTTTCGTTAATTGTTTTCCGAGTTACAAACCAATACATTTAAATATCGATATATGAAGATTAGACATATATATTGATCTTACCAAGAAGCTATGACATCGCAAAAGCCACCGAAAAAATCAGGTCCAGGGAAAGGTCCCGGTGGACTGAGCGGTGGAGGCGCCCAACCTGGTGGTCCTTCTGGCCTCATCACACACGAAATTGCAAAGGTGTTTCAACCACCACACCGCCTTCACCACACCAATGGAAAACAAGGCTCTGAGAACCTTACGATAGTTGTTAGGAAAGTGTCTCAAATTTTATTGTAATTAGGTTTCCTATTTTGAGTTGTATTGTAAAAAGAATTTCTTGTTAGAGAGTTTTATTCTCCAAGGAGTTGTAATTCTCGTCCAACAAGAAATTGTTTTTCTTGTTCAACAAGGAATGGGGTTTAACTCTATAAATAGAGACCTAGGGTTTGGGTTGAGACTTAGAGAGAAAATATAGAGATGTGGTGAGGAAGAGATGAGTGAGGGTGAAGTGTATACGATTGCATCAAGAGAAGGTGCAATGGATACCAGGTGTATGTGATTGCATCAAGAGAATGTGCGTTGGACATCTGTAATATCTTTCTAATGAATATTCTCTCTCCTTGGCTGTAGGCCAAAGTTGGGGTTGAACCACGTTAAATATTGTGTGTTATTTGTGTGTGTGAGTAAAAATAGGTGTAGATGATCTTAGGCGGGATTAATTCCTAAGTATAAGATGATTAATTAATTCATAACAAGTGGTATCAGAGCAAGGTTGAAACAAATCGGTATCAGAAAGTTCCAGGTTGAAACAAAGAAGAAGCTAGTACGTTCTGGCCCAGATTCGAAGATCAGAGTTGTTCAAAATCAGAAACCAACCATACCAGGAGCTTCTTCTTGATGAGACGAAGCCGTATAGTCAAGCACATCGCCGAAAATAGTTGCATGTGCCCCCACGCGTCGTCTGAAGTTTCGGCCATATTTTTTGGCTCCACCCGTAGCAGTTTCGTTTCGGACCTATTTCGCGGAGCATCGTTGATTGATACAAGGCGTATAATATGTCAACGGAAAGCTATTTCGAAGATGAACGTTTTGGAACAAAGATAATCCCCATAGGACGAGGCAGGCGCCCAGAGAAGTTCCTGACGTCGTCAGTAATGTTTTGTCTTTTGTGCTGATTTGTTTTTTGGCCCATTTGGAATCGTTTTTGATCCGTTTTTGACGCGGTCAGAGGCTTTCTTAAGGTTTTGGACCGCTCTGGACGTAACCATAAGATCGGTTTTGCATGATTCGACTCCGAGCACTTCAAATAGGCTCAATGGGAGCTATAGGAGAAGAAAATGCAAAAAAGTCAGATGCAATAGAGCTTGGTTGTGGCTGTTTTTTATGTCGATGAGGTGGAGGTTATGTTTCGATTGACGCATGGAGGCATGGCACATAGTGGCACGATGGAGAATGCGTAGCAGTGGTGGCTCGCATATGATAATGAAATTGTTGAATTTCATGTTGATGATGATGTCGAGTCATTATGTGATTTGAGTGAGACGGCGAAGAGGTAGGTGGTCGGGACGAGGTTGAAGGCGTTGGTGAGATGATATGTGAGGAAATAATTTGAGGGTAGTGGTATTTTTCTTTGGAAAATTGTGTAGAGTTGATTATGAATATGAGAACTGTGAGAATTTGGGACTTGGCGAAGTGAAGAGTGATAACGATTCTGATAGTGATTGGATAGTATAATTTTTTTTTTTGAGATGATGAAGATTTGATGAAGGTGGAGATTGCGGCTTGGTATAGAGGTGACCGAGCTTAAAGAAGATAAAGTAAATGAAGAAGATGAAGTGATCGCGGAGAAGGCGCGGTTATGAAGATAGTGTTGAAGATGATGTTGATGTTGAATAATGTTGAAGAAATGCACATAGTCACGGTGGAGGTGGAGCATGATGCGTGTAGATGAAAAAGAAGAAATTGAAGAAGAAAATAATGAGTAGAAGAATGTTGATGCTTGAAGCAATGTTGAGCTTTGAGAATATGATAGAATTCGAGCTAAGGTGGAGATTGTTAGGGAAGTGTCTCAAATTCTATTGTAATTGGGTTTCGTATTTAGAGTTGTATTATAAAAGGAGTTTCTTATTAGAGAGTTTTATTCTCCAATGAGTTGTAATCCTTGTCCAACAAGAAATTGTTTTTCTTGTTCAACAAGGAATGTGGTTTAACTCTATAAATAGAGACCTAGGGTTTGGGTTGAGACTTAGAGAGAAAATATAGAGATGTGGTGAGAAAAATATGAGTGCAGGGCTGTCTCGATAGCAAGACGATTTAGGCGGCTGCCTAAGGCCCCGCCCGATAGAAAGACCCCAAAATTTTGGGTGCCTTATATATATAAATATATAATTTTTTTAATATATTATATATATTTCTTTCTTAAAACATGCATTCATGTAATATTGTAAAAGATAAAATTTTATAATGGACCTCCTTATAATGTTATAAAAGATAAATTTTTTGAATATGTCTACTTATAATGTTGTAAAAGATAAAATTTTAGAATAGGTATCCATGGGGCAACTTGGTCAATTTTGAAAACTTGAGGGACTGATTTGCTCACTTTTATAGTATAGGGGGATATTTTGCACTTTCCCTTTATAAAGTTTGTTAAAGATTAACCTTTATAATTGATCTAAATAGCCCATTTTAAAAATTAGATTTTTAGTACACATTTTCAAAAATGATTTTACATTAAAAGATTAGATTCTTTTCCAAATGCATGCATTGCTTATCGAATATTATTGACAATACTGGTAACCGTTGCTGCAACTAAAAAGAGTTTTTCAAAACTAAAGTTGATAAAATCATACCTAAAATCAACAATGTCGCAAGAAAGATTAATTAGATTGACTATATTATCTATTGAAAAAGAAATTTTATCAACACTTGAATACAAGAATCAAATTAGTAATTTTGCATCTCAAAAATCGAGAATGATGGTTTTTAAATAAGTGTTATTAAAAATAATATATAATATACCAAAAGCCCCTTTTATATTTTTCGCATAAGGTCTCCAATTTCACATTTTATACTTTTCGCCTAAGGCCTCCAATTTCATTGAGACGACCCTGGATAAGTGAGGGTGAGATGTATATGATTGCATCAAGAGAATGTGCAATGGACACCAGGTTTATGCAATTGCATCAAGAGAATGTTCGATGAATATCTGTAATATCTTCCTAATGAATATTCTCTCTTCGTGGACGTAGATCAAAGTTATGGCTGAACCACGTTAAATATTGTATGTTATTTGTGTGATTTGTGTATGTGAGTAAAAACATGTGTAAATGATCTTGGACGGAATTAATTCCCAAGTGTGAGATGATAATTAATTCCTAACAATAGTATACATAATACATGCATATACATATATATATATATATAGTGGTCATTTTATGCTTGCTTAGACTAGAAGCATCCGTATATCTTCTACGTCTTTCCTTCTCCTTCGTTTCCACCTACTTTTTCCACCTGCCTCTCCATACTCATCTCATCAGAATTGTCATTCTTCTATCTATCGGTCAAAAACTTAGTGTTTCTGTTTCATATATAAATCTATATATATATATATACACACACACATTTTAATATATGCATGCATGTCAATACCCCTCATTTATTTGAGTTGAAATGGACATGTGTTATATATATCATGTATGTGCTGCATGTATGTGCTCTTGTCTCTGTCCGGGATGATATCAGAATGTGACACTAATCAATTTGTTTTCCCACCATAATATTGTATTAGTAATAACCAGTGGCGGAGCTAGAATTATGTAATTCAACAAAAAAAAATCAATCTAAAAAATTAATAGCATTGTCTAATTGTCTAACATGTCTTTGTATTAAGAGGGGATTAAGTAGGTATGTTGACTAAAATTATTGGGATGATAAGTAATTCAAAACTTTGCTTGGTTTCCATGTTAATTGATATTATTTTAAATTATGTAATTTAATAATATTTAATCCTAGTGCCAGTCATTGACTCGTAGCCATCATAATCGTATTTATTTTATTAATATAACTTCATTTCATGTCCAAATGTCATATAAAAGATGTCATTCTTTATTTTTTCATGAAAAACTGAAAACTCTATACGAATGGTGCTAAACTGCATTAATAGCATTTTAAAAAGTTGTTTTATAGGTATAATCGGACATTTATATGTATATTTATCCAAAAAAAGTGAAGAATGTCAATCAACTAAAATAAAAAATAAAAACATAAGCATATTACCAAGCAAAAATCATGATTTACAAGAAACAAAAATCACAAAAAAACCAAAAAACAATAAATCAACAACATAAAACGAAACCCTAGCACAAAACAAATGAATAGCTATTTCAAATCATGATTTTAAAGAAGCAAAAATCAGAAATAAACACAAAAGGACCAACATCTCGCGAAACCCTTACACAGTATAGTTCTTCATCTTCAAAATTTGTGGAAAAAAAAAAATCAAAATACAAGGAAAAGAAGAGATTTCGTACCAGATCGGTGTTTGTATTCTCCTCTTTCAAAAACCAATGATTTTGTTGATTGGAGACGAAAAGTGAAGAGTATATCAAGAATCGCCACAAATCCCCTCTGTCAAACAAACCCTAAGTCTGTCATGATTTTTAGCTTTGTTTTTTTTTTTTTTTTTAAGAAGTGCACATACTGTAAAGTTTAAAACACTAAACCCATGCTTCGTGTTTTGCCAGATTAGAAAATCACCAAATGGGCCATACTTCTTTCTCAAACTTGGGCCAAAATACACAAAGTAAAAACAAAAATAGCCCAACCAAACAGGCTCTAACATCATTTATTGGTAATTTTTGAATATGAAATATATATATATATATTAGTAAAAATAAATTAATTAAGGAGGGGCATGTCCCCCCCCTCCCCCCCCGGGCTTTAGCTGGCTCCGCCACTTGTAATAACGTACTGATGACGCCTTTTAATACTGTCAATTATAGTACAATCAATATATCATTATTTTACCCATAGCCTTGTAGCATGATGGTATCACATTTCCTCCTCAAAGGGGAAGTTAGGCGTTCGAGTCCCATGTGACTCATATGGGGTGTGCGAATATATATATATATATATATATCATTATTCTTGTCCCACATCCCCATATAGGAATAGTTAGGCTAGTTTACCAAATAACTCAATAGCTACTAGCGGGTCCTTGATCCGGAGCCAAAGTGGTTCGGATCAACCACAACAAAAGCATTTAAGATCCGGGCAAATGAGTGTTTTGGGTCTTTCATATAGAGGACGTAACCTTCAACTATTATTTCAACCCAAAAAATTATGAAACAATTATGGTAAAGTCGTAAAATCGTAATAAAATGATATGATTTTACGAGTTAAGAACTTAAGATCACGATTTTAACAACTATAATAAATTCGTAAATAGAACATGGATTGGAGAAAAAATAATAAACCAAGTTATTATCACTAGGGGTGGTAAAAAATCTGGCAAATCCGAAAATTCAATCCGACCAATCCGGTCCGGACATTTGAGATTGGTTTCATTATAAATTAGATTGGACATAGATCCAAAAACACCGAATCCGGTATTTTACGGATCAGTTCTGGATTTCATTTTTGATAATCCGGTTAATTCGGTCCAGTCCGGTATTGTTCACATATATTTTAATATATTTATATTAATAATATATCTCATAATATATTATTTTAAACTAAATTATAATATCTTGTATCACTAGTATACTATTTTAAACTAAATCATAATATCCTATTTTACACTAAATAATTATCTATTTATATCTACAATATTATAAAAGTGTTAAGGCTATTATTTTCATACATCTATCTACTAAATAATAAAATTAAAATTTATTAAATATTAAATATTAAATTTCAACAACTGCATTCAAATACATATCATTAAAATGCATTATTACAATCTATTATTTCAATATGTGCGTCTTCTTCATTAAAATTTTAACATTATGAACACTACTTGGTCATTTCCCATGAAGAAGTTCATCTTCCCCGCTGATGTGATCAAATAAAACTCAGACACATGGCTAATTTTTTTTTTTTTTTAAATGAAAGATGATCATAAAATCCATAAAAATAAGAATTAGTGTCAATTCCTTTTTAGATAGATTTTGGACAAATATCCATGACCACCCTCATTGGATAGGACCCAAGTAATGGTTCAAACATTATAAGCATTATGAAAAAGAAGATAATGTTAGATGCTCTTGGATTTTGGAATGCCACATCAGCCCCCAAAATCTTCAACCAATTTATTTTCTAAGAACTAAGAAGAGAAACTGCAGAAAAACTACAAGCTTCAGCCAGACCTGGAAATAAAATACTCAGAAAAAACCAATATATATAATTAGATTACAACCTACATTTGTTTTCTTCTACCAACAAGACTAAAAAGAAGGTAAAAGAGCAGGTACTAGGAGAAGTATGATGCATATTCATTCATTTCACTAGATATAAACCACATTCTATGATGGGGCAAGGGCAGATCACATTTTTAAGTGATATGGATTTATACATCCTGTCCAACTGAGAAAGCCTGTGTTGTAAACTCTCGGCACAACCTCTATATATGGATTTCTGGAAGAAAAGTCGAAAAAGAGGTTGCTTTTCTATTGTTCTCTCTAAAGAGATGCAACTCTACTTCTGATAATCTCATTTCTGTACATGAAATTTGTCACTCTTGAGGATACCTTTACATAATTGCTGCCAATCCAATGGTGTCGCCTTCATCGACTCTGGATTCTTGACCGGAAACCATACTGCGAGGCCTCACTGAAAAATTGAGTGCTAAAGATTAGTATCAGGAGAACTCAACATCCAAACCCCAAATTAAAGCACAATGACAAAGGCCGAACATACAGAATTTTTCGAATAGTGGTTTTGATACAAGGAACTCCAACCGGCTCCTTCTATGGTATTTAACATATGGAGAAATGGGGCAATTACTACTAAAAAACATAATGAAAGGGAGACAGGAATCATTCCGAAGTTTTGGAGTCCGTTATTTTTTCTCCACTAAAACCATAGTAATATATTCCTTGCTCTCTTTAACAGAACCTAATGAATTACTCCATATCAAACACACCCACACACAGACTCTCTCACAAAGAGAAGGGGCAAATCATCATCAAAGTATATTACAATAATATTCCAAGTCGTTGACACACTTATCTTAAGATTAAACGATGATTATATTCCAAATTAATGGGACACCAAAATATGGAATTTAGAAGCTCCAGTAAATGGAGCAAACCTGCTCTAAATATGGTTTTTGTAATTCTGTTTCTGGATTTTTTACTTTATTATATTATTTTATTGCTAGGAAAGATTCAAAGTGTAGACAGACCCCAGTTGCGCTCCACGCAATTTCCACCTGACCCACCATATTCTTTAATTCTTGATCATATTATGCAATTGAAATACAGCCATTAACAGTCTGTATATCAATTGTAACAAATGGCAATGACTCCTGATCTTCTATATCATGATCCTTGAGATCTCGCATATATGTCCCCCATAGACTATCAAGCCGTGATCTAGGTTTTACATTCTAATTGAAGGAGCTTAAGGACTACTCCAAAACATGTATTGCAGTATTAGCCGCCACCCACCCCCACAGAAAGGAAGAGGTAAAAAAGAGAATTTTAAAATAAGAGATCTTGTCAGAGTGCTTACTTTGGACATTTGTAATTACATTTACATTTTTCTGAGCAACAAGAGCTTTTAATTTGTTTCCTGTAGCTAATAATAACAAGCTCTTCATATGCTGCTTTTGTTCTTTAGGACTAGCCGTCTTTGTCAAAGCTTCTTCAAAAGCAAGCAGATCTTGGGGTGTAATTCCAGGAAGAGAGAGCAAAATCTGAGATCCCACAGGGAAGAGAAATCAAACCAGCAAAAAAGTACACCACACTTAGTTAGTCATAGTGAAGCCTAACCCTATGTAATATTACAAATATTTAGCTGCATGAGAAATTTCACTAACCTGCCTGGGTGCTGGGTCTCTATCAGCAAGATAAACGAATATTTCACGACATAGACTAACCAGATCAGCGCTAATAATAGCGTTTGACTCTAGTGTCAATCCTTGAATCAATGCATAGAACAAATCTTTAGAAACGAATTCTCGGAGTTCCGCATTATTCGTTAAAGTAGCCAGAACAACCACAGCCCCACAAAAGGAAGAAACTTTAGGCACAGATTCACCATCAGTCCATTTAAAAGCATCTAAAGCTATCTGCAACGCTGGAATCGCAAGGCCTTTGTGCTTTAAAATGAAACTGCAATTCAATACAATATTATTTTAAGACAGTTAAAATGGTGTAAATCACTCTAATAACCATTCAACACAAGAAAATCCAGGAAGGGATGTGCTTCAGGCTTTACCCGACCATAGAGCTTGAGGCAAATGTATCCAGGTCCTTGCCAGAGGAAATCTCCACACGGTTAACATGCCCAGATTGTTCTAATGAAGGAAGCCCAGCATTTAGTGCTGATGAAGCTAAGACAGAGAGGAGCGAGCAAATCTCACGTGTTAAATCTCGAAGTAGCTTTTCCTCCATTACTTCCACTTTTAAGTCTGATCCAGAAAGTACCCCGTGTAGATCTGGCACATTTGCTTTACCTTCCTGTAAAAGACTGGACCATGAACTGCTAAGAATCTGCTGAGCGTGGAAAAATACTGGATGAAGAAGCTTTTCCAGCCACTCCTCCCACAGATCAGAAGGGCAGCATTTAACTAAGGGAATCAAGACTGAATGAACAAACTGCCTTATATGTCTGAACTCCATTGACTGTATGTTCTCCACTAGTGCAAGGGAAACAGATTGAATATCCAAGCATTTGAAAAAGGAATCTCCAATCGTTGCTGATAAGCCCAATACATTATACCTTTAAATAGTGAAAACCATTAAAAACTATCTCAAATGTATGCATATTAACCAGAATTATAAATATAACAAATAAAACATATTCCTCACTACCTATTGTTAACTCTTAATCAATTTCGTCATTTACACATCTATTTTGTTGACAAAGAAATATAATTAAGTTGGCGGGGATCAAATTTGTGAAGGAAGCAATGGAAACCACTCAAAAGGAACATTGAACAGGGAAGTGAAAGAAAAAGGAAAAAGAGGAACGGGTGCCATCAATTATCCCATTAGGAAAGGCAAATTAGTTACTGAATAAAATATAGAATTGTTTATGGCACATTTAATAGTTGAATATTTGAAAACCCCATATAGGAAGTAAAACTCAAAATTCTGAGGTATAAACATACTATAGAATATACCAAAGAGCCTCTAGCCCAATAGTATGATCTCTCCTCCCCAAGGTAGGAAGAGAGTCTAGTGCACTAGGGATCTTGGATAATGGGTGCACGCGTTTTCTTTAACTTCCATGGAGATGGGAAACGGGCTACCTACTGTTAACGGAAAGCAAAAACATAATATATAATAGAAAAATAATATGATGTGATACACATCCAGACATTAGATGATCCTAAACAAACAAAGTTAGGACATGAAGCACTGGAAAATTAAGCAAAAGACACTGTAGAACTCTTCCACACATGTCTAGGCGTAATTGATTAAACCTTTGTCAATTTGTAACGACCCGAGTCCCCGAAGACTTCCAAACTGACGCTCAGGAAAAACAGAACGTCACTACCTTGCGTGAAAGAACTTGCTCTGGTCCCATTTGTAACGACCCAAGTCCCCTAAGACTTCCAAACCGAAGCTCAGGAGAAACGGAGCATCACTACCTTGCGGAATCTAACAAAAACTCGGCAGTGGTTGTAGGACTGTGTAAGAAATATTTTCCCTCGGGTCATGCGTGCTAGCGTGGTCTTGAAGTCCTGTAGTGGGTTGTTCTAGGATGAGGGATTGTGGTGTGGATTCACGGTTGTGTGCTATATGCATGGTCGTTATTTTCTTTCTTAGATCTCAGAGATTTTATGCGTAGTGCATGGCAGTGATCACTTCACTGGTCGGTATCACGTGCGGCTGGTGCACGGTCCGGATTGTCTCTTTTCACAGTACAGTGGTGTATTAGCTTCATGTAGGGCAGTGGGGATTCACTGAGTCGGGTTTTGCATGCCTAAAGCATGGTCAAGGTTGTTTTTCCTCTCTAGGTGTATTCCTAGGATGTTTTTCGGTTATGGTTTGGCGCGATCCAAATCTTAGAGTTACGTTTGAGTATAAGTAGTTCACATGCAGAACGGAGTATGTGGTGAGCTCTATTGGGGGGACTCGGATGGGCATACGTGTCCTGGTGAAACAAGGGACTGGACGTAGAGTACGAGGGTCTTACCGGGTAGGTTGGTACGACCTTATGGTCTTGAGGTCTACGTGGTCGGGGTTTTCCTACTGAGTATATTTCACTCACCCCATTGATTTATCATTTCCAGGTCTGGAGTTGGTTACGGTTTGCGCGTGTGCGGTTATAGTTCGGTGGATGCTGTTATTGCTAGAGTTATATTCGTTTATTTTAGTTATGGTATGTATACTTTTTTTTTTTTGACGACTAGTCTGTTAGTCGAGGTTCTAGTATATGTATATTCTTTTGGCACCGAGAGTGCATCAGTGTCTCACTATAATGTCGTCTTCCTTTTTTTTTCATTTATTCTGATGATTACGGAGGGTTGTGTAGAGGTAGCGGTGGTTTCATTTCGGCCCTGATGACTCTATGGAATGTCGAGATATTGTTTCTTCCATTGTATCTATTGACAGGGTGTTATTATTATCGTGGTTGTGTCCACCGGGGGTTCCATTTACAAACGGAACTCTGCCGAATTTTTGTTAGATTCCGCAAAGTAGTGACGCTCCGTTTCTCCTGAGCTTTGATTTGGAAGTCTCAGGGGACTCGGGTCGTTACACAATTGGATGAGGAAAGTGTCGTGATAATCAAAACTCAGTTGAAACAATAAATTTCAAGCTCTTAAACTCTTTACTGCGTCAAAAATAACCAACACATACCCACTATCTCTGACACCCTTCAACCAATTTCTAATATCAGTTTCATTTGGCTCTGAATAAACTTCTTTATTCATGTCAATATGAGATCCATCAGCGAAAGTAGGTGCACTCTTTGGCAATTTAGAATTTGCTTCCCCGAGGAGACTAGTCTTTTCAATATCACTCATGGCCATTGCAGCTTTTATTTCTCCAGGTAATGCTTGCATTACAGGAGGAGACCAAAGAGAATGTATAGCTCGAAGCAGCTGCAGATAAAGGACATGTCACAGCTATTAATGTGCTGTAAAAGTGTGAGCAAATGAAATTCCAGATAAGATTTTAAAGATTATAATCAAATGTCTACTTGACTAAGCAAAGATATTAAGACTGCCCTTTCCTCAAAGCAAAATGCTTACTTTCAGGAGAGGAGGCAACATCCATGGCAGATAAGAAGCCATCGGATGCAAGGCAGTAGAACTTTCTGTTGAATTGGTTTGTAAATTTCTATAGCCTTTTCTGACACCACTC
This sequence comes from Cornus suecica, assembly GCA_963922005.1. Taxonomy (NCBI): domain Eukaryota; kingdom Viridiplantae; phylum Streptophyta; class Magnoliopsida; order Cornales; family Cornaceae; genus Cornus; species Cornus suecica. The sequence goes on from OY998242.1 coordinate 41,075,341, forward strand.
CTTTTAAGCGCTTTCTCAAAGAATGTGACAGTATGAAAAAGTGACCACATAAACTGAGTCTCAGAGCACAAGCGAACCAAGCCTGTCGGATGAGACAAATAAGCATTTTGCCACTCCAGCTGCATCCACTGGTTGCTCAATGGTTCAAGTAACCACGCCAAGACTTCTTGCTGCTGTTGAATCCTGCACGAGGTTTAGAAACTTGAATACAAAACCAAGAAATGAGCATCAATCAGGAACAAGAATTTCCACCAATAATTACCCAGCCGCAGAAGCCATAACAAGAAATGCTTCACCAAGAAGATTATGCTCCGCGCGGAGCAACTGACCTTCTTTTTGTAAATATGCCATGGTCTCAGCTATCCCCTATAAACAATTATCATGAAAAGTAGATAATCAAGTACATTACCTATATATGTATACATATTTACATTTGTATTATAGGTAAGATAAAAAAAAACCTTGTGGACATGCAAAAGATAAGTTGAGAACTTGGCTTACAAGAAAATTCAACAGATTTTAAATTTATTTCTGAGTAGTACAATATATTTTAAGAATTAATAGTTACAACAGTTCTGCAGAGGTATTATTTGTTGCAGAGACACATTAACCTTCTGTCTCCATCACAGACACCGTATCAAGATGTCGGAGCCATTTAGGAATTTGCAACGGTTTACTCGTTGACTTAGTCGTCCTAAGTTTTATTTTTGCTTGAAGCTGAAAGCACTTAATTTAAACGCCACTAAATTGAGGAATGGTTTCTCTTGTTCTATTGATGGTATCCATTCAAAAGTGGCAGCTTTCAGGAGGAATTTAGTTAGCAGATTTTCTGTTCAAGCAATTTATGAAGTATTGGACACCTCGAAACACGCACTCATCTATTGTCGAATGATGCATCTAAGCACGACTACCTCACACCAGATATAGCACCTGATAGCTGCCATAATTTCTTGACTCTTGGTAAAGCTTTCTTCTCATTCCCCCTAATTAGGCAAACAACAGTGTCCAAGCTTCTGTTCTCCTCAGCATTACTAGGATATTTACATATTTTTCAGAAAGAAAACCTTGTGGTTGTTATGATTCGTCCTAACTTGTATTTTTGCTTGAAGCTGAAAGCAGTTAATTTAAACACCACTAAATTGAGGAATGGTTTCCCTTGTTCTATTGATGGTATCCATTCAAAAGTGGCAGATTTCAGGAGGAATTTAGTTAGCAGATTTTCTGTTCAAGCAATTTATGAAGTATTGGACACCTCGAAACACGCACTCATCCATGTACTTGTGACTTTAAATTAGCAGGGTAATAGTGATCCAGGTTAGAACTCTAGACATTTGGCTCGGATACCATGTCTACTCGAAAACCTTAAGCAACTTTCATATATGATTGAAATATAATAAGACAAAGAAAGATTCAGTGACTAGTAGGGTGACCATACAATATTGATGGGCAATGGGAAGACACAAAAGGCCATCATGTTTTACATTCACCTGACCAACCTGAGCTAGGACAGTATTAAGAACTCTTTAAGTCAGAGGTAAAGGAAAACAAACTTTTTGTTGATAACAGAAGAATTCAATTGAACATTCAACTTTATTTTATTTATAAGCAAGTGAATATAAAAAAAAAAAAGGCAATCAAGCGGGGAGTGCATCCCCTGTAACAAAAGAGGGAAAGAACATTCAACTTTATGTGAATATACTGTTACTGTGCCATCCAATTAGTAGAGGAAAAAACAATACCTTCATGTGAGGCAGTACACTTTTGTCAGCAGCTTTGGCTATTCGAATAAATGACGTACAAATCTGCAGTCTAGCATACCGGGCAGTACTTGTTGAAGGATCCTGTTAAATAATTAGATGGTCGGAATTTGCGTGTCTTTTCTATTTACATAATAAAAATTCTAGAAATGATGCTCATCGAATCTAACCTTAACGAGAAACGGCAAAGAGGTTAGAAGCTCAAATAGTTTCTTGATGACACTGCCCACTGCATCTGGGAAATACTTCAAAAACGGGCCTAATGCAACTAAATAATGTCCAAGTACTTCCACAAGTTCCGGTTCAGTCCATTTCAAAGAAAGAAGTTGTTGGAGTAAACCTTCAGTTCATAGTAACCAGAGTTTTCAGCAGGTCTTAAAATGAAAAGTTTTTAAGGCTGTAATAGTATATGAAGAGGTCATTGGAAAACCTTCAAATATTTTGCACAATGTCATTAGAATTTCAGAACTACTTCCACCATATTCATTGGATCCTTCAAAAACTGCATTTACAACATTCTCTAGAGCCAACTGCATGCTTTCCATTACAACCAATTCCTGATTTTTGAGAATGATTAGGTTGGACAATAAAAGAGAATTAACTACAAGAAACGTAACCAAGTCCTAAAGCCTCGATGGTCATATCCAAGAAAAGTACACATTACTCAAACCTGAGCAGGCATTGAAGCAAGCAAGAGGCTCTTTATGACGTTAATAATTCTCTCAGAAACTTTAGCAGCAGCTATAAGCGGCTTGGCAGAAGCAACAAGGCGGATCAGCTCCACCTACATTTTTAAAGTTCAAGCATTGTTTAGAAATGAAGGTTGGATATTTGTGTTGGTTACTTTCATATAACAATCAAGTATAATTAAGAATCATCAGGCGTGCTGTCCAGGGACCAATCCAGCCAAATAAAAAACCAGGATGGGCCAACTCAAAACTCCAACCCAGATGCATGGCCTGGATGGGCTTATGGCAGCCTGGGCAGGAAAGAAAAGAATTAACGAGTTATAGAGCCACTGACTTCTTAAGGGAGGAGTCCAGTGCTCAACTGCCACATTGTTAACATAAATCTACAAAAACCAAAATAACACGCAATAAAAGAGAGGACTTTATATTGGAATGTTGACCAAGAAATTGACAGATCTACGCAGGCAATTTTCTAGACCCGTCAAGGCTCATACTGCACAAATATCTAACCTAACTGGATCATAATCACGATGAGGTTGTGATTGGTTGCTCATGCTTTCAGGATTTGATGCTTTACAGATTTCAAGGTATAATATAACATTAAAAAAAAAATACATAACAAAGCTCAAGATATTGATTTCATTTGATAAATAAGATGTACACAAAAGAGCGCTCAAGAAGAGAGCGCATCCTACTACAAACGAACGTCCCAAAGCATAGGGGCCAAGGGAATCCCAAAAATCAAGTTTTTCAAAATCTCAAGATATTGATGCAACCAAAGGTCAAAAAACCAAAGGTTTCAACTCCACTTGGGTGCAAACAATTCCTTGAGCACTCGTGTGAGTATCAACTAGGAAGAGAAAACAAAAACAAGAAAGAAAAATAACAGGAAAAAAAAAAAACAGCATACCAAAGGAAATGCAGATTCATTTTTTAATGAATATTGTCGATAATATAGAAGCAAAACTATATTGTAGAGAGAAGAAGAGAGTATTTTCTTATATCTCAAGAAGTGATTACAAGACATATATATAGTGCTCTCAATGAGACAATTTAAGGACAACCCGGATTCTGCTTCTAATCAAGGGATATCAAATCCCAGATTCTACCCTTAATCAAGGAATATCAAATCCCTTGATTAAGGGAATGTTGACAACCAAGATACAATCAGTTCATAAAGGAAGGTTGACGAGTTGTCTTTCAACACTCCCCCTCAAGCTGGAGAGTAGATGTCAACAACTCCCAGCTTGCTACAAATAGAATCCATGACATGCTTTGAAAGAGCCTTTGTAAAGATATCTGCTAACTGATTCCCAGAAGATACAAACGAAGTCACTTTAGAACAAATGAAATGACAATCAACCTCGATATGTTTAGTTCGCTCATGGAATACAGGGTCACTCGCAATGTGATTAGCTGTCTAGTTGTCACAATAGAGATGAGATGGGTCTTGAACAAAAAAGTCGAGCTCTTGAAACAAATTTCTTAACTACGTTAATTCACTAGAAGTATGTGCCATCGCACGATACTCAGCTTCAGCACTGGACCACGCTACAACTGATTGTTTCTTGCTTTTCCATGTAACCAGATATCATCCAATGAAAGTGCAGTAACCAGTTGTTGATCGCCTGTCTGAAGGAGACCCTGCCCAATCAGATCCAGTGTAACCCTCGATGCGTAGATGACCAAATGATCGATAGAGAAGACCATGACCTGGAGCTCCTTTGAGATACTTCAGAATCCATATTACTACATCTAAGTGAGGTGCTCGTGGGCTAGTTATAAATTGACTGACAACACTAACTACATAGGCAATGTCTGGTCCATAGTTGTTAAAGGCGAGAGGCGACCCTAGACGCTAGAGGCCTCCTATTGCCTAGGCACCAGGCGAGGCGCTCGCCCGAGTTAAGCGAGGCGCTCAATAATAAATTATTTTCACAATTAAATTAACAAATATAAGACATTTAAACTAATAAAACATTGCTAAGAAAGTTAAAAGCCAATAAATTAAAATGTAGAAGTACAAAAATATCAAATATAAGACATTTAAAAACATTCACCACAAAATAGAAAAATAAATAGGCGCGCCTAGGGTGAGGCGAGCGCCCAGGCGACGCCTTTCAAAGGTGGCCTTGCCCAGTTGCAGGCAAGGCGCTAAACCCTCGCGTCGCGTCGCCTAGCGCCTAGGCGCGCCCGTGACAACACTTGTCTGGTCGAGTAATAGTTAGGTAAATCAGCTTGCCTACAAGTCGCTTATACATCTCTAGATTATCAATACACTCACCATCATCAGAAAATAGTTTTATATTAGTCTCCAAGGGTGTTGCTGCAGGTTTAGAGCCAAGATAATCTGTATCCTTTAAAATATCGAGAGTATATTTTCTTTGAGATAAGCAGATGCCTTTTTTTGATCTAGCAACCTCAATCCCAAGAAAATAACGAAGTTTGCCCAAATCTTTAGTGAGAAAATTTGAACCCAAATGATCAATCAAGATTTGAATTCCATTCTTGTCACTTCCTGTGATAACAATATCATCCACATAAACTACCAAAATCACAATGCCACACTTTGTCTTTTTCAAGAAAATTGAATGATCAGCCTAGCTTCTAGTCATGCCATATGCAATCACTACCTTGCTAAATTTATCAAACCATGCTCGAGGTGAATGTTTGAGTCCATAAATTTTTTATTTGAGGTGACAAACACACTCCCCCCCTTGTACTCAATGCCAGGAGGTAAAGCCATGTATACTGTCTCGTTCAGATCACCATGAAGAAAAGCATTTTTAACATTAAGCTGATGAAGTGGCCAGTCAAGATTGGCAGTGAGAGATATAATTATGTGAATAGAGTTAAACTTCGCAACAGGAGAGAAAGTCTCACTATAGTCAATACCATAGGTCTGAGTGAAGCCCTTAGCAACAAGGCGAGCCTTTAAACGATCAACAGTGCCATCAGCATTGTTTTACTGTGAAAACCCAACGACAACCAATAACATGAGCACCTGCAGGCTTTGGAAGTAGATCCCAAGTATGATTCAATTGTAATGCATGCATTTCCTCTTTCATAGCTTTTCGCCAACCCGGATGAGAAAGAGCTTCCTTGTAAGACTTATGAATAGAAACATATGACAATAATAAAGAGAATGCTTTAAATGTGGGTGACAAGGAGTCATAAAACACAAAGTGAGATATGGATGATCAGTACAAATTCTTTTACCTTTGCAGAGTACAATAGGAAGATCAAGATTAGATTCAGTAGGATGAATAGTCGGATCAATAGCTGTCAAGGAAGATGGTGGAAGATGCACAGAGGGCTCTACCTGTTCAACTGCTTGAGCTGGTGGCACAAGAGTTTCACCTTGTACAAGGGTAAAATCAGGAGAGGTATTTTTGTGATGTCGCCTACTGTAAACTAAAGAAGTGGGAGGAACTTTCGGGACAGGAGATAGTAAAACAATATTTTCAAAAATGGGTTCTGATAATTGACTACTCTCCTAAGAATAATATGGAATATGCTCAAAAAATGTCACATCAGTAGACACAATGTTTTCTCTGAGAAGGACTGTAGCACCTATATCCTTTTTTGGTGTGAGAACAACCCAAAAATATGCATTTATGACCTCAAGGGTCAAGTTTGTCTCATTTGGGATTTATATTATGCACAAAACAAGCACATCCAAACACTTTTGGAGGAAGAATAAATGAGTCTTTATCAGGAAACATCGTCTGAAAAGGTGATTTTCCTTTAAAGACTCGAGAGGGCATCCTAATCATTAGATATGCTGCGGTAAGAACTAGATCACCCCAAAAGTGTTTAGGAACATTCATATAAATCATCAGAGCCCGAGCAATAGCAAGGATAGGTCCATTCTTTCTTTCAGAGATCCCATTTTGTTGAGGTGTATCAACACAAGAGTTTTGATGGATGATACTTCTACAATCAAGGAATTGCTGAAAGAGAGACTCTTGATACTCAAGAGCGTTATCAGTTCGAAAAATATGTAACTTAGCATTCAATTGATTAGTTATTTTAGCAAAGAAGGATTTGAATGCATTAAAGACTTGAGACCGATCCTTAAGAACATATAACCAAGTTAAACGAGAGTAGTCATTAATGAATGAAACAAAGTAACGGGCACCATCCAAGAAAACACGGACACTTCCCCAGAGGCTCTGTGTTCGTATTGGACACGTGGTCGGCCCCGATACGCTTCAGACACATGTCTGATACTCCGTAGGAGTTTCTGATTTTTTAAAATTAATTTTTTTAATTTCGGACACAACAGGGACACGGCAATGACACGCCTAGGATACGGCCTGGACACAGCAAAATACATATATTTTAAAAAAAAATAAAAATAAATAAATAATTTGCTAAAAATCTACCTTCCTTTCTTATAATGGAACATGACTTTTAAATTGCAAAACTTTTGGTTGTAATGTCATTTGTTTCTCAACTATATAGTTAATATTTTTGTGATGAAATACCGTCTTTTAACCCTTTTTATAAAGGAAGCTATGAACATATGATTTATATATCTAAATTAATTAATGATTCAATAGTGAAATTTGATATTTAATGTGTGATGATGTCATTTCTTGTGTTTAATTTTTCTTAGTTTATTAAGATTGTATATAATACACTGAGATTTCTCATATTATAAAAAATTCGATAAAATTATTTGTATTTTTTTTATATAAATTTATTATTTATTATCTAATTTTTTCCGTATCCCGCCGTATCCGTATCCTGTTTTTTTGAGATTTGTCGTATCCCCGTATCCGTATCCGTGCTATATAGGCACCAACCAATCCAGTAGTTTGGGCTGGCCCTCAAACATCAGAATGAACAAGTTCAAAATGGCGCAAACAAGGTCCATCGGTCTTAAATTTAAAGGAAGCCCTATGATGCTTGCTAAGTTCACAAGTTTCACAATTAAAATTTGAAAAACTAGGTAAAGTAGGAAACAAATGTCGAAGACTCTTAGAGGAAGGATGCCCTAACCGACAGTGCCACTGATAGGGAGAAGTCGAGGAATAAAATAGGCGAACAAGATGGCTGAAAAAAGTAGAGCCCATCCTTCTCAAAGCCCCCACCAATCGTTCTCTTCATCTTAAGCAGTTGTTATAATTGCTCAAGACCGAAGAAAGTAACTGAGCAATTTAAGATAGTGGTAAGTTTACGAACCGATAACAAATTAAAGGGAAATAGGGGAAGATACAAAGCCGAAGAGAATGTTACACCAGAGGTGCTAAAAGTACCAATTCATTGGACTTGAGACTTGGTACCATTACTTATCGTGACAAATGAGGGAGATGGCATACTAGAAATATTAGACAGAAGGGATGGGTTACTAGTCATATGGTCTGAGGCTCAATAATCAATGATCCAAGGTGCACTAAGCGAAGAACTAAGACAAGTATTACCTGAAAAAGTCGTTATAGGACTGAACGGAGTTTTTTTTTTTTTTTTGATGAGTATGAATATAAAAAACGCTCCAACGGGAAGCACATCCCTTATACAAAAAGGCCCTAAGAGCCAAGCGAGTCAAGAAACTCTAACTTTTCATCAAAAGAAATACTATACTGGCCCTCCACCCAATAAAACAAATTGGATACAATAAAATCCTTTAATGCCCCTAATGGGGACTCAATACCCTCAAAACATCTTCTATTCCACTCCAGCCAAATGCCCCACCACAAGCACAGAGAGGCGACCCTCCAAAATGAGCGAACAGACAACCCAATATGTATACCTCTCCATGCAGCAAAAACATCCCGCACAGACGCTGACATAACCCACTATACACCAAAAAGGACAAAGAGAAAACACCAGCAGAATATACAAGAAAGGTATGGCTGATTGATCCAAGTAACCTACTAACCCACTGATCACAAAGTGTGCGTCCTTCCACCACGAGCATTATCATGGTATGGCTGATTTATCCAAGAAATATTCCTTTATGATTTGTCACCCATTACAGTAGAGACGAGGTAATCCAAGTACAAGATTCAAGCAAGAAATTTTTTCATATACTCTAACATGTGATTAAGAAGAAAGAGACAATTAACCATTGACTATCGAACACGAAAGAAAGTAGAAATAGTGCAGTTGTTTTTCTTTCTTTTTTTTACAATGAAGTGAAAATAATAACAAAAGAATTTAGTAGCAGAATATACAAGAAAGGAACTAAGAGGAATAACAGAAAAAGAAGAAAGAAATAAGAAAGAAAGAAAGAGAGAAGACAACCAAACCTACTTTAGGTCTCCAACATTATTGATACCATGTCGAAAATATAGAAGCAAAACTATATTGTAAAGAGAAGAAGAGAGTATTTTCTTATATCTCAAGGAGTGATTACAAGACATATATATAGTGCTCTCAATGAGATAATTTAAGGACAACCCGGATTCTGCTTCTAATCAAGGGATATCAAATCCCAGATTCTGCCCTTAATCAAGGAATATCAAATCCCTTGATTAAGAGAAAGTTGACTACAAGATACAATCACTTCATTAAGGAAGGTTAATGAGTTGTCTTCCAACAAATATTACAGCTTACTAAATCAGTGTAACAGTTGAAGGACAGCAGTTTTCTCAAGAATTTGAATGGCAATGCTTCTTGATTCCTTATCTAGGCCTCTTATTCTTTAGTGGTTCATGGTTTTGCATGTTATTGTTGAATACTAGACTAGTTAAAAGTAAAAACCAGATTTATCATTTCCAAGCACATGTGGTAACTATAAGTTCTGGTCTAAACCCACAATGTCTCCCTTTAAACTGCAGACGACTCCACTTACGTATTGTTAGCGTAGGCAATATCGCGGTACATGTGTAATTGGTCTACACTACGTGTAATTTCATTTTTATTCTTGTTATTTCATTATTATATATACATGACAAGTTAGGGTGAGAGAGATCAGATGATTCTACTCTCACATACCTCCCACAATTATGCCTCCTCTTTATCATTATCCCATTGATCACCATCATCCTCGTCATCACTGTAACCCATCATCAGCCTAGTCATCATCGTTGTCGACTATCAGTTTCATGTTTATCATTACGATCATTGATATCTCCATGGCTCTGTAATAGCATGAGCAGATTTGTAGTGTGGTAGCATTTGTTCATGGCTCATGCTTGGCGATTGGTATATATCCATTGAGACACCTTAGGGTGGAAGGTTTTATAGATATTAACTGGTCTGGCTCTCCTTCAGATGGAAGATCTACTACGGGATACTGCACCTTGTTAGGAGGTAATTTAGTTACGTGAAGGAGTAAAAAGCAAACAGTGTAATATGATCCATGCAAAAGTCTTGTACTAGGCGATGGCTCATATATAGTGAGTTGCCATGGTTTGAAAATTTTCTTGAAGAATGCATTCCAAGAGTTAAGACCCTTCTTCTGTTGTAAAGTGATAATCGAGGGGCTATTCACATTGCCTCTATTCTTGTGTTTCATGAGAGGACTAGTCCTATTAAGGTTGGTAGTCTCTTTGCTTGTGACAAAATATCGCCTAGCAACATCACTACTCCATTTGGGAAATCTCAAGGTCAGTTGGCTGATATGTTCACCAAGGACCAAGCTCATAATCGTTTGAAGGTTATTTGTTCCAAGCTGGAATTATATGATATATACTCTCGACCTTGAGGGGAATTGTTAGATTATGCAATATTGGGACCCTCACCAACTCCCCACTATTATGTCTCCTCTCTATTTCTCCTTCTTCTTCCTTAACTTCCTAAACCTAAATATAACAGTGCACTCCACCACATGTATGATATTGTCCGCTTTGGGGGCCCAGGCTGCACAGTTTTGCTCTTAGGTTTTACCCAAAAATCCCCATACAACACATATAAGCACTTAACCTATCATCTTGAAGATTTATGGAAATGATGACACCAATAAAGATTTATAGAAAGCTAAATGGCATAAATGGAATATCTATTCAACAACCAAAACTGCCAGTTTAAAACAAATATTGCAGAATATAAAAGCGCCTGAGTAAAAAATCTCAATGAATCAGAAAAAAAGTACATACTAATCTTCAAGAAACCTTATTCAAAGACTAGGGGCACTTCCAGCAAATTAAATATAAGCTGATAGAAATAGCAAAGGCATATATAGATACCAGTCTAGAACGATACTGGCTAAAATCTCCCTCAAAATCATCACTCCACAGTTCCAGCAATCCAACAGAAAGTGGTGCGCTGGGGATGAGTTTTTCTTTCTTCAGCAAACGTTGGAAAGAAATGTCCAATATAGCAGTACAGATATCATCATTCACAAAAGTTAATATTTTTTTCTTTTCACTATCAGCCTGTCCAGAATTGGCACTCGGATTATTAGCTGAACCATCACCAGCTGCATGCGCAACAATCTTTGGCTTCGCCACTAAATCTCTCATCAGTGCCTACAATTGCAAGTAATTAAGATAAATGGCCAACAAATAATAGGTCATAGATCAGAATGTTCAAAGTATTGTGCAAGAACACCACTTACCAGCCAAAAGGGAAGAGATTGAAAATGAAGTGCTAGCTTAACGTGTTGGAAAAATCCCAGCATCTGAAAGATATTAAAGGGGTCAAGTTTTTTTGCACAATAAAAGCTACTTATCAAATATATATATAACACAGTAAAAGCTGAAGAAAATCTTCTAAAATCTACACCCAGGTTTGTCTAAAGTCTTTGGAAACACAGTAAGCAAGCCCAAATCCAGATCAGCGCATGACGATAACATGATACTAAAAAGAAGTTTTTTGCTTTACCAAGTTTAAGCTTGTTCTTGACCGCAGCAGCAATGACAAACTAAGCGCTACATGGATATACTAGTACGGTTATGAGCAAGTGCAGCTACCACATGTAAGCTTGACATAAGAATGTGTTTTATTGGACTTTTCTCAGGTGTTTATGTACGAATGGAGGATGAAGTGTGACACCATTCGTAGGAGGAACTTGATTCTATTTGGAGGAGCTGGTCACATCCTTGGTGTGTGGAAGGGAACTTCATGTCATCATTCGTTCCCCAATGAAAAGGTTGGCATGGAGTAAATGGACCATTGGTATAGAGCAGTTTTTTGAGTGTGTAGATGATTCTCGGTTGATTGATGTTAGTCGAAAAATGTTAGCCTAGAATCATGGGATTAAAGGCGCAATTGGTGAGATTTGACCACGTAACTATGACCATAATTACTAAGCATAACTAATGGGATTTGACAACATCATTATTTAAATTAATTCTGACTAATACAAATACATGTCATAAAATAACCCTTACACTCATATTCAAGCATTTACACATAAATTGATTTTTTTTGGTACAAGAGCCAGGGTAATCTGACCACAATGAAGGCATCGCAAGTTCGGCCCCTCCCATCTGGGAATTGTTTAAGGAAACATTCCAGCCCTAAAATGTCACCTACTATTTCTCGTCTTCATAGTTCCTTTCATCTAGGGATTGGGAAGAAAAAAGTGAATGTGGTTCAGGCATCTTTGACTAGACCAACCTTGGATCAGATCCATTGGTGCTGGACTATGGTGCATTATAGAAAAGACATTCACCCTTTAAATTAGAAAACATGTCGCTTCAATCAAAGGCTTCATTCTTGGTGGTAAGGTCTCTCTGTGAATGGCACTCCGAGCTTCACTGTAGCAGGTAGATTGCAGTCTCCAACGAAAGATCATAGAAATGAAATAACGAGGTGTTCAAAAGTTTAGTAGCGAAAGAATAAGCGAACTTTTTTCAAGATTGCTGGCATTGAGCTAAAGGAACGGGTGACATTGCTGATGCCTTGAGGTTTAGAACGCAAGAGTGTGTTTAGACAATGCGAAATTACCATTTCGGAGAAGATTTCAGGGAGACAAAAATCTAAAGCTTAGTGGCTAAAGGAGGGGGGTAGACATACCGGAGTCTTCCGTAGGTTGCGAGTGCCCATATAGGGGCAATCATATTGGGAGGATTAGAACTGTGGTGCAAGGATGAGGAGGTATGTAAAGGGATTGCTTCTTATTACCAAAAGTCGTTAACGGTTGTGTTGGCGCCCTTTTCTTGGGAGGCTACAGTTCGATACAATCACTGGTACGGAAAGTGATGGGCTAGAAAGGCCTTTGTTTTCTTAAGGGGGAATGTTGAATGATCTGAAGAGCTAGAATGGTGATAAAGCAGCTGCTCTAGATGGGTTATCTGGGAGATTCCTTCTTGAGGGTTGGGAGGTGGTGGGGAGAGATGTGATGGGTACCTTTAATGCTTTCCACTTTTGGGGTAGTTTTGAGTGAAGTCTGAATGCCACATTCCTAGCTCTCATTCCCAAGAACGGGTGTGTATGATGTTGAGGACTTCCGAAATTAGTTTGGAAGGATGCATCTCTAAATCAATAGCAAATCACCTGCCCTAAGAAAGAGGGAGGTCTGGGGATCATTTCGAACTCTCAAAACGCTTTTTTGCTGGAGGCCATCAGATTTTGGGATTATGTTCTTGTTGCTGCTGAGTATCTGGACTCCAGAGTGTGTAGCTAGGTGTTCAATGCAAGTTGGACATTGAGAAAGGCTTATCAATTTAGTTAAAGTTTCCCTCTCTATTTTTATAGAGCATGAGGAAACAGATTGATTGAATTTCGCATTCATTCCGTTTGTTCCTCAGCCTGTATCAATGGAGCTCCAACAGGTCTCTTTAGTAGTTCAAGGATGAAGGCAGGGGGGTCCACTTTCTCCTTTCTTCTTCTTATTTTGATGGAGGCTTTCAGCAGAATGACAACAAAAATGATTCATTTGGGTTTTCTTAGAGGTTTTAGAGGGGGAAGGGATTATGCTAGTCAACCGGAGGTTTCTCATTTGACATTTCTCGGCGCCACCTTGGATGAGTTCTTTGATATGTGTTCTGATTTGGTTTTAAGTTGTCTCGGGTTTGAAAATGAATTCCAAAGGGATGGGATGAATTATCTAAAGGCACTAGACTTAGAGCTAGGGATGGTAAGAGAATTCGATTTGGGAGGATGTTTGGAGTAGACGGCTTTAGTCTTCATAGTAGGAGAATATTTTGGGATGTCCGTTTCTTGAGGCATTTTTCAGGCTTGGGAGGTTGAGGAAGCCTGAGGCCTTTCAGAGTGTTGTACCAACATGAGATTAGGGGTGCACACGGTCCGGTTCGGTTCAGTTCCGACCGGAACCGGAACCGATCCGTTGTTTTAGGTTCCTTAAAAATGAGAACCGGAACTGAACCGTTAATACAAGGAGCCGAACTAAACCAAACCGTTTTTTTCGGTTCGGCTCGGTTCCCTACTACAGCCTTTCAAAAAAATAAAAAATGTCAAAAATCGAAGCATAAATATTATTATAAACTAAATTAAATAGAGAATCTCAACTATTATAAACCCTAAATCAAATGCATAATTAGTGGAATGGAAGTAACTATTTCAAAATTATATCCCATAAAATTACACTTGTCATCTAATAATGAAGCAAAAATTTGCATTTGACAGTTTAAAAAAAAAAAAACATCCTTGAGTCGGTACGGTTACCAAGTCTTGACTTGCAGCTCGAAACAAAAGACTCTTTGGAATGGAATCGTGAGAGAAAGAGGAGATGAATTATGACAAAGAGAGAGAGGGGATGAGTCAAGAGTCTAGAGAGAGGGGATGGTGCGACATGAATGCGATAAATTAGGTTAAGCTTAAGGAAGATTCAGATATAGTGATATACATATATTATAAAATTATAACCTTATAATTTTTGAATTGTATATAAGAAAAAATATTATACTAATAAAAATATAAAAAAAAATGAAAAAATAACAATAACATGTTCGGTTCCGGTTCAGTCCGGTTCGGTTCTACATGGTTAAGAACCAGAACCGAACCTAAAAATCCGGTTCCTTAATTTTCAAACCGGAACCAAACCGAACCACCCTATAACCAAACCAAACCATCGCTTCCGGTCCGGTTCTTCGGGTCTTTGTGCAGCCTACAGAAGATCGTGAAAGATGCTTTTGACCTATGGTTGTGGGTGCCCTCTTCTCATGGGTGCTAGAATGTCAAATCACTTTAGAGGTGTTTTACAAATACCCAAGGGAGCCCTTCCCATGGAGGGGCACTTTGCGATCAAAGGTCCCAATCAAAGTGGCTTATATCGTCTAAAGATCTGTCTTGGAGAAGATCTTTGACTCAAGGTAACCTTAAGAGGAGGCGACAGCTTGTGGTCAGTTGGTGTTGCAAGTGCAAGCATACGCTTAATCACCTTCTCTGCAATGTCCTATGGTCCAGGATTGTTGGTTGCTGGTGTTGGGTTTGTTTGGGCATCCAGGACATCTTGATAGAGGCTTGGAGAGGTTGTGTAGTTGGGGCCCAAGTACGTGATTTTTGGAAGGCTTATGCCTTTGCGCGTTTTGTGGCCTTTTTGGCTTGAAAGAAATAGGATCTTTTTGAAGGAAAAGAGACTCCTACTGGGATGTGGAAAATTTCCATTATTACCCGCTTCTTTTGTTGGGTTCTAGAGAGAGATGTAAACCATCAAGGAGATTGCAGAATTTATTGGACTCCTTGAGAGTTTAAAGGCGCTACTTGACCTTGTATAGTTTCTTAGATATACATTTTCCTTTTGAATGCCTTTTTAATGCAAATATTACTTATCAAAAGAAAAATAATTCAGTCATCCAAACTTCAGAGATTTTTACTACATTATTGGCTTGTTCCCCAGGTCATCCAGCGACATTATATAGGCTTGGAGAGGTAATACAGTTGGGCCCAAGTTCGTGATTTTTGATGGGTTACGCCTTTGTGCGTCTTGTGGTCTTTATGGCTTGAAAGAATTAGTAGAGCTTTTGAAGGCACCCAAGATACCCAAGCACATGTCAAAGTCAATTTTTATGGAGTCGCTACTTTCCAAGTCCTCCAGTACTAATATTGTCTAAAGACAATGTGGGCCAAGGATTACCTGTTGAATATAATAAGAAAGCATTGTGCTATCACCAACAACACATTGCAAGTTTGTAGAACCCAAAGACACCATGCTCTCACATATATATTCCGCGAACTCAAATTCACTATCATTAATAACACCAGCACTCGAGCTAGATCGAGAGAAGAAATCTCTAGAGACGTTCATCAAGATCTGGAAGATATTACTCATTGCAGAATCAAATTCAGAAGCAGATTCGTCAACAGGTCTCTTCCTGCAAGCCACAGAGTTTACAAATACCCAATTGTTAGTAAGAAGGCTTTTTCACCAGACGGGAAAACAAAATGAAATACTGCATAGATCAGTCAAAAATACTCTGCATTGCATACCTTGGGGCAACAAGTTTGAAAAACTCCCATGCATGAAGACGAAAGTCGGGAGAAGAAAGTAAGAAACCACACCTGTTTTGTGCGTGAGAAAGAGAAGAATAAGCACTCCCATAGTCCATAGCAGAACTTGGATTAGAAGGTGAAAGTGCTGAGGAAACCATACCCATGAATAATGCCATATTTTGAAAGGTCCGATAAGGGAGCCCACTCGGCATATGCATTTAGAGCATTTAAAACAGCAGTTACTGCGGCCGCATGCTGCTTTGCAACATCCAGCTGTTGCCTTCCTGCTTCACTCACTGCAGCTCCAAAGTGCCTCTCTAGTAACTTATAACAAATAAATTCATCAGAAAATGATAAAAACATTCAAATTATACCTAACTCAAGAACCGAGACATACAGTGTACAATAACGGCAATATTTCAGGCAATGATTGAGTAAGCCCGCGTAACAATAGCCTCCGCCGATCACCTGAATGAAAACAAAACAAGTGGCAAGAAGCAACGCAAAATTAAGAATAACACTGAACTATTGTACTTGCCCTGTTTCTAACATTTAGACACAGAAGATTAGTGAATTGGTTTTATTAAAGGGGAAAAGAGGTAAAAGGGAAGGCCAACAATTAGCAAATTTCTACATCCTGAATCTTCAAATTTGAGGAAATATACTTGTTGACAGAAAAAAATAAAAAAAATAAAGGCATGTATGTAGAGATTGGAATTTAGTTTATCTAAATTTACATCACAAAGAAGGTAATAAAAAAATAAAAATAAAAGTAATAAAAAAAAACACTGAACTTTTGTACTTGCCCTGTTTCTAACATTTAGACACAGAAGATTGGTGAATTGGTTTTATTAAAGGGGAGAAGAGGTAAAAGGGAAGGCCAAAAATTAGCAAATTTCTACGTCCTGAATCTTCAGATTTGAGGAAATATACTTGTCAACAGAAAAAAAAAAAAAAAAAAAAAAGAAAAAAAAAAAAAACAAACAAACAGAAAACCTAATCACATCAGACAAATATAGTAATGTCTAAATACCTTCTAAATCTTCATTATGAACCGTAATGTCTTCAGGAAGCCACCTTAGCATCATAGCAACCAACTCAGCCTAAAATGAAGAACAAATCAAATTCACTATTTCATGCAAATTTTAAGAGAATAATCAAGCAAAAGTTCAACAGAAAATGGACAAAGACAATACTTACTTGAATAGGACCATTATTACAAATGGAAACTAGAGACGGAAAAAGCTCCTGCCAAATATTTATTCCTTCTCTCCTCACAATCTATATCATGTTAATCAAATAAATACTACATCGTAAAACAGGTTACCCAGAATATGAACTGTAAGGAAAAAGAATATGTGAAACATGAATAGAGAAACCTCAGCAACAAGAGCAGCAGTCTGACTTTTCAAAGCCCATTTTTCACATGGGTTTGCAACTTCAGAGATCAAGTCAACAGCAACATTTGCGAAGTTCCTTCTGTCTGAAGAGTTCAATTCATCCCAACGCAGCCGCACCAAATGCTACAGAAAATATATAGAGAGACAATAAGAACCAGAAGAAAGGGGCGGGCCAATCTATTGTCATAAAACTTCAAATGGTCTTAGCAGATACCTGTGAAGCATGTTTATGAATATAAGACACAATTGGACTATCTGGCCTCCTAACTGAGGTTTAAAGTAAAAGCAAAACATCGCAAATAAAATGAAACAAATTTAAATTCCTTGTATATAAAAAATTGTATTAACGAGTGTGATGAACACAACTTCATGACAGCAAATATAAAACTCAGCTACAGTAACAAGAATTTCAACACTTCAGAACCACATATAAGCTAGAACGTGAAATATATTTGTGTGAATGTGTATACATATTTAGACATGCATATTTATACACACACAAGATTACAATAAAAATATTCTCCACCTGTCACTCTTATTGGAACCTTCCTGTTTCTTGTTTGTCAAATATGGTCACTTTTTATGAATTTTACATAAATTTTCAGCTTTATTTTTCTAACAACTTTTAATTATAGTAAATTTTCAAGTTGGCAAAACAAAGAAAGGTAGTTTTGATTGCAGACATATCCATGTTCGCCAGACCGACCTTGCAATGTTAAGAAGGTGCCTATCTGACATGTGTCAACACTAGAGCTAGCAAAATGAGACACGAGACGAACACAACGTGAATTAAAAGGGTTAGGGACCACCATAAATGAATTCAAAGTGTATAAGGGTCGACCCAAACACGACACGAAAAATCAAACTCGAGTAACCCGTTTGACCCGAATATATTTATATTTATATTTTTTCTTTTCTCTGATTGGTCATAGCTTTAAATATATCAAATAGTTGTAATTGGGTGGTGTCAAATTCAATTTAATTTTACTGATAAACAGTTTGTTTCGTGTTGAGTCGAATCAAACTTTATTTAATATTTATAATAAATAGGTTAAACATATTACATGGGATGGGTAGGGTTACCTGTTTAAATAATGGGTTAGGTTAGCGTTGATCATATTTGACACACATATTAATTAGGTCTTTTTCGACACGACCTATTTAATGGACTACAGTGTCTCAACCCGACACGAATACCACCCACGGACACAAATTGTCACCCCTAGTCAACATACATACCACTACTAAAGATCATGAACAACCATAATTGCAGTTGATCCTTAGCCACTTCATACTCGTGTAGGAGAACGGCTAACGGCCATTGTACAAAGAGTACGACCATGAGGAGTAATTGGGCTGAAAGTAAGCAACAGCCGCATTTTAAGTCAATTACCCGACAATCAAATGTGTTAATAGAGGCGTGTGGCATCTTGGGCCACATGTGTATAATAAGCCCAATAGGGTCTCTTCTTTTGTGTAGCCTAATTTATCATTATAAATTAGGAGTCTATCTACCTTGAGAAATAACGCTTATTCTAAACAATATGGTATCAAAACCGGATACTGAAGTTTGAGAAACTATCTCATCACGAACCCCTAACCCTAATTACCATCCTCCATCCCTAACCCTAATCCAAACAAAACCCTAACCCTTGGATTTTTTTTCATACTTGGTCTATTTTCGCAATTCCATTGATGAAACCCTAGTATTTTCGTAATTCTTCCAATTATTGTGTGTTTAGGGTTTCAATTCCCAACAGTTCGGTTCATATCTTTATGAGTCATTGACTGAAACATTATCTTGATATATAGGGGTGTGTAACCCCCTCGTTGTTGTGATTCATGGGGTAGTTGTGTTTCCCTCTATGTTATTGTTTTGCCGGACACTTCTTATATAGTTGATTGTGATTATGACTGAGTTTAGGCTTGTTGAGCCTAAACCCACGATCTCAAAGATTATTTCATCTAGTTCCAAACTTACTGAGCGTCGTTGGATGGTAAAAATTTTCAGAATTGGCGTAAACTGGTTTTATTCGCTATTTGAGGTATTGGTAAAGAGGAACATCTTATCAATGATTCCCCTAATCCTCAAAATGATCCTACAGATGCCAAAATCTGGTTATGTGATGATGCCCGCCTATTTAATCAATTGATAAACTCTATGGAGTCTCGAGTGGCTGATTTGGTGACCCATTGAGATACAGTCAAGGAGCTATAGGAGTATCTCAATGTCTTATACTCGGGTGAGGATAATATGAACCGTATTTATGAAATATATCAGTCATTCTTTTGTCCGGGGCAGCAAGCGTTTCTTATCAGCGAATTTTGCCTCCTTTAAGAAGATTTATGAAGAATTCAGTGTCTTGATGCCCCTTACTACAGATTTTCATGAAATGCATCAGCAGCGGAAGCAATTAGCTATATTAGCATTTCTCAGTAGCCTCCAACCGGAATATGAATCAGTTCATTCTTAGATTTTAGCTAGTCGGGAGACTTCTCTTACGGAGGCATATTCTCGAGCACTTCGTTCTATTCGTTTAACTTCTGGATCAGGCGATACTGGTGAGAGTACTGCTTTGGAAAGCAATACGCAGATTGGAGGTCATGGTGGAGGCCGTGGGAGAGGTCATACAAGCCGGTGGTGTTGGCCATACCCGTGATAGGTGTTGTAAGCTACATGGGAAACCGCATTATGACAATGTCTGTTATAGTGAAGAATTAACAGTGCAGAATCCTCGATCTGCTCTATCAGATGATATAACTGTTCACCTTTCTGCTGCAGAATATTCTCGTATGCTAACAAATCAGGCCCCTGCATCTACCTCTCTAGTTCAGTCAAACCCTTCTACAACATATCTTTCGAACTCTTCTTGGATATGGATTGTTGATTCTGGTACAACTGGCCATATGACTAGAACAACAGGTATTTTGCGGGATTATTCTTCCACATCCTCTCGCCTAGATGTGCGCGTTGTTGATGACTCTTATAAACCAGTTCGGGGGATTGGGACGGCATCACCCACCTCCAATATCACTTTATCATCTGTGTTACATTTACCTGCACTTCCATTCAATTTACTATCTATTAATGCCCTTACTAGACAACTGAATTGTCGTGTTGTTCTCTCTGGTGCTTCTTGTGAATTTCAGGATCTGTTGACGAATAAGACTATTGGTAGGATTCGTCGCACTTCAAGAGGGCTCTACGTGCTGGATAAAGAACCAACTTCCATGGCATGTTCCAGTCTCTTCTCTACATCTCTTGATCTTCATTGTCGACTTGGTCATCCTATTCTCTTAAGCCTGAAGCTTTTGTGTCCTGGAGTTCGGTCTTTGTCTGAATTATTTTGTGAGTCTTGTCAGTTTGCTAAACACCACAGGGTGTCATATGTGTCTAGGGTTAATAAACGAGCATGTGTTCCTCTCGAGTTAGTCCATTCTGATGTCTAGGAACCTTGTCCGGTCCAGTCCAAGTTTGGTTTTCAGTATTTTGTTACCTTTGTGGATGATTTTTCACGTAAGACATGGTTATATTTAATAAAATCTCGTTTAGAAATATTTTCTATCTTTTGTGCCTTTTATGCTGAAATCAAGAATCAATTTCTGTTTTTGTTCGTACCCTACGTAGTGATAATGCTCGTGAGTACTTTTATTATCCCTTTGTGTCATTTATGACTCGGCATGGTATTATTCACCAGTCCTCATGTGCGAATACCCCCCAACAAAATGGTGTTGCTGAACGAAGAATAAACATTTGATGGAAGTTGCTCGAGCTCTTATATTTCATTCTAAAGATGTTTTGGGGTGAGGTATTGACAGCTACATATCTCATTAACCAAATGCCATCATCGGTTCATCAGGGAGAGATTCCTCACCGAGTCTTATTTTTCCCTAAACAAAGAATAACTAAATGCCACTCCACCCTCTCCCTTTACGTATATTTGGTTGCACCTGTTATGTTCGTGATATCAGGCCTCATGTTACCAAACTAGATCCCAAATCTCTATGATGCATCTTTCTTGGTTATTCTCGTACACAGAAAGGGTATCGGTGCTTTTCACCATAGTTGGGCGGTTTCTTGTGTCTACTGATGTAGTTTTCCACAAGTCCTCTCCATTCTCCTCCTATGTGTCGTCCGTTGACCCACTCTTGTCTCCATCTGTTGATTTATGGTGTATGACTTGATTCGGGTCACTTTTGTCCCGTCCGCTCCTCCCCTCCAGACATATGTTCGTGGACCGCGTCGGGTGTTTGGTACTTCTCCCGTAGATGCTACTGAGCCGGCTCCTGCTATATTTTGTCTCCCGACTTTAGATCCCCCTACACCTGCTTTAGATTCAGACTTGGATGTTCCTATTGCTCTACGAAAAGGTAAATGTGGTTGTGCCCATTATTCCGTTTCTGTTGTTGTCTCTTACGCATGTGTCTCACAGTCATTGCAAGCCTTTCTCTCTGCCCTTGATTCTATATTTGTTCATCGGAATCTCTCAGAGGCTATTTCCTCTCCAGCCTGGTTAACTGCTATGAAAGAGGAAATGTCTACTCTCGAGTCTAATTAGACATGGGATTTAGCTCATTTGCCTTTTAGCAAGAAACCTATTGGGTGCAAATGGGTCTATGCCACTTAGATGAATTCAGATGGGACTATTGCTCGTCTCAAGGCTCGTTTAATCGCCAAAGGTTATGCTCAGACTTATAGTATTGATTACACCGATACGTTCTCGCCTGTTGCTAAATTGGCTTTTGTTCGTCTTCTTATTTCTCTTGTTGCTACCTCTGGTTAGCCATTACATCAGCTAGAGGTCAAGAATGCCTTCCTCCATGGTGATCTTCAGGAGGAAGTCTATTTGGAGCAACCTCCCGGGTTTGTTGCTCAGGGGGAGTCTAGGCTTGTTTGTCGTCTGAAAAAATCCCTTTATAGCCTGAAACAGTCTCCATGGGCTTGGTTTGGGCGTTTTAGCGAAGTTGTATTGGAATTTGATCTTCAGAGAGCAGGCAAATATCATTTTGGCTTTTATCACCATTCCACTATAGGTAACATCTTTCTGGTTGTCTATGTGGATGATATTGTGATTACACGATGATACATATATTTCTTCGTTGAAAATATTTCTCTAGAGTCGGTTTTAAACTAAAAGATCTAGGTCATATGCGTTATTTCTTGGTTATTGAGGTGGCTAGATGCAAACGTGGGATATATCTTTGCCAGCGAAAATATGCTTTGGATCTTCTATGAGATATAGGAATGATGAATGCTAAACCAAGCGAAACTCCAATGACTTCAGGGGTTAAGTTATCTATGAAGGATGGTGATGAGTTCCCTGAATCAGATCGGTATTGGCGTCTAGTAAGGAAACTTAATTATCTTGCAGTGACTCGTCCAGATATTGCTTTCTCTGTGAGTGTGGTGAGTTAATTTATGTCTAATCCTCGGACTTCACATTGGGATGATGTGACACATATTTTGAGATATATTAAAGGAACCCCGAGTCGTGGATTACTCTATAGTAATTTTAGGTGTCATAAATATTTATTAATTGTTTAAGCTCTAATGATGTCACTTATGGACATGTGTCACCCGTAAAATTGATAATTAGAGAGATGGTACCCGAGCTCTCTAATATGGCCCGCGGGGGAGCCCTGCTCCAGTTGGATGGGTTCTTTTGCGTCCATCGTGTACGCTTCTAAAAAACCAAGGTGTATTCACTGTTACTCCCGTGTCCGCTTCTACGGCACCGAGGTGTACTCACTGAAACAAGACCTTATTTACCCTAATGACCTATGCGCGATCACCCTTATACAATGGGTCACCAACTCTAGCACTGCCTTTTCCTAAGCGCTCACCCTCATTAGCGCTACCCCTTATCTAACGTTACTCTTTCCGTTAGCGCTACCCTTCGCTAGCGATGCTCACGCTCCACTAGCGTAACCTTTCTCTAATCGCTCATCTTTCATTAGCGCTACCCCTTATTTAGCGTTACCCTTCTCTAGTTAGCGTTACCCTTCTCTAGCACTCCCTTCCGCTAGCGCTACCCTTTTCTAAGCGCTCACCTTCCGTTAGCGCTACCCTTTGCTAGGAATCCGGATCGTCTACAAATAATTGCAGCTGCAATAAATGTAATGGCGTCGTTTTGGTAATGAAATGGTGTCGTTTTGGACCTTTTTAATATATTTAGCTCTCAAACCAAGCCCAAGCCAAATGTTAACCGCTTGTATAAGCTACTCCAAAAAAATCCATTTTCCTTCCCAAGACTCCATATGTGGGTCCACATATGTATGAGATTTTTTCTTATTTTATTTATTAATTATATAAGCATACATAAATTATTATTTTTTCTTCTATTTTCATAATTACTAAATCATTTTCAATAATTATTTATTCATCTCTAATAATTATAAAATTAAAAATTATTTTTAATAATAATATGACTTCACAAGCATATCTCTACCACTAGAGTTGACAAAATGAGACATGACAAGATAATACGACACGAACACGGCGTGAATTAAAAGGGTTAGGATTCACAATAAATGCGTTCAAGTTGTATAAGGGTCAACCCGAACACGACACGAAAATATTAGTAATTGATTGAAATAATAAAATAGTTATAATTGGGTTATGTCAAATTCAATTTAATTTAATTTTGATGATAAACAAGTTAAATGGTTCATTTTGTGTTGGACTGTGCTAAATTTTAATTTAATATTTCTGATAATATGTAAAATAAACTGTTAAATTTAAAAAATATAATGTCACATTAGTAAATCTATAATATGTGAAATAAATTTAATCTTCTAAACTTATCTTTTTATATTTGATAAACATTACCCACCTTTACAACTTATCCATATCTATACTACGGCTACAAACCTATAATATATTTGATAAACACTACACGTCTTACATTTTTATATCATTTTTATAATTCAAAAAATATTTCATAATTATTATAAATTAATTTATATCTTACTAAAGATAACATTAATAATTCTTCTTCATTGGATTGAGCTTAGTGCATGGCAAACCATATGAAAGCCTTAATAAGTTTGGACCTATCAAGCCTTTGTAATTTGGGCCTATCATTTCTCTACGTTTGATTAAAAATTAACTTTTGATTTTATTTATTTTTTAAAAGGCAGCATATTTCCTACTTATCATAGCACCAATTGTAGTAAAGGTAGCCAACTTAGTACAAAACCCAACATGAAAAATATTTATCATGTTCAGGTTTTACCAACGTTGGCAACAAACTTACAACAATAGGCATCACTATTATTACTAGTGGTAGCAAAACTGTATGTGTGATGTATATGTGATGTGATTGGGTGGGAAATAGAGTTTTTTAAACTCAATTTAGTGTGATTGGGTGGGAAAGAAGGAATCTAAAAATTTAAATTGAATTGTTTGGGTGGGAAGAGAAGGAGAATTAAAAGTCAAACTCATTTAGGGCATGTTTACTAATTGTTTTTGTTTCCTGTTTCCTACTTTTACTTCCTGAAATGTGAAAATAAAAACTAGAAATTCGTTTTTTAATTTACTTCTATTTTCTACTTAGAGGAAACGTTTTCTCCACTAACAAAGAAAAGAGAAAGCACTAAAAAGGTGTTTTCTCTGTTTGTTTCCTCTCACTAACTCTTTCCACAATTCTAGTTATTATTATTTTTATTAGTAATAAATAAAGATAATAATAAAAAATAAAGAAATAATAAGTCATGTATATTAATATAATTAATAAATGAATGAGTAAAAAATTGAATTTCTAATAAATTTGATAAATCAACATAGTTTTCTTTCTCTTCATTGGATTGAGCTTAGCGGATGTCAAACCACACCAGACCTTTATATGGTTTGGCATGCACTAAGCCCAATCCAATGAAGAGGAAGAAAACCATGGTCATCATGATAATTAGTAATATGGTTGTTTTGAACTAAGCCCAATCTAATAAAATAATCACACTAATAATTGCTACGAATTTGATTTATATTTGTTATATTTCTATTTATTAATTATAAATATACATAACTTATTGTTTATTTATTCTATATTAAAAACAATAAACTCATTATTAGTAACTATATAAACATACATAACTAATTATTCATTTATTTCATGTATGTTTCATTTAATTGAAATTATATTTATTTATTATCCTTTAATCGTATCACAATTGTAAAAGGATTTGTGCCAATGGTATGGGCTAAGGCTTGATAGGCCCAAACTTATTAAGCTCAATCCAATGAAGATGGATTATTAATGTTGTTTTTAGTAACATTTTAATTAATTTATAGTAATTATAAAATATTTGCTTTTAATCATACGACTTCCCACACCTAACTTACCACTGGTTCAACTGCATCATATTTGAAATTTTTTAAAATAACCGGATTGCTGCTTTTAGTAGAAAGTGTGATGCTCCCTGTATTGTTAATGCTACCTTTACTACAAATAGTGCTACCACATTCCAAAAAGTTTGTGTTTTACTTGATTTAGGGTATTGGAAGGGTTAACTATTCAATACCCCAAACGTTTCTTCATTTATCGTCTTTCCAATATGTTTGAAATTTTTATTTATTAATTTTAATTTATGGACACCTTTGTAATACTATTTCGGCTCGTAGTTTTTAAAAATTTGCTAAAGAACTCGATGCATCTTGTCTTTTTCTTTAGTAGTAATTGTCTTACATTTTGTACTACTTATGATGCCTTCTTTACAAAATATGATGCACAACATACCCTAAATAATATGACTAACACTAATTATGAGTCGACTGATTTTATATATTTCATCTATAAAAAGTTATTGATTGTATTTTTTCATTTTTTTCATTTACTTATAATTTCTTTATTATAATTTTTACACAGGATTTCTTATATTATGTTTTTTAAAGTATTTCATAGTTGTTTTAGGATTTCTTATATTATATTTTTAATTAATTCATAGTTATTTTAGGATTTCTTTACCAAATTTTATTAATTATTAATTAATTAATATCAGTAATTATTCGTTCATTTTAGACAATGAGTTTGTTTTTTAATTCTCCTTCTCTTCCCGCCCAAACAAATCAACTTAAATTTTCATATTCCTTCCTTCCCGCCCAATCACATCAAATTGAGTTTAAAAAACTCTATTTCCCACCCAATCACATCACACATATAATTTTGCTGCCACTAGTACTAATAGTGTTGCCTATTGTTGTAAGTTTACTGCCAAAGTTTGTAAAAACTGAACATTGAGAAATATTCTTCATGCTGCCTTTTCTTACTAAGTTAGTTGCATTTACTACAATGGGTGTTATGGTCAATAGGAAATATGGTGCCTTTTCAAAAATAAATAAAATCAAAAGTGAATTTTTAATCTGATGAAGATTATTTATATTGAAATTGCTAAAGTTTTTATCAATAGATTTATTTATTTTTAGTTTCTCGTCCTTATTAATTTTATCATTTTCACTCAAGTGTACCAATGGTATGGGCTAAGACTTGATAGGCTCAAACTTGTTAAGGCATTCATATGGTTTGGCATGCACTAAGCTCAATCCAAATGAAAATGAATTATTAATGTTCTATCTTTAGTACCGTATTAATTAAAAGCTTGGTTAAATTTAAGATGGTGTTGCAAAGAAGGCAGCCAATATGATACGCATTGAAATGATGCATCTATTATGAAGTGTCCTTTTTCTGGTGACTTTCTTTAGGTTGTCGGTATCTTGCCGGCGACTTTTTCTCAAACACTTTTTCGTTCTTATTTTTTGTCTAAATTTTATGAGATCGTACCTGGAGGCTACTAGTCTCCCCTCTTTTTTCTGGGGAGGCGAGGTTAGGGATGTTTGTCCACCGGGAGGGCCACCGATCTTTGTTGATGAGGCTTCCATTGAACGACGAAAGGAATATTTGCATTCTTATTTGGTGGGTCGCTTTGATGGTAGGGTGGAGGAGAATAAGGTGGAGACATGGGCGATGAAGGCATGAAGGGTTTTATCAGGCTTTTTAGTGGTGGTTCTCAGTGACGATTCTTTTATTTTCTGCTTCCCTTCGAAAGAGGTGGCATTGGGGGTATTGATCACAGGGAGACGTGACTGGGGGCAGCGGCGACTTGTGCTTGATGCATAGTCGTCTGGTTCTGGGGCGGGGGTGCCTTGGCAGAAGAAGGAGGTACGCCGGATCGTTCTCAAGGGTGTTCCACTACATCTCTGCTGCTTGGCCCTGTTCAAAAAAGTGGGAGATATATGTGGAGGGTTTAGAAGAGGTGGATTCTTTCCAACCAGACAAAGTGGGGATTTTCGTAGCCATTGGTAAATCTAGCCCCCCTTTCGTCTTTATTCATGACGATGCTCTATGTTTTCGCATCTCGGTGCTGGACGATTTCCCTTCCCGTGGTGGTGCCGACGACCCAAAGTTTGGAAGGGGGGTTTAAGCCGCTCGTGGTTCGAGTGGGTGAGTGGGAATTTCTGCGCTCTTGTGACTGAAGGGGTGGGGTGGAGCTTCAGAGGTGGATCGCTGCGGGCCGGAGCTATCCCCGATCATCGTCTTTCCGACGGCTTTAAAGGGAGTTAATAGACCTAGGGTTGCTATGGCGTGTACAGATGGAAGAGATAAGAGGTTTTCAACGGTGGAAAATCAATGGGCGACGCGTTGATCTCACGCTTAGAGCAAGTTGGTGAAAGCGTGTGAGGTGGTCCAATAGGGTGTTGCCACGTGATAGTGGTAGGTGGGATTGGGGTCCACATTAGGCTTACAGACCTGTGCATTCAAATTTTTAACCCTCACGTGTGAAGGCTACACAGATGGTAGGCTATAAGGGTTGGGCTAATGATTTTGGGCCTGGTGGTGTTAGGAATGGCCTTAGTAAGGCTGTGGCTCGCAATAATGGGCATGTTAATCAGATCATGGGCCGGAAGCTAGTTAAGAGAAGCCCATCCATGAATGGTGGGTTGGGTCAACTTGTTGATGAGTCGGGTTGTGGGGCGGGGCGACCCGTATGCACTCCTCGTATCGTGGATCCGGGTCTGGATGGTGACCCAGATCCGGATCCGCCATTCAGAGAACCTTATAAAGATCGGGGGTTTTCTCCTCGGCTTTTGAAGCCGATTACTATACCACGGACGTCACCGACTGGAGCGACAAGGGCAGAGGATGTTGATGTTTTCACAGAGGTGTCGCGACGGCGGCACAAGGCTTCATCATAGGAGTCACGAAAGGCTGTGGGCTTACAAAAATGTCTTCGATAATAGGCAACCTGGAGTGGGGAAGGAGTCCATCTGATTCCGGCGGTGATCAATGCAGGGGTGGTTTCCGATGAGGGGATCTGCTACAATGGAGGTGATGTGGTGGTGTCGGGTCTGAGGAGTGATGGTGTTAGGTCTGTTATCAATGGGGTTGTTGTGGAGAATGTTTTTGAGTCTGATTTTTCTTCTTTAAGGGATGTGGAATCGGGCAGTGATTGGGAGGTAGGTTTTAACTCCTCTTTGCATGGGTCTTTATATGGCTCTGGTGATTATAGTCCTTGTGTTAATGGGCAAAGTACTATTCAAAGCTCAAGTGACAGTGTAGTGAATGGGTGTATGGATGTGGTGGTGGGGGAGAGTGGAAGGGTTGGCCAGAGGAGTATTGACGAGTGCATTTTGAACATGGAGGTAATGGAAAATGTTTTGCCCGTGGCGGTGGATTGTTCGGAGCTTATTTCGGATAATTAGGCTAAAGAGAATGTTGTGAATGATGCTAATATCTTTGGGATTAAACAAGCTAAAGGGGAAGATTTGATTATAGCATTGGTTGATGAATCGGAGGAGGAGCATAGTGGTACAGAAAGGGCAATGGTGGTTCATCGTTCACCTTCGTATTGGAAAGGTGAAAGGGAATTACATAACTTGGTTTGTACGGTTAACTACAATGGAAGTTGTAGTGGTCGCGCGGTAGCGAAGGGGGAAGGAGTGAGGGCCGACAGAGGAGTGAGGTGGTTTAAATTGTTTCCTTATGTTGTTACGAATCGTATCATGGAATGTCCGGGGCCTTAATAGTCCGGATAAAAGGAAGATTGTTCGAATGGCTCTTGGGAAGTGGAATGCGCATGTTGTTTGTTTGCAGGAGACAAAGATGGAAGTTATGGAGTATAAAGTGGTTAGAAGCCTGTGGGGCAATCGGTTTGTGGAGTGCTCATTTTTGGCCTCGTATGGTGCTTCGAGAGGTGTGTTGGTGTTATGGGATAGGAGGTGGGTCACTTTGCAGGATACGCGTTTAGGTCATTTCTCGATTTCTTGCTCATTCTCTATGGTGGAGGATGGTTTTTCAGGTGTTTATGGGCTTGGGGAAAATGGGGGGGAGGACGGAGATGTGGGATGAGCTTAGTGAGGTTAGGGAGTCGTGGCATTTACCCTGGCGTATAGGTGGGGATTTCAATGTTGTTCGGAGGCCGTCGGAGAGATCCACGGGTGGTCGATGGACTAGGGTTATGGCAGATTTTTCGGAGTATATTGATAGGCAGTCGCTACATGATCTACCTCTTAGTGGGGTGTCATTCACTTGGTCCAGTGGCAGGGAGTTTCCGACATACTCTCGTATTAATCGATTTTTGGTGTCCGGTGATTGGGAGGAGCATTTTCCAGGTGTTATTCAAACCATTCTTTCTGGATTGTGGGGGTATTTGCTCCAAAAAGTCTCCATTCAGGTTTGAGAATATGTGGCTTAGGGCCGGGGATTTTTAGCAGCGAGTGTTTGAGTGGTGGGCATGCCCTATTAGGTCAGGCTCTCCGAGCTTTGTGTTGGCTTCGAAATTGTGGATTTTGAAGTCATCTCTTATCATATGGAACAAAGAGGTATTTAGTAATTTGGTGTGGCGCAAAAATGTGCTTTTGGCTGAGATTGATGATATTGATAAAGTTAATTTGAGTGGGGGGATGGATGAGGCTACGAGGTAGAGGAGAGTGCAATGTTTGGCTGACATTTGAGGAGATTGCTATTCAGGAGGAGATTTCGTGGAGATATAAATCTCGGGCTATTTGGCTAATGGAAGGGGATCGAAACATAATTCTTTCATCGCTCGGCAAACGCTCGTAAGAGGAAGAATTTTATTGGGAGCTTGACAGTGGATTGTTATTTACTCTCTTCTGATGAGGAGCTTCGGTAGGGGATTCCTTTGTACTATCAGAAGTTGTTCACTGAAAGCGAGAGATGGAGACCGAATTTGGATAGACTTATGTTTGACTCCATTAATGAGGGGGATCGGGATAGGTTGGAGATTCCGTTCTCGAAGGAAGAGGTTTTGAGGGCGCTGAAGCAATGCAATGGGTATCGAGCCCCTGGTCTCAATGGTTTTTATATGTGCTTTCTTCTAGAGTGTTGGCCTACGGTTCGGGAGGAGGTGATCGCTACGTTTAGAGCTTTTATGAGGAGGGATGTTTTGTGAAGTCCCTTAATGCTACTTTCATTTCTCTTCTTCCATAAGGATTTCAGACCTATTAGCCTGGTTGGGTATGTATACAAGTTGATTGCGAAGGTTCTTTATTCGAGGATGCGTGGTGTACTGGATGGGGTTATTTCGGGTTCTTAAAATACTTTTATTGGGGGTCGACAGATTATAGATTCTGCCATTATTGCTAGTGAGGTTGTGGATGCTAGGATTTAGAGTGGTACTCCGGGGGTTCTGGTAAAGTTGGATGTGGAAAAGGCGTATGATCATGTACATTGGAGTTTTCTTATTTATATACTTGAGAGATTAGACTTCTGTGAGCAGTGGCACAGATGGATGTTGTTCTGTATATCTTCGGCTCGTTTCTCTATGATTGTGAATGGGTCCCTGCTGGCTTTTTTGGGAGTTCTCGCGGTTTGAGGCAGGGTGATCCTCTCTCTCCACTTCTTTTTCTTGTGGTGATGGAGGCCTTTAGTCGGATGATGTCTTGAGCCACGGGATTGGGTCTCCTTCGAGGTTTCAAGGTGGGTGATGATGCTTCTCAGTTTGTGGATGTTTCGCACCTGCTTTTTGCTGATGACGCTTTAGGGTTTTGTGATGCGGATGTGGGGCAGTTGCGGTATCTTCGGTGCATTTTGATATGTTTTCAGGTTGTTTCTAGTTTGAAGATCAATACTAGCAAGAGTTTTTTGTTCCCTGTGGGTGAGGTGGGCAATGTGCAGGCATTAGCCTCAGCTCTTAGATGCAGGGCTGGTCTGCTCCCTGTGGTGTATTTGGACTTGCCTTTGGGATCTTCTGGGCAAAGACAGGTTTGCTGGGATTCGGTGGTTGAGCGTGTTGAGAGGCGTTTGGCGAGTTGGAAGCAACAGTATCTTTCCAAGGGTGGGAGACTCGCCTTTGGTTAAGAGCACATTATCCAATCTTCCAACGTATATGTTGTCTCTTTATCGGATCCCTCGCGGAGTGGCGAAGCGGATTGATAGGATTCAGTAGTTGTTTCTGTGGGGTTGTTGTAGGGAGAGCCATTATGTCCCTCTTGTGCGATGGGAGGCGGTGTGTCGTCCTTTTCAGGATGAGGGGTTGGGTATCCGTCGTCTGGTGCCTTTTAACAAGGCTCTTTTGGGCAAATGGTTGTGGCGTTTTGGGGGAGAGAGAGACCGTCTGTGGAGGAGGGTGATTGATTGTCGCCATGGTGAAACTAGAGGAGGTTGGTGTTCGGATGAGGTCAGGGGTCGTCGTGGTGCAGGGGTTTGGAAGGACATTCAGCAGGGGTAGGATTCTTTCGCCCCATTTATCAGCCATAGGGTGGGGGATGGTCGCTTCGTTGCTTTTTGGACGGATTGGTGGTGTGGAGAGGGTTCTCTTGCCTCATATTTCCCTTAGCTATTTAGGATCGCTCGGGATCGTCATGTTTCATTAGCCGACTGTTATCATCTTGATACCGGGATGTTAGTGTGGGATGTTAGATTTGTGTGACACTTTCAGGACTGGAGTTGGAGGAGGTCTTTGATATGTTGGAGCTATTGTATTCCCTGACTATTGGTAGTGGATCGGACTCTTTGATTTAGAGGTCGACTTCTTCTAGGCGTTTCTCCGTTTCTTCCTACTTTGGTTGTCTTTTGCCCTGGGTGGATGTGTCTTTCCCTTGGAAGGCGATCTGGCATTCGAAGGCTCCTCTCAATGTTGTTTTCTTCACATGGTCGTCGGTTTGGGGTCGCATTCTTACGTAGGATATCTTGCAACGGCGAGGCATGTGTTTGGTCAATCGGTGTTTCTTGTGTAAACAGGATGGTGAATCCATCGATCACCTCCTTTTGCATTGTCCGATTGCTAATGACAGTTGGAACCTTCTGTTCGGTCTTTTTGGCGTTCAGTGGGTGATGCCGGCATCAGTTCGTGATGTTATAACCTCTTGGAGAAGCGTGCAGATTGGTTCGCATGCCCTGTTTTTTTGGAGGGCGGCCTCTCTCTGTTTATGGTGGTGTTTATGGCTGGAACGCAATAGGCGTTGTTTTGAGGATGTAGTGTCGCCCATGAGGGTGATCAAAGATTTCTTTATTTCTTGCTTGTTTAGTTTGGTGGAGGGTCGCAATTGTAGATCTTTTGAGGAGAAAATAGAATTTTTGGGTTCTCTTAACCCCTAGGGGACTTATGTTAATGGAACGCACTCCTCGTTTGAGTGTTTTTAATATAATACTTACTTATCAAAAAAAATGTATTAATTAATTAATAATAATTATGAAATTGTTTTTATTAATTATATGACTTCCCAAAAATTCTCATTAAGTATATTATTACTATTGGCAGCAAAACTATATTTGTTGTGATTGGGTGGGAAAGATAATTTTTTAAACTCAATTTGATGTGAATGGGTGGGAAGGAAGGAATATGAAAATTTTAGTTGAATTGTTTAGGCGGAAAGAGAATGAGAATTAAAAAATAAACTCATTTAATAAAATGAATGAATAATTACTAAATTTTATTTATTAATTATTAAAAATTAATTAATAATCAAAAAATTAAATAAATAAATCCTAAAACAACTATGAATTAATTAAAAACATAATAAATAAATAATAAATTATAATTAAATGAAATGAATATGAAAGAAATAATTTCACCAAATTATACATGAGAATTCCTTTATAATTAAATCTTGTTACTTCATCACAATACTAATTTTGTACAAATTTATTAACAAAATTAATAAGTTTTATCTTACTTAAAAAAATAAAAAAATTGAGAGAAAAATGAAGAAGGAATAAATTTTTATCTTCTTATAATTGGAGAGAAAAATTAAAAAATGCAGCAAACTCTTTAGCTTGTAAAAGTACCAATGAATTTGATTTGGCCAATTTATTGAAATACATGTCCAAATACCATTAAAAATGTTTTCATAAAATAAAATAATTAAAATATGTAATTAAAAAAATTATAAAATTCATATATGAATAAACCACAAGTTTGGAGATAAGATACGGTAACCCTTTCAATACCCTAAACCAACCAGAAAACAAACATCTTTAAATGTCGTAGAAAAAAAAATTAAATTTTTTTTAAATTAGATGTAATTGATCCAAGTGGTAAAAGTAGGTGTGGCAAATTTCTGTCCGTGAATTGTGTTCGTGTCAGGTTGATACACTATAGTCCATTAATGGGTCGTGTGGAAAAAGAATTAATTAATATACTTATCAAATATGTTTAACACTAACTCAACTTATTATTTAAACAGGTAACCCGACCCGACCCAACTCATGTAACTCATTTAACCTATTTATAAAAAAAAATTAAGTTAAAATTTAACACAATCCAAAACAAAACGAATTGTTTAACTTGTTTATTAGCAAAATTAAATTGAATTTGAAATAATCCAATTACAACTGTTTTATTCTTTCAACCCAAGCGAAAAAATATAGATATAGATATGAATATAAATATAATCGGGTCAAACGAGTTGTTCGGGTTATTCGAGTTTGACTCAAACACGACACTAATATTTTTGTGTCGTGTTCAGATTGACCCTTATGCAACTTGAACTCATTTGTGGTGAACCCTAACCCTTTTAATTCACATCGTGTTATCGTGTCATATCTCATTTTGCCAAATCTAGTAGTAAGGATATTTTTGGAAAGTCATATTATTATTAAAAAGGATTTAATAATTATTAAAGATAAATTAATAATTATTAGAAATAATTTTAAAATAACGAAAAAGAAGAAAAAAACAATAAGT
The DNA here is from genome assembly GCA_963922005.1 of Cornus suecica. Classification (NCBI taxonomy): domain Eukaryota; kingdom Viridiplantae; phylum Streptophyta; class Magnoliopsida; order Cornales; family Cornaceae; genus Cornus; species Cornus suecica. The sequence goes on from OY998242.1 coordinate 41,109,616, forward strand.
TACATATGTTTATATAATTAACAAAAAAAGTATAAAACAAACACATTGTTTAGGACAAGAAAATGAATTTTTTTTAGGAAGCCATCAAGCCGCTTACTATTAGGCTGCGGCTTGGGTTGAGAGCCAAGTTTTAATAAAGTCAAAAATGGTGACTCGAAACGCTATTGTTTTACTTATTGCAGCTGTTGTTTTACTTATTGTAGTTGCAATTAACTTCAGAGGATCCGGATTCCTTCGCTAGCGACATTCACGCTCCGTTTTCGTTAGCGCTACCTGTTATATACCCCTCGTTAGCGCTACCCCTTATCTAGCGCTCACCTTCCATTAGCGCTAACCATTATCTAGCGTTACCCCTTCCGTTAGCACGCACCACCTGATTAAGGGTCTCGAAGACAGAGTGCCATGGTCGAGGAAGACAAATCCATGGCAGTAATCGTGACCCTGCGCCCCTCGGCCACTCACGCGGGAACATGAGAATCAAGCGGAATGGTGGCTGAGTTCCAAGGTACCTCCTCGGTCCATAGCAGCGAGAGCCTCGAGCCCCAAGGCGAGGGACCTTGTGCATTTAGTGACTGAGGTCTACCACAAGGGGGAGGGAAGCTATACATAAAAGGTAAGACCCGTAGGCTTCAACCCGGACCTATCCCGACCCGATAGGTTATTAACCAAGCCCAATAAAAAGTACTGACCAATGGTTAGCTTTGATCCGTTGGATAAAAGACCGTACAACGTATTATCCTTTGGATAAAAAGGCAGTACAACCTATTGACCATCCCAACTATAAATAGTCCTAGGGTTTTGTTTTTAATCAGGAGAACAAACAAACCCTACTGGCACCCTACTCATAATCTAAAACATATTTTGTGTAGCGTTTTGTCTTCTCTCTCTGATCCCGGATCATTCGAGAGTCCCTTGTGGTGCTTAGAGCTTCACTCACTCATCCACTAATCTATGTGTCATAGGCATTATTGGAATAATCACCTCAATACAAGAACTTAGATCTACAGTAATCACGGTCATATGCGGGTTAGGGATTCTCCGATGCTGATTGGACAGGATCTCTTTATGATAGGAAATCCACCACTGGATACTGCGTATTTATAGATGGTAATCTAGTGTCACGGAAAAGTAAGAAGCAAAATGTAGTGGCCCGCTCAAGTGCTGAATCAGAGTATCGAGCACTAGCGCATGTGATTAATGATGTGACTTATTTGCGTCAACTATTACACGAACTTGGTTATCCTTCTCCAGAGTCTTCTTAGTTGCGGTGTGATAATCAAACAGCAATACATATTGCGACCAATCCCGTATTTCATGAGCGCACTAAACATATTATCAGAGAAAAGCTACAGCGTGGGGATATCTTATTGAAGCATGTGAAAACTGGGGATCAGCTTGCTGATGTATTTACTAAATCTCTTCCAGGAACTATAGTTGGAAATATTTATAACAAGTTGAGTATGATTAATATTTATGCTTCAGCTTAAGATAAAGTGTTAGTAGAGGCGTGTGGCCTCTTGGGCCACGTGTGTAGTACGCCCAATAGAGTCTTCTCTTGTGTAACCTAATTTATCATTATAAATTAAGAGTTTTTCTACATTGAAAAATAACAGCTTATTCTAAACAACAAAATGAAAATCCACATGATGTGTGGAAACAATGGGAAAAGTTATCGAATGTGTATATGGCTAGTCTTAACTGACCAGTAACATTACACTTTCTCCTCGTGGTACTGATGCTTGAACTCTAAAAAAGTACAACCTTTGTCCCAAAAAGGTTGTCCATGTTTGACTTGTCAATGATTTTTTTATTTTTTGATCTTTCCAATTTTGCCCCTAAATAAAGACAATGAATATTTCTTTTAGTGGGGTCCATTACATTTTGAATTTAGTGAAGAGGGGTAATTTGGGTAAGTATATGATAATATTGGAATTCAAAACTGGACAACTAATTTGGGACAAGTAAAGTAGGCAAAGTGGACAACTAATTTGGGACGCAGGGAGTGCCAAGAAAAGGGAAAAAAAAAAAAAAGAAGAGGAAAAACAACAACAAACAATCAAATAAACCAAACCAACAAATGGGTATATTCAAGATGTAATCAACAATGTTTTAACATTTCTCATGTTCAGTTTCCAGAATGATAAAATTCTAATATGAACGAAGCTACATATGGCAAGAACATATAAATATAACAAATTAAAATAAAATGGTGGCAAAGGATTAAGTAGAGGTTCCTATTATAAAACTGCTCTAAACATATACATATATATATGTAAATAATTACATATAGTAGTGGATTTTTATACAGCAGTTGCTATTCAGGCAAGGCAACTGAACAGAAGACGGTATCACCAAACATCAAGAAGTGAACATCGAACACATTGTCTGCAGTGAACATCTAGATCACATAAATTTACTTAATTGCTAAATTTAAATACCATACCAGCAACAAAAGAAACCTTTAGCCGCATTAGAATGAGAAAAGATGAACGGACAAACCTGCAGCATTTTAAAAGCATGTAACCTAATTTCAGAAGACCAATCCTTCTTGACTAAAAGAAACGATGAGTTTGCCAAGACACGAATATCCCCTGCTTTAATCTGCAAAATATTGGAAGTTTAACATTTTAGGCATGGTATATAATAAGACCACATAAATTTACCTCATTCACCGAAGAAAATAAAGACAATTCAAATACCTCTAAATTTTTCAAAGTTCATTAACTGGAAGAAATTTATGGGGAAACTAAAAAAAAAAGTTCACATTTCATAACATAGTTATACATTCATAGTTTGTAATATAGGGAAATTATAGATGTGTGGGGAAAGAAAATGCGGAAATATGTGAAAACCATAACAATTTCCAATCATGTGGAGAATAATATATGCTAGAAATAAGATAATATCACTACGTTGCAAAATAACATGAAAATCAAAGATCTCATACTTTGACTACTAAAGAAAACAAAATAAACCTATTCCAGAAGATAACTTTCAAGTTTTAAACTATACCATAATAGGGGAACATCCATAGTTTTTCCGGTAAAGGAGAAGTTCCATAGTACTAATATAGTGATAATAAATTCCAACAAAGACCCAAAGATATTTGTGCTATGGATGTTGTTATTCCGGCAGAGGGCATGGGTGAAGGGGTGGTGTTGTTGAACCCGTTGGCTATTTTAAGCCCGAGGGGGAGGGGAGTTAGCATGCTTGTTAGAGAGTCGGAATTGGACTATGGTCAATCTTTATGAACTAAAGAGAAGACTATGGAGTTGTTCCACTCTATTAATGAGTGGAAGGTCACCAGGAGAAAGAGCAATCACTCTTGGAGGACAGAGAGGAACTCTTGAATTATTTTGTATGTCAATTACGAGAGAAGGAATAAGGTGGAAAAGGATATGGGTAGAGTCTGAAGGACGGGGGAGGGGGTAATAACCACCATTTCCTGATATCATGGAATGTTGTCAGTCAACGATCAAGACAACAGGAAGGTAGTGAAGGGAGATCAAATGGTGTGCATTCAAGTAACAAAGTTGGAAGGTTTTATCCTTATTTTGTGGTCTATTGAGCCAGCACATGAAGACTTTTCCTTGGGAGGTGGTTAGGAGTTCCAAGGTCCCTCTTATGTTGGCTTTCTTCGGGTGACCTGCGGCTTAGGGTCAGATCCGCACGTGGAATAATCTTAGGTGAAGAAACCTGACTATGGTTAATTGGTGCTTTATGTGTAAGAAGGATGGCAAATCAGTAGATCATCTTCTTCTTCACTATCCAATTGCTTTTGATTGTTGGTGCCTACTACTCAATTTGTTCGGTGATTAGTTGGTCATGCCTTTGTTTGTTAGAGGTGTGTTGGATACTTGGAGAAGATGCTTTGTGGGCCCCCCGAGCCCGTGTTTTTTGGAGGGCGGTGTTTCGATGGGGTTGAGTCTCCCGTTAGTTCCATCACAAATACTTCTATATTTTTCTTTTTTGTCAGGTGGAGGGTAGATATCCTACATCCTTAGAAAATAAATTTTGACCTTTTTGGGTTCCCTTGGCCCATAGGATGGGAGTTGTTCATTTGTTCTGGGATGTGTGCTCCCCTTTTGAGTATACATCCTATTTGTCCCAAAATAATAGAAAGAAAGTTGGATTCAATTTCAATGGTGATTTTTAGAAGCCTATGGGGTGGAACCGTGGGAGAGTTGTAAAGTGGGAGCGGAACTGACAAGGAAGACCAGAAGTAGTCCAATCGCCGTTGGAGCCTAGATTACTAGACAGAAATCTTGGAAAGCCCAAATAGACTTCAAACCTAAAACTAACTTAAAGCATATTTAACTAAAGAGTAATTTACAGCAGATGAGAGGGTAAGACTAGACGTAGTCCAATCACCGATGGAGCCTAGATTACTAAAGGGAAATCTTGAAAAGCCCAAATAGATTTAATAAAAATAACTCAAAAGTATATTTAATAAAGAGTAATTTACTGCAGATGAAAGGGTAGTCCCTTTTACAAGAAAATTATTCATGACACTTATTTTCTCTAGACTGACTTTGAAGTTACCCACAAAATACTAACGACAACTTCTACAATTCCTATGATAATTTCAGATTCCCACACATAACTGCTACTTGATGTCACATTTCAGATTCTCACACAATTATCTCTAGCTGATGTCAACTGTACAACCTTGCACTAATACGAAGAGAATTGTCGTCCAAATTTGAGAAATTGTGGCCTCAAGCGGACGATTTCAAGAGAGTTCAGAATCGGTGGGAAGATATGTTTTAGTAAACAATACTAGATTACTAAGGGAAGACATTAAGAAATGGAACAGGGAAGTCTTCATAAATTTGGAATGGAGAAAGAACCAGAACCTTAATAGAAATCATGACCAATCTAACTATTAGATGAATTTATATAACAATTTACACTGAACCACAAAGCCTCTTAAAAAGAACTAGAATAAGTGAGCTCTGCAAATTTAGACTGCAAAAGAGGAAATGCAGAGGCGGAGAAGTGTACGCAGGAAGACTGCAAGTCAGAGATTGAGATATTGTTATCTCAGAGGAGATCCCTTAGCAGAAAAAATAAAGGGTTTTGTAATTAAAAAGAGGGTAACATAAACAGGACTTATTTTGATTAGCAAATGCTCATCAGACGAGCAACCATACTTGAAGGATTCAGGATGAGGAGGAGTTATTGAGAGGAATTCCAGGTGAGTTGGGGAATTGTCTCTAAGTAGTTGCATACAGAGGGTGTGCTAGGTGGAGACCTTTATTCTATGGGTCAGAATGTCAGGTTGGACCGTTGGAGAGACCATTTAGTGAAGAGGAAGTGTTCATTGGCATTACTGTAATGGGGATAAAGCTCTGGGCCATTGGATTTGCCAGGGATTCACTCAATTGTGAGGTGGTGGAGAGGACATAGATATTGTGAACACATTTTCTGGGCATCGCTGGTTCGAAAAACCAAATGTCTTGTAACTTTGAGAACAGTTTTTTGTTTTCAAGAAACTAAAAAACGGAAAACTGTAGAAAAGTTATGTTCTAAAAACCAAGTTATAGAAAGGTTCGATTTCAGATATCTGTCATCCGAAAACAGTTCTTATTTTCTTGAGTTCCTGAAAACTCTTATTAGAGACATAAACCAAACACTCCCTCATATTCAATTTATTTTCCTCCATACCAAACAAAGGGTGTAGTAGCAGAAGATGAGCCAAGCAGAGAGAGAGAGAGTTTATACGGATTCCAACTCATAAATTTCAGAATTTGGATTAAAATGAAACAAAATTACACATCTTTATTCACTATATAAAATCCAAAAAGTGATCATTCTAAGAAAACTAAACAGTGAATTTGAATGTCGCACAATAATTAAGTTCTCAAAGCCCTAAATTTGTATACATTTTTCACATGTCTACAAGTGTAATTGAGCACGAACCATACATATATATGTGTTATATATAGAGAGAGAGGGAGAAATTACAGATTCTAGGTAAGAAACGGCGGCATTTCGAGCATCGGCAGAGGAGCTCCAGTCTAGGGCAGCTACTATGGCACGGGCCACGTTGTTTGCTGTGCCACTCTCCTCCATCACTCCTCACACTTTTAGGGTTTTAGCCAGGTTTTGTCGATTCACAGAGAGAACGGTTGTATGGTTGTATAGATATTCACACACATATATATATATGCCGTGTGTGTTTATGCGTGCAGAGAGCGAAGAACAGACCACTGTGTCGGCTTTTTCCGGGGGGGTTTTCTTTTTAAATTTAAGGTGTCGGGGTTGGGGTTATGTTCATCAGCCCCATTTAAATTTTGGGGAATATATATATATAGTATTATATATTGTTTATACACGAGGGTTATTTTCATAAAAGGCCCGAAAGTTTTTAATTTTATTCAAATACCCCATTGATGAATCGGCTATCACAAATATCACAGTCTTTTAATTTAGGGTAAATTGCTTAAACCCCCATGAAGTTTATTCTTTTTCCCACATATACCCCCTTAACTAATTATATTCCCTAAACTTTCATTTTCTTGCACCATGGGCTTGCTCTTAAAAATTTTTACCCTTTTACCCTCCAAACTTTTTATATTTCCACTTTACCTTTAATCCTCTTATAGGGCAAAAAAATATATAAAAGACTATCATACCCTTACTATAATATTTCTTAATTCTTTAAAGGGCTTTTTACAGTTACCTCCCCTATAGTTTGGGCTTTTATCAGGGACCTCCCCTCAAGTTTGGGATTTATCAGAGACCTCCCCTATTTTTCAAACATTTTCTCATAGACACTCCTTGGCACTAACTTGTCGTTAATGAGGGTAACGAGCAAGGAAAATGACGGTTATACCCTCATGTATTAAACTGATGAATTGGTGTTGCTTTTAGAGGGAAACTGTCATTTCATTTCTAACAGCCTCTCCTACCTATACCATTTCATCCCTCTCTAAAAAATCCATGAGTTGGTTGCATTGTTTTAGGGGTTTTTTTCCCCCAAAATTCTATCATTGATTTGTGTGTGTTTGCTTGGTGAATCGGAGCAGAAGCAATTGTATTGCAAAGGCTCCTTACATGGAGGCAAGGCTTTGTGTCTAATCTGCAAGAACTGAAAAGGAGGTTAGGGTTTCGCATTCTGTTGATCTCGATTTAGGGGTTTTATAGTTTCAATATATGTCTGATTTATGTATATATATGTCTTATTTGTGTATATATATGTCTGATTTGTGTGTACATATGTATATATATGTATAATTTTCTCTTTATCAATCTTCTGATAATATTATCAGCTTTCTACTCTTTACATATTTATCAATAGAGTCTATTGATAAAAACTTCCTATACAAATTTAATATTCTGTGTAAAGGTTACATTTTTTTTGGTTGTATTATTATTCAATAAATGATTCTATTTTTGCAGTAATGGACCCAATACATGATATTGTTGTTCACAACCGTGTCAGAAAAGAAAGCACTGTGATTAAGAATGTTGACCCTGATTTATATAGTTTTATGGATTTAACAAGCGATGTGAAATAAATTGCTTTGCATTACATTCCACCTGGTGATACTTTGTCTGTTAAATTTGTCTATGTTATCCCTGGTAGTTTTGGTACAATGCATGTTGAAAGTGATGAGGATTTGCTTAAAATGTTTGGGGATTGTGTTGGACACAGGGTAATTAACCTTCATATAAAAGACATTATCACTGATAATATGAATGAGGGAGAACCTCTAGTTGAACCTCTAACTGAACCTGAAGTTGAACTAGATATGGATGATGATGTGTATAGGTTTAGTGATGAAGATGAGGATTTGGGATTAAATAGAAAGGGTAAAAATGTTGATGATAATTTTAATCTAGGGAATGAAAATGTAGAAATAAACCATCCTGAGGATGGGCTGTCAGATTATGAATCAAATGATGAAATTGGTACTGATTCTAAGAATGACCTCTATGTAAATGAAAATGATATGGATTCTAATAGTAGTGATGATGATGTTCAAAAGAAGAAATGTAAAAAGGCAATGTCTAGGGTAGCAACTAACACGAGTGGCAATCAGTTCAAGAGAGAATTAGATGGAAGCATAAAGTTGGAAGTAGGGCAGTTGTTTAATAATGTTGATCATTATCGGGAGGTTTTGAGAGACTTCATAATCCAAGAAGGATGTAATATTAAAAGAAGTAAGAATGAGAAGTCAAGAGTAACTGTGAAGTGTGAAGTTCCTGGATGTCCATGGAGGATACATGTTTCACCTCTTATAGACAGAGTAACATACAGAATCAAGTCAATTTATGGTCCACATAACTGTGTGAGACAAGAGAGAATTAGGGATGCCACATCAACTTGGATAGCAAAAAAGACGAGTCAACAAATTAAAGATAACCCAACCATACCAATAGATGCTTTGGAGGCAACTGTTAAAACTCAGTTTAAGGTCAATGCAAGGATAATGCAACTATACAGAGCAAAGAGGAAAACTATGGATGAGGTTGAGGGTAACCATGGTGAGGCATCTAGTTGGATTCCAAGATTTTGTGGTGAAATTTGGAGAACAAATCCAGGTAGTATAATGAAACTGGAAAGAGCCTTACCATCATACAAGTTTCAAAGACTATTCATGTCATTAGATGCAATGCAAAAAGGCTTCAACAATGGTTGTAGAGTTTCATTGGATTGGATGGATGTCATTTGAAAGGTCCCAATGGAGGTGTTCTAATGTCAGCCATAACACTTGATGAGTTTGAAGTGACTACTTATGGAGGTAAGCATGTAGTCAAGCTTGGTCTCAAGACTTGTGATTGCAATGCATGACAGATTTCTGGAATCCCATGCAAGCATGCCACTGCTGCTATAACACACAAGAGAGTTGACCTTGAAATGTATTGTGACCCTAGCTTTTACATATCCACTTAAATGGGTACTTATGAATATATAATACACCCTTTCAGTGATTTGAAGTTGTGGCCCCCTGTGATATGTAATCCAGTTGACCCACCAGATCTTAGAAGAGGTGTAGGGAGGCTAAGATGAGCTAGAGTTAGAGCACGTGATGAACCAACAGCTAGGATAAGTGATGCAAGGAAGACTAGCACTCTTCATTGTTCTAAATGCAATATAACTGGACACAATGCAAGGACTTGTAAAAAACATGTAATATGCCTTCATTAATTAAATGTTTAGTTTAGTTTTCAGAAGTCTAGTTTTTTCAGTTTATTTTCAGAAGTCTGGTTTTCTTCAGAAGTCTACTTTATTTTCAGAAGTCTAGTTTTCTTCTCTGATTTTCTTCAGAATTCTACTTTATTTTCAGAAGTCTAGTTTTCTCAAGAATTCTAGTTTTCTACACTATTTTGAATGTTTAATTAATCCTAAATCTCAATTTTCAATTTCAGGACCCCAACACTAATAATTCACATGCTTTTGAGACTGGAAGTGGAAGCTCAAGTCAACTTGTTGCAAGGCCATCCACCACTCAAGTTGAACCTGGTTTTAGAAGCTTAAGTCAACCAGTTGCAAGGCCATCATACAATGAATTTGAAACTCGAATGCAACCATTTGGAAGGAAAATTAGAAATGAAACCGAGCCTGCTACAAGAATTAAAAAATTTAAGCTAGTGAGGGGCAAGGGAAGGTTCTAATAAGTATTGAAGCCTTTTTGAACTGGTTTGGATGTTTTTTTGTATAGGTCTTTTGAACTGGCCATATTTTGACAATAGAATATCACTAAACTGATGATATGATGTAATTCAAAATATTTTCCTTTTTTGAAACCTAGTGAGGGGCAGTGATATGAATGTTTTTTTGCAGACTACTTGGTGTATTGAATTTTACTTGTGTTTGAGTTTTTGCAGATTGCTTGAGTTTGAGTATTTATTGTATTGAGTTTTTGCAGAACTAGTTCATGTTTTGAGACTGATGTACAATGCATGGTTATATGTCCATGAATGCTTTTGTTTTTATATGAAGTTGAATGCTTGTTTTGAGGCTGATGTAAAATGCAATGAGGGGCAGTGCAATTTATGGTCTTGTTTGAATGTTTTAAGGCAAAACCCATGAACTTTCATTACATAAAACATTCCAGCTCTGCATTACATGTTTGCATTCCAGAATTACAGATTATTTGATACAAAATCATGCCCTATATACTAAGATACATGACACAATTACAAACACAACAACAAACAAGACATTCATGGACCCCTTTTCTTTCTCAAGCTTCTGCAATTTTTTCTTCAAATCATCAATGTCAGACCTTAAATCAGTAATGTGATCCATCATCATCTCAGCAACTCCATCATCCTCTCTTCTTGCAGAATGAAGCTCATCATCTCCTTTATTAATTGGAATGCACTAATCCCAATACCTACAATCATTAAGAGCACTTACATAATACAATTTACCATTATTATTGTGTGTATTAGACCTTGTAATTTTTACAGCAGCTATCTTGTCCCCTTCATAATGGCAGAACACTTCTCTGAACCTTAAATCACACGGACCTACATATCTGGATCTTGAATTTCCAGACATTTTGACTCTGTAACAACTTCAATCAAGCATTAGCATCACAATATAGAGATAATTGATGAAACCAAATAGATCCTAATGGCTATATTGATAACCTGGTTCTGTATGTATACACATATATACATATATATAGGTCTATGGAACCAAACAGGGCCTAACGACTATATTGGGGGAAGAAGGGTATTTTCGACAATTCACAACCACCACTCAAGGACACGTTAGTAATTTAACACACTGAAGGTTAATTTAGGGATATTTCAAATATATGCTGCTGACATCATCAATTTTCGTCATTGACCAGGTTTGACTGTTAAAATGGGGTGTCTGTGAGAAAAGGTTTGAAAAATAGGGGAGGTCTCTGATAAATCCCAAACCTGAGGGGAGGTCCCTAATAAAAGCCCAAACCATAGGGGAGGTAACTGTAAAAAACCCTTCTTTAAATTATAAAAATATTATTTCTTTTAGTTAGAATATTAATTATGTCATTTACCTTCAATGTATTAGACTAAATATATTCTCAAATGTTAATATTTTTTTTATAAGTTCTAATTATTTTATTTGTAAATCAATTAACTTGGTATTAAATTTTAGTTTGATTTAAATCATAAAACTCATTATCCTAATTAACTTTTTCATGCCAAATGAAACAATCTTTTCATAAACATATATTCAAAAATATATCACAAAATACTTAATAATAAATTGTGATTTATTTATGAATATATTAATTAGGATAATGAGTTTCAGGAATTGGAGAAGTAGCTTACAAGAGCTGGAAGAGGAGATCAGGATTTTAGGAACAGAGGATAACGACTTTAAAGGGTTTTATCGAATATTCTAGAATTTATTCAAGGGGTTTACGTTGATTAATGTAACAATAAATAATTATTTTTAGCACTTTCTTTTCAATATTTATTATTATTTTTTTATTTTTTATTTTAATTAATATAATATAGTTGTAGTTTTTATTATTTTTGAAACTAATGAAAAAGGACAGTTTTAAAAAATATAAAATTATCCGAAACCAAATATAGTTAAAACAATTGGACAATTAATGTACAAGGAAGGAAGTAGAATTATGTATGAGCAAGTTCTTTATCAACATTTATCATTCTTTCATAATAGACAATAATTAATTTTTCAATTACGATTTTGAAATATCATAAAATAGAATGAGATGAGATTGGTTACATAGTTGAATATATGGATTTGTTCATGCTAGTTCAATTATCAAATAAAAAAGTATTAAAATAATAGTAATTTATGGTTTTTTTTTAACAAGTCAGTTTCATGTAAATCATGGAGGTTGATTTTTAGTTATTTAAAATCTTGATTAAGCATGCACACAATTAATTAAAAATCCAAATCTATAAATATCTACATGGTGTCGAGACCAACTAATCACAAATTGAAACTAAGAAAAAAAATTCTCCAACTACAACATAACTTTAATAAAAATCACTAAGACCCATAAAATAAAATGAAAAATCATCAAACATGTAATCCTCCCAACAATGTCTACAAAATAAAATCAAAGAAAATGAAAAACACATGTTCAGACTCAACAAGCTAGCCAGAATCTGACACAGTGTTCAACCAACATAACCAAATATATATATAATCATCTGAAAAACAAAATATAATAAGTTTGAATTACCGAAAAAAAAAAAAAAAAAAAATGGGCACTATGGTAAAAAGTTTTAATTATTTTATTTGTAAATCAGTTAACTTGTTATTAAATTTTAATTTGATTTAAATCATAAAACTCATTATCCTAATTTTTGTTTTGCCAAATGAAACTTTCTTTTCATAAAAATATATTCATAAATTGTGATTTATTTATGAATATATTAATTAAGATTGAGTTTTATGATTTAAATCAAACTAAAATTTAATAACAAGTTAATTGATTTACAAATAAAATAATTAAAACTTACAAAAAAAAATTTAACATTTGAGAGTATATTTAGTCAAATTCATTAAAGGTAAATGGTAAAATTAATATTCTAACTAAAAGAAATAATATTTTTGTAATTTAAATAATTAAGAAATATAATAGTAAGGATATGATAGTCTTTTATATGTTTTTTTGCCCTATAAGAGGATTAAAGGTAATGTGGAAATACAAAAAGTTTGGAGGGTAAAAGGGTAAAAACATTTGAGGGCAAGCCCATGGTACAACCTTTTATGAAACTTTAGGGGGTTCTAAGCTCATTTCATAATTGAGGGGGTATCAGTGGGAAAGAGAATAAATTTCAGAGGGGTTTTAAGCAATTTACCCTTTAATTTAATCAAGCACCCCCTCACCATCAAATCGGACCTTTCTCCATAAACGGAAAAAGATTACTATAATATCCATGCTAGAATGACGCCGTAAAGAAGCTATTTTTTACTTTTCAATTTAACTTTTTTAATAACAAGTTTATCCAGTAGTTTTATTTTTTGTCATATACCCCCTGCTTTGTCAGAATACCCCTCAACTTGTCAATTGGAATCAAATAGACCGTTTTGATAGCTAGAGATCACGTGCGATCACATGTTTATTTTTTACTCGTTTTGCCCTTTAACTCATTACATAATCACTTTAGTTTGTTATATACCCAAATTACCTTTGAAAGTTATTATACTCCCTTCACTTACACCATAGTCTGGACTTCTTACTTATAGTCTCCAGCATAATGCACCAGACACATGCTAGATTGTTGTTTAACTTTGGTCAAACGCCTTTGAATTTCTGGCCATAACAAGCCTCATTGTGAAAACATCCACTATTTTATTATTTATTCCGTAATTTGGTATCAGGGTCATGTTTGCTTAATTTTGTTGGCGGTACATGATGTAGATCTTGCTTCCTTATTATAGTTGATAATTGCATTACTAGCATCTATACCATATTCTGGTCCGTCAAAAAGTCGCATAGGAGTTAGGTCTTTTTTGCATTAGATTGCTCCCAGACCATTTACCTCTAGTAAATCATTGGCAAATGATGTTTAAGTATATATCATGATATGTTAGTAAATCAAGTATCTTACACAATATAATTATCATAATAGGTAGGTTAGGCTCCTTCATGTATCACCATATTTGTTATCAATGATGAATAATTCAAAATTTATAAAAAAAAATCAGAATTTATTAAAAAAATTCAGAATTAATTGAATATGATAAGTATCAGAAATAATCAAATGACTAGACAATTCCGCTAATTAAGACCAAAACAATTTACAGAATTGGCATGTTCTCTTTTCAGAGTAGCATGGCAATCAAGACCATGGAATAGACAATAGGTCTGGAATTGAATGATGAAACCCTTCGTCTTTTAGATTCAAGGGATCTAGAAAAACATATGCAAAAATATAAATTTATCCATATTGGATTAATACAAGTAGCATTCAAGTCTTTGACTTTATTAGGCATGAATGCATCTATCCAAGCCACCTTAAAAGATGGTCAATGTCTAGATTTTAGACATTTCCTTATGGGTTCAATAAAGACAAGTCTTTGTCATGGACCTGTCTATTTTAATGTTTATCTTAATTTGAGCAACAATAGGAGTTGCTTACAGAATTCAGTATAATATAATGAATACATTATGTCTTAATGTAAGGATTAAAAGTACGATATACACTAATTTACTTACATTGAATGTTGCTACTCCCAGGATGATACCTTGGGATGAAGTACAATTTCCTTATTCATGGACCATACCTTTTAAGCCCCTGAAATCCTTAACATATCACATATGACATAGCGGAAAGTCAAACACTAAACATGGGATCGACCCTAACCCGTCGTCCCTAGGTTAAAGAACATTGCTCTGAAACCATGTTGTCACACCCCAGAGTCCCTAAGACCTCCCTCACAGGAGTTTAGGATCACTATAGTGTAACCTTAAGCGAAATAATAAAAAATCATGGTAGAGTCCCATTTGTACGGGAACCCTCCGGTGGATAAAGTCCACTACACAACATCCTGCAAGGGAATCAATAATCCCAACATATAATAATCCAACGATACATAACAAAAAAGGATCAGGATAGACGGTATAGTAATACCGCCACCCCTCTAAGCCCCACCACATTTCTACAGTCCAAAATACACATACAATACCATACAGTGAAGAAATAAGTGTTAACACAACAATAGATACAGGCTACCGCACACTAGGTGCGAAAAGAATAATACAGTAATCCGAAGGGAGGAAGTACAAAGCTTAAAACAAATCTAACATGACAACTAAAAAAAACACCAAAATAAGACACAACAGACCATCAACGATCCTCATAGCTACACCTGATCTTGTACGGCTCATATCTTGAAAATAATAAACACAATGGAAGTGACCTCAAATGCTCAGCTGGGAGGCATCTATCATCGCCCCTAATCAGACGAGATAAAATGGCCCTTTCGAAACACCTACACATATCTTAGATAAACCACATTTCACCTCCATCCTCGTACCAATGAGACCTCACAAAATCAACAATACTAAATAATCAATGGGTCAATACAACAATAACAAATCCATGAACCACATATTCCATTTAACAGATATCATGCGATGATATGAAATGTAGTGCAGACCCACATCTACCTATACTCTCAACCCTGACCCCTACCATGGTAGTAGTGAGAAGTCATTTTCAGGCGTAGCCCTCTCTGTTATCCTGAAGTCAATCGATGCACAGCCACGCATGGTGACTCATCTAGGATAGTCGTACTCCGAAGTCCTAGGAATGAGCGAGATGGTCAAACTCCAAAGTCACTAACTCAAGCGGGGTGGCCTTACTCCAAAGCCCCTAAAATCAAACGAGATGGCCTTACTCCGAGGTCCCAAAAATCAATGGGGTGATCTTACTCCGAAGCCTCTACACTAGGATGTCCTTACTCCGAAGTTCTGTGTTCAAATGGAACCACTCACTCTTGGGTCCCACCAACTACATATTCGTTTAAGGAACATGGCATAAATGATATCATGCAATAACTAGCATCTTACGTATGTTGCATCTAATATATAATCATTTAAATCAGGAACGACACATGCTCGCAATCAAAATAAGCATATAAGACACAAAACTAAACACTAACTCATGAAACACCCAAACCATAAAACTAACATTTTCGGATAAACATGCTCACTTAATATTTTTCGTGATTTAAGCCACAACAATAATAAACATATAGATTTTAGAGTGCATAAAGCAAAAAACTAGCATTTAAACACTAACATGCCTCACGGGATAAAAATCCGAATTTAAAGTCGACTTCCCTACCTCTAGAAGTGTGCCCACGACGAACTACTGATGTGCGTCAGGTGTGTACAAAATATGAGGTTAAAAATAACACCTTAACGATGTTAGGTTTTACCCTACGCAAGCGCACGTATTGATTGAAAAATAACAATGACTTGAGTAAGGGATATCGATCCCACAGAGACTAAGATTGTTCACTTTAATAGTTCAAAAACACTGAATTATATTTCTAAAAATTATTTGTTTTGGTGGTCAAAAGACCAAATTATCTAATCTTAACTTAATTAACTAAAAAGCAAAGTAAATTGGTTGTGATTCAGATGAGAGAGAAAATTAGGATTTTCATCGCTCCACCACTAACCGCATAATATAGTTCCTCACTGTATCAACTGTAAGAGGGCGATTCATAACTGTGAATTAGGTCGTACCGCAAATAGCTAAATACAACCCCAAAAAGGGATACCATCGACCAGATTGCGACAACCCATCTCATGACTAACCTAACTAGTGCATGCCAATTATATTACTCTAATCTACTCATAATACATGAAAATAATCTAAAGCATGTCTATATTAAATCGTCAAGGCATGACTTGTGTCAACCTAGGGTTTTAAGTTTCATTACCACCATTATGTAAAAAACCATAATTAAACATCCGAGTTCCAGCTCATAGTGAATAATCATAGTTGTGCAAAATAATACATTCATTCCATCTAAGACAAGAATTTAGAACAAACATATAATTTTATATTGCAAATCACTATGGTCTCTTAACTACTATAATCATCATAGTATGATCAACAGTTTCCCCTCGTTACAATTGAAAACAATGGAAGAACTACATTACTTGGCTAGGGTTTTGCTAGAAAACCCTAGATACCGAGTTAGTTGGCCATGGTGAAAGGTGTTTGCATCGCTGATGTAGAGACAATCTCCATGGTCTTCTTATTCGAATCTCTAGGTTTGAATACGGCTCTCAACAACAGCAAGTCTGAATGAACATGAACCTCCAGAACTCACGACTGAACCACCTATAATGAACTATAATGAACGTCCCATTTTCTTTGATATATGATTGTATATATATATAGACAATGGTATAGAGAGGCCCATTTTAGTCTTTTCACTCCTCACCTCATGCAAATCCTAACTTCTATATATAGGTGTATATACATGTATATAGAGGTCTGGAGTCACATACACGTTTTTCAAATCGAACCAGGGGTAGAACGGGCATAAATCATAAAAAAAACTCAAAACTTGCCACATATACGCTTCAAGTGTAGCTGGCCTACCTTTCAAGCGTTGGTCCAAGCATACCTCAAAGCGTAAAAATGTGTTTTCCGTCCAATTTTTGAAATTTAAAGTGTAGGCACAAGCGTAGGTATTTTATGGAAAACCACTTTTCTCTGTGTATGCACCAAAATGATCGCCTTGAACCCATGATACTTTTTGCTGAAGATGACTGCTTCTGGAAATGCTGTTTTTGTCCTCCGGGAGCCATTTTTGTCTCGGACTTCCTCTTTGACTCTCCTCTTTGAATAGAAAGAACAAACTCTTCAGTTAATTCACCGAAATTAGCTCCATTTCTTCAAAATGTATAATATTTGACACCTATCACACCCCTAAACTTACTTATTACTAGTCCCTTAGCAATAAACTCAGGGAACTTTCTTGTGATGATTTTTTTTCTATCTACTCTAACTAACCTAACCTAATCCCTTGCTTTTATGAGGGTCGACGATTACACTTAGCATGTGTAACAAGCCTTTTAAACCCCTAGATTACCCCTAGTGGACGAGTGAAGTCTCGTGACGGTTTTCAGTGATGGTACCTACAAACATCTCAGTTCTCTATAATCATACAGTCATGAGTCCACACACAAGTTCAATTAGGTCATGATATAATGCAAAAGACAACATGGATGCAAATACTCCCACTCACTACCGAATAATAATTATATCGAGTTTCGTGTCATGAATGGTTCCCACTAAAGTGAATGATTTTGCTACTTTTTATTCTTAATCAAGACAACGTTCCGTGATCTTGTGAACATTCGACTATGATATTTTAGTTTCTCTTTTCCTACTTCATTGATAAAAATTTGCCATTTTTTAAAATAAAAACACATCTTTCCATTTTTTCACTTTTCATCCCTTTTTGTCTTTCTAAGTCTCCAGACTTTCCATTGAAGATTTTTAGTGCCGACCAACCGGGCCCGAGCTTCTTCCATGGGATTTATGCTCATCAGTATTCTCCCATTTAAACGCGAACAGTGATATTGGTGATACCACAGCCTGGTTACTCAGATTGAAGAATTACTTTTTGCATTTTATTTTC
Source organism: Cornus suecica (assembly GCA_963922005.1). Lineage (NCBI taxonomy): Eukaryota > Viridiplantae > Streptophyta > Magnoliopsida > Cornales > Cornaceae > Cornus > Cornus suecica. The sequence goes on from OY998242.1 coordinate 41,127,722, forward strand.
TCAAAAAAATTTCAATTTTCTCCATTTCAACCATAACATCTCCCCTTCTCCCCTTTTATTGTGGCAAAATTATTTTTCAACCTACATAGTCAAAGATCAATTTATTTCTCATAGTGAATGTGTGTTCGTGCTTATAGGTCAAAGTCGTCCTTCTTTATTTCAATTTCCCTCATTCACTCACTCATGTAAAACCACACCACTTCACTAACTCGATCTAATCACTATTCTCATGAATGAGAATATCACATCACATACTACTCATACATCATAAATATGATCTCAATCAAATTGTAATGCAAATCAATCATGCGTGAAAACAAAGAACTACTCCAAAAATTTCTTTCCTTGTAATCCTATACCCTCACCCCCAAACTTAAATGAAACCATGTTCTCATGGTTAAAAGGAATACATGGGAATGGATATAGTTACCCTTGAATTTCACTTCTGGATTCCAAAGCAAAACATGAATCCCCTCCCCCAAACTTGATTTGGATCACCTGTAAATAAACGCAACAAAGTACAAATACCCATAATCATAGCAAAGGAAAAATAAATTTCAAAACTATCCAGAATTTCACATAAAATTTTCAAGGAATAAAAAATTATGTTTTTATTTATTTTTTTTAAAAATGATTTGGCCTTAAGGGCCTACAATCCTATAAAAATAAAAGAAAAAATAAATAAATAAAAATAAAGACAAAGATGTGGCCTTAAGGATCTACCATCTCTAAAAATTAAAGTTGAAAAGACTTGTCCTTAAAGGACTACAGTCTATAAGAATTAAAATTACATAAATTAAATGATATTCTATTCTACAAACTTAGGGTAGAAACTAACTTTCACAACCTAGGACCAATGTTTAACGTCGTTGGCACGACAGCTCCTCAAAGGGTTATCCAACACCCTTCCTCTCTACAACACTTCTCTTACTCATAGGATAAAATAAAAGAAGTAACTCCCTTAGTGCTCTCACCTGTGAACAATTAGTATTATCCATGACATCAAATATAGAACAATAATCACCATATAAAGTACCTCATCTATCACGTTCTAACTTCACCCCATGCATAGTCAATGTGGCCAACAGATACTTCTTCAATACCTTATGTAATATTCCCTTCACCAATTCATCACTTTCCATTAAACTGACAAATGCCATAAATTCCGGTCCTGGATCAATCTCCTCATAATATCTCAATCTCTGCCCATGTATTTCGAACCTTTTATCAAATCCTACTTCTCCACGGGGGTAAATCGATCTAACTCTGTGTGGTCCGTCCCATCTTTGTTGGAATTTACCTAGAAACACTTTAAGCTTTGGATTACATTACCGTTTTCGGCCAAGCTCAAGGACATTAAGATGAACATGCTTAGCATGATGTACTATTGTTCGAGCTATGTATATTCGAGTATCCTTATACGCACAACTCCATATCCCCTCACACTTATCTCTCAATCGCGGATCTTTCAAGGCATATAGCTTTTCTACCATGTGTGTACCTAACATTGGTTTATCTAGAAAGGTGTCCTTAAGAGGGGGTCATCCTTAGTAGGTTCTTTAAAATTTTGTGATAATTGATCATCTCTAACAGCCTCCACATCTTGCTTATTTGTCCCTAAGCTCTTCTCTTGACCTTCAGTGTCGTTATACAATCCAATCTTATAAAGTGAGTTGTTGGACACCAATGCCGTTAGTGACACAAATGGAGATTCACGCGAATCTCTTGGCTCCTCCCACGTGTTAAAATTTGCATTCGACCTTTCAATCACAACATCCAAGTCATTCCTTGCTCGAATTCTTTGAGGTACCACTTCCTCAACCATCTTATCAATATTAAAACACTCGGCTAGTTTTGGTAGTTGATGGTTGATATCAAATACATTCATCCTCATCTTTAGATTCCCAAAATATATATTTATAACCCCTGTTCTGTAATCAACGCATGCATTTGTCTTAGGCAAAAATGGTATTCCTCAGATAACAGGGATATGTTTCCTTGATCTATGGTCAGGTTCCATGTCTAACACCACAAAGTCCACAGGATAGTAAAACTTACCCACTTGAACAATGACATCCTCCAGAATTCTTCTCGGTTGTTTAGTTGATCTGTCTGCCAATTGAAGCACCATGGATGTTGGATTGAGCTCTCCCAACCCTAGCTGTTGATAGACTAAGTAAGGTAATAAATTAACACTCACACCGAGGTCAAGAAGAGCTCTACCAATTTTTTGGTCACCAATGACACAAGAAATAATGGGAGCACTAGGATCTTTCCTGTTAGATGAAGTATCATTTAGTAAGATCGAACTTACTTGTTCAGTCAACAAAATCTTCTTCGGGACCTTAGTTTTGCTTTTATGCTTTTGGGTACAGAGGTCCTTCAAAAACTTAGCATATGGTGGTATTTGGTCTATAATGTCTAAGAGAGGCAGATTAATTTTAACTTGTCGGAATGTTTCCAACATGTATGACTCTTTATTCTTACCATTTTTGGTCGGTTCTCTAAGACGTTGAGGGAATGGTGTTGCCTCCTCATAGTATGCCTTATCCGACTCTCCTGGTATTGTCTCATCCTGTTCTTCCTCCTCTTGAGGTTAATCTTTTTTAACTTTCTCAGCCTCTTTCTTCTGAGCTTCTTCTTCTGCCTTTCTTTGAACTTCTTGGGCCTTTGCTTCTTCAGCCTCTCCTCATGCTGCTCCTCAGCCTTATTTTCCACCTCCTTTCCACTTCTCAAAATTGTGACCACTTGGACTATCTCATGATGGGTCTCAACAAAGGATTCAAGCTCCAGTGCTTGTTGCGGCTTTGGGTTAGCTAATGGTTGACTAGGCAATATTTTCTCTATCCTATCAATAACATTCGCTGGTTGTACCATTTGGGCTCCTATTTGAACCATGAATTGGGAATGAGAGTTCATTATTTGGATAGTCGCCTGATAATTATTAGATTAATATTTTAACTCCTTTTGGGCATTCATCACCTCTTCTTCAAAGCCAGGTGGTCTTGGTGGTGGATTTTGAATTAAATTTTGATGTTGAAGATGGTTTTGAGGATATGGAGGGTAAACTTAATTTGGATTGAATCCTTGGGTTTGGTTTCCTTGAGACTGAGTTTGATAATTATATGGTTGGACAACCTGATTATTATTGGATGGTTGGAGAGCCTGAGAGTTAATGGATGACTGTCTTGATTGGTAATTTGACTGAGAGTTTTGAGCTATGATTGTTGGTGGGGATTGATATGATTGTTGACTCTGTTGAAATCTTGGCTGTGAATTATATGATTGTTGTTCCTCAGGGAACATTGTTTCACATTCGAAGATTAAGATGAAAGAAAGGGATAATTTTGGACATTAGATGTGTATGAATTGGTGAAAGGAACATTGTTTGGGTAGTTTCATGCTACATTAGCATTGGCAGCAACAAATTCACCACCTTGACACTCATTGTGGGAATAATCGACTTTTACCTATGACACTTCTCTTCTAGGGGAATGATTTCTCTGGAGAAGCTTTTCAAATCTTTCTAATTTCTCCCCTATCAACGCCACTGAATCTCTCACATCATCATGATTCACAACATACACTTTCTCAGGTCTTTTATTTAGTGCACATCTAGACCTCAACTCAGATTCATATTGAATTGTATTCTCACTAATACTGTCAAACAAGTCTAAGAGTTCTTTTGTTGGCCTCAGGATAAATTGCCATTATGTTGCCGCATCTATCAAATTCTTATGTTTATCTCCCAGTCCTATGTAAAAATTCTTAGCTACATCTTGTTTAATAAACCTATGGTGGGGACACTTATACAAGATTTCACTATATCTCTCCCAAGCATCATGGAACTTCTCAGCAGGTAATTCTCTAAAACTTTTAATCGCATCTTGTGCCTTTAAGGTCTTTCTTATGGGATAATGCTTCTCTATGAATTCAGGTTTAAGGGCTTCCTAATCAATTTTAACTGCCTTATCTAATTTTACATACCATATTTTAGTTTTTTCTCTCATCGACCAAGGAAATAGATGCACTCTCAAATCATTTTTAGACAAATTATCATACCTAACAGTCAAGACAACCTTTAAGAAATCATTAATATGGTAGAATGGGTCCTCTATTCTAATGCAAGAAAATTTTGGAAACATATTGATAATGCTCATTTTGATCTCGAAGTGCTTCGCCCTTTCTTCTTTTAGGAAATCAACATAGGAATCATACACATCCGGTGCGTAGTATCCTTTCAAAGATGTGGTTGGTGTCCTTGGTAGATTGACTTTTTGGTCACCCATCGCTTCTTTAGACTGACGATGACGCTCTTAAATAGCCGACATTTTTGATAAAAAGTTCGTTCGATCTCAAGATCAAAAGGTTCTAATTTAACATTGAGATCAAAACAAGATTTTTGATCGGTCATACATCAAAGAAATTTGTTTTTCTATACTTTTTTTTTACACAACTTCTGCTCCACCAAATCCCTTTATGCTTTTCAGAGTACCTATCAATCACACAAAAATTCTAACTTTCAGTACACTACAATAACACAATGTAAATAAACTACTAAAGCTAATGACAATGCTTAGTCCCCGGCAATGGCGCCAAAAACTTGATGTGCGTCAAGTGTGTACAAAATATGAGGTTAAAAATAACACCTTAACGATGCTAAGTTTTACCCTACGCAAGCGCACGTATCGATTGTAAAATAGCAATGACTTGAGTAAGGGATATCGACCACACAGAGACTAAGATTGTTCACTTTAATAGTTTAAAAACACATAATTATATTTCTATTTTTTTTTTGTTTTGGTGGTCGAAAGACCAAATTATCTAATCTTAACTAAATTAACAAAAAAATAAAGTAAATTGGTTGTGATTCAGATAAGAGAGAAAATTAGGGTTTTCATTGCTCCACCACTAACCGCATAATATAGTTCTTCACTGTATCAACTGTAAGATGGTGATCCATAACTGTGAATCAGGTCGTACCGCAAATAGCTAAATACGACCCCAAAAAAGAGTACCATCAACCGGATTACAAATAGCTAAGGGATTTTTAGAAATGATTTTGGTATCTATCTATGAATGTGTACATATCCATAAATATATAGATATTTTTTTGTATCGATTTTTGTTTTCATTTTTGGTGTATAAATTGCTCTATTTTGTTTCATGAGTTGCATCATTTTGGTTTCTGCTGAGTTACAAAAAATGGGAGGGATAAAAGGAATGTTTATTCTGAGGGATTATTTTCATTTTTTGCAACTACAAATGTTAATCAATACTTGTGTATGGGTTTTCTTGGTACTTTGTTTTGATTTTCTCTCTCTAATGTTGAGGAATAAAGTAAAATACAACTTTGCCTATATTCTTATGTTGTTCATCATTTTTTTGTTTAACATGATTTTTTCATTTTAATTAGAATTAAATATAACAAAGTATTTGTGTGCGACATCTATATCATTTTATTTTTGAGTGAAATCTCCATGTGTATTGTATATGCTCTGCTTTGTAACTGTCAATGTGTACTGCTATGTTTTTCTTATGAGGTATTCTTTGTTTGTTTGGTTGAAGAGAAAATTAGAAGGTTTAGTAGAATTTTATGTTATGGTTGACTTATTTTCATTTTTCTTGATTGAAAGAAAATTGATTAACGATTCTAATACTTCAATATGGCTTATTTGGGACTATTTTTTTTAATCGATAAATATGTGTAGAAGACCTATTTATCCTTTTTGAATATATTTTTTTAACCAAAAAGATAATCAGATAATTAAGAGCAATTAAGAGAGCTATTTGACTGAGGGGCATAAAAGAAAAATCCCCTCAAATCAAAATGAGACGATAATCCCAAACTTACATGTTTTTGACCTAGCTAACTTCATCTTCCTCATCAATCAATTACCATATCCCCATATCCATTAAATCTAGTGCTCCAGTCGAAACTACTCAGCTTCCTTTCAGGCCAAAACATGGCATCCCAACAAGAATCTTGTCTTCCACCGTAGCTATAGAGGTTGCAGTTGAGGAAAGGGAGGGGGAGGCACACAAACTAGGGGTGATTGGCTAGTTGAGGCCAAGGAAAAACTGAAGAATGGGTTGTTCTGAGCGTTCTCATGGAATGAGGAAGGGAGATTCATTTTCATTCTCCTATAAAAGTGATGATTTCACATCTTCGCCTTTTTCGATTTTCATTCTATGAAGTAGAGGGTTAAAATCATCATTCCTTGTTGTCCTTTATATTTTATTTATTTGTTTTGTTTCCTTCCTATTTTTTTATATAATTTTGAGGCATCAATTTTAATTTTTCAATTTTGTATTTATTTTAGTTTTCATTCTAATCTGTTTGTTTATTCGACACAATCTAGAAATATATCGAGATTATTGCTAGTGAAACATGTGTCATTTTCTTTCACATTACAGTCTATTAAGTTCTCTATGAATCTAGGATTGCACTAATTATTAGTCCCAACCCTTATCTACTGATATACTGCGATTTGATTCCCATAAAGAGAAACTTAAGTTTAAAACTAGAGATGGGGAGAAATAATACGACAACTTCATGCACTATTTTTGATCATCAATATATAAAACGACATGTTTAGTTCTTCCGTTTTTCCCTCATTACTCATTCTATAATTATGTTCCACGGGGCTTTAATATTGAAAAGAAATTGTGTAAATCATAATATTTTCTTCAGTTTTTCTTGTGCTTGGGAAAAAGTGGGCTAGCACTAATTGGGAAATGGCCACCACGAATGACGGTAAAAAATATGAAAACAACACTAAAACAAAGGTTATGTCGATTAATTTATTCATTGCTTGTATTTGCCTTCTTTACACGAGTTTGTTTGGCTAATGTAATTTTAGTTTAAAAAAAAATCAATTTGTTATATGTACTTGTGTCAGTGACTAAAGGGCCAATTTTGTTTGAAAGGATTATTTTTTCACCCGAATATTGCAATTCATTTTAGCATTTTATGCGTTTTTATATATGAATTGAAACTATAGTTTCTATTCTTATATGGCCAGTTACTTTAGTACTTTGATGTAAATGATCAAGGTTGTTACCATTAGGTTAGCCTTTGAGTTAGCTTATTAGAAAAATCAATGTGATTTCTTTATTGTGAGGATATTATAACTTTAATTGGCCTTCTAGGGATTAAGTTCCTCGAAAAGTTCTCATTGCTATTGTGATGTTGTGGCCTGAATTTGGGAAACACGATGCCTGCCTTTAAACACAAGACAAACCAAGGGACAAAACCCAGGTCCGTGACACCTATACGCACCCCAAGGAAAACAATATAACTCTAACTCTGTTCTACGATTATCACCTCGAAGGTTATCTAGAAGCATACTTCGAATACATAACTATAAACACTGAAAATCAATATTTTACTAAGTTCTTAAATCATAAGCTCTCATCCCTAGGGATCTAACCACCATTGTACATTGAATACGATTCATCGTCCTATGGATAACCACACCGAACCCCAAGTCCACGTGTTAGCCGTGATAACAAAATGACTACAACAATCTAGTTCATAATTCACTTAAGGTTTAATGGAAGACATTTTACCTCGGATCCACAGTCACTCTAACACAGAAATGTGCTCTGCTATGTCTTAGAGTCCACAAGTCACACATAGGAGGAACATACTATCATTATACCTAAAACCCACACCTCATAGTTGAATGAATTCTTATCATTCCAACTTGAATCCACGATTTGTAGCTTTGCCCATGGCAATGACTGGGCCTTCGACTCTCACTCTCTACGTTAGGGAACCATTTTTAACCTAAAGGACACACTTTAGTGGACACTATGAATCTCCTCCAAACGGTGATCCTAAAACCTCAATAAATCTCTATTCACCCACCCCAATGCTATAAAACATACTATGGTGACTAGTGTACTCACTTTACGATTCTATAGTCCATATTTCAGTGAACTAGTACATACTCATTTCAACGGTCTGATACTCCAGTATCTAAACCCGAGATCCACATCTCAATGGATAAAAACACACAATTAGTTTGGCTTAACCCAAAATTTATTATCAAAAGAACACCTAAGGCTATACCTCACGGCCCTAGCTCACATGCCATGAAAACATACAATCACGACTCGATGCCCCCAAAACATCTCACAACGAGCCACTACAATACTGCTTTAGGGCCACCTGTTACGACTCTATAATCGCTCTGAATGGTGCGATGCAACTAATATGAGCCAAATGTCGTACATTCTAGGCCTCTAATTAGTCATTATTAGTTTACATATATCATTATCTTGGTATTTTTATCCGATTTGCGTGTTTTGAGATGTTTCAGGTTCAAAATAACCAGAATAATGATTCTAGACCGTTCAAGAACTAAAACTGGGGATAAATGGACCAAAAATAACCCAAAGATAAGTTAAAGATGCATTACAAGGGAAATGGAGTGAAGATGAGCGAAGAAAATGACACAAAGAAACAAAACCAAACAAGACCCAAAGTTTAGGGTTTACCAGAACTCGAACCCCAAGGGTCGAGTACTCGATCAGGCCAAAAAGTGTGTCTTGGCGCAGACCATGGCTTAGCCTTCCAGAGATTTTGAGACGCCATTCAACGCTATTCAACGCCATCAGTACTTACCGAGAACTCAAGATTTTAGCTTTTCGAGAACTCGATAGTGGCCACTGATGACTTTTAAGATAGGTCCCGCTTTTACCTTATTTGACTTGATATACAGTCCAGACTATTTTGGGACATGTTTTAAACCAATATTAATCATATTTAATATCCTTTCTCAATGGATACATGCAAGGAAAGATTTTACTTGATGACCAAGCAATCCACATTCAAACAAGACTTTCTCCCTCTATGAAAGAGAGGGTTCAGTTCTTACAAAGTAGTCTTCGACCAAGAGCTTCCGCCATGATATATTGGGAGTCTTCGAACGGTGGTTGTATAATACTGTATTTTAAACTACAAGAAGAGACGATGCTACTAAGGAGGCGGTGTCTACATCAACGATGCAGTTTACCATAATCATGAGCGGCTATACCGGTATCTAGGGTTTTTAATAAAATCATAGCCAAGTAATGTAGATTTTATTTGTTTTAATTGTAAAAGGGGAAACTAAAGAACACGTATGTGATGATTGTGTAGATGAGTGATCGAAGATTGGATTTATAAGATTTTATGTTTATTTTATGTTTTGTCTTAGCTTGAATGAATATTTTATCTTACTCAATCATATTTTTTCATAAGGGCTAGAACTCTGATGTTTAAATTATGATTTTCTACATAATGGTCGTTAATTAGTATGAAATCTAGGTTTGGACAGTCCGTGTTAAGGAGAGGTGGAATTGACATACTTTAGTTTAATTTATTGCATTGTAGGAGTAGTTTAGAGTAAAGTAGTATGCATGCAAAAGTCACGCTCATTCCGAAGATGGGTTGTTGCCGAGTCGGATGGATTGTTTATATTTTGGGATTAGGGTTTACTGGTAGCGATTCTAATCTAATTCACATATGATGTATTGCTCTTTTACAGTTGAATAAATAAATATCTATGTTATGAGGCTAGTGGTGGCGTTAGAAATACCCTAGACTTTCTATCTATTAATTTCCTTCACAACTAATTTATCTTAATATTAATTATTTTAATTATTTGTCAAAGTAGTTATAGAAATTTAACTAAACAAATATTATTTCATAATTCAGTTATAATAGTTTCATAGAGTTGGAAATAGCTTAGTCCTGTGGATTCGATAACCCTGTCTCAAGACCATACTATTCTACAATACGATTCGTGCACTTGTGATAGGTAAAACTAGGTCTTATTCTTAATCATTATATTTACTAACATAGTAAGTTGATCAGCGACACCGACTCATACCGAGTCTCAACGCCTAGGGTCAAATGAACATAAAATGAAAAAGTTAACTCACCCTACGATCTCAGATCTACGTTGATCCACCTGATGGAATCGCCTCAAATACGTTATTCACAACAATCAGATTTTCGTCGAAACATAATCAAAGGCTCTATGCGCGCTCAAAGACGTAAAACAGTTATTGGGGAACTGTTTCAAGCAAATGTGCATTCCCCCCTTTTTTTGGACAGAATAGACAAATCCCTCTTTTTTTCTTTTGATATCTCCAGACCAATGAAACTAATTTTTAAAAATGGGAAAGAAAAAAAAGAGGAATTCAAAATTTTAGATTATAAAGAAGGTACGGGTCACAAAACTTCTAAAACGCTCGCCAAATGGAGGCCGAACGATGGCCGAACCACCTACCTCTCTCTTTTGGTAGAACCGACCTTAAGGGTTGTTTGGGGTGCTACCCAGCCTTCACTTTCTCCTCCCTCGCTCGCTTTCAAAACTCGAACATGAACCCCCTCGCTTCTTTCCTTCCCTTTCGGCTCAACCTTTCTTTCTCTTTTGCGTATGTGTGTGTGTATGTATTTTAAGAAGAGAAGAGATGATGTTGGTGTCTTAGTGTGCTTTATACACACACACACACACACATATATATATATATATATATATAATAGTCTATGACATAAACTAATGGGCCTTAGGCCCATTAAGCTCTCATATAACGGCCCAAGTAACTAAGCCCCATTCGCCACTTAACTAACCTAATGGTTCTAGAAATAAAGTAATAAATAAATGCTCAAAATAAATTCCGGACATTACAATACCAAATGTTGTCTTTCCAAGACCCAAATCAGGATCTTGATAATATTATCTAACACACAGATGGTTATGTTGTGCTTAATTTTAGGCAATCGCTGGACTTACCTAGATGTTAATCCTCTAGGAGTTCCATTAGGAGTAATATTCCACCTTATCGTATGTCTTTTCATTCTAGTTCTAGACACTCTGATACAGAATTAATTACACCCCTGAAATTACTTGTGAAAGGATTTACCCTTACGACATCAAATCAGACTAGAGGAAGATATTTTCATAAAATTCCTGATTTTTTTAAAAACTATTCACATTCCTCAGTGACCAATAGGCTATCACAAAATATCATCAGTCTTTTAATTTAATCAAACACCCCCTCACCATCAAATCGGACCTTTCTCAATAAACATAAAAAGATAACTATTATAACATTCATGCTAGAATGACGCCGTATAGAAGCTATTTTTTACTTTACAATTTTAATCTTTTTTAGTAATAGGGTTACCCAGGAGTTTCATTTTTTGTCATACACCTATTGCTCTATCAGAATACCCCTCAACTTGTCAATTTGAATCAAATAGCCCCATTCACCGTCAAAATGAGCTTAACTTTGATGGCTAGAGATCACGTGCAATCACATGTTTATTTTTTTACTCGTTTTGCCCTTTAACTCATTACATAATCACGTTAGTTTGTTATATACCCAAATTACATTTAAAAGTTATTGTACTCCCATCACTTATACCATAGCTTGGCCTTCTTACTTATAGTCTCCAGCTTAAAGCACCAGATACATGTTAACTTGTTGTTTAACTTTGGTCAAACACCTTTGAATTTCTGGCCATAACAAGCCTCATTGTGAAAACATCAACTATCTTTTACAATAAAACCTTTGCATTAAATGCTTCAAAATCCACTCCGACATACATGTTATTTACTTATCCCTTGCTTCAAGAATAGTTGAATTCTAATTTTCGCACATGTTATTGGTGACCACATCATTTTTAAAGCACATGTGTGAAGCCCGACTTTGATCACAATTCAGGTGGGACCTTTTTTAACCACTCATAAGTTTCTATATTCAACTACATCATTTTCTTCATGTGTTTTTCAAAATTAACTTCTGTGTACACCCTTGCTGTCTCACACAAAATCATTTTCAATTGTTGGCCTTTGAATCTCAATTTTAAATTTTTATAACGATGTTGATCGGTTCCCAAACCTCTATTGGTTTAGGACTACTAGGCTTGGGTAATAAATAATAATAATAATGTTGTGTGCAAATAAGCCCTTAAAGTTGACCTTGTTTTCCCTATCGCAAGTGCACAAATCAATTGTAATATAGTATAGATGATATAAGGTATATCGAATCCACAGAGACTATTGAATTCATAACTTCTTTATAATTATTGTAATTATGAAAGATAATTTGTTTGGTTTGTTTTCTAGAATTAATTTGACAAGAAATAAAATAACATAAAAGTAAAGATAGATTTTGGTTTTGGTTGAAATCAATGGAGATAAAGATCTAGGGTATTTCTAACTCCACCACTAACTACATAATATATTCTCTTAATCATTTAATTGTAAAGGGCGGTCCATCATATGTGAATCATATTTAGGGTCGCAAACATTGACAAAACCCTAATCCCAAAAAAAGAACAATTAATCCATCATTGACACAAGCCATTATTGAACAAGCATAACTAGTACATGCATCTATTATAAACTACTCCTACTAATATAAATTAAAAACATGTCACTCATTATCTTTTCTTATGCATGGTTTGTCTAAATCAAGATTGCATGTTAATTACCACCATTGTGTAGAAAATCATGAGTTAAACATCCGAGTTCTAGCCTATATTGAATAACCATGATTATATAAGATAAAATATTCATTCAAGCTAAGACAAGACATAAAATAAATGAAGAATTTTATATAAATCAAACGTAATCACTCATCTACACAATCACCACATACGTATCCTTTAGTTTCCCCTTATACAATAAAAATAAGAAAGAGTCTACATTACTTGGCTAGGGTTTTGTTAAAAACCCTAGATACCGATTTAGTTGTTCATCGTAGTGGTTGTTTGCATTGTTGATGTAGACACGCCCTTCATGGTTGATATTCTTGCCCAAATGTCCAAGACTCCAATATAACGTACAATTTCAACACTAATATATTCTATATCATTGTAAGGGAGACCACTATCTTTTATAGAAAAAGAGGCGTCTTCGTTTGGTAATCTGATTGCTTCATGGTTAAGTCAGGAATGTGTATCATGATATTCCTTAAAAAATGGTATGAAATCTCATCAAATATGATCAATATTGTGTCCAAGATAGCCTAGAGATCATCCCATATTGATTCTGGCCGAAACGGATCCCATTGTTATGTATACAAGTTACTGATGTGGCTGGCCATTTTTGGTCTCACTAAGTACTCGGTGAAGATTCCACCGAGTACTTGGTAGCTTCTGAATGTTGCGCAAACGGGCGTAAGAGCACTAAAAGCTCTGGTCATTTTTCATGTTTTACGCAACTATGCTCACTTTCGCACTTTACCGAGTAGTCGGTAGTTCTTCACCTTGAACTTCATTTTCTTTGCTCTGTTTATCTTCTCGGTTTTCTTCCTTTTCACTCATTTTGAATCCTTGACTTATTTTTGGTCCTTCATAGGTCTTTTATCCACGGTTTCGGCTCTCGAACAATCTTGAGTCACCAATCCAGTTATTTCATCGAATTTAACTCGTTTTACATGACATGGCCTGAAACGTCTTAAAACATGAAAACCGTATAGAAACACCAATATAATGATATATGTAGACATAATAATGTATAATTAGGAGCCCTAAATATATGTTATTTAGCTCCTATCAGATGTCGCATATAAAACCTATGATCTAATCCTTTCATCTTGTGCTCAAAATTATCAACTAAGCCCTGAATGTTAAAGAACACTTAGACCATAATTAGTTAACAAGAAAAAACTGATCGCAAAAGTATTAAAAAAATAGAATTAAAAATAAAATAAAAAAGAACATACTACGGGAAAAAAAGGGTACCTGAAGTTAAATAATACTGAACTGGAATAGATTGCAAGGGAAAAAAAGATGAAAATGTAATGAAAAAGCTAATATAAGTGAAACAAATTAGAGAAAAGGTACCTTATGCCTATCCAAAATAACTGTAATATGTATCATAGTAGTTGCCTATAACATTCACTAATTGTCCCATAAATCATTCCTAAGAATCAAGTGTTTCAGGCTCCACTACTGCAATAATTACTTGAAACCTCTGCACATTTTTTTTATCATTGGTCATTTCACTCGGTAGGTGCTCACCATATAGTCCCTTTAGAAAGCAATTATCCACACCAATTAGTGGTATAGGACTTTCGTTAATCCATTCACACCCCGAAATCCCAAGACTCCGAGTCCGATGCCTGGAACTTTGAAGGTGATGAGCGCAAAAGGGAAAACCTGGTCAGAGGCAATGAACTGCCTTTCGGGACCATCAACCAATCGGGAAAAACGTAGAGAGATCATACATAGTTAACGCACTTCAAACCTTAATCTAACCCCACCAATATGCTCACAATATATTGGAAGTAACCAAGGAAGCAAAATGAAACATCATAAAATAGAACACGACACAAAAAAACACTAAAACTCACCTAGGGTTGGGCGACATGTCACCGCTCCCTGAAGGGTAGCAACCAGAATGGTTTGGGTGACACCCTACAGTTAGAAATTTGAAAAAAAAAGCCCCGATTGCCCTCGGGCGATAACGGTTGACCCCGATAACCCCCGAACACGTACCTAACATTGAAAAACATTAAAAATGATGGAAATACATGGATTTGTGGAAATATGAACGGAAACTCATAAGTAAAGCTCGTAATACTAAAGAGGAATATAACTGAATTACAACCGAAAATTCAGCGGCTCAACACCAACCATAGCTAATCCTCAACTCACTATAAATTCACAAGTTCATAAATGTGTTTATACGTTCCAAGTCATAGGTTAAAACATGTTTACACAACACGTAAACCGCATCCATGGATGCCCAAAAGGATAATACACTTCCCCTGTTAACATACTAGCCGTAAAAAATGAAACATAAAATCCAACTACAAGTGAGACCAAAAGAATGAAACAAGAATGTATTCTTCTTGTCATCTTCCATACTATTCACCGCCCGTAGTCGGTTCATTAACAAATAAATGGGTGAGCAAAAGTGCAAAGTAGGGAAAATGTTATTCGCTTTGTTCCCCAACCGTACGAGCCGTGCTAACCCATCCCATGAAACATGTTTCTACCCTAGGTTGGTCCATGTCTCACCATGACACTCACGCCAATCCGAGACCCTTAAATATCCGTCAATCCCTGGAATAGACATAGAGCAAGTCGAGTGTAAAATCCAACATTTAGTAAATGTAATAACAATGGAATACTAAAAGTGTCATGAATGAATGTCCAAAACCCATGCAACTCATGACCGAATATACATTGCCAATACTCAAGCATTCCCACGCATGTCAAAGTTGCACACGTGAAAAATGTGTTCGAGCCAAAGCTCCCCACAAAGTCCCTGTGTAAGAACAATTTTATTTAGGCATGTCTAGTCAATAACCATGTTGGGTAGATTAGGTATATTGGTTAAAGTTTGAGGACTTTATAGAAAAAAGAACAAGACTTGGAGGGCAAGGAAAATACTTGGAAGATAAGAAAAAGGTTTGGTCCTGTTTGTTTACTAGTTATGGTTCCATTTTTCTAATCAGGTCATGGTTTTTTGAGACCAGACCATGTTTGTTTTGCATTGGTCTCAAGAAATATAACCAGACCAAGTTGAATCAAGTTGTACCAAAATAAAAATTTTTAGGACCATAATTTTTGGTGGTTATATTTGGTCTGGTTATAAAATCTATCTCAAATCTAACCAAAATGTCCTCCAATAATTCAACCATATCTAACCAAATCAATAACCAAAATCCCAAAAATATCCACTCGTCATCTATCCTATCCACTCGTCGCCTCATCCTTCACGACCCTATCCACAACCTGCTCACCATAAACCCTCGCCTCCACTCCTCTCTCGACAAACCCAGCCAAGAGTCGTCGCCTCTCTCCTTCATGTTTTTTTTCTCTCAGTTGTTGGTCGTCTCTATCCTCTTCTCTCTCGATTCTTTAGTGAAAAAATCGAAGACAAAACCCTAGAGCTTTGAAGAACACTCTCGCCTCTCTCTCACAAATCCATATTCTACAAGATCCATGAACCCATCAATTTACAGGAATCTCGTTACCTCTCCACAAACCGTACCTCGATTCCACTCCTCGATAACTTGAAGGTTCGATCTTTCTCTATGATTTCTCTATTTCCTCTCTCAACAGTCTTGTTTTCAGATTTTGGGTGGACATATATATGTATATATGTATAGCTATGTGATAGATCTAGGGTATGGAAATGTAAAGGTACATATGTATATATGTTTCAATTTTGGGTTTGAATTTTTAGGGTATTCTTGTTGAAACATTTGAGATTTTGTTAATAGAAACTATGGTCTTATAAATTAGGGATTCAAATTACGGTTTACTTATACATAAAAAACTTGGCTTGACTTGATTCGAAATTAGGGATTCAAATTTTGGTCTTCGAAATAATTGTAGGTGATTGCATTATCAGTCTAAAAATGGGAGAAATGAAGCATAGATCAAGAAATTTCAATGAAAATTGCCACTAAAAATTTGTAATGAAGCATATATATATGTATATGTGTAGAAATTTCATACAACATAGTGTTGCTTCAGTTATTTTGCTATTCTGTTGGCTGGGTTTACATTGTATTTCAAGGTTTTTGCCTTAGCAGCAAAGAAGGGAAAGGGATAAGTCTTTTCGGCAATATGGAATGGAAAACATGGTAAGAGGACAACCATTCCTTAAGTAAATTATTGGATTGTGTGAATAAAAAATCTCATTATTTATGCATGTATGTATATACATACATATACGCTTTATGGGTTTATGATTTTATCTTAATATTTGATGAATTGAAGCTTGTTTATTTGGCCGTTGGGACAAATCAATTCTTGATAGGCTTTGTTCGCTTGAAGCAATGGGAATTTCCATACTTCAGGATATTTTGTTGATCTGTGTTGTTGTATGTTATTAGCTATTACTCTAGAAGGTTGAGAATTGTTTTTGTAAATGCTGTTAAATTTACTACCTTGTTAATCGGATTATCACACCTGAAGTAGAGTCGAGTTTAATTAGAGAAGGGTTTTTTGGTTTGAAGCACGAATATTTGACGTATATATTTTTGTGTATAATTCTACCAATGATGACTGTAAAAGGTTGAGAATTTTTTTTGTAAATGTTATTAAATTTACTACCTTTTTAATCAGATTATCACACCTAAAGTATGAATCTTTAACGTAAATAAATTAAAACTTGGTATTTATGGATTAATTGGTTTGTTGGTTCAATTGGAAACAAGAGAAGGTATCCTGGATGTCTAAGTGGTCGAGACATCTTTGTGTTATCATTGAATCATTACTTAGTAGATATATCAAATTTCAGTTATTACTTCCTTGCAGTACTTTGTAGACTGATGGATTTGTTTATTTGTATTACTTAGCTAAAGTGATTGAATTGTCAATTACCACTTCACTGAATATTATCATTATTCTGTTGATGAATTAAATTAAATTGTTAGTAGATAAATTGAATTGTCTATTTGCATTAGTGAGTAGTCCGGTTGAATTGCTTACTAATTCTTCATTGCATTATTTATTGGACTGATGAAGGTGAAAATAGTGCAAAAGTATGCGAAAACTCTGGGTGCGTTAAAAGATGAAAATAAAATGTCAAAGAACCATGGAAATAAAATCCAACATCGGCATACAATGGTTTGGTACATTCACCAATTCAACAACCAGCTGCAAGCAAGACACTCTTCTTGTGTGCATTCGCTTTTGTAAACACAACAACATTTCCGTTCTCAAGGCTGTCAAACTCGGGGGATTGCATTCTTGTCTTCAGTAATTTTTTTTTGTTCTATTTTAGATGTTGCTACAAATACTTTATTATTTTTATATATAAAGCAATTCATTTTCTTTTAAGAGAAATGTCCTTGAATTGTTTGCATTATTAATGGTGATTTGTATTTACGTGGTTATTGATTTTTTTATGTAATTAAGCGATTTTAAAACTTAGTTATAAATTTGAATAATAATATAAATTAGCCAAAAAATGGAAAAATACTAATTAAATAGCATAATACCTGAAAAATAAAAAATAAAAAAATGGACTTTTAGCGACAATTTATATGGTTTTAGGCACGGTATTGAACTATCGCTAATAACCATGTTTTTAGCAACGGTTATACCGTTGCTAATACTCCTTTTTTTAGCGACGGATATAGCATCGCTAATACCCCTAATGTTTTGTGACGGTTACATTCAACCGTCGCTAATAACCTTTTGTGACGGGTTGAGGAGATCTTTAGCGACGATTTTCTAGTTTTTTACGACAGTTTGGACTGTCCCAAAAAACCAGATTTCTTATAGTGCGGGAAAGAACCATGCCTATTTAGCCATTCATCTGTGCACTCCAAATGAAAAGAGTGTCTGCACATTGGTAGTACTCTTACAAACTCTCTATTATTGAATTCCTGCACTTTTGCTATTATAAGTTAGATTTCATCTCTTTTACATATAAATACATACATATATGACGACATCAATGATTTTGTGGACTGTTCTTAATACATTAAACCTTGAAGATCTCAGATATCAAGGGATGAAATTTTCTAGGAATAATATTCGAAGATTATGAAATAATCAAGCTACTCACCTTTAAGAAAATTATACAATTAATCTCATGGCATGGTCTCATCGAGTTGGTGGAATGATGGAATACATGGTTTTGTAGCTTCTTAATGGAGTCCTGAGATATCCCTCTAGTTCCACTGATGGAATACAATTTGCTTATCAATTTTTTATCATTTTTTTACCATGTTGAATTCAATTTCGGTTTCAAATATTAATTTGATGATTTTGTTTGAAAATGTAGGATCACCATGATTCATTTATATGGCATGAAGATTATGTCCATGCTCTGCAGGGAAGATTCGAGGAGCCATATCCTATTCATAGTGTTGTTGCAGACATTCAAAGGAAGCAGAAGTACATGCTATATGGTCGTTGTTGTTGCATTGGATGTTTGTTCTTGTTTATGGTGTTTATATTTTGTATTATAGTACTTATTGTAGTAATGGGGTGACACAAAGTGCATGATTTGCATGTTATCGACAGTTGAAGTTGTTATTTAATATTAATGTGTGACTTGTGAAATTTGTGTGATCGTAATTTTTGTATAATAAAAAATGTGGCTTGTATAAAACCTATTTGTTGTTATATTTGATAATTGGAGTGCAATAATCATACTCTAAGAAATTTTTACAAAACCAATATAACATTATTATCTAAGAAATACATAATAAAAATCAATAAAAAAGACTTTAACAAATGTTTACAAATTAAATATGTGGGTTTTAAGGTTATTACATGAGTATATTCAATATTTTCACAGTTTACTAGAAATTTAAGACCAGACCAGTTTGCCAACCATGGTCTGGTTCAAAGAAGTTTGAAACCAGATAGTTTGCCAAACATGGTTTGGTTCCAGTTTTCTCAGACCAAGACCATCAGACCAGACCACTTACTAAATAGAATTTCAGAACATCACCCAGACAAGACCAGACCAAACCAAACTAGACCCGACCAGAGGTAACCGGACCAGACTGGTTACCAAACGGGGCCTAGGTATATTGGTTAAAGTTTGAGGACTTTATGGAAAAAAGAATAAGACTTGGAGGGCAAGGAAAATACTTGGAAGACAAAGAAAAATGCTTGGTGAACAAGAAATCTTATTCCGTAATTGAAGACTTCTCTCTTTATAAATATGAAAAGATATTGAGAAAAGAATACACGTTTTGAGAGCTCTGTAATTCTTCCACATAAAAGATCTTTTTGCAGAGAGAGAGACAGAGAGAAAAATATTAATTGATCATTCATCTTCTAGTTCTTTCTAGTTTTTGGGGTTATCCAATTGTGCTACAACAGTTGTAATTTTTATGCACAATTGGATGACCTAGATACTGAAAAATCTACACACCATCTGTTGCACTATGTGTGCTTTGATCCATGAGGAGTGGAGCCGTCAGAGTACGGAGATCGGAGCAGGAGGCTTCGTGGTAACGCGAGTGAATCAACAACTTTTAGACGTCGAGTGATGCACGTCAATAGGGGTTAAAAATAATGGTTAAAAACATACCCTTATGACGACAAGGTTTTACCTATTGCAAGCGCATGAATCGTATTGTAGTACAAATCAATTTGAGAAAGGGAATATCGATCCCATAGAGACTCGGATTATTCACTTTAGCAATTTAAAAGTATTGAATTTTAGTTTTGAAAAAGGTTTCGATTTGTTAGATATCTATAACTAACTAACTCAAAACAATATTTAAATTGTCATTGTGATTCAGAATAGAGAAAAACTAGGATTTTCATGCTCCACCACTAACCGCATAATATAACTATCTACTTGCTCAATTGCAAGAGGGCGATCCATTATCGTGAATCAGATCGTACTGCAAATAGTCAAATATTTCCCAAAAAGAATACTATTCACCAAATTCGCTACAACTCATCTCTGGAGAGAGTGTGACTAGTAAATGCCATCTACTTTACTCTAATCTACTCCTACAATATGAAATTAAACTAAAGCATGTTTATATCACCTCGTCGAGCTATGACCTGTGGAAATCTAAGGTTTCAAGTGTTAAGCACCATTGTGTAGAAAATCAAGGTATGTTGGAGAACACCAGATATATATGATTGATCGAGATAATGCATTCATTGAATCTAAGACAAGAATAGTATAAATATAAAACCCTTTATCATAAATAACTACGGTTTCTATTCTACACAATCATCACAAGTGTGGTATTCAGTTTCCCCTCGTTACAATTGAAACAAATAAATAACTACATTACTTGGCTAGGGTTTTGTTAGAATACCCTAGATACTGGTTTAGTTTCTCATTGTGGAAGGAGAATGCATCGTTGATGTAGAAACGTCCTCCATGATCTTCTTCTATGGATCTCTAGGTTCTGAATGGCTTCTTTCTTCAAAAGATGTAAATCTCCAAAGATAGTGCTCTGGAAATTATGTAATTGGAAACTCCTTAGATCTGAACCAGACCTTGGTATTTATAGAAGAATTTGGTTTTTTGTTGGAAAGTTGACTTCAAGATCTTGAGTTTAGGCTCAAGATTCACTCTATTTGAACCTATTAGACCTACGCTTGAGAGTAGCACTATAGCTATACTTGAGCGTAGGGCATTTTCCTTATGTGTAGCTTAAATGTAGTTTTGATGATTCTAACCACTTTTAGCTAATGTATGCATAGCTCAAGCGTAGCAAAATTCATGGAAATCACGTTTTCTAATTATTACTCCATTAGAACCCCCTTGACTCCGTTGATTTGTTTTTCGAAGTTTCGGCTCTGAAAAATATCGTTTTTGCTCTCCGGGAAACACTTTTTGCATGAAAACTCCTCTTTTGCTGTCTTCTTGGATAGACACAAACACATCCTTGGTTAATTCACCAAAGTTAGCTCATTTTCTTCATTAAGCTCCTGAAACACGCTTTGTAACACCCCGTGTTATTATCCTTTTTACTGAAATTATCTTTGATTTAATTTCGGTAATGACGTCACTTGTTCTTGACGTATTGTTTGTTCTTGGTATTTGATACCTGTAAATTTTTCGCGTTTAGTTTTAAAGTCGACTGGACGACACTACACGAATTCTTATTCTCGACTACACGATATCGTTTCGATTATTTCGGTTACGGTATTAGTACTTTTACGGAACCGGTGTGAAGAGTATTAAATTACTTTCTCGGTGTTCCGGTTGTTGGATTCCTAAACCGGTATATTTCTTTTGGACTAATTTGGTTATTTGGCGTCCCGTAGACTTTCGGTGTTGCACGATATTAATTGGAGGCTTCCGGTAATTGTTGGGATTCATTATATATATATAAATTTAATTATATATATATATCATTGAAGTGGGGTTATTTCGCAATTAAGGATAACTGGAGGGTTGCTTTTGCAATTAGTACATATATATGTATACATGTACAAGTTACTACAGATTTCTCTGTATATCTCTGCACGACTACTCTCCTTCACACGCAACAGACCTAGCCTTCCTCTCCTCTGCAGCAGCCATGTCTGTCTTCTACATGCTCCATGTTTGCAGGCGAGAGAGAGAGAGAGAGAGAACCGGAGGGAGAGAAAGGCCGGCTGAAGGAGGCGCGACCTCTGGTGACGGCGAGGGTCTGCTGGGCTGTGGACGGCGGCGGCTCTGGTGGTGAGAGGCGGCGGCATGAGCAGCTGGGGTCGCTGCAGAGCTGGTTCGCGCAGAGGCGACGAGCACTGTAGCAGTTCGCGCAACAGTGCAGTCTGGCCAGAAACTTCGACCATTTTTTCGGTCGACTTCCCGACCTCGGTTTGGGCTGATTTTCGGAGGGTAGCTTCGCCTATATGTCAGGTACGACGTGTAAAAATTTCGTAATTTTTCGTTGAACGGTTTGTCGGGAAATTCGATTTGAAGTTTCGAATTTTCGTTTGGGGTATTTTAGATTTAACCAAATTAATTAACCTATTGTTAATGGGCTTCGTATATATCGTATAGGTTGTCGAGAAGGACATTTTGATATATTCGAAATAGTTTTCGAACGATTTTGGTCGGTGGGCTTCGTGTTCGGGCGCTGATACTGTGCTGTTTCGGACTGTTCGGTAACGTATAATTAGGTGGGAAATTATATTTCTCACTCCGCATTATTGAAGTAGTTTAGGGGTGCAAAACCCTTATTTAATTTAATATAGATATTTTAAATCGTTAATTTAAATATCTATAATTCGTTTAGAATCGGAATTAGACTTAGGAATTAATTTAAGAAAATTTATTAAATTATTTCCTACAAGATTAAATATATTCCTAATTGAATTGAATGAGAATAGACGACTTAGAAATTCCCTCGAGAATTAAATGAGCTAGAAGATTTTGAAAACGTTGGACGTGAGAGACTTAGACGTTATTCTAGGTCCCCTTTTATTACGTGGATTATCTGTTTAAATTATTTTAAAAAGGTATGTTAATTGAAATTGAAAATATTTTCTAAGGAATTAAAGAAAATATATTTTGAAAACATGAAATGTATATGAAACTGTTTTCATATGATTTAATTGCTTTATTGTATTTTAAAGCATGAAAAGAGATTTTGAGACTTATATTACCATGTGGGTATTTTTATAAATATGATGCATTACATATTTATGATTGAGATATGATTTGATTGTACACCATGTCGTGTGAGCACATGGGTGTTGGTGCATGTAGTGCACGGTTTCACCATTGGCAGAGAGAGTTCATTTGGTGTGGTCTATTTCCTTTGTGCGTGGGGCACGAGTAGACGTTTGTGTCGGATCATCACAACAACTGGCCAGGAGGTATCACGCCTACGGAACTAAAAAGCCGGCAAATGTGAGTTAGGAGTCCAGGTAGAGGCTCATGTTCTTGACTTTATGGTAGTTATGGTGTATGGAGTTGCAAGCTGGGCTCTCGTACAACCGCCTTCCCTGTTGAAGTGATAGAGAGAAAAATCACTTGGGAATGGTCGGTGTGGTAACTCTACACTATGATGAGTGGACAGAGTTTGTATCCGTTACCCTTGGGAAGGGTGTGTTGTGTGTGAGTATCACAGGGAGTGTCGAGTCACATTACACTGTATACCCTTTATGTGATCTCGTTTAACATGTATATGTGCTATATTACATGTGATGTTGGAGCATGTTAATTATGAATATATTGTAAATTAAATTCATATTTTATAAATGCTCAGTTGAAAATGAAAAATGTGAAATAAGACTTTAAATGTGGTAATTATTAATAAGTATAAATGAAACGAATATATTTATACTTGTTGTTGTATACCTTAGTACCCTTGGGGGAGGTTAAGTGTATTGACGTAGTGATCTATATGGCTAGTTGAGGCTAGTAGTGGGTTGTGGAGTTGGTTTTGATTTGTGGCCTTAGAGAAGAATGTTAATTGTGATTGTGGTTAGCTGTGTGACCTTGTTAGAGATTTGAGGTCTGAGATTGATGTTAGTATCAGTTATGAATTGGGGCCTTAGAGAAGGCAGGAGATGAGATTGTGAGTTGTAGTATGGACTTTAGGTGTCTTTCACCTTTTGAGGAAATGAGTTATCAACTGTAGTTGAGGTTTTGATTGGTGAGAAGAGGTTATGGCTGAGATGAGTTCTATTAAGTACTCGAGGTACTGTGGTGTTGGTTCTTATGCTTAGTTCATTCCCCTGAGCATTCCTTGTACTGTGTTTTGTACATTAGTACGTGGTCGTTGACTTGTATGTCATTCCGGGATTCGTTGGTTACGGCGTGGTGCCGAACC
The DNA here is from genome assembly GCA_963922005.1 of Cornus suecica. Taxonomy (NCBI): domain Eukaryota; kingdom Viridiplantae; phylum Streptophyta; class Magnoliopsida; order Cornales; family Cornaceae; genus Cornus; species Cornus suecica. Next base: position 41,151,953 of record OY998242.1, read on the forward strand.
TCTTCCATGTGTTGTCATTTGATTTGGTGGAGTTGGAAACGGATGGTTGTCTTTCGTGAGTCCAACATGTTGTTCTTCCTTTACTGTCCTTTTGGGCATTATAGGAATCCGTGGAGTTGTTCATTCTTATGTGGCTGTCATTTCGAAAACGGTGTTTTCTAAACCTTGAAACAAACTCTTTATATTTAAAAGGAAAAACTCGTTTTCGCCTACCCCCGTGGAAATGAAAAAAAGTTTTAACACTTTATAAAACGATCTTAGGATCTTCTTTGGAAAGATTTTTAACTCTAAAAGCCGGTTATGGCAATTGACGGAGACCGGGGGCAAGACGGTCATTTTTACTATGTGGTTCTTAAAAGTAAAACCATTTTATTATTTTTCTTGGGATTCTGAGATTTCGAGACTTCTTTCTCAATATCTCATATTGTAGAGTTTGGAAAGGTGTTCCATTGTTTCACCTTTGTTTCCTATCATGCTTAAGTCTCGGATTGAGGCTTGTTGTTGTTCAGTGCACACATATAGTGTTGCCTTTCCCTTTTCTGGGTTGTTGGTATCACCACCTAGGTGATATGAGTTTTTTCTTACGTTAGGGGCATGGATACCAAAAGGATTGGTTCGAGTTTGAAAACCTTTTTCTTAAAAACTATTGAATCTCTGGGATTCATCTTTTTATTACTTCCACTCTCGGCCATTCGTTTTTGGTTTCCTTGTTCCCTCTTGGTGTTCTTTCCTTGTTCACTTGTGGTGTTTTAACCTTGACATTGTTGTCTCGGTTATCTGTTGGTTAGCATTGGTATTTCTTTTCCTTTGATGGGTTCTTGACTCTTACGGGGTTTTTCTTATCCTTAGTGAGAGTGTTGGTGATTTATTGATATTGTTGGAGATAGCAATTGAGGTGTTTATGTGGAGATATGATCGAGGTGATCTAGCCCTTGAGAGGTAGACTTTCTCTAGGACTGGGATGATGTTTGTTGTATATATATATTGAGGATGGTTGTGTTAGTACGCAAGGACGTGGGTGTTTTCTTTCCTGTGTTATCGGGGTGTAGGATTTGAGTATTCCTTGGTACTAGTGGTGGATTTGATTCCTGTGGATGTTAGAGGTGAGTGTGATCTCCTCTGTTGGATCTTCTGATTTGAGTTGTGAGTAATTGATGATTTGTTAGGTTTGATTCGGGTGTAGTGTACTTAGTGTGCGTTGGTGAGAGTAGTGTAGACTACTGATGTTGGTACTTGGAGTATGAGCCTTAGTTGTACCTTGTAGACTCAGGTTGTGTACTTATATATGTATACTTATGTATATGCGTATATATATATATATTCCCGATATGTATACTTACGTACGGTAGTATATGAGCGTGTGCCTTGGGTTTTGCGTGGATGGGATTAGTTGGGCTATATATATCTTTCTTGATAGTTTAACATTACCTAAACTATCAGAGGATGTGGTAGTTAGAGTATCCTTTCCCACTGAGCTTATTTGCTCACAGGGGTATTTCATTTGCCCTCTGGTATTCACACGCCAGGTTGCAGGAAATATACGGCTATGAGCAGGATGCAGTGCAACGGCAGTTTTCTCTTGTTTCCGTGTTACAGGTTTGGAGTCGCGTTGGTGATGCGGTTACGGTTGCAGTACGACTGGTTTGGGGACGATACGTATTTACTGTTAGCTTCTCTCCCCATTGTTATGGGATTGTTATGTATTTTCTTTTGGGAGCCAGTCTGTTGGCATATCCCTGTTGATGTATCCTTTATTTCCTGTATTTATTCTTTCAGGAGGTTATTGTATTTATTTTGCACAGCTAGGTGCATTTCTTGTATTCCTATTCGAGCATTTGTGGCTCTGTTGAGTTTAGAGGGTTTGGAGGGGTTTTGGTTTCTTTCCACTACCTCGGCCTTAGTAGGATTGATGAATGTGGGGCTTGGAAGCCATTGTGATTATTGAATTGCTTTGGGCAGGTTATTGTGTTGTGGTTGGTTGTCCGGATGTTCCATTTACAAACGGAACTCTGCCGGATTTTCGTTAGATTCCGCTGCTTAGTTTTATTAGTCATTTGGGTATGGAATATACCATATCTATCATTAACCCATGTGTTTTCTTGGTTAATGATATCTTAGTTGGTCATTCGTATTAAGGATCACATCTTGGATTCCTTGGATGTCCCAGTTCGGGAGTCTTAGGGATTTAGGAGCGTGTCTGTTGGTATATGAGGATACTCTTGTGTTTTTAGTATTCGTGTTAGCATGGAGTATATTCTTATTGTTATTCCATGTACTTCTTTGTTATTGTTGACTTTAGTAGTCCCTTGGTTTGCGTCACCCTTTAGGGGTGTGACAACATGGTATCTGGGCATTCATTGCAACCCTTTATGGGTGTTTGATGACCTTCAGTCATTGGTTTTCATTTGTTTTCATTTCTTTTTACTTCCGCATTCACTCCCCTAGCTCTTAGGCTCGGGTTTCGGAGTCCTAGGAATTTGGGGCGTGACACGCTTAGACATGAAAATCGCATAAAAATACCAAATAATGGAATGGTAAAACGTAACAATAATGAGTTAGGGGCCTATAATGGACAACATTCGACACCTATCACACCCCTAAACTTACAGATTACTAGTCTTTTAACAATGAATACATGTGAACATTGAAAACATCTCCTGATGATTATTTATTCTAACTACTCTACACTAATCCCTTGCTTTCGAGATGATTGACGATTACATTTAGCATGTGTAACAAACCTTTTAAACCCCTAGGCAACACCTAGTGGACGAGTTAAGTCTCATGAGGGTTAGCTATACTACCCACAACTTCTCCATCTTTTATTCTCACGCATTCATGCATTCACATACTCATCAATCAAGTCATGTTATAATATACAAAATAACACGAATACAAACATTCCCATTCACTACTGAACAACGACTATCTCGAGCTAATATTGAGAATGATCCCCATTAGAGTAAACAACTTCGTTAATCTCTACTCCCAATCTGAACAACCTTCCGTGTTTATGTCAACTCCCCCTACAACAAATTAATCTACTTTTCATATTTCTTCACCGTTTGCTATGTTTTTCACTTCATTTTCTCCTTTTCTCCTTTTTTTTTTTTTTTTTTTTTTTTTTTTTTCATTTTCTCTCTATTCCTCTCACCTAATGGCTTTAGTAGACGTTAGGCCAATGATCCCAAGCCAGACGACTTTAGGTCACCAAGTGTTAAAACACCCCTCAGGCTTAATAATCGAGACCAACTAAGCTCAATTCACAAAGATTTTCAACTACTACACTTTCCTCTTTTTTTCCCTTTTTCATAGCATTCAAAATTTTTTTGACTCAATACTCAAAGATTAACTAACTTAACAGTAGGGATCATGTGCATGTGCTTATAAGTCAAGATTGTCCTTCTCGGTTTCAATTTCACTAATTCATTCATCTATGTAAAACCACATAACCTCACTAACTCAATCTAATCATTACTCTCATGATCGGGAATATCGCATCACATACTACTCATACATCATAAACGCAAACCCAATCAACTTATAATGCAGAATACTCATGTGTGAAAACAAAGTATTTCTCAAAAAAAATTCAAAATTTCAATTTTGTTTTCAATCATTCCCTATAACCAACTATACCTTCCTCCCAAACTTAAATTAAACCATGTCCTCATGGTTCACCATCATACTCATGATAAAGAATATAGTTACACTTGAAGCTCAATTCTAGAATTTCAACTCTTTATGCTTGTCCTTTCCTCCAAACTTGAATCGAGTCACCTGTAGAGATATTTAAAAAAGCACACATACCCAATATCATAGCAAGGGAAGAAGAAATACATCATCGCTTTCCGGAAATCATTACTCAATATAGCACAAAGAATTAGTCTTTTTTTTTAATGAAATAAATAATGATTTGTCCTTAAGGGTCTACAATCCTACGAAATTAAAAATTGCAAAAATTAAATGACATAATATTCTACAAACCGAGGGTAGAAACTAACTTTCACATCCTATGACCATTGTTTAACGTCGTTGGTACGATATGGCCACTCACTCCTATCCCGTATCATACACATGATCCACCAAACTAACATATGCCATAAATCCCAACCTCGGATCAATCTCCTCATAAATCTTCAGTCGCTGACCACACATTTTGAACATCTCATTTTTGAATCCTACCTCTCCGTGGGGGTAAACTGATTTAACTCTAAATGGTCTGTCCCATCTTAATAACATTTTTCCTAGTAATAATTTCAATTTCTAATTACACCGTCGTCCCTTCCAGCTGAGCTCAAAGGACTTAAGATGAACATGCTTCGCATGATGCACTTTTGTCCGAGCTTTATAAATCTGAACATCCTTATACACACAATTTCGTATCCCCTCATGCTCAGTTCTTAATCATGGATCTCCCCATGCATATAACTTATCTACAATGCTTATGCTTAACACTCGCTCATCTGGAAAGGGATCCTTAAGAGGGGTGTCATCCTTGGTAGGCTCTATGATCGTTTGTGGTATATAATCAATTCTAACAGCCTTCCTTTCCTTTTTATCATTCAGCACGATATCTTTTTTATCCTCCATTAAACCATACAACACAATCTCAGGAAGCATATTTTCAGGCACCAATTCCTGTGCAAGAATAAATGGAGGTCCAGGTAACTTTATTGATGCTCTCTCTGGCTGCGAGTACAAAGAAACTTTTAACGCAACGATAATTTCCAAATTAGATCGATGTTAATCCTCCCAATTTTCAATCTTTGCCTCCGACCTTTTCATCACAACCTCCAAATTATCTTTTATAATACTCCGAGGTACATCTTCTTCAACCATCTCATCAATATTTTCTATGTTAAAACACTCGGTTGGTCAAATAGTTGAGGGTTGATATCAAAAACATCCATCCTCATCTTTAGGTTCCCAAAACATAGATCCATAACCCATATTCTGCAATTGACGCACGCATTTGCCGTAGCCAAAAACGGTCTTCCTAAGATAAAAGGGATATGTCTCCTTTATCTGTGTTTAGGTTCCATGTCTTTTGCCCACTTGAACAATGATATCGTCCAGAATTCCTCTCGGTTGTTTAGTTGATCTGTCTGCCAATTGAAGCACCACCGAGATTGGATTGAGCTCTCCCAACCCTAGCTGCTGATAGACTGAGTAAGGTAACAAATTAACACTTGTACCGAGGTCAAAAAGAGCTCTACCAATCTCTTGGTCACCAATGACACAAGAAATAATGGGAGCACCGAGATCTTTACGCATAGGTGGAGTATCATTTAGTAAGATTGAGCTCACTTGTTCAGTCATTAAAATCTTTTTCGGGACCTTAGTTTTACTTTTCCTTTTATGCGTACAGGGGTCCTTAAAAAATTTAACATAGGGTGGAATTTAGGCGATAATGTCTAAGAGAGGTATATTGATTTTAACTTTTCAAAATGTTTCTAACATGTCCTTCTCTTTATACTTGCCATACATGGTCGATTCTCGAAAACATTGAGGGAAATGTGTTGTTTTCTCACAGTTTACCCTATCTGGCTCTTATGGTAATGTCCAATCAATTTATTCCTCCTCTTGGGGTTGATCTCTTTGAACCTCTTCAGCCGTCTTTCACTTGTTCGTCCTTTCCTCAAACTGCTTATCAACCCTCTCCACTTCCTTTCCATTTCTCAAGGTAGTAACGACTTGCATTGTTTCATAATTAGGTCCTGCAAATGAACCATGCTCCATTATTTGTTTACTCTTTGGATTAGCCTCTGGTTGACTAGGTAATCTTCCATCTTCAAGCCTATTCACTGCATTAGCTAGTTGCCCTATTTGGGTTTCTACCTTAGTAATGGATTGAGAATGAGAGTTCAACAATTAGATTGATTTTTAAACTCTCTTAAGGCGCTCATCATCTCGTCCTCAAAACTAGGTGGTCTAGACGGTGGATCTTGATTTTGAAACTGGGGTTGGTTTTGGTTAAAGGGTTAGACTGATTTGGTATTTTTGGACTCAAATTTTTGAGTAGTGAATGATGGTTGTTGGCTTCTGTTGAAACTTGGTTGAAAGTTTTCAGTGTTATGAGAATGATAGGACATATGTGGGTGATTTTGCCAACCCGAATCGTATGAATTGGAAAAAGGATTATTGTTTGGGTTGGTATAGGCTGCATTCGCATTAGCGACAACTATCCCATTGCCCTGATATTCATATTGGGAAAGGTCAGGTCCTATTGCTAAGACTTCTTTAGAGGCTGACTGACCCAAATTAATGAATTTATTTAGCTTCTGACAAAATGCGGTGATAGGAGCCAAATATAATATATTTAGGGCTCCTAATTATACATTGTTATGTCTATATATATCATTATATTGGTGCTTTTATATAGTTTTCGTGTTTTAAGACGTTTCAGGCCATGTCATGTAAAATGAGTTAAATTCGGTGAAATAACTGGATTTGTGAATCAAGATTGTTTGAGAGCCGAAACCATGGATAAAAGACCTATAGAGGACCAAAAATAAGTGAAGGATACAAAATGAGTGGAGTGGAATGAAGCCAAGAGGAGAAACATAACAAAGATGATAAAGTGTGAAAATTGGTGGGAAGAATTACCGAGTACTTGGTAGCTTCTCCACTGACTACTTGGTGAGTGTGCAAGTTGGCGAACTTGCGCAAATAAAGAAAAATGACTAGAGCCATATGCGCCTTTGCACACGTTTACGTGGAAACCTGAAGCCACCTAGTACTCGGTGAAACCTTTGCCGAGTACTCGAGATTTGAACGAAATAAACATAATGGGCGGACCCCGTTTGAGTTGGTTTACACTCAAATACATCTTGAGACATATTTAATGCATATTATGATCAGATTTCACTTCATTTCTCATCAATTCACAAAAGGAAATGATTTACTTGATGGTAAAGCAATTCGTATCCAAATAAGACTTGATCAACCTCTATAAATTAAAGGGTTGGGTTCATAGTTCTGTATCTATCTATCTACCCTCCATATCCTTCATCTTACATCTTTTCAATGGGAGATTCTAGATCAGAGATCAAAGAATAAAGACACGGAATTGAGTGCCTCAGCAAATGAGAAACAACGATCATGGAGGCAGTATCTACATCAACAATGGAGATCACCACAACCATGAACGGCTAAACGGGTGTCTATGGTTTTTAACACAACCCTATCCAAGTAATGTAACTTTTATTCATTTCAATTATATTAGGGGAAACTAAAGGACACATATGTGATAATTATATAGATGAGTGAACACGTTGATTCAATATGAGATTATTTATTTTTTATATGTCTTGTCTTAGCTTGAATAAATATTTTATCTTACTCAATCATGATTATTCAATATGGGCTAGAACTCAAATGCTTAATTAATTATTTTCTACACAATGGTTGTTATTAACATGCAATCTAGATTTAGACAGTCCATGCTAAGAGAAGATGATATAGGCATGTTTTTTATTTAATGTTTTAGGAGTAGTTATAGAGTAGATGCATGCACTAATCATACTTTATTCGAAGATGGGTTGTAGACAAGTCGGATAAATTGTTCCTTTTTTGGGATTAGGGTTTGGCAATGTTGCAACCCTATATCTGATTCACATATGATGGATCGCCCTTTACAATTGAATGAATATAAGTCTATATTATGCGGTTAGTGGTGACATTAGAAATATCCTAGACTCTATCTCTATTGTTTCTATCTCAAAACTATCTTTATTTGTTTTATTTAATTTAGTTGTTTATTAGTTTATAATCAAAACCTAAATCAAATTATCTTAGCAATTCAAGAGTATTACTTTATTAGAATTTAGAGTACAACTTAGCCCCTGTGGATTCGATATACCCTATCATAAGTATACTATACTACAATTGATTCATGCACTTGCGATAGGCAAAATTATGTCAACTTTAAAAGCTTATTTGCACACAATATTATTATTATTATTATTTATTACCCAAGCCTAGTAGGCTAAACTTATCAAGGTTTGGCCGACCGATCAAGTTTTTGGCGCCGTTGTCGGGGACGAACGGATATTCTGAATTTTAGTAATTTAGTATTTTTGAGAAGTTTTTAATTGCTTTATTTTTATTTTATTCTTTTTAAAGTTGAATTGTGTGTTTTGATGAGGTACACCGAAATAAGCAAAAGGAGAATCGGAGAAGTAGGTGGCCACTGTTTTGTTGGACTGTTTGTGAGTTTTAAGTGTATTTAACATTATTGCATAATTCTACTTTACTTTTCTTGCTTAAGTTCTATTTTTTTTTATTGAAAAACAAATATGCAGTTTTCGTATAAACTATCAAAAAGTTAAATTTTAGCAAAAGAGGAGAGGTATTTGAGTGGAAAAGGGCCACTGAACAAAACTCATTGTACAACAGTGAGCCCAGGTGATTTTAGGCCGAAACACGTCATTTAAGGACTCAAAACCACAATTTTAGATCACAAATTTCTCTTTTATTTTATTTTATTTAATTTTCTCTTTATTAGTAGCTTCATCTAATATATTATAATTTCTTTTTGAATATTTTATTGGTTGTATCGTTGGTTGTGATGAACCGTAAAAAGAAACGCTCTCTTGAAATTATGAAACTGAAAGTATTGTGTTTAATTCCTTAAAAGAAGAGAAAAATAATTCAATAGGAGAGAACCTAGTAATAGAAGACATGACTGACCATAAAATACAACCAATAACTTTAGAAGAATACTACGCTCCTTCAAATGTTATTTTCCCATCTGATATAGAGTTGTCAGGTGTTACAACAACTTTTGAGATCGACTTGAAAATAATTAGAGAGATATCTAAATTTCATGAATATAATAATGAAAATCCGTATCTACATATTGATTTGTTTCTAGAAATTTGTTCGATCACTAAAACAAATGGATTAACAGATGAAGGACTTCGTTTATGCCTTTTTCCTTTTTCTTTAGAAGATAAGGCACGAAAGTGGTTTAGTAATTTAAATCCAGAGGTGAGAACAAGTTGGAAAATAATTCAACGAGAGTTCATAAGTAAATTTGAAATTACCTAGATGATGGTGAAAATAGCCCAGAGGGGGGATAAATAGGCTTTTTGTGGATTTATTGATAAATTAATATTTAATCGCGGAAAAGTCAATTTTAATCCAATCACAAAACCCTAATTCTCAAATCACAGCATTCAAGCAATATCAAGAAAACATCAATGTAGTGTAGAAAATAAAGCAAGAGACGACATAGAGAATTATACGTGGAAAAACACAGGAAACGTTCCAAGGAAAAAACCACGGGTACACTCAGGTACCGATGCACTATGAATCAACAAGTATAAACTCTATGAGAGTTTTAGACTTAGAATCATTCCTGATATGCCTTCCTCTACTTGCGGTCTGATACCCTTGAATCACTCGTACTTCGCGAAGCACGTTTGTTTTGCCAGACACTATGAGAGAATCACAAATCACACCTTATTTGCCTTTCTCTACTCACGGTCTGAAATCCTCGAATCGCTCCGTACTTGGATGGCTCCGCTTCTCAACGGATCAATGCAACCTCATTTCATTGAACGATGTGATGATTTTTCAGCAACCACTCATCCAATCGTGCATAAAGAACTTCGGTGTAGAATCACGATTGGAGAACCTCAAAATAAGAGAGAACACCAATATGTATGATCACTCCATAATCACTTCTCTGTGTGTATCACTTTGTAGAAGAATATGAACAATAAAATATTATAGATCTCTCACCAAAAACCCTCTTGAAAAATCGTCGTAAAAAATCGTAGCCTCTTCTCTTGTAGAACCTTGGTATTTATAGACCAAGTCAAAGAAAACCCTAACCTTGCCATTTTGCGTAATTTCATAATATGTTGATAAATCCTCTAAAATATGATGTAAATATGTGTATACGCCTATACGTAGAGATTTGGAGTCGCCGATCACTTAAAAACTCGAAGTAGGGACAAAACTGGAAAAATCCGAAAACACTACCTTTCCCAGAACAACCTATAATTCTTATTCTAATGCATACAACTCGGGTTGGAACGATCATCCCATTAGCAATAATCTAGTAAATGTCCAATTTTATCCTCAACCATCTAATAAATTCCAATTTGAGGAATCAAATCAATATTTTTCCCAAGAGCCATTGAATTTTGAAGATAAGGTTTTAGTGGCCCTAGGGAATATTGAAGCAACCACTCGTGAGTGTAAGGAGATTACACACAAGGTAGATAATTCATACTTATAATTAGACAATCAATAATTTTATTCTTATGATTTAAATAAACCTCACAATGAAGATTTTGTTCTGGATCTAGTTCCAAGTCTACCTCCCTAGTCAAACAATTTTGAAGATAGAGTTTTGATTGCCCTTAGCACGTTAGAAGCCGAATCACAATTACTCTACTTTCATTCACAATCTCTTTGTAAGTTAGAAACCCAAGTAGGGCAACTAGCTAGTGCTTTAAATAGAAGAGAAAAGGAACGGCCACGTCAAGTGGTAGTTGATACAATAGACCAAAGTATAGTTGAACTAGGATCCCTTAGTGATGAAGAGGAAACTAGTCCGGCCGACATGACTTATGACGACGAGGAGGATGATTACAATAAAATGGAAGAAGAATTTGAGGTAAAGAATAAAATCTCACAAGAAGAGTGAACACAAATCACTTCCTTACCAGAAGAACCAATTGAAACATCATATGAGTTTAGAGAACCAGTTCCCCAATGTCTCAAGCAACAACTCCACAATGATAAACAAGGAAGGAATGAACACTATGAAATTGAGGAGATTGAAGAGGTAATGGAGGACATATCACCTCGTACAGTAATGGGAAATTCATTGGACATAAATAATAGATATGGGATGAACATAGAGTATGACAAAAGAGGAAAGTTATATGATGATTATTATTTGTTTGATATCATGCTCATTACTAAATATCCACAATGGATACCGATTAACAACTCACTTCCCAAGCTTAGACCGAAATTTGGTAGATGTGTAGCAGAGAGAAAATGTGTTGGATAGTACAATTAGACGTGGTCTTGTCAACGACGGTAAAGATTGACGCCGGTAATCCGAAATTGTATAGTAGGTATATTTTCTATTCTTTTTTGCATGTGTTATGATTTCTTTTATTTTGATGAATGTTTTTAGGATTTGTTTAATAATTTTTGAGGCTGTAGAAGTTTAGATAGATATTTCAAATTTTAAATTCTAAATTAATATTCGTTTATTAGAAAAATAAACACCCCTACGTTGAAATCCTATGTGGGCGTAATAGTATAAGTTTGGGGGGGGGGGGGGGGGGGGGTACGTTTTCAAAAATATTTTATGATCTATATATACTAATTTTATATATACATACATATGTATAATTTTTATATATCTATTTTATTTTATTTAAATTATCTATATAAATATAAATTTGTTTTTATTAATTTTCACACTTCTGTACATATATTTATCTATACTAACTTCTTATATATATACATATGTATAATTTTACTATATATATATATTTTTTACTTTATTTAAATAATTTATATAAATATATATATATATAAAAGATTATTTATATATATATATATATATATATATATATATATAAAGGGAGAATTTTATTATTTTTTCCCACTCCTATATATTTTTATGTATACTAACTTTTTATATATATCTATATGTATAATATTACTATATATCTAGTTTATTTAATTTAATTTAAAACTATACAAAAATATATTAATAAAGAAATTGAATTTTTGGTACAGGAACTACTGAGTACTCGGTAGAATTCCACCGAGTACTTGAAGGTTCTTGGAAAATTTTATCTTTTATTTTCTAAACAAAATAATATATATAATTGTTATTTCCAAATATTTCTTTCCAAACTAGGACTTTGACTTTATTAAATTAGTAACTACATATATTTTGAGTAATTTTTAATTTAGGAAGAGAGAGTTCTAAAAGGTTTCCATAAATACTTATTCCTTTTCAAAGTTGTAAAGTTTATTCTTCAAATAAGTACAACCATGCAATACAATTCAAGGCTTATTGGGGTATTTCCCGAAGCTATCACTAAGGTTTGGAGAATCCCTCATGAATTACCCACGATCTAGAAGGAAAATTTCATCAAATTCCATATCCAATTCATTCTTTTCATAAAATGGTAAAATATATTTGCAATGAACTTGAGAATCCACCCACTAGACTTTAGATTAAGAATATAGAGCTCAATTCCGAGTTTTGGTATCTTGATGTGATTTTGGTTAAGCAAACATGCCCAATGAATCAAGAAGGAAAACGATATCACGTCATGGTTCATGATCTTTATTGCTTCAAAAAGGAATTTTGTGTCTCTATACCGTCATTAATTTATGATAATATGGTGGAGTGTTGGTATGAAATTGCGCACAATGGGGAGCCTATTGGAAAAAGAAGAAGAAAAAAGACTCACACTTGCTATTTCCATATCTCATCATTGCTTTAATTGATGACCAATTAGGTGAGAAAGTGGTGGGCTAATAGAATGCCCGTTTGGAGCTCGGAGATTTCACCAAAAGCGGCTAGGAGTGGAATATGAAGAATTTGTAGGATGGGGAATGGATGTAGAATTCTCTAATATTTTATTTTCTTTTTCACTAAATCCATTTAGGATTGGTTCTATCCTTGTTTTGTTTTTATTATTTTATTTTTATGCAATTTTGATTTTTATAGGATTGTAGGCCCTTAAGACCAAATCATGTGTGTTTTTATTAATAAAATTTCATTCCTTTGAAAATATGCTTCATATTTAAAATTTTGGTTTATTTAATTATTATCTATCTATTGGATATGATATTGGGTATGGCATGGTGTTTTATGTTTAATATATCATCCAAAACAACTTTGGGGGATAGACGAGCAATACAACGAAAGAACCGGAATTACACTTCGAGGGCGATAACAATTTCTTCCTTTATTTCTATTCGAAATATGTGATTAAGTCAAGTATGAGTTGATTTATGTACATATGTTTTAATTTTTTAATAATTGAATGGTAAGAAACTCACACACCACACACACACAATGCCTCCTAGGAGGCTCGAAGACCTCACTTCTCAATTGGGGAGGTAAGGTTATATTGCACCAAAGGTGCGCTAGTTTGTGTACATGTTATGACTAGAAATGTACTATGTATGCAATTACCCCACTCATGAGTATGTAATAGTTTGATTAAATTGAAATTTTAAGACGTGGTCCACATGAGCGAATAAACAAGTGAAATTGAAACCAAAAAAGATAGTCTTGGCCTATAAAGTACACACACATTATTTATGAAATAACTAGTTGACATTTGATTATGTAGTTGAAAAAATAGTTTTCCTTCAATGACAAGGGGAGAAGGGGAGTAGAAACAAAAGTAAAGAATAAAAGAAAAAAATATATATGAAGAAATAGTATGGAGAAAAGAAAAATATGAAGAAAAATGAAAATGCAAAAAGTAGTTATTCGATTTGAGTAATCGGGCTTTGGTATCACCAATTTAATTGTTCGCATGAAAAGGGGAGAAAACTAATGATCATAAATCCCATGGAAGAAGCTCGGACTCAGTTGATTAGGACTAAAAATCCTCGGTGGAAAGTCCGGAGACTTAGAAAGACAAAAGAGATAAAAATGAAAAAAGAAGTATATTAAAGTTGTGTCATGACAAAACTTGATCAATGAAATAGAAAAATAGAGATTAGTATACTATAGAGAATGTTCATGGAAAGCTATGTCGATCGACTGTAGAGATTAGCAAGTTTATTTCACAACTGTGGGGACCATTCTTTTAAATTTAATTCAGGATAATTATTGTGTATGAGTGAGTGGAGATAACTTATATGCATTTTATTCTGACAAAATTATGGCATTTGCATAATTAACGATTATTTGATTTCATGAGCATACAAGAATGAAGAATGAATGAATTTGTGGGTAGTATATTTAGCCCTCACGAGACTTTACTCGTCCACTCGGTATTGTCGAGGGGTTTAAAAAACTTGTTACACGTGCTAAGTGTAATCGTACACCTTCACGAAAGAAAATGTTAGTTAGTTAGTTAAATAGTTTAGTTAGTTAGTTAATTATTTTTATGCATTAAAAACACAATCATCACAAATTTTGAAAATTTTCTATTGAGTTGATTGCTAAAGGACTAGCAATGTTGAAGTTTGGGGGCTTGATAGGATCCAAATATCATATATTTAGGGCTCCTAATTATACATTGTTATGTATATATATATCATTATATTGGTGCTTTTATACGATTTTCGTGTTTTAAGACATTTCAAGCCATGTCATGTAAAATGAGTTAAATTCGGTGAAATAACTGGATTTGTGATTCAAGATTGTTCGAGAGCCGAACCCATGGATAAAAGACCTCTAAAGGACCTAAAATAAGTTAATGATGTAAAATGAGTGAAGTGGAATGAAGCCGAAAAGATAAACGGAGCAAAGATGACAAAGTGTGAAAATTGGTGGGAAGAACTATCGAGTACTTTGTGAGTGCGCAAGTGGGCAAACTTGCACAAATAAATAAAAATGACCAGAGCTATATGCGCACGTTTGCGTGAAAACCTGAAGCCACCGAGTACTCGGTGGAACCTTCACCGAGTACTCGAGATTTGAACGAAATAAACTTAATGAGTGGACCTCGTTTGACTTGGTTTGCACTCCAATATATCTTGGGACATATTTTATGCATATTATGATAGATTTCACTTCCTTTCTCATCAATTCACAAAAGGAAAAGATTTACTTGATGGTGAAGTAATTCGTATCCAAATATGACTTGATCAACCTCTATAAATTAAAGGGTTGAGTTCATAGTTCTGTATCTATCTATCTACCCTCCATATCCTTCATCTTACATCTTTTAAATGGGAGATTCTAGATCAGAGATCAGAGAATAAATAAATGAAATTGCGTGTCTCGGCAAAGGAGAAACAACGATCATGGAGGTAATGTCTACATCAACAATGGAGATCACCATAACCATGAGTGACTAAACGGGTATCTAGGGTTTTTAACAAAACCTTAGCCAAGTAATATAAGTTTTATTTATTTCAATTATATTAGGGGAAACTGAGGACACAAATGTGATGATTGTGTAGATGAGTGAACACATTTGATTTAACATGAGATTCTTTATTTATTCTATATCTTGTCTTAGCTTAAATGGATATTTTATCTTACTCAATCATGATTATTCAATATGGGCTAGAACTCGGATGCTTAACTCATGATTTTCTACACATTGGTGGTCATTAACATGCAATCTAGATTTAGATAGGCCATGCTAAGAGAAGATGATATAGGCATGTTTTTTATTTAATGTTTTAGGAGTAGTTGTAGAGTAGATGCATGCACTAATCATACTTTATTCGAAGATGGGTTGTAGACAAGTTGGATGAATTGTTCCTTTTTTGGGATTAGGGTTTGGCAATGTTGCAACCCTATATCTTATTCACATATGATGGATTGTCCTTTACAATTGGATGAATATAAGTCTATATTATGTGGTTAATGGTAACGTTAGAAATATCCTAGACTCTATCTCTATTATCTCTATCTCAATACTATCTTTATTTGTTTTATTTAATGGAGTTGTTTATTAGTTTATAATCAAAACCTAATTCAAATTATCTTAGCAATTCAAAAGTATTACTTTATTAGAATTTAGAGTACAACTAAGTCCTTGTGGATTCGATATACCCTATCATAAGTAGAATATACTACAGTTGATTCGTGCACTTGCGATAGGGAAAATTAGGTCAACTTTAAAGACTTATTTGCACACAACATTATTATTATTATTTATTACCCAAACCTAGTAGGCTAAACTTATCAAGGTTTGGCCAACTGATCATGCGACTACTTGTTCTTTAACATCATCATCTTTTTCTACTCCAAAAAGACCGTCAGATTTCCTACTGACTCCGTATCTAGCAAGCATTTCGGACTCATGTTGGAGCAAGTTGTTGCTCACATTATCAAACAGCTTCAAGACTTCGTCTACTGGCTTCAGTGTAAACTGACCTCCCACTACTGCATTTATCAATTTTTTGTGACTCTGACCTAGTCCAAGATAAAAGTTACGCACTATATCCTGCTCAAAAAATTTGTGATGGGGACAATTCCGTAAAATCTCATTGAATCTATCCCATGCATCATGAAATTGCTCACCGGGCAACTCTCTAAAGTAGGTAATTGTGTGCTACACCTCATGGGTTCTACCTATCGGAAAGTATTTTTCTAAAAATTTATCTTTTAGGTTTTCCCAATTGATTTTTATCTCCATATGCAAGTTAAAATACCATATTTTAGCTTTTTCTCTCAAAGAAAAGGGAAATAATCGTGCACGTAACGCATGAGTGCCTAGATTCTCAATTTTCGCAATCGAAGCCATCTCTATGAATTCATCAACATGTTGATATGGATCCTCATTTATGAGTCCATAAAATTTGGGCAACATGTTGATAACACTAGATTTGATCTCATAGTGTTTGACCCCCTCATCTTCTGGAAATTCGGCATACGATTCATGAGTGAAAGGTGCATAGTACCCCTTTAAAGACGTAGTTGGGGCTCATCGTGCAACTACATTGCAGTCAGCCATCCTCTCAAAATCCAACTTCCTTCGAAGCTCTTCTAGTCTTAGCTCTACAATTCTTACGAATTGTTTTTTCGATATTAGGATCAAAAGGTGCTAATTCAGTGTTGGGATCGAAAGGGGATTGCCAATCGCTCATACATAAGGAAATTTTTTTTTTTTGTGAAAATAAAACTAACTACTTCTAAACTATTCTAATTATTGACAGAAAATAAAGCTAAAATTATGTGTGAAATTAAGCTAAACTCAAACTCACAAGAGGTCCAACGACGCAATCTTCAGTACTCCGCTAATTCCCTTTGTCCTTTTCAGTGTACTCGTCAATCACCCAAATATTCCAACTTTAAGTACACTGCAATAATTCAATTATACTAAAGTACTAAAGTTAAGAATATTGCCAAGTCCCCAGCAGAGTGCCAAAAAATTGATGCACGGCAATAGGGGTTAAAAATAATGGTTAAGAATGAACCCTTATGATTATTCACTTTAGTAATCTAAAAGTATTGAATTATAGTTTTAAAAAAGGTTTAGATTTGTTTGAGATCTATAACTAACTAACTAAAAACAATATTTAAATTGTGATTGTGATTCAGAGTGGAGAAAAACTAGAGTTTTCATGCTCTACCACTAACCGCATAATATAGTTATCTACTTACTAAATTGCAAGAGGGAGATCCATCACCGTGAATCAGATCATACCGTAAATAGTCAAATACGTCCCAAAAAGAATATTATCCACCGGATTCGCTACAACTCATCTCCGGACAGAGTGTGACTTGCATATGCCATTTACTTTATTCTAATATACTCCTATAACATGAAATTAAACTAAAACATGTCTATATTACCTCGCCGAGGCATGACCTGCGTAAATCTAGGGCTTCAAGTGTTAAGCACCATTGTGTAGAAACTAAGGTATGTTGGAGAACACCAGATACACATGATTGATTGAGATAATGCATTCATTCAATCTAAGACAAGAATAGAATAAATATAAAATCCATTATAATAAATAACTACGGTATCTGTTCTACACAATCATCACAGGTGTGGTCTTCAGTTTCCCCTTGTTACAATTGAAACAAATAAATAACTACTTTACTTTGATAGGGTTTTGCTAGAAAACCCTAGATACTGGTTTAGTTGCTCATGGTGGAAGGAGACTACATCGTTGATGTAGAAATGCCCTCCATGATTTTCATTTATGGATCTCTAGGCTCTGAATGGCTTCTTTCTTCAAAATATGTAAATCTCCAGAGATAGTGAAAATGATGTAATTGAAAGCTCCTTAGATCTGAATCAGACCTTGGTATTTGTAGAAGAAGTTGAGAAGAGTCCTACTTGTATTACACTTGTCCTACAAGGAGTAGGATTCCTCTTTGATGTGTTTTTTTCTCAATTCTGAGTCATAACCCTTCAATCTGATGTAAATACACCTTATCCACGTACTTAGAGATGTTAGTTTCGAACAGTAAGTCATTCCAAGTCAAAAGGATCAATTCGGGTCAAACTAGGTTTTTTGGCCGAATATGTAATTTTCAGTTTTTTCTGCAGACATGTCTCACTCTTTTGATCATAACTGGAGCTACATAACTTGGATTGAGGATTACATTTTTTTGTTGGAAAGATGATTTCAAGCTCTTGAGTTTAGGCTCAAGAATTACTCTATTTGGACTTGTCTAGACCTATGCTTGGCCCCTACACTTGATAGTAGCGTTGTAGCTACGCTTGGGCGTAGGGCATTTTCCTTATGCGTAGCTCAAGCGTAGTTTTAATGATTCTAGCCACTTTTAGCTATTGTATGCATAGCTCAAGCGTAGCAAAATTCATGAAAACCATTTTTTTTAATTATTGCTTCTTTAGAATCCTTTCGACTCAGTTGGTATGTTTTTCGAAGTTTCGACTCCAAAAAATATCATTTTTTGCCCTCCAGGAGACACTTTTTGCTTGCAAACTCTTCTTTTGCTCTCTTATTGGATAGACACAAGCACATCCTTGGTTAATTCACCAAAGTTAGCTCATTTTCTTCATTAAGCTCCTGAAACACGCTTAGATATGCAAACCGTATAAAAATACCAAATAATGGAATGATAAAACGTAACAATAGCGAGTTAGGGGCCTAAAATGAAAAATATTCGGCACCTATCATCGAGTGTAGAATGAAAAATTAGGAGCTATTGTAAGTCCCATCTTCATAGAGTCTATATAAATTTTGATTCATAGTGTATCGATCCCAGATTGTATCCATGATTTTTACTTGGAGCATTTTCCAAGGTTTTCCACATAAAAATCTGTATGTCATTTTATTGCTTTTAAATTCTGCAATTATATTGTGTTGTGATAACTTTGGTTATGATTTGTAATAACGTGCGAACCATCCCAACCTGATTTCACATTACCGATCGATCAGTGGTATTGCGATTGATCGATAGACTAAATGACAAAGAAACGTGAGCGAACCCTAAGTGGCACTCTAGCGATCAATCAGTGGTAATACGCGATCGATTGGTGGGTTAACAGTGTTTTTATTATACCTTGCAATAATAACCTCACTTCATAATTTTTGGGATTACAATCGTACCCTACGTATCACAATATTGATTTTAGGATATAACCAATTGATAATCCACAAGATAAATTCTTTTTGTATAGAAAAATCTTTTTAATAAAAAATATATTATTTTTATTAAGACAAAAATATATTTAATAAAAATTTGTTATTTTTATTAAGACAAAAATATTTTAATTAAAAAATTAGTATTTTATTAAAACTTTATTTTCAATAAAAAATTATTTTATCTCTGATTAATATAATTATTCTAGAATTTGTTTTAATGACCTATTTATTCTAATTAAAATTAAATATTCTGCAAATAATTTTAATTGGTCATTAAATTTATAAAAAACCTATTCACCACTCTCTAAGCTTATTTTAATTATTTTCTAGGTAATTTCAATTGGTATCAGAGCGTGGTTTCCCCAATTTAGGTTAACGACCTAGGATTAGATCTTGAACTTAGAATATGGACGTACATAGTGAAGGAGGGTCCGTGTAACGCCCCGTGTTTTCCTTTCTCTTTTTTGGAATTCTTTTCCAAATGTTAACATTTTTTGACGTCACTTATTCATGACATCTTGTGTATTATCGGTACGTGTAAATTTTTCGCGTTTAAGTTTCGGACTTAACGGGACGATTTCATGAACTTTCGTTTCCGGCTTCGGGATTTATTGTTCGTTGACGACTACGTGGGTTCGTGCAATGTTTTCTTATTGGGGCTTTGATAATCGTGTTGCGTTCCCGAAAGTGTTACCCTAGTTTATTGTATACGTTCCAGATTAGCACTTACGTGAATTACTTGTTGTATTTTCATTTTGTAATTAATAAAAATTATTGGAAACGATTTCGGGAAAGAAATGACCGAAGGATAAATGAGTATTTTTCATATTTAGAGCACTTAGTGAAAAGTGTAGAGATTTAGCTAAGTGTTGGGGGATGAATGGCATAGTAGTAATTAGAGAGGATGACAAGGGGTAGGAGGGTAATTAAGAGGCTTGATGGCACTCTTGTAATTAACCCTAAGTTGAGAATAATTTGGTCATTTCCCACTTTTCAAGTGGTGTCTCATTCCTAGCCCTTGATCTTATTCTCCCATCTTTATTCTTAACCCTTAGATCATAAGGCCTTGTTTGGTTGGCACTTAAATGCAATAATCCATTATTGTTGGTCTTCCACTTAGCAAGACTTCTTGTCAACCCTTGGATGGTTAATTCATTCCCATATTTATTCTAAGCCCTTGGATGATAATGCCTTGTTTGGAAAATTAATGGGTTTTGTGTGTGGAGTAATAAGTCTTCCAATGGCAAGACTTATTCCTAGCCTTTGGATCCATTTTTTCCCTATCTTTGTTTTGGGCCATTGGATGGTGAGAGGGGTGAGTGGTAAATCTCTACACTTGTGTGGGTGTAGTTGTATTTCATTTGGCAAGACTTCATCATTTCCTCTCCATTTTTTCTCATATTCTCCATCTTGCTTCTTCTTTACTTAAAGGTGGATTTGATCACCCTAAGTTGGGAGTTTGGTGTGGCCATTAACATGGAAGATTGTAACACCCCGTGTTATTATCCTTTTTACTGAAATTATTCTCGATTTAATTTCGGTTATGACGTCACTTGTTCATGACGTTCATGTTATCTTTGGTATTTTGATACCTGTAAATTTTTCGCGTTTAGTTTTAAAGTCGACTGGACGACATTACGTGAATTCTTATTCTCGACTACGCGATATCGTTCAACGTTTAATGATTAGTGTTTCGATTGGATGACGACACATCGTAATTGGTCGGGCGTTAGTGTTCCGACGTTTGGGTTTCTACCCCAGTATATTTTATTGGGCGTCCCGTTATTATTTCGGGTTTGCGAGATTACGTTTTGGGGTTCCCGGTATTTTTCGGGATTTATTGTATATATATATATTTAATTATATATATATATAGTTTTGGGGTCATTTCGCAATTACGGATACTTGAAGGGTCAGTTTCGCAATTATGGACATTTAGAGGGTTGCTTTTGCAATTAGGGCATATATGTGTATATGTATATACAGGTCTGCTGAGCTCCTTCTCCTACACGACACCACTCCCATTTCTCTTCATTTCTTCTTCGTTTCTTCTCCACGACTGAAGCAGCTCCCTACTTCTCCATCTTCGGTCGCCGGTCATGGCGCGAGAGAGAGAGAGAGAGAGGAGCGGCTGGAGAGAGAGACCTCGGGTTGTTCTCCATGGCAGACGCGGCTGCGCAGCTGGAGCAAGGGCACGGCGGCGGTCGGTGACAGCATGGTGGTCGTCGGTTGGGCCAGGCGGCGGCGCGGGAGGCTGTGGTGGCGTAGGGTGGCGCTGGACAGAGCTGGGCTCGCGCAGGGGAGACGCGCGTGGGCAGGGGCGATCCGGCTGGGCTTCGGCCAATTTTTCGGCGACCTTCCGGTGATCGGTTTGAGCCGATTTTCGGTGAGTAGCTTCGTCTCTACCATGTATTCGTTATATATTAATTTCGTGAATTTAGGATGAACGATTTGCCCGAAAATCGCATTTATAGGTTATAGTTTTCGTTTGGGGTATTTTAGATTTAACCCAATTATTTAACCTATTGTTAACGGGCTTCGTATATATCGTATAGGTTATCGAGGCGGACATTTTGATATATTTGAAATATTTTTCGAACGACTTTGGTCGGTGGGCGTTATATTCGGGCGCCGGTACTGTTCACGGTGGGCCCGAAACGGCTGTTCTGTAAGCGTAATCTCAGGTGGGAAATTTTATTTCTCACTCCGCATTATTGAAGTAGTTTAGGGGTGCAAAACCCTTATTTAATTTAATATAGATATATTAAATCGTTAATTTAAATATCTATAATTCGTTTAGAATCGGAATTGGACTTAGGAATTAATTTAAGAAAATTAATTAAATTATTTCCTATGTAATTAAATAATTTCATATATGAATCGAATAGGAATAGATGGCTTAGAATTTCCCTTGAGAATTAAATGAGTTAGTAGAGATTCGTGGATACTTAGACGTTGTGCTAGGTTCCTTTGCGATACGTGAATTAATTGCTTTAATTTATTTTAAAGGCATGATAAGGGAATTGAAATATTTTCTAAAGAATTAAAGAAAATATATATTTTGAAGACATGAATTGTATATGAATTTGTTTTCATATGATTTACATGCTTTATTGTATTTTAAAGCATGTAAGGAGATTATGAGATTATGTTGATAGTACCATGTGGGTAATTGCTTAAATATGATGCACTATATATTTATGTTGAGTACAGGGGTATGTATCCTGTAGGGACGGTTTTGTGTCGGATTGTATCCGTTAACCTGTGATGGGCGCCGTGTGAATTATATATGAATATTGTACATAAATATGATGCATTACATATTTATATTGAGGCATGATTGTCATTTAGACCTGGATGCATATTGAGTTGATATATGTGGGTTGTGAAATCATGTGGGGATGTCTTTGTGTCGAATCGTCGCAACAACTGGCCAGGTAAAGGTGTCTCCCACCTATGGAACTAAAAAGCCAGAAGGTGATATAGGGTTGGTTGCTGCCCCATCGTGGTGGTATGCGCCACTCTCGGGTCCTGAGTATATTGCAGGAAAAGGTGTCTCCCACCTACGGAATTTGGATATAGGGTTGGTTGCTGCCCCATCGTGGTGGTATGCGCCGCTCTCGCAGGGGAGTCGCAAGTAGGGCTCTCGTGCAACCGTCTTCCTTGTTGAAAGTGTAGTGTCAAAAACACTTGGGAATGATCGGTGCGGTACTCTTTCTCCTTGTAAATGGGTGGAGTGCGTATTCGTTAACCACGTGATGTGGGCAAAGGGTGGTGTATGAGTCACATTGTATTTGCATGGCATTTATGTGATTTCATTTGACATGTATACGTGATATTATTACATGTGATGTTGGAGCAGGTTTAATATGTGTTATTATTGCCTGTTGGATTTTGGAGCATGTTGTGTATGAATATTGCGAATTTAAATTCATATCTTTGTAAAATGCTCAGTTGATAATGATTAACGTGAAAGAAAATGATTACATGTGGTAATAAATCAAGTATAATGAAATGTTTATTTTATACTTGTGAGTATATATACTTTCGCACCCTTGGGGGAGGTTAAGTATATTCGTGTAGTAATCTCTTTGGGATGATTATGGTTAGTCGTGTGACTGTGTTGGAGATTGGAGATTAGAGATTGATTTTAGTATCAGTTATGAATTAGGGCCTTGGAGAAGGTGGGTGATGAGATTGTGAGTTGTAGTATGGACCTTTAGGTGTCTTTCACTTTTGAGGAATAGGCTATCAACTGTAGTTGAGATTTTGATTGGTGAGAAGAGGTTATGGTTGAGTGACTTTATTAAGTACTCGAGGTACTGTAGTTTGATAGACTTGGTTCTAGTGCTTAGTCCCTTCCCTTAAGCATTCCTGGTACTGTGTTTTGTACACTAGTACGTGGTCGTTGACTTGTATGTCATTCCTTGAGTTGTCGGCTACGGTGTGGTGCCGAACCTCTTCCTCGTGGTGTCATTTGAATTGGTGGAGTTGGAACGGATGGTTGTCTTCCGTGAGTCCAACGTGTTGCTCTTCCTTTACTGTTCTCTCGGACATTACAGGAATTCATAGAGTTGTGTTTCTCTTATTTGACTGTCATTTCGAAAACGGTGTTTTCTAAACTCTTTGTATTTAAAAGGAAAAACTCGTTTTCGCCTACCCCCGTAGCAACTAAAAGTTTTAACACTTTATAAAATGATCTTAGGATCTTCTTTAAACAAAGATTTTATCTTCTAAAAGTCGATGATGGCAACTGACGGAGACCGGGGGCAAGACGGTCATTTTTACTATGTGGTTTCTTAAAAGGAAAACTATTTTATTACTTTTCTTGGGATTCTGAGATTTCGAGACCTCTTTCTCAATATCTCATCCTGTAGAGTTTCGAAAGGTGTTCCATTGTTTCCTATCATTTCTAACTCTCGGGTATGAGGCTTGGTGTTGTTCAGTGCACACATATAGTGTTGCCCTTCCTTTCTTCTTGGTTTTTGACGTCACTACATAGGTGACTCGAGTTGTTCCACATGTTGTGGGCATGGATACCGAGTGGATTGGGTTCCTTGTCCAAGTGTTCTCCTTAAACACTTGTGGTGTTTTAACCTTGACATTGTTGTCTCGGTTATCTGTTGGTTTAGCATTGGGAAGTCTTTTCCTTTGCTTTGTTTCGGTGACCATTGGGTGGTCGTTCTTGTGAGTTGAGTTCGCGTATTCTTAGTGATTTGATTGGTGGTTTTCCCTCGCCTACAGTGAGAGCGTTAGTGATGTGATTGACCCTATCGATGATAGTATTATGAGGTCGATGTGATTTATGGTATGGTGATATGATTGAGGTGATCTAGCCTTTGAGAGGTAGATTTTCCTTAGGAATGGGATGAGGTTTGTATTATATATATATATATATATTGTACATTTACAATATATATATATATATATATATATAGACGATGATTGTGTTAGTACGCAAGGACGTGAGTACTTTTCCTCCTGTGTTCTCGGGGAGTGAGTTATGAGTATTCCTTGGTACTATTGGTGGATTTTGATCCTTGTGGATGTTAGAGGTGAGTGTGATTCCCTCTGTTTAGATTTTCTGGTTAGCGTTGTGAGCGCTGGATGATTGGTTAGATTTGACCTTAGTGTCGTGTACCTAGTGTACGTTGGTGAGAGTAGTGTAGACTACTGGTGTTGGGTACTTGGAGTACGAATTTTAGAGACTCATGTTGTGCATTTATATATATATATATACGTGTAGATATATATATATATATATATATATATATATATATATTCCCTATATACTTATGTATACTCGTTTACGATAGTATATGAGCGTGTGACTTGGGTTTGCGTGGATGAGACTAGTTGGGCTATATTTATATCTTATTAGACGGTTTAGCTTTACCTAAACTATCAGAGGATGTGGTAGTTAGGATATCTTTTCCCACTGAGCTTATTTGCTCACGGAGGGAATTTCATTTGCCCCCCTGGTATTCCACGCCAGGTTGTAGGAATTATACGGCTATGGGCAGGATGCAGTGCAACGGCAGCTTCTTTTGTTTCCTTGTTACAGGTTTTGGAGTTGCGTTGGGTGATGCGGTTACGGTTGCAGCGCGACTGGGTTTGGGGACGGTAGTATTCTTCTTTCAGCTTCTTTACCCATTGTTATGGGATTATCATGTATTTCTTTTGGGAGCCAGTCTGTTGGCATATCCCTGTTGATGTATCTTTTACTTCCTGTATTTATTCTTTCAGGAGATTATTGTATTTATTCTGCACAGCTAGGTGCTTTACTGTATTTTTATTCGAGCATTTGTGGCTCTGTTAATGTTAGAGGGTTTGGAGGGGTTTTGGTTTCTTTCCACTACCTCGGCCCTATTAGGATTGATGAATGTGGGACTTGGAAGCCATTGTGATTATTGAATTGCTTTGGGCAGGTTATTGTGTTGTGGTTGTGTATCCGGATGTTCCATTTACAAATGGAACTCTGCCGGATTTTCATTAGATTCCGCTGCTTTGTTTATTATTCATTTGGGTATGAAATATACCGTTCCATCATTATTCCATACGTTTTCATGGCTAATGATATCTTAGTTGGTTGCTCATCATAATGATCACATCCTGGATCCCTTGGATATCCCAGTTTGGGAGTCTTAGGAATTTAGGGACGTGTCAGCATGGTATTAGAGCATTTTACCCTTTTGTGGGTGTTTGATGACCTTCAGTCATTGGTTTTCATTTGTTTTTCGTTTCTTTTTACTTCCGCATTCACTCCCTTAGCTCTTAGGCTCGGGTTTCGGAGTCCTAGGAATTTGGGGCGTGACAAAGATGTTCATGGTGCTCTTGTCTTTGGTTTGAGCCAATGATTGGTAAGTGTTTTTCCTTCCTTGTGTATTTTCCATTCAAACCCTAGTTTAGGATTTCTTGTTAAAACCACTTAGTAATTCTTGTTTCCCTTTTGTGTTGGATCTTGATTCATGGTTAGGGGGCTATGGTGAAGATTTCCACCAGTTTGCTCCTTGGATTTCGGTTGGGGAAGAGCTAAGATTTCATGGGCCTTGTTTGGTAGTGGTTTGTTCTTTTCTCTTCAAGAGGTAGGGAAAAACTTCTTAACCATCTCATCTTGTGATTGTGTAGTAGGGTGAATTGGATTCTAGGATTCCTAGCCTTAAATTAAATTGCTAAGTGTATCCTTGAATTGTGGAATTAGGGTTTTGACATGTTTATGTTAATTAAATATTGTGTATGGAGTACTTGTAATGATATTGAATAGGATTATGAAGCATGCTATTGGGTGGTTGTTCTTGAGATTTCCAAGACTAAAATGTGCTTGTATGCCTATATATGTGTATGTATGTGGGTATAGTTATGTATATGTGTAAGTGTAGTTATACATATGTGTATGTGGGTGTTAGGAAGGTAGCCTTAGAATGAGATTAGGCTAGCTCGTTTGGGTAGCACTTTTGAGGTTATGCTATGTGATTGGTGTAACTAGGCATCTCAACTTGGAGTGACTATCTTGTTTTCCTTTTGTGAATGATATTTGCTATGTTGGGAATTGATGTTAGGTTGAGGTGTGATTCATGAAAACTTGCTTGAATTGAGCTAATAACATGTTTAAGGAATGAAAATATTATCCTTGTGTATTAAAGGAAAACTTGATGATTTGGAGCATTAATGTTGCATGAAAAAGGCATTCTTGTTGATTATTGGTTTAAATGAAAGTTAAAAGCATGTTGAATGGTGAAAAACATTCATGTTGACATTGTGGGAATGTTGTTGATTAATATGATGAAATACATATTTATGTTGTTGCATGGACTATTGAGACATATTGCATATAGGTTCACCTTTTGTAGAGAGAATTCAATTGGTGTGGTCTACGTCCGTTTGTGTATTGTGCGTGAGTAGACTCGTTTTGGTTCGTTGTAACAACTGGCCAGGGGGTGCTTCAGGCTCCTACAAAACTAATCTTCCGAGAAATGCAGACGGTAGGGGGAGGACTTGTCCAAATCCTATGTCCATGATCGCGTCGTGTTTGACATTTTCCTTGTTAAAAGTGTAAGTGTCAAAAGCAATTGGGAAGAACGGTACGATAAATCTACCTTCATTCTTGAGCATGTATCCTCAAAAAGTAAATGGTTAGAGAATGATCCTGTTGACCCTTAGAGTAAGGTGGTGTGGTAGCGTGAGTACCATGAGGTGTGTGAGTCACATTGTATTTAAGATTGCTAATATGTGATTTATGTTGACATATGTATCATGATATTACACTATGTGATTGAGGAACATGTTTAATCTGAATTTTGATGTATATAATTCATTTTTTATTAAAATGCTCAAGTGAAATTGAAGGATGTGAAAGTATGAATTGCATGCCTTGTTTAAAGTATAATGTGAGATAAATACCTATACTTGTGGTTATGTGCTTATAAACCTTAGGGGGGTGATACGAGTCTGTTTAAGGACTTTCTTGTGATAAGTAAAGTTGGTTGTGGCTATTGAGTTGAATGTGAGTTGAAGCCTTGAGAAGGTGGGTGATGGCTTCGAGATATAGTTGGTGTAGCAACGTGGTGTAAATTGTGATATTGATATTTCGGTTGTGATAGATGAGGTTATGAATAAACCGAGTCAATTGTGTATTGATGGAAAATGGATTTTGTTAGAAACCTAAGTGATGTGGTTTTGAATGTGGAATTGAGGTTTGAAAGAATTGGAAGAGGTTTTGATTTGAAACTAGTTGATTCTGTGGCAATGGCCACTAGGTTCCCTTTAGTGATCTGAATGAATGGAATGTCATCGGAGTTGTGGTCATTCTCGGTTAAGTCGTTATAGGGTTTATGAGTTTGAATGTGGAGCGAAGTGTGGTTGGGTTAGTGCCTTGTGTATAGTCACTTGCCCTTTCCTTCGAATTGCTTTTGAACTTCGGTTCTTTATTCATTTGCTCCATTTGAGCGTCTACAAATACGCTTTGGTTTTTCCGTTGGTTTCGGTTGTTTCCTGAAAATGGATTTTTCATAAGACTTGTATTTGAGTCAATTCGGTCTTTAAGTGAAAACCTCGTTTTCACCTACCCCCATGATGCCGACAAAAACTATGACTTTTGAAATGGTTTTAAAGTCATGAAATAAAATATTTTGGCCTTTGGAGGTCGGTGGTGTACAAAACGAAAACTGAGGGCAAAACGGTTAGTTTTACGGATTTTTAAGAAAGTGTTTTCGATAAAACTTAAATCGAGATTAAATGATATTTTTCTCATTTCTAAAGTTCTTAAATGAGTTGAGGCCTTTGTCTCTTGTTTCATAAGTGTTTACAATAGTTTCGGGTCATTTTTTCATTTTTCTAGACCTGTGTAGTCGACTAAGCCATTCCTATAGTCGACTGGACCTTTAAAATACCATTTATTGCAAATTTTTGGTGAGTTTCGACTGGACCTTTGGTGTAGTTGACTACAGCCTCTTGCATAGTCGATTGGGTAATTCAGCCCTATTTTGACTGTTTTCAGAAATTCATTTCTCTCACCTCGTAACTCGAATTGAGGTTCCATTTATTCCTATGGCTTGTGCTAGGTACAAAATTTGTAGATAAAAGTTAAAATAATTTATTTAAACTTGAAATGACTATTTTATCCTTGGTGAAAGAGGGGTACTTCAGCTTTCCGTTTATATCGGCGTTGTCCAATACTGTTTTCAAAAAGGCATATCTCTCGCCTCGTAGCTTTGATGGAGGTCCCATTTATTTCAAGGGCCTGAAATATGTCCAAATATTTGATATAAAGTTTAAAACCATTTATTTTCATTTGAAATGACCATTTTGCCCTTGGGCGAACATGTGACCTTTGAGTGGTCAGTGTGATGGATTATTCAATCCTTTTCACTTCTTTTCATTATTCGGCAACCTTTGTGACTTCCATTAGGTTGAATTGAATGTTTTACCCCTGTGTTTGGTTTACGGATGTCGGTAGTGATATTTGAGGTGATTGACAATATGAGTTGATACTGATTTGAGGTTTTGGAGCTCGGTATGTCTGGGGCCTAGAAAGTGTGAGTGTTATCTTTCTTGGAGTGTAATGAATAGGAGTGTTTCTCTCGTGTTTTGGTGATAGATGTTGTGTTTATTGTCAGTGTGGGACTAGCGGGTACGAGTCGTAGTGATCTATGTAGTGGTCTATACTACGTGACTTGTATTATTGTATATATCTTTATACATATATATACGTGTATATATATATAGGTGTGTGTTATTATATGTTTTCGTGTTGTGGTTTCACTATGTACTAGTTGCCCTATTTGTTGATGCATAGTAGATGACTGGGGGGATGTGTTTCAGGGATCTCGTATTGGCGTGATTGTCATGTGGGATATTTGACTGACCTAGTATAGATGCATGTACACGGGTTGGTTTTCACTCGACTTGAATGGTCGTAGGATGTGACAGTTACGATTCCTTTCTCCTACGGGGCTTCGATAAGCTCACCCTGGCGTCCCAAATGCCAGTTTGCAGGAAAGGTTTCGGCTATGAACAACTTGGAGTGCAGGATGGCTTATGGCACGAATCCTGTTGTAGGAATTGGGATATTCGTACATAGAGTTGTTCATTTTATTTTCTTTTACTTGTCCCCTGTATTGGGACTGTTGTTGTATTTTCATGGGAGCCAGTTTGTTGGCATATTCCTTCCTTGTATTCGCGTCATTGCATCGTTATATAGATGTATTCTTTTGGCACCTCGATGTGCCTTGTGTATCATTTGGCTAGCTTCCGCTTTATTTGTGTATGGAATTATTATTATTAATAATATTCCATTCGGTTTATGGTAATGATATTCTTAGAATTGGCCGCTCATTTGATGGATCATGACCCGGATTCCTCGGATGTCCCAGTTCGGGAGTCTTTGGAAATTTGGGGCATGACAGTCCGTGTCTAGGTCCCCTTTATTTGATGGCTCAAATCATATGTATTGGAAAGCTAGGATGAGAGCATTCTTGAAATCTATAAATGAGATAGCGTGGCTTGCTGTAGAGGTAGGATACTCACCTCCCACTGTGACAGACGAGACTACTAATAAATCTAAAGTTAAACCATCAAACGAGTGCTAGTTGGAACTCTAAAGATTTAAATGTTTTATACAATATTGTGACCGCGAGTGAGTTTAAGAGAATTTCCACGTGCAAAATTACCAAAGAAGCTTGGGATATTCTCTAAGTAACTCATGAAGGGACTTCAAAATTTAAACAATCGAAACTTCAAATGTTAAACTCCCATTTTAAACAGATTAAAATGGAAGAGGATGAAGACTATGCTGACTTTGAGGCTTGACTAATTAACATAGTAACGGGCTGTTACAATCTAGGTGAGCCGATTCTTGAGTCTACCATAGTGAAAAAGATTCTTAGGTCTTTACCTAAACGTTTTTGTTCTAAGGTTACTATCATCTCGGAAATAATGAGTTTTATAGAAATTAAACTTGAAGAATTGGCTGGGAACCTAAAATCTTATGATATGGAGATGTTAAAAAATCCCCTAAGAAGTCTAGTAATGCAAAAGAGAAGAGCATAACGTTTAAAACCACTAAGGAGGATCCTACCGAGTCTGATGGAGAAAGTGAGTTAAATCTGAATGATATTGGAATGTTTGCTAAAAAATTAAACAAATTTATAAAGGCTAATTGTAACACCCCGCTCCAACATTTGGTATGATATTGTCCGCTCTGGGCCCAGCCCGCACAGTTTTGCTTTCGGACTCCTCCCAAAAGGCCTCATACCAATTGGAGACAACACTACACATATAAGTACATCCCATACCTCTACCCGGGCGATGTGGGATATCACAATCACCCCCCTTGGGACCCAACATCCTCGCTGGCAACCCACGGGTGATGTGCATGCTCCCACACTTAATTCCGGCATGGCTCTGGCTCTGATACCAATTGTAACACCCCGCTCCAACACTTGGTATGATATTGTCCGCTCTGGGCCCAACCCTCACGGTTTTGCTCTTGGGCTTCTCCCAAAAGGCCTCATACTAGTTGGAGACAATACTGCATTTATAAGCACATCCCAGACCTCTACCCGAGCGATGTGGGACATCACAATCACCCCCCCTTGGGACCCAGCGTCCTCGCTGGCAACCCACGGGTGATTGTGATGTCCCACATCGCCCGGGTAGAGGTATGGGATGTACTTATATGTGTAGTGTTGTCTCCAATTGGTATGAGGCCTTTTGAGCAGGAGCCCAAGAGCAAAACCGTGCGGGATAGGCCCAGAGCGGACAATATCATACCAAGTATTGGAGCGGGGTGTTCCACTAATAATAATAAAAGGAATGGAAAAAGATAAAATTTTGGGGATAAATTAAGTGAGTCTAGAAAAAGAAGAACCCCAATCTCAGAATGACAAGTCTTGACTTAAAAAGAAGAACCCTCAATGTTTTGAGTGTTAAGGGTATGATCACTTGGCAGCGGAATGTGCAAATAATTTAAAAAGGACAAAAGGCTTAACTGTCACTTGGGATGATGAATCCGATAATGGACCAGCTAGTGATTTGATAAACTTAGAGGTAGGTGGTGGGTCTGAGAACTACACTGTGTTCGCTGCATAAAGTAAGGAGGTTGAAGAAGTTGCTACAAGATAGGCGATGTCTGGAGATAAAAATTCTGAGGGTGATGAAGATTGTGATGACTCTTTTCAAGCTTCCTAAGATGAATTACTTGATAATCTTACACAACTTAACAAACATCATAAACAACTAGTGGCTAAAAGTCTTAGCATGGACAAAGAATTACATTCTTTAAAAGAGTAATTAGTCACTACTTCCAAAACCCTAAATCTCCTGCAAAACCAAAAGGTTCAATTATCTAAAAAATTGACTAAGTTTAAACAAGAAAAGTATCAGGCTTTGAAGAATGTAGATGATCTTCAAAAGGTAGTATCCATTCTAAAATCTGAATTATTGACAAATCTACCAAGATAAGGATTTGGAAAAAGAATTGAAAGATGCTAACTCAACTATTCATAAATGGTCTAATGGAACACTTAAGCTTGATCATATGTTGAGTATGGGAAAATCAACAGGAAATATAAAGGGGTTAGGGTTCATTGAAACTATTAGTGCTTCAAGTATAGTTCCCAAAACAACCTTTGTAAAAGCTTCCCAAATAGCATCCAGTTCCTTTCAAGTAAATCATGATATAAAAAATATTCATTCTAGTAGGAAACTAGTTAGTCAATCTTGTAACAGAAAACCTATTGAGAATAACCCTCTCTTTACTTCTAGATATAATAAGGGTTTTGATAGGTGCTGAATGTTGTCCATTCTAGGCCCCTAACTCGGTATTGTTATGTCTTACTATTCCATTACTTGGTATTTTTATGCGGTTTTAATGTCTAAGCATGTTTCAGGAGTTGAATGAAGAAAACGAGCTAACTTTGGTGAATTAGCCAAAGTTATTCTTTTTTATTCTTTTTTTTTTTTTGAAAAAAAAAGTATTATTTTTAGAATTCATGAAAGAAAATAATTCATATTATATATATCAGAAAAGCGAGTCTAATTCTATTTCAGCGTGGTTAGTCCAAAACAGTAGGTAATGGAGATCATTAATTACATTAAAAATGAAATTAGCCAATTTTGCGACTCAAGTTGATTCAGATTATTCCAACGTTTGATTACTTATTTGTTTGCCGCACAAAAAAACTTTTTGAATTTCCGGTAGAAATAGATTTCCCTAATGAAAAGGCTTTTACCGCTGCCCAATATCCCTTCTTTTTCCACATATTTTTGCGAATACGCTTTTTTGATATAGAAGTACGTTTTTTTGGAACTGCCATTTTAAAATTAGGAGATTGCTCATTGTTATAGTTGGATGTGAAAGACATCTATTGTTCAAAACGAGTTGTTCTTTACTATTCATTATCTATTTATTGTCTAGATAATATTCCCTTCATAAAAAAGAAATGTGGATATGTGAAAATCGTATAAAATATTCCTAGAAATAAAATAAAAAATGGCTATTCCCTACAATATCTGGAAGAAAGAATAATTTGTACTGATTGGTATCTTCATTTATCATTCTTTCTCATTCAAATCTAGATCTGTGGAATCCGCTATATCATAATCATAGAAATGAAATTGGTTGAAGTTTATAAAATCCAACCTCTGTTTCTGTCTATTTTCTGCGTTCTATATTTCAATTTCATTTACATGTAATTGTAATAAAATACAGTAAAAGGTTTAAGAAACCATACTGAAAAAATGAAAAAACTTTCATCTTTTTTTTTTATTAATTGGTCAAGCTCGAGGAAAGAGTAGTCTTAATTTCAAATTAGAATGAGACTGGTAATTAATCTGTTAAAAGAAACATGACACAATAAAATATATTTTTTTAATAATTTTAGATTTTATATAAAGTATTTTATATAAAGTAATTAAAGTAATGGACCGTGTTTGCTATAAAAAAATGTCTTTTATTGGACTGGGAAATGATCAATCAATACTACAACATGATTTTCAATAAACTAACTACAACGGTGAGTTCATATTTCATTAGGCCAGGTTGTTGATTTTAGTTGATCCTATGATTCATATCAGAATCAAATACTTTTTTTGTGTAATTCTTTTTCCTTGCTCTATGGGATATAAATTGGATTAATAATAATCCAAATTATAAGTTTTTCTATTTTCATAAATGAATAACTAAGTATTCACCTTTTACTAGTAATTTATTTGACCAATTCTCATTTTTTGATTTGAATATTTGAAGTATTTGGGCAAGACTCAGAATAAGTAAGAATAAAAAATTATAAAATTTTCTTTAAGTTTTAAGTTAGTGCATATCTTTATTTTTTTTATTGACTCCTTTCGAAAAAGGTAAGATCTGTCGAATCGGAAATAATTAATTACTTTTTATTTTTTATGGAACATACATATCAATATGCGTGAATCATACCCTTGATTCCACTTCCAATTCCTATGTTAATAGGAGTGGGGCTTCTTCTTTTTCCGACGGCAACCAAAAATCTTCGTCGTATGTGGGCTTTTCCTAGTGTTCTATTGTTAAGTATAGTCATGATTATTTCAATCAATTTATCTATTCAACAAATAAATACCAGGTCCATCTATCAATATGTATGGTCTTGGATCATCAATAATGATTTTTCTTTAGAATTGGGCTACTTTATTGATCCACTTACTTCTATTATGTCAATATTAATTACTAGTGTTGGAATTATGGTTCTTATTTATAGTGATAATTATATGTCTCATGATCAAGGATATTTGAGATTTTTTGCTTATATGAGTTTTTTCAGTACTTCCATGTTGGGATTAGTTACTAGTTCTAATTTGATCCAAATTTATATTTTTTGGGAATTGGTTGGAATGTGTTCGTATTTATTAATAGGATTTTGGTTCACACGACCTGTTGCAGCAAATGCTTGTCAAAAAGCATTTGTAACTAATCGTGTAGGGGATTTTGGTTTATTATTAGGAATTTTGGGTTTTTATTGGATAACAGGTAATTTCGAATTTTGGGTTTTTATTGGATAACAGGTAGTTTCGAATTTCGGGATTTATTCGAAATAGTCAATAACTTGATTTATAAAAATGAGGTCCATTTTTTATTCATTACTCTATGCGCCCTTCTAGTATTTGCCGGCGCAGTTGCTAAATCTGCGCAATTCCCCCTTCATGTATGGTTACCTGATGCCATGGAAGGGCCTACTCCTATTTCAGCTCTTATACATGCTGCTACTATGGTAGCGGCGGGAATTTTTCTTGTAGCTCGGTTTCTTCCTCTTTTCATAGTCATACCTTACATACTAAATATAATATCTTTGATAGGTATAATAACAGTATTATTAGGAGCTACTTTAGCTCTTGCTCAAAAAGACATTAAGAGGGGTTTAGCCTATTCTACAATGTCTCAGTTGGGTTATATGATGTTAGCTCTAGGTATGGGGTCTTATCGAACTGCGTTATTTCATTTGATTACTCATGCGTATTCGAAAGCATTATTGTTTTTAGGATCCGGATATGTTATTCATTCAATGGAAACTATTGTTGGATATTCTCCAGATAAAAGTCAGAATATGGTTCTTATGGGGAAACTATTCTTTGAACAAAACATGTACCAATTACAAAAATATCTTTTTTATTAGGCACACTTTCTCTTTGTGGTATTCCACCTCTTGCTTGTTTTTGGTCAAAAGATGAAATTCTTAATGATAGTTGGTTGTATTCACCAATTTTTGCAATAATAACTTGGTCTACAGCAGGATTAACCGCATTTTATATGTTTCGGATCTATTTACTTACTTCTGAGGGTCATTTAACTGCCCATTTTCTAAATTATAGTGGCAAAAAAAATACCCCGTTCTATTCAATATCTTTATGGGGCAAAATAGGCCCGAAAACAATAAAAAAAAAAATCGCTTATTAACTTTATTAACAATGAATAATAATGAAAGTGCTTCTTTTTTTTCAAAGAAGATATATCGAATTGATGAGAATATAAGAAAGATAACACGACCCTTTATTACTATTACTCATTTTTGCAATAAGAACACCTATTCATATCCTTATGAGTCGGACAATACTATGTTATTCCCTCTGTTTGTATTGGTCCTATTCACTTTGTTCGTTGGATCCATAGGAATTCCTTTCAATCAAGAAGGAATTCATTTGGATATATTATCAAAATGGTTAAATCCGGCTATAAACCTTTTACATCAAAATTCTAATGATTTGGTGGATTGGTATGAATTTGTGAAAGGTGTCATTTTTTCAGTCAGTATAGCTTATTTTGGAATTTTTATAGCATCATTTTTATATAAACCTGTTTATTCATCTTTGCAAAATTTGGACTTAATTAATTCATTTGTTAAAACGGGTCCTAAGAGAACTCTTTGGGACAAAATAATAAATGGGATATATGATTGGTCATATAATCGCGGTTACATAGATGATTTTTATGCAACATTTTTAACTGGAGGTATAAGAGGATTGACCGAATTAATTAATTTTTTTGATAAACGAATAATTGATGAATTACGAATGGAGTTGGTATTATGAGTTTCTTTGTAGGAGAAGGCATCAAATATATAGGGGGGGGGGGTCGTATTTCTTCTTATATCTTCTTGTATTCCTTGTATGTATCAATCTTTTTATTAATTTACTATTTTTTGAATCTATAAGCAAAAATTTATTTATTTATTTTTTTTATTGAATTTTCTTTATTTTCAAGTATTTTTAACTTCGAATTTTATTGATTCTCATCCAGATAAAAAGTCTCAGAAATGAAATTGAATTATTTTTTATTTTGCTAGCATCTTTCTTTAAAGTGGAATTAGGAAATTGGAATTTGTGGAATTCATGTGGAATTCGCCCGTTGTTATTTCTTTTCCATCACTTTGGCATGTATAAAAAAAATATTGTGACATTTATTCTTACAGCCTTTTCAAAGTGTTGGTTTTTTATATACCGCAATGGTCGATTCCATCGGTTATAGTCGAAAAGAAGAATCACAAGCGATTTTTCAAACCAGAAGAAAGGATTATTTTCTTCTATAGAATTTTCTTTCATTTCGGAAGCTGTTTCTATTTCTACATCTGTTTCTTCCGCACTTTCCCTCCTTTCTTCCGTTTTTGAGGTTTCTTTCAGTTTCTTAGTAAGAATGGGTGAGGGTATTCTGCCTAAATAGTAGACACAGGTAATAAATAAGAGAATACTAAAGATCTGAGCCATAGAATTTCTCAATTCTGATACAAGTTACTTATTAGATCGAATAAGTACATTCGATCTAATAGAATGATTTTGCCGTATCCAGACTAATACCAATCCAGTGCTTATGTCTACCCGAAAAGAGAGTAAAAGAGGAGTTTTCAAGCAAAAAGTGCATCCTGAAGGGCAAAAACAACAATTTTCAAAGCCGAAACTTCGGGAAACATACTAACGGAGTAAAAGGGGTTCAAATGGAAGAAAGATTGGAAAATTTTATTTTCATGGTTTTTGCTACGCCTACGCCTATGGCTGGAGGGCTTATGCCCATGCCTACGCCTAGGCGTAGGCCTATCTATGCATGCCTACGCCTAGGCATAGGGGGTGGGCATAGGCATCAACTGGCAATTTTACAGAATCCTAGTCCCGATCCGATTCAACTTCCTTTGACTTGTATTCGACTTCTACACTTCCAAACACATGTATAAGGTGTATTTACATCAAATTAAAGGATTTTGGCTCAGAATTGAAGAGAAACGCATCAAAGAGGAATCCTACTCCACGTATGACAAGTCTAATATAATCAGGACTCTTCTCAACTTCTTCTATAAATACCAAGGTTTGATACAGATCTGGGAAGCTTCTAATTACATATTTTCAGAGCACTATCTCTAGAGATTTACCTTTTGTGAAGAAGAGAGACATTTAGATCTTAGAGATCCGGAGCAGACGATCATGGAGGGCATTTCTACATCAACGATGCAGTCTCCCACCACCATGAGCAACTAAACCGGTATCTAGGGTTTTCTAGCAAAGCCCTAGCCAAGTAATGTAGTTTATTTATTTGTTTCAATTGTAACGAGGGGAAACTGAAGACCACACCTGTGATGATTGTATAGATGAGAGACCATAGGTATTTAATATAAGGGGTTTTATATTTGTTTTCCTCTTGTCTTAAATTGAATGAATGCATTATCCCAATCAATCATCTTTATCTGATGTTCTCTAGCATATCATGGTTTTCTACACAATGGTGTTTAACACTCGAAACATTAGGTTTACACAGGTCATGCCTCGACGAGGTTATATAGACATGCTTTAGTTTAATTTCATGTTATAGGAGTATATTAGAGTAAAGTAAATGGCATGCACTAATCACATTATGTTCGGAGATGAGTTATAGCAAATCCGGTTGACAATATTTGTTTTGGGATATATTCTACTATTTGCGGTATAATCTAATTTACGGGTGATGGATCGCCGCCTTACAATTGATCAAGTAAATAGCTATATTATGCGGTTAGTGGAGTATGAAAATCCTTGTTTTTATCTCTACAGTTCTTGTTTTAATCTATCTTTACTTGCTTTATTAGTTAATTAATTAATAAATCACAAACAATCAATCATACTTCTATATCAATTCAAGAGCATTACTTCACGAGAGTTCAGAATACGACATAGTCCCTTGGATTCGATAACCTTTCTCAAGCTGAACTGTAGTGACCGTGAATATATATTTTTTGTTTTATTATTAATTTTCTTGTTAAAAGATTTGTAAATAAAATATTATCGTAATTAAAATTTATTAACTTTATATATATATTGTAATATATATATATATATATATATTATACACACACACACACCATCGACACAAACACACGTGCATACATCAGTCTTCTTCTTCTCCTCTTTCCTGACCCAAACCCATGTTCTTCATCTTCCTATCTTCATCGCGCGGACAAAAAGAGAGAGAGAGGCGCGCGCGAGAGAGAAGCGGGAACCTGATCGAGAGGAGGGGGATTTTCGCGAAGGGTGGAGGTCGCGCTAGTGGTGGAGGGCATCGCAAGCCAGAGGCTGTAGTGGCACCAGTGAAGGGATCGTATCCTTAGGCCGAGAACGGGTGTAACACCCCGTGTTATTTTCCTTTTTCCTGAAATTATATTTAATTTAATTTTGGTTATGACGTCACTAGTTCATGACGTCCTAGTTATTCTTGATATTTCACATGTAAATTTTTCGCGTTTACTTTTAAAGTCGACTGGATGACTTTACGGTTTCTCTTTGACGACTACGCGCGTTCTTGTTATCGACTAAGCGGTATCGTTTCGACATTTAATGTTTAGTGCTTCGACTGGATAATGACGCATTTTAATTGGATCAGGCCCGTTAAGTGTTTCGACGTTTGGGTTTCTACCCAGGTGTATTTATTTCGAACTATTCTATTTAATTGGTGTCCCGTGTAATTACCAGTTTGCGTAATCACACTTGGGGGTTGGTCCGTAATAAATTTGGATTTATTATACCTATATAGATTATTTCAAATGACTATATAGAGTTGGAGTTATTTCATAATTTTGGATGAATAAAGGGTTAGTTGTGCAATTAGGTCATATATATGTATATGTATATACAAGTCTGCATCCATCTTCTCCTACATGATACAGTTTCATTCTTCTTTTCTTCTTCTCTGCAACCGAAGCAGCTCCTTCTTCTCCATCTTCAGTCGTCGGTTGAGAGAGAGAGAGAGGGAGAGAGATAACCGGAGGGAGAGAGGAGTCGGCTGGAGCGGCGACACATTGCTGGTGGTTGTCGATGACCTAGAGCAGCGGCTGGCTATAGACGACGACGACGGTCGATGAGCTGGGTGGTCGCGCACGGTGGCGCAAGGGCATTGACTAGGCCGTGATAGGCTGAGCGTGGTGGTTCAAACCAGAATCGTGTTCGGTTGGACTGAGTTGGGTCGACTCAATGGCGAGTCGGGCTCAGTTTGGGCTGATGTTTGGAGGATAGCTCGGCCTCGGTACCGTGTACGTTATATCCGAAATTGGTGCGAAACCGTTGAGCGGTTTGCTGGGAATTTTAAATTTTTGGTATGATTTTCAGTTTTAATTTTTGTAGATTTGTTCAAATTTAATTATCAATTGCTAACGAGTTTCAACTATATTGAATAGGACAGTAAGGCGGTCGTTTCGACATATTCGAAATATTTTTCGGACGACTTTGGGCGGCGAACACTATTCACGACCGGTACTGTTCACGGCGGGACTGTTCTATAAGCGTATAATAGCTGGGAAATTATATTTCTCACTATATATCATTGAAGTAGTTTGGGGTGTGCAAACCTTTAATTATCTTAATATAAATATATTAAATTCTTAATTTAAATATCTATAATTTGCTTAGAATCGAAATTGGACTTAGGGATTAATTTAATAAAATTAATTAAATTATTTCCTATGTAATTAAATAATTTCCTATCTGAATCGAATAGGAATAGACAGCTTAGAAATTCCCTTGAGAATTTAATGGGCTAGAGAATTTTGTAAACGTTGAATGCGAGAAACTTAGACGTTATGCTAGGTCCCTCTCATTATACGTGGATTATCTGTTTAAATTATTTTAAAGACATGATAAGGGAAATTGAATATTTTCTTAAAGAATTAAAGAAAATATATTGTTTAAAACATGAATCTATTTTCTCATGATTTAAATGCTTTGTTGTATTTTAAAAGCATATTAAAAATAAATTTTGAGATTTATATTATCATGTAGATATTTACATAAATATGATGCATTACATATTTATGTTGAGGCCCGGGATGCATATTGAAAATGTCGTGTAGTGTCAAATCACGATGTTGATATATGTAGGTTGTGTAATCAAGTATGGGAGTGTCTTTGTATCAAATCATCACAACAACTGGCCAGGAGGTATCACGCCTACGGAACTAAAAAGCCGGAAAATGTGAGTTAGGAGTCCAGGTAGAGGCTCATTTTCTTGACTTTTGTAGTCATGGCGTACGGAGTCGAAAGTTGGGCTCTCGTGCAACCGTCTTCTTTGTTGAAGTGATAGAGAGAAAAATCACTTGGGAATAGTCGGTGTGGTAACTCTACAATACTTGATGAGCTTGCATCCTCAAAAGTAAGTCGACAGAGTATGTATCCGTTACCCTTGGGAAGGGTGTGGTTTTGTATGAGTATCACGGGAAATGTCGAGTCACATTTCACTGCATATTATTTATGTGATCTCATTTGACATGTATATGTGCTATTATTACATGTGGTGTTGGAGCATGTTATTTATGAATATTGCGAATAAATTCATATTTTATAAAATGCTCAGTTGAAAGTGATAAATGCGAAAACATGAATTAAATGAGAAAATTGTTAAAGTATAAATGAAAACTGTATCTTTATACTTGTTGTATACTTTAGTATCCTTGGGAGAGGTTATGTGTATTGGCATAGTGATCTATATGGCTAGTTGAGGCTAGTGGAGACCGTAGAGTTGATTTTAAGGTTGAGGCCTTAGAGAAGGCGGTTAACTGTCTTGTGATTGTGGTTAGTAGTCTTGTGATTGTGGTCAGTAGGTTTGTGATTGTGGTCAGTAGGTTTGTGATTGTGGTCAGTTGT
Organism: Cornus suecica; assembly: GCA_963922005.1. Lineage (NCBI taxonomy): Eukaryota > Viridiplantae > Streptophyta > Magnoliopsida > Cornales > Cornaceae > Cornus > Cornus suecica. The sequence continues at coordinate 41,193,329 of OY998242.1, forward strand.
GTGACCTTGTTAGAGATTTGAGGTCCGAGATTGATTTTAGTATCAGTTATGAATTGGGGCCTTCGAGAAGGCGGGTGATGAGATTGTGAGTTGTAGCATGGATCTTTAGGTGTCTTTCACCTTTTGAGGAATGAGTTATCAACTGTAGTTGAGAGTTTGATTGGCGAGAAGAGATTATGGTTGAGTGACTTTATTAAGTACTTGAGGTACTGTAGCTTGACAGGCTTGGTTCTAGTGCTTAGTTCAATCCCTTAAGCATTCCTTGTACTGTGTTTTGTACGCTAGTACGTAGTCGTTGACTTGTATGTCATTCCTTGAGTCATTGGTTACGGCGTGGTGCCGAACTTCTTCCTCGTGGTGTCATTGATTTTGTGGAGTTAGAAACGGATGGTTGTAGTCCGTGAGTCCAACGTGTTGTTCTTCCTTTACTGTTCTCTTGGATATTATAGGAATCCTTGTAGTTGTGTTCATTCTTGTTTGGCTATTTTTCGAAAACGGTGTTTTTTTTGTTATAAAATAAACTCTTTGTATTTAAAAGGAAAAACCCATTTTCGCCTACTCCCGTAGTAATGAAAAGTTTTAGTACTTTATAAAAGATCTTGGGATCTTCTTTAAAAAGATTTTTAACTTCTAAAAGCCGGTGATGGCAACTGACGGAGACCGGGGGCAAAACGGTCATTTTTACTATGTGGTTTCTTAAAGGAAAACTATTTTATTACTTTTCTTGGGATTCTGAGATTTCGAGACTTCTTTCTCAATATCTCATCCTGTAGAGTTTTGAAAGGTGTTCCATTGTTTCACCTTTGCTTCCTATCATTTCTAAGTCTCGGGTATGAGGTTTGGTGTTGTTCAGGGCACACATATAGTGTCGCCCTTTTCTTTCTTCTTGGTTTTTGAGGTCACCACTTAGGTGATTCGAGTTGTTCCACATGTTAGGGGCATGGATACCGAGTGGATTGGGTTCCTTGTCCAGGTGTTCTTCCTAAACATTTGTGGTGTTGTAACCTTGATATTGTTGTCTCGGTTATCTGTTGGTTTAGCATTGAAAAGTCTTTTCCTTCGCTTTGCTTTGGTGACCCTGAGGTGGTCGTTCTGGTGAGTTGAGTTCGTGTACTCTTAGTGATTTGGTTGAGTGGTTTCCCTCACCTATAGTGAGAGTGTTAGTGATGTGATTGACCCTATCGATGATAGTATTATGAGGTCGATACGATTTATGGTATGGTGATATGATTGAGGTGATCTAGCCTTCGAGAGGTAGATTTTCCTTAGGTACGGGATGAGGTTTGTAATATGTATATATTGTACATATATATATATATAGATGATGATTGAGTTAGTACGCAAGGACGTGAGTGTTTTTCCTCATGTGTTCTCGGGGAGTGACTTATGAGTATTCCTTGGTACTAGTGGTGGATTTTATCCTTGTGGATATTAGAGGTGAGTGTGTTTCTCCTCTATTTAGATTTCTGGTTAGCGTCATGAGTGCTTGAGAACTTGTTAGATTTGGCCTGGGTGTCATGTACCTAGTGTACGTTGGTAAGAATAGTGTAGACTACAGGTATGGGTTCTCGGAGTACGAGTCTTAGTCGTACCGTATAGGATCTTGTTGTGTGTTTATATATATATTTATATATATATATATATTCCCGATACATATATATATATATATATATATATATATATATATATACTCGTTTATGGTAGCTTATGAGCGCGTGCCTTGGGTTTGCATGGATGGGATTTGTGGGCTATATATATATCTTGTTAGATAGTAAGCATTACCTAAACTGCCAGAGAATGTGGTAGTTAGAGTATCTTTTCCCACTAAGCTTATTTGCTCACGGATGGAATTTCATTTGCCCCCTGGTATTCCACGCCAGGTTGTAGGAAATATACGACTATGGGCAGGATGCAGTGCAATGACAATTTTCTTTTGTTTCCTGGTTACAGGTTTGGAGTTGCATTGGGTGATGCGGTTACGGATGCAACATGACTGGTTTTGGGGACGGTAGTTGTCTTCTGTTAGCTTCCTTACCCATGTTTTGTGGGATTGTCATTTATTTCTTTTGGGAGGCAGTCTGTTGGCATATCCCTATCGGTGTATCATTTATTTCCTGTATTTATTCTTTCAGGATGTTATTGTATCTATTATGTACAGCTAGGCATTTTTCTGTATTCTTATTCGAGCATTTGTGGCTCTGTTAATGTTAGAGGGTTTGGAGGGGTTTTGGTTTCTTTCCACTACCTCGGTCCTAGTAGGATTGATGAATGTGGGGCTTGGAAGCCATTATTATTATCAACCGTTATTGGCAGGTCTTTGTGTTGTGGTTGGTTGTCCGGATGTTCCATTTACAAACGGAACTCTGCCGGATTTTTGTTAGATTCCGCTGCTTAGTTTTGCCATTCATTTGGGTATGGAATATATCATTCCTATCATTAATCCATACGTTTTCATGGTTAATGATATCTTAGTTGGTCATTCGTATTAAGGATCACATCCTGGATTCCTTGGATGTCCCAGTTCGGGAGTATTGGGGATTTAGGAGCGTGCCAGTTGGTATCAAATGATACTATTGAGTTCTAGTATTCTATTTGGCATGGAGTATAGTTTTCATTGTTATTCCATGTATTTCCTTTGTTATTGTTGACTCTAGTGGTCGCTTGACTTACGTCACCCTTTGGAGATTCGCTGATTCTCTAGATTAGAGATTCGGGAATTTTAGGGGCGCGACAGCATGGTATTAGAGCATTTTTACCCTTTTGTGGGTGTTTGTTGACTGAATGTCGTTGGTTCTCATTTATTTTTACTTCCGCATTGACTCCCTTAGCTCTTAGGCTCGGGTTTCGGAGTCCTAGGAATTCGGGGCGTGACAGCGGGGGTGGGGTTGCGACGACAACAACAGGTTCAGCAACGGGGGAGGCAACCAGTTTGGTCGGGGGTTGTCGATCCATGCTTTGTTTTACTTATTTTTTGGAGGTTTTATGGGTGGTCACCGTGTGCACGACATATCCGAATTTGGGACGATTTTGTTGAACGGTTTGGCGTAGATCGCGTTTTCAAGATGTGAGTTGATTTTTCATTTTGTGTCAATTTGCGTGCCTTAACGTGTAAAGATTTTAAATCGTATTTTAGTATGTTGTTCTAGGGGTCATGTCGATTGTTTTGGCGCATCGTAGGGTCCGATTGGATTAACGGTGTGAAAACCTATTTTTTGGGATTACGGTTCGGGAACCGATGATAGTTCGTTGCTATTTTTGTGCACGCTTCTAGAGGTAGGGAAACTGTTGTTTAATTTCATGAGTTCACGCACCGTGGGGCATGTGAAATTATAGTTGTATTATTTGGGAATTTCGGTGGCTTGAAAATTTATTTCAATGTATGTAAATTAAAAGGGGATGAAAACACCATGATTAAATGATTAATTGAAAAATAAATAAATAAATTAAATTAATTGATAAAATAAAGAAATAAATTAAATATGGATTATTGAGAGTTTGACGTGTTTTGTGCTTATGTGATTTATTAAAGCATGTTGCGTACTTAAGAAATTAATTATATTATTTGAAAGGTGAATAAATAATAAGTTGGTATTATTGGAAACGAATGATAGGATGACGTGTTACATTCCTATGTGATTTTACTCGAGCATGCCATCAGTGTATTAAATTAAATTGATTATGAAGATCATGCCTGTATGCTTAGGATTCTAGCGATAACATGATATTATTATTATAAGTCATATTCATCTCATGAGCATGTAGTCAGTAGGAGAGTAGAGAACATGATTGCATTGAACACCGGACGTCGGGTTACGACCATCCTGGTGTAGGGGCTATGGGGTACGGAGATTCTGCCTTTTCCTAGGACTTCAGGTTACGGACATCTTAGATGAGTCATGTACGCAATTGGTCATACAAGATGTGACTGCAGGGTAGCAAAGAGAGCTACGCCTGGGATTTGGTTTTTGCATTACGTTAGGGATTACGGGGTACAGAAATGTCCGTTTGTTCCTAGGACTCCGGGTTACGGATATCCTAGATGATTCACATACAGGATGATGACTGCAGGTTAGTAGTTGGTTGTATATGATGACTACAGGGTAGCAGAGAGAGCTACACCCGAGACTCGTGCTTGGAAATATAGGTAGACATGGACATGCATCACATTCTCACATCATTTCATGATATCAGTTGGTTGAGACGTTGTATATGTATAAACTTCTACGATTCTCTTACTGTTGTTATAGCTGGACTGATGAGTATTCAGGGTATCGAGTTATGGATCTCACGGGTATGTAGATCGAGACTAGATGTATATTTTATCTTTATTCCCGGATGGGATCCAATTTTGGTTTTGGGAAGAACCAGTTAGTCTCGCCAGTTAGGGCAGAGACAAAGGGCGTTTCCCTGTTAAGCATTGTGATCTCATTCTCTTTGTGTTTATTATTTTCAGGTTATGTGATCGAATAGGGTCGGATATGATTGTTGTGATGCTATTGGCATATTGGGACCTACCATTATATTTTGTTGTTCATGTCATGTTTAGGGCTAGTTTGCGTTTACTTTGCCCTTTTTGTTTAATGTATTATTCTTTTGGCACCTACGGGTGTAGTGGTTTGTATCTATTGCCAGGTTGGAACGTACTTCATTTGTGTTGGGTATTATCATGTATATTTTAGAATGTGCGTATGTTGTAGGGCTTGGAGGGGTGGCGATTTTGTTGTGCCGTCGATCCCGGTCCTATGTGATATGTTTGGGATGGGTTTTTCCTATTGTTTAAGATATATATATTGAATTACAGGGTGTATGGAGTGGACCTTATCCACCAGGGGTTTTTTGTACATACCGAACTTTGCTCGATTTTTGTTAGATTTTCCAGGTGGCGCTTCAGTGATCCTAGACTCTAGTACGGGAGGTCCTATGGAATTTGGGGCATTAGATGAACTATACTACAATACGATTCGTGCACTTGCGATTGGTAAAACTAGGTCATTGTAAAGGTCCATTTTTAAACACTATTTTTAACCCTAGTTTGATCGCATCAGGTTTTAATAATAACTTTCAAAGGTTTATTCCTGATAAGTGTCAAATATTATATATTTAAACCCCTTAATTTACATATTTTAGTTCTATAGTGATATCTTTTATTCATGTTTTATGATATTTTTGTGTTTATCTAATTTTCTAGGTCTTCATGAAGAATTCAATCAATTCCATGCAAATTGGGTCATCAACTATGCATGAAATATATTCATCCTGACTACCCTTTACTTAAATGCCTATAAATAATTATGTGTTTTGATTCATGAAATGGAATTGGTACCATTGGAAATTTGATTCAAAGACCTTCAATTTGAGCACAAGAATGACCTTATTTCGATTTGAAATGAAGGCGTTATGGCAGTTGCAAGTCAGCTTCAAAACTGCAGAATTGTACAGAAATCAATACGGGTTCGGGTTTACCAAAGGATGATGTGAATTTTACATTTTCTTGAAGATTTACCACATTCATTGGATTATGATTTTACAAGAGTAAATCTGATCCATTTCAAGAAACAAAGACACATGGAAGAAACAAAGGCACATGTGAAAAAAAGACAATGGGGTGGAAATTAATGAATATTCAAATAAAAAGAAATCCAATTTCTCTTTTCTAGTTGTCATTTGATTCCATATTTTCCCTATAAATAAAGGTAGTCTTTCCTTTGTAAGAGATGAAGAATAGGAGTGAAGAGAAACATAATGATTTATATATTTGTAATGGAAGAGTAATTCTCTAGCTAAGGCTAGGGAATGAATTTAAAATGAAGAACCAAGTGTTTGCATATCCAAGTATTTAATGCTTCAAGGTTAGTATTATTGATAATATATGAATCTAATAATTTTTATTCAATGATTCTTTGCCTCTTTATGCCATGTATATTGAGTTCTTTGAATCAATGAATACACTTAGGTAATTACATCTAAGATTAATTATGCCATACAATGATATAAGTAATGCTCAACCCACTTTATGTGGTGTTCTTTATTTCTTATGATCTTACATAAGTATAATGAATACTTTGAATGTAATTACATCTTTATAGTTCACAATTCTTATGATTCATATGTAATTAATAATACTACTTATTTAATGGGATTTACTAGATCATTAGTATGTTTATTATTATTGCTAATATAGGCGTGATTTGTAGAGTTGCTTCATTAGCGACCACTTTCTTGCCATAGCATTTATAATGAACATATAATGATTCTATTAGTTAACTTATATAATTCATTTAGTATGTTAATTATTTATTGCTTATAGACATGATTTGGAGAGTTGCGTTGTTAGTATGGATTATCCTACCAAGCGACCCCTTTCTTGCCATGCAAATATAATTAACATATGATGATTGTATTGGTTAATTTTTATTACTTATTTGGATATGTGGTACACTTGGTTTCGACATTGTAAAGGAATTCTCAATGCCTTAGTATTTAATTTAATTCAAGAAAACAACCAAAATCAATCAATCAAATCAATTCAAGGACAAAAATAAAATTCATTTTTCATACATCTTTTCGACTCTCCCTGAGGTTCGACACTTGGACTCACCAAGACTATATTATAACTTGACTACCTATACTTGGGTATTGTAACGTGGAACACATTTCTAGACACGTCAATTCCTATATGTCATCATTATTGAGTTAAAGGTCACATTCGACCCATGTGCTTAAAGTTAAGAAGAAAAACTTTAAAATCCACGAAGAAACCAACCACTCATAAAGGACCCAATGTTGAAAATCAAATTAGGGTATTAAGTGAAGAGGTAAATCATTTGTTAAAGTTGGCAAATAGAATTCCGAAATTAAAGCAAGCATGGGTTAGTAAAGGTGAGATACATTGCTTTATTGTTCACACTGCTCTTAGAGCATGTGACTCTACTGTTTGGTATTTAGATAGTTGATGCTCTAGGCACATGACTGGAGATAAGTCACTGCTTGGATTTTTTGAGGATTTTTATGGTGGGATTATTACTTTTGGTGATGTGAAAATTGCTAAAGTCATAGGAAAATGTACCGTTGTAGCTTCTGGTATGCCTAGATTGGAGAATGTGCTGTATGTTGAGGGCCTTAAAGCTAATATGCTTTATTTTAGCTAAATTTGTGATAATAACCATAATCTAAATTTCTCTCCTGATAAGTGTTATATTCTTGATTCTTCTGGAAATTGTGTTATGGAAGGTATGCAGTCACCTGACAACTATTATTGCATTGTTCTTAATCCTAAATTAGCTTGCAATAAAATTAAGCTTGATGAAATAGAGATTTGACACCAAAGAATGAGACACGTTAACTTTCGTGAATTAACTAAGATTACTAAAAGTGAAATTGTTAAAGGTGTTCCTAAGTTTGGGTATGGCAAAGGTCTTATGTGTGATCTGTGTCAAAAAGGAAACTAGACTAGATGTCAAGACATAAAGACTAATACCATAGGTACTTCTAGACCCTTAGAATTATTGCATATTAACTTAATGGGACCTATTAAGACCTTGAACAAAGGGGGTAAGAGGTATATTTTTGTTATGGTTGATGACTACTTTAGATATACATGGGTTGGGTTTCTAAGTGAAAAGTTTGAAGCTGTTAAAAATTTTAGGAATATTTGCTTGAGAATTCAGACTGAGAAAAATTATCCCATTACTAAAGTAAGAAATGATCATGGAAAGGAGTTTGAAAATTCAGGGATTGACACTTTTTGTGATAAAAAATGAATAAAGCATGAATTGTTTGCACCACATACTCCACAACAAAATGGAGTTGTTGAGAGGAAGAATAGGGTTCTTCAGGAAATGGCTAATGTTATGCTACATGAAAGGAATGTTATGAGGAACTTTTGGGCCGAAGCGGTGAACACAGCTTGTTACACTTTAAACAAAGTCTATCTAAGGCTTGGCACCTTAAAAACTCCTTATGAAACCGAATATAAAATATTTCCAGGTTTTTGATGCAAAGTGTTATATTCTTAGGGATCGAGAGTCCATAGGAAAGTTCGACTCTAAGAGTGATGAGGGAATATTTTTAGATTATTTTTTGACAAGTAAGACCAATAGGGTTTTTAACCTTAGCACCAAACTATGATGAAATCTGCCAATGTGGTGGTTGATGACTTATGCATTGATGAGTCTTCTGCTTCTACAATGGAGGAAGATCATGAGCCATTCTTTGAGTTACAGCGTGATTTTCCAGATGTTGTTGTAGAGGAAAAATTGGATCATGGTGATATTCCTAGTCCTATAAGATATAATGAACCTTCAAATGATTTTCAGCCTACTCATGTTAAAGAACCATCTGCTAGGGTCAAGTTGAAAAATCTATTAAATAAAGTCATAGGATTAGTGGATAAGATGATGGTGACCCATAGGAAGGCTAGAAATGAAATTTCATGAGCCTGCTATTGATGAGACCAAAATATTTGATATTATGGGCGCTAATTTACCCTTTGTTAGTTTCTTTATTTTATTAATAAGATTTTTTTATCCGAGTTGCGTGTTTAAGCATGTTTCAGGGCCTTAACGCGAATTTGAGTTAATTTCGGGTTTTTAGCAAATATGCCTAATCCAGAAGGACATTTAGAAGATAAAAGCACTTAGTTCAGAGTAAAGTACAAGTCAGTGAAGCAGAGTACAAGCAGCTAAAGCACAAAATTGCAAAATAAATAAATATCTAAATTCAGGGACCACCGATCGATCGATGGACTCTCTGATCGATCAACAACACCGACATTCGAATACGTGCGAAAACACACTGACGAAATTATGACTCCTTATGCAAGTGTATTAAATGGCAGATTAGTCCATTCACAGCTTTTACTTGGTCCTTGATAGGTGTCAAATATAAGACATTTTGACCCCTTAACTCACTACAGTTACGTCTTTTCATTCCATTATTTGGTATTTTTATGTTGTTTGTGTGTTAAACCATGTTTCAGGAGCTTAATGAAGAAATGAAGCTAACTTTGGTGAATTAACCAAGTATATGTTCTTTTTATCCAAGAGGAGAGTCAAATAGGCATTTCGAGACAAAAAAATGGCTCATAGAGGGCAAAAATGGTATTTTCAAAACTCGTCATCTACAACAAAAACTCTCATTGAGTCAAGACGGTCATTTTGGCACGGTTGTGGAAAAAAGTGATTTCCATGAAAATACCTACGCCTACAGAAGCAAAAAGTGCTTAGAAAATGAAAAACTATGTTTGAGCTATGCATGACCCCTACGCCTGATCTAAGCCTAAGGCGTAGCTGGGGTACGCCTAAGGTATAGGTGCGGTAATTTCTGGTTAAAATGTCTGGTTTAGCCCATTTTTTATTCCAAGATGCATCGACAAATCTTCCATCTCAAAGTGTGTGCACCACACATCATATACATCAAAGAATAGGGTTTGAGTGATTGCTGGTTAAATTACCAAGAATGAAAACTTTTCACATTTATCTATATATACACGATCCTATATCAGTGTTGGGTTGATTCATAGAGCTTTACACATGTTCAACTTTAGAGCAGCCTCTGAACTCATATATCTTCACAAAAGAGAAGCCATATTCAGACCTAAAGATCTGGAGAAGAAAAGCATAGAGAGCGTTTCTACATCAACAATGCAATCACCTTCCACCATGGCCAACTAACTCAGTATCTAGGATTTTCTAGCAAAACCTAGCCAAGTAATGTAGTTTATCATTGTTTTAAATTGTAATGAGGGGAACCTATTGACCATACTGTGATGATTGTAGTAGATAAGAGATCGTTTTGATTTTCAATATAAAATTCTATACTTGTCCTAAATTCTTGTCTTAGATGGAATGAATATAGTATTTTACACAACCATGATTATTCAATATGGGCTGGAACTAGGATGCTTAATTTATGGTTTTTTACACAATCGTGGTAATAAAACTAGAAACCCTAGGTTGACACAGGCCATGCCTTGGCGATTTGAGATAAAAATGCTTTAGTTTATTTTTTTGCATTAAGAGTAGATTAGAGTAATTTAATTGGCATGTACTAGTCGGGTCAGTCATGAGATGGGTTATCGCAATCCGGTTGATGGTAATCCTTTTTGGGGTCGTATTTAGCTATTTGCGGTATAACCAGATTCACAATTTATGGATCGCCTTCTTATAATTGTTACATTGATGAACTATATTATGCGGTTAATGGCGGAGCGATGAAAACCATAGCTTCTCTCTCATCTCTATTACAAACCAGTTTAGTTTGCTTTCTAGATAATTTTAGTTAAAATAGATAATTTGGTCTTTGACCACCCAAACCAAACAACTTTGCAGAAATATAATTCAATGTTTTTGAACTATTAAAGTGAACAATCTAGTCTCTAAGGGATCAATATCCCTTACTCAAGTTGTTGCTATTCTACAATTGATACGTGCGCTTGCGTAGGGTAAAACCTAGCGTTATCATAAGAGGCTATTTTTAACAACTATTTTAGCACCCCTGATAGCACATCATGTTTTAAGCGTTGTTGCCGGGGATCAAGCATTGTTCATTAAAATAGGACTTAACGCTGTAATTTTAAATAATGCGGAGAGTGGTTACGCTTAACGAAGCATGAGGAGTGACGGGGGTTTAAAGCTGTAATTTTTGGCTAAGGTGTGAGCTACGCTTATGTAACGCCCTGCGTTTTCCTTTCTCCTTTCTGGAATTCTTTTCCAAGTGTTAACATTTTATGACATCACTTATTCATGACGTCTTGTGTAATCTTGGTACGTGTAATTTTTTCGCGTTTATGATTTGGACTTAGCAGGACAATTTTGTGAACTTTCGTTTTCGGCTTCGGGATTTATTGTTCGTTGACGACTACGTGATTTCGTGGCAACATCTTCTCGTTGGAGCTTCGGCAATCAATTCTAGAGACACTATACCATCTTCAACAAGACCACGAATGAAATGATGTCGAATATCTATATGTTTTGTCCTACAGTGTTGAATAAGATTTTTAGAAATATTTAATGCATTCGTGTTATTACATAACACAGTCATCGTGTCTTGAGAAAAACCATAATCCTGCAACATCTGACGCATCCACAAAACCTGAGTACAACAACTACCAACTGTTATATACTCAGCCTCAGCAGTGGAAAGAGAAACACAATTTTGCTTCTTGCTATGCCAAGCAACTAAGCAATTTCCAACATAAAAACACCATCCACTGGTACTTTTTCTATCATCAACATTACCAGCCCAATCAGCATCAGAGAAAGATGCGATATCAGTATTAGTACCCGATGGATACCACAGTCCGTAATTCACTGTCCCTTTAACATACTTGATAATCTTTTTCACAACAGTAATATGAGTCTCCTTAGGACTTGCCTGGTAACGTGCACACAAACCAACACTAAAAGTTATGTCATGTCGACTGATAGTCAAATACAACAAACTCCCAATCACATTCCCATAAAGTGTAGGATCGACATCTTTTCCTTTAATAACCAAGCTAAGCTTAATAGTTGTATTCATAGGAGTACGAGCATCCTTAGCCTTTTCCAAACTAAACTTCTTCACCAATTCCAAGGCATAACGAGTTTGAGAAACAAAAATCCCATCATTTAATTACCTAACTTGAAGCCCTAGAAAGAAGTTCAATTCACCAATGATGCTCATCTCAAATTCATGTTTCATTTGATCTCCAAAATAATGAGCAAACTTATCAGAAGTGGATCCAAACACAATGTCATCAACATAGATTTGAGCAACAACTGTATCACTCTCAATTTTCTGAATAAATAGTGTTTTGTCCACTCCCCCTCAAGTAAAACCTGTCCCCAACAAGTAATCAGTCAACCTTTCATGCCAAGCTCTAGGAGCTTGCTTTAGCTCGTACAAAGCCTTTTTCAGCCTATAAACATGATTTAGACAATAAGGATTTTCAAATCTTTTGGGTTGCTCCACATATACTTCCTCATGAAGAACACCATTAACAAATGCACTCTTCACATCCATCTGATACAACTTGAATCCAAGATGACAAGAAATAACAAACAAAATACGAATAGATTCAACCCTAGCCACTGGAGCAAAAGTCTCATCAAAATCAATACCCTCCATCTGAGTATATCCTTGAGCAACAAGCCTAGCCTTATTCCTAACCACTGTACCATTTTCATCTTTTTTATTCTTGAAAATCCACTTGGTACCAATCACATTTATCTCTTTCGGTGTAGGAACAAGATACCATACATCATTATTAACAAACTGCTAAAGTTCTTCTTGCATAACATTTATCCACACACTATCTTAAAGAGTTTCTTTGATATTTTTAGGTTCCAAAAAAGATGTACAACATGCATACGAAACCTCATTCCTAGCCTTTCTCCGTGTCACTATCATCTGATCAATAGAACCTATAACATTATCTAAATGATGGTACAACTTTACCCTTGCATATGGTTCCTTAGACGGTGTAGGCTGAACATCACCAATTGAATCATGTGATTCTGCACGACTTGAAGTATCATCACTAACCACATTGTCCTCTTTTTCAACCTCAGAAAAATCATTATCTAATATAAAGAATGGCTCACCATCTTCCTCTTCAGCAGATGTTGGGGACTCATCAATAAATGAGTCATCAACCACTACATTGGCAGATTCTATCATCATTTGAGCTATAAGGTTAAAAATCCTATATGCTCGACTAGTCAATGAATAACCCAAAAATATTCCTTTATCACTCTTAGATTCGAACTTTCCAATAGATTCACGATATCTAAGAATATAACATTTGGTTCCAAAAACTTTGAAATACTTTACATGGGTTTCTTGCCATTCCACAGTTCATAAAGAGTTTTTAAGGTGTCAGACCTAAGATAAACTTTATTCGAGGTATAACATGTTGTGTTCACCGCCTTGGCTAAAATATACCTAGGAACATTCCTACCCTGTAACATAACATTAGCCATTTCCTGAATAACCCTATTCTTCCTCTCAACTACTCCATTTTTTTGAGGAGTTTTAGGTGCTAAAAATTCATGTTTTATTCCTCTCTCTTCACAAAACACTTCAATTTCTAAATTTTCAAACTCTCTTCCATGATCACTCCTTACTCTAGAAATGGAACAATTCTTCTCAGTCTGAATTTTTAAACAAATTCTTTTAAAAATTTCAGGCGCTTCAGACTTTTCACTTAGAAATCCAACCCATGCAAATCTCGAATAATCATCCACCATGACAAAAATATACTTCTTTCCTCCTTTGCTCATAGTCCTAGTGGGACCCATTAGATCAATATGCAACAACTCTAAAGGTCTAGAAGTACCAATGACATTTGTCTTTTTGTGCTGACATCTAACTTGTTTACCCTTCTGACATGATCCACACACAACTCCTTTTGCATAACCAAGCTTAGGGACTTCCTAAATAATTTCACTCTTAGTATTTTTTGTTAATTCACGAAAATTAACATGTCTTATCCGTTGATGCCAGATTTTAACTTTATCAAGTTAAACTCTATTGCATAACAATTCAGAATTAAGGACAATGCAATGACAATTATCAGTTGAACGCATACCTTCCATTACGCAATTCCCAGAAGAGTCAATGATCGAACACTTATTAGGAGAAAAAGTGACATTATGATTGTTATCACATATCTGACTTATGCTCAACAAATTTTCTTTAAGACTCTCTACATAAAGCACATCTTCTAGTTTAGGTAGACCAGAAACCACAATAGTACATTTGCCTAGAACCTTCGACTTCTCTCCATCACCAAAAGTGACTATCCCACCATGACATTCCTCGAGAAATCCAAACAATGACTTATCTCCAGTCATATGCCTCGAACATCCACTATCCAAATACCAAGATGTAGACTTGCGTGCTCTAAGTGCAGTATGAACTACAAGACAGTGTAGCTCATTTTTTCTCACCCAAGTCTTCTTCATCTTCAAAGCTCTTTTTGTTAATCTTGACAAATTCTTCATTTCTTCATTCAGTATACGAATTTAATCTTGAACACGATCTTCATGTTGAACTCTTTGTTCCTTCACCAATTTCAGAGTCTTCCCTCTCAACTTCGAACACCTTGGTCGAATGTGACCACTGACACCACAGTGATGACAAATAGGAACAAACCTCCAGACTCTATCAGTTGGCTTCCTATGATATCTAGGGGTAAGAAAAGACTTATTTTCAACAGATCTGTTGACACAGAATTGAGCCCTAGGATTCCAATTTGAATTTACTTTTGAAGAACTCGATGCTACTTGGGAGGCTTTTACAAAGGTTGTTTTTGCACCAACATTTGAATTTTGCAATACTCTAACAAAACCTAGTCCCTTTGTATTTCCTGCGGACTTTCCTACACTTAACATATGATTAAGCTTAAGAGTTCCACTAGACAACTTCTGAATAGTTGAGTTAGCATCTTTCAGCTCTTTTTCCAAATTTTCAATCTTAGTAGATTTCTCAACCAATTATTTATTAAGACTGTCTACTAACTTCAAAGCCTCAGTTTTTTCAAGTTCAGACTTATTCAAATCCTCAATGAACTTGGCCTTTTGGGTCTGCAGAAGATTTAGAGTTTGAGAACTATTGGCTAATTCGTCTTTTAAATAATGCAATTTTTTGTCCAATTTAAGACTTTTAGTCAACAGTTTCAGGTAATTCTTGTAAAGTTGTGTAGTCTTAGCAACTAATTTATTATAAGAATCTTGAAGCGTTTCATCACAATCTTCATCACTCTTAGAACCTTCCTCTTCAGACATTGCCAAACTTGAAGCAACTTCGTTAACCTCCTTGTTTTGTACAACAAACATAGTGAAATTCTCATAATCATCTCCTACTTCTGATTATGTCGCATCACTAGCTGATCTATTGTTAGAGTCATCATCCCAACTAACAGTTAATCCTTTGGATTTCTTAAGAGTGTTTACACACTCTGCAGCTATATGACCATATCATTAACATTCAAAACATTTGGGTTTCTGCTTTTTAGGATCATACTTGTCCTTCCTAATTTGAGTCTTATTTCTATTTCTAGACTCACCCAACTTATCCCCAATTTTTTTCCCTGGCCATTCTATTTAGCCCTAACAAATTTGTTCAACCTCTTAGAAAACATGGCAATATCATTCAGACTCAACTCACTTTCTTCATCAAGTTCAACTTGATCCTCCCTAGTGGTTTTGAAATATATGCTCTTCTCTTTTGTGCCACTCACCTTTTTAGGACGATTTTTGAACATCTCCAACTCATAAGATTTTAAATTTCCAGCCAATTTTTCAACCTTAATTTCTTTAAGACTCATGACCTCAGAGATAACAGTGACCTTAGATCTAAAATGTTTAGGAAGAGACCTAAAGATTTTCTTTACTATAGTAGTCTCATGAATAGGCTCACCTATGCTATGACAACCTGTTACAATATCAGTTAACCTACCCTCAAAGTCTATGAATACCTCATCCTCCTCCATCTTCAGCTGTTCAAATTGAGAATTCAAAATTTAAAGCTTTAATTGTTTCACCTTCGATGTTCTTTCATGAGTGACTTGGAGAATTTCCAAAGCTTCCTTGGCAATTACGCACGTAGCAATCCTCTTGAACTCACTTAGAGTTACAACATTGTATAACACATTCAATGCCTTTGAGTTCCAATTCACGCTATTCGTCTCAGCAGCAGTCCACTCGCTTGACAATTTTGGTGTTGATTCATTGGTCGCGTCATCTTTCACAGTAGGAGGTGAATATCCTACTCCAACAGCATTCCATACTCTTTCATCTAAAGATTTTAAAAATGCTCTCATTCTCGCTTTCCAATATATGTAATTGGACCCATCAAACAAATGGGATCTAGATATGGAACCTCCTTCATGAGGCATCTCCATCGTCTAAGTTCACAAATTAACCCTAGGTAGCTAACCTA
The DNA here is from genome assembly GCA_963922005.1 of Cornus suecica. NCBI lineage: Eukaryota > Viridiplantae > Streptophyta > Magnoliopsida > Cornales > Cornaceae > Cornus > Cornus suecica. The sequence goes on from OY998242.1 coordinate 41,209,253, forward strand.
AATCGGGGCAACCATACTTTGACACCAATTGAAATTACATAAACGATGGTCAAAATAGTCTAGAGGGGGTGAATAGGCTTTTGTGGATTTATTGACAAATTAATATTTAATTTCGAAAAAATCAATTTTAATCCAATCACAAAACCCTAATTCTCAAACCATGTCATTCAAGTAATATCAAGCAAACATTAATATAGTGCAAAAAATAAAGCAAGAGATGATACAGAGAATTATACGTGGAAAAACTAAGGAAATGTTCCAAGGAAAAAAACCACGGGTACACTCAGGTATCGATGCACTATGAATCAACAAGTACAGACTCTATGAGAGTTTTAGACTTCCAATCACTCATGATATGCCTTCCTCTACTCACGGTCTGAAGCCCTTGAATCACTCGTACTTCATGAAGCACGCTTGCTCTGCCAGACACTATGAGAGACTCACAAATCATGCTTGATTTACCTCTCTACTCGCGGTCTGAAATCCTCAAATCGCTCCGTACTTGAACGGATCAAAACAACCTTGTTGCAATGGATGGTGTGATGATTTTTCAGCAATCACTCATCCAATCATGCATAAAGAACTTCGGTGTAGAAGCACGATTGGAGAACCTCAACATAAGAGAGAACACCAATATGTATGATCACTCCATAATCACCTCTTTGTGTGTTTCATTCTGTAGAAGAATATGAACTATAGAATATTGCAGAGCCCTCACCAAAAACCCTCTTGAAAAATTGTCATCAAAAACCGTAGCCTCTTATCTTGTAGAACATTGGTATTTATAGACCAATTCAAAGAAAACCCTAACCTTGCCCTTTTGTGTAATTTCACAATATGTTGATAAATCCTCTAAAATATGATGTAAATATATGTATACGCCTATATGTAGAGGTCTGAAGTCGTTGATCACTTAAAAACTCGAAGTAGGGACCAAACTAGAAAAAAGAAACAAATCATGCATAACAAGTGATCACGTGACCGAGCATTGGGACCTACGCTCGGGACCTACGCTTGGGCGTAGGTCTAGGGCGTAGGACCTATGCTTAGGCATAGGTCTAGGGCATAGTGTACCCTCCCAACTCTAAAACCACAACGTAGGTCAAAGCCAATTTGTCATGTTTCAGCCTCTGACAACGTAGGTATGTTGCATCTTTTGCAGTTTTTTCATATTTGAGCTAGACTTGTCATCTCGAACTCCTGATATTTTTGGTTGAAGTCATGATGTCTGGAAATGACATTTTTGCCCTCCGATGAAGTGACGATGTCTGGAAAAGATGATTTTGCCCTTCGATAGCCTTTTTTGCTTTGACACACTCCTTGACTTCTTTCTCGAGATAGAAACGAACATACTAACAACTCAATTGCAAATACACAAAATTCTCGACATGACAATTTAATCAACATGGTTATTGTTTAGAACATGCCAAACACAAATAATACTATAAATGTTCTTACAAGTAGACTTGTTTTGAATCATCGTAATAACTGGCGAGGGAGTGTTTCTCGCTCCTACAGAACTAATATTTCGAGAAACTGAGACGATAGGGGGAGGACTTGTCCAAATCCTATTGCACGACCGTGTCGTGTTTGATGTCTTCCTTGTTAAAAGTGTAAGTGTCAAAAGCACTTAGGAAGAACGGTACGATAAATCTACATTCGTTCATGAGCTTGTATCCTCAAAAGTGAATGGTTAGACAATGATCCAGTTGACCCTTAGAGTAGGGTGTGTGTGGTGTCGTGTGTACCATGAGGTGCATGAGTCACATTGCATTTGAGTTACTATTATTTGATTTATGTTGACATGTGGATCATGATATTATCCTATGTGGTTGAGGAGCATGTTTAATGTGGATTTCGAAATATATAATTCACATGTTATTAAAATGCTCAAGTGGAATTGGATAATGTGATAAGATGATTTGCATGCCTTATTTAAAAGCATAATATGATATTAATGCTTGTACTTGTTGATATGTACTTATATACCTTAGAGGGGGGATATAAGTTAGTTTTATGACTTTCTTGTGATAAGAGAAAGTCGGTGATGAGTCATAGCGTTGATTAACGTTGATTATGAATTGAAGTCTTAAGAAGGCGGGTAATAGTTTTGCGGTATAGTTAGCGTTGGTGTAGCAACGTGGCATCAATAGTGATGTTGATGTTTTGGTTGTGATAGATGAGGTTATGAATAAACTGAGTCAATTGTGTATTGATGGCCATTTGATATTGTTAGAAACCTAATAGATGTGGTTTCGAATGTGAAATTGAGGTTTGAAAGAATCGGAAGAGGTTTTGATTTGAAACTAGTTGGTTCTGTGGCAATGATCACTAGGTTCCCTTTAGCGATCTTAAGGATTGGAATGTCATTTGAGTTGTGGACATTCTTGAATAAGTCGTTATGGAGTTTATGGATTTGGATGTCGAACTAGGTATGGTTGGGTTAGAGTTAGTGCATTTACGTATAGTCACTTGTCATTTCCTTGAAGTTGCTTTTTAACTCCAGTTCTTCATTCATTTGCTCCATTTGAGCGTCTACAAATGCGTTTTGGTCTTTCCATTGGTGTTTCGGTTTGTTTCCCTAAAAATGGTTTTTTTTCATCAGACTTGTATTTGAGTCCATTCGGTCTTTAATTGAAAAACTCATTTTTGCCTACCCCTGTGACCCCGACTAAAAATTTGGGCTTTAGAAGATTATTTTAAGTCAATTGAAAAGATTTTGGCACTTAAAATTTTGGTAGGATGCTAAAACGGAGACCGGAGACAAAACGGTCACTTTTTCACAAATTCTTATGTACCGCGCAATAGTTTTCAAACATTCATATTTCCTTCTCCGTATATCGTATCGAGGTGAATTTTTTTTTTGTTAGAAAGCTAACATATTCAATTTTTGTTTTAAGATTTTGAAAAGGTAAATTTTTTAAACTTCATTTTCGGCAGAATGTGGGTGTTTTTGAGGTTTGGAACAGTAATCACTGTAGCATGTCTACACCTTGTTTTCCTGCACGCGCGATAGTTTTCAAAAATTCATATCTCCTTCTCTGTTTATCATATCGAGACGAGATTTTTTTGTTGGAAAAATGACATATTGAACTTGTTTTTAGGCTTTTGAATCGCTCGAGTTAACATATTTTTGAGTGAGTTATGTTCGTTGAAAGTTAGGTACTTCAGCTTTCTGTTTTTGTCGGCGTTGTCCGATACCGTTTTCAAAAATTCATATCTATTGTCTCGTGGCTTTGAATTAGGTCCCGTTTGTTATTATGACATGTGTTAGATCCAAAATTTGTATTCGTACTTTGAAATGACATTTTTACCCTTGAAATGACTGATTTACCATTGATGAAAGTGGGGTACTTCAGCTTTCCATTTTTGTCGGCGTTGTCCGATACCGTTTTTAAAAATGCATATCTCTCGCCTTATGGCTTTGATTTAGGTCCCGTTTGTTTCTAGGGCATCTCCTATGTCCAAATATTTGATACCAAATTTAAAATCATTTATTTTAACTTGAAATGACTATTTTACCCTTGGTGAAAGAGGGGTATTTAACTTTCTATTTGGATCGGCGTTGTCCGATGCCATTTTCAAAAATTAATATCTCTCGCGTCATGGCCTTGAATTTGGCTCCATTTTTTTCGATGGTTTAACCTGTTTTCAAATAGATGGGGTAAAGTTTGAAAATACATTTTTACCCTTGAAATGATCATTTTACCTTTTGGCGAACATATGACCTTGGAGTGATCGATGTGATGGGTTATTCAATCCCTTTCACTTCCTTTTGGTGTTCGACAACCTTTTTTACTTTCCTTAGGTTGAAGTGACTATTTTACCCCTATGCTGGGTTTACGAATTTCGGGTAGTGACATGTGAGGTGATTGGTAGTATGGGTTGATACTAATTTGAGGTTTTGGAGTTCGGTATGCTCGTGATCTAGGAAGTATGAGTGTTATTCTTCCAGGAGTGTTATGAATAGGAGTGTTGCTCCCATGTTTTGGTGATAAATGTTGTGTTAATTATCAGTGTGGGACTGGCGGGTACGAGTCGTAGTGATCTATGAGGTGGTCTGTACTACAGGGCTTGTATTGGTTGTATATTTTCTATATATATATACGTGCATATATATATATAGGTGTGCGTTATTATATGTTGTTATGATATGGCTACATTACGTGCTAGTTGCCCTATTTGTTGATGCATGGTAGGGGACTAGGGGGATGTGTTTCTAAGGTCTCGTATTGACGTGAATGCCATGTGGGACATTTGACTGACCTAGGGTAGATGCATGTACACGGGTTGGTTCACACTCGACTTGGACGGTCGTAGGATGTGACAGTTACGATTCCATTTCTCTTATGGGGCTCAATGAGCTCATCTCGGTATTGGTTTACCCTGGTGGTCTACACCAGTTTGCAGATAATGTTTTGGCTACAGATAACTTGGAGTGCAAAATGGCTCGTGACATTGATGCTGTTGCGGGATTTGGGACGTTCGTACGTAGAGTTGTTCCATTTTAGTTTACTTTACTTTTCCCCTGTATTGGGACTGTTGTTGTACTTCTTAGGAGCCAGTTTGTTACCATATCCCTTCTTTATATTTGGCATCGTTGTAGAGATGTATTCTTTCGGCGCCTCGGTGTGCCTTGTGTATCATTTGGTTTAGCTTCCGCTTAGTTATGTATGAAATTATTGTTATTAATAATATTCCATTCGTTTTATGGTTATTTAGGATCTTAATTGGTCGTTCCTTGTATGGATCACAACCCGGATTCCTCGAATGTCCCGGTTCAGGAGTCTTTGGAATTTAGGGGCGTGACAGCTTAAGCGTAGCTCTACGTACGCTTAAACGTAGGCTATTATTTCAAAATATAGCCGATGTGGCTATATATATGAGTTCGACCCAAAATCATTTCCAACTCACTCATTTCTCCACTGAATCCTCTCAAATCCCTCATAATCCGACCCTAAGTCAATTTCAAACCGATTCACGCCAAACTTACGACAAATCCGTCTTTAGATCATCCGGATTCGCGTGTAGAACTTGAAGAGTCTCGGAAACCCATTTTTGGAGAAATCATCAAATCCTTCAATTCGGTGAGTTTTTCTTCAATATTTGTGTTTCTAATTACTCTTTTAGGCTATGTTTGGTAGGTGGTCTGGTGTGATCTGGTCCATTCTGGTCTGGTCTGGTCTTATCTAGATCCTGAACTTAAAAGTCTGTATGGTAAGCGGTCTGGTCTAATGGTCACATTCTCACAAACAATTAACCAGACCATATTTGATAAAGCAATTTGGTCTGATATTTTTGCCTTAAAAAATAAAATTATTTATTATTTATTATAATATTCATTTATTATTTTTATGTATTATTTATTATATTTTATAATTTTTTCATTTATAGATATATTTTATTAATTTATTATTTATATTATTAATTATTCATTTATATATTAATTTATCAATATACTATATTCATTTATTATTTATCCATTTATTTATTATTTATTATTATTTAATTATTTAATTCATTTTATTCACTATTATTTCATTACTTAATTAATTTAATTTATTATTATTTCATTATTTATTTATATTATTATATTATTAATTTATTACTATTTATTCATTTTAAATTATTTATAAATATATTTTATTAATTTATTATTCATTCATTAATTTATTATTATATTTATTCATTTTTATTATTATTATGTATTATTTAATTCAATTTGTTTATTATTCATTATTTTTATTTTATTTTTAAATATGTTTTATTTAATTTATTATTTATATTATTAATTTATTATTATTATTTATTCATTTTTAATTATTTATTAATATATTTTATTCATTTATTTATTATTATTATATTCATTTATATTATTATTATGTATTATTTAATTTATTTTGTTTATTATTCATTATTTTTATTTTATTTTTAAAATTATTTTATTTAATTTATTATTTATATTATTAATTTTAATATTATTATTCATTCATTTTTAATTATTTCAAAATATATTTTATTAATTTATTATTTATTCATTTATTTATTATTATAATCATTTATTATTATTATGTATTATTTAATTCATTTTGTTTATTATTCATTATTTTCATTTTATTTTTAAATATTTTTATTTAATTTATTATTTACTATTATATACTAATTAATTCATTTATTATTATTTTTATTCAATTTTGGTTTTTGGTGGTCTTAATCGTTGGTCTCAAAAATCTGATTTTGATTACCAAGACCAAACCAGATCATGTGGAACTACCAAAAAATCTGGTTCCAAAAACACCACATTTGGTTCAATTTGGTCTAGTTCCAAATTTTGAGACCAATCTAAACAAACATGGTCTGGTCCCTGAAAACCAAGACCAGACTAGACCAGGTGGAACCATAACCACCTACCAAATAGGGCCTTAATCATTTTAAACTAGTATTGATGAACGAATCCTAATCGAAAACATGTTTTTTAATATGTTTCTCAAAAGTTGTGATTATCGACTTAGAGAATGGGTTGAATTTCGAATTTTTCGTATCTTTTTGGTTTGGGGGTTCATTTAAACGTCATATTGGGCTCATTTAGTGATGATTGTGAGTTTGATTCGGTATCCAGAACAATTCGCTCATTATTTTTGAAAATCTCAATTGTAGGAATGAGGACGAGACCGCATACTAGGGGTGCGAGTTTTTTGCGAGCGAGACCGAGGTCGCCTAACCTAGTACTGGTGGATAGATCACCGCCGAGGACTCGTAGACGTTTGGTATTGCCGGCTACATCGTCATCATCTTCAGAGGCAACGCATAGTAAGCCTATGCATATGGTCGTCGAGTCACCCATCGTTTCACCTCTAGTAGCATCACCAGTAGCACCACAACTAGAGCCACAGGCGATTGCTGGTGCACCGATGTTGGAGTCATACAGACCAGTACCCATCACGGTGGTAATGGAGGACTTATTAGACCAGGCTATGGATAGGGGGTACCGAATAGAGCAGACATACCGTGTGGAGGTCTTTGATAGGGTGGAGGTAGTGCCAGCGTGGACTATCCGATGTCTACGGACATGACGATTATTACCTATCTTATTTCCGCCCTATACGACTGTGGTTATAGATATAATCCGGGAGTTCTGGCTCTGTATGCAACACTATCATGGAGAGCTCCAGATGGAGACCAAGGTGCAAGGGCTTAGATTTTTTATTACACCCCAGAGCATTACATAGGCATGGGATATTCCTGATGTATGCCCGCCAGAGTTGGCGGGTGAGTTTTTGTCTCTACTAGAGCCTTTTCCAAGAGTGATGGAGATCTCTCAGTTACAGACCGAGGGGAGTTTTGGAGATGACAGGAACAACTACATGAAGAAATCGGATTATCATCCAAAGTGGTTCCTGGATACTACTTTTCGGTCGCAGATATATCATCAGGGGCACATTACTCAGCGGTGGCAAAATTATTTCTGATTCTGCATTATGTGTTTAAGTTTGACCACTAGATTTCGATTCCTCATATCCTATGACGAGGCCTGTACCAACACTATGTGGGTACAAGGACTACGACCAAGGTCGGGCAGAGCGGATTTCAGATAAGATTCCAAACCTTAGTTATGTGACTGATGACAGATGTTGGGGTTGAAATTGATGAGGAGGTAGACGTGAACCGGTATATACCTGGTGTCTACTAGGTCGGGTCTTGGAGAAACTAGTGGTCTAGACTTGCTGGTGAGGTGTTGTTGCAGAGGAGCCGATGGTAGCTCCTGCTGGGGTTGTACCACCAGTTATGCCTGCTGAGCCAGAGGCGGGAACGATGATGTTGTGCCACCTTAGGGAAAGGGAGTACAAGCTCCTGAGATGCCTCAAACGCCTGTCGATGCGATAGTGACGCTCATTCGTGCACAGTTTGACAAGTTGATGGTAGGGCAGGTGGCAATGAGAGAGGAGATATGTCAACTTAGAGAGGGGTTAAGGATCAGTTAGAGGATTGCTATGATCGACATGTAGCTATGCCAATAGGAGACTACACAGCTCCGGCGTGGTCAGAGAGTGTTGCGGGGCATAGTCGAGGCACATATATTCCTGATGTATGCCCGCTAGAGTTGGCAGGTGAGTTTTTGTCTCTGCCAGAGCCTTTTCCTAGAGTGATGGAGATCTCTCAGTTACAGACCGAAGGGAGTTTTGGAGATGACAGGAACAACTACATGAAGAAATCGGATTATCATCCAAAGTTGTGGTTCCTGGATACTACTTTTCGGTCACAGATACATCCTTAGGGGCACATTACTCAGTGGTGGCAAAATTATTTCTGATGCTGCATTATGTTTTTGAGTTCGACCACTGGATTTTGATTCCTCATATCCTATGACGAGGCCTATACCAACACTATATGGGTACAAGGACTACGACCAAGTCGGGCAGAGCGGATTTCAGATAAGATTCCAAACCTTAGTTATGTGACTAATAATAGATGTTGGGGTTGAGATTGATGAAGAGGCCGATGGTAGCTCCTGTTGGGGTTGTACCACCAGTTGTGCCTGCTGAGCCAGAGGCAGGACACGATGATGTTGTGCCACCTTAGGGAGAGGGAGTACAAGCTGCTGAGATGCCTCAGGCACCTGCCGATGCGATAGTGACGTTCATTGGTGCACAGTTTGACGAGTTGATGGCAGGGCAGGCGGCAATGAGAGAAGAGATACACCAACTTAGAGAGAGGTTGAGGATCAGTCAGAGGATTGCTATGATCAACATGTAGCTACGCCGAGAGGAGACTACACAACTCCGGCGTGGTCAGAGAGTGTTGCGGGGCATAGTCGAGGCACAGATGTTTTATATGAACTTGATCCACCACCACCACCACCACAGTTTAATGAGGAGGATTAGTTTAGTTTTAGTATAGTTTTTATTTTTGTTTTATCACTAGAGTTGAATTATCGGGCGAATTAGTTTATTATAGTGCGATTCATGTTCACTGCCTAAACGATCGATTTCTAAATGCATTTTTGCTTTTTGATGTTATAAAAGTACAGATTATCGTATTTACATGATGATATCGTTCATATTCTGTATTCTCGGAATAATGATGATGCATGTGTTGAGTGTGATGTGATTTTTAAGGTTCAATTGAGTTTCGGAGTCACACAATGAGGACATGTGTGTGTTTAAGTTTAGGGGGGGGGTGTTCGTAAAGTATAGTGATGTTTGAGCATAGATATGAGGGGATTGTAGAAGAAAAAATAAATAAATAAAAATTCAAAAGAACTAAGCATAGCCTACGCTTGGCCCTACGCTTAAGCGTAGAGCCCAATCATAGCTTATCCAGAAAAATTGAAAATTTGCCCGAATGAGGGGTTTTTCAGGTGGTTTTTCATTTATACTGTATTAGGATTTTTATAGGAATATTTAGAGAAATGCTACTCCAAGTAGGAAGTGGAGTTCAAATACATGTCAAAGATGGATTATGAGTTATTTCCACTTACCAACTTTAGAGATCCCTTTCCTTTATGGACTTGAATCATTCGTTTATAAATACAGCCCTGGAGATCCATAATTCTCATAATTTAACAAAAGCTTGTGCAAGAAATTGTAGAGAGGTGTCTTATTCTTTTTCTTATTATATTCCTTCTTCTTCTTACCATCCCGAGGGTGAGCATATGGTAGATAGTGAGTATGAGATCGAATATGATCTAGAGGAGATCATTGATAATGCTTCGGAGATTAGGGGTATGAGAGGATGGAATATGGAGTCAGGTGAGGAGAGCATAAATATGGGAGCCACAAGCGCACCAAGTAAGAAAACCACACCGCATTCGTTCATGAAGTATAAGTTGCAATACGAACTGATGTTTCTTTCAAAAAGAATGAAAAACCCGTTAATAGCATCCGGGGTGAGATTCCTACGTGAAAGAGGATTGGGGAATTTGGAGAGGTCGGCCGAATTGAATGTATATCCAAAGTTGGTTCAGCGATTCTATGAACGAAGAAAGATTGAAGGACCGGAGGGATGAGAAATGATCAAAGTAAAGATTGATGATTGGAGTGCACCTCTAGTGGTTAACGAAGAAGTAGTTTCAAAATCTTGGAATATTCCACTTTGGTGCCCCGATCATTTGCTTAGGAAGTTCAAAATAGTCCCGAAAGATTGGACACCCACGGAGGAGGACATGATTAAAGAGATATGTGCAATGAAGATTCCGAAATGTGGGGCCAAAAGTGTGGATAACTATTATTTAAACCCAGAGTTATTGTATTTGGATTGTATGCTTGCATCTCAAGTATGTCCAAACCATAGGACAAGTTGGAGAGGACATACCATGATTAAAGTCTTATATTGCATGCTAAAAGGCTATTGGATAGCGATACTGGAATTGATAATGAGTAATATGACAATGGTGCTTAAGGTTGGGATTTTATAGAGTTTTATCTCCCATACCCATTTTTTATATCAAGAATTATTGAGGAGCACTTGGGATACATATTGGCTAAGATGAATGAAAATGTTTGTCATTCACGAAGTATCATAAAGAAACAAGTTTTGGATGGCTTGAGATGGAATTGAATATTCATGCTTCTTGGGGAGGTTTTTCGAGTGGAAGTGAATGATGACTATGAGGAGCAAGGAGGGAATGAGATGCCATAGTTGGACTAGGGTTTATAAGTTTAGCAATTTTCTTTGTTTTAGTTTTTGTTTTGATAGATAGGTGAAAATTTCAATTCCTAGAGATTGTAGGCCCTTAAGGAAAAATCTGTGCAATTTTAAATTTTTAGGGATTGTAGGCCCTTAAGGCTAAATCATGGTTATTTTATTTAAATAAAACTTCATTCCTTGTGCAATAAATGAGTAATGATTTCCGAAAAGCTATGATTATATTTTGTCTTCCCTTGATATGATATGGGGTATGTGTGTTGTGTTGGAAATCTTTACAGATGACCCAAACCAAGTTTGGGGGGGGGGGGGGAGATCAAGTGCTAAATTGTGAAATTTTGGAATTACGCTTCAAGGGTAACTAAATTATTTCTCATGCGTATGATTGTGAACTATGAGGACGTGGTTTAATTTTAGTTTGGAGGTGAGGGTATAGTTAAGGAATGAAAATTTTGAAAAAACAAATTGAAATATTTTAGAGAAATTATTTGTTTTCACGCATGAGTGTTTTGCATTACAAGTTGATTGAGTTTGTGTTTATGATGCATGTGTAGTATGTGATACAATATTCCCGCTCATGAGAGTAATAATTAGATTGAGTTAGTAAAGTGATGTGGGTTTACATAGGTGAATGAATTAGTGAAATTGAAACGAGAATGAGGATTTTGACCTATTAGCACATGCACACATTCACTATGGACAAATCAGTTGATCTTTAACTATGTAGTTGAAAAATTAGGTTTGCCACAATAAAAGGGGAGAAGGGGTGTTAAAATGGATGAATCTGAAAATTTATGATCTTTAAAGAATAAAATACAAAAAGTAGTTCTTCGATCTGAGTAACCGGGCCTCCTACCACAAAGTAGCAGAGTGTTTGCGTAAAAAGGAGAGAAAACTAATGAACATAAATCCCATGGAAGAAGCTCGGGCCCAGTTGGTTGGGACTAAAAATCCTCGTTGAAAGGTCCGGAGCTTAGAAAGACAAAAAGGGATAAAGTGGAATGAAATGGAAAGTAGTAGTTTTTCATATAAAAATGACAAAGTTTAATCAATGAAGTAGAATAAGAAAGATTGATCTACCATAGGAGAATTTTCACATAAACACGGAAGGTTGTCTGGATTGGGAATAGAGAGTACCGAGGTCATTTACTTTAGTGGAGACCATTCACGACATTAGCTCGAGATAGTTGTTGTTCGGTAATGAGTGGGAATGTTTGCATCCATATCATCTTATACATTGTATCATGACTTGGTTAATGAGTATGTGAATGCGTGATAATGAAGAATGGAGAAGTTGTGGGTAGTATAGCTAACCCTCATAAGACTTCACTCGTCCACTCGGTATTGCCGAAGGATTTAAAAGGCTTGTTACACATGCTAAGTGTAACCGTCGATGATACAAATTATTTTTTAAAGCAATAGTTACTGGAGTTTTAGCAGTTTTTTGGTCGACTTTGAAGCTGTGGCGTTCTCAGATGGAGATGAATTAGAAGTCGTGCCATATATGCTTGAAAAGAACTGGAAGTCTACTTTCTAACAAAAAAAAACATAGCTCAATTTCGAATTTTCTAGAAGAAGTTATGGCCATTTTGGTAAAGTGCGTTTTGTTGATCTACAAGCTAGAAATTACTGATTTTTGGACTGTTCAAGTTTATTTCGGGTCTAACTTTCTTTGAGGGATTTTAATGTTTGTTTTCCACATTTTTTGAGCTTCTTCAATGGTATTTTAAGTCCCTAAGTATTTAATTATGTCTAGTAAGTTGTGAGTCAAAGAAGTCTAAAGTCTTTTCATTTTATTTGTTTGATTATTGTGTAATCTGTTTTGGGACTCTCCTGTGACTAGAGACTTGTTCCAAACCTTCCCTATATAAGCTTGATCTGATGTAATTGAGGGGGCTTTTGATGAATGATAATATATTTGAGCCTTTGGGCACTTTGAGAAGAAGGAGTTCTTAATTCTAACTCTGTATCCCTTTGGTGGATTCCTTTGGGTGGTGAGTTTACATTTATTTTGTTTCTCTTGTGTTTCCTCCTATACCTTCTCTATTTTCCGGCGTCAGTCGACCCTCACAAAATCAAGGGATTAGATTAGATTAGATTAGTATAGAGTAGTTAGAATAAAAATAATCATCACAAGGTAGTTTTACAGTTCTCCTGAGTTCATTGCTAAGGGACTAGCAATATGTAAGTTTGGGGGTGTGATAGGTGTCAAATGTTGTCCATTTTAGACCCCTATTTTGCTATTATTATGTCTTTACATTCCATTATTTGGTATTTTTATGCGATTTGTGTGTCTAAGCGTGTACAGAAGCTTAATGAAGAAAACGAGCTAACTTTGGTGAATTAACTAAAGAAGTGTTTGTGTTTATCCAAAGAGAGAGCAAAAGAGGTGTTTTCAAGCAAAAAGTGTCTCCCGAATAGCAAAAATGTCATTTTTCGTAGTCGCAACTTTAGGAAACATACTAAAGTAGTCGAGGGGGTTCAAACGGAGCAATTATCAAGAAAAGTAGTTTCCAAGAATTTCGCTACGCTTGACTTACGCTTACAGTAGCTAAAAGTGGCTAGAAAATGCTAAAACTACGCTTATGGATTGTGGCCCAAAAAGGAGCTATGCTTAAGCGTAGGGGGTAATGTGTGGGGAGTTTGTGAAATTCCAATTTTGGCCCAACTTAAATTATTTCGGTTCAATTTCAAATCAAACACTTTTATACATATGATTTAAAGGCATTCTATACAACTCTCGACGAAATCAATCACCGTGAAACCCTTATCGCATGTGTTGCCAGCATCGACATTTCATTCGACGATGATGACATTCGTAATTGGTTCAAGATTGACCAAGTTGGTTAAAGTCTTTATCAACAGTACGAATGGTACCAAGGACCGACCTTTGAGCCTATGGATGCAATCAAAGTCATTTGTGTCCACCCGGACAATATCTTGCCAAACTCTCGCCTTGACTCCAAGGACCTTGATAGGTGCCAAATGTTGTCCATGTTAGGTCCCTATTTTGCTATTATTATGTTTTTACATTCCATTATTTGGTATTTTTATGAGATTTGCGTATCTAAGGGTGTTTCAGGAGCTTAATGAAGAAAATGAGCTAACTTTGGTGAATTAACTAAAGAAGTGCTTGTGTCTCTCCAAAGAGAGAGCAAAAGAGATGTTTTCAAGCAAAAAGTATCTCCCAGAGGGCAAAAATGCCACTTTTCGGAGCTGCAACTTAAGGAAACATATTAAAGGAGTCAAGGGGGTTCAGACGGAGCAATTATCAAAAAAAGTGGTTTCCAAGAATTTTGCTACGCTTCACCTACGCTTACAGTAGCTAAAAGTGTCTATAAAGTGCTAAAACTATGCTTATGGATTGTAGCCCAAAAAGAAGCTACGCTTAAGCGTAGTTGGGAGCTACGCTTAAGCTTAGCAACCCCTACACTTAAACGTAGAGGATAATGCATGGGGAGTTTGTGAAATTCCAATTTAGGCCCAACTTTAATTCTTTCGGCTCAAGTTCGAATCCAACACTTCTATACATATGATTTATATGTATTGTATATCATATTGAAGGGTTTGGCTTAGTTTGAAAAGGAATCATATAAAAGGGGAATCCTACTCTCAATAGGAGAAGTTTAATGCAAATTAGGGTTTCCCTCGACTTTGTCTATAAATACCAAGGTCTGCTACAGATCTGGAGAGCTTCTTTTCACATAATTTTCAGGCACATCTTTCGAATGGAGGAGCCATTCAAGACCTAGAGATCCAGAGAGGATGAACATGGAGGTTGTTTCTACATCTATGATGAAGTCACCCCCCGCTATAATCAACTAACTCGGTATCTAGGGTTTTCTTGTAAAACTCTAGCCAAGTAATGTAGTTCTATATTTGTTTTCAATTGTAACGAGGGGACATTGTGACCACACTGTGATGATTGTGTAGATTAGTGATCGATTTTATTCTTGACACAAGGTTTTATATTTATTCTAAATTCTTGTCTTAGATTGAATGAATATATTATCTTAACCAATCATGTTATCATAAATATAGCGTGATTTTCTACACAATGGTGTTTAACACTTGAAACCCTAGGTTTACATAGGTCATACCTCGGTGAGATAATGTAGACATGCTTTAGTTTAATTTCATGTTGTAGGAGTAGATTAGAGTAAAGTAAATGGCATGTACTAGTTACACTCAATTCAGAGATGGGTTGTAGCGAATCCAGTTAAGAGTCTAATTCACAATGATAGATCGACCTATTGCAATTGAGCAAATAGAGGACTATATTATGCGGTTAGTGGTGGAGCGATGAAAACCCTAGTTTCTCTCTATCTTGATAAAAATCACAATTTATTTTCTGTTTTAATTATAGATCTCAAATCAAATCAAATAAATCTTTTTTAAAACATAATTCAATACTTTTAAATTGTTAGAGTGAATAATCCATGTCTCTGTGGGATCGATATTCCCTTTCTTAAGCCGATTTTGTACTATAATACGATTTGTGCGCTTGCGATAGGTAAAACCTAAGCTATCATAAGGGCCGTTCTTAAACATTATTTTTATCACTCGTAGGCAGACATCAAGTTTTTGGCGTCGTTGCCAGGGACTTGGCATTATTCTTAGCTTTAGTAGTTTAGTTGCATTGCATTATTATAGTATATCTAAAGTTGGAATTCTTGTGTGATTGACATGTACTCTGAAAAATATAAAGGGATTTAGCGGAATAGTGAAAGTTGCATCGTCGGACCTCTTGTGAGTTTTAGTTTAGCTTAATTTCACACATAATTTTAGCTTTATTTATGTTAATAGTTAGAGTAGTTTAGAAGTACTTTAATTTTATTTTCACAAAAAGAAAAAAAAAAAGAACAAACAAATTTTTTTTTGTTTGGTGCATGACCAATAGGCAATTACGTTTTGATCCCAATACTGCATTAGTGCCTTTTGATCCTGAGATTGAAAGGAATTTTCGTAGAAATCGTCGAGGTAAGGAATTAGAGCGCCGATGACAGCTGGATCTTGAAATGATGGCCAATCGTAATGTCGATGTGCGAAAGGCACTAACTACGTCTTTGAAGGAGTATTATGCATCATCGGCTCATGAATCGTATGCTGAATTTCCAAAAGAAGATGGAGTCAAACACTATAAGATCAAATCTAGTGTCATTAATATGTTGCCTAAGTTCTATGGACTCAGGAATGAGGACCCATATCAACATATTAATGAGTTGTTAGAGATGGCCTCGACAGTCAGAATTAAGAATCTGAGCAAATAGAGGACTATATTATGTGATTAGTGGTGGAGCGATGAAAACCTTAGTTTCTCTTTATATTGATCAAAATCACAATTTATTTTCTGTTTTAATTATATATCTCAAATCAAATCAAACAACTCTTTTTTAAAATATAATTTAATACTTTTAAATTGCTAGAGTGAATAATCCAAGTCTCTGTGGGATCGATATTCCGCTTCTCAAGTCAATTATGTACTATAATACGATTCGTGTACTTGCGATAGGTAAAACCTAAGCTGTCGTAAGAGGCCGTTCTTAAGCATTATTTTTACCACCCCTAGACAGCCATCAGACCACACTCTTGAAGCCCGTTTAGTTCACAATGTGGTGACTTACACCATATTGCCCAAATCCGGTGGATGGAGTTACGCTTCCTTCTTTGAGGCATATATCATCTTTTGTATTCTCACCGTGCACCCTCTCAACCGTGCTTATATCATTTGCAAGCACATGATGACTTGCAAGAAAAAGTCAGATTCTCACATATTCTATCCCATACCTATTATCCACATCCTTCACAAGTTTCAAGTGCCAGTTGAAAATTAAGAAATGTCCGACAAAAGTGTTTCGGTGGATAGTACTCTTCTTAACCAAATGAAGTTGGGTGTTAACAAGGACGGAAACCTTTTCAACAAGCGAACTGCTCCACCCGTTTCACGCCAAGGCCAGCCTCTTCCTTTCATGCTCAGCCTTTTGCTAGTGCGTCCTCTCCTGCTGACTTAGCCATTGTTCCGGCTGGCTATTCTACTCCATTTGCCGACCCTTATATGTTTCTCCTTTGCGAGATTCTAGGGATGGTTAAGAAGAATGAAGAGGCCATCTCTCGCACCGAAAGGAAAGTTGATAACCTTTAGGAGGACTTTAACATGCGTTTCTCTACCCTCACCTTTTCCGTTAAGGAGCTTCGGAGTCGTTTTAATGGTGACAAAAGGGGAGAATGAGTTTGGTGTTTGTAGGACGTTGTGACTTCATGCTTTCATGTCATGTCGTTTTATGTAGTTTTTGTGTTTTAAGTTTTAATTTAGTATCTTGTCATTTTTGTTTGTTGCTTATTATCAAATGTCATTTTTAATTGCTCTATTGTGGCTCGACACTTAAATGAAAATGACATATTTTGTTTATTTTCCTTGTATCAACTTTCATGTTTTTTACGCTTGTATATGAAATTGAAGATATGCATATAAATAGGGGGAGCAAAAATGTCTTACTATTATGCATTAACTCAAGGGGAGCGTCAAACAACGCTACCCTATGGAGGCAAACACATAATGTTTTGTCATTATAAAAAAGGGGGAGATTGTTGGCCCAATGATTTTTCCTTGAACAATAATATTCGTTTTGATGATAACAAACCATTAGAACGTGTTTAGTACTAATATTAAATCAAGCTTAAGTGTTTCAGGCTTATAGGAAACGAACATATAAATAAAAACTAACATAAGATGAAGGACACGAAGGACAATTCATAGCAAATGAGCTTGAAGATAAAGATTCAAGACTCGGGGTAGATAGGTTGGTGAGTGAATTATACAAAAGGTTTTATGTTTTGAATTCACAACATATAAGCTCAAAGTTTAAAAATGGAACTGAAAGATGCTTAGATTATTTAATTGTTTTTAACCTGTAAGCCGACTGATGTACATCATCAGTCGACTGACAGATAAACCAGTTGATCAAACCAGAATATTTGATATTCTAGGCATTAATAAACCCTTAGTTAGTCTCTTTATTTTATTAATAAGATATTCTTATTTGAGTTGGGTGTTTAAGCATGTTTCAGGGGTTTTAACGCAAATCTAAGTTAATTTTGGATTTTCAGCAAATGTGTCTGATCTGGAATAATACTTGGACGATAAATGCACTCAATTCAAGTAAGGTACAAGTCAACAAAGCAAAACACAAGTGGTTGAAACACAAAATCACAGAATAAAGAAATATTAAAATTTAGGAGTCACCGATCAATCGGTTGACACTTTCGATCGATCGGCCAACACCGACATCGGGAAATACGCGCGAAGATACTGCATAAATTCTGACTTTGTGTACAAGTATATCAGATGGCAGATTAGTCCATTCACTTCTGTTACTTAGTCCTTACACCAAATCTTTTTGGAGTGCAAGAAAATACATGTCATATCTGCACCAACTTTTGTCTACAAATATATGAAGAATTCATGAAGAGAGAAGATCCTGAATCATTTGGATCATATACCATCGTTCATATAAAACTCTTTCTCTATGAGGCTCTCTTCAAGAACTCAAGAACCAACTATCCAACCGTGAAGATGGTGGCTTCATCAATGATGCAGTCTCCTTTCTCCATGAGCGGCTAGTTAGTATTTAGGGTTTCCAACGAAACCCTAGTCAAGTAATATAGACTTTTAATTGATTTTATTGCAAAGATGGAAAGCTGAAGGTCATTTTTATGATAATTATATAGTGAGAAACCGAACAAATTACTTACATAAAATTTATTTATTAATTCTCTTCTTAAGATGAGATTGAATTAATGATTTATCTTGAATAACCATGTTTTTACTAAGGGCAAGAAATACAAGGTTTAAATAATGGTTTCTACATAATGGTACTTAATGGTATGAAAAGATTTTAGGTCCATACGGTTCATACTAAGAGATGACGATCATTAGTGTGTTTTTAATTTCATATTTTAGAAGTAGTTGTAGTATAGATATATACAATGGTCATACCGTTCAAAGATGAAACTGTAGTAAACTAACCTTTGATTACATCTCTTTTGGGATTAGGCAACTGCTTGTAGAGATACTAATCTGATTCGTATAAGTTGTATCGCCCTTTTGCAATAATAAGATTAAATAGCTATATTATGAGACTAGTGATGTAGTTTAAGCAAAACCCTAAACTTGTTTGTCTTGATTCATAAACACAAAAATTATCTTTTTATTTTATGTTTATTAGTTACAAAACAAACCAATCAAAACAACGTTTAATATAATTCAATTTTCTGCTTTACAATTGTTTGAAACACGACTCTAATCTCTATGATTCGATACCCTCTCTACCCAACTATATTATATACTACTCGAGTACTTGCGATTGAGAGGTAAAACTAGATCGTGTTAATTCTTCAATTTAAACACTTTTATATACATACGACTAGAACTGATCACCAGTCGACTGACATTCATTTGTCAGCCGATTGATGGCCTCAGTCAGTTGATTGATGACACGGTCAACCGACTGATGAGCATTGGTCAGCCGACTGATGCTCCAGAGCTTTTTGCTCTTTTAAAAGAGCTATTTGTTAGCCAACTGATGGTGTGGTTTCAGCTGATTGAAAGAGTAGGTCAGCTTGTTGATGCGTTGACGTCAGCCGACTAACGCCTAGGTTCAGCCGACTTATGGTTTTAAAAACGGCTAGTTTAGAGCATTAAATGCCCTCAACCACCATCCAACCACCACCACTCTCAGCTCACTCTCTTGAAGTGAGTCTCACTCTCTTGGCTTTTAACCTAACTATATATATGATGGTATAGAGTTTAAGAAGACTACTTCTTCCATTTTTCTCACTCTTGAATTTAAAGCTCTTTACTCTCAATCATCCATCATCTCTTGAAAAGAAAAAACTTGAGCATTGAAAGCTAGCATTCTCTCATTCAATTCTAATAATTGTGAGAAGCTAGATAGAGAAGATCTTGTGAGTGTTCTCTTGAGTACAACTCTCATTTATTGTCAAGAGATTCAAAGATCTTGAGTGAACCAAACACATCACTAAAACACTTGAGCTTATACTTGTGTATCTTTCATAAAACCTAAGGGTTTTAAGTGTTTATTGAGTGATTCATTTCTTTATAAAAGGATTATGATATTTGAGTGAGTGAAACTCATTGATTTTCAAGAGGGGCTTGTCCTCTTGTTTATGTGACGGGCTCGTTAGCTCATGTGTAAATGTTTGTTATTCCATCTGCAAGAAAAAGCCATAGTGTGAGGATTGAGAATGTCTCAACTCTCAAGGGGGATTCTTGAGCCGAGGAGTAGGAGTTATTGAACCTCGTAAAAATCGCAGTGTCATCTCTTTCTCTCTCATTTGATCTTTTGCATGCTCTACTTATTTTGTTGATTATATTATTTCTTGTTTATTGATTGTACTATTAAATCATCTATCACTAATCAACCATCTAAGTGTTTAGTGTATGCTCATTGTTAACTCATATAGAGTAGATTAAATTTATTGCAAAAAGAGTTAATTTTTTTTTTATAACCCTATTTACCCCACTCTATGGTCAATTAGTGACTAACAATATATTTTGGTATATTTTGAATCATGTGACACCAAAGGGGTGATTTCGATGGGTTTTGAGCATGCCTATGTATAATATGTCTAATGGATGTATATAAAGTGTTCTAGGTTTCTTTTGAGCATTTAACTAACTTTTGCAAAGTTTCATAGATTCGACTTTTCCGATTTTGGGCTCAAATGACGTTTCCATCTCATCCCTTCACTCTAATGATGTGTTTCTCGTTCCGAGACTTTTTGTAGTGTTTTTAGTGCATATGTGAATGTTAAGAACACGTGGTGTCGAAGATGGAATCCCCGAGCAAAAATGCTCTCTTTCACTTTCCATTTTTTTGCCTTAAACCAGCGAGCACGGTAGCGCCCCAGCACCTTGGGGTGGCACCCTATTGTTTTTTGTTTTTTGTTCCCGTTGGTTCTGATAGGCTCCTTTGTGCACTGATTGAACTTTTTAACCTAGCAATTGACTTTGGAACGATTCGTTTTCAAATGGCATCCCAAAGGTTTGGATTTAATGTTTTGGTTTTCTTTCACTTCCCCGTCACGCACCGTCGATCTTAGGCTCGATTTTAGGTCCTAGGAGTGGTGGGGCGTTCGATTTAAATGAGTTTAGGGACCTAATTATATAAATCAGAGTGGTGGAAAATCCCTAGTTGGTTATTGGCATGGGTATGGGGAGGGGTCACATCGCCCCGCCCTAATTATATTAAATTTTACTAATATGCCCTTCAATACTATCATATATTACTAATATATACCCTTTATATAAAATAACTCCTTTCTTTTTTTATATTCAATCAAATACCAAATTCTAGTCTCTTCATCCTTTCAGTCTTCTCGGCTTAATTTCATATTAATTATGTTAAAAATTATATGTATTTACTTTGATTCTCGTACAATAAAGTAAATTAAAAGTTACAATTAAGAAATTAAACATCAACTTCATTTGTATATTTTTTTTTCTTTTAATGGTGAAACCCCCCGTCTTATATAAAATAACTCCTTTATTTTTTTATATTCAACCAAATACCAAATTCTACTATCTTCATCCTTTCAGTCTTCTCAACTTAATTTCATATTATGTATTTACTTTGATTCTCGTACAATAATAATAAATTAAAAGTTACAATTAAGAAATTAAACATCAACTTCACCCCGGTCCCTATCGTAATTATAATCTATAGAATGGCCTCTGTGTGATAAAAGTAAACCTTAGAGGTTATTATGTGATTTGTCTTCGAGAAGATGTGAAAAACGCTCCCTATGTCCTCTTCTACATTCAACCCTTGAAGCTCCCGTCCTCACCGTCTTTCATTTTCCCCCAATTACTCTCTCTATACGCACACAAGACATATATATATATATATATATATATATATATTATATTCACACACACACATCTATATATGACACCATGAAGTAGCTACTAAGTTTAGCATCACCACCAGTCATGAGCAGCAGACACCGCAACTTCCGCCGCCGGACCGACGACGACGACGGCGGGGGCGGCGATGACGATGGCAAAAAGCCATCAACCACCGAACCTTCCACCGCAAAACCCGCCAAAAAGCCACCGAAGAAGCTCCTCAGCTTCGCCGACGACGAAGACACCGATTCACCCATCACACGCCCCTCTTCCTCCTCCAAACCCGCGAAATCCCGATTCACCAAACCCTCGCCGTCTCACAAACTCACCGCCGTAAGGAACCATCGCGCGACACCCTCCTCCACCGCCTCCTCATCCCTTCCCTCCAATGTCCAACCCCAAGCCGGCACTTACACCAAAGAAGCCCTTCTCGAACTCCAGAAGAACACCAAAACCCTAGCCAGTTCTCGCCCGCCTCCGTCTGCCGCCAAACCCTCGTCTTCCTCCTTCGAACCCGTTGTGGTCTTGAAAGGCCTCGTCAAACTTAATGCGGTTGGTGGAGGGAGTGTTGACCGATTTGGGGAAGAAGAAGAAGAAATTGAGAACAGATTCAGGAAGGACAAGGACGATGCGGCGAATCGATTGGCTTCCATTGGGTTAGGGATTGCGAGTGGTGGTGGTAATAGTAGGGATAACATACCCGATCAAGCTACTATAGATGCAATTAGGGCAAAGAGGGAACGGCTCCGCCAATCGAAGGCGGCAGCGCCGGATTATATAGCATTGGATGGGGGTAGTAATCATGGGGCGGCGGAGGGATTGAGCGATGAGGAGCCGGAATTTCAAGGGAGGATTGCTTTGTTTGGGGAGAAATTGTTGGATGGTAGTGGGAAAAAGGGTGTGTTTGAGGAGGATGTTTTGGATGGGAGAGGGAGGCCAATTGATGTTGGGATTAGAAAGGATGGTGAAGTCCATGGTGATGATGATGATGATGAGGATGAGGAGGACAAGATGTGGGAAGAAGAACAGTTCAGGAAAGGTTTAGGGAAGAGAATGGATGATGGGTCTAGTAGAGTGGGGACTGGTACTTCTATGCCTGTAGTTCATACTGTTCCACAATCACAGAAGTATATGTACCCACCTGCACCCACATCGGCGCCTGTTGTGCCTGCTGCTCCCAGCATCGGAGGAGCTTTTGGAGCCTTTTCAGGTCTGGATGTGGTGTCAATATCTCAACAGGCCGAGATTGCTAAGAATGCCTTGCATGACAATTTGAGGAGGCTAAAGGTATGCACATTTTTTACAATCTTAATTGCTTTTATAATCACATTTCTTTAACACACATGAAATGGCAATATTTGTGAATTATGATACAACACATTTGCTGAAAAAGTGTTGGAAACTTTCCATAATTCAATTTTCATTTAAATACCTGAAATTTGACAGTGGGAGTAGTTTCAAAGGCTTAACAGCCTTTTGTGAAACCCAAGAGAAATGTTTCAGGAAATACTAGGAAAACAGAGAACCTATTATTATTATTTTTCGATAAGTAAGAAATATATAGAAGCACGCGGTCCGTGTACATAAGAAGACAAAAGCTCTAAGGCCCAAGCGAGCCAAAAGGTCCAATTTTTCCTCTATGAATGTACAAAATTTACCCGTGAACCAATAAAATAAAAAAGAAATGATTGTCTTTAATAGTGCCTATAGAGGACTCAATCCCATCAAAGTAACGATGATTGCGTTTTATCCAAAAGGAAAACAAAGAAACTGAATGAAAAACCTTAATAATATACATTATAATTAGTATATAAGCAATGCTTGCGAATAAGATGTTTTTTAAAAGCATAGCTCTTTTCGATGTACAAAACAACGCGATAAGTAACTCTGACTCCAACTGTGTTAGTTCAACTTTTGATTAACCTCCAAAGGTGTGGTCAAGAAGGCAAGCTGGATAGTGGCTTTAGGCCCCGCGGGCGTAGTGGAGATGGTTGGAAGGACGAACCTTCATTGCCTGGACGAATTGTATCTAGTGCATCGAGTGTGGGTTCGAATCCCCGTAAGTTCGCGACTTAATGTTACACGAGTTGTGGGTCGGTCCGTGTAGCACCCTGAAAGGAGGATAGTGGATTTAAAATCAAATGACCCAGTTTTAGAATTTTCAAATCTAGTTGTAATGTCAGTTGTTGTACTTCAAAAAATGTTTGGTCCTGCCAACTTGATGCTGCCAAATTAAATGAGTCTCTTCAACTATTTGTACTTCCTTGCCATTCGAAGTTCAAGTCCATCCTGTAGGGCAAGTGGGTGTGTGATTCTTGCCAATATTTCATGTTATTTTGTAATTTCTTAAACAAATCACCATTTTCCATAGTAGAAGTTTAATGGTTCATGTCCCCATAAAATATATATTTTTAAGTGTCTAGAAACAGTCCTAGGACAAGTAGTTCGATCCATATTTTTTCATGTTATTATTAGTCAAAATTACATGAGTAGAGCATCCTAATGCGTGGCTAAAAGGTGTGAATACCAGCTACATGAAGGACATTTATTTCATAGTTTTATATTGGGGGAAAAAACATCTATAGGCTATTAGTCCAATGGTATAAGACCTCCTTCCTTAAAGGGGAGGTGATGGGTGTGAGCCCTGTAGTGGGCAACCTATGGGATGCATGCGAGTACTTATATAAAAAGAAAAAGAACAAGAAAAGAAGAGAAGGAAAAAGAATAAAATAAATGATCTTTTTTTTTCTATATTTTTAAAAAAATTATTTTGCCACTTGTTATCTAATATTTCCAAGGCAGTGCGTGGTGAGAATGCAATTGCTCCAACTTTTTCTTGTTCCCTTTTGTTTTTCCTTCAGGGAAGATTTTATCGGATAGCATAAGCGTAGTGTAGCTCAAGAACAAGCCTAGACCAAAAGCGGTCTCCTAAATAGTCAAAGTATCTAGTTATACACAAACAGAATTATATCCCTTACAAAGTTACAATTTCATTACTGAACCCCAAAAAATAAATTATCAGCAGAAGACAATTTAAGCACCCAAGCCGGAATCTCGAATATATCAAAAGCCTGCCTGTTTCGCTCACCCCACAACCCCCACCATATGAAAAAGGGATCCACCCTCCAAGCATCTCGAACTTACCTTCTCATTGCACACCCTCTCCAAGCCTGAACATGCTCTTTGTGGACTCCAGCATAATTCGAGGAATTCTGGAAAGGGATAAAAACATAGCATAATAATCATGCTGTTAAAGTTGCTTAGACTGAATTTTTTTTATCTCAGGCTCGTATGGCTCTGCTAGAGCGCCTCAACCTATTACAAGCAAGGCCCCTTTAATTAGGCTCACATAAATCCCTTAGGGATTAAACTTTTTAGTAGGCTCCAGGCTCAAAAAAGCGCCCCTTTGTATTATGTAATCATTTAGTCATAACATTTTTATTAGTTAAAGGACTATTACATTGGATCGTTTTGTGTCATATACTGGGTTGTTTAACTTTATAAAATATGTAACAAAATCTGTAAAATTATGGTTCGCTATTTACATTAACTGCAGCTAGTGCCAGTGCTTGATTTTAAATATCTATGGTTAAATATGTATTATTATTACACATGCCTATTATTTCGATCAGGCTCACGCCTTATATTGCGCCTTTTCACAATTATTCAATTTAGACGTATATATAAATTCAAGTGAATAATCCCCACACACATCCTTCCGTGGACTAACTCCACTTCCACACCATATTAAATAAGAATCTTCTGCCACCTATTAGACATTTATATTTTAAATAAGATACTAAGAAAGACGAATCATATTATTATGGATCATTAAGATTAATATATATACTGTACCCTAAAATAAACCATTTGACAACTTCTCTAAATGAGAATTTTCAAACCGCAGTCACGTAAAGCAAGAACATCAGGTTGAACACCTTTTGTTCTTGGACCCTTGACAAATTCCTACTTCTTTGTCTTACATTTGAGGAGGAAGGATTGCTAGGGTTTGCTTTCTTTTCTTCTTTGTTCTCACCTTTTGTTCCCTATTTCTCTCTCGTTCGCTTTGTATTGGGTTTCCTTTGTTATGTCTTAATTAATTTTTACCAGTACTGGTCTCATGAGATCTTAAGGAAACCAAACGCGAAACATTCCTTGTCCATGCAACCTCCATCAATTTGTTTTTCAACATCGACACGAACGCCAAGGTTAATTCAAGTTAGAGAAACTATTGGTTTGCTTTGACTTTTTTAGGTAGAATTAAATACACACATGGACTTGGTGATCTATTTGATTTTTCTGTCCTTCCCTTTTTTTTGATAAGTAAGATTTTTATAAAAGAAAAAACACTCAATCGGGGAGTGCATCCCATATACACGAAACCTTAGGGGCCGAGGGAACCTAAAAAGTCTATCTTTTCCTCCAAAGATTTACAATTTCGCCCCTCCACCCAATAAAACAAACTCGATATAAACACGTTTTTTATTCCTCCCAGGGGAGACTCCACACTCTCAAAGCATCGCCTATTGCGTTCTAACCAAATATTCCACCAGAGACATAGGGGAGCTGCCCTCCAAAAAAGCTGAACCTGACGACCAATCGGCACACCTCCAAGAGGCCAACACATCGCGAACCGAGGCTGGCATCACCCACTGGATGCCAAAAAGACAAAAAATGAGACTCCAGCAGTCATAGGCGATCGAACAATGCAAAAGGAGGTGATCAATAGATTCCCCATCATTTTTACATAAAAAAACACCGATTGACCAAAAACATACCCCGGCGACCCAAAATGTCCAAAGTGAGGATGCGCTCCCAAGCCGCCGACCATGTGAAGAAAACGACATTGAGAGGGGCCTTAGTACGCCAAACTGCCTTCCACGGAAAATACGCTTCCTCGCCGGGCGAAAGGCAACCAAAAAAGGAAGCGACTGAAAATCTCTGGGAAGGCGAAGGTCTCCAGCATAAAGAATCATGACCACCACCAATAGTCTGTGAATATAATAACTCTAGAAGATCGGATATCTCCTCCAGCTCCCAATCCTGAAAAGGACGCGTAAACCTGACATCCCACACTAGCTTCCCGGTATCAAGATGATAACAATCAGCTATTGAGGCCCGATGATCCTGGGCGATCCTGAACAACTGAGGGAACAAATGGGCAAGGGGTCCCTCCCCACACCACCAATCCGACCAGAACCCCACACAACATCCATCACCAACCCTGAAGCTGGCAAAAGGTGCAAAGAAGTCCCATCCTTGCCGAATATCCTTCCACACTCCCATGCCTCTACGACCCCTTACCTCTTCAGAGCACCACCCGCCTCTCACCTCCCCATAGCGGCAAGCGATCACCCTCCTCCACAAACGATTCCTCTCAATCCCAAAACGCCACAACCACTTTCCCATGAGGGCCTTATTGAAAGGCACCAACCGACGAATACCCAAACCAACCTCCCGAAAGGGACGACATACCACCTCCCAACGCACCAAAGGAATAGAATGCCTCTCCCTTGAGCTACCCCACAGAAACTGTCTCTGAATCCTATCAATCCGCTGAGCCACACCGCGAGGAATCTGAAAAAGTGATAACACATATGTAGGGAGATTGGATAACGTGCTCTTTACCAGTGTAAGTCTCCCACCCTTAGAAAGATATTGTCGCTTCCAACCCGCCAACCGCCTCTCCACTCTCTCAGCCACCGAATCCCAACAAGTATGTCTCTGTCCAGACGATCCCAAAGGTAAACCCAAATACACTGACAGGAGCTGATCGGCCCTGCATCGAAGAGCAGTAGTTAAGGCCCGTATGTTGCCCACCTCCCCCACTGAGAACAAGGAACTCTTACTAGTGTTGATCTTCAACCCAAAGACCGCCTGGAAACATATCAGAATACATCGAAGATGCCGCAACTGTACCACATCTGCATCATAGAATACAAGAGTATCATCTGCAAATAACAAGTGCGATACCTCCACAGACTGAGAAGCAACATCCCCCACTCTGAAGCCGCGTAGGAGACCCAATCCTGTGGCTCTAGTCATCATCCGACTAAAAGCCTCCATCACTACAATGAAGAGAAGCGGAGAAAGGGGATCCCCTTGTCTCAACCCACGAGAACTGCCAAAGAAACCTGAAGGAGTTCCATTCACCATCACCGAAAAACGGACCGAAGATATACAGAACTGAATCCATCTACGCCACCTCTCCCCGAAACCCAATCTCTGTAACATATACATGAGGAATCCCCAATGCACGTGATCATATGCCTTCTCCACATCCAATTTAACCAATACCCCCGGTAAACCACTCTGAATCCTGGCATCCACAACCTCATTAGCAACAATGGCAGAGTCTAAAATCTGACGTCCCCCAACAAAAGCATTTTGGGAGTCCGAGATAACCCCATCTAGAACCCCGCGCATCCTGGTAGCAAGGACCTTCGCAATCAACTTGTACACGGAACCAACCAGACTAATTGGTCTAAGATCCTTAATGTCTTTTACCTCTCCTTTCTTTGGGTGTAGAGAGATAAAAGTAGCATTAAGAGACTTCACAAAACACCCCTCCTCATAAAAAGCACAAAATGTAGCCATCACATCCTCCCGTACAATAGGCCAACACTCAGAGAGAAACCGCATAGTGAAACCATCAGGGCCCGGAGCTCTGTCCCCATTACATTGCTTCAATGCTCTCAGCACCTCCTCCTCCGTGAATGGCATCTCCAGCATATCCCTGTCACCCTCATTAATGGAATCGAACGGAAGTCCATCCAGATTCGGTCTCCAACTCTCAGTCTCGGTGAACAACCTCTGGTAAAACAACGGAATCCATGAACGGAGCTCCTCAGAAGAAGAAAGCAAAGCACCCTCCACTGTCAAACTCCCAATAAAATTCTTCCTCCTACGATCATTCGCCGAACGATGAAAGAATTTTGTATTCCGATCCCCTTCTTTCAGCCAGATAGCCCTTGATTTCTGTCGCCACGAAATCTCATCCTGAATAGCAACCTCCTCGATGTCAGTCAAACACTGTGCCCGCCTCGCCCTCCTGGCCTCATCTATCCCCCCACTCAACTCTGCTCTATCAATGTCCTCAATTTATGCCAAAAGCACATTCCGACGCCATACCAAATTGCCAAATATCTCCCTATTCCATGTGATGAGAGATGACTTCAACATACGTAGTTTTGAATCCAGAACAAAACTCGGGGATCCAGACCTCACAGGACACGCCCACCATGCCAACAACCGCTGCTGAAAGTCATCAGCCCTAAGCCACATATTCTCGAATCTGAAAGGAGATTTTCCGGATGAAATACCCCCACACTCCAAGAAAATGGGAACATGATCCGAGGTGAACCGAGTGGCAATGGTCTGGATAACGCCAGGGAAATGCTCCTCCCAATCATCGGACACTAGAAACCGATCAATACGGGAATAATTAGGACTCTCCCTTCCACTGGACCAAGTAAAAGACGCACCACTGAGGGGTAAATCATGCAAAGCCTGCCTATCAATAAAATCAGAGAAACCTGTCATAGCTCTAGTCCATCGTCCCCCTGAAGATCTCTCCGACGGTGAACGGACAATATTGAAATCACCTCCCACACACCAGGGTAGACGCCACTCCTCCCATCATCCCCAGGCCCATACACTCCTGAGAAGACCCAACAAAAACCATCATCCACCATAGAGAATGAGCAAGAAATCGAGAAATGTCCACAACGCATATCCCTCAATGAGATCCACCTCCTATCCCATAACACAATCACTCCCCCTGAAGCACCATTCGATGGCAAGAAAGACCACTCAACAAACCGATTACCCCATAAACTCTTAATTACTCTAGCATTCATAACCTCCAATTTTGTCTCCTGAAGGCAAACAATCTATGCATTCCACTTTCCTAACGCCAACCTAACAATCTTCCTCTTTTCCGGGCAATTAAGACCCCGGACATTCCAAGATATAATTCGTATCATCATGGGAAACAATCTAACACACCCCACTCCTTCCCCTTTCGCTACCCCGCGAACCACTACTTAACCCATCATAATTGATAGTACATACCAAGTTGCGCAATTCCCTTTAACCCTTCCAGTACGAAGGTGAACGGTGAATCACCATAGCCCTTTCATCCTCACTATGCTCCTCCTCTGTGTCTTCCACTAAAGCCAAAATCAAATCTTCCCCTTCCGCATACTTGATCCCGAACTTCACTCCAATCTTCGAAGCAACATTCACAACATTCTCTTTAACCCAATTTTCGGATAGATTCTCCGAATAATCAACCGCCACGGGCAACACATTCTCCAACACCTCCATATTTATCGGATCAGTCCCTTCCATGTCGACCGAGACCAACCCCATAGCATCCTCATCCATACTGTCCCTCACTTTTATCACAACAGCCTTCTCCAAACTGCACTGGTTACCACATTCAGGATTGGACAAATCATCACCTTTACAGCTAGTCGAAGCACCTCAATCTTCACTATATTCCTGCTCACCTGAAACAGAATACATAGTGGCCAGATCGTCATCCTCTTCAGCCCCTACAGTCCCATCCTCCACCCCACACCTCTGGTCATGAATCTGAACACCAACAGCCCTATCACGTGATCCCACACACTTTCCAGCATAATTTAACATCACCTGAACATGTGACGGGCCCTCCTTCCTCATCTTCCCCTTCTCTTCCCATGGTCGCCAGCAAAAGCCTGGTCGTCGGCTACCAAAAACAAGTTTGTCAGCAAAACTGAGCAGTCGCGGTGTATTCTTGGGCACAATCGCATCATCATACCTCCTCGACACCACCCCTGAAAATCCTCATCCTCCTCCATACGTGCCAGTCCAACTGATGACCCGTCCACCACCATGGTCGCCTCTAGAAGGCGAGTCGAACCCTCCAAACCGCGGCTAAAACCGTCATCATATGGATCCAAATTCGGGTCATGACCCGGATCCACTCTTCTGCCCATATCCATCAGTTTCGGGTCACCTCTGGGTCGCCCTTTACCCGGATCCTTTATTACACAAACATTCTGATCCAATCCTTTAGAATAGGCTGAATCATTAAAGCCCATCACCCCTTTTAATGTTCCTTTCCTAAGCATTCTTCCTTTGGCCCTTTTTGAGCTCCAACCCACACCACCAGGCCCAACTCTTCTGGCCCAATTAACATTAATCTGAGACTTCTCTCCCAGCCCACTCCCTTTATCCCAATTAGGATACCTGCCATCAGCACATTCAAAATTTGAATTCAAACCAAATTGGTGGCGGGCCCAGGGTGGACCCCACCCTCACCGACCTGTTCCACGTGTCACTGCCCCATTCGTCTGTCCAGATCTTTCCTCCCTACCACGCGCCTTCATCAAGTCTTCACGCGAGTTAGATCCACGCGCTAGCACATGGCCCCCATTCCATCTCCTCACTCCCTCACACGCCGCTGCTGTCTTTCCTCTCACCACATCCGTATTCCACCTCTCAGTAACCCTAGATTCATGACCCCTCATCGGAGAGGATGACCGGAAAGAAGGTCCGAGATAGCATCGATCAGCCGCCACCCACCGACGTAGCTCCATGCCTTCCTTAAATCCTCTCGAGTGCAGCGCCGTCCATTCGTCCTTGCTGAAAAGGATCGGCCCAAATCCCCCTTCTATGCTTTGAGTCGTCGGCACGATCATCGGCGGCCAATCATCCATTATAGCAATACGGAAACACAAGATCTCGTCGTGGACGAAAATGAAGGAGGGGCTAGGTTTACCGACGACGACCTTAATTGCCCACAATATCTGGCTTAAACGGGTCCATCTTCTCCAACCCCATGAAACCACCACACATATCCCCCACCTTTTTGAAAAGCTCCCGACAACATAGATGTAGTGGGACTCCTTTTAGAACAATCCGGCGACTCTTCCTCGTTTGCTAAGATTTTATTACCCCTGTTCCAGTAGACCACATGTCCAATACCAACCGTTGTTGCCCCCACTCCCGCCGACCATGCTGCAGCACGTCCCTAGCCACTGATTTTGAAGGGAAGCAAAAGAGGAGAGCTCCCCCATTGAGGTATGCCACTGAAAAACCTGAAGAAACCCTCCATACTTTCTTAGCCCATTCCTCCACCTTATCCACCTCATCCTCCTCCACCTCCCTGTCAAAACGGCCCACCAAGCAAGGGCGCAGGAACTCTTTTC
Source organism: Cornus suecica (assembly GCA_963922005.1). NCBI lineage: Eukaryota > Viridiplantae > Streptophyta > Magnoliopsida > Cornales > Cornaceae > Cornus > Cornus suecica. Next base: position 41,241,023 of record OY998242.1, read on the forward strand.
TCCTCTCAATAGACCCCTCATCAACATAGAGTGACGGACCTCTTGGAGGACATGCTTCTTGCACTTCACCTCCCCAATAGAAAGAGGGCAAACTAGCAGCCTCTAGGTAGGACCGCATCTGCATAGACCAAACGAACAAAGAGAGAAAACAAAATAATTGTATGGAGAAGGCGCCGGCAAGGTACCGGCGACCTCAAAGAGAGTAATTGTTTTTTCAATTCGAATTTCAAAAATAATTAAAAAACTTCTCATGTGGAATTCAAATTGTGGAATTGATGGATTTGGAATTGGAATGCAATTCCAAATCCAAATAATTTTTGTCCTTCCTTTTTTGAAACTCATCACTTGCTCTTATTTTTACTTTTACCCGCTACGAATGAAATTACTACATAATACAGTTAAAGGTTAACAATGACAATAGTAGTAACAATATATATATATATATATATATATATATTGTGCAGCAAACGAAGTAATACTCAAATGCCAAAATTATTTGAATCAATGCGACTCGAAAAATTGAATAATTTAATTTATAATAACACTTTTTTATTTTACTTCGACATGATAGGGAGTTGGTGGTATATATACATTGAATATTTGATACATTTCTTTTTTGTTACAATCGACTTATATATAATTCTGCACTCGATTTCTTTCTTATCAGGAATCTCATGGCAGAACCATGGCAACATTGACAAGGACTGATGAAAATTTATCTGCCTCTCTATTGAATGTTACTGCTCTAGAAAAGTCTCTATCTGCAGCTGGTGAGAAGTTCATCTTTATGCAAAAGATACGTGACTTTGTTTCTGTCATATGTGACTTTTTGCAGGTACGAGTCCATCTGTTTTATGAGTTACATTTGTTTGTTTTCAGACTTCAGATCTTTTTATCCCAATTATTATGGGACTTATGTCCTTCAATTTCCCTTTTATTATCTTAGATAAGTCATTTGTTTTCGGTACAACGTTGTTTCAGGTATGACCCATATTTATATTGTTGGCGTGCAAGATAATACTTGTTTTCTGAAGTTTTGTGGTTGCATTTTGATAATATTCTATAGCTATGTATTTGTGGTTATGTTGTGTTTTTGGTCGTCCACAGGTTTAGCTTCAGCCTTTTGTTTTAGATATATATCTTTTGAAGTAAAAATTGTAGATAAAAGTTGAGTATTTTTTGCTTGATGTTATGGCTTCTGGCTTCTAGTATTTATCTTCATTTTATTAAATGTTTAAGTTGTGCTTTCACAAATGATGCTGTTTAGCAAACTGTTCATAACATGAATTGAGAAAGTAAGGGAAGATATATAGCATGTAGTTTAGTGGAGATTGATCGTAATTGGGCGAAACATGACTCATCCTGCCAATCCTGAAATAGCCGAGGAAATGTTTTCTTGATTTGTTAAAGCTTTCTACTATTCACCCTTTTTTATTATTTGAATCTAACTGATAACCATTTTTTTCTTTCACGATTTTTGTCTCTCGATGAACCACATATATCCTAATGCAACCCTAGAATCTGAGAGATCTTCCCCCCTAGAACATGAGAAAGTAAGGGAAGAATATATAGCATGTAGTTTAGTGGAGGTTGTTGTCCATGATTGATCGTAATTGGCGAAACATGTCTCATCCTGCCAATCCTAAAGTAGTGGACAAGATGTTTTCTTGACTTGTTAAGCTTTGTAGTATTCAACCTTTTTAATTATTGGAATGTGGCCCAATAACCATTATTTTCTTGTTGTAATCTCTCAATGAACCACTTATATCGTAATGCAACCCTAGAAACCCCCCTGGGCTCTATCCATTTAAATCTATCCCAATTGTCACTCCTGCTTTCAAAAAAATTGAGCATTCAATTTGGTAACCAAAATAAATAAAAAAATAAAAATCCTATGCGCCATCGTTCTTGAAGTTTTTTTCCCTCCAAAAGATAAGATATGGAACACTAGTTAATAACCACATTGTACACCATTTATTACAACTAGTAGTTGAACCCTGCATCTTTCTGCCGGTGTGGCAGGAGCTAATAGTCATCTCACTCAAGCCGGGGTGTTGTTAGAAGAGTCGAATATAATTCCTTTCAAAGGCATAGAGTTGGCATATACTTTATTATGGATGGTTGGTAACCTATCATAACTTGTTGGCCTTTTGGTTTCTCATATGTCTTAAGAGGTGTGAACAATTTGACTTGGAGGGCATACAGTCTTTAGCACAGTAGAGCTGATTTCCTTTTGTTTCTCCTAGAACAGCAGATTACTTTTTTGGGGATTATGATTGTAGTCTCTCTCTCTCTCTCACATACACACACAGATAAAAGCTGTACATCCATCACAAAGTTCCTTATATTGAATTTTATATTATCCAACAGAAACTGACACGTGTAACTAGATTGCATTAAGATTGGACTGGCAAGTCAAATATATCGGTAACAATCTGGTCACCTTGTTTTTTTTACCTGGGCATCTATAGATTTATCTAGTTGTCTGTTGATACTGCTTCCTGTCTGGAACATATAACAATGAATTGATTGTAACATACAAATCCATTACATTATCATGTTACTCTCTTTCTGTTCTTGCTCCTTTCTTGCTCCATGTCTCGCACAGTATTCAACTTCCTCATAGTCTCTCTGAAAATTTAAACCATTCCTCATCATTAAAAACAGAAAAAACTTTTTTGGCATATTCTCGGTCATAAATAGTGTGCACCCAAGTGCATATTACTTCTTGTTAAACTTGGATTCATTTTTCTTATCAAGAAAACAGCCTCTGATAATAAAGAGCAATCCCTGTGCGAACCTCCTCTTCACTACCTGAGAGTCATCCACAACAATCTTCCCAATGTATCCTATGCATCATATATATCAAGCTGAAGCACACATCTCAGCTATCTATTGGCAGATTCATAGGTGACCTTTGATGCTTGCTTCTTAAAGAATGCCAGCAAAGTAAGCGAAGTTGAGATTGGTGACAACGCAATGTCAATTCTTATATGTCGTCAGAGTTGGATCTCAAGTCCCTCAAATAGATCTCTTGCCGGACCATTCATTTATTTTTATTTTTTTCGATATGTATATTATAAATAAAGGCTCTCAATCGGGGAGAGCATCCCATATACAAAGACCACTATGGACCAAGAGATCCCAAAAACTCTATTTTCTCATCTAAAGAGCTACAACAACGACCTTCCACCCAACTGAACAAATAAGAAATAAAAAGATCTTTGATCGCCCTCAATGGGGACTCTATATCCTCAAAACAACGCCTATTGCGTTCTAACCATATGACCCACCACAAACAAAGGGGGGCAACCCTCCAAAAAATCTGAGCATGTGACTCAATCGGCATGCTCCTCCAAGAGGCCATAACATCCTGAACAGATGCCGGCATCACCCACTGCACCCTGAAAAGACCAAATAGAAGGCACCAACAATCATAAACAATCGGACAATGCAAAAGGAGTTGATCGATGGATTCCCCATCCTGTTTGAATAGAAAACACCGATTGACCAAAACCATGCCTCGCTGGCGCAACGTATCCAAAGTGAGAATACGGTCCCACACCGTCGACCATGTAAAGAAAGACACTTTAAGGGGAGCCTTCGTGCGCCAAGCCGCCTTTCAAGGAAAAGGCTCGTCAGTCCTAGGCGAAAGACAACCAAAACAAGATGAGACGGAAAAACGCCGTGAAGAAGTCGGCCTCCAAATCAAAGAGTTCGATCCACCACCAATAGTCAGCGAATACAATAGCTCTAGAAGAGCAGAAACCTCCTCCAACTCCCAGTCTTGAAAGTGCTGCACAAAACTAACATCCCACACTAATGTCCCGGTATCAAGATGATAACAGTCGGTTACTAAAGCATGGCGATCCTGAGCCATCCTAAACATCTGAGGGAAAGAAGACTCAAGAGGTCCCTCTCCACACCACCAATCCGTCCAAAAACGAACACAACGACCATCCCCATCCCTGAAACTGGTAAAGGGAGCGAAATAATCCCACCCCTACTGAATGTCCTTCCAAACCCCCACACCACGACGACCCCTGACCACCTCAGAACACCAACCACCTCTAGCCTCGCCGTAACAGCAAACAATCACCCTCCTCCACAAACGGTCCTTCTCAACACCGAAGCGCCATAACCACTTACCCAAAAGGGCCTTATTGAAAGGCAACAGACGATGAATACCCAACCCTCCCTCTTGAAAAGGACGACAGACCGCCTCCCATCACACCAGAGGGATAAAGTGGCCCTCTCTACCACCACCCCACAGAAACTGCCACTGAATCCTCTCGATCCGCTAATCCATACTGCTAGGAATCCGATAAAGTGACAATGCATAAGTAGGGAGATTGGATAACATGTTCTTAACCAGGATAAGTCTCCCACCCTTAGAAAGATACTGTCGCTTCCAACCTACCAAACGTCTCTCCACACGATCAACCACTGAATCCCAACAAGCCTGTCTCTGTCCAGCAATCCTTGGAGGCAACCTCAAGTACACCGAGGGGAGCACACCGGGCCTGCAACTGAGAGCTGAAGCCAATTCCGGCACATTGCCCACCTTGCCCACCGAAAACAATGAACTCTTACTAGTATTGATTTTCAGACCGGAAACAGCCTGAAAGCAAATCAATATACATCGAAGGTACCGCAACTGTATCACATCCGCATCGCAAAACACTAAAGCATCATCAACAAATAAAAGATGCGACACATCCACAAACTGCGAAGCAACATCACCCACCCTGAATTCGTGAAGGAGATCCAACCTTGTGGCACGAGACATCATCCGACTGAAAGCCTCCATCATTACTAAGAAAAGAAGAGGGGAGAGAGGATCACCTTGCCTCAATCCGTGAGAACTCCCAAAAAAACCGAGAGGCGACCCATTCACTAACACAGAAAAACGGGCCAAAGATATGCAGAACTGAATCCATCTACGCCACCGCTCCCCAAAACCCAATCTCTCTAACATATAGAGAAGGAAACCCCAATGTACATGATCATAGGCCTTTTCCACATCCAGTTTCACTAAGACCCCCGGAGTACCACTTTGTAATCTGGCGTCAACAATCTCACTAGCAATAATGGCAGAATCAAGAATCTGGTGACCCCCAATAAAAGCATTCTATGAATCCGGGATAACCTCATCGAGAACACTGCGCATCCTAGATGCAAGGACCTTCGTTATCAATTTGTACACACACCCAACAAGACTAATGGGTCTGAAATCCTTAATGTCTTTCATCCCCCTTTTTTTGGAAGAAGAGAAATAAAAGTAGAATTAAGCGATTTCACAAAACAACACTCCTCATGAAAAGCACTGAACGTGGCCATCACCTCCTCTCGAACAATAGGCCAACACTAGTAGAAAACGTATAGAAAAACCATCAGGAACAGGGGCTCTCTCACCACTACTCTGCTTCAGCGCCATCAATACCTCTTCCTCCGAGAAAGGAATCTCTAACCTATCCCGATCACCCTCATCAATAGAATAAAACATAAGGCCGTCCAGATTGGGACTCCAACTCTCACTCTCAGTAAATAGCCTCTAATAAGGAGGAATCCCCTCTCGGACCGTCTCCTGAGAAGAAAGCAAAGACCCCTCCACAGTCAAGCTCCCAATAAAATTCTTCCTCTTACGAGCGTTCATAGAACGGTGAAAGAATTTTGTATTCCGATCCCCTTCCTTTAACCATGTAGCACGAGATTTCCGTCTTCACGAAATCTCCTCCTGAACCGCAATCTCCTCTATATCACTCATACACTGTGCCCTCCTCAGTCGCATAGCCTCATCCATCCCCCCACTCAAATCGGCTCTATTAATGTCATCAATCTCTTTTGTTGGGTCATGGGTCGTAATTGTAACTTGTATGTGGAGAAGTTAGTCTTCTTAGATTCTCTAGGCCCATAGGGGCGTTTGTATTGGGTTACACTCCCCGGTTGAGTGTCTTTTTATATATTCTTCTTATTGATAAAAAAAAAAAAAAAATCTCAGCCAAAAGCACATTTCTGCGCCATATAATATTTCCGAATACCTCCTTGTTCCACGTGACAAGAGATGGCTTCAAAATTCACAATTTTGAAGCCAACACGAAACTCGGAGAGCTTGCCCTAACAGGACATGCTCACCATTCCAACATCCGCTGTTGAAAATCCCCTGCCCTAAACCACATGTTCTCAAACTTGAACGGAGATCTTCCTGTCGTAATACCTCCGCAATCCAGGAAAATAGGGACATGGTCGGAAGTAAATTGAGTAGCAATAGTTTGAATAACACCCGGAAAATGCTCCTCCCAGTCTCCGGATACCAGGAACCGGTCGATGCGAGAGTAAGTCGGAATCTCTCTGCCACTAGACCAAGTGAACGATGCCCCACTGAGAGGAGGATCATGCAACAACTGTCTGTCAATAAACTCGGAAAAAGCAGACATAGCCCTAGTCCATTGTCCGCCAGTGGATCTCTTTGAAGGAGTTTGAACCATATTAAAATCACCACCCACACACCAAGGTAAATGCCACGCCTGTCTAACCGCACCAAGCTCCTCCCACATCATCACCCTCTCGCCATCATCACCGGGACCATAAACACTAGAAAACACCCAGCAAAAGCTATCCTCCAGTACAGAAAATGAACATGAAACTGAAAAATGACTTATACGCGTATCTCATAATGTGACCCATCTCCTATCCCATAACACTATCACGCCACCCAAAGCACCGCTAGAAGCCAAAAAAGCCCATTCCACAAACTGATTGCCCCACAAGCTTCGGATCACTCTATCATTCATACCTTCCAACTTAGTTTCCTGAAAGCAGACAACATTTGCATTCCACTTTCCATGTGTCAATCGAACAATCTTCCTCTTTTCCGGGCAATTAAGACCCCGGACATTCCATGATACTATTCGTAACAACAGGAGAAACAATCTAAATCACCTCACCCCTCCGTCGTCCCCCACTCCTTCCACCTTTGCTAACCTGCGATCCGCTACCATACCCATCATAATTCACCGAACACACCAAATTGCGCAACTCCCTTTCACCATTCCAATACGAAGGTGATTTATGAACCACCAAAGCCTATCCTTCCTTCCACCCTCATCCTCCGTATCATGCACTAATTTCAAAATCATCTCTTCCCCTCCAAATTTAACACCTATCTTGGGAGCAACATTCACAACGTTCTCCTTAACCCAATTTTCAGCAATCAAAATCCGAACAATCAATCGCCATGGGCAAAACATTTTCCATCACTTCCATATTCCCTAATACCTTAGTAGATATCATCCCCTCAACCTCTGGCTCAACCGGAGTTAACCCCAAGGCATCATCCTGATTACCCAACCTGCTGTTCACCCTCAAATATCGCCCATTACTGCATTTATCAACCCCCTCAGCAGTGTTGTCACGGGCACGCCAGGCGACGCGAGGCGCTAGCTTGGCGCTTTGCCTATAACTAGGCGAGGCCACCTCTAAAAGGCATCGCCTAGGCTCTCGCCTCAAGTGAGGCGTCGGGCGCGCCTATTACTTTTATTGTTTTCTAAAGTGTTTTACTACTTTGACTTTAAAGTTTGACCGATATAATATTATATATATATGTTATAGTATAATATATGGGGATTGGGTTTGAGCCTTTTGGCTTAAAGAAATAGATTAGGGCACGAATAAAAAAAGGGTAAAAGAAGGAGCGACGACTCATTGACATGGAGCGCAATTGGTAGAGCTTCCGAAGTTGGAGAACCTAGCCACAACTTTAAACCAAGAGCGGGTTCAAGAGCAACAAAGAGGAAAACACCTTCATCATCATCTTCTATACAACTTTTGGACAAGGAATAGACAAATTCGGACGAGACGGAAGAGGAGGAAGATCCCGTGGGTTATAAATCTTTTGATGGGGAAGATGACGAGACTAGATTTTTTGGTGAAGAAGATGATTTTTAGATACATGACATGATTTGGTTGTAGCATTTTTGCAACTTAGAAGTCAAAACTACTATTTTTGTGCTTTGAATTATACATTTGGGTTGTACTTCTAATTTATTGACTTTAACTCGTCTTTTGAACTCGTATAAACGCATATGCTAGCTTTTGTTTAAGATAACAAATATGTTGTATAATTATATTAACAATATTTTGTCAAATTCTTATTAGTTTAAACATTTTATAGTTGCTATTTTTCTTTTAAGTGATCTATTGATTAAATTGTGAAATTAATTTATTATTGAGCGTCTCACTTCACTCGAGCGAGCACCTCGCCTAGCGCCTTAGGGCGCCTCACGCCTTTAACAACTATGCCCCTCAGTACTAGTAGCATAATCACATTCACTGTCTGATTCAAACTCCCCAAACGAAGACAAATCCGAAGCACTGACATCACAACCAGACTTGTTGCCAGTAAACCCGACCACAACTGCAGCTTTCGGCCTCGCAATCACACCATTATCACGTTGTGAAACCACCACATCACCATTACCTCTTTTTGCCGGAAAAAGCAGAGGACCAATGAAACTCCTCTTCCCCTTCTTCTGACGACTTTGCCATAGAAAGCCAGGTTGATGATAGTAAAAAACGAATCGTCTTGCTATGGAAGAACTTCGCAACTCACCCCTGTTTATTGTCGCCTTTGCTCCCCGCTGCGAGACGACCCTGGGACATTCGACATCATCTTTGGCCCTTAAAGCCTCATCATCCGCCAACGACCCGACCCTTGTTGAACTCGGAATCAAATTCCGAGTCGAACCCTCACCATCGCGGGTCGAAATGTTGTGAAATAGATCCGGATCCGAGTCCAGATCTAAACCCGGATCCACAGGCAGTGGATCGGGTTGACCTGCAACCGAAATCAAACCCAAACCCGTACCCTTAGTCACTAGCCCACGTGAATGACCCACTCCACCTCTTTTCCTGGTCCGATTCATGATGTTAGGCCCAGCCTTGAATGTTATAGAATCCCTTTTATAAGGCCCATTGGCACGACCCATTCCACCAGGCCCATTAACCCTTCTCCAATCTGAATCCCAGCCTTTGAAGTGTGCGCCTCTCCTATAAGAATATTCAAAATTTGAAAACACATTGATGTGGGCCTGCCCCCACCTAGTCCCTCCATGTGGCACAACCCCACTCGGCCTTCTCATCCACCCATCCTTTTCACGCGCCATCACTTTATGCGTGTTAGATCTACTCGCCCCCAACCCAACATCAATCGTCTTTGAAAACCTAACTACACCTCCATCTGTACACAACCTCGCCGGAGAAGATGATCGAACAGGTGACCAGTAATATCTCCCAGCAGCCACCCACCTTTGTAACTCCAGTCCTTCTCTCCAGTCACATGCAAGCAGTGTTTTCCATTCCTCCATTCGCAAGACCATAGATCCACAACCACCTTCGAAGCTTTGAGTGGTCGGCACCACCACCAGAGCCCAATCATCCATAATCGAAACTCGATAGCATAGCACCTTGTCATGAATGAAGATAAACGGACGATTGGTTCTTCCGGCGGTAACCCATATCCCAACACAATCAGGTCTGCAAGAATCAACATCATCCAACTTTCTAAATCCTCCACAGAGATTACCCACTTTTTTGAAAAGCTCCAGACAACAGAGGTGAAGTGGGATGCCTCTGAGCAAGATCCGGCGAACCTCCTTCTTCCATGGACTCTCCGTCCCAGCTCCGGTCGACCATGCATCCAAAACCAGCCTTACGTTGCCCCCACTCTTGCCGGCCACATGACAGAACCTCCATGGCCACCCTTGCTGAAGGAAAACAAAACAAAAAACACCCATCACTGAGCCAAGCCACAGAGAAGCCCGAGGATACTCTCCAAGCCCTCCTTGCCCATGCCTCCACCTTGTCAATATCATCCACCACCGTACCCTCAAAGCGTCCTACAAAGCAAGACCGTAGGTACTCCTTCCTCAGTTTAATAGATGCATCATCAATATAAAGAGAAGGCCCTCTTGGGGGGTTAGCCTCTTTCACTTCACCACCCCAGTAGAAAGATGGCAAACTAGCAGCCTCAAGGTATGATCTCATTCTTCCAGAAAAAAGGTGAAAAAATAGAATTGAAAAGAGAAAATGACCCAAGGAGCTCACCGGAATGTAAGATTCCGGTGACCGGCGTGAGTGAAGGTCACCAGAAACATAGTATTGCCCAAACGTTGCTTTTCGCTAGCAGAGTAGGTTACTGTCTTGTAAATGTTGTATTGGAAGTAATTTTCCCCAAGTTTTTTCCTTTTAACAAGTACCAAAATAAAAAGTGTTGTAATGACATTTCAAACTCAATTTTAACATCTGTCAGTTTGCAAATGGAGGCAAGGGAATTACAGTAATAAACCTCACACACTCTATCTGTTTGATATTTGACCAAACCTCAAGGGAGGTTAGTGTAATTTACGCTTTAAATTTTGACCCCTTTAAGCGATGTAAATTTAAGTGGCACCCTAAAATCTTGAACCTTTATTGGCAACAACTTAGAAAATCTTTAAACTGAATTGACTACAATTAACTAAAACAACACATTGGATTCTGTTGTTAGAACTTCCTTATTATTGAATTTTGGGCCCTATGCACGAGGCCAAAAAAATTTACAAGTGTGGTGCCTGATTTTTTTAGGATATGTTAAATGCCATTACACCACGTTTGTGTCTGCATCTGTGAACCATGTGCAGATAAGGCTTCGTACGTCTAATCTTCCTAAGACACCGCATTGGAGGGAGCCTCGTGCGCTCGGTTTACCCATTTAATCATGTGCGCTAGTACATTTTTTTGTTATTTCATTGTTCACTAACTTCTGATGAAGTTCTTCTACGAAGCATAATCTTTAGTCTAGTCTTGCACGGAATCTCATTTAGGGGCATTCTTCATGATATATGATGCTGCAAGAGCTTAAAAGAAAATTTTCAAGCTTCGTTTTTTTGAAGCACACTTGGGTTGTGTTGCCCAACTTTTGATGGACAAGATGTCTGGTATTAGCCTTGGGGTAATCTTGGCAATGTTGGCACTTGCTATTGCCTAAATGATAAGGTGTTATCCAGTATTTAGCTGGTTTCCACGATACAGAACCTTTTGAGAGGAAGGTTACAGGTAATGCGCCTTAACTTTACGGAAAATCACAACCCCTACCTCCAAAATGGGGGGAAATGTCTGCTTTGTCCAGCTAACAGGTGCACAAAAAATTTGTTCAACTTTTGAGTCCACTCATTGGTTCAGAGAAGGTAGAAAATTTCGTTTAACTTGATAGGTGTTAGCAATAATTGGCTCTAGAAATATTCTCCATCTTGCACCAGAATTAGGTACACCATGTTCCTTCCTACAGACACCTCTTTAGTACCATGATTCCCAATTATGATTTACGATTGCACTGTCAGCTTTTAGAACTTTCAACTTCCATTCTTTTTAAAGCACGGTTTTAGTGAGTTGTTAAAATAAAATGAATAACAAAAAGATGCATAGTTTTAGTTAGTTTCTTTGTTTTTGATGCTGAAGGCTGGTTGTTGCTCGAATACTTGCACTGGCCTGTATTAAGAACGAGATTGGTCTGTTCTAATATCTTGGTAACTTTCTCTATTCAGCATAAAGCTCCTTTCATCGAGGAACTTGAAGAGCAAATGCAGAAGCTTCATGAAGAGCGTGCAACAGCTATTTTAGAAAGAAGGACCGCTGATCAGGATGATGAAATGATTGAAATAGAAGCAGCTATAAATGCAGCAACAATGATTCTTGCTAAAGGTGGTGGCAGTACTGCATTGGTTGAAGCATCCACTACTGCAGCTCAGGCTGCATCTGCTTCAATAAGAGAAAGAAATCTTCCTGTGAAACTAGATGAGTTTGGTAGGGATGAGAACCTTCAGAAACGAATGGATATGGCTCGAAGAGCGGAGGCACGTCAAAAGAGGAAAGCTCGGTCAGATTCTAAGAGAATATCCTCCATGGAATTTGATAGTTCCTATCAGCACATAGAAGGAGAATCAAGCACTGATGAAAGTGACAGTGAAAGCACAGCATACCAATCTAATCGCAATTTGTTGCTTCAGACTGCTGAACAGATCTTCAGTGATGCAGCTGAGGAATATTCTCAACTATCAGTGGTTAAAGAGAGGTTTGAGAATTGGAAGAAAGATTATTCATCAAGCTACAATGATGCCTATGTCTCGCTAAGCGTAGCAGCTATCTTCTCGCCATATGTGAGGTTGGAGCTTTTAAAGTGGGACCCACTTCATGAAGATGCAGATTTTGATAATATGAAGTGGTAAGTAAGGTCTGCATGGCTTTAATTTGTATGTTTTTAATACTGAATAGTGTGTGGATAAGCCAAGATATATTTTACATTTTATGCATTCATGCACCAGTTATATCTCTTAATTTTTTTCCTTGGAACACATTTTTCATTCATTTATGCATACACTAAGTGCTGCTGATTGTTTATTTCTATTTATCTTACTTTGTGCTTGCATACAATGTTCAGGCATACACTGCTTTACAATTATGGAATTGAAGACGAAAGTAAAATCAGCCCCGATGATGCTGATGCTGACCTTGTTCCGCAACTGGTGGAAAAGATTGCGGTCCCAATTTTGCATCACGCGATAGCTAACTGCTGGGATATTTTAAGTACACGTGAAACAAAGAATGCTGTTTCAGCAGCCCATTTAGTTGTCAGTTATGTTCCACCTTCCAGCAAGGTTATTGGTGAATTAGTAACTGTTCTTCGAAACCGTCTGGCTGATGCCGTGGCTAATCTTATGGTATATTCTCCAAACCAAATTAAAGTTACCGTAACTGTTTTCATACCTATTGGAATCTAAGCATACAAATTTTTCATAGATTATCACATATATCTGCTGAATTGTTTGTCGTGATTTTCCTTAGGTCCCAACATGGAGCACACTTGTAATGAAGGCTGTACCAAATGCATCACGAATTGCTGCATATAGGTTTGGCATGTCTGTTCGTTTGATGAGGAATATATGCTTGTGGAATAACATTCTTGCTATGGCGCTCCTGGAGAAGCTTGTTCTTGATGACCTTCTAATTAGAAAAGTTCTTCCTCATCTTCGAAGCATCCAATCTAATATTCACGATGCAGTCACCAGAACTGAAAGGATCATTGCTTCATTAACTGGTGTGTGGGCAGGCCCAAGTGTCACAGAGCGCAGGTACAGCTCTTTAATATATTCTAAAGCATGCTTTAGTACTAGTTCATCATGCTTTAATGAAGTTACATTTTTTATTTATTTTATTCTATAGTGCTTATCAGTGATATAACTAGTCCAATTTTTTGTCAGTCTTTTACGTTAGAACAAAGTTAGTGTCTTATGTTTTTAGTTTGATAAATTTTCCACTTACCCATTAAAATTCTTGTAAACTTACTGTAATAGACTCCCTGATCTAATGTTCTAATATTCATGCCTCTCACTTAAGCCTACTATCCTGTACTTGTATTATTACCCACGTTCTTCCAGAAATATGTGAGGACCCGTGCCTACTTCTTATCAAGGTGCTCTTGTCCATCTTTAGCAGCACCTCAAACTTGATGCAACACATTACTTAAGGGAAACACACTACCTTCATTCGTAGAACCTTGGGATATTTGTTTATAAGGTTCAAACAAAAGTTATACTCGGCTATTAAGCTACCGCCTCCTTTTTTGGGGCATGAGACCAGCTGTCTGGAGACAGATAAGCTAGGTAAAAAGGATACTTCTTCGAAGGTGCCGTGGCGTGTCAAGCACGTGTCCATTACCAATGTGCAGGACTCGTCCCCTATACTCCGGAGAAGTATCCATTTTTCTTAATTACGTTTTGAATTTTCAATTGTGCGATATATGCCGGGGATACTTTTTTGGGTACTCCGGGGAAACTTCTGCAAATGTGATAGCTTCTTTTTCCTTCTTGCAAAGTTTTGCTGTTGTCGGCTGAGTTTATTTTATGATCTTTTTACCCTTTTCAAATGTGGAAGTTGTTAATCAAAAGTTGATGAATAATTGAATACTAAATACTTCAAATTTATGTAGTCCTTTGTTTATGAACATCTTAATTATTGCTTCGAAGTTCCTTATATCGAGGGAACTGCTAAATATGTATCTTTTGTATAAAACAAGTTTTATTATTGCTGTATCTAGCCATACTACTATACTTTTTGTTCAGATTTGCTGTACCCCTTTGTTTGTATCATATCATACTGGATTGCTTATCTGTATCAGTTCCTCCATTGGAGATAATGCATTGGAACTCTTGTTGCAAACCCTCGTTTGCTCTGAATCGCTTCGAATTCTGTGGATTTCTTACTGATCTGAAGTTGCCCATGCACATACCAACTGATATGATGGTTGTCGCCTCGAATCTGGACTTGCACGCTTGTATCGTATAGCCGATTTGGGGATACATGATGAGGATGGTGATGTAATAATGAAATCTTTCTTGGAGGTTGCTCGCCTCCCCTCCTTTTTCAATGGAGGGAAGGTTCTGGTTGCTTCGCCGCCTCGAGGCCCTTCGTTGTACGTCGATTCTGAGTCCATTTACCTACGGAAGCTGTTTCTGCGCTCATGCTTGATTGGGCGGTTTGATGGTAGGGTGGGGGATATTTCGGAGGTGGAATGTTGGGCTAGGAGGGTTTGGAGGGTCTCGGATGGGCTCTCTGTAGCCATTCTGAGCGATGGTTCCCTCCTGTTTCAGTTCCCGTCTAAGGAGGTGGCGTTGGATGTTTTGCACAGGGGTTCTAGACTTTGGGGTGACAGGACTTTGTCTTTGGATGCTTGGTCTACTGGTGTGGGGATGGTGGAACCTTGGGGGTGTAGGGGAGAGCGTTGTATTTTTTTGCGGGGTTTGCCCCTCCATTTATGCTGCTCCGATCTGTATGTGAGGGTTGGGGAGTTGTGTGGAGGGTTTATCCGAACTGATCTTCAGGACACTGCGAGGCCTGATCTTGTGGGGATTTGGGTCAAACCGGGGGTCGCTAGTCCGCCGGTGGTGTTCATACATGACGATGCCATCTGCTACCAGGTCCACATCTTGAATGATTTGCTTACCTCGGTGGTGCCGACGACGCAGAGCTTGGAAGGGGGTTTTGGCCCGCTTTCCTTTCATAAGAATGAATGGATGTCACTCCACTCCGGTGGATACAATGATGGGCTGACGTTAAGGCGGTGGGTGGCGGCGGGCCGTGATCTTTTTTCGCCATTGTTTCCGGCGAAGCTTGGGGGTGTTAGGCCTGTGTCTGATGGGAGAAGAAAGGATGTGAAGAGGTTTCCTACGGTGGTGCGCGGGTTCAACGGTGGTGGGGCACGTGGCGTGACCAGAGTGGTTGGTCGAGGTGGTGGGGTACAGCTGGCCAAAGGCGTGACGTGTGTGGTTGGGGATGCTCCACGTGGTGTTGGTAGGTGGGGGTGGACCCCACCTGTTTCAAATTTTATATCCTCTCGCACCCACGTGCGGTCATCACGTGAGGTGACTAAACCTCCTTGGGCTCGGGTATGTGGACCGGGTCGTGTTGTTGGGCCGGGCCGCCTTCATGCTGCTACTGTTGATGGGCCTATCTGTTTTGGGCCAACTGATGAGCCTGTGCAGCCTGCTTGGGCCCGTGTTAGTGGGCCTGTTCGCATTGTTGGGCCGAGCCGCCCTTGTGCTTCATCTTTTAATGTTGATGGTGGGCTTGCTTCTCAAGGTCTGAGCCTTAAGGGTGGTCATGACTTGGCATATCCACATGGGTCGAGTCTTTCTGAACCTACTGGATCTATGGGTCTGGGGCGAAATTGGAGCGGGTCTTCTTCTCAAGCATTTAACCCCTTGGCGCAGGGCTCTGTGACGAAGGTCCCTAAGATAGTGGATGGGGACGGGTTCACCATGGTGACGCGACGTCGTCGACCCATGTTTCTGGGTGCTTCGCGATGGCCAAAAGGGTTTCGCCGCGGTTCGGTGAAGGTTTATAGCCAGCGACTGGGTCAGAGGAGGCGATGGGAGATGAAAGGTAAAGGGTTTGTTGATTTCTCTCTGGTTGCGCCTGTTAAGGTTTCTTCTCCAGGTGTAAAGGTGGGGTCTTGCTGTGTTTCGGATGTTCCCTCTCAGCTGGAGCAGGTGAGATGTTCTAAAGAGGTTGGCTCTGCCAGTGGGGTGTGTTTGCCTACTGATTTGGGGGGTACTCCTTTGGTCGGAACTGGTCCAGGTATGGCTACGGAGCGGGGGTCGTGTTCTTCTTCCTCATGTTCTGATTGTATGGATTGTGGCACTCAGGAACTGGGACTGCTTCCTGTGACTGTGAGTGAGTTGATGGGTGATGGTTGTACTGTTGATGCTGGTGCTGTGGGTGCTGACGAGATTGTGGGTAATGATGCTAGTGGTGGGTTTGGGGTTGAAAGGAACGTTATTAATGATAACTTAACTCTATTGGAGGTTGATGAGGGTGCAAGACCAGTGGGGGTGGACTATTCTGATATTAATGTGCAACAGTGGGTGGTGGATAATATTATTGATGTTTCTGATCAATTGGGCCTTTCTTTTGGCAATTGTAAGGAGAAAGGGGAAGAGCTTTTGTTGGCTTTGGCAAGGTGAGGAGGTTAAGTTGAAAGGGAAGGAGCTGGTGGTTCATCGCCCGCCTTCTTCCTGGAAGGGGGAAAGAGAATTGAGGGGCCTCATCTGTACTATTAATTACGATGGGGCTAAGGGGGGGTCTGCCTTGAGGGAGGGAGGAAGGAGTGGAGGGAGGAGGAGAGAGGAAGGGGCTATTTTAGTTTCTAAATGAAGCTACAATTAATTTCTTGGAATGTGCGGGGTATTAACAGCCCCGACAAACGGAAGGTGGTTCGGATGGCTCTTGGCAAATGGAGTCCTCACATTGTGTGTTTGCAGGAAACAAAGATGGAACGTCTGAATGATAGGGTGGTTCGGAGTTTATGGGGTAACCGTTTTGTGGATTGGGTGCATCTGGATTCAGTGGGCTTTTCCGGGGGAATTCTGATTATGTGGGATAAGAGGTGGGCAGTGTTGCGTGATTCCCGGAAGGGTCTGTTTTCGGTTTCTTGTTATTTCTCTTTGGTTGAGGATGGCTTTGACTGGGTGTTTTCTGGTGTGTATGGTCCTGTAGATGACAGTGTGCGGCCGGTGCTTTGGGAGGAACTTGGGGATGTCAGATCCTTGTGGCCCCTTCCATGGTGTGTGGGAGGGGATTTTAATGTGGTTCGTGTTCCTTCGGAGAGATCTACGGGGGGTCCTCGCACTAGAGCCATGGATTTGTTTTCTGATTTTATTGATTGTCAGTTGCTTCTGGATCTTCCTCTGTTCGGTGCCTCTTTCACTTGGTCCAGTTGCAGGGCTTGCCCGACTTTTTCTCGGATTGACCGGTTTTTGGTCTCTGGGGATTGGGAGGAGCACTTTCCTGATGTTGTTCAGACGATTGCTTCTCGTTTTACTTCTGATCACGTTCCTATTTTTCTGAATTGCGGGGGCTTAACAGTGAGGAAATCGCCCTTTCGGTTTGAGAATATGTGGCTTCGCGCTGCGGACTTCCAGCCCAGGGTTGCCGAGTGGTGGGCGGGTGCTCTTTTTTCCGGATCTCCGAGTTTCATTTTGGTTTCCAAGCTGCGTTCTTTGAAACTATCTCTTGTTAGGTGGAACAGAGAGGTGTTTGGGAATCTGACGTGGCGCCGGCATGTGTTGATGTCTGAGATCAAGTGTATTGATAGTGATGATTTTAGTGGTGGGGTCTCTGAGGCTTCGATGGTTCGCAGAGTGCAGTGCTTGGCTGAGATTGAGGAGGTTGCTATTCAGGAGGAGATCTCGTGGCGGCAGAAATCCCGAGCCATTTGGCTTAAGGATGGGGACCGGAACACTAAATTTTTTCATCGGGTAGCGAATGCTCGTAGGAGGTCCAATTTTATTGGTCATATCACCATTGATGGCTCGTTGTGCTCCTCGGAGGATGCCCTCCGTGTGGGAATTCCGGCATTTTATCAGCGGTTATTTTCCGAGCCCGAGTGTTGGAGGCCTGGGCTGGATGGTCTCCCGTTTGATGCTATTGGGGTGGCTGTTAGGGACCGGTTGGAGATTCCTTTCACTGAGGATGAGGTTCTGAGGGCCTTGAAGCTGTGTAGTGGTGATCGTGCGCCTGGCCCTGATGGCTTCACTATGCGGTTCCTATTGGAGTGCTGACATATTGTTCGAGATGAGGTGATGGGTACTTTCACGGCCTTCTTTGAGGAGGGTTGTTTTGTCAGGTCTCTTAATGCTTCTTTCATCTCTCTCATCCCCAAAAATGGGGAGCTGAAAGACATTAAGGATTACCGTCCCATTAGCCTCCTGGGTTGTGTGTACAAACTTATTGCTAAGGTGTTGTCCTTTCGGATGAGTGGTGTGTTGAATGGGGTTATTTCCGACTCTCAGAATGCTTTTATTGGTGGCCGTCAGATTATGGATTCTGTTCTTGTTGCGAGTGAGGTGGTGGATGCGCGTCTTTTGAGCGGCTCTCCGGGGGTGTTGGTTAAGCTGGATGTGGAAAAGGCTTATGATCATGTGAATTGGGATTTTCTTCTTTATCTATTGAGGAGGATGGGCTTCGGGGAGCGATGGTGTAGGTGGATTGGTTTTTGTATCTCTTCTGCCCGGTTTTCGGTTCTGGTGAATGGTTCTTCTGCGGGTTTTTTTGGATGTTCCCGGGGATTGAGGCAAGGTGATCCACTATCTCCCTTACTTTTTTTGGTTGTGATGGAGGCTTTTAGTCAGATGATGTCTCGGGCTACTGATCTAGGGTTGATCCGAGGCTTCCGGGTTGGGGATGCCGCGAGGCATGTTGTGGAGGTCTCGCACATTCTGTTTGCGGATGATGCTCTTGTGTTCTGTGATGCGGATGTGTCTCAGTTGAGGTTTCTTCGGTGCATTTTGATTTGCTTTCAGGCTGTTTCGGGGTTGAAGATCAATACATGTAAGAGTTCGTTGATTCCGATTAGGGCGGTGGATGATATTCATGTTCTAGCCTCTTCTCTTGGTTGCAGGGTGGGCCAGCTTCCGACTGCATATTTGGGGTTGCAGTTGGGCTCTTCTGGTTCGAGGCAAGCCTGCTGGGATTCTGTGATTGATCGGGTCGAGAAGCGGTTGGCGGGTTGGAAGCGTCAGTATTTGTCCAAAGGTGGGAGGCTCACTTTGGTCAAGAGTACGTTATCCGATATCCCCACGTATGTTCTTTCTCTATACCGGATTCCTCGTGGAGTGGCTCAGCGGATTGAGAGGATTCAGAGGCGGTTCTTATGGGGGGGGAGTAGAGAGGGCCACCCTGTGTCGTTGGTTCGATGGGAGACTGTTTGTCGTCCCTTTCGGAATGGTGGTTTAGGTATCCGTAGGTTAATCCCGTTTAATGAAGCGCTTCTGGGGAAGTGGCTGTGGCGTTTTGGGATGGAGAGGGACCGGCTATGGAGGAGGGTTATTGCTTGTCGGTTCGGGGAGGATTGGGGTGGTTGGTGTTCTGGGGGGGTTCAGGTTCGGAGAGGTGTGGGGGTTTGGAAGGACATTAGGCGAGGATGGGATTCTTTTGCCTCTTTCACACGCTCTGGGGTTAGGGATGGCCGCTATATCCGATTTTGGTCTGATAGGTGGTGTGGGGAGGCTTCTCTTGCCGTCTCTTTTCCACGTTTGTTTAGGATTGCTCGTGATCGTCTTGTCTCAGTAGTTGACTGTTATCATCTTGATACCGGCAGGCTTGTGTGGGATGTTCAGTTTGTGCGATCCTTTCAGGATTGGGAGCTTGAGGAGGTTTGCGGTTTTCTGGAGCTCTTATACAGGCAGGTTGTGGGTTATGGGTCGGACTTTTTGATCTGGTCTCCTTCCCCCTCACGGATGTTTTCGGTGTCTTCTTTTTATGGTTGTTTGATGCCTCAGGTGGTGGAGGGCTTTCCTTGGAAGGCGGTTTGGCGCTCTAAAGCCCCCCTTAAGGTTGCTTTCTTTACTTGGTCTGCTGCTTGGGGGCGCATTCTTATACTTGACACTTTGCGTTTGAGGGGTGTCTATGTGGTTAACCGGTGTTTCTTATGCAAACTGGATGCGGAATCTGTTGATCATCTCCTTCTTCATTGCCCTGTGACTTATGATTGTTGGTGCCTTATTCTTGGTCTGTTTGGGGTCCCCTGGGTGATGCCGGGGTCGGTTCGTGAGGTGCTATCTATTTGGCGGGTGGTTCGGGTGAAGCCACAGGCCCGGCTTTTCTGGAGGACTGCTTCCCTTTGCCTTTGGTGGATCATTTGGGTTGAATGGAATTGCCGTTGCTTTGAAGGAAATGAATCTCCTATTAAGGCTATCAAGGATCGCATCATTTCTTCTTTGTTTTGTTGGGTTGAGGGCCGTTCCTGTACTTCTATTGTCGAGAAAGTAGACTTTTTGGCTTCTCTTGGCCCTTAGTGGCTTTTTGTTCTTGGGTTGCGCTCCCCGTTTGAGTGTTTTTTATATCATTTCTTACTTATCAAAAAAAAAAAAAATGCATTGAACACGAACAATTACTGCTACCAGCTGAAGCGAAGTTGCTGGTCTGTATTATTTGAGACTGGTTTGTTTGTGTTACTTTTGAGAAATAATTGCATAATCAAGACACGGGGTAGCAGCATTAGTGAACTTTTAAGGATTAAAATCAGGGTGATTACGAGTATTTTCTCGTGTATAATTAATTTGTTCGTCTTGAAATCTTACTTCTTTTACTGATTAAATCGTGTGATTATGTGATCCCCTCCAATTGTTTTATGTGGTCCCCTCCATTTCTTACATGTATTTAAAATTGTGCAGCCCCAAGCTACAACCTCTGGTGGATTACTTGCTGATACTTGGGAAGACACTCGAGAAGAAACACATTTCAGGTGTGTCCGAGACTGAGACTACCAGACTTGCCCGTCGATTGAAGAAAATGCTAGTTGAGCTCAATGAATATGACCATGCCCGGGCAATATCTAGGACCTTCAGTCTGAAAGAGGCACTGTGATCTCTCCTGCAGCGCCTTTGAAATCTAGGCAGCGTGAGTGTAGTTAATCTTGTAAAAGTTTTCGGTAGCGCAGGTTAATGATTATTTTGACGAGGTTTTCTATCCATATGGTGGTTAATATATTTGCCAAAGTTTTCACCAGAAATTTAGTTTATATTGTCACCTCCCAGTGGTTCCTGCTTTGGAACACATTTGATGGGTTAATTTTCTCACAGAATGAATTAGGTTTCTTAAATTTCAATTGCTTGTGCAATCAGTTGTAGTGTTTGAGTAGTTGGAAGTACTAAGTGAATACTTATTAGTGGTTGATAATAGTTGTTACATTTTAGGGATTAGGGTTTAGTACTATTAATATTATATGGTCTTTCTCCAGACTTCTGGTCAGAATATTGTGACAAAGCTCTTCCCCGGTGGTGACGGAAAGAGTTAGGCTTTCTCTAAAGTTTTTGCTTCAGACATTTTGCTCGAAAGTACATTTCATTAAATTTGGAATTAGTAATTAAGTAGAGAAATATTATCCATAGAAGTAGAGGGTGTAGGTATTTCAGAGTTTCATTATATTTGTATTTTGTAATATATATTTTGATTCTATGAATTGCCTGTCCTGTCCTTTTTTATTCTGTTTTAACTATGTGCTAAATGTAAAATTCTCTTTTTTGGAATGCAAAAGTGCATATTAAACCTGGGGTTTTGTCAAATAACCGATACAAAACCGAAAATTCTCTTGCCCTTACTTTATTATTCTATTTTATTGTTTCTCTCTCTCAACTCAACCCAACAACGTAAGAGGTGTTACAGATCTCCCTTATACTGCTTTCTCTAAACCTGGCAACTCTGTAAAGAAGACAGTTACTAAATTGTTTTCTACTCCTTGCCCCTCCTCTGTCTAGATTTACAACTTAAAGTGAGTAATTGTATTAACAGAAATGTGAAAAAACACCCATGGGGTTCTAAACTATAACAATAGGTTTTCCTGGACTAGGGTTTTTGCAATTTAGTCCTTAACATTTGTAAATCTATTATATATATATATATATTGTGAATTCAAGTTATTATTTTTTTTCATTCGATTGTTCAATATATTTCATATTAAAACTAAAACAAACTCTAAAAATATTTGATTTAATTAAACTTGACATGTATATATATAAGAACTTTTAATTTATTTCGCATGAATATACTAAGAATTGTTTTTTCAACTATAATACTGTAACCATATTTTCTAAGAAATTTTCCTGAAAACGTTATCATCTCACATTTATGAAAAATACAATTTTTTTTTTCATTTTTATTTTTTGTCTATCTGTCTTATTCTTTTCTATGGGGTTCCTTAAAACAATTTTCACTACTATTAATTTTGACTCATATAGTAATGAAGTATTAGTTCAAGTAAGAATTTTGGAAAAAAAAAATAAAAAATGATATTTCTATATCATTCTTAATTTATGGTAGAAAATATATGTACAAATATAACTTTTGATACATTTTCTATTCTATTCTCTTTTAGCTTTTCCCTAATGCTATATGTTGTTGGAGAAAAGGATTGAGAAAGGATGAATGAGAGGGAGGATAATTCTTGTGTTTGGTTGGAGGGAACAGAGGGGGGAAGCAAGCAAGAAGGGATGAGGCATCCCTCCGTCCTTTATATTTTTGTATCTATTTAAATTTGAGTGGGAGAAGAGAAAAATGACCAACTACTCCAAGTTTATAAACTAACATATTTAATATAATAACAATGATTCAATAACTTTTAACCAAACTAAGACAAATGTCTTATTCCATTCATTTTTTATTTATTTTTCATTCCACTCAAACAAACAAAAAGTTAGAGACACATTCTCTTCGTTAAAATAGCCTTTCATCCATTTATTAATCCTTCCAATCAAACGAAACATAAATATAAATTTATTCTTTATAAATTTTTATAAAGCTAAGTATTTGCAATTTATTTACCTTCTTAATTCTACTTTCGTTTCAGATTTTTCTAAGACTTCGTTCGTCTGCACCGTTTTGGGCATTGGATTTGGGATTATTTTGTAATTCTAAAGATTAGATTGTTGGTTTGCTCAAAAATATTTTGGAATTGGAATTGTATTCCAAATCCACCAATTCCACAATTTCAATTCCACATAAGAAGTTGTGATTTTCAATTTCAAATATTCTCTAAATCTTCAACCCAATAAATACTCTCTATGTAACAAATAATTTTTTCCTCCAAAATACCCATACTTCAACTAAATTTATTTTTTACATAAAATATGAAAAATATTGGTCTGAAATAGTAAATAATAAACTAATATAAAAATTCACAACAACAAAAAATTAGAATTAATATTTTCCGACTTAATTTTGAATATTTTCGGAATTGTAATATATTCAAAAAATTTAACATTATCTATCAATAAAGTAAACTTTCACATATATATATATACATATGTATATATATTTGTATATAAGTGATATACAATATTATTGAAGTTGTATTCGGCAAAAAAATAAAATTTCAGAATTAATATTTAATTAATACTTTCGGACTTAATATTTCGGAATTAATATATAATAAACTAATATAAAGCTTCACAACAAAATATTAGACTTTGATATGAATTTTTTTGTCATTACAATAAAATGGTCCATTTTAAGCAATTAAGTTTTGATTTTGTTCTCTTCTCACCTTTTGAAAAAAGTTTGTTCCATATCCACCAAATAAGTTTAGGAATGGTCTTCTTTCTATAATTTTTCAAAATAAAATGGTGTAGTTTAGTTTTAATTAATTTTTTGGGACCATCTTGTTGGACTTTTAAGTACATATTTTATTTATTTGAGCCTATACTATGTAAAGAAGTTTATAGAAGTTGGGTTGGCTATTGAGTTTTATCTTTTTTTGGGCCAAAATTAATTAGTAAATTTTGAGCTTATAATACTAAAAGAGAAAACAAAATGGTGTAGTTTTGTTTTAATTATTTTTTGGGCCCCTTTTGTTGGACTTTTAAGTACATATTTTATTTATTTTGGGCCTATCTTACTTAAAGAAGTTTATAAAAAATTGAATTGGCTGTTGAGTTTCATCTTTTGCTGGGCCAAAAATTAATTAGTAAGTTTTGGAACTATAATACTAAAACAAAAAAATAATAATTTTGAGGCCCCTCTTGGACCGAGGCCCAAGGCGGCTGCCCAAACTACTTGGATCAGGGCCTGACATGATACACACACATATATAGCCAGACAATATACACACATAAAAATATAATGGGTTATTTCCACTAACATTCCTTCAGAGAGATCATAATTCTACATGGACCGCCTTAATATTGAGTATTCCTACACAGACCCCCTCAGACAGACGGCGTTAGATTTATTAACGTTTCATTGTGAAATTACTAATTTGCCCTTCGATATATATTTAAAAAAATCAAATAAAAATAAATATATGTAAAGACGATTTTACCCCCAACTACCCATCGACACATTCATTTCCCATCTTCACTCTCTCTTATCTCCAAACAACCCATTTTGATATACACACAGAATTCAAGGAAGCATAAAAATTTAAAGTTCCTAAATATACACAGAGATTTCCGAAAGATATAGCATTATGAATGAATTAAATCCAATTCTAAACAAAAACAGATTTTTTAGTAAAACACAGTTGCAGTTCAAGAAGAAGTTCCTGTATTCAATCAAATACAGTTGAAACTAAGACTATAGGGTTTAAATGAAAGGACCAAATAAAGTTCTTCCGATTCCCAATTTTCAAAATCAGTTTACTTACATTTATATACTGATGAAATATGTATACACGGAATAGAAATATAACTTCCAATCGGATTTTAATCTCCTCCGGCAAGATCCGCACTCCCGATCTTCCAGAACCTCCTCCGTCGCTGCCGGAAATTACACCCTTGGTGTTGCCGCCAAAAAACGTGGCGGAGGCGGTGGGGCAAGAACATGAGGAGAGAGAAGAGAAGAGGAAGATCGCCGCCACTGCCGTCGACAATACCAGGACCAGAACGGTGACGACAATGCCTTTCGGCGACGGCGAAGATAAAGCCATGTGTGCGCTGTTAATTGTTACTCAGAAGCACACAACATCGTCCAATTTGTATACACATATATGTGAGTGTATGTTTTATATATATATATATGCTATATACACAATTGATTCAATTTTCTTTTGTTTTTCCTTTTTTCGTATGTTTATTTTTTTTTTTGGTTTTGTTCTATTTGGTCTTTTTATTATTGTTAAAGTCTGTAATGTCATGTAAAAGAGGTAAAATTGGTACCAAATAATTTTTGCGTTCGACTGGTAATTACAAAAAAATATATAAATTTGAACTTGGTTAAGTAAAATAAATTTAATTTATAGGCATACTGGTATAGTAACATGCTAACTCATAGCTTCTTGGGTTCGGTTTAGGCAATGCATTATGTGGAAGTGCCTTTTTTTGGGAGGTGAAAACTGATAATGCATTCTGTAAACAGTTGATCAATATGAAGTGTTATTTTGATTTTGAATGTTTACTGTTATTTTGATTTTGAGTGTTATTTTGATCTATTGCAATTTGATGTTATTTTAATGTGATAATGTATACAGGAAAGCCCAAATAAATGAATTAAAATTTAGTGTAAAGAGGGAGAATATAAGAAGCTTTCTAAATTTATAAGGTAAAGGGTATCAAATTAATTTCACAATATTAAGTTAAGGGTATATAAGTCATTTTATATCATTTGAGGGCAAAATAGATTATTTATGGGATGAATAGTGGCTGACATCACTAATTAACGGACCAATCTAACGGAGTGGACACGGAAGTGGTCCGTGTGGGAAAACAATTCAATTTATAGGGGGTCCGTGTGAAAATACTCAATATCAAAGGAATCCATGTGAGATTAGAGTCTCTTTGAAGGGGTGTCGGTGGTGGGAATAAACCTAAATATTAGCCATGCTACCATTAGAAGTACAGGGTGGCGGTATTTCAGTGTTTCATTTTATTGGTTATATAGATGTATATATATATTTTTTGTGTAATATATTTGGATTCTATGAATTTCCTTTTCTGCAAAAGTGTAAAAAAAAATTCTTGCGATTCTAAATTATGGCGGCAATGTTTCCCTGAACTAGGTTTAACACAATTTAGCCTCTCACATTTGAAATTTTATTTTGTTTTTTCACTTTTTTTTTTAAAAAATTCATCTGACTTTTTTTTTAATGAACTTGTTCAAGACATTTTTTAAAATATTAAAATGAAAAATAAACTCTCAAAAATCATATTTCATTTAACAAAATTTGACTTATATAAGATATATCCTAACTTATATGCTGAGAAGATATTGAAAATACAAATTGTTTTAACTATTATACAACAAAAATAATTACCAGGGAATTTTCCTGAGCTATCTTTTCTATTTTTTTGGTATTCAATTCAGCCTTTCACATTTATAGAAGTAACTTTTTAAAAATTTATTTTTATCTAACTTGTACTTTTTTTTGTGAGCTCCTTAAAAATAATTTTGACTCATATATGTCATTAATTTGTTTTATGATGATGTCCATGTAGAGTTCATATGCTTGTGACCCACTGGTATACTTGCGTTTATAAAGAATGGTTTTAGAACTTGAAAATATTTACATTGCCCTTGTGCTTTTGTTTTTGTGCTGTGAATTTTACAAAGAAGTACATATTTTTGTAGTGAAGTGATGTGAGTTTAACTAAAAACATGTTTAGTACTGATATTTTTACTGTATAATTTGTAAAAGCAAAAAATACAAAAGCAATTTTTTTTAGTACATTTTAGTGAACAGTGACCAAAATAAAAAATATATATATATTACTTTATAAAAACAATACTATTTGCTTTATATTTTTTTACCGTAAAAAAACAAAGCACTGTAGAAATTGATAAAAATACACAAAACAAAAAAAATAAAAACGTGAACCCAAAAAGGGAAAATTATGTTGGGATTTGATATGAAAGTTGAAATAGGCATGAATGTCTATTTAAGTTAATAAAACATTGGTACATTTGCTATAAATTATTACCATGGTCATCATTCATCCAGAAATGGAATTTGATCAAGTAGGCTTTAATTCATATTTCAATCAAAAAATTATGTTATAGGAATATATGTTACCCAGATTTTATTTGGGGGTGTACATTCAGAGATAGATAAAACTACTTCTTACCCTTCTTCTTCTTCTTCTTTTTTTTTCTTTTTATATTTGTATTTATATATGTAAATGATCTAGGTTGGTTACCTTCTACTAGACCTGTAAACAGGTCGGATTCGGATCGGATCTGGACAGATCCGATCCGAATCCGATTAGCATATATCCGATCCGACCCGACCCGATAACCCGATGGATTTTCACTTAATTGATCCAAATCTGAATTTGTTTATTTTCGGATATCCGATCCGATAACCCGATCCGATTAGGTAAAAAAAAATTACAAAAAATTATTATTATTTTTTTATTTTTATACTATTTTTTAAGAATATTAAACACTAAATTATATATTTTACAATCAATACTTATAATACATGATTATAAAAACATAAAAATGAAAAAGCGAAATTTTTTTTTGAAACATAATTTAGTATACTATTTAATATTTACATATTAATAACATAATATATATGTGTATATATAAAATTAATCGGATCGGATTAGGCAAATCCAAATCCAATTTGTTAAGGAATCGGATTATCGGATTCGGATCGTATTCGGATTATCGGATTTTTTTTTCTAATCCAAATCCGGCTAATCGGATCGGATTCGGGTCAAAATCCAATCCATTGACAGGTCTACCTTCTCCTATCTTTTCTTCCATTGGAAATTTTAATGCTCCTAATGTTTTGGGGCATCCCCACAATTATTTTAAAAATTATATTATTGTCATCTTATGGTTATTATTTTGGACAATATTTGGGTCTTCCCTGGAGATGATGAAGTTGGTCTTCCCCTCTTATGTGGCCAAATAAATTTATGACATGTGGCTAAAATAATTAAAGAACATAAATGGGTATTATTCATAATATTATGGGTTGTAACCCAAATCTTATTTGTTTGTTTTTTATTATTTTTTCAATCCCCTCTTCACATTCATCGTTTCAAATCTCCATTTAAATGAGAAAAACACAAGCCTTTACTGCAAATCAAGAACCAGTGGAGGGTAGAGCATGACGACATGAGCCCCAAATGATCTGGTCTCCGCAAACCGTTCTCCTCATAGGCGGCTCTGAGGCGGGCAGTGATGCTGCCTTAGACTTGGCAAAGTGGAGCAGAGATAACAGTGGGAAAAGTGAAAGAAAAACAAAGCTTTAATATTGCCAACCAAGTTAGAATCAATATCCACAAGTTTGTTTGTGAAAGTGTTTGTGGGTCGATTGCTCCATTATGTGATTCATCAGTAAATAATATAATGTGAACGATTGATTAATTATCTTGTATGATTAATCATGAAGTCCTGTTTCTTTAAAAAAACTGTATTGTATCCACATGTATGTGATGAATTTGATTATTAATTACCTTGAATTGTTTATGAAATTTAAAATTATGTTGAAGTTGGTATGCCTTATGGTTTTGAATAATCCAATTCAAATATGGGTTACAACCCATAAAATGATGGATAATACCCATTTATGTTCTTTAATTATTTTAGTTACATGTCATAAATTTATTGAACCACATAAGAGGGGAGGACCAACTTCATCCTCCTGAAAAGGATCCAAGTATTGTCCTATTATTTTTCCTTAATGGCATACTGAACTTGACATGTTAATTCCTTAATGGCATAGTAGTGTAGTGTTTATCATATTGGAAAATCAAATGTCTCGCCACCACCATTACAACTATTTCATATTTTTGTTGGTTGATTTAGAGTACACGATCGAACTTGGTTTATCTAAATATGTTTTTATTAATTTTGAAGACATATTTTAGGATTATGAATTGATAATGTGAATAGAATTAGTAGAATCAATTTAGAGTTGTTACAAATTAAATGATAGTGGATTAAAAGTACATATATTTTAATTCATCCAAAGATATATATAGGTTATTTAAATTAAAACCCTCAACAAATGGTTTTAAGTCATCTTAAAATGTAATTAATATATATATCTATATTAATTCATTTAATATAAAAATATATATTAAATATTTAACGCCAAACAATGAACCAACAAATCCAGAAGTCAAGTGAGCAAATTTCACGAAAAACAAATCCGTGCAAATTTCACAAAAAACAAATCCAACCCACCTCAGTAATTGTAGTATTATTTGTATATAGCTTTTATAATTAGGCTTTACTTAAATCTTTATTATTCACATTTGTTCCATTGTATATAGCTCATATATCTATTTTTGTTTTTTTTTTATTATTATTTATTTGGAATGGTATATCTATTTTTGTTTCTTAAAGTTATTCGGCAAAGTTTTTAAAAAATATTTGCTAGGAGGTTGTCTAGCATGAATGGAAGATTGTAGAATACGGGGAAGAGATATAGATATTTCTATATAAACAGAAGTTTGTAAAGTGGAATTAATTATTTGTTGAGAGATCTATAGTGGGGCTTTGTAAGTGGCCTCTAAAGAGGGAAGTTTATTTGTAATCAATAAGCTCTGAGGGAAGGATCAGCCATCATGAATATGAGTTATTTATTTTGCAGTTTTTTTTGTACGCTACTACCTAACTTGTTTATCATTCTACAAGATGCTGCTCGTTATAAATAACTTTACTTCAAAAGTTAATTTTTTGGGAAAATTACACAAATTACCCCTGAACTATAACCTAATTGCACGCGATATCCCTTACGTTTCAATAATATCATAAACTACCCTCAAAACAACCTCCGTTGTAACACTTAGCCCCTTCTGTTCAAAGTCAATGCCAAAATTGGTCAATAAATGTTGTTTTTGTAGTGAACTTCCATTTTTGCCCTCATATATCATTGCATGTTCCAATTTTGCATGCAAAATTACTTAAATACCCTAATTTTTTTGAATTTATATATAATGTTCCAAAATATGAATTTTTTTTTCAAAAAATAATTTTTTTGCGAAAAAGTATATATTATGTTTCAAAATATGATTTTTTTCCGAAAAATATATATTATGTTCCAAAATATGATTTTTTTGCAAAAAAGTACTTATTATGTTCCAAAATATGAATTTGTTTTTCGAAAAATAATTTTTTTGCGAAAAAGTATATATTATGTTCCAAAATATGAATTTTTTTCGAAAAATATATATTATGTTCCAAAATATGATTTTTTTTGCAAAAAAAGTACTTATTATGTTCCAAAATATGAATTTTTTTCCGAAAAATATTTTTTTTGCGAAAAATATATATTATATTCCAAAATATGATTTTTTTGCAAAAAAGTACTTATTATGTTCCAAAATATGAATTTTTTTCCAAAAAATATATTTTTTTGCGAAAAATATATATTATGTTCCAAAATATGATCTTTTCCGAAAAATATTTTTTTTGCGAAAAATATATACTATTATGTTCCAAAATATGATCTTTTCTAAAAAATATTTTTTTTGCGAAAAATATATACTATATTCCAAAATATTATTTTTTTCTGAAAATAATTTTTTTTCAAAAAATATATATTATTTTTTCCGAAATAATTCATATTTTGGAAAATAATATTCTCCCTCTGAAAAATAAATTTTTTGCTAAAAATATATATGTATTTTTGAATTTATAATTTTTGGGGCAAAGTGGACACCGTGGGGGTTAGTTGATAAAACTGAATAGTATAGGGGGTTTCTTGAAATTAATCCTAAAATATAATATAAAACAAGGGCTTTTAAGTACATTCACGCACAAATCTGACTGTGGTTGTTCTAAGGGGTAGTAACTGATATTATTCAAACGTTAGGAGTACTCTCTGCAACTAGGTCATAGTTCAGGGATAGTTTGTGTAATTTTTCCTAATTTTTTATATACAGTTTTATTTGTAGAATTTTTATTATTATTTTAAATGGAGTTAATATTCTTAATGGTTACACAATTACATACGAAAAGGAATCCCGATGAATTTCAACTTCCTTCGGCAACACCTGATTATTTTTGTAGTTGTTATTAACAGTGTTACTTTATGAGATGCTATGACACGTGGTGAAGATAATCCGGGAGTGAAGAAATACATCTAATCTATTAACTTCAGATATTAATTGTTTCTAAAATAGGAGTGTCTTTGTTCCACAGAGCTTCTACTATTGAGAATAAAACACAGAAAATAGAAATGTTTTGAAAAAGTTTATATGGAATAACGGTTTCAATATACTCTCCAAAGACACAAAAACCACATTTGGAAACCTCTCCAATCTCCTTCATACTAAAATTATAAAGGAAGGCTTTTTAAGCCTATAAACTGGACCTTTCATTCCAAACCTCCAAGTCTACCTGATGAGATAAAGACCACTAAAATTGGAGTGATCCACTGGAGATGGATTCAAAATGCATAATTCTTTGATTAGCTCCTTCAATATCACCCATTTCATCACACCAAATGAATGTACCAAAAACAAAGCCCTAAACCATAAACCAAATCCACTCTGTAAGAATATTTATAGTATTATTTGTGTTTGACATGTTCTAGATAATAACCATGTTGAGTGGATTGTCATGTTGAATGAATTTTGGAGTCAGGAAGGTTTAATAGGTATTGCCAAGCTTCGTCAAATTCAAATCAAGCCTAAAGAATTGAAGAATACAAGAGAATTGAAGAGGAAGCAAGGTTAAGTAAAAAGTGTCCCCCGAATGGCAGAAACGTCATTTTTTCAAATCGCAATTTCAAGAATCATGACAAGCGAGTCGAGGGGGTTCAAATGACATTAGTCCCGAGAAAAGTTGGTTCCGAGGATTTTGCTACGCATGACCTACGCTTCCGGTAGTTAAAAGTGGCTAGAAAGTGTTATTTCAACACATTTGCTACGCATGCTAAAATAAATTACGCATTTGCTTACGCTTCAAGTGTAGGCTATGCTTCAAGCGTAGTAAACCCTACGCTTCAAGCATAGGGTAATCTGCGTGAAAAAATTGTGAAATTCCATATTTGACCCCGATTTGTTTTCTCTTGATGCAGCTGCGACTTTACACCTTGATATACGTGCTATATACATTATGTACACCAGAGTATAGGGTTTTTGGGTGTGGAATTATGAAAAAGGAGAAAATTAGGGTTTCTACTTTGCATTGTCTATAAATACCAAGGCCTTCTACATATGTGAGGAAGCCTTGGAACCCTGAAGCTTTTGAGAGATCTCTTCAAGTTTTTTACAAATTTATATTTATCTACAAAGATAGAGATAGAGAGAGAAAATATCATTGAGTGATTCTATATCTTCTAGTTCTTTCTTGTTTAGGGTTTATTCAATTGTGCTTCTATATCGATAATCTTGTGCACAATTTAATGACCTAATTGCTGAAAAATCAACACACTGTGTGCAATGTAGTTGCTTTGATCCATTTGAGAAACGGAGTCATCTGAGTATGGAGATCGAAGCAGGAGGCTTCATGGTTCATTGATCCATTGAGAAACAAAGTCGTTAAAGTACAGAGCGGAGCAAGAGCTTCGTGGAGCGCGAGTGATTCATGGTTGTCAGACGTTGAGTGAAGAAAGACAGATCTAGAGGGATTTGTAAGTCTAAAGCTTCATAGAGTGTGTGTACTGTTTGATTTATAGTGCATCGATACCCGAGCGTATTAATAATTTTTACTTGGAATTTTTCCAAGGTTTTCCACGTAAAAATCTCTTGTGTCTCTATTGCTTTATTTTATGCACTTAGATTAATCTTTGCATAATTTAGCTTGTTAGAGAATTGGATTAAAATTGACTTTTCCGCAATTATCTTTAATTTGTCAATAAATTCACAAAAAGTCTATTCACCCCCCATCTAGGCTATTTTCATTGATCGTCTAGGTAATTTCACACTCCAACTCAATTCAGTGATAAAACAATTTTTGTGGACAACAAGGATAGAAATTATAACAAAATCATAAGAGAAATTTTAGGATCTTTTCTTATTGAAAATGATCTCTCGCTCATTGATCACTGATGAGCAACATAACTCACGCCAATCACAATCACGATTGGATGTGATTGTTAAATTTTTTTTTTTTCTTCTATGATAATTGGTTTATTCATGTTAATCATATCCAATGATCCATGTATGAATTTTTTACTCAACGGTGAGCAAGAGATCATTGTTCCCTTTCTTATAGTAAGAGTAACAGCCAAGATCATTGCTCCCTTTCTTATAGTAAGAGTAACATCCAAGAGTTCTGTAAATTATGACAAGTCTATACAAATTTGTATGCATAGAATATATTAAAATGTATAAATACAGATCTCAATTTGTAGACAGATATATACGAGTATATAGAAAGATAATTCATATCACACATTTTTCTCAGCATTATTCTGCGTGTAATAATCCTCCTTAATAATATGTTTGCATTAATTGAGTGTTGGGATTGCGAAAGTTTGTCCTACCAAACAATATCATCTAAAATTTTACACCTTCACAAGTACTATTACTTGTTTTTGCAAATGGAAAACCAATCTCGCATTTGGAATTAAGCACAATAATACCTCCTCCCATTTCTTTAGTTGAAGCATTGAATGAAGCGCCCACATTAATTTTGGGGGAGAATAATGATTGTCTGGAGAGAGAACTTTCCAAAATTCTGAAAAATTAGACATGGCATTACTGATAATCGAATGAACAATTCCACTTTCTTATGTTAAAAACACCATTCATTCCAGCAACGACACAAGAAGGAATGAAACGAAAATGGTAATCCCAATTATCACAGCTCTCTACTGACCAATATTCACCGGAAAAAAAAAAAATTACATACCTTGCACTGTTAATGTTTGTCTTACAACATCTTCCTTCCAGGAGTCGGGATGTTCATCCACAAGGTCAGCCCCTATGTTTACCTGAAAATCTGCACGGCGGTGAAAACATAAAAAAATTATTCATTTGGAAGCCTGGTATCTATCCAACAATTCACCTTCCAGCTATTACTAATTTTCCACTTCCATCCTGTTTTGACCACTTCCTTGGCAGCCAAAATGCTTCTCCAGATTCATGACGGTTGAAAACCTAAACGAGACTGGATAAAAGTTGAATATGAAGAATAACGACTTCTGAAGACGAGATCAAAACGTAAATCGTCGTGAATCTCTAGCCTCCATGGAAGCTTTGCCAATAATGCCAGATTAAAAGCTGCCAATTTTTAAAGGCTAGACCTCCATTGTGTTTAGAGTGACAAAGACGATTCCTCACTACCCATTTCATACTAGAGTATTTTTCAGAACTCGACCACCAAACATTTACCTTGATTTGTTTCAATCAATTCCGTGCATAAGGAAAGAGACATCTTGTAACATGACATCACATAGTTGAAATGAGCTGCAATAACTGCTTGGAGAAGAATGTTGTGGCCGGCTTTGGAAAGAAAGTCTCCTTTCAAGTTCTTCAACTTTGAAGAAACTCGGCAACCGAAAAGTAGGTGGTGGTTAATTTTGAACCATGACAGAAGGGAGACCGGGATAATGGATGTTTCATGAAGATTGAGTAATTCCCAAAGAGCTTCTTAATTAAAATTGGATAGAGCGGTCAGTGTTGGGACTAAAGTAGATGCTAGACTTGTGGTAGTTCGGCCAGTGACGAGAAATTATTGCATTTTTCAGACAACATAGTCCAGGACAATCACAAATCGATATATAAACAAATGTCACAATAAAATTGACATAATTACTTTGTGTGTCAAGCTGTGATTGTCTCCATGCAATCATTTCTCGACCCATGAGGTAATGATACTCCTCCAAGACTGGTTTGATTTTCTGCAGTTGAGACTAGAGGTAGCAATTGGGCGGGTATAGGCAGGTTTGTGTTGGGTTGTAAGCGGGCGGGTTGTAAACGGATTGATGACCTGCTATACTAGATTGTTATCGGGTCGGATCAGATCGGGTCAACCCGACCCACAATTTCCCAAAAAAATATATATGCCTGAATTAAAAAATTGTCAAAATGTGCATAATAGTTTGAGTTATAAACTTATAAATGTTCTCTCTTTTTATTTGAAACATAATTTCTTAGTAAAAATAATACAAATTTATATCTATACATTATATATATATATATACATACATATATTTAAGCATTAAGAACTAAAATTTAACTCTTTACTTTCTCCAGCACATTTCTAATTTAAGCATTAAGAACTAAAATTTAACTCTTTACTTTCTCCAGCACATTTCTAATACTTAAAACTCATGAAATCTACCTCTGCATATGTATATATAAACATATTGACATATCTGAACATTAAAAATCTAACTTCAAATTTCTTCACACTCTTGAGCATCTACATAGATAGACTTTTATATATATGCATATACATGCATGTATGTGTGTATATATATATATTTATATATATTATAAGCCCTGTTATGTATCTTTCCAGTTTGAACTTATTGCGTGTCTCATGTAACAAATTGTAAAACAAAAAAGAGATAAGTTAAAAGAAAATTCAACAGATCTGATAGAGCATATATGTATATGTTTTAAGAGGAAGAAGATATTTTGACCTTTTATAATTTTCATATCAATCAGATGGAATTTGTAGTCATACGTGGCAGAGGATAAGGCTTTGATAAGGTTTAGCTCCTACCAATATTGCAGAATTATATACAAATACATATATATATATATACATATCGATATACAAATACATATATATATATACATATGGATATAGAGAGAGAAAGTGAAGTGGAGATGGAGAAGAAAGGAGCCGCGGAAACAAGGCAGTCCAAGGAAGCGGCTGAGCTGATGGTTTGTGACGGGTTTACACGGGTATCCACACCCAACCCACTATCAACCCGCATTTTTTACTCTCATCCAACCCAACCCGCATTTGAAATCACTCACCCAAATTTAGCGGGCTGATATGGGCGGGTTGGTGGGATTGGGTAAATATTGCCGGCTCTAGTTGAGACTAATAGGCACCACTGAATAGGAGACCATCATTTGCAAAGAGTAAATGCCACAAGAGATTAGGAATTTAGATATATTCAACAAGGCTCTATGATTTCTGCTCCCTGGTTCTGTAGTCGGTTTTGTGGAAGAGAGAGACACAGGCAGATTACATAGGAGAGAGATAGAGAGGGTGTTCGAAGGAAACAAATCCCCTTGTGATAGAATCATTAACTGATGAGAGGCATGAATTTTTGATTCCACAGTAGAAGGGATGTAATTTCGAATAAGATTTTGAATTTAAGGTGAATACGTGTGTATAAAGTAATCAACGTATAAACTGTGGTAACAATAAGAATATGCCGGTAATTTTTGTAACACCTTTGCGCGTTGAGTATGATTAAGAATTTCAAATGGAAAAGATCTAGACCGTCTTATCGGAACCGGACAATATCCCATACAAGGCGAATTGAGGAACATGTTTTTCCCCGTTTGTTAGCTTGAGTGGCATGTTCTGCCACCACCAAAAGGAGGGGTGCAGGGTTCAACTTTCAAATGGAATGCTTGTGTGCGACTTCTTACTATCTTTAGAAGAAAGAATGAACACCTAAAAACTTAATCACATCAGCTCGTAGCGAAATCCCTATGATACTCCCATCAAAAGTCAGTAAAATGAATCCACTGGATACTCTCAGCCAATAGCTCATTATTACATTGCAACTATTGAACAAAAGAGACTGGATCTTTTCAAAGACATAAGAAGTGGCTAGATTTTTTTTTTTTTTTTTTCTATCATAGTATTATTCTCTATTTCTATTAGTTAGTTTGTACAGTACATTAATGTAGTAGGTCCCAAATGGTTTTTTCCAGTAGATAGAGTCTAACAAGGTACTTTGACAGCAACAGAAAAGATAAATTATTTCTTCTCTTAAAGTGTTTCTACCCACGACTGCCACGACAATCATAGTCAAATATATTTGTTTCCCTTCACAAAGTACGAAACTTTCGCATAAATAAATCAATTCTTGCTCCAAGTTCCAAGATACCAATGTGTTATGCTACCACAGAATAAAACCCAACTACTCAATAACACAAAAGCAGCCAAAAAGATAGTGCTACTAACCAGGCTTTTCCTCCATTTAGAACAGCACTTCCCGCCAGTTCCACAACATACACCTAGATGTAAACAAAATACAAGACCAACAACGTAAGAAACAAGAAAACATGATCTCTCTCTCTCACCCACACCCACACCCACCCACCCACACACACGTATCAACCTTTATCCTCGAATTTTTGTCCCGGGAAACCGAGTTGCACCCATTACTGTCCACCGGTTCCAATACCGTCTTTCATACCGAATCTACTCAAGGATAAGCGCATTGAAAATTCTGTACCATCTTTTCACATTACAAGATATAAATACAAAGATTACCTTCGGATCAGCAGCATTTTATAATTGCTTAAGAAAACAACTAGCAGGTGTCTTTTTGGTAGATCTGTCGCC
Source organism: Cornus suecica (assembly GCA_963922005.1). Lineage (NCBI taxonomy): Eukaryota > Viridiplantae > Streptophyta > Magnoliopsida > Cornales > Cornaceae > Cornus > Cornus suecica. The sequence goes on from OY998242.1 coordinate 41,278,496, forward strand.
ATTTTTGAGAGCCTGATCAATCCTCTTGGCAATTTCTGCAATGTATGACTTTGCTCCAGCAGTTCAAAGAACAGTCCTCTCAATACTATATGATGACAGAATAACCCGGATAAGTTTATAACCTTCAGAGCTGCAACGAATGCCAACCAATGCCGGTATTGCCACTGGTATCCTCAATTTGAAACATCTTCAGCCCCCATTATTCTGGAATATTAAAAAATTGTCGTATAATATTCATTTCAAAAGCGATATATAGTTCGAACGGCATATTAAAACTGACCTAGTGAACCAAGCCTGGTTCTGTTGAAACACGGATCTAGATTTGATCATCAATCACTCCAACTCTCACCAAACATGTGGGAAGGTAGAAATGATCGATATATTTTATAGTCATATCAAATGCAAATATACAAAATACAATTCCTGGATTTAACAAATAAATCAATAGATATTCACATTAGTCAATATGATTCCACTGAAGGCAATATTTTAGAGGATACGTGACAGCAAATCAACAGTGAAATAACTATATTGCCTTTTTTGTTTTTCCTCAAAGAGTGATTTTTTTTTTTTTTTTTTTGTGAAAAGCAATCAAAGACTGATTTTAGTGATACAATAAATATACAAGAGAGTACAGAAAGAAACCGAGGGAGAAGAATCCCTATCAAAACAACATTAAAGATACAAAGAAACTAAAAATATACAAAAGAATAGGATCTCAAAAAGTAGAACCGACATTTTCAAGACTTAACCTGGCAGACTGAAGACAAACAGCTGTGATCTCTCTAGCAACCTCCGCAACCCCTCTTTATACCTACGCGCGAGGTGCACAAAGGTGCAAAAATCATGCCTCTTTATACCTCAGGTGCAGCCATCTTCACTCGGCGCGCGCCTGGGCTGTGCCTTCTTTCAGTCACCACGTGCGCCAAAGCGTCTTCAATAACACTGATCTGTCCTCATGTAACCTTAAGTTTCTTCCCTTCCAAATCTGCCATAGGATAGCATTGAAACAATCCCTTGTGAACATAAGTTTAAATTGTCATATTTTACCAAAAAGAAAATGAGAGGAAAGACAAAAGAGCAATGATGATATACATTCGAACTCTCACTCTGAACTCTGAATCCAAAATGTCACTCTAAGTTCAGAATGTCGAAGGGAGGTTGTGGAGCGCACCACAAGGAATATAATTCTCACTCCTGTGTTGTTTCTATGTGCTTGATTGCTTGATTGTTTTAATAAAAGGCATCTAAGTCGTGCAACTCAAAGAGCTCCTCCCCGAATGTCCAAACTTTACAAGACGAGCTATTCCGTCTGTCCTCCAGTAGTTTATAGAAGGGACCCATCACCAGTAATCACCACAAGAGCAGTTGCCATCCATGAAGTGATGAAAACGGTTAGCATCTCTTACTATAATCTCTCTCTTTACTATCTTTGAGATATATTTGGTCACGTTATGACAATCATTACAAACACGGAGGTTCTTAGTGATCCTGATAGCACTTCCAGCTGGTGTGCTCAAAAGCCCGAAAGCTATTGCTAGCCTCTCACTGTGGCCCCACAACAACTTCACCTTCATCGGGTCATCCACATCACGAAGAATACAACTAGTATCAGGCGTATATCCAAAACCCTCCACTTCCAATCTTAAAGTCTCCAAAAACTGGTAGATTTCAATCCAGCTTGGATGTGAATCATCACCCGCAAAGAATGTATGAAGCTGGTTTCCTACTTCAATCAAGCTATAACCAGGCGTCTTCTTCAGTCCCCTTTTCCTCATGAGGCCTCGGACATAATCCACTGCATCCCATCTCTTAACTTCAGCATATATATTTGATAATACAACATAAATTCCCGGGTTTGTGGCATCTAACCGAAGCAATCTATCTGCAGTTTGTACACCCAATTCGATGTTCTTGTGAGTACGGCACCCATTCAGCAAAGCTTCAAGAACAGCATTACTCACTTCAAAAGGCATATTCCTAGTCAATGCTTCAGCTTCTTCAAGACGCCCGGCTCGACTAAGAAGATCCACAAAGCAAGCATAGTGCTTCTCGTTAGGCATTAAATTATAGTCTTTTTCCATGCTGTTAAACAGAGTTTCTCCCTCCTCTACTAGCCCCGAGTGACTGCAAGCAGCTAGAAGAGAAACAAAGGTAGTCTGGTTTGGCTTGACTCCCTCCTTTATCATTCTTCTATACATACTAACAGCTTGATGCCCTTGACCGTGTATGCCATAGCCTGTTATCATAGAGTTCCACAAAATAACATCTTTAAAAATGGATCCAGTGTGGAACACCATTTCTGAGTATTTGATTTTCCCGCACTTGGCATACAGATCAATTAGGGATGTTATGTTAACCACGTCAAAAGCAAATCCATACCGAATTAAAAGAGCATGGACGCTCCTTCCTTTTTTCAAATAGCCCAAATGGGCACAAGAGTGCACCAAACTAACAAGAGTGATGGAGTTGGCGGCAACTCCCTCTTCCTGCATCTGATGAAATAATTTTAAGGCATCCTCAGCATGTCCATTTTGCGCTAACCCTACTAGCATAGCAGTCCATGTAATTACATTTTTTTGCTTCATCCGATTGAAGACAGACTCTGCCTTCTTTAAAGCACCACACTTAGAATACAAATCAACGAGCGCAGTAGACAAAATAAAATTTAATTCAAGACCCCTTCTCAAAATGCCAGCATGGAGGATCTTTCCTCTTCCTAAATCACCTGTTTGTGAACAACCCTGAAGGAGACTAATAATAGTACCAGAATCGAACGTACCACCATTATTGACTAATCTATGAAAGAGGTCAAACGATTCACAGACCAAACCATTTTGAACACATCCAGAGATCATGGAGTTCCATGATACCAAATTCCTATAAGGCATCCTATCAAAAATCCAACGTGCATTGCCCATATCACCCATCTTACCATACATGTTAACCAACGAGGTAAGCACCAAAATGTCATTACCCATTCCAAAACCAAGTACACATCCATGAATACATTTCCCAAGATTCACATTCCCAATCTTTTCACATGCCTGAATCAAGCTTGCCATAGTTATAGGACTGGGTCTGATGCCACTCCTACGCATCTCAAAGAAGAGATCAAAAGCCTCAAAAAACCCACTCGCTTTCACGTAACCTCCAATCATCGAATTCCAACAAACCACATCCTTCTTGTGGATACCATTGAATACATTTCGTGCCTCAATAACGTCATCAAATCTCACCAAAAAGTTTATCATGGAACTTCCAAAGAACCTGTCACTTTCCATCCCATACTCCACAGCATTTCCAATAATTTCCATCCCACTTTCATAATCCGACAAGGCCGTGCACGCTTTAAGCGCCAGAGTAGAGGTGCAACTATCAATTCCTAAACAACCCGTCTTCTGAAACAACTCCAAAGTCTCATTGTACTGCTCATTCAGTAAGTGCCCATTCATCATGGCATTGCATAGCAACACATTTGGATGGGAAATTTGATCGAACACATTGCGGGCAGCTTCAAAACTGCCCAAGTCAGAGTAAGTCTTGACAAGCTTAGTTGCCACAGTTTGGTGTGTGGACATTGAATTGACGATGAGCTGAGCATGGATTGATTTGACCCAGATAAGGCTTTTGGAGAATTCTTGCAAGAAATACAAGAATTTGTGAAGAATTGGTTCAGCATGTTGGATAGCTGAAATAGAGGTGGAGAAGGAATAATTGGAGAATGGTCCCAAGAGTGTTCTGGGTATCAAGTGATTGACACGAAGAAACAAAGAAGACATCAAGCTGAGAAAAAAAATAAAAAATAAAAACAATTGAGTTTTGATTTGATTGCAAATTTATTTATTCCTCTTCATTTTCAGATTTTGAATTATCTTTTTAGCCTCCTTTGAGAGCGTGTGACGATAATAGTCAAAAGAAATTAAATCAGTATAATGAAATAAAAAATAAAAAAGACTTAACAGAATGCAACTAACCGGATTTATTCAATAATACCAACAATATGAACACCATACAGAGGTAGGGATGACAAGAGAGGGTTTGGCTAAATCCATTTCCACTTTATTAAAAAATTATTAATACCATTACCATGGTAATTTAATCCACCGGGTTCGGACCCGCTCCGCCCCTAATGGGACGAATTTGGTAAGCTTTAAATGGGTTTGGTATTCAAAATCGAAACCCGAAGCGGCCAGCGGGTTCGGGTTTTGTGTAAAACCCAACCCGAACCTGTTTTATGTTAAAATTTAATATTTTTCTTTTCTTTTATTTTTAATGTATCTTTTTAAAATAATCATATTTTTTATAAATAAATTCAAAGTGTGAGATAATATGAAATACATTAATAAATTTCTTTAAGATTCAAATAATTATTTTAAAAATATTTCATAAAAACAAATGACTACCACAAAATATTATACTAATATTTTTTTTAATAATAAAAGCAACAAAATAATTGAACTATCGAACTTCAATTAATGATAATGAATTCTAGTTTTATTTTAATCCTTCTCAAAAGAAAAACATTACATACTAAGATATAATCAATCAATTAATTATTTTAATTGTATAATTTATATGAACACATTATACAATACAAATTGCATGATGACCAATATTACAAGATTAATCACTCGTTTTATAAGCTCAAAAAATGTATTGCTACCAGATGTTAGTGTTGCAAAGATGAATTACATGTCAACACGGTATTCATTCACAAGTTAACAAATTACACCTTAGTTAATTGCATTGAACTTTAGTGGGTATTTCTTTGTCATGTTATTTCATTTAAAAAATTTAAGTTCATAATTTAGTAGAATCGATAATAACCCGATGGAACCCGTTTATTCCAACGGGTGGTAATGGTATTACCGATTAAAATCCGACGCGGGTTTGGTGTGAATTTCGAATCAGTAATTTTAAATCGGGTGGTAATGGATTTAGCCAAACCCGCCCAAACTCGACCCGTTGCCATCCCTATACATCCCAAACTTGCGATGGGTTTTAATCGATAATATCATTATTACCTCGTCGGAATAAACATGTTCCATCAGATTACCATCGGTAACTACTAAATTTGAAACTTAATTTTTAATGAAGCAACGTCGCATACTTAAATGACTATTTGCGCAATACCCAAAAGAGAAAACAAGTTAAACAAATAGGACTCAATTATATACATACATGTATATATGTGTTTGTAAAGTTATATAAATTGATGTATAATTTATATAAATTTGACTTAAAAAGATATGTTAAAAATTAAAATAAATTATAAAATATTAAATTTCAATATATATTTTTAGAATGGGTCGGGTTCGAGTTCTTGGTAGATTTTACACAAAACCCAAACCTGCTTCAGGTTTTGATTTTCAATACCAAATTCGTCTCAAACCCATTTAATAGCTTACTAAATCCACCCCATTAAGAATGCCATTGAGGTAAAAACACCATAAATCTTGAAAAAAAAACACATTTAGTGTAATAAGCTTTTTTGTTTTTGAAGAATAATGTCGTTAGGTTGTAGTTGATTTTATTCTCCATATTTTAACTTTTTTACTTTATTTAATATTGTGTTACTAAATATAAAATTACTCATAATATAATGGTTAATCAGTTATTGTATGTAAATTCAAAATAGTGTATCTTAATTGTTTATTAACTACTTACATCACAAATCAAAATTAAAGACTATTAACAATTTTTTATTTAATATTTTTTGAAGTATTCTTCACAAACGTCACCTTCTTAAATAGTTGCCAAATGTTGATCATTTTAGGCCCATATCTTGCTATTGTTATGTCCTCACATGCCATTATTTGGTATTTTTATGCGATTTGTGTATTTAAGCGTGTTTCAGGAGCTTAATGAAACAAACAAGCTAACTTTGGTGAATTAACTAGAGAAGTGCTTGTGTCTATTCAAAGAGAGAGCAAAAGATGTGTTTTCAAGTAAAAAGTGTATCCCGGAGGGAAAAAATATCATTTTCCGGAGCCGCAACTTCAAGAATCAAGCTAATAGAGTCGAGGAGGTTCAAATGGCACAATTCCAAAGAAAAATGATTTTCTTGAATTTTGCTACGCTTACAGTAGCTAAAAATGACTAGAAAATGCTAAAACTACGCCAAGCGTAGCTCCCCTACACTTCAAGCATAGGGAGATTAGCGTGATTAAGCTATAAAATTCCAATTTTGGCCCCGACTTAAGTTCCTTTGATGCGGTTGTGACTCCAACACCTTGATACACATGATATATACATATTATATGCCAGATTGAAGGGTTTTGCTCAGTTCGGCTTGAAATTACGAAAAAGGGTAACATTAGGGTTTCCCTCAGCTTTCTCTATAAATACCAAAGTCTACTACAGATTTTTTAGAGCTTCTTGGCACGTATAATTTTTAGAGCAACTTCTGGAGATTCATATAATTCCAAAGTGAGAAGCCATACAAGACCTAGAGATCCGACGAAGAAGAGAATGGAGAGCGTTTCTACATCAACGATGCAGTCTCTCTCCACCATGATCAACTAACTCGGTATCTATGGTTTTCTAGCAAAACCCTAGCCAAGTAATGTAGTCTTTAATTTATTTTCAATTGTAACGAGGGAAAACTGTGACCATACTATGAGGATTGATTGTAGATGTGTGATCATTTTTATTCTTGACACAAGATCTTATGTTTATTATTAATTCTTGTCTTAAATTGAATGAATATATTTTCTTAACCAATCATGTTATCATAAAAATAACATGATTTTTTACAACAATGGTGCTTAATACTTGAAACCCTATGTTTACACAAGTTATGCCTCGGCGAGGTGATATAGACATGTTTTAGTTTAAATTCATGTTATAGGAGTAGATTAGAGTAAAGTAATTTGCATGTACTAGTTACACTCTGTCTGGAGATGAGTTGTAGCGAATCCGGTGGAGAGTACATTTTTTGGGGACCTATTCGACTATTTGCAATACATCCTGATTCGTAGTTATGGATCGCCTTCTTGTAATTGAGCAAAGAGAGAACTGTGTTATGCAGTTAGTGGTGGAGCGATGAAAACCCTACTTTTCTCTCTCTTGAATCATAATCTCAATTTAAATTTTAATTTACTTAATTTAGCTATAAATCTTAAACCAAATCAAACAATTTTTTTTTCAAACATAATTCAATATTTTTAAATTGCTGAAATGAATAATCTAAGTCTCTGTGGGTTTGACATTCCTTTTCACAAGTCAGTTCTATATTATAATTTGACTTGTGCCCTTACGATAGGTAAAACCTAAGTTGCCGTAAGGGGCTGTTTTTAATCATTATTTTTGTCAACCCTAGATAGACATCAAGTTTTTGGCGCCGCTGCCGGGGACTTGTCATTATTCATAGTTTTAGTAGTTTAGTAGTATTGCGTTATTGTAGTGTACTGAAAAGCATAAAGGGAGAAAGCAGAGCAGTGAAAGTTGCGTCGTCGGACCTTTTGTGAGTTTTAGGTTATCTTAATTTTCCGCATAATTTTACCATTACTTTCTGTTAATAGTTAGAATAATTTAGAAATAGTTAAATTTATTTTCATATATATAAAAAAAAAGGTTTTGCTTAGTGTATGCCCGATCGACAATCACTTTTTGATCCCAAAACTGTATTAGTACCTTTTGATCCTGAGATCGAAAGGACTTTTCGTAAAAACCGTCGAGCTAGGGAATTAGAGCGTCGACGAAAGTTGGATCAAGAAAGGATGGCCAACTGTAATGCCGAAGAGCAAAAGGCACCAACCACGTCCTTGAAGTGATATTATGCTTCTATTACTCATGAAACATATGCTGAATTTCCAGAAGAAGAGATAGTCAAACACTATGAGATTAAATATAGTGTCATTAATATGCTTCCTAAGTTGTTTGGACTTAGGAATGAGGACCCATACCAGCATATTAACGATTTCTTAGAGATGGCCTCCACAGTCAGAATTGAGAATCTAAGCCCTGATGCATTACGTCGGTGATTATTCCCCTTTTCTTTTAGAGAGAAAGCTAAAAGATGGTATACCACTTTGGGAAAGAATGTAAAAATTGATTGGGAAATCTTAAAAGCTGAATTCTTGGAAAAACACTTTCCAGCAGGTAGAACCCATGAAGCGCAAGAAGCAATTACCCACTTTAGAGAATTTCCTGGTGAGCAATTCCATGATGGTTGGGATATATTCAATGAAATTCTACGGAAGTGTCCCCGTCACAAGTTCGTTGAGCAAGATATTATGTGTAATTTTTATCTTGGACTTGGTGCCACACACAAAAACCTGATTGATGCAGCAGTGGGAGGACAATTTACAATGAAGCCAGCAAGAGAACTCCTGTAGTTATTTGACAACGTGAGCGATAACTCGATTCAGCATGAATCTGATATGCGTGCTAAAGATGGACTCGAAAGAAGATCTGACAAAGCGTTTATCATAGATAGAAATAATGATGATGTCAGAGAATTAGTAGTCGTATTAGGAGAAAAGATTGATAAATTCATAAATCTGAGTCAGTTAACCCCAAGAGAAGTCTTAGCATTAGGACTTGATTTTTTCCAAAATGAGTACCAGGGTAATGAGCTAACTACTGTTGATGCTAATACAACATGGACCAATTCGATCAATGCTCCTTTTTCTAACACATACAATTCGAATTGGCGAAATCATCCAAATCTTTCATATCGTTCTCAGAATGTGGAGACTCTTCCAACAAATTGCCCTCAGAACCAATAATCATTCAATTCCCAACCAATAATCATGACTCAAAATTTTTAGCCTAACTCTTAAGTCACTCGACCTTTCAATTACCAACCTCAACCTCAAAGAAGTCAAACCCCACCATCGAGACCATCGGGATTTGATGAGCTCGCAAGTACCTTAAAAGGCATTCAGGACATGCTGGGCTTTCATGCTCAAGCTATTGCAAAGCTAGAAACCCATATGGGCCAAATAGCTAATGCACTGAATAAAATAAAGGAAGGAAGATTGTCTAGCCAGCTGGTGGCCAACCCAAAGAATAAACAAGTGATAGAGCATGGATCCTTTGCCAATAATACTCATGAAATGGTTCAAGCTATCACAACTTTAAGAAGTGGAAGGGAAGTGGAGAATAGGGTTGATCAACAACATGAAGAAAGGGAGACCAAGCGTAAGGCGACTAAAAAAGTTTAAATAGATCAACCTTAGGTAGAGGAAGATGTCAATCAGACATTACCAGAAGAGCCATAAATGGCAAATTATGAGGAAGCAATGCCATTTCCTCAACGTCTTAGAGAGCCAACCAGATATGGTAAGCATAAAAAGACAGACATGCTGGAGACATTTCGACAAGTCAGGATCAATTTGCCTCTCTTAGACACCATATCCCAAATTCCACCTTATGTTAAGATTTTGAAGGACCTCTGTACCCAAAAGCGAAAAAGCAGAGCGAAGGTCCTAAAGAAAATCCTATTGACCGAATAAGTGAGTTCATTGCTTTTAAGTAACACACCACCTAAGAGGAAAGATCACGGTACTCCCACTATTCCGTGTGTCATTGGTGACCAGGAAATTGGTAGATTTCTTCTTGATCTAGGTGCGAGTGTTAACTTACTTCCATATTCAGTCTATCAGCAACTAGGGTTGGGAGAGCTCAATCCCACCTCGGTAGTGCTTCAACTTGCGAATAGATCAATTAAGCAAGTAAGAGGGATTCTGGAAGATGTCATCATTCAGGTGGACAAGTTCTACTTTCGGATGGATTTCATAATTATCGATACAGAACCTGTCCAAGACTTAAAGAAACACATCCTTGTGATTTTAGGATGATCGTTCTTGGCTACGACCAATGCGTGTATCAATTGCAGAACAAGGGCTATGGAGCTATCATTTGGGAACCTAAAGGAGCGAATAAATGTTTTTTATTCTAATAATCAACTCCCTGAGTTAGTAGATTTGTTTCGAATTGAAAAGGCTGACGAGATTGATGAGATTGTAAAAGATTTTGCATTGTAAATCTTGGAGAAAGATGTTTTGGAGTCTTTTATGACTGGAGTTAGGTTGAAGAATGAACCTGATGATTGGGATGAGTAGATGAAGATGGACTATGAGGATATTGCTGTAATAGAGACTGCATTATATACTCAACCATGGGAAACGCCGATTGAGTTGCTTCCCACACTCTCGAGTACACCACCTATTCCATCTATGATAACTCCTCCTATCTTGGAACTTAAGGAATTGTCTGAGAAGTTGAAATATGTCTTTTTAGGACCAGATAAGACTCTTCCTGTAATTATATCATCAAAGCTGATAAAAGAACCGGAATCAAGTCTAGTTGAGGTCTCAAGTGAGAATAAAAAGGAAATAGGATGGAGTGTTGCCGATCTTAAAGGAATAGATCCCTATATTTGCATGCATCAGATACATTTAGAGGAGACTGCAAAACTGTTAAGGGAGATGCAACAGAGATTGAACCCAAACATGAAGGAAGTGGTAATTAAGGAGGTAGTGAAGTTGCTAGACGCGGGTATCATTTACCCCATATCTGACAATACATAGGTGACTCCTACACAGGTGGTGCCGAAGAAATCAGGTATCACAATGGTACCTAACTCGAAGGGTGAGTTGATTCCATAACGCACGACCACGGGTTGACGTGTGTGCATTGACTACAGAAAACTCAACTCACACACTAGGAAAGATCATTTTCCATTGCCATTTATTGATCAAATCCTAGAAAGGTTGGCCGGATAGAGCTATTATTACTTTTTGGATGGATATTCTGGTTACAATTAAGTGGCGATTGATTCTGTTGATCAGGAGAAAATCACTTTCACTTACCCATATGGTACATTTGTGTACAAGAGAATGTATTTTGGTTTATGCAATGCGCCAACTACATTCCAGAGGTGTATGATGTCAATATTATCTAACATGGTGGAGAAATTCTTAGAAGTGTCCATGAATGGTTTCTCAGTATTTGGGGCTACCTTTGAAGACTGTTTGAAACATCTAATACTCATGCTTAAGAGATGTAAATAGATGAATCTAAATTTAAGTTGGGAAAAGAGACATTTTATGGTTTAAGAGGGTATAGTACTTGACCACATCATATCAAAAAAAGGGATTGAGGTTGATAAGGCGAAAGTTGAATTAATTTCAAAATTGTCTCCTCCCACATCTATTAAGCAGATAAGATCATTCTTAGGCCATGCCGGGTTTTATAGACGATTTATTAAAGATTTTAGTAAGGTCGCCCGACCACTATGCAACTTATTAGCTAAAGATGTGACATTTGTCTTTGACGAAAAGTGTCTTCATGCTTTTAAGGAGCTGCGTACTCAACTCTCGACAACCCCAATCATTCGTCCACCAGGCTGGTCTCTACCTTTTGAGCTAATGTGTGATGCTTCAGACTATGCCATAGGAGCGGTATTGGGTCAGAGAAAGGAGAAGCTACCATATACGGTGTATTATGCTAGCAAGACTTTGAATGATGCACAGATTAACTACACAACAATAGAGAAGGAGTTGCTAACAGTTGTGTTTGCCTTGGATAAATTTTGATCATATTTGTTAGGAACCAAGGTGGTAGTATATTTGGATCATGCAGGATTAAGACATTTGCTGATGAAGAAAGGCTCCAAACCCAAGCTTATTCAATGGATTTTGTTGCTACAAGAATTTGATTTGGAGATTAAGGATAAAAAGGGTTCGGAGAATGTAGTTGCAGATCATTTGTCAATGATCATTGTAGAGACTACAAAGGAAATTACTCCTCTTAATAATTCATTCCCAGATGAATATCTGTTCAGTATGACCGTAATGGAAAAGATACCGTGGTATGTTGATATTGTTAATTACAAAGCCACATGTCAGATTTTAAAAGATTGGTCTAAGAGTGAAAGGGACCGATTCTTCAGCCAGGTTAAATTTTATATTTGGGATAATCCACGATTATTCAAGTATTGCTCTGATCGGATTATACAAGGATTGCTCTGATCAGATTATTTATAAAGCGTGTTTGCGATGCTAGAAATTGGGATCCATATCTCGACATGATATGATGCCTCTAACCCCGATTGTGATCGTTGAATTATTTAATGTGTGGGGTATAGATTTCATGGGATCATTCCCAAAGGCGGGCGATAAGGAGTATATACTTGTGGGGGTTGACTATGTTTCAAAATGGGTAGAGGTTGTAGCTAGCGCACATGCTAACCATCAGGTAATAGTGGGATTTGTGCGATCGAATATCTTCTTAAGATTTGGTATACCACGTGTGATAATCAGTGATGGTGGAAAACACTTTGATAACCGTTTTCTCGATGGTCTGTGTCGGAAGTACGACGTTAATCATATGATTGGTACATCATATAACCCCCAAACGAGTGGACAAGTAGAAGTTTCTAATAGGGAAATGAAGAATATTTTGGAGAAAACAGTGCGGGTGGATTTAAAGGATTGGCCTCAAAGGTTAAATGATGCACTGTGGGCTTATAAGACTGCTTACAAGACTCTGATAGGTATGACACCGTATCGAGTTGTCTATGGTAAGGCATGTCACCTCCCTATTGAGTTAGAGCATCGAGCATATTGGGTAGTTCGAAGGTTGAACTTTGATTTGAAGAAATCTAGTGCTTTTTGGAAACTCCAGCTTGCAGAGCTTGAGGAATTGAGAAACAATGCTTATAAGAATTCTCGGATTTATAAAGCTTGTACGAAGGCGTTTCATGAAAAACACATTTGAAAGAAAGTCTTTGAGCTCTGCCAGAAGGTTTGTCTATTTAATTTGAGATTAAAGTTGTTTCCTGGCAAGCTTCAATCGACGGACCGTATGAAGTGACAGAGGTTTTCCCCCATGGAGCAGTAGAACTCGATGATCCGGAGGCTGGAAAACGGTTTGTGGTGAATGGACAAAGGCTTAAACATTATATCGAAGTTCACCCAGCTGAGTGTGAAATTCCCTGGACGATAGTGAAAACATCTTAGAGGAGGGGGGGGGGGGGGGGGGGGGGGAGTGAATAGGTTTTTTGTCAATTTTATGATCAATTAAAATTATTTAGCGGAAATTCAATTTTAATTAGTCACAAACCCTAATTCTCAATTCAATTATCAAAAAATAGATCAATCAATCAAATATGAATATAAATGCAGAAATTTAAATCATGAGAAGACACAGAGATTTTTATGTGGAAAACCTTGGAAAGACTCCAAGTAAAAACCACGGATACGCTCGGGTATCGATGCACTATGAATAAGAGAATTTGTACATACTTTATGAAAACAGAACTTAGAACCTTTGTAATTTGCTGCTCTTCACTCGACGTCTGAAAATCTAGATCCACTTGCGCTCTTGCTCCGATCTCAGTACTCTAACGACTCTATTTCTCAACAGATCAAAAATTACCACGAAGCCTTCTGCTTCGGTCTCCACACACAGACGACTCCGTTCTTCAACGGATCAACACAACCACGTTGTTATAAACGGTGTGTGAATTTTTCAACAATTATACCATTCAATTGTGCATAGAAATCGTCGATGTAGAAACACGATTGAAGATGTCCAATAACAAGAAAGAACTTGTGTATCTCTAATCACTCAATAATATTCTCTCACCACATATATATATATATATATATATGTATGTAGAAGAATAAGATGAAGCTGTAGAAAACTTGCAAAGAATTCTTAAAGACGTGCCTCCTCTTATTGCAGACTTGGGTATTTATAAACAATGATAATCCAAACCCTAAGTTTTCTCTTTCTCGTAATTTCACATCCAAACCCTATGTTCTGGTGAATATAATGTATATAGCACACACTATGATGTATATAATTCATGAACATATGGTAAAACCATCCCATGGACAAATCAGACATCGTAGCAAAATTTATCCAAAATCTTACCGCAGTTACGCTTTAAGCATAGCTGGGCCTACGATTCAAGCGTAGATGGCCTACGCTTCAAGCGTAGGTCAAACGTACCTACAAGCATAGGTCCAAGCGTAAAAATGTATTTTCCAACCACTTTTTGAAACTGAAAGCGTAGGCATTTTTGTTAAAACCACTTTTCTTCCCAACTGCGCTAAAATGGCCCTCCTGAAGTGACGGCTTCGGAAATTTTCGTTTTCGCCCTTCAGGAGATATTTTTCCTCAATATGCTCATTTTCGTGCTTCACTTGTATTCTTCATTACTTCAATGCTTGATTCTACATTTGATGAAGCTTATCGATGTCATTGAAACCAATCCAACCTATCTAACACTCAATATGGTTATTATCTAGAAAATGTCATAAATAAAAAATACACAAAAGTGTTCTTACAGAGTGTGTTGTGGAAATGATCGATTTGACTGATCCAACACACGAGCATGATCCTAAATATTGAGAAATGGCAACGTCGTGCCAACGATGTTAAACATTGGTACTAGGGGATGAAAATTAGTTTTTGAACTTAATTTATACTTGTAGTTTATCGTTTAGTTTGTTAGTCGTAAGATCGAGTTGTAATGTCATTATCGTCATGATCAGCATGGTGAATCATTCTTTTGGGTATAAGGAAGGTGTAGAGAGGAGTTACGTCCAACGAATTACGAGAAAAGATGGGAGGAGAGAATCTGAAATTTTTTGCCAAGTAAGGACCTACGCTTCAAGCGTAGGCCGAAGTTTTAAACTCCAGCTAATGCGAACATGGGACATTTGTTTTACACTCCAAACTTCTCCCTCTTTCTCATTTCTCCACCGAATCTTCCCAAATCACTCCCTCTCTCTCTCATCTAATTTCAAACCAATCCCCATAAGTTTTGTGTCAGATCTGTACGTTGATCATCCGGATTTGTGTGAAGAACTCGAAGAGTCTCGGAAACCCATTTTTTGGAGAAATCATCAAATCCTTTGATTTTATTAGTTTTTCTTCGATCTTTGTGTTTCTAATTACTTTTCTAATCATTCTAAACTGATATTGACGAACGAATCCAGTCGAAAACATGTTTTGATCCATTTCTCAAAAGTTGTGATTATCGGCTTAGAGAATGGGTTGAATTTCAAAACATTTGCCTGTTTTTTATTTAAGGGTTTGTTTAAAATTCGTATTGGGTTAATTTAGATATGATTTTGAGTTCGATTTGGTATCCGTAATGATTCGCTTATTATTTATAAAAATCTCGACTATAGGTATGAAGATGATACCGTGGAGAAAAGGTGTGGGTTCGTCATGCACGAGGCAGAGGTCTCCTGACCCCGAGCCGGCTAATAGATCACCTCCGAGAGCATGGAGACATATAGTTTTGCCTGCATTATCATCATCGTCTTTCAAGGTCACCTATAGTGACAATGCCGCTTCACCGATTGTGTCACCACATGCGTCACCACCACTAGCACTGCCCAAGCCACAGATAGCTGAGGATGAGCCAAGAGTATTGAGTTCTTTCATGTCAGTGCCACCTACTACCGTGGTGGGTGATTTATTAGAGCAGACAACGCGGAAAGGGATTCAACATGAGTAGATTTATTCTGAGTTAATTTTTGAGTTGATAGAGGTAGTGCCGACATGGACTATCCGATGTCTGCAAGCACGATGATTATTGTCGATCCTTACGCCTCCATCCAAGTTTGTATGTGAGGACATGATCAATGATTTATGGCTGTATATGCAACATTTCAGTCGAGGGATGAGAGGTTAGATTTCATATTACACCCCAAACTATTGCCAAGGCATGGGGTATACCAGATACCTGCCCACTAGAGTTGGATAGAGAGTTTCTGCCCATGCCAGAGTAGTTTCCCAGTGTGGCAGAGATAGCCCAGTTGTAGATTGAGGGCGAGTTTGGGGATGATAGAAACAATTGCACGAAGAAGTCGGATTATCATCCGAAGTTGTGGTTCTTAGACACGATCCTCAAGTCTCAGGTTCACCCTTAGGGGCATGCTACTCAGATATGGTAGCTATTTCTGGTGCTGCATTATGTTTTTGAGTTTGGTCGATGGATTTCGAATCCCCGGATCCTCTGGCGAGGCCTTTACCAGTATTATGTGGATTTACGGACCACGCGCAGGGTTGGGCAGAGTACACTCTGGATGAGATTCCCAACCTTAATCATGCGGCTTATGACGGATGCTAGGGTTGAGATTGATGAGGAGGCAGACCAAAACTGATTTGTGAGGGGTGTTTACACAACGAGTATGTGGAACAAGATTTGGTATAGACTAGCTGATGATGCAGTCTTACTATGGAGATCGAGAGTTCCTGCCCCAACTGTCCCTTTAGATGTACCTCCAACTGAGCTTGCTGAGCACAAGGCCGGGTATGATGATACCGTACCACCACTACCTCAGGGTGAGCGTGTATAGGTTGTTGAGTTTCCTCAAGTACCTGGTGTGACAATTAAGCTTTCTCATGCTCAGTTTGACGCGATTATGTCCGGACATACGACAGTTAGAGATGAGGTCCAGGAGCTGAATAAGGCACTGAGGGTCAGTCAGAGGATTGCCATGACCGATATGAAGATCCGTCGGCAGGAGACAATTGTGCTTTGACGTCAGCAAAGGGAGATCCGGGCCATATTGGATGCTCAGACGTTAGGCAGATTATTGCAAATAGGATGTTTTATGTGACTTCCTGAACGATCAATGTTTAAGTGTATTTTGTTTTGCTTTTGATTTTATAAAAATTGTAACTTTTTATATCTATGTGATCATGTTATTTGTGTTTTTCATTTCCCGAGACTATGATGATGCATGCATTGAGTATGATGTGATTATTTGAGTTCGTTTGAGCTTTTGTGTCACACAATGATGAAATATGTGTGTTTAAGTTTGGGGGAGTGCGTGTTTGTATGGAAAATAACAATGGAGCATGGGTATGATGAGTATGTGGTGGAAAAAAAAATAAAAAAAAAATATTTTTCCAAAAAGCCAGGCCAACCTACCCCTACGCTTAGCCCTATGCTAAAAGCGTAGGGGCCATCGTAGTTTGTCCAGGAAATTTCAAATTTTGCCCGTTCGAGAGGTTTTTCGGTTGGTTTTGTACTTATACTATATTAGGATTTAATTTAGGGTTTTTTTAGGATTTAAATATGATTTTTAGAGAAATCCTAGACTGGATAGGAAGTGGAATGTAAATACAAGTCAAAGATGGATTCTTAGTTGTTTCCACTTTCCAATTCAAACAAGGATTCCAAATCCTTTTCCTCAATGAACCTGAATCATTCATTTATAAATACAACCCTTTAGATCTTAATTTTCACAATTGACACAAGAGTTAGTGCAAGAAATCATAGAGAGATGTCTAGTTCTTTATCTTATTTCATTTCTTCTTCTTCTTCTTGTTATAATCTCGAAGGTGAGTAGGTAGAGAGTGAATATGAGATTGAATCTGATCCGGATGAGATCTTTGATGATGACAAGTCTTCGGTGATTGGGGATGTGAAAGGAGGGAATATGGAGTTGGGTGAGGAGAGCACGAATATGGGAGCTACAAGCAAACCGAGTAGGAGGACCACGCCTTGTTCATTCATAAATTATAGGATACAATATGAATTGAAATTTCCTTCGAGAAGAATGAAAAACCCGTTGAAGGTATACCCGAGATTAGTTTGGAAGTTCTATGAAAGGATGGAAATTGAAGGTCCGTTAGGATATGAGGTGGTGCGAGTCCGAATTGATGAAAAGAGAAAACCTATTATGGTGGATGAAAAAGTGATAGCAAAAACATGAAAGTACCACTTGTGTGTCCGGCTAACTTGAGGAATAAGTTCCAAACAGTCTCAGTGGAGTGTCCATTCACAGATGCGGAGATGATCAAGGAAATTTGTTTTACACATATTCCGGAAGAAGGGGCTAGGAGTATGGACAACTACTTTTTGAAGCCGGAATTGCTCTACTTGGATTGTGTGAATGCTTCTCAAGTATGTCCAAATCATAGAACGAGTTGGAGAGGGCGTGCGATAATGAAGATACTATTTTGCATGCTTAAAGGCTATTGGGTGCCAATTCAGATAGTGATATTGGCTAATATGATGTTGATACATAGAATTATGAGCGGAAAAGTGTAAGGTTGGAATTTTATGGAGTATTATCTCCCAATTGGGGTATAGACTGGAAAAGATGAATGAGAAGTGTTTTTCATTCACAAAGTATTACGAAGAAGCGAGTTTTAAGTTGTTTGAGATGGCATAAGAGATAGATGCTTCTTTGGGAGGTTTTCCAAGTGGAAATGAGTGATGAGCTGGCGAAGAGAGGATTGAGGAGAAATCAAAATAGGACTAGGGTGTCATGCCCCAAATTTCCAAAGACTCCCGAACCGGGACATCCGAGGATTCTGGGTCATGATCCATAAAATGAGCGACCAATTAAGGTCCTAAACAACCATGAAATGAATGGAATATTATTAATGACAATAATTCCCATATAAAACCAAACGGAAGCTAAACCAAATGATACCCAAGGCACATTGAGGTGCCAAAATAATACATCTATACAACGATGCACTGATACCAAATACACGGAAGGGATAGGCCAACAGACTGGCTCCTAAGAGATACAATATTTACGGTCCCAATACAGGGAACAAACAAATGAAATAAAAGGACCAACTCTACATATTAATGTCCCAAATCCCGCAATAGCATCAGTGCCACGAGCCATCCTGCACTCCAAGTTGTCCATAGCCAAAACATTTCCTGCAAACTAGTGGTGTAAACCACCAAGCATACCACTGCCGAGGTGAGCTCATTGAGCCCTGTAACTATCACATCCTACGACAGTTCAAGTCGAGTGCGAACCAACCCGTGTACATGCATCTACCCTAGGTCAGTCAAATGTCCCACATGACACTCATGCCAATACGAGACCCCGAAAATATATCCCCCTAGTCCCCTACCATGCATTAATAAATAGGGTAACTAACACATAGTGAAATTGTATCACAACAACATGTAATAACTCACACCTATATATATATACACGTATATATATATACATATAAAGATATACAACCAATACCAGATACGTAGTACAGACCCCCTCATAGATCACTACGACTCGTACCCGTCAGTCCCACTTGGATAATCAACACAACTCTATCACCAAATCACGGGAGAAACACACCTATTCATAACACTCCAGGAAGAATAACACTCACTTTCTAGGCCACAAGCGTACCGAGCTCTAAAACCTCAAATCAGTATCAACTCATACTATCAATCCCCTCACATGTCACTACTGACATCCGTAAACCCAATACAGGGTTAAAATAATCACATCAACCTAAGGCGAGTCACAAAGGTTGCCCAACAACAAAAGGAAGTGAAATGGATTGAATAACCCATCACACCGACCACTCAAAGGTCACATGTTCGCCTAATGGTAAAATGGTCATTTCAAGGGCAAAGATTGACTTTCAAAGGTTACCCCACCTATTTGGACAAAGGTTATACCATAGAAACAAATGTAATAAAATTTAAATCCTTGACGCGAGAGATATGAATTTTTGAAAAGGGCATCGGACAACACCGACCCAACCAGAAAGTTAAAGTACCCCTCTTTCACCAAGGGTAAAATAGTCATTTCAAGTGTAAATAAATGATTTTAAATTTTATATCAAATATTTGGACATAGTCCAGGTCCTAGAACACAAACGGGACCTCAATCAAAGCCACGAGGTGAGAGATATACATTTTTGAAAACAATATCGAACAACGCTGATAAAAATGGAAAGGTGAAGTACCCCTCTTTTACCAAGGGTAAAATAGTAATTTTAAGTGTAAATAAATTATTTCAAATTTTATATACAAAATATGTACCTAGAAAAAGCTATAGGAATAAACTGGACTTTAATCCGAGTTACGAGGTGAGATAAATGAATTTTCGAAAATCAGGAAAAATCCATCAAAAGCTGACCCAATTGACTGGCTAGTTCACCCAGTTGGCTGGCTGATGACCCAGTCGAATGGCTCAATGACCCATTCGACTGGGTGAGATAGAGAATTCCAAGATCTTTATGGGAAATAGCTTGGTTGACCCAATCGACTGCCTAGAAGGGGCTAGTCGACTACCTAGATTAGAAAACCTCAAAAATGACTTCCAAACAGCTTCAAAGTCTTAGGAATCACGAGACAAAAGTTTTCAACTCATTTAAGAACTTTAGAAATGAGAAACTATCATTTAATCTCGGTTTAGTTTTATCAAAAATACTTTCTTGAAAATTCGTAAAACTAACCGTCTTGCCTCCGGTCTCCGTTTTGTACACTACCGAATTTCAAAAGTCAAAATCTTTTGTTTCTTGATATTAAAACCATTTCAAAACTCAAAGTTTATGTTGGCCTCATGGGGTAGGCGAAAACGAGTTTTTCAGTTAAATACCGAATAGACTCAAACACAAGTCTTATGAATAATCCGTTTTTGGAGAAACAAACCGAAACCAAAGGAAAAACCAAAGCGAATTCGTAGACGCTTAATAGAGTAAGGAAATGACGAACCGAGGTAAAAAGACAACTTAAAGGGAAGGCAAGTGACCATATGCAAATGCACTAACTCTAACACAACCGTACCTAGTTCGACATCCAAATATCTAAACTCCACAACGACTTACTCAAGAATGTCCACAACTTCAATGACATTCATATCCTTAAGATCGCATAATGGAACCTAGTGGCCGTTGCCACGGAACCAACTAGTTTTAAATCAAGAACCTCTTCTGATTCTTTCAAACCTTAATTTCACATCCGAAACCACATCACTTAGGTTTCTAATAAGATCATATGACCATCACTACAAAATCAACTCGGTTTACTCATAACCTAGTCTATCATAACCAAAACATCAAAATCACTATTGATAGCACGTTGCTACACCAACACTAACTTAGACCACAAAACTATAAACCACATTCTCAAGGCTTCAACTCATAGTCAACTTAATAGCCACAACTGACTTTACTTCTCACAAGAATGTCTCTAAACCAACTCATATCACCTCCCTAAGGTATATAAGAACATAACCACAAGTATAAACAATTATCTCACATTATACTTCAAACAAGGCATGCAATACATATTTTCACATCCTTCAATTTAACTTGAGTATTTTAATAACAAATGAATTATATAAATTAAAATTCACATTAAACATGCTCCTCAATCACATAGTGTAATATCATAATACACATGTCAACATAAATCACTTATTAGCAATCCCAAATGTAATGTGACTCACACACCTCATGGAACTCACGCTACCACACCACCCTACTCTAAGGGTTAACAAGATCATTCTCTAACACTTCACTTTTTCTCATGAATGAAGGTAGATTTATCATACTGGTCTTCCCAAGTGCTTTTGACACTTACACTTTTAACAAGGAAGACGTCAAACACGACGTGGTCGTGAACCTAGGATTTGGAACGAGTCCTCCCCTTAGCATCTGTGTTTCTCGGAAGAGTAGTTTCGTAGGAGCAAGAAGCACCCCCTAGCCAGTTGTTAAGACGATCCAAAACAATTCTACTCATGCATTATACACAAACGGACGTAGACCGCACCAATTGAATTCTCTCTACAAAAGGTGAACCCATATGGATTATGTCTCAATGGACCATGCAACAACATAAATATGTATTTCATCATATTTATAAATAACATTCCAAAAATGTCAACATGAATGTTTTTCACCATTCAACATGCTTTTAAATTTCATTTAAAACACTAATCAACAAGAATGCCTTTTCATGCAACATTCATGGTCTAAATCATCAAGTTATCCTTTAATATACAAAGATAACTTTACCTTCCATTTAACATGCTTTTATTCTCATTAAATCAATTTAATCAACATATTAACTCATTTTCATACATAAGTTTAATGTTCAATATAGAAATCTCCAAATTCACAAGAATGAGAAAACTAGAATAACGCTCTAAGTTCCACATTCCAACTCCATCAACAAAGTAGCTAACCTATATACGTTATGAAGGCTACACTACCTATACTCAAAACTCTATATGTATACTTACTCTTATATATATACATCAATACCATATATATACATATAGTAATACAAGCATACTTCCATCTTCAAAACTCATAACCCATCTAGCATACATCATATCTATCTCAAGTACAACATAATATGGATTATAGCACATTAATACATAAAACCCCAAATTCATATTTTTCATGTATACACTTAGCAAAAATATATCTAGGTTTAGGAATCCTAGAATCAAACTAATACTCACACAATCATAAGATGACTAGTTAGGAATTTTTCCCCTACCTCTTGAAGAGCAAAGCCAATCACTAAGCAAGGCCAAGAACACTAGCTCTTCCCCAACCAAAATCCAAGGAGCAAACCGGTGGAAAGCTTCACCATAGCCTCCTAACCATGAATCCAACTCCAACACAAGAGGGAAACAAGAATCATCAAGTTATCTAACAAGAAACCCTAAACTAGGGTTTAAAAGGGAAACACACAAGGGGGGAAGAACACTTACCCATCTTTAGCTTAAATCGAAGACAAGAATACCATGAACATCTTCCATGTTGATGGCCACACCAAACTCCCAACTTAGGGTGATTAATTCCACCCATAAGTGGACAAGAACAAAGAGAGAAAGGATGAGAGAAAAATGGAGAAGAAATGATGAAAAGTCTTGCAATGAAAGACTAACACACCATATGTGTAGAGATTTCCCACTCACCCCTCTCACCATACAATGGCCTAAAACAAAGATGGGGAAAAAAAGAAAATGAATCCAAGGGCTAGAAATAAGTCTTGCAATGGAAGACTAAACACACCACTCACAAAACCCATTAATTTTCCAAATAAGGCCTTATCATCCAAGGGCTTAGAATGAAGATGGGAATGAATAAATCATCCAATGGTTGATAAAATGTCTTCCCAAGTGAAAGACCAAGAATAATGGATTATTGGATTTAAGTGCCAACTAAACAAGACCCTATGATCCAAGGGTCCAAAACAAAGATGGGCGAATGAGATCAAGGGCTAGGAATGAGACACCACTTGAAATGGGGAAATGACCAAATTCTTCCCAACTTAGGGTTAATTACAAGAATGCCATCAAACCTCTTAATTACCATTCTACCCCTTGTCATCTTATCTAATTACAAACATGTCATTCTTACCCCAACACTTAGCCAATTCTCTACACTTTTTCTTAAGTGCTCCAAATATGAAAATACTCATATACCCCTAGGTCATTTCTTTCCTAAAATCGTATCTAATAATTTTCATTAATCACAAAATGAAAATATAGCAAATAATTCACTTAAGTGCTACACTGAACGTCTACACTAGACTAGGGTAACACTTTCGAGAACGCAACACGATTATCGAAGCTTCAACGAGAAAACGTTGCACGAACCCACGTAGTCGTTGGCGACACTCAAATCCATGAAGCGAGAAACGAAATACCATGAAGTCGTCCCGCTAGGTCCAAAACTTAAACATGAAAAATTTACACGTACCTAGAATAGATAAAACATCATGAATAAGTGATGTCACAAAACGTTAATACTTGGAAAAGAATTCTAGAAAAGTGAAGGAAAATGCAGGGCGTTACATAGGGTTTGTAGGATTAGGAGAATTTTTGTCTTTGGTAGATAGGTTGCAATTTTAAATTCTTAGAGATTGTAGGCCCTTAAGGCCAAATCATGAGTGTTTTTATTAAAAATAAATTTTTTATTCCTTGTGCGAAATATTGACTAATGATTTCCGAAAAGTTATGATGAATTATTTTTCCTTTTCTATGATATTGTGTATGTGTGCTTTGTTGAATATTTCTATAGGTGGCCTAAATTAAGTTTGGGGTATGAGATCAAGTGCTATGTTGAGACATTCCGGAATCACGCTTCAAGGGTGATCAGAGCCAAATATCATATATTAAAGGCTCCTAATTATACATTGTTGTGTATGATTATCATTACATTGGTGCTTTTATACAATTTTTGTGTTTTAAGATATTTCAGGCAATGCTATGTAAAATGAATTTAATTCGGTGAATTAATGGGATATGTGACTCAAGATTGTTCGAGAGCCGAAATCATGAATAAAAGACCTATAAAAGACCAAAAACAAGTCAAGGGTACAAAAGGACTGAAGAAAAATGAAGCTGAGACGAGAAACGGAACAAAGAAGATGAAGTACAAAATTAAAGGTGAAGAACTACTGAGTACTCGGTAGAGTACGAAAGTCCGTGCACTTGCGCGGAGGAAGGAAAAAGTGCCCGAGAGTTTTACGCACTTGCGCTCATTTTCGCGAAACCTGGAAGCTAACGAGTACTCGGTAGAAAATTCACCGAGTACTCGGTAAACCCTGATGTGGCCAATAAATTCAGTAATCTGTATATACATCTGCGGGACCCGTTTTGACCCAAATCAATATAGAATGATCTCTAAGCAATTTTAGATACAATATTAACTATATATGAGGATATTATATACCATTATTCAATATATATCACAAGATACATTCATGTCTTAACCGTGAAGCAATCAGATTACCAAAGAAAGACTATGTGGATCGACTGTAGAAATTAACAAGTTTATTTCACTACTGTGGGGGCCATTCTTTTAAGTTTAATTCATGAAAATTGTTAGTTATTAGCGAGTGAGGATAACTTGTATGCATTTTACTCTAACGAAATTCTAACATTGCATGAGTTAATGATTATTTGATTTCATGACCATACAAGAAAGAATAATGAAAGAATTCGTGGGTAGTATATTTAACCCTCATGAGACTTCACTCATCCACTCGGTAATGCCGAGGAATTTAAAAGGCTTGTTACACGTGCTAAGTGTAATCGTACACCTTCACGAAATAAAAGGTAAGTTAAATAGTCAATTAGTTAGTTAGATAGATATATTTTAAATTATTGTACTAAAAACAAAATTATCACCAATTTTGATTTTTGAAGTGATTGCTAAGGGACTAGCAATGTTGAAGTTTGAGGGCTTGATTGGAGTCAAATATCATATATTTAAGGCTCCTAATTATACATTGTTATGTCTATGATTATCATTACATTGGTGCTTTTATACGGTTTTTGTGTTTTAAGATATTTCAGGCGATGCTATGTAAAACTAGGGGTCAGCACGGATCGGATTGGAGGTATTTTGAATCCAATTCACTAATACTAGATTCACCATTTATGAATCCAATCCAATCCATTTTCCAAATGAATCCAATCCAAACCGGACCGCGATGAACTAGATTGGTTCAGATCGGATTCACGGATTCAAAGATTAAAAAAATAAAGATAACAAGACAAGAGTACTAGATTACCAGTAGCAAATTGTTCCCAAGCAAATTGACATAGTCCAGTAGCAAAATTACACAAGCAAATTGACGGATTGATTCAAAATTACACACATACCAAATAATAATATTTTGAGTAAATAAACAAAATATTCATGTAGCATCTGAAAACTTCAACGGATTGATTCAAAAGTGCGGTATCACCATCAAAACTCCTCAAGTATTAGTTATGCCTACAAAAGTAAAACTAACTTTAGTTAATTATGAACAAAAAACTTTAAATAAATTATAGGGAATAAATAAAATATACTTAATAGATATCGAATAAATAAATATACTTGATTGAAAATCAAAAGAGTTGAGTTCTTCAATTTTGTCCATTTGTGCTTTAATTTGAATCGGCACTTGCGAGACACGTAACCAATCTTGTGCACAAATCAAGGCTTCAACAACTTTAGGAGTAAGAGAGCTACGAAATTGATCAAGGACACGACCCCCCATGCTAAACGCGGACTCAGAAG
Source organism: Cornus suecica (assembly GCA_963922005.1). NCBI lineage: Eukaryota > Viridiplantae > Streptophyta > Magnoliopsida > Cornales > Cornaceae > Cornus > Cornus suecica. The sequence goes on from OY998242.1 coordinate 41,304,275, forward strand.
CAACAGTTGAAACAGGAATAACTAAGATGTCACGTGCAACTTTAGATGGAATTTCATACCTTGAAGAATTTACTTTCCACCACAATAAGATGTCAAAAGTAACAATGTCATAGTTACAAGTAGTTTCTTCCAAATATCTCTCCACTTTCGATTTTCCCCCATTTTCTATTTTCTTCAAATGTTCCAAATATGCCATTTATGCCATGTTGATTACATTTAAATTACTCCTTGTCTCAATACTTCCACTTGCCCCACTACTTGATTTATCAACTTCCATGAAGTTAGAAACTTGATTGCAAGATGAAGTACCCCCATGATTTTCATACTCAAGATAAATTCGATTTAATACCGTCATTATCTTACTAATTAGATCATTCAATTTGCGAAAATCAATAATTTGAGAATAACAAAAGCGCACATAGTCCAACTTGAAATGAGGATCTAACACAACGGCAAGCACAAACATCATATTCACTTTCTCAATGCTCCCCCAATACTTATCTAATTTGCTCTTCATTTTAATAACCATGACACCTAAACGATGATCCGTACTCAATATGGCTAAAGACAACTCTCTTTCAATACTATGAACTTGATAAAAATATCCATTTGAGGTTATATACAAAGAACTGAAAAACAATTTAGTGGCATCATAGAATTTTTTCAAAAAATCCCTAAAAATCCGAGCATCATCCTAATCATTCATGGTAGGTTGGCCATCGTTAAGTGCCAAAGAAAATGACACGTCTTTTTCTTTCATTCTTTGAAATGCCTTTTGAAGCTTTAGGGCGACATCCAACATAAGATATGTAGAGTTCCACCTAGTTTGAATATCTAAGCATAAAAGACTTTTAGATGCTATCTTTTCCATAGTTACAAAATGCTTGAAATGTTTTTCTTTTTCGGGAGAACTCCTAACATACCTCATGGCCCCACGGATACGAGTTATTGGACCTTTCAACTCAACTAACACATCTTTCACAATTAAGTTAAGGATATGTGCGCAACACCTCATGTGAAAGTATTCACCTCCTAAAATAAAAGATTCATTTTTCCTATTGAAACTCTCCTTTAAGTAGAAAATAACGGTATCATTTGAACTTGCATTGTCAACGGTAAGTATAAGAAGTTTGTCTATTCCCCACTCAATCAAACATTTATCCACCATATCACCAATCATTTTACCTTTGTGACTTGAAACTACACAAAAGTTAAGAATCATCTTGTGTAGTTTCCAATCCTTGTCAATAAAGTGAGCCGTTAGACACATGTAAGAAAGATTTTGGAGTGAGGTCCATGTATCCATAGTGATGCAAATTCTTTGGTTTGATTTAACTAATAAATTCTTAATATTTTTTTTCTCATTAGCATACAAGACCAAATAATCCCTTGCCACTGTAAAATGGCTATTGAGTTTAAATCTAGGTTGCAACACTTTACGAAGATTGCGGAAACCTTCACGCTCCACAAAATTAAAAGGCAACTCATCTATAATTATCATCTTATTAACGGCTTCTCTACCAAGTTCTTGGTCGAACTTCCAAACACCTAAATTACTTGCACCGCCTTTTTCCTTTACTGGTTGAAATGATAAAGTTGTTCGACTCTTATCCATATTGTAAGGATACTTATAACACTTTACACCATGTTTTCTTGGTGTAGTATTTATATTCTCACTTGTCCATTGATAAGTTTGATTACAATATTTACATGTAACACCTCCTCCATATTTCTTAGAAATATTTATAAAATGATCCCAAACATTAGATTTTTTATGGGTTTTTTTTTCTTGGGAGAACTCGCCTTTGCTTGTTCTTCATGAATATCAATAGGATTTCTTGCATCTCCAACACTCGACATCTACAATAAATGAAATTATGTACATTAATGATCACCATATATTATCGAAAATTAGTAGGAAATGAAGTCTGCACCAAATGTAGAATAAATTAACTATTGCACCAATTGTATTAATGACGGATTAAAATTATATTCCTTTTGCCATGAAAACGAATATGATAAATTTCATATTACATACTTTTTGAAATGAGTCGGAACCAATACATACTGTTGCACCAATTGCACTATTGCAGAATAAAATTACACCAAGATTGCATTAAATGTTCATACTCCAACTTAACACCCACTTCCTTGGTATCCAAATACATATATACATATATATATGTATATATTCCATCAGCCACTTATTTCATAAAGAAATCTCGATAGATTTTAGACTATATTCCTAATGGGATAAGCAGGAAAAACGTGTTACAAATATGACAAAAGAGCAGCAAGAGGTTTAAAAAGAAAATACAACAAAGGGGACACCATGGCTTTAAGGACATACCCTATAAACAAGTTTGCACCAATTGCAGACTAAAATTACACCAAGATTGCATTAAATGTTCATACTCCAATTTTGGTACAAACATGCAATAAATCGTATGCAAGTAAGCTCAGATATTTATAAAACAAGTAAGAAATTAGGGCTTGTTCAAGAGAGAGGAGAAGCCACCAAAAAATAAAATACATAACTCAAATACAAAAAAAGGAGATGAAGCTTTGCCCTAAATCCAAATTACAGAAATTAAACTTTAAAATTAGCATATAAGAAATATTACCAATGTAAAAGAAGATGACAAAGCCATTGTTGAAGATCAGAGAAGAAGCCAGAGCTGGTGAAAATCGGTAAAAGAGAGATGGCAGTGAGAATCAGCGTGAGAGGGATGGGTGTCTACACAAGTCATGAGAGAGAAAGGCATGAGAGAAGTGGAGACTTAACCCTATTGATGATCTTCTAGGGTTTTTAGCAGCCCTTGGATGAAGAATCTGATGGTTGTTATAATTTATCCTGATATTTTTTAAAAAATATATAAAATAACTAATTACTATTTCAATTAAATTACCCTAATATTTAAAAAAATTACAAAAAAATATATAGACTAATTTAGATCAATTATCTCAAAATTTAAAATTAAAAAATTAAATTTAAAGTAATAAGTGTTGTTATTTAAACTTTAAAGTTATTTTAAAAATAAAATAGTGAAAACTTTTAACTATATATTTCATTTGAGGGTTTAGGGTTTAAGGTTTACTTCATCTTTGGCTCCCAAATTTGATAAATTATCTTTTTTTATTGTATTAATAAAATTTATTATTCATTCAAGTTTAATTTGTTCATCTATTTTTTTCAGGACACTTACACACACAAAAAGCTCGACTTATTTATCCATTGAAATATACATAACATAAAGTTGTGACTTATATTGGAATCTTACATGAAAGATATTTCACAACACAATAATTTTTTAATAATAATTATAAAATATAATTTTTTTATTTGGGTATTCATTCATTTTCTTTTCTAATTGTTTTCTGAAAATTGTAATAATGATGAATGTTTTAATGTATGAAAATATTAGAAATGACTTACACTTCTACAATAGTATGGATAGATATAGATAATTATTTGTATAGAATAAGATATTATGATTTAGTTTGGAATAGTATACTATTGATTTAAGATATTATAGTTTAATATAAAATAATATATTATGTGATATATTACTAATATAATATATTAAAATAAATATGAACAGTACCGGATTAACCGGACTATTGAAAATGTAATCCAGGACCGATCCGTAAAATACCAGATTGAGTGTTTTTGAATCCATGTCCAATCCAATCCATAAAAAGTCCAATCCAATATATTCGGATCGGATTAGATGGATTGGACATATAGATTTTGCGAATTTTTGCACACCCCTATGTAAAACGAGTTTAATTCGGTGAATTAACTGGATATGTGACTCAAGATTGTTCGAGAGCCAAAATCATGAATAAAAGACCTATAAAAGACCAAAAATAAGTCAAGGATACAAAAGGACTGAAGAAGAATGAAGCTGAGAAGAGAAAGAGATGAAAGAGGATGGAATACAAAATTCAAGGTGAATAACTACCGAGTATTCGATAGATCCTTCACCGAGTACTCGGTAGAGTGCGAAAGTCCGCGCACTTGCGCGGAGGAAAGAAAAAGTGCCCGAAAATTTTGTGCACTTGCGCTCGTTTTGGCGAAACCTGGAAGCTACCGAGTACTCGGTAGAAACTTCACCGAGTACTCGGTAAACCCTGATGCGGCCAATAAATTCAGCAATCTATATACACATCTGCATGACCCGTTTTGACCCAAATCAACATGTAATGATCTCTAGGCTATTTTAGATACAATATTCACTATATATGAGGAAATTATATACCATTCTTCAATATATATCACAAGATACATTCCTAACATAACCGTGAAGCAATCAGATTGCCAAATAAATACGCAACTTTTTCTATAAAGAGAAGGGTCTCCCCTACAACAAAAAAGGGATTGTTAGAGCTTTGTCTTGGTGTTATATTGGAGTTTGGAGCAGAATATAAACCATGGAGGGAGCGTCTACATCAATAATGCAGACAACCACCACCATGAACAACTAAACCGGTATCTAGGGTTTTTAACAAAACCCTAGTCAAGTAATATCGACTTTTTCTTATTTTTATTGTATAAGGGGAAACTGAAGGACACATGTGATGATTGTGTGGATGAGTGATTACGTTTGATTTTATATAAGATTCTACGTTTATTATATGTCTTGTCTTAACTTGAATGAATGTTTTATCGTATACAATAATGGTTATTCAATATGGGCTAGAACTCGGATGCTTAACTCATGATTTTCTACATAATAGTGGTTATTAACATGTAATATTGATTTAGACAGACCATGATTGAAAGGGATAAATTAGTGACGTGTTTTTACTTTATGTTAGTAAGAGTAGTTTAGAATAGATGTATGTACTAGTTATGCTTGATTAGAAATGACATGTGCCAATGATGGATTTGTTGTTCCTTTTTTGGGATTAGGGTTTGCCAATGTTTGCGACCTTATATTTGATTCACATATGATGGACCACTATTTACAATTATTTGATTTAGAGAATATATTAACTGGTTAATGGTGGAGTTAGAAATACCCTAGATCTTTATCTCCATTGTTCACAACCAAAACCAATTATCTCTCATATTTATTTTATGTTTATTAGTTATAGAAAACAAAACAAACAAACTATCCTTAATAATTTAGGTAGAAGTAATTATAAAAGAGTTGAAGAATCATTAGTCTTTGTGGATTCGATATACCCTATCTCATTGGTACTATACTATAATTGATTTATGCACTTGCGATAAGGAAAACTAGGTCATCTATAAGGATTTATTTACACACATCATTATTTATTATCCCTTCCTAGTAGATCAAACCAATCGAGGTTTGGCCACCAATCAAGTTTTTGGCGCCGTTGCCGGATACTAAACGATTTTCTATACTTTTGCATAATTATTATATCTAGATTATTTTATTTGATTTATTTTTATTTTCTTCTTTTAAAAGACAAAACTTTGTGATTTTTGACAGGTACAGTGAATTAGTAGAAGGAACTAGAAAAACGGTGACGATTGTTTGGCTGGACCGTTTGTGAGTTTTAGCGTACTTTAAATTTTTTTACAAGTTTCATCTTTAATTTTCTTATTTAATTTATCTTTTATTTTGTTTTTGTTTTTTTTTGTTCTTTTTATTTATAGTTATTTAGTATATATATATAGAAAAAAAAAATGTATAACGCCTACACCAATTCAGCTGATGTTCCATATTATAACACATAATCCGAGTTGGTTAAATGATTCCAATTTTTCATATCACTAACCATACATGGGAAGTCAATATCCAAGCTTAAATCAAGATCCATGATATTTCAATCAATTATCAAGTTCTCAAGTATATAATCAAGGATTATTTTTGTTACCATGTAATCAAGAGTACTATCCTCAATCATCTAGTAGATTCGAATTTGAGGAGTCAAATCAATATTTTCCCCAAGAGTCATTGAGTTTTGAAGATAAAGTTTTAGCAACCTTAAGGAATATTGAGGCAACCACTCATGAGTGTGAGGAGATTACATACAAGGTGGATATCGTACTTATAATTAGATAATCAAGATTTTTTAAATCAACCTCAGTACGAAGATTTTGTTCCGGATACAATTCCAAATTCACCTCCCCAGTCAAACAAATTTGAAGATAGTGTTGTGACTGCCCTTAGCACATTAGAATCCGAATCACAATTACTTCATTCTCATTCACAATCCTTTTGTAAGTTAGAAACCCCAGTAGGGCAACTAACTAATGCTTTAAATAGAAGAGAAGAGGAACGACCACGTCAAACAATAGTTGATACGGTAGACCAAAGTATAGTTGAGCTAGGATCCCTTAGTGATGAAGAGGAAACTAGTCCATTTTCTATAACTTATGAGGACGAGGATGATGATTATAATCAAATAGAGGAACAATTAGAGGCAATTAATGAAACCTTACAAGAAGAGTCAGTACAAGTAGAGGTTAGAAAAAATGAATTACCTGAAGTAAAGGAAGACTTCACAAATATCGATTGGGATAAACAAATACAATCTAACCTTAACGACATCGCAACTATAGAAAAAACACTATACGGAGAGTCATGGAAAAAACCACTAGAGTCGCTACCAATCTCCTCGAATATATCATTCAGTTCCACTCAAATAGATTTATCAACATCAGAATCCGATGAACCTAAAAAACCAATTGAGATATCTTATGAATTGAGATAATCATTTCCCTAATACCTCGAGGAGCAACTCCACGATAAACAAGGAAGGAAAGATTACTATGTAGTTGAGGAGATTGACAAGGTGATGGAAGACACAGTATCTCATTCATTGATGAAAAATTCATTGGACACAAATACTAGATATGAGAAGAATATAGAATATGATAAAGGAGGAAAAATATATGATGATTATTATTTTCAAGATTTCGTGCTCATTTTTAAATATCCGCAATGGACACCAATAAATGACTTACTTCCCAAGCTTAGACTGAAATTTGGTGGATGAGTAGCAGAGAGGAAAGGTGTTGGATAGTACTTTAACGCCCCACGTTTTCCTTTCACTTTTCTGGAATTCTTTTCCATGTGTTAATGTTTTGCGACGTCACTTATTCATGACGTCTTGTGTATTCTCGGTACGAGTAAATTTTTCGCGTTTAAGTTTTGGACTTAACGGGACGACTTTGTGGTATTTCGTTTCCGGTTTTGTGGATTTGAGTATCGCCAACGACTACGAGGGTTCGTGCAACGTTTTCTCGTTGGAGCTTCGGCAATCGTGTTACGTTCTCGAAAGTTCTAACCTAGTTTAGTGTAGACGTTCGGTGTAGAACTTATATGAAATTCTTGTTATATTTTCGTGTTGTAACTAATGAAAATTATTAGAAACGATTTCGGGAAAGAAATGACCTAGGGGTATATGAGTAATTTCATATTTGGAGCAATTAGTGAAAATTGTAGAGAATTGGCTAAGTGTTGGTGTATGGATGACATAGTGGTAATTAGAGAGGATGACAAGGGGTAGAAGGGTAATTAAGAGGCTTGATGGCACTCTTGTAATTAACCCCAACTTTGGCATATTTTGGTCATTTCCACATTTTATGTGTTGTCTCATTCCTAGCCCTTGATCTCATTCTCCCATCTTTGTTTTAGACCCTTAGATCATAAGGCTTTGTTTGGTTGACACTTAAATGGAATAATCCATTATTGTTGGTCATCCACTTGGCAAGACTTTTTGTCAACCATTGGATGATTAATTATTTCCCATCTTCATTCTAGGCCCTTGGATGATAAGGCCTTGTTTGGCAAATTAATAGGTTTTGTGATTTGTGTAATAAGTCTTCCACTTGGCAAGACTTATTCCTAGCCCTTGGATTCATTTCCTTTTCCCCATCTTTATTATGGACCAATGGATGGTGAGTGGTGTGAGTGGAGAATCTCTACATATGGCAAGTCTTCCACTATGCAAGACTTCATCTTCTTCTTCTCCATTTTCTCTCATTTTCTTCCTCTTTGTTCTTCTCCACTTATGGGTGGAATTCATCACCCTAAGTTGGGATTTTGGTGTGGCCATCAACATAGAAGAGGTTCATGGTGTCCTTTTCTTTGGTTTAAGCTAAATATGGGTAAGTGTTCTTCATCCCTTGTGTGTTTCCATTTCAAACCAAGTTAGGGTTTCTTGTTATAACCACTACATGTTTCTTGCTCTCTTCTTGTGTTGGAGCTTGATTCATGGTTAGGAGGTCATGGTGAAGCTTTCCACCGGTTTACTCCTTGGATTTTGGTTGAGGAAGAGCTAGGGTTTCATGGGCTTTGCTTGGTGGTTTTGGTGGTTTGCTCTTCAAGAGGTAGGGGGAAAACTTCCTAACTAGCCATCTTGTGATTGTGTAATAAGATAAATTGGATTCTAGGATTTCTAGCATTAAAATGAAATTTGCTAAGTATATCCTTGGAAATATGAAGTTAGGGTTATAGCATGTTATATGACTTAACCTTTGTGTATAGAGTATTTTTGATAGTATTGAATAAGGTTATGAAGCATGCTAGCTAAGTGGTTGTTCTTGAGATTTCTTATATGCAAGTGTGTTTGTATGCCTATGTATATGTGGATATATATATATATATATATATATATATGTGGGTATTGTGGTGTGTATGTGTAAGAGTAGTTATACATATGTACATGTGGGTGTTAGGGAGGTAGCCTTAGAATGAGATTAGGCTAGTTCCTTTGGTTAGTACATTGGAGGTATTTTTGGATTTCATGACATGTTGAGAGGTGATATGTGAAAACTTGCTAAATTGAACTAAAAGCATGTTTAAAAGAGATTTCGAGAATTATATTGGATTCATGTGGATATATATATATATGTGAGTTGGTCTTGATAGTTTAGACTATGAATTAGGCCATTGGGAACATGATTTGTGATATAAATTATGCTGTGATATATTGCTTAACAAATGTTAAATTGTAAGCCTTGTGAGAAATTGAACGCAATATAATGTTATTTCATAGAAGCATGTATTGTGATGGCAAATGGTTATGATAAAAACCTTTATGCGTTTTGGGGTACACCATGTAGTGTCAAAAGCATGGGTGTAGGGTTTATACGGATTATGTATTCGTAAGTGTAAGTAGTCTTGTATCGAATCGTCGCAACAACTGGCCAGGGGGTGTTCCCATCCTACGGAATAATGAGCCATGAATGGGGTATAGGGTGAGTCGTCTCATTCTCGAAGTCGCGGGTCGTCTCGTGCATTCGTTATACGAATATTTAGGCACGGGTCGTCTCGTGCCAACCGCCTTCCTTGTTGAAAGTGAAATGTCAAAAACACTTGGGAAGAATCGGTGCGGTACTCTTTCTCGTTATAAATGAGTAGGGTATAAATTCGTTAACCTATATTGGGCAGGCGCATATTATGGGGTGTGTTGAGTTATATTGTACTTGAACTATCCCATATGTGTGATTATGATATTATTCCATGTGATGGAGGAGCATGTTTAAATATGAATTTTGTGAAATAATTCATTTGTTATTTAAAATGCTCAATTGGAATTGAAGGATGTGAAAAATGTAAATTCCATGACTTATTTAAAGTATAATGTGAGATCAATAATTATGCTTATTGCTATGTGCCATTATACCCTAAGAGGAGGGGGGTGATATGAGTTGGTTTAAGGGCTTATTTGTGATAAGTAAAGTCGGTATAGGTTGTGATCTTGGTTGATGGTGTATAATGACCTTATGATCTTGTTAGAAACCTAGGTGATGTGGTTTCAAATATGAAATTGAGGTTGAAAGAATCGGAAGGGGTTCTTGATTTGAAAACTAGTTGGTTCCGTGGCAACGACCACTAGGTTCCCTTTAGCGGTCTTAAGGAATGGATTGTCGTCGGAGTTGTAGTCATTCCCGGTTAAGAGGGTGGTGAATTCGAATGTGAAGTGAAGTGTGGTTGAGTTAGAGTTAGTGCCTTGTGTATAGTCACTTGCCCTTATCTTCAAGTTGCTTTCGAACTTCGGTTCTTCATTCATTTGCCTCATTTGAGCGTCTCTAAAATCACTTGGTTTTCATTTGGTTTCGGTTGTTCCCGAAAACGGATTATTCGTAAGAGTTGTGTTTTAGTCTATTTGGTCTTTGAGTGAAAAACCCATTTTCGCCTACCCCCGTGATGCCGACAAAAACTTTGAGTTTTGAAATGGTTTTAAAAATCAAGAAATAAAGGATTTTGACTTTTGAAAGTCGGTGGTATCCAAAACGGATACCGGGGGCAAGACGGTTAGTTTTACGGATTTTCAAGAAAGTATTTTTGATAAAACTAAACCGAGATTAAATGATAGTTTCTCATTTCTAAAGTTCCTAAATGAGTTGAGGACTTTTGTCTCATGATTCCTAAGGCTTTGAAGCTGTTTGGAAGTCATTTTTGAGGTTTTCTAACCTAGGCAGTCGACTGGCCCCTTCCAGGCAGTCGACTGGGTCAACTAAGCTTTTTCCCGTAAGAATTTTGGAACTCTCTGGTCTAGCCAGTCGACTGGGTCATTGAGCCAGTCGACTGGGTCATCAGACAGCCGACTGGGTAAACTAGCTAGTCGACTGGGTCAGCTTTGGGTGGATTTTTCCTGATTTTCAAAAATTAATTTCTCTCACCTCGTAACTCGGATTGAGGTCCCGTTTGTTCCTATGGCTCGTGCTAGGAACAAAAGTTTTAGATAAAATTTAAAATAATTATTTAAATTCAAAATGACTGTTTTACCCTTGGAGAAAGAGGGGTACTTCAACTTTCCATTTGTCTTATCGGCGTTGTCCGATACCGTTTTCAAAACTTCACATCTCTTGCGTCAGGGCTTTGAATTTGATCCCGTTTGTTTTTATGGTTCAACCTATGTCCAAATAGGTGGGGAAACCTTTGAAAGTACATCTTTGCCCTTGAAATGACCATTTTACCCTTTGGTGAACATGTGACCTTTGATTGGTCGGTGTGATGGGTTATTCAATCCATTTCACTTCCTTTTGTTGTTGGGAAACCTTTGTGACTTACCTTAGGTTTACATGAATGTTTTACCCATGTTTTGGGTTTATGGATGTCATTAGTGGCATATGAAGTGATTGATAGTATGATTCGATAGCAATTTGAGGTTTTGGAGTTCGGTATGCCTGTGGCCTAGGAACTATAAGTGTTATCATTCCTAGAGTGTTATGAATAGGAGGTTTACTCCCATGATTTGGTGATAGTGTTGAGGTGATAATGTTGTGTTGATTGTCAGTGTGGGACTGACGGGTACGAGGCGTAGTGATCTATGACGGGGGTTGTACTACGTATCTGGTATTGGTTGTATATCCTTGTATATATATATATATATACGTGCATATATATATATAGGTGTGAGTTATTTCATGTTGTTGCGATATAGTTTCACTATATGCTATTTGCTTATTTGTGGATGCATGGTAGGGGACTAGTGGGATGTATTCCGGGGTCTTGTCTTGGCGTGATTGCCAGGTGGGATATTTGACTGACCTAGGATAGATGCATGTACACGGGTTGGTTTTCATTTGATTTGAACGGTCGTAGGATGTGATGGTTATGATTTCTTTCTCCCACGGGGCTCAATGAGCTCACCCCGGCAGTGGTATGCCTGGTGGTTTACACCACCAGTTTGCAGGAAATGTTTCAATTATGGACAACGTGGAGTGCAGGATGGTTCGTGGCATTGATGCTGTTGCGGGGTTTGGGACGTTATATATATATAGAGTTGTACCTTTTGTTTCATTTCTTGTTCCCTGTATTGGGACCGTCGATGTTGTACCTCTTGGGAGCCAGTCTGTTGGCCTATCCCTTCCTTGTATTCAGTATTGTTACATCGTTGTAGAGATGTATTCTTTCGACACTTAGACGTGCCTTGTGTATCATTTGGTTTAGCTTCCGCTTTGTTGTGTATGGAATTATTTTTGATAATAAGATTCCATCCGGTTTATGGTTGTTTAGTATATTGATTGGTCGCTCATTTTACGGATCACGACCCGGATGTCCCGGTTTGGGAGTCTTAGGAAATTTGGGGCGTGACATCTTGGTATTAGAGCACTAGGTTTCACTGTCTTAGGGACGACGGGTGAGGGTCGGTGGTACGTTGAAGTTAGATGTTATCTACGATTTCTATCTGCGTTTTCTCTGTGTGCTTTTGGGTTTTTGTGTTTTCGTTGTGTGGCGTTGAGGACGTGTCTTGCTAGATATATCCCGTTGTGATTAAATTCCAACGGAGTAGGATCACTCCTCAATCGCTTTTTCTTTTTGTGCTCGTATCATGGGTTAGCTACCGAGGAATGTGAGTAGATCATTCGGTCTGATCAACCGGATGTGTCTCACGGACTAAGGTACTTCCTGATTTCGAGGACGAAATCTACTAAGGTGGGAAGGTTGTAACGCCCCACGTTTTCATTTCACTTTTCTGGAATTCTTTTCCATGTGTTAATGTTTTGCGACGTCACTTATTCATGACGTCTTGTGTATTCTCGGTACGAGTAAATTTTTCGCGTTTAAGTTTTGGACTTAGCGGGACGACTTTGTGGTATTTCGTTTCCGGTTTTGTGGATTTGAGTATCGCCAACGACTACGAGGGTTCGTGCAACATTTTCTCGTTGGAGCTTCGACAATCGTGTTACGTTCTCGAAAGTTCTAACCTAGTTTAGTGTAGACGTTCGGTGTAGAACTTATATGAAATTCTTGTTATATTTTCGTGTTGTAACTAATGAAAATTATTAGAAACGATTTTGGGAAAGAAATGACCTAGGGGTATATGAGTAATTTCATATTTGGAGCAATTAGTGAAAATTATAGAGAATTGGCTAAGTGTTGGTGTATGGATGACATAGTGGTAATTAGAGAGGATGACAAGGGGTAGAAGGGTAATTAAGAGGCTTGATGGCACACTTGTAATTAATCCCAACTTTGGCATATTTTGGTCATTTCCACATTTTATGTGTTGTCTCATTCCTAGCCCTTGATCTCATTCTCCCATCTTTGTTTTAGACCCTTAGATCATAAGGCCTTGTTTGGTTGACACTTAAATGGAATAATCCATTATTGTTGGTCATCCACTTGGCAAGACTTTTTGTCAACCATTGGATGATTAATTATTTCCCATCTTCATTCTAGGCCCTTGGATGATAAGGCCTTGTTTGGCAAATTAATAGGTTTTGTGATTTGTGTAATAAGTCTTCCACCTGGCAAGACTTATTCCTAGCCCTTGGATTCATTTCCTTTTCCCCATCTTTATTATGGACCATTGGATGGTGAGTGGTGTGAGTGGAGAATCTTTACATATGGCAAGTCTTCCACTTTGCAAGACTTCATCTTCTTCTTCTCCATTTTCTCTCATTTTCTTCCTCTTTGTTCTTCTCCACTTATGGGTGGAATTCATCACCCTAAGTTGGGATTTTGGTGTGGCCATCAACATAGAAGAGGTTCATGGTGTCCTTTTCTTTGGTTTAAGCTAAATATGGGCAAGTGTTCTTCATCCCTTGTGTGTTTCCATTTCAAACCAAGTTAGGGTTTCTTGTTATAACCACTAAATGTTTCTTGCTCTCTTCTTGTGTTGGAGCTTGATTCATGGTTAGGAGGTCATGGTGAAGCTTTCCACCGGTTTACTCCTTGGATTTTGGTTGAGGAAGAGCTAGGGTTTCATGGGCTTTGCTTGGTGGTTTTGGTGGTTTGCTCTTCAAGAGGTAGGGGGAAAACTTCCTAACTAGCCATCTTGTGATTGTGTAATAAGATAAATTGGATTCTAGGATTTCTAGCATTAAAATGAAATTTGCTAAGTATATCCTTGGAAATATGAAGTTAGGGTTATAGCATGTTATATGACTTAACCTTTGTGTATAGAGTATTTTTGATAGTATTGAATAGGGTTATGAAGCATGCTAGCTAAGTGGTTGTTCTTGAGATTTCTTATATGCAAGTGTGTTTGTATGCCTATGTATATGTGGATATATATATATATATATATGTGGGTATTGTGGTGTGTATGTGTAAGAGTAGTTATACATATGTACATGTGGGTGTTAGGGAGGTAGCCTTAGAATGAGATTAGGCTAGTTCCTTTGGTTAGTACATTGGAGGTATTTTTGGACTTCATGACATGTTGAGAGGTGATATGTGAAAACTTGCTAAATTGAACTAAAAGCATGTTTAAAAGAGATTTTGAGAATTATATTGGATTCATGTGGATATATATATATATGTGAGTTGGTCTTGATAGTTTAGACTATGAATTAGGCCCTTGGGAACATGATCTGTGATATATTGCTTAACAAATGTTAAATTGTAAGCCTTGTGAGAAATTGAACGCAATATAATGTTATTTCATAGAAGCATGTATTGTGATGGCATATGGTTATGATAAAAACCTTTATGCGTTTTGGGGTACACCATGTAGTGTCAAAAGCATGGGTGTAGGGTTTATACGGATTATGTATTCGTAAGTGTAAGTAGTCTTGTGTCGAACCATCGCAACAACTGGCCAGGGGGTGTTCCCATCCTACGGAATAATGAGCCGTGAATGGGGTATAGGGTGAGTCGTCTCATTCTCGAAGTCGCGGGTCGTCTCGTGCATTCGTTATACGAATCTTTAGGCACGGGTCGTCTCGTGCCAACCGTCTTCCTTGTTGAAAGTGAAATGTCAAAAACACTTGGGAAGAATCGGTGCGGTACTCTTTCTCGTTATAAATGAGTAGGGTATAAATTCGTTAACTTATATTGGGTAAGCGCATATTATGGGGTGTGTTGAGTTATATTGTACTTGAACTATCCCATATGTGTGATTATGATATTATTCCATGTGATGGAGGAGCATGTTTAAATATGAATTTTGTGAAATAATTCATTTGTTATTTAAAATGCTCAATTGGAATTGAAGGATGTGAAAAATGTAAATTCCATGACTTATTTAAAGTATAATGTGAGATCAATAATTATGCTTATTGCTATGTGCCATTATACCCTAAGAGGAGGGGGGTGATATGAGTTGGTTTATGGGTTTACTTGTGATAAGTAAAGTCGGTGTAGGTTGTGATCTTGGTTGATGGTGTATAATGACCTTATGATCTTGTTAGAAACCTATGTGATGTGGTTTCAAATATGAAATTGAGGTTGAAAGAATCGGAAGGGGTTCTTGATTTGAAAACTAGGTTCCCTTTAGCGGTCTTAAGGAATGGATTGTCGTCGGAGTTGTAGTCATTCCCGGTCAAGAGGGTGGTGAATTCGAATGTGAAGTGAAGTGTGGTTGAGTTAGAGTTAGTGCCTTGTGTATAGTCACTTGCCCTTATCTTCAAGTTGCTTTCGAACTTCGGTTCTTCATTCATTTGCCTCATTTGAGCGTCTCTAAAATCACTTGGTTTTCCGTTGGTTTCGGTTGTTCCCGAAAATGGATTGTTAGGGCTCATTCTATTATCTCTCAAATCACTCTAAAACCTTCGTTCTCTCTCCAAAATTCTAACCCTAACTCTTGTTTACTCTCATTAATTTTGATCCAACAAGAATCAAACCTCCAATCAATCTATAAGCGCTTATATCTCTCTACACATATACATATACATACGAATATTTATATATATATACACGATCATTTTCCTCTCTAAATCCACTGATTTTGTTCATTTCGATCTAGACCACTTACATATTCATCATCCTCTCATCAATCCGACCAAAACCCACATAATCTTTCAATCGATTCGAACCAAAAATCCCGCTATTTCTTTAGTACAAACCTATACATATATACAGACCTATATACACAGTCGTGTTTGCCCTAGAATCCCCAATTTTCGATCGTTTTTGCTCAAATCAGGATTCAAATCTTCATCCTAGCCCCAATCCAACCAAAACCCATAAATTATTCCATTCAAAAATGTGTTTAAATCTCTTCTCTCACTCACATTTTTGAAGCTATATATATAGGCGCTTATGCACACTTTCAAGTCCATTCAAAATGGCACTCAAGAAGAGGAGAACTATAGAGGAGGGAGAATCATTGGCAATGGGAGATTGGGCTAGCTAAGTGTTTTCAGCTTGAGCGCACTTTCAATTATGCCGATTTCAGAATCGAGCCAAAGTCCAAGGTAAGCGTCAGGATATTGATGAAGAGGAGGTTTATACCATTGTTCACTCTAGTGTCGCTCGTGTACTACCCGGAGATGATTAACCAGTTTTATCGCAACCTTGTTGATGATGTGGTGACCTGATTATCCTTGACACTGAGGGTTTGGACTTTCACGATTGACTCGACTCTCATTGCAGCAGTGTGGGGTATTCCGGATGAATGTCCGGAAGATTTGAAAGAGAAATTTCCACCATCTTTTGAGCCATTCCCCGATGTCCATGAGATAGTTCTAGAGATGTACGAGGGGCACTACAGGGATCCGAAGAGCGAATCTTGTGCGGGGAAGTGATATTTTCCCAAGAGATTATGGTTTCTTGACACTATACTCCATGAGCAGATCCACCCCTAAGGTCATGACACCGAGATGAGAGGTCTTCTTCTTGAGGTGATGTATTATTTATTTACAGAATGCTGGATTTCGATTCCGTGTGTTATAGTTCATATCCTGAGGATTGTGCTAAAGGAGCTCTCTGACGAAGCAGCAGTGAAGCCGAATAAGTGGTTACTCCCCTTTCCTTTTCTGATCACCGGTATTTTCCGACATCTTGATATTCAGCCGGTTGAGGGAGATGTGGTATGGGACGTTGACTCACCTATGCCATTAGAAGTTTTTAGCCATTCTTACGGCAAGATGAGTCTGGCCATTACGCAACTAGCTGAGGAGGAGGAGGAGGAGAGTGATGTAGAGGGAAACAGAGATGGTGACGATGATGACGAGGCTACTGATGAGGAGATGCCTCAGGGCTCTGGACAAAGAGAGACTGTCACTTTGTCTCGGGAGCAGTATGACAACATGGTAGCTCAACAGAAGCAGTTGCATGCAAATATGCAACAAGTTATCCGTGAGCAAGCCGAGATCCGAGCAGAGATGACTCGTGGATTTCAGGTGATCATGGAGCGTTTAGGAGATAGCTCCGCATCTACTTCGCTTCCACCACCACCCTCTTAGGGATCTAGAGAGTAAAATCACAAACTGGCATAGATTTTTATTCTATATATTGCCTTAGGGCGAGTTGTGAATTGTTATTTTGTAGTATACATTTTGATTTCTTTTTAATTTAATTTTTTTTAGATTCCATTTCCCTATGACTTTCAAAAATTAATGAGAATGAATATTTTGTTAAAACAAGCAAATTATTTGAATTATCTATTTTCATTATAAAAAAATAAGTTTGGGGGAAGGATATGACTTATAAAAAAACTCTTTTTATGAAAACCTATTATATTTATTTAGTTTTCACTAACATTATACATATTTATGTATAATTTTATATTTAATATTTAAGTGTTTTTATTTTAAAATAAAAACCTAGTTTGAAAATATATATATAATAACTTTTATATATATATTATGTATAAATTTTATTAAAGCTATTTTAAAAGTATAAAATTATTTTTGAAAAATAATTTTAGTAAAGGAACTATAGAGTACTCAGTAGTTTTCTCACCGAGTACTCGGTGATTCCTGGAAAAACTTGATTTTTCTAAAAAACCGAAAATCAATTTCTATAATTATGAAATTTTGATTTTCATTTCAAAATAGGATTTTGAGTGAATTATATAGTATAATATATGGTTTTAATAAAATATAATGAAGGAGTACAAGAGTTTTATCAAAACTTTCCATAAATATGAAATCCTTTCAAATATGGATAAATTTACATTAATTCTTATTTTTTTTTCAAAAATTTCCATTCTTATAATTCCTATTACAAATTTCTGCTATAAATTAAGTCATTCCTCTCCTAGAAAGGATTTATAATCGCATCTATAAATATAGGATCCCTCATCTCTAATCTATTACAATTCATCACCTTATTGAGAGAGAGCTAGTATTAGGAATCCTTATTTTCTTCAATCCATGGCAGTCCAAGGTAAAGATTCATTGAGTGATTGTATGATTGCATGTGAGCATTCATTCTATACGAATGGTTATCCGGAGCTAGCTATAAAGGAGACGATGGTGAAACTCGAAGAAAGAAGGTTGACTCCATTAATCACTCCGGCATCAAAGATGATGTTTCCCGATGTTGTGCGAGATTTCTATCATAATATACGGTTTACGAGTACAAATAATGGGGAAATTATGTCCACCACTATGCAAAGATGTACAAGGAGAATTGAGATCTCTCCTCAAGCAATTGCGATGGCATGGGGGATTCCACATGAGGAGCCTATAGAGCTTAAAGGACAATTCCGACAATATCATACGCCATGTCCTTTTTTTCAATGAATGATTTCACAATTTGTGCTCATTATGAACCAAGTTCTTATGTTCGCCATATAACTAGGCTGAGCTTGACCCTGGATTATGGTTTATTCATACTTTATTGGCAAAACAAGTTTACCCTTTGAATTTTAAAAATAAATGTGAGTATGAGGCAGTGGAGACTCTTTATTTGTTTCGAGCAAGGCATTGGATATCTATTCCTTCAATTATATATGAACATATGGTGAATCTGTCACGCCCCTAATTTCCTAGGACTCCAAAACCCAAGCCTAAGAGCTAAGGGAGTGAATGCGGAAGAAATAAAAATGAAATAAAATCCATTTCAGTCATAAAATAGCCATACAAGGGTAAAATAGACAAAAAACATCTCAAAGATGTCAAAAAGATCACACGGGATCGAAAAGGAGGCAAACCGAAACACTCGGTACCTTGATCGAATCATTCTGACCCACCATGTTCACCCAAGGGTAAAATGGTCAAATCAGGGGTAAAATAATAATTTCCAACTACAACTACAAAATTTGTACCTAAAACTAGCAATACGAACAAACGGGACCTAATTTAAAGCCACGAGGAAGGAGATATGAATTTTCAAAAGTGGCGTCAGACAACACCGACCTAAAACTAAAGTTGAGGTACCCCTCTTTCACCAAGGGTAAAATAGTCATTTCAGGGCCAAACTGATCCTTTCAAATTTTATCCCGATAATTTGGACGTAGGAAAATCCATAGAAACAAACGGGGGTCCATTCCGACATCCGAGGAGGAAAATACGATTTTTCAAACATCGGACATTTCATGCCGCTGCAGCAGGCCATGGCATGCCATGCCGCGTGCAGCCCTGCGCGCGCGCGCGCACAGCAGCCATGCGCGGCCTGCTGCGGCTGGCATGTCCAAAACCAAAAAAAATGAGATTTGTTTTGGCAAAGTTGAAAACTGAAATTTTTTTCTAAGTATAGAAGAGTGAAGCTATTGCCCAAATCTTCACTTTCCTTAAAGTTTGAATATGCAAAAACGCGATATTTTGCGATATGGCTTTGTTTTTCGCGCCGTCGGTCCCGAAAAATCATAAATATTGGAAAAGTGAGATTTTCCTTGACAGAACCCAAAAATAGTTTCCGAGACCTCGGGAAACGCAAAAAAGTAAACTTAACAAAAAATGATTTTTGTAAGTTTTCATAAAGTCTTCCGTCTTGCCCCCGGTATCCGTTTTAACTACCGCCGGTTTCTAAAGTTTAAAATATCTAAGAAAACAAATTTAATTAAATCCGTTTCTAAAAGCAAGGAAATTTACCGGGGCTACGGGGGTAGGCGAAAACGAGTTTTTCCATTCGAATCGAAAAGTGTTAGTTTGAAAACCTAGAAAAACGTCGTTTTCGGCCAAACACCTAATACTCACATTTCATGGAAAATCATCCAATTCACATTCATAACTCCAAGTAAAATATTCAAGAGTGACATTTAAACGCTCTAAGGCGAAACATGTTATAGTTGTTCAAATTACACAATCCGGCACCGAAGTGCACCAAAAGAATACAATCCCCGCGCATAGCGCTCCAAGGGATAAACGTGGACTATACCACCTCGGCTAACATGCTAGCCGGATCAAAATAATATATTTCAACAAGTTTGGTTTACAAGGGAAAAAGGAATATATTTATCAACCTAATTCCCAACAAAATAAAGTGTTGTCCGCCTCCCACGCACAAAAGGGCGGACATACATCCACACGTCCACGGAGAGACTACGGAATTCTCCCGACGGGGTCATCACCTGAAAAAAATATAAGGCGTGGGGTGAGCTCACTAGCCCAGTAGAGGAAGCGTCATTGCCTCGATCTCGGTAGTCCGAGTAGTACAACCCACCCATGGTACATGCAGCTACTCTTAGGTCAGTCTTTTGTCCCACATGGCTCTCACGCCAATCCGGAACCCCTTCGAACCCCACAGTTAAGTTTCCCCAACATGCTCACAACACAGTTCTCTACAATTATAGCATGCTTTCATAATAACATCATAATCACACATATATATATATATGATAATCAAAATGCACCATGACCCGACACACCCCACGAGACACACGGCGCCCAACTCAGGTTAACGGATACATACTCTGTCTAATTACTTTCGAGGATACAAGCTCAATAAGTAATTGTAGAATACCGCACCGACCCTTCCAAAGTGATTTTTCTCTCTATCACTTTAACAGGGAAGGCGGTTGTACGAGAGCCCAACTTGTAAGTCCGTACGCCATGACTACACTGGAGTCAAGAACATGAGCCTCTACCCGGACTCCAAATTCACATTTGCCGGCTTTTTAGTTCCGTAGGCGTGATACCTCCTGGCCAGTTGTTGCTTTGATCCGAACCCGACTACCAACACATCACTAAACCACCCACTTATTCCAACACCATAAATTTGACATTACATGACGTACTCAATATGCACATACGATTTTTTTTTCATCAACCGTACTCCATCATAATATATGCTTTTCTCTATAGGCAATATATCATGTCAAACTTTTCACATACTCATAATATTACAATTATGATAAATAAACCACAACATTAATTCTTATCACATTTAAAATCAATTAACAACAATATGAATTTATATCACATAATCATATTATCAAGGGCCTAAATCATGGTCTAAGTTACAAAATCCAACTCGTATATATATATACGGCATATACACACTTAGACGCACACACCCTCTTATTAAGACAAAGACAATCGTTTTCCCCTACCTCAATTCCAAGCAAGAGCAAGCAAGAACAAGTAATGCCACCAAGAGTGATTCGAATCCACCCAACCTCCTCCAAAGCCAACACTAAGCTCTACCCAACCGATAGCTAAGCTTCAATGGAGTTTCAAGCAAGAGTTATAAGTAGACAACTCCATAAATCAAAAATTGAAGACAAGAATCCAATAATAGAAGCTAGGGTTTGAAACTAGAAATTCCAAAGGAGTAGAATTTACTTACCAAGATTTGGCTCAAAAGAAAGCTTGGAGCACCAACATCCACTTTCATGCACAAACCTTATTCAAATTCTCATCCTAAGGAAGAGAGAATTTGACAAGAAGAAGAAGAAGGAGTGAAATGAGGGAGAGCAAGAGAGAAAGAACCGTGTGAGAGATAGAGAGATATTTGTGGTGTATGAGAGAAGTCTTGCAATGAGAGAAACTCATAAGTGTAGAGATTCTCCCCTAACCCTACTCAAATCCAAGGGTCCAAAATGAAGCTAGGAAATAAAAGAATGAATCCAAGGGCTAGGAATAAGTCTTGCCAAGTGGAAGACTTATTACACAAATCACAAAACTCATTATTTTGCCAAACAAGGCCTTATCATCCAAGGGCTTAGAATAAAGATGGGAATTAACAAACCATCCAATGGTTGTGAACAAGTCTTGTCAAGTGGAAGACCAAGAATAATGGATTATTCCATTTAAATGCCAACCAAACAAGGCCTTATGATCCAAGGGTCTAAAACAAATATGGGAGAATGAGATCAAGGGCTAGGAATGAGACAACACATGAAAGGTGGAAATGACCAAATTCATCCAAAGTTGGGGTTAATTACAAGAGTGCCATCAAGACTCTTAAATACCCTTTTACCCCTTGTCATCCTCCCTAATTACTAAAATGCCATTTTTGCCCTAATTTCTACATTTTTCACTAATTGTTCCAAATGTGAAATTACTCCTTTACCCCTCGGTCATTTCTTTCCCGAAATCGTTCTCAATAATTTTCATTAATTTAAAAATGAAAATACAACATGCTACGTACAATTTTTATAACACGTACAACATGTAAGGAATGCTAAAACAATTAAACACGTTAAGCATTTAAGCACATAATTGTTTAAAAAAAAATAAAAATTTTAAATTAACTCGTAAAAATACCGGACGTTACAGAATCATTGGAAATGGCTAGTTCTTTCTCCATGTGTATGGGCAAAAGATTGGAAGTTGCCTGTCCCTTTCTTTATTCAAGCTATGATAACTAAGCAGTTGGGAGGTGATTTCACACCACCTATGAGCTCAAGGATTGTGTACGCCAAAGCTTATGATCATTGGAAGTTCATGGGCTTATGTACTCATGAAGAAAGAAGTTGGTGGTGTAGTCATCAGCAATACTTGCTGCAAGAGGAACGAGAGGAGATAGAAAGAGAAGATGCTAAAATCAATCAACGTGGCTAAAGGAGGAATGAGGAAAATTCGTAGGAATAAGGGAATAGATGTAGAATTTTTAAGTATTATTATTTTGATTTGTTATTTCCCGCCAAATCCGTTTAGGATTGGTTTCATCTTTTGTTTTTGTTTTTATTTTTCTGCAATTTTGAGACTTATAGGATTATAGGCCCTTATTGCCAAATCGTGTGTGTTTTATTAAGTAAAATTCTATTCCCTTGAAAAATTGCTTTATATCTTATATTCCAATTTAATAATTATTATCTATCTACTTGATATGATCTTGGGTATTGCATAGTATTTTATGTTTTAATAAATCATTCAAAATAAGTTTTGGGGATATACAAGCACTACAATGCAAATAACGGAATTACACATCAAGGGCGGTAAAAATTTATTCCTTTATTTATTTTCTTTTAGACCATGAGGACATAGTCTGATTTAAGTTTGGGAGGACGGGGAGAAATTAGTTCTTTTTCAAAATTTTAAGGGAATTAGAAAAATAAAAATTTTGAAAATTTTGAAAATCTTATTAAGTTCTTCATTCGAAATATATGATTGATATTAAGTATGAGTTGATTTGTGTATATGTTATGACTAGAAATGTACTATGTATGCAACCACCACACTCATGAGTATGTAATAGTTTGATTAAATTGAATTTTTAAGATATGGTCCACATAAGTGAATATATGAGTGAAATTGAAACCGAGAAGGATAGTTTTGACGTATAAATACATGCATATATTCTCTATGGGACAACTATTGACCTTTGACTATGTAGTTGAAAAAATAGACTTGTTTCAATGAATAGGGGAGAAAGGGAGTAGTGAAGAATGAAAAATGAATTATATGGAAAAAAATATAAAAAATTAAAAATGAAAAAAATAGTCTTTCGATCTGAGTAACCGGGCCTTGGTATCACCAATATCACTGTTCGCGTTTAAAACGGAGAAAACTAATGAGCATAATTCCCATGGAAGAAGCTCGAGCCCAGTTGGTCGGGACTAAAAATCCCCGCTGGAAAGTCCGGAGATTTAGAAAGACAAAAATGGATAAAAATAAAAAAATATATATTGAAGTTGTGTCATGAAAAAGATTGATGATGAAGTAGAAGAAGAAAAATTAGTCTACCATAGAGAATGTTCACAAAAACACGGAAGAGTATGTGGATCGGCTGTAGACATTAACAAGTTTATTCCACTACTGTGGGGACCATTCTTTTAAGTTTAATTCATGAAAATTATTACTTATAAGGGAGTGGGGAAAATTCATTATTATTATCATTATTTATTATCCCTTCCTAGTAGGTCAAACCAATTGAGGTTTGGACACCGATCAAAGGGTAAATATATTCTTGCTCATGTGTGTGATTGTGAACCAAGAGGACATGATTTATTTCAAGTTTGGGGGTGAGGGTATAGTGATAATTTTGAAAAAACGTTTTTGAAAAAATTGAAATTTTTTGGAGAAATTCTTTGAGTTCAAGCATGAGTGTTTTCCATTATAAGTTGATTAAGTTTGTTTTTATGATGCATGAGTAGTATCTGATGTGATATTCCTGGTCATGAGAGTAATGATTAGATTGAGTTGATGAAGTGATGTGGTTTACATGGGTGAATGAATTTGTAAAATTGAAACTGAGAAAAGACGATCTTGACCTATAAGCACTTGCACACATTCATTATGGGAAAAATAATTGATCTTTGACTATGTAGTTGAAAAATTAGCTTTGCCGCTATAAAAGGGGAGAAGGGGAGTTGAAATGGATGAATCTAATTTTTTTTTTTAAAAAAGTATTTAAAGAAAATGCAAAAAGTAGTTCTTCGATCTGAGTAACTGGGCCTCCTACCACAAAGTAGCAGAATGTTCGCGTCAAAAGGGGAGAAAAATAATGAGCATAAATCCTTAGGAAGAAGCTCTGGCTAATTGGTTGGGACTAAAAATCCTCGCTGGAAAGTCCGGAGCTTAGAAAGATAAAAAGGGATAAAGTGGAATGAAATGGAAAGTAGTACTTTTTCATATAAATGACAAAGTTTGATCAATGAAGTAGAAGAAGAAAGATTGGTTTATCATAGGAGAATGTTCACAAAAACAATAAAGGTTGTCTGGATTGGGAGTAGAAATTAATGAAGTCATTTATTTTAATGGGGACTGATAGCTGTCAAATATTCTCCATTTTAGGCCCTTATCTTACTAATGTTATGTTCTTATATTCCATTATTTGGTATTTTTATACCGTTAGTGTGTTTAAGCGTGTTTCAGGATGTTAATGAAGATAATGAGCTAACTTTGGTAAATTAACTAAAGAAGTGCTTGTATCTATCCAAGAGGAGAGCAAAAGAGGTGTTTTCAAGAGAAAATAGCTCTTAGAGGGCTAAAACGACATTTTTCAGAGCTACAACTTTAAGAATCATTCTAATGGAGTTGAGGGGGTTCTAACGGCATAATTTCCAAGAAAACATGGTTTTCATGAATTTTGATACGCTTGGTCAACGCTTCCAGTAGCTAAAAAGTGTTATTTTAACACTTAACCTACGATTCAAGCATAGGCCTAGCCTACGTTCTAAACGTAGGTCCCCTACGCTTCAAGTGTAGGGGGGTCTGCGTGGTTAAGTGCTAAAATTTAAAATTTAACCCTGACTTGAATTCATTTGAGGCGGCTGCGACTTCTATACCTCGATACACGTGATATATACATATTATATACCATATTGTAGGGTTTTACTCAGTTGGGCGTGAAATGGCGAAAAAGGGTAACCTTAGGGTTTCCTTAGGCTGTTGTCTATAAATACCGAAGTCTACTAAAAATTTTGAGAGCTTCTATGCATGTATAATTTTTAGAGCAGCCTCTGGAGATTCATATCTTTTGAAGGTGAGAAGCCAAACAAGACCTAGAGATCCGACGAAGAGGAGAATGGTGGGCGATTCTACATCAATGATGCGGTCTCCATCAACCATGATCAACTAACTTGGTATCTAGGGTTTTCTAGCAAAACCCTAACCAAGTAATGTAGTTTTTTATTTGTTTCCAATTGTAACGAGGGGAAGCTGTGACCATACTATGATGATTGTTGTAGATGAGTGACCGTTTTTATTCTTGATACAAGATCTTATATTTCTTATAAATTCTTGTCTTAGAAGGAATGAATATATTTTCTTACTCAATCATGATTATTCACTATGGGCTGGAACTCGGATGTTTAATTTATGATTTTCTCCACAATGGTGTTTAACACTTGAAACCCTAGGTTTACACAGGCCATGCCTCGATGAGGTAATATAGACATGCTCTAGTTTAATTTCATGCAATAGGAGTAGATTAGAGTAAAGTAAATAACATGCAATAGTTAAACTCTATCCGAAGATGGGTTGTAGCGAATCCAGATGACGGTATCCTTTTTAGGGTCATATTCGACTATTTGCAGTATCACCTATTATGGATCGTCCTCTTGCAATTGGGCAATGAGATAACTATGTTATGCGGTTAGTGGTGGAGTGATGAAAACTCTAGTTTTCTCTCTCTTTTGATCAAACTCTCAATTTAAATTATATTTTAATTAATTTAGCTATAATTCTCAAAACAAAGCAAACAAACATTTTCAACCATAATTCAATACATCAAAATTGCTAAAGTGAATAAACCAAGTCTATGTGGGTTTGATATTCCCTTTCACAAGCCAGTTCTATACTATAATTTGAATCGTGTGCTTGCGATCGGTTAAACCTAAGCCGTCTTAAATGTGTATTCTTAATCACTATTTTTGTCACCCCTGGGTGGACATCAAGTTTTTGGCGCCGCTACCGGGGAGTTGACATTATTCTTAGCTTTAGTAGTTTAGTGCATTTCATTATTGTAGTGTATCTAAAGTTAAAATTTTGTGTGATTGACAAGTACTCTGAAAAGCATAGAGGGATTTATCGGAGCAGTGAAAGTTACGTCGTTGGACCTTTTGTGAGTTTTTAGTTTAGCTTAATTTCGTGCATAATTTTAGCCTTCTTTTCTGTTGATATTTAGAGTAATTTAGTTTAGAAGTAGTC
Source organism: Cornus suecica (assembly GCA_963922005.1). Taxonomy (NCBI): domain Eukaryota; kingdom Viridiplantae; phylum Streptophyta; class Magnoliopsida; order Cornales; family Cornaceae; genus Cornus; species Cornus suecica. The sequence continues at coordinate 41,330,862 of OY998242.1, forward strand.
AGACCAATTTTCATATTACGAAAGAAAAAAAAAAGTTTTTGCTTGGTGTATGACAAATCACATCACTTTTTGATCCCAACACCGCGTTAGTACCTTTTGATCTTGTATCGAAAGAAATTTTCGTAAAAATCATCGAGCTAGGGAATTAGAGCATCGATGAGAGTTGGATTAAGAAAGGATGGCCAATCGTAATGCCGAAGCGTGAAAGGTACCAGCCACGTCTTTGAAGTTTGGATCATTTGCCAATAATCCTCATGAATAAACAAGTGATGGAGCTTGGATCCTTTGCCAATAATCCTCATGAATCGGTTCAAGCGATCACAACTTTAAGAATTGAAAGGGAAGTGGAGAACATGGTTGAGGAGCAACATAAAGAAAGGGCGAACAAGCGAAAGGCAGCTGAAAAAGTTCAGACAAGTCAACCTTAGGTGGAGGAAGATATTGATCAGACATTACCAGAAGAGCCAGAAAGGGAAAGTTATGAGGAAGCAACACCATTTCCTTAATGTCTTAGAGAGCCATCCAGGTATGTTAAGCACAAAGAGACTGATATGCTGGAAACTTTTCGGCAAGTCAAGATCAATTTGCCTCTCTTAGATATAATCGCCCAAATTCTACCTTATGCTAAGTTCTTGAAGGACCTCTGTACCTAAAGGCAAAAAAATAGAGAGAATGTCCCGAAGAAAATCCTGTTGACTGAACAAGTGAGTTCATTGCTTTTAAGTAACACACCGCCAAAGAGAAAAGATCTTGGTGCTCCCACTATTCCTTACGTCATTGGCGATCATGAAATTGGTAGAGCTCTTCTTGATCCAGGTGCGAGTGTTAACTTATTACTTTATTCAGTTTATCTACAGCTAGGGTTGGAAGAGCTCAATCCCACCTCGGTAGTGCTTCAACTTGCGGATAGATCAATCAATCAAACTAGATGGATTCTGGAGGATGTCATTGTTCAAGTGGACAAGTTTTATTTTCCGGTGGATTTTATAATTCTTGATACAGAACCTATCCAGGACTCGAAGAAGCATATCCTTGTGATTTTAGTACGACCATTCTTAAGCTGTCATTATTAACTATAGAACAGGGGCTGTAGAGCTGTCATTTGGAAACTGAAGGTGCAAATGAATGTTTTTTATTCTAATCATCAGCTTTCGGAGTCGATTGACTACTTTTGAATTAACGAAGCTGACGAGATTGATGAGATTGTAGAAGATTTTGCACAACTTGAGCTAATTGAGCCACTTCCCACAATCTCGAATACACCACCAGTTCCTTTTTTAGGACCAGATAAGACTCTTCTTGTGATCATATCATCAAAACTGACAAAAGAACAGGAATCGAGTATAGTCAAGGTTTTAAGTGACAATAAAGAGGTAATAGGATGGAGTGTTGATCTAAAAGGAATATATCCCTCGATTTGTATGCATCACATACATTTAGAAGAGGATGCAAAATGATCAAGAGAGATGCATCGGAGATTGAACCCGAATATGAAGGAAGTGGTGATGAAAGAGGTAATTAACTTGTTAGATGCGGGTATTATTTACCCCATATATGACAGTACATGGGTGATTCCTACACATGTGGTGCCAAAGAAATCAGGTATCACAGTTGTACCTAACTTCAAAGGTGAGTTGATCCCACAGCGCACGACCACAGGTTGGTGTGTGTGCATTGATTATAGAAAACTTTACTCTCATACTAGGAAAGATCATTTTTCATTTCCATTTATTGATCAAATCGTAGAAAAATTGACCAGACAGAGCTATTACTGCTTCTTGGATGGATATTTCAGTTACAATCAAGTGGTGATTGATCCTGTTGATCAGGAGAAAACCACTTTTACTTGCCCATATGGTACATTTGCATACAGAAGAATGCCTTTTGGATTATGTAATGCGCCAGCTACATTCCAAAGGTGTGTGACGTCGATATTATTTGACATGGTGGAGAAATTCTTAGAAGTGTTCATGGATGATTTTTCAGTCTTTGGGGCAACCTTTTAGACTGTTTAAAACATATAACACTCATGCTTAAGAGATGTAAAGAGAATAATTTAATTTTGAGTTAGGAAAATAGTCATTTCATGGTTTAAGAGGGGTTAGTACTTGGCCACATTGTATCGAAAAAGGGGATTGAGGTAGACAAGTCGAAAGTCGAATTGATTTCAAAATTGCCTCCTCCCACATCTGTTAAACATATAAGATCTTTCTTGGGCCATGCCGGGTTTTACAAACGATTTATTAAAGATTTTAGTAACATTTTCCGGCCGCTGTGCAACTTATTAGCTAAAAATGCGACCTTTGTCTTTGATGAAAAGTGTCTTCATGCTTTTTAGGAGCTGCGTACTCAACTCTCAACAACCCCAATCATTCTTCCACCGGACTGGTCTCTACCGTTTAAGCTAATGTGTGATGTCTTGGACTATGCCGTAGAAGCGGTGTTAGGGCATATAAAGGAGATGCTACCATATGCAGTGTACTATGCTAGCAAGACTCTGAATGATGCAATGATCAACACATAACCACAGAGAAGGAGTTACTAGCGGTTGTGTTCGCCTTGGACAAATTTCGATCATACTTATTGGGAACCAAGGTAATAGTTTATTCGAATCATGCAACATTAAGACATTTGTTGACGAAGAAATATTCCAAACCCAAGCTAGTTAGATGGATTCTGTTGCTACAAGAATTTGATTTAGAGATTAAGGAAAAAAAGGGTTCGGAGAATGTAGTTAATGGCCATTGTCAAGGATCATTGTAGAGACTACAAAGGAAACTACTCCTCTTAAGGATTCATTCCCGGATGAACATCTGTTTAGTGTGGTTGTCGTGGAGTAGATATTGTGGTATGCTGATATTGTGAATTATAAAGCCACAGGTAAAATTCTAAAATGTTGGTATAAGAATGATAGAGATCGATTCTTCAGCCAAGTAAAATTTTATATCTAGGATAATTCGTGATTATAAAAGTATTGCTCTGATCAAATTTTCAGAAAGTGTGTCCCGGAAAGCGAGGTGCAGAGTATTTTGAAGTTTTGTCACACGCTAGAATGTGGAGGGCATTTTGGAGCTCAAAACATAGGCCATACGGTGCTGCAAAGTGGGTTCTATTGGCCAACCATATTCAAAGATACCTTTGAATATTGTAGAGCGTGTTTGCGATGCCAGAAGTTGGGATCCATATCTCGACGTGATATGATGCCTCTAACCCCAATTTTAATCATTGAGTTGTTTGATGTATGGGGAATAGATTTTATGGGACCATTTTCGCAAGAAGGCAGAAGTTGGGATCTATATCTCTACTTATGGGGGTTGACTATGTGTCAAAATAGGTAGAGGTTGTAGCTACCACATATGCACACCATGAGGCAGATGTGGAGTTTGTGCAGTCTAATATCTTTGCAAGATTTGGTGTACAACATGTGATAATCAGTGACGGTGAAAAATACTTTGATAACCATTTTCTCGGTGGCCTATGTCGGAAGTACGACATTAATCATAGGATTGGTACATCATATCACCCCAGACGAGGGGACAAGTGGAAGTTTCTAATATGGAAGTGAAGAACATCTTGGAGAAAATAGTGCGAGTGGATTTAAAAGATTGTCCTCAAAGGTTAAATGACGCACTTTGTGCTTATAGGACTGCATACAAGACTCCGATAGGTATGACACCATTTCGGCTGGTCTATGCTAAGCCATGTCACCTCCCTGTTGAGCTAGATCATCGAGCATATTGGGCAGTTCGAAGGTTGAACTTTGATTTAAATAAGTCTGGTGCTCAGCGGAAACTCCAACTCGCAAAGCTTGAGGAGTTGAGAAACAATGTTTATGAGAATTCTCGGATTTACAAAGCTTGAACAAAAGTTTTTCATGACAAACACATTCGAAAGAAAGTCTTTGAGCTCGGCTAGAAGGTTTGGCTGTTTAATTCAAGATTAAAGCTATTTCTTGGTAATCTTTAGTCAAGATGGGATGGGTCGTACGAAGTTACGAAGGTTTTCCCCATAGAGTAGTAAAGCTTGATGATCTGGAGACATGAATGAAGTTTGTTATGAATGGTTAGAGACTAAAGTATTATATCAATGTTCAGCCTATTAACTGTGTTATGGAAATAATGGATTGAATTGATCCAACACAGGAGTGTGATTCCGAATAGAGAGAAGTAGCAACGTCGCACTAACAACGTTAAACAATGGTACTAGGGGATAAAGAATAGATTTAAACCCTAGTTTGTAGATTTTAGATTATATTTTATTTCGTTAGCCATTCCATTGAGTCATAAGATTGAATCATTTTATCGTAATCGTCACGATAGGTGTGGTGAATCATTCAATGAAGTGAATAGAAGGTGTGAGAGAAATTGCGATGTACGGGGTACGAGGAAAGAAGAAAAATTGAAGTTGGAGAATTTTTGCAAGGCAGCAAGCTTTGCTTTAGCACTAAATATGCTTCAAGCATAGGTTGCGATTATATATTCCAGTCAACACGAATAGTAGCTTCGCATTTCAAACTCCAAAACTCTCCGGCTCTATCGTTTTTCCACTAAAAGTGCCGAAATCATTCCCTATCTCTCCCTCATTCAATTTTGAAAAAATCCCCATAACGTTTTCATTATATCTGAGCGTTGATCATCCGGAATCGTGTGAAGAACTCGAAGAATCTCGAAAACTCAATTTTAAAGAAATCATCAAATCCTTTGATTCAGTGAGTTTTTCTTCAATATTGGTGTTTCTAATTACTCTTTTAATCATTCTAAACTAGTATAGATGAACGAATCCTATTGAAAACATGTTTTAATCTAATTCTCAAAAGTTGAAATTATCAACTTAGAGAATGGGTTGAATTTCAAAATATTCGCATGTTTTTAAGTTTGGGGGTTTGTTTAAACGTCATACTAGATTCATTTAGAGATGGTTTGAGTTTGATTCGGTGCCCGGAATGATCCCCTTATTATTTATCAAAATCTTGATTGTGGGGATGAAGATGAGACCGCGGAGAGGAGGTGTCAAACCTTAACGTACTAGACAGAGGTCTCCTGACCCAAAGCCAGTAGATATATCACCGATACAGACTCATAGATGGTTAGTATTGCCAGTTGTTGTCATCTTCTTCGTCTAAGGCCACACACAATGATCATCTGGTTTCGCTAGTTACGTCACCAGTTGCATCGCCGGTTGTGTCACCACGAGTAGCACCGCCTGAGCCACAGATAGTCGAGGATGAGTCGGGGGTGTTGATTTCTTATTTGCGAGTACCACCTACTGCAGTAGTGGGTGATTTATTGAAGAAAGTGATAAAGAAGGGGTATCAGCAAGAGAGGATTTACTCTGAGATAGCTTTCGGGAGGATAGAGATAGTGTCAGTATGAACGATTCGATGTCTATGACCACGAAAATTACTGCCAATCCTCACCCCTCTATCTGAGTTTGTCTGTGAGGATATGATTAGTGATTTCTGGCTGCATATGCAGCACTACAGTCGGGGGATGAGATTGGAGACTATGGTCATAGGGATTCAATTTCAGTTTACACCCCAGACCATAGTAGAGGCATGAGGTATTCTTGATATATGCCCGCCAGAGTTGGTGGATGACTTCCCGCCTTTGTCAGAGCAGTTTCCCAGTGTGGTTGAGTTATCATAGTTACAGACTGAGCGAGTTTTTGGAGACAACCGGAACAACTTCATGAAGAAGTTAGATTTATCATCCGAAGATGTGGTTCCTGGACACAATTCTCCACTCTCAGGTTCACCCGCATGTGCATGCTACTCAACGGTATCGCCTATTTCTAGTTCTCCATTATGCCTTTGAGTTTGATTGCTGGGTTTTGATTCCTCACGTTCTCTGGCAGGGACTTTATGAGCACTACCAGGACTTATGGACCGCGCGTAAGGTCAGGCAAAGTACATTTCGGATGCGATTTAAGACCTTGATTATGGGGCTTATGACAAATGTTGGAGTAGTGATGGATGAGGAGAGAAACCGGAACCAATTTGTGATAGGTGTCAAATATTAGACATTTTGACCCCTTAACTCATTATTGTTACGTCCTTCCATTCCATTATTTAGTATTTTTATGTTGTCTGTGTGTTAAAGCATGTTTCAGGAGCTTAATGAAGAAATTGAGCTAATTTCGGTGAATTAACTGAAGTGCATGTTCTTTTTATTCAAAGAGGAGAGTCAAAGAGGCAATTTGAGAAAAACATGGCTCCCGGAGGGCAAAAAAGGCATTTTCAGAAGCCGTCATCTTCAGCAAAAAGTATCGTGGGTTCAAGGTGATTGTTTCGGTGCAGTTTTGAAGAAAAGTGGTTTTGAAGAAAACACCTATGTTTGTGCCTACGGTTTTAGTTTAAAAAATTGGTTGGAAATCACCCTTTTACACTTGGACCTACTCTTGAAGCGTAGGCCAGCTACGCTTGAAGCATAGGACATGTACACTTGAAGCGTATCTACGGCAAGTTTTTGTGAGTTTTGATGGTTTCTACCTACTCCACCCCCAGTTCGATTCGAAAACGTGCTTGTGGCTCTAGACCTCTGTATACATGTATATACATTTTTATATATCAAATTTTAGGGTTTGCATGAGGATGAGAGTGAAAAGACTGGAAATGAACTCTCTATACCATTGCCTATATATACACGATCATATATCAGTGTAAGGTGGGGGTTTTGGTTTGAAAGTTCAGAGACGTTCATTCAGAAGTTGGCTGGTTCATGCGTAGAGTTTTCTCACGTTTAGACTTGCTATTGTTGAAAGACATATTCAAACCTAAAGATCCGGAGAAGAAGACCATGAAGATCGTTTCTACATCACCGATGTAGTCACCTTCCACCATGGCCAACTAACTCGGTATCTAGGTTTTTCTAGCAAAACCCTAGCCAACTAATGTAGTTCTTTCATTGTTTTCAATTGTAATGAGGGGAAACTGTTGACCATACTGTGATAATTGTAGTAGTTAAGAGACCGTACTGATTTACAATATAAAATTATATGTTTGTTCTAAATTCTTGTCTTAGATGGAATGAATGTATTATTTTGCACAACTATGATTATTCACTATGGGTTGGAACTCTGATGCTTAATTATGATTTTCTACATAATGGTGGTAATGAAACTTGAAACCCCACGTTAACACAGGCCATACCTTGGCGATTTAATATACATACTCTAGTTTATTTTCATGCATTAGAAGTATATTAGAGTAATATAATTGACATGCATTAGTTAGGTCAGTCATGAGATGGGTTATCACAATCCGGTTGATGGTACTCATTTTTGGGGTCGTATTTAGCTATTTGTGGTATGACCTGATTCACAATTATGGATCGCTCTCTTACAGTTGATACAGTGAGAAACTATATTATGCGGTTAGTGGTGGAGCGATGAAAACCTTAGTTTTCTCTCTCATCTGAATCATAACCAATTTACTTTGCTTTCTATATAATTTTAGTTAAAATAGATAATTTGGTCTTTGACCACCCAAACAAACCATTTTCAAAAAATATAATTCAGTGTTTTTGAACTGCTAAAGTGAACAATCTCAATCTATGTGGGATCGATATCCCTTACTCAAGCTATTGCTATTTTATAATTTATATGTGCGCTTGTGTAGGGTAAAACCTAGCGTCATTAAGGTGTCATTTTAACCACATATTTTTACACACCCCGACGGACAATCAAGTTTTTGGCGTCGCTATCGGGGACTGGGCATTGTTCAAATAGCTTTAGTAATTTATTTGCATTGCGTTATTATAGTTTTAGCTAAAGTTAGATTTTTGTGTAATTAACAGACACTCTGAAGAACATAGTAGGGAAAACGGGAGCTTCTAAAGTTTCGTTCGGAACTTTTGTGAGTTTTAGTGTAACCTCAATTTTTGCATTTAATTCTAGCTTGATTTTCTATTTATAGTTAAAGTAATTTAGAAGTAGTTACTTTACTTAATTTTGATTTCACAAAATTTAACAAAATAAAAAAAAATAGTCGTTTGAGTAGCGTATGACCGATAGATCGACCCGTTCTAATTTTAGCAGTGCGTTAGTCAAGTACAATCCTGATATCGAAAAGACTCTCTGTTATTTATATTGAGCTATTGAAGAGCGTTAGTGTTAGTCAGAAGAAGAAGCGATGGGTGACCAAAGAGCCAACCCGCCAAGGGCACTAGAGACATCACTAAAAGGATATTACGCGCCTGATGCATACGACTCCTATGCTAATTTTCTGGAGGATGAATGAGCGAAGCACTTCGAGATCAAGACAAACGTGATTAATATGCTTCCGAAATTTTCATGTCTTAGAATAGAGGACCCATACAAGCACATCAATGATTTCTTATAGGTAGCCTCTACTATTAGGTACAACAGTCTGTCCAAAAATGACTTGCGAGTGAGATTATTCCCTTGGTCATTGAAAGAGATAGCTAAAAGATGGTACATAAAATTAGCAAAAGAAATTAAAATTGATTAGGAAGCCCTTTCGAAAAGTAAGCAATAACGAACCGGAGACCGAATCAAACTTAAACTATATCTAAATATATCCAATACGATTATTAAACAATCTGTCATCCGAAAAATTCAATATTTAATCCGATTCTGTAGTCGAAAAACTCAACTTTTAGAAAATGAATCAAAAACTGATTTTAATCGGGCTCGTTTGTCAATACTAGTTTAGAATAGTTAAATAAGTCATATAAAATCAAAATGATGGAACAAAAATCACCGAATCGAGAGAAATGATGGATTTCCAAAAATTGAGTTTCGATGACTTTTCGAGTTCTTCACGCGAATCCGATCGAATCACCAACTAATTTGTTAATCCGTTGGAAATGAATGATGAGGAATTGAATAGGTAAATAGTAGGATCAAACCTCTCAAAGAATGGTGGAGAATTGAGAGATAAAGTAGAGTTTGAATGGAAAATGAGAGGGAACCTGTCGCGATATGTTTATAACAGGCTTGCGCAGCTACGCTTGAAGCGTAGCTTGGCCTACGCTTGAAGCGTAGATCCCTGGCCCAAAATTTGAATTTTGCTCCTTTTTAGATCAACTCGTCTTGACATCAACTCCATCCTTCCTAAATGACTCCTAGGCCCCATGTACACTCTATACTTAAATGATGATGGCTTCGCAACTCGATTTTATGGACTCGATCTTAAATACCGAAATAACTAAATTACCGTTTACAGATACAAACTAGGCGTTCAAGTTACTATTCTCTACCTAGTACTAATGTTTAAAGTCGTTGGTATGACGTTGCCGCTTCTCAGTACTCCGGATCAAACTGATCCAGCTCGAGTTGTGGTTTAGTCAAATGGATCGTTTCTACCACACACTCAACTGGTCGAACCTCTATATAATGCTTCAATCTCTGCCCATTCATGATAAACGTCTTTCCAGTGTCAGGATCATCGAGCTCCACTTCTCCATGGGGAAAACCTTCGTAATCTTGTATGGCCCATCCCATCTTGACTGAAGCTTACCAGGAAATAACTTAAGTCTCGAATTAAACAGCCAAACCTTTTGGTCATGCTCAAAATTATTTTTTCTAATTTGCTTATCATGGAATGGTTTTGTTCGAGCCTTATAAATCCTAGAATTGTCATATGCATTATTTCTCAATTCCTCAAGTTCTTATAGTTGGAATTTCCGCTACGCACCGACTTTCTTTATATCAAAATTCAATCTTCGAACAACCCAATATACTCGGTGTTCCAGCTCTACAGGGAGATGGCATACTTTACCATACACAAGATGATATGGTGACATACCAATTGTTGTCTTAAACACAATTATGTATGCCCAAAGTGCATCATTTAGTCTTCGTGGCCAATCCATCAAATTCGAACGCACCATTTTCTCCAAAATATTTTTAATCTCTCTATTAGAAACCTCCACTTAACCCTGTGATTGGGGGTGATATGGCATACCAATTCTATGAGTGACCCCGTACTTTTCACACATAGCAGAAAAAAACTGGTTGTCAAAGTGGCTACCACCATCACTGATCAGAACTCTCGGCATACCAAATCGTGAGAAAATGTTTGATTTTACAAATTCTTCCATCACGTCATGATCAACACGTTTTGTGGCTATCGCTTCTACCCATTTTGAAACAAAATCAACCCCCACAAGTATATACTCCTTCTTCTCTAATTTTGGAAATGGTCTCATGAAATCAATACCCCACACATCAAATAATTCTATAATCGGAATCGGGGTTAAAGGCATCATGTCTCTTCGAGATATGTATCTAAGCTTTTGACACCACGAACACGGTTTACAAAATTTGACAGCATCCTTGAATATAGACGGCCAGTAAAATCCACTCTTCAGCACCTTATGGGATGTCTTTTGAGCTCCGAAATGCCATCCACACTCCAGCGTGTGACAAAAGGTAAGTATGTTTTGTATCTCACTTTCGGGGACACATTTCCTGATAATCTGATCAGAGCAATACTTGTACAAATGCGGATTATCCCAGATATAAAATTTGACTTGGCTGAAGAATCGGTTTTTCTCATTCTTAGACCATCCTTTTGGGATTCGACATGTAGCTTTATAATTGACAATGTCATCATACCATGGTATTTGTTCCACGGCCACACTGAACATATGTTCATCCGGGAAAGAATCCTTAAGAGGAGTAATTTCCTTTATGGACTCGATAATAATCCTTGACAAATAATCCGCAATAACATTTTCTGAACCATTCTTGTCTTTGATTTCCGGGTCGAATTCTTGCAACAATAGAATCCATGGAATTAATCGGGGCTTAGAATCTTTCTTTATTAGCAAATGCCTTAGAGTGGCATGATCCAAGTAAATGACAACCTTGGTGCCTAATAAATATTATCAGAATTAATCCAAGGTGAAGACAACTGCCAGTAAATCATTCTCGATAGTTGTGTAGTTCATCTGAGCTTCATTCAAAGTCTTATTGGCATAGTAAATAACATATGACAGCTTTTCTTTTCTCTGACCTAACACAGCTCCTATGGCGTAGTCAGATGCATCACACATGAGCTCAAATGGTAGAGACCAGTGTGGCGGATGAATAATCGGGGCTAATGATAGTTGAGCATGCAGTTCCTCAAAGGCATGAAGGCACTCTTTATGAAAAACGAAAGTAGCATCCATAGCCAATAAGTTGCATAGCGGCCGGGCCATTTTGCTGAAATCATTGATAAACCTTCGGTAAAACCCGATATAACCCAGAAAAGAGCATATCTGCTTAACAGATGTGGGAGGAGGCAGTTTTGAAATTAACTCCATTTTTTATTTATCAACCTCTATCCCTCGCTTCGATACAATATGGCCCAGTACAATCCCCTTTTGAACCATGAAATGGCTCTTTTCCCAACTTAGGATCAGCTTCGTCTCCTTGCATCTCTTAAGTACCATTTCTAGATGTCTCAAACAGTCTTCAAAGGTTTCCCTAAAAACTGAAAAATCATCCATGAACACTTCAAGAAATTTCTCTATAATGTCAGAGAATATAGACATCATACACCGTTGGAATGTTATTGGCGTATTACATAAACCAAACGACATATTTCTATAAGCAAATGTGTCATACAGATAAGTAAATATGGTTTTATCCTAATCAACAGGGTCAATCGCCATCTGATTGTAGCTTGAATACCCATCCAAAAAGTAATAATAGCTCTGCCCGGCTAATCTCTTCAGGATTTTATCAATGAATGGTAATGGAAAATGATCTTTCTTGGTATTCAGATTGAGCTTTCTGTAATCAATACACACACGCCATGCCGTGGTCGCGTGTTGTGGAATTAGCTCACCTATTGAGTTTGGCACCACTGTGATGCCCGACTTCTTCAGCACCACCTGAGTTGGACTTACCCATGTCTTGTCAGAGATGGGATAAATGATACTCGTATCTAGCAATTTTACCACTTATTTCATCACCACCTCTTTCATATTGGGATTCAGCCTCCATTGCATCTCTCTTGATGGCTTTGCAACCTCGTCAAGGTGTATGCGATACACGTAAATCGAAGGGTCTATACCTTTCAAATCAGCAACATTTCATCCTATTGCCTCTTTGTTCTTACTCAAAACCTTGACTGGACTCAATTCCTATTTCTCTGTCAATTTCAAAGATATAATTATAGGAAGAGTCTCATCGGATCCCAAGAAAACATACTTCAGCTTTTCAGGCAATTCCTTGAGTTCCAAGGCATAAGGAGTAGTTAGAGATGGAATTAGTGGAATTTTTGAAACTATTGGAAGTGGTTCAACTGGCTCCCTCCATGGTTGAGTGTATAATGCAGTCTCCATTGCATCCAACTCTTCATTCTGTAGCTTCCAATATGTCTCCCAATCAACAACTTCCTCATTTGGCCTTTCTCCAGTCATAAATGACTCCAGCTCGTCTCCCTCCAAGATTTGAGTTGTAAAATATGATATAATATCATCCAGTTCATCACACTCATTAATCTGAAAACATTCCCCAGATTCAGGCAAGTGGTAACTTCCTTCGAACACATTCATCATTGCCTTTATATTGCCAAATGTCAGATCCATGGCTTTAGTTCTGCAATTGATGCATGCATTTTCCGTAGCTAAGAATGGTCTTCCCAATATTACTGGAATGTACTTATTCGCGTCAGGGACAGGTTCTGTATCCAGGACTACAAAGTCAACCGGAAAATAAAACTTGCCCACTTGCACAATGACATATTCAAGCACTCATCTTGCCTATTTGATTGATCAATTAGCGAATTGCAGTACAACCAATGTGGGACTGAGCTCACCCAAACCTAGTTGTTGGTAGACTGAATAAGCAAGTAAGTTAATACTTGCACCTAGATCAAGAAGAGTTCTACCAATTTCCTGGTCACCAATGACACACGGAATAGTGGGAGCACCGGGATTTTTCCTCTTAGGTGAAGTATCGCTTAAAAGCAATGAACTCACTTGCTCAGTCAAGATTATTTTCATTGGATTCTTTCCTCTTCTTTTTCGCTTTTGGGTGCAAATATCCTTGAAAAATTTAGCATAAGGCGGTATTTGGGCGATTCATCTAAGAAAGGTAAATTGATCTTGATTTGTCATAATGTATCTAATATATCATATTCTTTCATCATTTCGTACTTTGCCGCCTCTCTAATACATTGAGAAAATGGTGTTGCCTCCTCATAATGCGCTCTTTCTAGCTCTTCAAGTAATGTCTCATCAATATTGTCCTCCACCGATGGTTGGTTTTTCTACGTTCTTTCAGCCTCTTTCCTTGCAGCTTTCTTCGTCTGCTCTTCTTCAGCTTCCTTTCTCTTCTCCTGTTCTACTTCCCTTCTTCTCTGCAACCTTTCTTCATGCTCTGCCTCAACTCGATTCTCCACTTCCTTCCCACTTCTCAGAATCATGATTGCTTGAACCGACTCATGAGGATTATTAGCAAAAAATCCAATCTCCAATGCTTGTTGTGGCTTAGGGTTGACTATTGGTGACTTGGCAATTTTCTTGGCTCTCTCACATTCCTCTCATTATCCATTTGGACCATCAGCATGTGCAGTTGTGCTAAAGATTGAATATGAATGCCAACTTGTTATGAATATCCATTATGACCTACTCTAGCCAACTAGTCTGGAAACCGGGTGGAGGAGTTTGGCTTATTGGTGGCTGGGCTTGGTAGTTATAAGGTTGTACAGCCTGATTGTTATTGAATGGTTGAAGCTCTTGGGAATTATTGAATGGTTTTAGAGCTTGTGAATTATTGGAAGGCTGTAAAGCTTGGTTGTTATTGAATAGCTGAAGGGCTTGGGAATTATTAGATGTTCTGGGTTGGTAGTTGGACTGAGAATTTCTAGCCATGATTGTCGGCTGGGAGTCAAATGATTGATGACTCTATTGAAACCTCGGTTGTTGGCCATATGATTGTTGTCTTTCATTATACCTCGGATGTTGGTTATATGACTGTTGTCTTTCTGTGAACCTTGGTTGTTGATTATATGATCGCCATTGTTGGAATTTTAGTGGTGGATTTTCCACATTGGTAGATTTGTAAGACAAGAGTGGGTGATTTCTGGCATTGGAGGTGTATGAATTGGTGAAATGAGCATTATTGGAATAGTTTCACGATGCGTTAGCATTAGCAGCCATGATAGTCTGTTCACAGATTCTTCCGCACAGCCACGTGATTATATGTTATGCGTTATTTTCAGCCCTACACTATGCTTTCAAGTTTGAGCAGTGGATTTCTATTCCACAAATTTTATAGAAGGGCTTATATTCACATTACATCCACTTGCGTAAGGAGTCCAAAATTCAGTAACATTTATTCAAGGTTTGATTCCCGTGCTTAGTGATGAAGTTGATGTTTGATACCAGGATCAAGATAGATGCAGGTGAGCCGAATCGTTTCAAGGATGCGTCTCCGTAATCCAGAGAGATGTGGACAGGTGTTTGGACCCGGTTACATGGAGATGATGTTATGGTACAGAGACCGAGGTTTGGTCTATTACCAAGCCAGGATGCACAGGCCGATGATACTGGTCAGGCTGATGTAGGTATGGCTCATGATGCTCATATCGTTGTTAACGATACTGCTATACCACATATTTCGGCAGTTGAGGATGAGGTTATTATACCACAGGCACCAGCGGGTGGTACCGTGACCTTGTCTCAGGCTCATATTAATGCTCTTATGGCATGGATATAGGGATTAGAGTAGACATTTAATCAGGAGAAACAGTCCCATAGGTGAAATCATAGGCAGTTATGCCATAGGGTTGATGGCATGAGGTAGCATTTGGGCGTACATCTTCTACCTACACCACCGCCCTCGGATGAGGAGGCTTAGTGTAGTCTTAGTTTAGATTTTTGTTTTATTTTATTTTATTTTATTTTATTTTTGGTACATTAAAGATAAATCATGAAGAGGATAGACTTTGTGATAGGGTACTTCATGTGATCGATTTGACGATCATTCTCTACATGTTTTTAATATTTTATTATTTTATAAAATGGCAGTTGTGATGATCAGTTGTATCATGTTTGTTGTGTCCCTAGATTTTTACGTTTATATTCAGTGTGTTGATGTTTTGAATTCTTTCAAGTTTTTAATCGCACTATGCGAACATTTGTGCGTTTAAGTTTGGGGGTGCATGTGTTTTATAAATATATGAATTGATCCGAAGGGGGTCATTTAAAAAAAAATCAAAGCCAAGCCTACGCTTGGAGCGTAGTTGTGATTGAAGCATAGGGTACCACGAGATATATTTTGAAAAAGTGAAAAGTTGACCCGTTTGAGGGGTGTTTTAGCCTGGTTTGTATATGTACTTGTATTCGGATTTATTTAAGGTATTTTTATGATTTTTTATAGAATCTTTGTAGAGGTTTTAGAGTAATCTTAGTCTAACAAGGAAGTGGAATGGAAATACAAGTTGGAGTTGGATCATGAGTTGTTTCCACTTTCCTATTCAAATAAGGGTTTCCAATCCTTTTCCTTTTTTATACTAAGGCATCCATCTATAAATATACCCATAGGGTAGACACAATTCACAACAGTTGGGCAATACAGTTAGATTTTCTCATTATATTATTTCTTTTTCTTCTTTCTATCCCGAGAGTGTGAGGATGGATGGTGATAATGAGAATTATTCTGATCCGGAGGAGTTCATTGAGGAGGACGATCCGTATGTAGAGGCCGAAATTTCAAGTAATGGAGCAACAAGTCGAAAAGGAAGAAGAACTACACCGAAATTGTTTCTGAAGTGCAGGCTACAATTTGAAAAAGTGTTTCATTCAGAAAGGATGAACCGAGTTTTAACTATACCCTGGAGGGAAATCCTTAAGGAATGAGGATTGCGAAGTTTAGAGCAACCGGCGGGAGAAAATATGTATCCAGGATTTGAGGTTATGTCGGCTAAAGTGAATCGGTGGAGTGCTCCGATAATGATAGGAAAGAGAAGTATTACCGATGCATGGAATATACTGATTGGTAGTCTCAGACACTTGGAAGGGAAATTAAAGGAGTACCCTCAAGTATGGCCCCATACGAATAAGGAGATGGTGAGAAAATTGTGTGTTATGTTAGATCCAGAAGATAAGACATGTGATAATTGGTGGTTGAAGTCGGATCTGCTTTATTTGGATTATATCATTGCAGCTCAAATTTGACCAAATACTCAGACTAGTGTGAGGGAACACACGATGCTTAGAACATTATATGCCATAAATCATGGGTGTGTATTCTGACAGTGTTAATGGCCGAGATGTCGATTGCTCGAGCAGTTGTGAGTAGAGAATGGGCGGGTGCTGATGAATTTGAACATTATCTTCCATATCTATTTTTATTATCAAAGATCATTGCAAAGCAATTGGGTGATAGGATAGAAGAGTTGGATGAGAAGCGATGGACAATTATAAAGATATATCTAGATGAGGACTTTGCTAAATTGAAAGAGACAACAGACGTCTAGATATGGTTAAAAAGTGTCATGGCTAGTGATGAAGAAAATAAGGAGGATTGATACTAAGTAGGTTTTGATTTGTTTTATTGTGTTTTGTTTTGTTTTTATTTTTTGTTTAGTGACGATAGACCCTTAAAGTCACGTCTTTATCTTTATCTTTGCTTTTATTTTTATTATCTTATTTTTATAGGATTGTAGGCCCTTAAGGCCAAATCATTTAAAAAAATAATAAATAAAATAAATAATAAATAATAATAATAAATAAATAAATAAAAATAGAATTTTTAATTCCTTAAAAAAATTGTGTGAAATTATGAATATTTTTTAAATTTATTTTTCCCTTCCTATGATTGTGGGTATTTTTGCTTGGTTACATATATTTACAGTTGATCCAAATCAAGTTTGGAGGAGGGGATTCATGTTTTGCTTTGGAATCCAGAAGTGAACTTCAAGGGTAACTATATCCATTCTGATGTATTATTTTTTACCATGAGGACATGGTCTCATTTAAGTTTGGGGGTGAGGGTATAGGATTACAAGTTACGAGGGAGGAAATGTTCAAAAACATTTGAAATTTTAAAACTTTTGGAGTAGTTCTTTATTTTCACACATGATTGATTTGGATTACAATTTAATTAAGTTCACATTTATGATGTATGAGTAGTATGTGGTGTGATATTCCCATTCATGAGAGTAATGATTATATCGAGTTAGGGGAGTGATGTGGCTTTACATGGGTGAGTGGATGAGTGAAATGGAAATAAAAAAGGACGAGTTTGACCTATAAGCACAATCACACATTCACTATGGGAAATAGGTTGATCTTTAACTATGTAGTTAAATAAATAAATTTGCCACAATAAAAGGGGAGATGGGGAGATGTTATGGTTGAAATGGAGAAAATTGAAAAAAACTTTTGAGAAAATAAAATGCAAAAAATAATTATTCAATCTGAGTAACGGGGCATTGGTATCACCAATATCACAGTTCGTGTTTAAAGGGGAGAAGACTGATGATCATAAATCCCATGGAAGAAGCTCGAGCCCAATTGGTCGGGACTAAAAATCCCCGCTAGAAAGTCTGGAGACTTAGAAAGACAAAAAGGGATAAAAGTGGAAAGATGAAAAGATATGTTTTTTATAAAAACTGGTAAAAATTTGATCAATGAAGTAGGAGATAAGAAATTGAAATATCATAGTCAAATGTTCACAAGATCATAGAAGGTTGTCTTGATTGAGAGTAGAAAGTAGCAAAATCATTCACTTTAGTGGGAACCATTCATGACACGGAACTCGATATAATTATTATTCAGTAGTGAGTGGGAATATTCGCATTCATACTATCTTTTGCATTATATCATGACTTAATTGAACTTGTGTGTGGACTCATGACTGCATGATTATAGAGAATTGAGATGTTTGTAGGTACCATCACTAGAAACCTTCACGAGACTTCACTCGTCCACTAGGGGTAACCTAGGGGTTTAAAAGGCTTGTTACACATCCTAAGTGTAATCGTCGACCCTCACAAAAACAAGGGAGTATGTTAGATTAGTTAGAGTAGATAGATTAGAAATCATCACAAGAAAGTTACCTGAGTTTATTGCTAAGGGACTAGCAATATGTAAGTTTAGGGGTGTGATAGGTGTCAAATATTAGACATTTTAATCCCTTAACTCAATATTGTTACGTCCTTTCATTCCATTATTTTATATTTTTATGTTGTTTGTGTGTTAAAGCATGTTTCAGGAGCTTAACGAATAAATGAAGCTAATTTCGGTGAATTAACTGAAATGCATGTTCTTTATATTCAAAGAGGAGAGTCAAAGAGGCAGTTCGAGACAAAAATGGCTCCCAGGGGGCAAAAACAACATTTTCAGAAGCCGTCATCTTCAGCAAAAAATATCGTGGGTTCAAGGCGGTCATTTCAGTGCAGTTACAAAGAAAAGTGGTTTTGAAGAAAACACCAACACTTGTGCCTACGCTTTCAGTTTCAAAAAGTGGCTGGAAACCACATTTTTACGTTTGGACCTACGTTTGGACCTACGCTTGAAGCGTAGGCCAGTTACGGTTGAAGCGTATCTGCGGCAAGTTTTTGTAAGTTTCGATGGTTTCTGCCTATTCTACCCCCGGTTCGATTCGAAGACATGTTTATGACTCCACACCTCTGTATACTTGTATATACATTTATATATATCATATTTTAGGGTTTGCATGACAATGAGAGTGAAAAGACTGTAAAGGAACTCTTTATACCATTGCCTATATATACACGATCATATATCAGTGTAAGGTGGGGTTTTTGGTTCGAAAGTTCAAAGACGTTCATTCAGAAGTTGGTTGGTTCATGCGTAGAGTTTTCTCACATTCAGACTTGTTGTTGTTGAAAGCCATATTCAAAAATAGAGATCCAAAAAATAAGACCATGAAGATCGTTTCTACATCACCGATGCAGTCACCTTCCACTATGACCAACTAACTCGGTATCTAGAATTTTCTAGTAAAACCATAGCCAAGTAATGTAGTTCTTTCATTGTTTTCAATTATAACGAGGGGAAACTGTTGACCATACTGTGATAATTGTAGTAGTTAAGAGACCGTACTGATTTACAATATAAAATTATATGTTTGTTCTAAATTCTTGTCTTAGATGTAATGAATGTATTATTTTGCAGAACTATAATTATTCACTATGGGCTAGAATTCGAATGCTTAATTATGGTTTTCTACACAATGGTGGTAATGAAACTTGAAACCCTATGTTGATACAGGTCATGCCTTAGCGATTTAATATAGATATGCTTTAGTTTATTTTCATGCATTAAGAGTAGATTATAGTAATATAATTGGCATGCACTAGTTAGGTCAGTCATGAGATGGGTTGTCGCAATCCGGTTGATGGTACTCCTTTTTGGGTCATATTTAGCTATTTACAGTATGACCTGATTCACAGTTATGGATCGCCCTCTTATAGTTGATACAGTGAGGAACTATATTATGCGGTTAGTAGTGGAGCAATGAAAACCCTAGTTTTCTCTCTTATCTGAATCACAACCAATGTACTTTTCTTTCTAGATAATTTTAGTTACAATAAATAATTTAGTCTTTGACCACCTAAACAAACCATTTTCAGAAAACATAATTCTGTGTTTTTGAACTGCTAAAGTGAACAATCTCAATCTCTATGGGATCGATATCCCTTATTCAAGCCATTCTATTTTAGAATTGATACGTGCGCTTGCGTAGGGTAAAACCTAGTGTCGTTAAGGTGTCATTTTTAACCACATATTTTTACACACCCCGACGGACAATCAGTTTATTAGGGGTGTTTACACAATGACTATGTGAAGCAAGAACTGGAAGAGCTTGACCGGTGATGCAGTTCTACAGAGGAGGCTGATGGTTCCTGGTTTAGCTGTGCTTGTTGAGGATAAGGCCGGATATGATGAGGCCATATCACCACCTCAGGGTGAAGGAATACAGGTAGCTGCAATTCCTCCGGTGGCTACCGGTGTGATAGTGATGCTCTCTCATGAGCAGTTTGATACGATTATGGCAGGGCAGGCAGCGTTGATAGATGAGATCCGGTCTTTACGGGTTAAGTTTCTCGACAGCCAGAGGGTTGTGGTGACTGACATATAGATGCACCAAGAGGAGATGACACGACTTTGACGTGGTCAGTGACGGCTACGTGGCATGGTCGAGGCACAGTTTAACCATTTTGGATTGGATCCACCAACCATACCACCTTCGTTGAATGATGATGAGGAGTAGAGTAGTTATAGTATAGTTTTTGTAGGTTTTGTTTTGTTGCACTAGACTTGGATTGTCGGGCAGATAGTTTCGGATAGGGTGTTTTATGTGACTACCTGAACAATCAATGTTTAAGTGTATTTTGTGTTGTTTTTTATTAAATTACAAATTTTTCTATCTATATGAATATATTGTTCATTATTTACATTTCTCAAAACTATGTGATGTATGCATTGAATTGAGTGATTTTTTGAGTTCGACGAGCTTTAGAATCACATAATGAGGACATGTGTATGTTTAAGTTTTGGGGAGTGTGGTTTTACACTGAGGAATGATATTGTATCATGGTTATGAAGATTTGTCCCTTGAAAAAAAAGGGGCCACCGTGATTTGTCTAGTAAATTTTAAAAAAATTCCCGTTTGAGGGGTTTTTCGGCTAGTTTTGTAGTTATATTGTATTAGGATTTTATGTAAGGTATTTTTAGGATTTTATAGGATTTTTGTAGGATTTTTTAGAGTAATCCTAATCCGAGTAATAAGTGGAATTCAAAGACAAGTTAAATATGGACTCTTAGTTGATTCCACTTTCCAATTCAAACAAGGGTTCCAAATCCTTTTCCTCAATGAATCTGACTTGTTCATCTATAAATATAGCCCTTGAGATCCAAAATTCTCACAATTCACAAATAAAAGCTTGTGTAAAAGATCATAATGTCTAGTTCTTCTTCTTATTCCATTTCTTTTTCTTTTTCTTTTCATAATCCCGAGGATGAGCACAAGAAGAGTGAGTATGAGATTGAGTCAGTCCCGGAGAAGTTCATTAATGATGATGTTTCATAAAAAATTGGAGATATGAGAGAAGGAGATATAGAGCATGAGAAGAGCACAAACATGAGCACACCTCGTTCATTCAAAGAGTGTAGGATGCAATTTGAATTGAAGTTTTACCCAAAAAGATTGATTGATCCATTGATAATGTCCGGGGTTAAAATACTACGTGAGCGAGGATTACAAAGTTTAGAGCGTCAGGTCGGACGGAATATGTATTTGCGATTAGTTAGAAAGTTCTATGAATGGATGGAAATCATAAGACCGGTAGGATATGAGGTGATACGAGTCTGAATTGATTAAAAGAGCAATCCTATTGTAGTGACTGAAGATGTCATTGAAATGATATGGAAATTACCACTTATGTGTCCAAGGCACTTGAGCGAAAAGTTCAGAACAGTCCCGGCGGATTGGGAGATCTCGGATGAGGAGATGATCAAGGAGATATGTGTTACGAATGTTTCGAAGAAAGGGGCGAAGAGTATGGATAATTATATGTTGAAGCCGGACTTAATATTGTGATTGCTTCTTAAGCATGTCAGAATCATCGGACGCATTGGAGGGGACACTCAATGATCAAGATACTTTATTGTATACTTAAAGGGTATTGGGTGCCGTTTCCGATAATGATATTGGCTAATATGATTTTGATACATAAGATTGTGAGAAGAAAAGTGGAAGGGTGGAATTATATGGAGTTATATCTCTCGTATCCATTCTTATTATCAAAGATTCTTGAGGAGCAGTTGGGATTTCGACTGGGTGAGATAAATGAAAGGTGTTGGTAATCACAAATAAATACCAAAAAGTGAGTTTTAAGTGGCTTGAGATGGCGTCGAATATGAATTCTTGCTTGGGAGTTTTTCCGAATGGAAGTGAGTGATGAACTGGAGCAACAAGGAAGAGGGAGGAATCGATTTAGGACTAGGGTTTTTAGGTTTAGGAGAATTTTTTTTTTTTGATAGATCGGTTACACTTTCAATTCTTAGAGGTTATAGGCCCTTAAGGCCAAATCTGTGCACTTTCAATTTTATAGGATTGTAGGCCCTTAAGGCTAAATCATTGTTTTTTTATTTAATGAAAAAAAAAAGAGATTTTAATTCCTTGTGCGATATTTTGATGATTTCCAGGAAGTTATGATGAATTTTTTTTTCCCTTGTTATGATATTGAGTATATGTGCTTTGTTGAGTATATCTACAGATAATCTAAATCAAATTTAGGGGAGGAGATCAAGTGTTTTATTGTGCCATTCCGGAATCACGCTTCAAGGGTAACTATATTCTCTCATGTGTATGATTGTGAACCATGAGGACATGGTTTATTTTAAGTTTGGGGGTGAGGGTATAGTTAAGGAATGAAAATTTTGAAAAAAAAATGATGATTTGTTTTAAAAAAATCTTTGTTTTTACACATGAGTGTTTGCATTACAAGTTAATTGAGTTCGTGTTTATAATGTATGAGTAGTATGTGATGTGATATTCGCCTTTATGAGAGTAATGATTAGATTGAGTTAGTGAAGTGATGTGGTTTTACATGGGTGAATAGATTAGTAAAATTGAAACTGAGAAGGATAACATTGACCTATAAACACATGCACACATTCACTATGGGAAAATCAGTTGATCTTTGACTATGTAGTTGAAAATTTATCTTTGCCATAATAAAATGGGAGAAGGGGTGTTGATATGGATGGATCTGAAATTTTTGAAAATCTTAAAAGAATAAAATACAACAAGTAGTCTTTCGATCTAAGTAACCGGGCCTCCTACCACAAAGTAGCAAAGTCTTGGTGAAAAAATGGGAGAAAACTAATGAGAATAAATCCCAAGGAAGAAGCTCGGACCTAGTTGGTTGGGACTAAAAATCCTTGCTGGAAAGTCCGGAGCTTAGAAAGACAAAAAGGGATAAAAGTAGAATGATGGAAAGAATGAGTTTTTACGAAAAATGGAAAAAGTTTGATCAATGAAGTAGAAGAATAGAGATTAACATACCATAGGAGAATGTTCACAAAAACACGGTAGGTTTTCTGGATTGGGAGTAAAGAGTAACGAAGTCATTTACTTTAGTGGGAATCGTTCATGACACAAAGCTTGAGATAGTTATTGTTCGGTACTAAGTGGGAGTATTTGCATCTATATTATCTTGTACATTATATCATGACTTGGTTAATGAGTGTGTGAATGCATGAATGCATGGTAATAAATAATGGAGAAGTTATGGGTAGTATATCTAACCCTCACGAGACTTCACCCGTCCACTCGGTGTTGCCGAGGGATTTAAAAGGCTTGTTACACGTGCTAAGTATAATCATCGACCCTCACGAAAGAAAGGAATTAATATAGATTAGTTTGAATAAAAATCATCATAGGATAGGCTTAGAAAGTTTTCCTAACTTCATTCCTAAGGGACTAGCAATATATAAGTTTGGGGGTGTGATAGGTACCAAATATTATCCATTTTAGGCCCCTATCTTACTAATGTTATGTTCTGATATTCCATTATTGGGTATTTTTATGTCGTTTGTATGTTTAAGTGTGTTTCAGAAGCTTAATAAAGATAACGAGCTAACTTTGGTGAATTAACTAAAGAAGTGCTTGTATCTATCCAAAAGGACAACCAAATAACTGTTTTCAAGAAAAAAATGGCTCCAGGAGGGCTAAAACAGAATTTTTCGGAGCCGCAACCTCAAGAATCATTCTAATAGAGTCGAGGGGGTTCACCGGCATAATTTCGAAGAAAAAATGGTTTTCATGAATTTTGCTACGCTTGGTCAACACTTCCAGTTGCTAAAAGTGATTAGAAAGTGTTGTTTAATGCTTGACTTATGCTTCATGTTTTTGACCTACGCTTGACCTATGCTTCAAGCGTAGGCTTAGCCTACGCTCCACACGTAGGGGGGTCTACATGGTTAAGTGTTGAAATGTCAAATTTGACCCCAACTTGAATTCCTTTGAGGCGACTGCGACTTTTACACCTCGATACACATGATATATACATATTATATACCAGATTATAGGGTTTTACTCTGTTGGGCGTGAAATGATGAAAAAGGGTCACCTTAGGGTTTCCCTCAACTGTTGTCTATAAATGCCGAAGTCTACAATAGATTTTGAGAGCTTCTATGCACGTATAATTTTCAGAGCAACCTCTGGATATTCATATCTTTTGAATGTGAGAAGCTATACAAGACCTAGAGATCCGACGAAGAGGAGAATGTTGAGCGATTCTACATCAACGATGCCGTCTCCATCAGCCATGATCAACTAACTCGGTATCTAGGGTTTTCTAGCAAAACCCTAGCCAAGTAATGTAGTTTTGAATTTGTTTTCAATTATAACGAGGGGAAGCTTTGACCATACTATGATGATTGTTGTAGATGAGTGACCATTTTTATTCTTGATACAAGATCTTATATTTGTTCTAAATTATTGTCTTAGATGGAATGAATATATTTTCTTACTCAATCATGATTATTCACTATGGGCTGGAACTCGAATGTTTAATTTATGATTTTCTACACAATAATGCTTAACACTTAAAATCCTAGGTTTACACAGGTCATTCCTCGGCGAGGTAATATAGACATGCTCTAGTTTAATTTCATGCAATAGGAGTAGATTAAAGTAAAATAAATTGCATGCACTAGTTACACTTTATCCGGAGATGGGTTGTAGCGAATCCGGTTGACGGGTCCTTTTTGGGGTCATATTCGACTATTTATGGTATGACCTGATTCACAGTTATAGATCGCCCTCTTGCAATTGAGCAAAGAAAGAACTATGTTATGCGGTTAGCGGTGGAACGATGAAAACCCTAGTTTTCTGATAAAACTTTCAATTTTAATTATGTTTTAGTTAATTTAGCTATAATTCTCAAAACAAATCAAACAAACTTTTTCAACCATAATTCAATACATCAAAATTGCTAAAGTGAATAAACCAAGTCTCTATGGGTTCGACATTCCCTTTCACAAGCCACTTCTATACTATAATTTGACTCGTGTGCTTGCAATAGGTAAAACCTAAGCCGTCCTAAGGGTGTGTTCTTAATCACTATTTTTTTCACCCCTGAGCAGACATCAGGGATCATTCATGACATGAGCTCGAGATAGTTATTGTTTGTTAATGAGTGGGAATGTTTGCATCCATGTTATCTTATACAGTGTAGTATGACTTGGTTAATAAGTGTGTGAATGCATGAATGTGTGAGAATGAAGAATGGAGAAGTTGTGGGTAGTATAGCTAACCCTCACGAGACTTAACTCGTCCACTCGGTATTGTCGAGGGGTATAAAAGATTTATTACACGTGCTAAGTGCAATCGTCGACCCTCACAAAAGCAAAAGAGTAGTGTAGATTAGTACAGAGTAGTTAGAATAAAAACAATCATCATAAGGTAGGTTTAAAAGATTTCATGAGTTCATTGCTAAGGGGCTAGCAATATGTAAGTTTGGGGTGTGATAGTTGTCAAATGTTGACCATTTTAGGCCCATATCTTACTATTGCCATGTCCTTACATTCCATTATTTGGTATTTTTATGCGATTTGTGTGTTTAAGCGTGTTTCAAGAGCTTAATGAAGAAAATAAGTTAACTTTGATGAATTAACTAAATAAGTGCTTGTGTTTATTCAAAGAGAGAGCAAAAGAGGTGTTTTCAAGTAAAAAATGTCTCCCAGAGGGCGAAAATATCATTTTTTGGAGCCGCAGCTTCAAGAATCATGTTAATAGAGTCGAGGGGGTTTAAATTGCACAATTACCAAGAAAACTGGTTTCCATGAATTTTGTTACGCTTGGCCTACGCATACAATAGCTAAAAGTGGCTAGAAAGTGCTAAAACTATGTTTGATGTACGCTTGGTGAAAATGGCCTACACTTGGTGCCTACGCTTCAAGCGTAGCTCCCCTACGTGATAGGAGCCGTATGTTACACATTCCAGGCCCTTAACTCGGTATTGTTAGTTGATTGAGTCTACTGTTAGCCCCTTGAAGACTGAGGGTGGGGGCTTTGCCTTTGTGACAAGGGCAAAGGCCCTAAGACAACACCCACGTGTAATGGGGGCTGAGAATGACACTTGGGGTGGCATTGGATGGCACTTGGAGTGGCATTGAGAAAAGAAGTTAGAAAATAAACTAAGTGTTGGGGAAAAGTCAAGAATCACCCTTATAGCAAATGGCATGAATCTACAAAAAACGTTATTGGGAATTATTAATTAAATCCATTATTCCTCCTCAAACATGGTTGATATCTGTTCTGGCCATAGTGGCTTTTATGTATTTTACATATATGGGGGGGTAAGTGAGCTTGACGAAAGTTGGCAGCCAACAATCAAGCAAAGCCTTGGCTAGGGTATGTGTAGGGAGGCCTATAGACATGCGTGAGCATGGTTTGACAACACTTAGCTTGACGGCATGGGTTCGTGAAGATGGTGTGGTGTTGATGACAATGTAGGCACGTGTATGTGCACTTGGCTTGGCTAGCCTTGCATGTCATGCACACTATTGTTCTAACTTGCCCTTGGGCAAGGATTGCCTTGACTTGGCATGTGTTGGAGTACATGCAATATGCGTGGCTTGGCAAGCCATCCATATATCAAGTCTTGGCAATGCTAACTTGTCTTTGATAAGGCCATGACACCACAGATGGCTGACTTCAGAATGCAAGGCGTGGAGCAATGGACAACTTGGCATTGTCATAGCATGGCGCAATGCATACCATGGCATGGGCATGGCTTAGAGCATGCCCAAATTGGTGACACTTGTGCATGACAAGAAGGCAACATTGCAAGCAAGCTGAGAAATACACCAAGGCATACGCTGGACATAGCTTGGTGTGGTGTGCTGAAGTGCATCAGTACACAACATATGATATTCAAACAAGGAAGACACATGTGGCATAGCAGTTCCAAGGATCTGGGACAGTTTGAGCAGTTTGCTGATATGGCATGTGGTTGCAATTACTTGACATATGTGGCACAAGGCTGGTAATGCCAGCACACCTATTGGGAGGGGATGTCTCCCAGATCTTAGGGGTTGGTTTGTCTAGACAGTTTTGTGAGTTTAGTCTATATATGCCCTAATGGGAATTCTGTAAAATGGATATAGAGTTTGGCTTGTACTCCATTACAGAGATAGGTGTTCCTTTGTACTATTTGAGAAGATAGTGAAAGGTTTGAGGTTTGATCCTCTGTAACTCTGTGTGTCATTTACATTTCTTGTATGCTATCCATATTCTGTATATTTAGCTAAGTGTTGAGTGAATTGACTGACTTGGTGAGCAACCAAGGCCATCATAGGGCAAAAAGTGGGTGTTAAAAATTGGACCCTGTGATAATTGGTATCAGAGCCCCGTTGAGACTCCATGGAATCACTGCGTGAAAGAGTTTATAAATTTGAGACCATGGTTGGTGCCCCATATTCTGGGAATACAGACACTCTGTCAACCCAGACAAATCTTCTTGCCTATGAGTTGTAGACTCTACGCAAATTGATTGAAGATTCAATGACAGACTTGAATGCTAAATTGGATGCCAGAGTGACTTCGGTGTCTGATGATGTTGGCGCTACTATTGATGTCTTTAAAGGAAATCTAAAGGATATTGAAGACGATGTTGCGTTACTGAAAAAGGCATGCCACAACATGATAGTCGGTGGTGGTGAAAGTGCCCCATAGAAAATCAAAGTGCCAGAACCTGAGGCATTCGGTGGTGAACGAAATGCCAAGGAATTGAATAATTTCTCTTGGGATGTTGAACAATATTTCAAGGTTTCATGTGTTCCAGACGCTGAGAATGTGACAATTACAAGCATGTACTTGTCTGAGGATGCAAAAATGTAGTGGCGCACACGGATGGAAGATGATGCCAGTGCTGGACGACCAAGATTGAGACTTGGGAGACCTTGAAGAAAGAATTGAAGGATCAGTTCTTCCCTTCCAATACAACATGGGTTGCAATGGAATCCTTCAAGAAATTAAGGCATACAAGCACGGTTCATGAATATGTAAAGGAGTTTAGGTCTTTGATGTTGGACATTAAGAACATGTTGGAGGAAAATAAGCTATTCAAATTCATGTCAGGGTTACAGACTTGGGCCCAGACAGAATTGAGAAGGCAAGGTGTCAGAGACTTGCCTACAGCCATTGCTACGACAGATGGGCTGATGGATTTCAAGATTTCGAATAGCAAAGACAATTGCAACAAAAAGAAATCCAATAATGGAGGCAACAATAGAGACAAGGGAAAAGGTGTTGCACCAAAATTTAAGAAGAAACTTTAAGAAGAATTATGGTGGTCAGAATCAAAACAATAAGCCCAAAATTGATGCCAAAGGAGCGAGTCCTAGTGGCACCAAACCCATGTACACTGGTGGATGTTTCATTTGCAATGGACTACACCGAGCCAGAGACTGTCCAAGGAAGGAAAAAATGAATGCAATTCAGGTTGGCAAGGATGATAGTGACAATGATGGAAAGACACCAACAAGGGTGAATCCATTGTAACTTCTCAATGCACTAACAATGGCAAAATCCAAACCACAAAAGGGTCTGATGTATGTCCATGTGTGGGTAAATGGAAGAGAAATGTTGGCCATGGTTCATTCTGGTGTTTCACACAATTTCGTGGCAAAAAGAGAAGTGAAACACCTTGTCTTGAAGTTATCCCAGAATGCTAGCAAAGTGAAGGCAGTGAATTCAGATGCTCAACCTATCCAAGGCCTGGCCACAGTGACTCTTAAGGCGGGGTAGTGGGAAGACAAGTGCAGCGTTATGGCGGTGCCCTTGGATGATTTTGACGTAATAGTAGGGATTGATTTCTTTTTGAAGGCAAAGGTTGCATTGTGTCCATATCTTGGAGGTATGTTTATTTGTGATGAAACATGCCCTTGTTTTGCATCATCTATTATTAAGGTACAGTATAAAGACAAGTAGGAAGGTGTGCTTTCTGCCTTGCAAGTGAAGGACGGGTTACGCAGAGGGGAGTGCACTTACCTAGCAGCCTTGATTGAAATGAAGCCTGATGTGATGGTGGAAGTGCCAAATGCAGTAGCAAACATTCTAATGGAGTTTAAAGATGTAATGCCACCAAAATTACCCAAGATGTTACCCCCTAGACGTGCAATTGATCATAAGATTGAGTTGGAGCCTGTAATAAGACTCCTGGCCCAAGCACCATACAAAATGGCGCCTAAAGAATTGGCAGAGTTGAGGAAGCAACTTGATGAGTTACTTGATACTGGCCTGATTCAACGTTCTAAGGCCCCATATAGTGCCCATGTCCTATTTCAGAATAAGAAAGATAGATCCATGAGGATGTGCGTGGATTACAGCGCTCTAAAAAAGTAACGGTGAAGAACAAGTATCCAATTCCTAATGTTGCAGACTTGTTCGACCAATTGTCCAGAGCCACTTACTTTACCAAGTTGGACTTGCGATCTGGGTATTGGCAAGTCAGAGTTGCAGAAGGTGATGAGTTAAAGACGACATGTGTGACCAGATACGGTTCATATGAATTCTTGGTGATGCCATTTGGACTCACCAATTCCCCAGCAACCTTTTGCAATTTAATGAATGAAGTATTTTATGAGTACATTAATAAGTTTATTGTTGTATATCTAGATGACATTGTGATTTACAGTAATACTCTTGAGGAACATTTGAAGTACTTGAGGTGGGTGTTCTCACGACTTAGAGAACACATGTTCTATGTCAAGAAGGAGAAATTTGAGTTCTGTAGGAAGGAAATCATGTTTCTGGGGCACTGGGTTAGCAAGGGCACAATCTGCATGGATAAGCGGAAGGTGAAAACCATTATGGAGTGGACTGCTCCAACCAAGGTAACTGAGTTGAGATCATTCCTTGGTCTTGCTAACTATTATCGCAGATTTATCAAGGGCTATTTGAAGATGGTGAATGCCTTGACAAACTTGTTGAAGAATGATAAACCATAGAACCTGACAGAGAATTGTGATAATGCCTTTGCGAAGGTGAAGCAAGCCATAGCATCTGAGTTGGTGTTGCGGATGCCAGACTTTAGCTTGCCGTTTGAAGTTCACATGGATGCCTCTGATCGAGCCATTGGTGAGGTGTTGGTCTAGGAGGGACACCCTTGTGCATTGAAAGCAAGAAGCTTAAAGATGCGGAACAAAGATATTCTGCCCATGAGAAGGAGATAACTGCAGTCATACACTGCCTGGAAGCCTGGAGGCACTACTTACTTGGGACCCCATTTGCATTTGTGAAGGATAACATTAAAAATACCTACTTCAGGACGCAGAAGAAGTTGTCCCCAAAACAAGCAAAGTGGCAAGAATTCTTTGCTGAGTTCGATTTTGTGTGGATACACAAACCATGGAAGCAAAACGAGGTGGCTAATGCACTAAGCAGAAAAGAAGTGCAAGAGTATGTAACTTCATTATCTGTTGTGTATACTGATTTCCTTGAGAGAGTTAAGCATGAAATCACATGAGATGTTTCCTACATCAAGCTTCAGCATCAAGTGAAGGAAGGCTTGGTGAGAAAGTACTGGATAGAAGATGAGTTGTTCTATGTCAGGGAAGGCAGACTCTATGTTCCCAATGGGGGAGGACTAAAAAGAGAACTAATGAAGGAAATGCATGACACCAAATGGGCTCGTCACCCAGGAGTTGAAAGGATGCATGCATTGATTTCCAGGCGATATCACTGGCCAAAGATGGAGGATAACATCGAAGCCTATGTCCGATCTTGTCTAGTGTGACAACTCGATAAGCTTGAGAAAAAAAAAGAGGTAGGATTGCTACAGCCCCTACCCATACCGGAAAGGCCATGGCAATCAGTATCAATGGATTTTGTCTCCGGACTCTCGAAGGTAGACGGAATGAGTTCCATATTTGTCATTATTGAGAGGTTTTCAAAGTATGCAGTGTTTATTGTTGCACCAGAAGCATGTCCGACTGATGTTGTTGCGGAGCTGTTTCACAAGCATGTGGTTAAACACTTCGGGCTACCATAGGACATTATTAGTGATCGGGATGCTCGGTTCACAGGCCAGTTTTGGACGGCCCTCTTTAACCTTCTTGGGACAGATTTCAAGTTCTCCATAACTAATCATCCACAAACAGATGGGCAGACGGAGAAGATGAACCAGTTGATGAAAGAGTACCTGAGGCACTATGTGACTGCTTCCGAAAAGAATTGGGTTCAATTGCTAGATACGGTGCAGTTCTGTTATAACTTGCACCGCTCATTAGCAACAGGGATAAGTCCTTTTGAGTTAGTAACAGGGCAGCAACCATGAACACTACAAGATGTGGTATTGTAGCAAACTGAAGAAAAGTGTCCAGTTGTTTACAACTTGGCCAGATTCAGACAAGAGATGATGGATGAGGCAAAAGACAGCCTAGCTAAGGCTGAAAGGCGTATGAAGAAGTATGTTGACCAACATCAGAGACCTTTGGAGTTTGTTGTTGGTGACAAAGTGTTACTGAAGTTAACACCTGATAGGTACTCAATATTTGTTATTTTTCACCCCTATCTTGCGTTTGTTATATCTTTGTATTCCATTACTTGGTATTTTTACCTCGTTTGTGTGTGTAAGCATGTTTCAGGAGCTTAATGAAGAAATATAGCTAATCTCGGTGAATTAACTGATTTCATGTTCATTTCTATCTCGAAAAAGGAATCAAGAGCTGCGTCAGAGCAAAGAAGAGCTACTAGAGGCCAAAATGGTCATTTCACGACATCAATACCTCACCGGAAATGCAAAAATGTCATTTGCAGACATTATTATTTCACCAAAAAGCATCGGGAGTCAAAGGCGACTAGTTTAGCTCAAATACAAAAAGACGGGTTTTTACATCAAAAGTGCATACCTACGTCACCAGACAGAAAAACGGGCAAATTGGACTCAACCTACATTCCTAAGCTACGTTGTGGTTTTGGACCTTACGCTCTAGACCTACACCCAAGCGTAGGTCAGGAGCGTAGCCCTACACTCTAGGCCTACGCCCAAGCGTAGGTCAGGAGTGTAGGTCCCATATGATGGTCATGTGATCCCTCGACGTGCTGAAGTTGTTTCAAAGTTGTTTCAGAATTTTCCAGTTTTGTCCCTATTTCGATATTTCAAGTGATCGGTGATTCCAAACCTATACGTACAAGCTTATACACATATTTACATATGATTTTATAAGATTATTGATGTATTATGAAATTACAGAAAAGGGCAACCATTAGGGTTTCCCTCACTTGTCTATAAATATTAGAGGATTAGGGTTTAGAAGTATATGCTTTTAGGGTTATTTTTAGTTATGTTTTGGAGATACACGTTCATTCGTAGAGTTCTCTTCCATTGAAGAGAACCACCATTAAAGACCTAGAGATCCGAAAAAAGGTCATGGGGAGGGTTTCTACACCAACATTGCAGACTCCCTCAGCCATGATCAACTAATTCGGTATCTAGGGTTTTCTCGCAAAACCCTAGCCAAGTAATGTAGTTATGATTTTGTTTTCAATTATAGAGAGGGGAAGCTATAACTATACTGTGATGATTATGTTAGATGAGAGATTATTTTTATTCATGATACAAGTTTATATATTTGAATTGATTCTTGTCTTAAACTTTTCGAATATATTTATCTTACACAATCATAATTATTCACTATGGGCTGGAACTCGGATGTTTAATTTGTGATTTTTTACACAATGGTGGTCATAAAACTCGAAACCCTAGGTTGACACAGGTCATGCCCTGACAAATTGATATAGACATGCCTTAGTTTATTTTCATGCTTTAATTTACTTTTCTATTAGTAGTCGACATGCACTAATCAGTTTAGTCTTGAGGTGGGTTGTCGCAATCCGGTTGAGAGTAATCCTTTTTGGGGTCAAACTGCTGGCACGGTGCGACCTGATTCACAGTCAATGGATCGCCCTCATACAACTAAAATTAGAATTTGAACTATGTTATGCGGTTAGTGATGGAGTGAGGAAACCCTAGTTTTCTCTCCTTCTAACTCACAACCAATTTATTCTGCTATTTAGATTAACTTAAGTAATATTAGATAATTTATAAAAAAAATCAACTCTTTTTGGAAAACTATAATTCAGTATGTTTAGATTATTAAAGTGAACAATTCTTGTCTCTGTGGGATTGATATTCCCCTACTCAAGCAAAACTATACACAATTGATCTGTGCGCTTGCAGAAGAGTAAAACCTAAAGTGACGTTAAAGTGTTGTTTTAATTTAACCACGTATTTTGCACACACCTGACGCTCATCAAGTTTTTGGCGCCGTTGCCGGGGACTTGGCATTGTTCAATAGCTTTAGTAATTTATTTGTATTGTGTTATTGTAGATTAAAGCTAAATTTGAAATTTTTATATGATTTTCAGGTACAATTGAAGAGCGTGAAAGGAAAATACAAAGTTGTTAAAGTTGCGTCTGGACCCTTTGTGAGTTTCAATTTTGCTTGGTCTTGGCATTTAATTTTTAGCTTTGTTTTTTGTTCATAGTTTAGATAAGTTTAGAATTTGTTTAGTTAATTTTATTTAGTTATTTAAAAGGAAAAACAAATTAGTATATGTCCGATAGATCGACGCATTCAAATCCAAATTCTCCATTAATAGTATACGATCCAAAGATCGAAAGAACTGTAAGGTATTTACAAAAATTTATTGAAGAGCGTCGTCAGACAAAAAAGGTCGAGATGGGTGATGAGAGAGTCAATCCACGGAGAGGACCAGACACCTCATTGAAGGGATTCTACGCACCGAACGCGTATGAATCGTATGCTGAATTTCCAGAAGAGGAAGATGCAAAGCATTTCGAGATCAAGACGAGTGTGATCAACATGCTCCCAAAGTTCTTTGGTCTCAGGATAAAAGATCCGTAAAAATGATCTAAGAGTGCGTCTATTCCCATGGTCTTTAAAAGACAAAGCAAAAAGATGGTACATTAAATTGACTCAAGCAACTAAACTTGACTAGGAAACACTTAAGCAAGAATTCTTAGAGAAACATTTTCCCATAGTAAAGACTTCAGAAGCCCAAGATGCGATTAAGCGATTCAGTCAATTGCCAGGAGAGCAATTTCATGATGCGTGGGAGAGGTACAATGAGATTTTCTATAAATGTCCCCACCATAGGTTTTCTGATCAAGATGTTGCTAGAAATGTTTACATGGGTCTGGGTGAAAAGCACAAAAAACTGATAGATGCCTCTACACATGGTCAATTTACCTTGAAACCCGTAAGAGAGCTTCTAGAGATGTTTGATAACATAACTGAAAATGCCCTTCAGTATGAATCTGATCTGAGGTTTAAAGGTGAATTGGATAGGCGATCAGAAAAAGTATGTGAGGTTAATCATGATATGAAAAATCCAGTGGCACTGATAAAGGAGAGGTTAAAGCGATTTGAAAAAGTTCTTACCCAAAGAATTCATTCCCCTAAAAGAGAAGTTTTTGAGGTTGAACCAGATTATTCTCAAAATGAGTGTGAAGACGTAATAGCCGCTGATGTCAATGCCGCATGGAATTACTCCAATAATGCCCCATTCTCCAACTCAAACTCTCCAAATAATAGAAATCATCCATTCATGTCCTATAAATCCACAAATGTGGAGAATCCTTCAGAAAAAGTTCAACAAGGACAGTGGTCCAATTCTCAATCCAATTTTCAACCAAGGCAGCAATTTACCTTGGAGCCAAGGTTCCAACAGAGTTAGCAATTATTCGAATCTCAGCCAAGAATAATGACTCAAAATTCTCAATTAAATTACCAACCCAGAGAGCCATCTAATAATTCTCTGGCTCTTCAGCCATTGAATAACAACCA
Organism: Cornus suecica; assembly: GCA_963922005.1. Taxonomy (NCBI): domain Eukaryota; kingdom Viridiplantae; phylum Streptophyta; class Magnoliopsida; order Cornales; family Cornaceae; genus Cornus; species Cornus suecica. The sequence goes on from OY998242.1 coordinate 41,365,679, forward strand.
TGCTAACCAACCATTCCAATATCAGCTCTAGCCTCAAAGAAACTAAGCTCCATCACCCAGTTTTCAAAATAACAAGATAGAGCAGACCTTGGTGGACCTCCAAAATCAGATAGGGGTACATACTCAAGCACTGGCCCAAATCACCATGCAGTTAGGATAAATGGAAAATCAGAGAAATACTAGAGAGTTAGGTCAGTTGCCCAGTTAGCCTATCGCTAACCCAAAGATCCAGTAAGTGCAAGATCTTAGATCGTTTACCAATGCTAATCATGAGTCTATTCAAGCAATTATGACTCTGAGAAGTGGAAGGGTAGTGGAGAGCAGAGTAGAGGAAGAACATGAGGAGAAACTACGTAGAAGAAAAGACGTTGAGCAAGCTCAAAGGAAGAAAGTGGAAGAAACACAACAGAAAAAGGTTGAGAGCGGAGAGGCTGCAGTTCAGAAAGATAAACTGCCAATAGATAAGAGTGTGGATGAGACATTGCTTGATGAGTCAGATAAGGTGAACTACGAGGAGGCACCGCCATTTCCTCAACGTGTTAGAGAACTGGCTAAGTATGGGAAGATGAAAGAATCTGATATGTTGGATACATTTCGACAAGTCAAGATTAATCTGCCGCTCTTAGACGTAATTGCCCAAATCCCACCTTATGCTAAATTTTTCAAGGATCTCTATACACAGAAGAGAAAAAGCATAACAAAGAATCCAAAGAAAATACTCTTGACTGAGCAAGTGAGTTCACTGTTGTTAAGAAATACTCCATCGAAGAGGAAAGATCCTGGTGCTCCCACTATTTCTTGTGTTATTGGTGACTAGGAAATAGGTAGAGCCCTTCTTGATCTAGGTGCAAGTATTAACTTGTTTCCTAATTCAGTCTATAAATAGCTAGGGTTGGGAGAGCTTAGTCCCATAGAGGTTGTACTACAGTTTGTCGATCGATCTGTCAAGCAAACGAAAGGTATTTTGGAAGACGTCATAGTTCAAGTAGGCAAGTTTTACTTTCCAGTTGATTTTGTAATCCTGGAGATGGAACCTATCCCGGACTCAAAAAAACACATCCCAATGATCTTAGGCAGACCATTTCTGGCCATGGCAAATGCATGCATAAATTGCCAAACCGGAGCCATGGATTTGACCTTCGGGAACATGAAAGTCAGGATAAATGTGTTTGAGGGAAGCCTTCAATTATCTAAGTTGATGGGCTATTTCCAGATAGATTAGTGCGATGAGCTAGATGATATTATACATGACTTTGTGACTCAAATTCTAGAGAAAGATGAGCTTGAAGAATTTCTAGCGAATGAAGTGTCGGATGAATAAATCGAAGATTGGGATGCATATGTGGAAAGGCAGAACAAAGAATTGGATAAAATTAAGACTGCATTATACGCACAACCTTGGAAGTAAGAGCCAGTGGAACCACTCCCAATAGTTTCAAGTAATCCCCCAGTTCCATCACTTACAACTCCGCCTGTTTTAAAGCTTAAGGAGTTGCCAGAAAAGTTGAAGTATGTTTTCTTGGGACCTGATGAAACTCTTCCTGTAATTATTTTATCAAAGTTGACAATAGAACATGAATCGAGTCTAATTGAGGTCTTGACCGAGAATAAAGAAGCAATTGGGTAGAGTGTGGTTGATTTGAAAGGGATTGATCCATCAATTTGCATGCATCAGATTTATTTGGAAGATGAGGCAAAACCTTCAAGGGAGATGCAACGAAGATTGAATCCAAACATGATGGAGGTAGTAAGAAAAGAAGTAGTGAAGTTGCTGTATGCGGGAATCATTTACCCAATCTCTAATAGTAAGTGGGTAAGCCCAACTCAAGTGGTCCCGAAGAAGTCGGGAATCACAGTGGTGCCCAATGAAAAGGGTGAGTTAATTCCTCAATGCACAACCACGGGGTGGCATGTGTGTATTGACTATAGAAAGTTCAACTCTAACACCATGAAGGATCATTTTCCATTAGCATTCATCGATCAAATCTTGGAAATATTAGTCGGACAAAGCTACTGCTACTTTTTGGATGGTTATTCCGGCTATAATCAAGTGGCAATTGATCATGTGGATCAGGAGAAAACCACTTTCACCTATCCATATGGCACATTCGCGTACAGACGGATGCCTTTTGGGTTATGTAATGCGCCAGCAACATTCCAGAGGTGTATGATGTCTATCTTCTCTGATATGGTAGAAAAGTTTCTAGAAGTGTTCATAGGTGACTTCTCAGTCTTTGGGGCAACCTTTGAAGAATGTTGAGGTATTTAACACTAGTACTTGAAAGGTGTAAAGAGACCAATTTAATTCTTAATTGGGAAAAGAGCCATTTTATGGTTCAAGAGGGAATAGTACTTGGCAATATTATATCCAAGCAGGGGATTGAGATCGATAAAGCAAAAGTCGAGCTGATTTCAAAATTATCTCTTCCCACATTTGTGAAGCAGATACGCTCTTTTCTGGGCAATGCTGGGATTTATAGAAGGTTTATCAAAGATTTTAGCAAAATCGCCCGGCCATTATGCAATTTACTAGCTAAAGATGTAGTATTTGTCTTTGACAAAAAATGTCTTCATGCCTTTGAGGAATTGCGTACTAAACTATCATCTGCCCCAATTATCTGTCCACCGAACTGGTCTTTACTGTTCGAGCTGATGTGTGACGCTGCAGATTATGCAATCGGAACTGTGCTAGGGCAGAGAAAGGACAAGTTGCCATATGTGATTTACTATGCCAGTAGAACTCTGAACGAAGCTTAAATGAATTACACAACTACCGAGAAGGAGTTGCTGGCAGTGGTGTTCGCCTTGAACAATTTCAGGTCGTATTTATTAGGAACCAAGGTGGTCGTATACTCAGATCATGTCGCGCTAAGGAATTTACTAACCAAGAAAGACTCCAAACTCAGACTGATTCGATGGATTCTGTTGTTACAAGAATTTGATTTGGAGATCAAAGATAAGAAGGGTACGGAGAATGTTGTAGCTGATCATTTGTCAAGAATTGTCGTTGAGTCCACAAAGGATGACACTCCTCTTAAGGATGAGTTCCCGGATGAACATTTGTTCAGTATAACTGTTATGGAACAAATACTGTGGTATGTAGATATTGTCAACTATAAAGCCACGGGTAGAATTCCTAATGGATGGTCTAAGCATGAGAAGGATCATTTCTTTAGCCAAATAAAATTTTATGTTTGAGATAATCCGCGACTGTACAAATATTGCCTGAATCAGATAATTCGTAAATGTGTTCTAGAAAGTGAAGTTCAAGGCATACTGACATTTTGTCATACGCTAGAGTGTGGAGGGCATTTTGGTGCTTAGAAAATAGCTCACAAAGTCCTTCAGAGCGATTTTTATTGGCCCACAATATTTAAGGATGCGTTCGAGTTTTGAAAATCTTGTCTAAGATGTCAAAAGTTGGGATTCATAACTCAACGAGACATGATGCCACTAAATCCTATTTTGGTGGTTAAGTTGTTTGACGTCTGGGGCATTGACTTCATGGGACCATACCAAAAGCTGGTGATAAATAGTACATATTAGTGGGAGTTGATTATGTTTCTAAATGGGTAGAGGTTGTTGTCACGTCGCATGCGAATCACATTGTGGTTGAGGAATTTGTTAAATCCAATATCTTTTCTAGATTTGATATGCCACGAGTGTTGATCAGTGATGGCAGCCGCCACTTCGACAACCAGTTTCTTTCAGCCTTGTGCAAGAAGTATGGTGTCACTCATAGAATTGGAACGCCCCACAGATGAGTGGCCAAGTGGAGGTTTCAAATAGGGAGATCAAGAACATCATTGAAAAGAAAATTGATCCTGATTTGAAGAATTGGCCGAGAAGGCTAAATGATGCATTGTAGGCATACAGGACCGATTATAAGACATCGATTGGTATGTCATCATACAGATTGGTCTATGGTAAGGCGTGTCATCTCCCTGTGGAACTCGAGCATAGAGCATATTGGGCGATCAGAATATTAAATTTTGATATCAAAATTTCGGGTGCTCAGAGGAAACTCCAACTTGCAGAGCTTGAGGAGTTGAGGAACAACACATATGAGAATTCTAGAATATATAAAGCCCAAACCAAAGCATTCCATGATAGACATATCAAAAAGAAAAGCTTTGAGGTCGACCAGAAAGTATGGTTGTTCAATTCAATACTCAAATTGTTTTCTGGTAAGCTTCAGTCAAGATGGGACAGGTCGTACAGAATTCCTAAGGTTTACCCCCATAAAGCGGTGGAACTTGACGACCCTGACAACAGAAAGCAATTTGTGGTGAATGGTCAATGTTAAAAGAATTATATAGAAGTTGTGCCGACAGAGAGTGTCATTGAAACAATTGATTTAACAGAATTGGCACCAGAGCCGAATGATTTTAATCCTGAATACTGAGAGGCGGCAACGTCAAGCCAACGACGTTAAACATTGGTACTAAGTGATAAATAATAGATTTTGATCTTAGTTTATAATTGTCCAATAGTAGTTTAATTCGCCTTTTGAAAATTTTTAAGATCGAGTCCAAAATAGTTGTCATCATTTAGAGTGGTATTTTCATCCACAAAGCGCCAAATTTCGATGAATTGAGGTCAATTATGTCAATAGGTGTGTATAGGGGAGGTTCGAGTGTTAGAGAATCACGAACGAGCAACAAAGTGGCCGAAGCCAAAAATCCAACATTGGCACCTAAGCCCAAACGTAGGGTGACCTACACCCAAACGTAGGGCACGGGGACTGTATAAAACAGTCCCGCGGCTTTTCATTTTCAAATTTTGCTTTTCTCCCTATCCTCTCCACCGAATCGACTCCCATTTGTTCCTAAAGCCAAATATCGATATTTCCTATCATTCCCAAGCGGCAGATCATCAGATTAGTGAGCGATGTGTACGGATTCACGTGAAGAACTCAAAGAGTCTCCGGAATCCAATTTTGGGGAATTTTCCATTTCTCGTGATTCAATAAGTTTTGATCCATTCTTTTAGTTTTGATTACTTAATATAACTATTCTAAACTAGTATTGACGAACGAGACCGATCAAAATCGTGTTTTAATCCATTTTCAAAAAAGTTGGGTTTTCGGCTTTAGATACGGGTTAAATATCGAATTTTTGAGATGAGGTCTTGTTTAATCATCATACTGTTGTTTGCTCATTTTTCGTAAAAATCCGAATTTTGTAGGAATGGCTCGTGTAAAAGGAGCGAGGAAGGCGGATGAGGGAGCATCTATATCAGGGACGGTAGTGCAGAGAGATAAATCATGGTCACCGCCCCTGGAGAGTACTCTACCTATACACCATAGTACCCTAGCACCGAGACCGGTGTATGTTATGCAGGATTCGTCAAATAAGAAGTTTGAGAGGCCGATTGCACCGACGGAGGGCATTGAGTTAGATTTGAGATTTGGCCAGATGATAATTCCACCTGTTGCACCGAGGGCACCGTCACGACCTCAGGCACAAGATTTAGTCCCTAAGCCATCACCACTACCACATGAGTCGGAGTCATCCGATGAGCAGACTTCTGAGAGTTGTGATAGTGAGGATGGGGAGGCAGAGTTAGAGGATGCTGAGCGCGACGAGGTACCATATCCCGAGCTGGCAGTGATGGTGACGAGGGTGATCTTGTTTCTTACAGATGGAAACATTCCATAGTCTCCAAGGAGACGTTGATGACTCAAGCGTTGAAGAAGGGGTTCCGACAGGAGCGCACTTTTGCTATTGCACCACTTGAGCGGATAGTGCCAGTTCCACATTGGACTATAGGGATACTAAGGGAGTGTAAATTATTGTCGATCCTAGCCCCAGCTACACCACATATTTACGCTGACATGATTAGCGAGTTCTGGTTTCATATGAGGCATTACACCAAAGGGACTCGGCTAGTGACAGTGGTGTAGGGGTGGGAGTTTGAGATTACTCCCGAGAGTATTGTTGCTGCATGGGGTATTCCACATGAGTGCCTTGCGAAGCTAGAGGAGCGGTTTTCATCTATGTCAGACCCACTTCCGCCACTTTATGATATGGTGAGACGGCAAACGAAAAGGCAGTGGGCCGACAATAGGCGTAATGGGACCAAGAAGTATAACTATCATCCGATGATGTGGCTTTGGGATGTGATAGTTTGGTCCAATGTATTACCACATAGCCATCAGACCATGTGCTACCCGCCATTTCTGGCATTTCACTATGTTTTTTAGTTTGGTCACTGGTACTCTATTCCACTCGCCCTTTGGCAGACTTTATTTCGGCATTATATTCACTTACGTTGGGAGAACAAGGTCGGGATTGCCAAGTTTCAGATGATTCTTCCCTTCCTTGTGATAAAGTTGATATTTGATCAGGGATTACATATGGATGCCGAGGATATGTTTGCACCGTTAGTTGCGTATGGAAAGGGGTGTGAAATAAGGGGTGGCTCAAAAGGGTCCAGAGACATTTGCTCATTGGCGCAGGTTCGGAGGAGTTTTACTGTCGGGTGCATAGGAGGATGATGTGGAGATGTCGCAGGCTGAGGATGAGATGCCTGAGGTGGAGATGCCACAGGCTGAGGAGGATGTTATAGGCAATGATGTGCCACAGTCCCCGACTAGGGGTTCTGTTATGATGACTCAGACTCGGTACAACTAGTTGATTGCTGTATTGAGTGATTAGAGCGATCATTCGCAGAGGAAAGACAGGTCCGACAGCGTGAGCACCGTGAGTTGATGGATATTATGATGAGACATTTGGGAGTGACCGTTCCATCACCACAGCCACCTCCGAATGATGTTTTGTAGTTGTAGTTTAGTTTTGATTATTTTATTTTGTTTTTAGGATGTTCTTGTTTTAGCTGTTAACAGTAGAGATTAATCGTAAAGAAGAGAGTCATGTTCAATCTTTTGTGACCGCTTTAACGATCATCTCTAACTATTTTTTATATTTTTGTTTTTATATAAAATGACAGTTTTGACCGTTTTTACTGATATGCATGCCTTACTATGTTTATTACGTTAAGTATGTGTGATTTTATTTTCGCACTATGAGGACATGTGTGAGTTTAGTTTGGGGGTATGTTGGTTATTAGGAAGCGTGTCATGACTTGAATAAAAAAAAAATTGCCTTACCTTATGCCCAAACGTAGGGTAGTTCATGGCTAGGCCAGAAATTTTGAAAATTTAAACCCTTTTTGGGATGTTTTGGCCTGATTTGTACTTACACTTGTATTTAGATTTGTGTAAGTTATTTTTAGTAATTTGTGTAGAAATTTTTAGAGCAATCCTAATCTGACAAGAAAACTGCAAATAGAAGTTATATTAGTGATTGTTTCTCCTTTCCTAGTTAATTAAGGGTTTTGAATCCTTTTTCTCTTCTAATTCTACTCCATTCATCTATAAATATATCCATAGGGTAGACACAATTCTCAAGGAATGAGCATTAGATTGAGAATACTTCTTTTATTCTTTTCTATTTCGAGGAGGGTTAGTATGGATAATGCTAATGAATATTATTCTAACCCGGAAGAGTTCATAGAGGTGACAGAATCATATGTGGTTATGAAGAGCACGAATAACGAAGCTACGAGTCGGAAGGGAAGCCGAACCACACCAAAATCATTTTTGCAGTGTTGTGATAGGTGCTCAATATTGGTCATTTTTCGCCCCTATTTTGCATTTGTTATGTCTTTACATTCCGTTACTTGGTATTTTTATCATGTTTGTGTGTGTAAGCATGTTTCAGGAGCTTAATCAAGAAACATAGCTAATATTGGTGAATTAACCGAGTTTATGTTCGTTTCTATCTCGAGAAAGGAATTAAGAGGTGTGTTAGAGCAAAAAAGAGCTACTAAAGGGCAAAATGGTCATTTCCCGACATCGTTATCTAATTGAATGGCAAAAATGTCATTTCCAAACATTATTACTTCAACCAAAAACATTGGGAGTCAAAGGCGACCAATTTAGCTCAAATGTGAAAAAAAATGGATTTTACAGCAAAAATGCATCATACCCTACGTCACCAGAGGTAAAACCAGGAAACATTGGACCATACCTACGCTTTGGTTTGTGATCTAGAATTGGACCCTACGATCCTAACCTACGCTTGGGTGTAAGTCCAGTATTTCCAGCACCAAACTTTCAGCCAACTTCGGCCACTCCCATCTTGGTCAAAAAGGTCCAAATGAGGTGATTGTTGAGCTTAACATCAAGATCTTGAAGTGCTCTTTCCAACGATATATCACAAGCCTTCATCCAATGTGTATAACTCAAGTTATGATCAAAAGAGTGAGAGGTGTTCTGCAGAAAAAGCTGGAAATTTCAGTTTCGGGCCAAAATCCTATTTTGACCCAGATTAATTTGTTTTCACCCGAATGACTTTATTTCGACCCCAACACCTCTATACATGATATATACACATATTATACATCATATATTAGGGTTTTTCTTGGTTGGGTGTGAAATTACTAAAAAAGGTAATCATATTCTCCAAGTTAGGGTTTCCTTCAACTTTGCCTATAAATACCAAGTTTTGCTACAGATTTTAGAGAGCTTCTTGGCACGTATAATTTTCAGAGCCACATCTGGAGATTCATCTTATTCAAAAGGGAGGAGTCATTCAAGTCCTGGAGATTCGGAGAAAAAGGCCATGGAAAGTTTTTGAAAATTTTGAAAAAATTAAAAGTTTTGAGGAGTTCTTTGTTTTCATGCATAAGTGTTTCGCATTATGAGTTGATTGATTTTATGTTTATAATGTATAAGTAGTATATTATGTGATGTTCTCACTCATGAGAGTAATGATTGGATCGAGTTAGTGAGTGATGTGGTCTACATGGGTGAATAATTAGTGAAATTGAAACTAAGAAAGGCGATCCTGACCTATAAGCACATGCACACATTCAATATGGAAAAATAGTTGATCTTTAACTATGTAGTTGAAAAATAATTTATGCCACAATACAAGGGGAGATGGGGAGTAGTTATGGTTGGATGGATGAGTTGAAAATCTATTTCTGAGGAAACAAAATTAAATGCAAAAAGTAGTTTTTTGAACTGATTAACCGGGCTTTGGTATGACCAATATCACTGTTCGCGTTTAAAGGGGAGAGAACTAATTAGCATAAATCCCAAGGAAGAAGCTCGGGCCTAGTTGGTTGGGACTGAAAATCCTAGCTGGAAAGTCTGGAGCTTAAAAAAATACAAAAGCGATGAAAGCGGTATGAAGGATTTTTATTTTTAGTTCTTAAAAAGGCAAAGTTTGATCAATCAAGTAGGTAGAGAGAGATTGAAATACTATAGTTGAATGTTCACAAAAACACTGAAGGTTGTCCGGATTAAGAGTAGTGAGTAACGAAGTATTTGCTTTAGTGGGGACCATTCATGACACGAAGCTCGAGATAGTTATTGTTCGATAATGAGTGGGAGTATTTGTATTCATATTATCTTGTGTGTTATATCATAGCTTATTTGACTTGTGTATGTGAACTCATGAATGCGTAATTACAAAAGAATTGAGATGTTTGTAGGTACCATCACTAGAAACCTTCACGAGACTTCACTCGTCCACTAGGGGTTTAAAAGGCTTGTTACACGTACTAAGTGTAATCGTTGACCCTCACGAAAGCAAGGGATTAGGTTAGAGAAGATAGGTTAGATAGAATAAGAATCATCACAGTCAGTTCTCTCTGAGTTTTTTGCTAAGGGACTAGCAATATGTAAGTTTGGGGGTGTGATAGGTGCTCATATTGGTCATTTTCTGCCTCTATCTTGCGTTTGTTATGTCTTTACATTCCGTTACTTGGTATTTTTATCTCGTTTATGTGTGTAAGCTTGTTTCAGGAGCTTAATCAAAAAACATAGCTAATATTGGTGAATTAACCGAGTTCATGTTCGTTTCTATCTCGAGAAAGGAATTAAGAGGTGTGTCAGAGCAAAGAAGAGCTACTAAAGGGCAAAATGGTCATTTCCCGACATCGTTATCTCAACGAAGGGCAAAAATATTATTTCCAAACATTATTACTTCAATTAAAACCATCGAGAGTCAAAAGCGACCAGTCTAACTCAAATATGAAAAAAAAACGGATTTTACAATAAAAATGCATCATACCCTACGTCACCAGAAGCAAAAACAGGCAAAATTGGACCATACATATGCTTTGGTTTGGTACTTACGCTCCTAGCCTACGCTTGAGCGTAGGTCTAGTATTTCCAGCACCAAAATTTCAATCAATTTCAGACACTCATATCTCGGTCAAAAAAGATCTAACTGAAGTGATTCTTGAGACTATAATCAAGATCTTGAAGTGTTCTTTCCAACAATATATCATAAGCCTTCATCCAATGTGTAGAACTCAAGTTATGATAAAAAAACATATATAAAAAAAAAGTGAAAGGTCTTCTGCAGAAAAAATTGGAAATTTCAGTTTCAGGCCAAAATCCTATTTTGACCCGGATTGATTTGTTTTCACCCGAATGACTTTATTTCGACCCCAACACCTCTATACATGATATATACACATATTATAGTCATATATTAGGGTTTTTCTTTGTTGGGTGTGAAATTACCAAAAAGGGTAATCATATTCTCCAAGTTAGGGTTTCCCTCAACTTTACCTATAAATATCAAGTTTTGCTACAGATTTTAGAGAACTTCTTGGCACGTATAATTTTCAGAGCCACATCTGGAGATTCATCTTATTCAAAAGGGAGGAACCATTCAAGACCTAGAGATCCATAGAAGAAGGTCATGGAGGGTGATTCTACATCAACGATACAGTCTCCTTCTACCATGATCGACTAATTCAGTATCTAGGGTTTTCTCGCAAAACCCTAGTCAAGTAATATATTTCTAATTTTAAATTCAATTGTAGAGAGGGAAACTGTGACTATACTGTGATTATTGTGTTAGATGAAAGACCATTTTTATTTGTGATGCAAGTTTATATATTTGAATTGATTCTTATCTTAGACTTTTCGAATATATTTATCTTACACAATCACAATTATTCACTATGGGCTAAAACTCGGATGCTTAATCTCGAAACCCTAAGTTGACACCGCTCATGCCCTGACAAACTGATATACAAATGCTTTAGGTTATTTTCATGCTTTAATTTACTTTTCCGCATTTACATTCTGTTAGAAGTTGGCATGCACTAATCAGTTTAGTCTTGAGATGGGTTGCCGCGATCCGGTTAAGAGTAATTGTTTTTGGGGTCAAACTGCAGGCGTGGTGCGACCTGATTCACAGTCAACGGATCACCCTCATGCAATTCAAATAGAATTTGAACTATATTAAGCGGTTAGTGGTGGAGTGAGGAAACCCTAGTGTTGGCCTTGAAATTTATTCTCGGACAATAAATTATATTTTGATATTAACAAAACATTTAAAGCGTTTTTAATACTAATGAATTATCGAGTTTATATTTTCAGCAAAATACAGGTGAACGACTCGGAAAACAAACTCGGAAAGAAAATAACTCGGAAAGCAAGCTCAGAAAGAAAGATTGAATAAAAGCGAAAAGCCGAGAAAGAAATTGAAGCGCGAAAATGGAAAATCAAATAATTCAACGGCAAAGGCGAAAGTCGAAGACTCGAGACTCGGGGTAGATAGGTCGGGGAGCGATCATTGTAACAAGGTAATTTTATGTGTCGATATTATCGTATAAGCTCAACTATAAAATGAACCGAACTCAAATGAAATGAAAAACGATTTACCGAACTTAAACGGAGAGAAAAATATTTTTATTAAATGTTTTTCAAGTTATAGTCGACTAGAAAAATCCTTTGTATTTTCTAGTAGTCGACTAAAACAATCAGAAGCTACATGTTTTTCATCCACATCAAAGTAGTCGACTAAAAGAACTTTGAGTCGACTAGACTACAAGAAGTAGTCGACAAGAACTCATTCTAGTCGACTAGATGAATCAATGTAGTCGACTAGAACTCAATCTAGTCGACTAGATGAAGCATTGTAGTCGACTAAAAGAAAAGAGTAGTCGACTAGTTGCACCTTAAAACCTGCAGTTTTATCAGAAAACATTTTCCATGTTTTGAGGATCGTGCTTAATGGTTTTCAAACGGCTTTTGACTCTAATAATTCAATACTCATTCTCTTAACCCTAATGCAATGATATATATAGAATGATATGTGTTTTATTGAAGCTAAGAGATTGAAAAAAAAAAAAAAAAAAGAAGTGAAAGAAAAGCTCTCAAAATTCTGCATAAATTTTCTCTACAAAAGCCATTGAAACCAAGCTTTGAAAAGTTGATTTTCTCCAAGTTTCTTTAAAAATCAAAACCTCTAGTATCTCTTCTTATTCTCCAAATATCATTCATTGATCATATCCTTTTGAGAATACATTTCTAGAGCTATTATAAAATCACCAAAAACACTTGAGCTTATATTGATTTATCTTCCATAAAAACCTTTGGGTTTTGAGTGTTTTTGTTCTTGAGTGATTTTATTGATTACATACGAATTTGTAATCTCGGACAAGTGAAGTCCACCGATTGTTCAAGAGAGGGTTGTTCTCTTGATTGAGAGACAAGCTCGAGAGGCTTGTGCTGTAAAGGTTTGTCATTCCACCTGTGAAGGAAGGGCCATAGTGAAAGAATCGGGAAAAGTCTCAAGAAGGGATTTTTGAGCCGAGGAGTAGGAGTTACCGAACCTCGAAAAATCACGGTGTCAATCTCTCTATCTCTCTCCTTATTTCATTAATTTGCATGCTATATTTACTTGAATATCTTGTATGCTAATTAGTCTTGTGATTAGTTGTTAGATAAATTGAATTGAATTTATTCACTTGACTATTGAAGAAATTGAGTATTGATTATATATTGTTCCAATTTCGAAAAGGAGTAGAAATATTTTGATCACCCTATTCACTCCTCCCCCCCCCCCCCCCCCCCCCCTCTCTAGGGTTAATTAGTGACTAACAATTGGTATCAGAGCCTAATCTCTATTGTTTTTGGACTTAACCGTCTTAGAGAACGATCATGGCCTCATATTTAGTCGCTCACGTTGAAGGACAATCTATTATTAGATCCCCATGGTTTGATGGTTCAAACTATAGCTATTGGAAGACTATAATGATAGACTTTCTTCAAGCTATTTATTTTCATATTTGGCAAGTTATTATTGATGGACCTTTCACTATAACAAAAATAGTAAATGGAAAAACTATCCCCAAATTGCCTAACGAATGGGATTATGATGAGCGTAGGCTTATGTATTTTAATGCTAAAGCTAAGATGAATATAAATTATGTCTTAAGTCCAAACGAATTTAATCGTGTCTCTACTTGCTCCACGGCAAAAGAAATATGGGATAAACTTGAAGTAACTTATGAAGGTACTACTCAAGTTAAAGAATCTAAAATTGATATACTTATGCATGAATATGAATTATTTGCCATGAAGGAAGATTAAAATATCAATTCTATGATGTCTCGTTTCACTAACATTTTGAATATACTAAAGCATCTTGGTAGAATTGTTCCTAGATCCGATGCATCACGCAAAGTGCTTAAAAGTCTTCCGGCTAAATGGGACGCAAAGGTAACGGCAATCAAAAAAGCTCATGATCTCAACAACATGAGTCTTGATGAGATTTTCGGTTCTCTACTCACTTGGGAAATCACATTGAAATATCGTGAAGACGACATCAAGCCAAGAAAAGGTATAGCTTTGCAAGCCTCTACCAAAAATGAAGCCATTGAGCCGAATGAAGAAGAAGTGGATGAGGACATTGCTTTGCTCACTCAAGAATTCAATAAATACCTTCAAAGAAAGAAAGTCAATGGTGGAAAATTCATGAGGAGAATCGAATCAAAAGGCTAGCCTAAGAAAAGGGAACCTCCAATGTGCTTTAATTGTGGAAAGTCGGGACACTACAAAAGTGATTGCTTCAAGCTCGAAAAGGAGAACGAGAAAAGACCAAGCAAGATGGCTATGAATGCCACATGGGATGACTACGACTCATGTGACTCGGATGAGGAGGACAATGATGAAGAAATGGAAAACCCTTGTTTCACGGCAAATGAAGAAGAGGTACATTTAAATTCACATTCATTAGATAAAGATAAATTATCATATGATGAACTTCTCTCTTCTTATGATGAATTACAAGATGCATTTGAAGAATTGCATGATGGATTTGAAAAGTTAGCTAGAAAATATACTCTTCTTAAGAAAGCTAAATCTTCATATAGCTCTAATACTTCCAACTTAGAAGTTTCATGCAATGACAAAAGAATTGAGCTAGAAAAGGAAAATAATCGGTTGAAAAATACTATAGATGATCAAATAAATGTCTTAACTAAATTTACAAAAGGAAAGGAGAACCTTAGTATTATGTTGGGATGACATAGAGGATCATTTGATAAATGTGGTCTAGGGTATGATGTTTTTGACAAAGATGTTATTATCTTGAAAAAGAGAAAATCTTTAAGGCATACATTTACAAGACAATCATTTCATGCATCCTCAAATGATCATAAGCATGTTACATGTTATTATTGCAAGAAAAAGGGACATAAGACAAATGCATGTTTACTTAGGAAGAAGAAAGTGATAAGAAAAATGATTTGGGTTCCAAAAGGAACCATTGCATGCTTGCATAGAAAGGAGAATGTTATACCAAAAATGATTTGGGTTCCAAAAGGAACCATTGCATCTCTCTCTAACCCTAGTGGACCCAAGATAAATTGGGTACCAACAAATGTTACTTAAATTTGTTTTGTAGGTATGCTTGAAGTCCGCCTTAAAGGAAATGGCTTATTGGTAGCGGATGCTCAAGGCATATGACGGGAGACTAATCAAAATACATTTCTCTAAAAACTTATGAAGTAGGAAAAGTAACTTTTGGAGACAACTCTAAAGGCAAAATTATAAGGATTGGCTCAATTGGTATATCTTCCACTATTTCTATAGATAGTATGTTTTTGGTTGATGGTTTGAAGCATAACTTATTTAGCATTAGTCAAATTATGTGACAATGGCTATGATGTTATTTTTAGGACCAATGTATGCTTAGTTAAGAAAGATGGGAATCAATTGTCAAATGCTAAAAGAAACGGAAATTTGTACTATGTTGCTTTATGAATGTTTTCATTGATTGATAAATGATCATTATTCATGCATCACATTATTTTGTTTCTTGAAATTGCATGATAAAAGTGTCACATTGATTTAGAGTGAAATTATTTCAAAAGGGTGATTCTTATGAAAATATCTTTTCATTATGCTTTCAAATGTTCAAAGAATTTTGAAATGAAATGAATCTTCCTATGTGCTATAGCTTTACAAATCTTGAAAAAGTGCATATAATTTATTTTTGCTAATCAAGGGAAGTTATATTGGTTTTCTTGTCAATTCTTGATGATTGAACATGAATGATGCATATGGTTGTTTACTATGATTCATATATGAAATGGAGTTTCATTCCTATCACTAATTTCATATTGGTTCATTGACTTGATAAATAACCATGAGCATATCTTACTACTTGAATTGACAAATGCACTTCATGATAAGGTTGTTGAATGATAAATTCAATTGAAGCATAATCGTTGTAGAAGATCATTCATTTTTGTGCTAATGTGCTTATAATAAATCTTGCCCATAATTGTGCTAACATAAATGGACCCTAGAGCAAAAAGGGTACCAAAGAAAGCTACTTGAGTGTGTTTTGTAGGTGTGGATTGTTTCCTTACTCAAGAACTATTGATTCTTTAATTGTGATGTCATAACTAAAAAGGGGAGATGAAATCAAGGTTGTTGGCTTTGAAATTTACTTTCGGCAAACAATTCCAAAATTGATGATAACAAATCATTGAAGAGTGTTTGATACTAATGAATTATCAAGTTTATATTTTTCAGCAAAAGACAGGTGAACGACTCAGAAATCAAACTCGGAAAGGAAATGACTCGAAAAGCAAGCTCAGAAAGAAAGCTTGATTTAAAGCGAAAAGCTGTGAAAGAAATTGAAGCGCAAATGGAAAATCAATTAATTCAATGGCAAAGGCGAAAGTCGAAGACTTAAGACTCGGGGTAGATAGGTCGGGGAGCGATCATTGTAACAAGGTAATTTTATGCGTCGATATTATTGTATAAGCTCAAGTATAAAATGAACCGAACTCAAATGAAATGAAAAACACTTTACCGAACTTAAACGGAAAGAAAAATATTTTTATTAAATGTTTTTCAAGTTATAGTCGACTGGAATCACCCTGTGTATTTTCAAATAGTCGACTAAAACAATCAGTAGCTTCAGGCTTTTCATCCACATCAAAGTAGTCGACTAAAAGAACTTTGAGTCGACTAGAGTACAAGAAGTAGTCGACTAGAACTCATTCTAGTCGACTAGATGAATCAATGTAGTCGACTAGAACTCAATCTAGTTGACTAGATGAAGCATTGTAGTCGACTAAAAGAAAAGAGTAGTCGACTAGTTGCACCTTAAAACCTGCAGTTTTATCAGAAAACATTTTCCATGTTTTGAGGATCATGCTTAATGGTTTTCAAATGGCTCTTGACTCTAATAATTCAATACTCAATGTCTTAACCCTAATGTAATGCTATATATAGAATAAGATGAGTATATTGAAGATCAAGAGAGTTGAATCAAATTGAGAAAGAAATCTTCATCTTCTACATAAAATTTCTCTGCAAAATCCATTGAAGGCTAGAAGCAAAAATCTGATTTTCTGTAAAATCTTTAAAAATCAAAAACTCTAGTTTCTCTTCTTATTCTCCAAATATTATTCATTGATATATCCTTTGAGAATATATTTCTAGAGCTATTCAAAAATCACCAAAAACACTTGAGCTTATATTGATTCATCTTCCATAAAAACCTTTGGGTTTTGAGTGTTTTTGTTCTTGAGTGATTTTATTGATTACATACGAATTTGTAATCTCGGACAAGTGAAGTCCACCGTTTGTTCAAGAGAGGATTGTTCTCTTGATTGAGAGACAAGCTCGAGAGGCTTGTAATTGTAAAGGTTTGCCATTCCACCTGTGAAGAAAGGGCCATAGTGAAAGGATCGGGAAAAGTCTCAAGAAGGGATTCTTGAGCCGAGGAGTAGGAGTTACCAAACCTCGAAAAATCACGATGTCAATCTCTCTATATCTCTCTCTTTATTTCATTAATTTGCATGCTATATTTAATTGAATATCTCGTATGATAATTAGTCTTGTGATTAGTTGTTAGATAAATTGAATTGAATTTATTCACTCGACTATTGAAGAAATTGAGTATTGAATATATATATGTATTGTTCCAATTTCGAAAAGGAGTAGAACTATTTTTGAACACCCTATTCACCCCCCCCCCCCCCTCTAGGGTTATTTAGTGACTAACAAAGGTCTCTCACAAAACGAGTGAACAATACAAATCATCAACAAGCAACTCTAAGTAAAATGGGTGAAGCTAGCTCCATGGTACACATTTTCTATTATCCATTACTAATGTGCTTTCATTGTTGAGATTAAATATGACATACATATTAAGAGTGTTTGGCTACTTGATAAATGCAATTGATTATGCCTTTGATGAATTCTTGATAGTGGCTTGCTTTGAAATGACTTGGATATATGAAAGAAAGTCTTGATCATGCATGAAATTTAAAGAATATTATCGTGACCAACCCTTGACCATCAAAGCTATTTCACTTAAATTTGATAGATTATTTAAGTAGCTATGTCTTGATATTTGTTCATGGGTCTTCATGTTTTTAGTGCCTTATCTAAATTCCCTTGACATGACATATTGCACATTTATTTGAGGTGTTTAATTTTGAAGTGAATTTTGGACGGTCTTGGAATATATGTTTAATCAAATATGTCCACACTAGTAAACCTCAAGAGAGCATAATTTGTTTGAATGATCTATCTAATGCAAATGAGGATAAGGAATATGTGATGAAAATCTATGCGATTACATAATTCATCATCCTCTATTATTATATATCTTCTCGGTAATCATTCTAGAGGTATTTGCATAAAGATTTTCATAAAAATGATATTCATGTGCTTAGCCTTTGTTGTTTGAAATTGTAACCTTGGTTGAAGATATTTAATATATGCTTGGATCTTTATTATGAAAAGGTACTATAGGTTCATCTTTGAAGGAAGCATGTTGAAAAGATGGAGATTTTGTGCTCAAATGTTGTTATCTTGAATGTTTATTGAAAAACATGATTCATGAGTTTTATGTGCACATATCATGACAGACATACATTTTTATTGTTCTTGCATTATTATGATTTTCTCAATGATATATAATATTTTCTATATCTTAAAATTTTATATCATTATCATACATGCATACTCCTGTATATCTTATAATGCATATTAATGTTGCAATTTATGTCTAATAATGGTGACCCAAGGTTTTGACCATCACTATTCCAAGATTTTAACCAAGAAGGATATAGATTTTTCTTTGCACATATGAATGGAATTAAAATTCTAAAAATGTCACATGCCTCTTTGCATGAAATGTTTTTATCTAATGCATTCATATATGAAAACAATTTCATGAAGTGATTCACAATGCTTTAAAATGTATAAGTTTTAGAAAATGGGTTTAAAACTATCATAAGCCGTACTTAATTTGACTTATTCTTAAGTGCTCATATGTGATTTTAAGTGAATTTTCATACATGACTATGTGAGTTTAAATGATCTAGTGTTTGAGTGTTCTTTGTTTACATATAGTATGTTGAATACTTATGGTTTGAGCTTTAATTCAAACAGACTCACTTGAACATTAAGTCACTTTTCATTTGATTCATTCACTTGATATATGTACATGATATATGAAAATCTATGTTATTCATATATCCTATTTGTCTATGAAAATCAAGCAAATGTTTTAGTCATCATTGATGACTTGTGCTAGCATGTCCTTGTTGTCATCATGAATGCAAAGTTATGTGTTGATAATCATCTTAAACATATTCATGAAATGTGTGGACAATATGAGATTGTGTTACTTCAAATGATATATTCTATAATCACAATTCATTTATGAAACTTGTTTCTCTTCTTGTAATTAATTGTATCTATTCTTTTTGATGATGTCAAAGGGGGAGAAAATTAGTTGATGAGTATATATTGTATGCACATTCTTAGGGGGAGCTTAGCTCATTGGTGATAGGGGAAGAAATCTCAAACTTTATATATATGACTATGTGCTTATTTTCAATCATGTGCCCATTGAATGCGATATTAGAAGTGCTTTTTGTATGTCAAAGAATCATATTCATCATTTACGAACCAAGCATATCGATATTAGGCATCATTTCTTACGTGATCATGTT
This sequence comes from Cornus suecica, assembly GCA_963922005.1. Lineage (NCBI taxonomy): Eukaryota > Viridiplantae > Streptophyta > Magnoliopsida > Cornales > Cornaceae > Cornus > Cornus suecica. Next base: position 41,384,984 of record OY998242.1, read on the forward strand.
GCTAAATGAGACGTTGTATTGGTTTTTATTGACACTAAAAATCAATTAGCGGATATTTTCACAAAGCCTTTTCCGGAGGATTCTCTTTCAAAAATTCGTAGAGAAATTGGGTTGTCTTTGGACGTTGATGTATTAGCATGATAAATTCTTCATTCAACCGTCACTTCCCACCTTTTTATGTTGCCAAAGGGGGAGAAGTTAGTTGTTTTCGTATATCATGTTTTCATGTATGTAAGTCATGTTTATGTGTGCCTCCATGCTAGTGTATGAAATTGTAAAAATATATTTACTAAGGGGGAGCATGTAATGCACACATTGAGGGGGAGTATCACTTGATACTTCACCATTTACATGTAAACACGAAATGTTTTGTCAACATAAAAAGGGGGAGATTGTTGGCCTTGAAATTTATTCTCGGACAATAAATCATATTTTGATATTAACAAAACATTTAAAGCGTGTTTAATACTAATGAATTATCGAGTTTATATTTTCAGCAAAAGACAGGTGAATGACTCGGAAAACAAACTCGGAAAGAAAACAACTCGAAAAGCAAGCTCAGAAAGAAAGATTGAATAAAAGCGAAAAGCCGAGAAATAAATTGAAGCGCGAAAATGGAAAATCAAATAATTCAACGGCAAAGGCGAAAGTCGAAGACTCAAGACTCGGGGTAGATAGGTCGGGGAGCGATCATTGTAACAAGGTAATTTTATGCGTCGATATTATCGTATAAGCTCAACTATAAAATGAACCGAACTTAAATGAAATGAAAAATGATTTACCGAACTTAAACGGAGAGAAAAATATTTTTATTAAATGTTTTTCAAGTTGTAGTCGACTAGAAAAATCCTTTGTATTTTCTAGTAGTCGACTAAAACAATCAGAAGCTACATTTTTTTCATCCACATCAAAGTAGTCGACTAAAAGAACTTTGAGTCGACTAGACTACAAGAAGTAGTCGACTAGAACTCATTCTAGTCGACTAGATGAATCAATGTAGTCGACTAGATGAAGCATTGTAGTCGACTAAAAGAAAAGAGTAGTCGACTAGTTGCACCTTAAAACCTGCAGTTTTATCAGAAAACATTTTCCATGTTTTGAGGATCGTGCTTAATGGTTTTCAAACGGCTTTTGACTCTAATAATTCAATACTCATTCTTTTAACCCTAATGCAATGATATATATAGAATGATATGTGTTTTATTGAAGCTAAGAGATTGAAAAACAAAAGAGAAATAAGTGAAAGAAAAACTCTCAAAATTCTGCATAAATTTTCTCTACAAAATCCATTGAAACCAAGCTTTGAAAAGTTGATTTTCTCCAAGTTTCTTTAAAAATCAAAAACTCTAGTATCTCTTCTTATTCTCCAAATATCATTCATTGATCATATCATTTTGAGAATACATTTGTAGAGCTATTATAAAATCACCAAAAACACTTGAGCTTATATTGATTTATCTTCCATAAAAACCTTTGGGTTTTGAGTGTTTTTGTTATTGAGTGATTTTATTGATTACATACGAATTTGTAATCACGGACAAGTGAAGTCCACCGATTGTTCAAGAGAGGGTTGTTCTCTTGATTGAGAGACAAGCTCGAGAGGCTTGTGTTGTAAAGGTTTGTCATTTCACCTGTGACGGAAGGGCCATAGTGAAAGGATCGGAAAAAGTCTCAAGAAGGGGTTCTTGAGCCGAGGAGTAGGAGTTACCGAACCTCGAAATATCACGGTGTCAATCTCTCTTTCTCTCTCTCCTTATTTCATTAATTTGCATGCTATATTTACTTGAATATCTTGTATGCTAATTAGTCTTGTGATTAGTTGTTAGATAAATTGAATTGAATTTATTCACTTGACTATTGAAGAAATTGAGTATTGATTATATATTGTTCCAATTTCGAAAAGGGGTAGAAATATTTTGATCACCCTATTCACCTCCCCCCCCCCCCCCTCTAGGGTTAATTAGTGACTAACACCTAATTTTATCTCTCTCTGAATCACAACCATTATTCATTATTGCTTTATGTTTTATTTTCATTAGTATTAAATAATTCAAAAAACCAAAGTCTTTTCGGAAAATATAATTCAGTGTTTTTAAACTATTGAAGTGAACAATCTCCGTCTCTATGGGATCGATATTCCCCTACTCAAGCAAAATTATCTACAATTGATATGTGCGCTTGCAGAAGGGTAAAATTTAAAGTGTTGTTAATATGTCGTTTTTAACCATATATTTTGCACACACCTGACGTCCACCAAGAAATAAAATTGGGGATGAGAGATGTTAGATGAGAATAAGAGGCCAATATTTAAATAACTTTAGTTTTTAAGATGATGATATATATTTACAGAATACTTTATAAATGGGTAAAGTGCAATAAACTCCCTTGAACTATCTCAATTTTGCAATTAACCCTCCTGAACTAAAACTCACCCTCTGAACTATCATTTTGTTGCAATAAGCCTTCATTCTCTTACAAAAGACCATCCTCCTCTTCTAATAAATAATTTCATTCTTCTAATTATACTATTATATTTTTTATCTTTTGAGATTTTAATTTTACCATTCACCTTAATTGTATTCGCATTAAGTATATTCTGAATAATAAAAATATATATATATATAGGTTATAATTATTAATTTTTAAAGTAATAAACTTGATACTAGAATTTTTTTTTATTTAATGTATAAAACTTCTCACCCTAATTTTAATTTTTTTAAGTACTAAAATAAAACTATTTTTTATAAGATATGCAAATTACTTAAATAACAATATATATATATATATATGTGTGTGTGTGTGTGTGTGTGATACTTTTAATAAATAAAAAAATCCATTCTTCTAATTATACCACAGTACTTTTTATTTTTTTAGATTTTAATTTTACCATTCAACTTAATTGTTTTTGCATTAAGTATATCCTCAAAAATAATAAAAAATAATGTATAGGTTGTAATTATTAAATATTAAAGTAATAAACTTGATATTAAAATTTTGTCTAATTTAATGTAGAAAACTTCACACCCTGAATTTAAACTTTTTAAATGCTAAAATAAAAACTTTTTTTCTTAAGTTTATGAGTAAATTTATGCAATTTTTCATGGAGGATATATTATATATCAAATTTGTATAAATTATTCCATAATGTATGTTAATAAGAAAAATGCATAAGTATAATTCAATAAGAAAGGGTATTATGGTCATTCATGAAAAATTTAGGGCAATTTGCAACTACATGTCATAGTTAGGGATTTTTCTGCACAAATTTAAGTTGAGGGGGTTCTTTGCAAAACGGATCATAGTTCAGGGGGTTATATGCACTTTACCTTATATAAATAGATTGGATTGATTCAAACTGTTTTATGAAAGGGTAAATTACATATACACCCCCTATTGTTTGGATTTATTATAGTTTGAGCCCCTCCAGTTCGGATAATTACAATTTCACCCCCTCTAGGTCATTTCCGGCCACCGAGAATAGTAAATGACATATCTACCCATGTCCTTTTATTTATATTTTAGGATTAAAATAATTAATTTTTAAACTTAAAAACATGAAATACGAAATGACCAGTATAGCCTTGTATACATAACCCTAAATTGAATCTGTTTGCTCATTCTCAACCCTTACACCACTTTTGAAGGGAGAGAGGTGCCGCAAAGAGAGAGGTCATCAACCTTCTCTCTTCGTTTCTTCTCTTTCATTCATTATCTCTTGAATACTTCGATCAACTTGCAAACTGAAACAACATTAAACAAGTGTTTGGGTCGGTGGGTTTCGTCATCAAAGTTAGGCGAGTTGCTTTGGTCATCTTCTCCAAAGACGGTTTATTTCAGTCCTCTTCTTCTCCACTTCTTCATTTGGTGTACAAATCAGGTTCGAATACAACCCTTTTTGGTTCTTCTTATTCAAATGCATGTTAGATAGATTAGGGTTTATACGTGTGACATGAAATTATATGATCTGACATGAAATTGTTGTTTGTCTGAGTATGAATTTACCCTTTTTAGTTGCATTAACTATATTATGCTTGGTTAGATTTAAATTTCAAAATTACCATTTAAGGTTTGTCGTAGTATGAAATTAATTTGGGGGTTTTAATTTTCAATAGATTGCATGTTAAATTAGTGTCAAATTGTTGCTTAAAACTTGATAAATGAGTGATATTTACTGGTTTCCCTGTTAATTTGGGGGTTTCAATTTTTACTTGATTGCATGTTAAATTAGGGGAAAGTTGTTGTTTAACAGTTGAGAAATGAGTGATTTTTACAACCATGTTTTGTAAATGAATTTACTGGATTGCAATCAAATTTAGTGTTGTTGTTTACTGGATTGTTTAACTTATTATCTTTCTTAAAGTAGTATTGTTTTAATTACTTATACTTGTTTATATATTTTTTTACAATCAATATGGACATATACCATGATTTTATAATTCATTATGGAAGTGTCCAGAGTATATTGAAATCAATTGACCCATATAGATACTCATATATAGATCTGACTCAGGATGTGAATGAACATGTGTTATCTCACATACCATCAAATGTAGGTCTAGCATTGCATATCTCTCATGGGATACCTGATAGCACTTTAAAGATAGATGTAAAAAATGACAAAGATGTGTTAGATATGTTTGAATTCAATCTGGGTTGTAAGGATATACACATTTATGTGGACACTGAGTTTCTAGATGGACCTATATGTAGTATTGGAGGTGAGTCCAATATATTTCAGGAAGATATTTTATCTAGTAGGGAAGTTATGGGAGAAATGTTGGAAGAAGTGAGAACTAATAACATGGGGTTTGGTGAACAAGTAAGGTCTGAAAATGTAGGGTCTAGGGGGCAAGAAGGGACTGAAAATTTTAATGAGGAGAATAATGAGGATGAGTCAGCAGATAAGGTGGATTCACAACAAGAGAGTGAGGATTATAGGGCAGAGGACAATGAGGATTCAGAAAAATATGATGGTATATATGGATTTAGGTCAGAAGATGAGGACTGGAAAGCTGAAAAAGGAGACAAAGAGTCATCAGATTCTGATTATGATTCTAGTGATCTGGTGAGGGAGGAAGTGTTAGGGGAATATGACACAAATGATGGGTTTAGTGATTATGAGTCAAATGATGAATCTAGCAGTGATGACAGTGAGTTTCAGGGACACCCAAAGTATATGTCTAATGAACAAAAAGCTAAGTTGGCCCAACTAAAAATTCACAAACACTGCAAATTTGGATTTTTGTACAAACCAGACCCTATGGGAAAGGTAAAACTAGAAGTGGGCCAATTGTTTCAAAATGTTGATCACTACAGAGAGGTTTTAAAAGACTATGTTGTCCAAACAGGGATTAGACTATATAGAGAGAAAAATGAGAGAACTAGGGTCAGAGTCAAATGCAAGGCTGAAGGATGTGAGTGGTGGGTTCATGCTTCTCCATTGTCAGATAAGATAAATTTTCAAATTAAAACAATGGGTAAACCACATTCTTGTGTAAGACTCAAACACAACAGAGAGGCAACATCAACTTGGATTTCAAAGAAATTCCAAACAAGGCTGAAACAGACTCCAGATATTAGCATTACAAGCTTGCATTCAATGGTGCATGAGGATTGTGGAGTGGAAGCTTCAAGGATGCAGCTATGAAGAGCAAAAAGAAAGGCTTTAGAGAACATTGAGGGCAACCATGGACATTCTTATAGGCATATATCTGCTTATCAAAATGAAATTATGAAGTCAAATATGGGCAGTGTAGTGGATTACAAGTGTGAATTTCCACCACCAGATCATAATCCAACTTTCTATAGAATGTTTATATCATTTGAGGCAATGATAACTGGTTTCAGGGATGGTTGTAGGTCATTTATAGGATTAGATGGTTGCCATTTGAAGGGGCCTCATGGGGGTATCTTATTGGCAACTATAAGGCTTGATGGTAATAATGGGTTGTTCCCAATTGCATATAGGGTGGTGGAGATAGAATGTGGTGAAAGCTGGGGATATTTTCTGCAACATCTTCATACTGTCATAGGTGGAGGGTGTGCTGAGAGGCCTTGGACTTTTATGTCAGACAAGCAAAAGGGACTGGAAAGGGCAATGACAGATGTATTTCCAGCAGCAATGCACAGGAAATGTTGTAGGCATATTTACAGCAACTTCAGGAAGAAACACCCTGGAATACAGTTGAAGAAATTGTTTTGGAGACCTGCAAGGGCTTGGACAATGCAAGAATTCACAGTGGTCATGCAAGGTATAAAGGAGATTGACTTTCAAGCACATACTTGGCTTATGAACAATGCCCCAAATTTCCAGTGGAGTAGGCATGGGTTTAACCCAAGAGTGAAGTCTAATCATGTTACAAACAACATGACAGAGAGCTTTAATAATTGGATTGGAATGTTTAGGGATAAGCCAATATTGACACTGTTGGAGGGAATAAGAGTGAAAATAATGGAGAGGATTCAAATTAGATACTCAAAGGGTAGTGGATTGAGTGGAATGGTGACTCCTAATACCAAAAAGAAGTTAAATGAAGCTATGGAAGAAAGTAGAAGGTGTAATGTCATATTTGCTGGAGGGGAGGAGTATGAGATTGTTGAGAACAATGTAATTAGATATACAGTTCACTTAGGGAGGATGACATGTGCTTGCAAGGCTTGGGAGATTTCTGGAATTCCATGTAGGCATGCAGTGGCTGCCATAAGCTTCAACAGATTAAACCTGGAGAGATTTTGTGATAAGTTCTACACTAATCAGATGTACATGCAATCATATAATGGGATGATACATCCAATTCCAGACCAGACTTTATGGGAGCCAGTTTCTGAGATAATACATGCCCCAATAAAAAAAAGATTACCTGGTAGACCAAAGAAGAATAGAGCAAGGGAGGAGAATGAGCCAGTTGCTGGAACAAGCCAAGTTAGGAGGTCATTGTCAATCAAATGCAGAAATTGTGGGATGCCTGGACACAATAAGAGAGGGTGCAAGGAAGGAGCATCAACAAATAAAAAACAGGTGATTAAACTTCTTTTATTAATGATTTTTGTTTAAACTTCACAAACAGTTACTTAATGCATTTCACTTGTGATTTTTGTTTAGCAGAAAAACACTCACCCACAGAATGGAAATGGAACTGCAACTGGTTATAGAAGCCAAGGTTAGGGTACACAACATGAGGTATATAAACAATTGGTTAATGTTAGTTACCTTATAATTTTATTTCATTTCCCTTTGTATTTCATTTCTCTTTCAATGACTCACTTACCTTATTAAATGTTTGTAATGACTATAAAGGCAAACACCTCAAACCATGGAAGTCAGCCTGCAAATTCACAGCAACAGGTATATCAAATGTAGTTTTATTATTTTAAAAAATTTCAAGTGTAATCTAAATTTAATACTATTGTTTTGCTCTTATTTAAAGGTAAATAGGAGCTCCATCCATGGAAGAGGAGTGTTTAGCCTGCCAACTGGAACAAGGGAATTAAATCAAGCTAGAAGGAATGTTAGGGTAATTTTAGGAATTAAGGAATTATTAGTGCAACAAATGGTCATTCAATTGTCTAATAGAATTACATTGTATTATATGGAATAGGTGAACAAATTGCCAATTTCAAGAGGCAAGGAAGAGCTCACTGACTGGTGGCAGAATGTGTTAATAGGGGCTTCAATTCTTTTTGTAAAGGGTATACAAGGGTATCATTTTTTGTTTTTGTGAATGATATGAAGATGACAAGGGTATAGCAATGGGGTATATGCTAACTGAATTGTTTTGTTCAAGTGAAAGTGCAATTTTTTGGACAGCTAACAATTGTATAACGTGAAGAGGATTCAATTTTTTTGTTCAAGTGTAACCGTAATGACATTTGCCTCATGCTTGTAATGACATTGTAATCATGTAATGCTCTGTTTTTGTAGTAACAGAGTTCAATTCAGTACTATGGAAAGTTGTAATGACATTATTATATTTTATGGAATGCTAGTTCAATTCAGTGGTTGTTCATACTTGGTTTTGTAGTAGCTGGGAGTTTTATGGAATGGTAGTTTAATTCTGTGAAAATTTCTAGAATTTGCATCTTCTACCACAAGTGTGTATAACCACTACATCACTCTGTACAGAAATTAACATCAGCTAGCATTAACATTCCTTCATTAACATAGACTAGCATCAACATGAAATTGAACTAGCATGACTTCAGTATTCCATAAATCGCTTACTACAAAACCAATTTCCACACAATCATCACTTCATTAACATGGACTAGCATTAACATGAAATTGAAGTCATTACACAGAATACATAAATTGAAGTCACAATTTCCAGCTTACTAAACCAAACATTAACATGTCATTACTCAATAAGAGTAGTACAAAATGCACTAAATCACTCACAAACTCACTTCATTAAACAAGTTACCAAGAGGACAAAAGAAGACACACTTAATACTGAAGTCACAATTGTCAACAACTTCACTACTTCAGTACTTGAATTCTGTATTTTCACACTTGAAACCACCCCTGCAAGTTTACATTTGACCCCTGCAAGTTCATATTTCACCCCTGCAACTTCACATTTCAGTGATTCAACTTCTTGCTCCAATCTTCTTACTTTCTCCATTACCTCATCACCACTTGCAGTTGATCTTTTAGGCTTGCACCAGTCCCAAAATCCACATACATTATATTGTTTTGGACACACATAATATAACTTTCCTTTATTTTTCTCATTTTCAGTAACTCTAATATCAGCCGTAACCTTACAATGGCAATTCCTGCTATAGTACCTCCAATCCAGAGTGTCATCGATGGAAGAATTCTCCTACAAATTGGTTACAAATGTAAAAATTGAAGAAACAAAAATCCTAAATTAAACCATACAATTATAGCTCAAAACCCTAAAATGAACTCAAAAGGCATAAAATTTTATACATCAATTTCAATTTTAAAACCCTAATTTCACCAAACCAAAGTGTAATGAAATTCCCAAATTTAATCTTCAAGAAATGTCAGTTAGCTAAAAACCCTAAAATGTGTTGATAAAAAATAACAAATATCGGTATATATCAATTTAAGAACAAGCTACAACTCAAAGCTACATAACATTTCATATATATCACTATATATCAATATATATCAATTTAATCTTCAAGACATGAAAGGTATAGCTCAAATCTCTGAAAAATAACAAGCTTACTGATCTTGAAGACATGATTCTTGGCTAGATTCGAAAATGAAGCTCCACCTGCAACTTTTCGACAATGAAGTTGATGAAGACCACCATGCTGCTCCTTCTTTCACTGCAAATATCAATACACTAGTACACATATAGGGGGAGGGGGGGGGGGGAAGGTAAGGGTATTTATGGGAAACTAAGAAACAAAAAATTAGGGTAAAATAGTAATATCATTGCTTCAAGGATAATATAGTCATTTACCATTCAAAACAGTGCTGACATCATCCTTCAACGACGTTGACTTTGCCGGAATATTATCAGAGGGGGCAAAGTGATACAGAAACCCAAACTAGAGGGGGTAAAAGTGTAATTATCCAAACTGGAGGGACTCAAAATATAATAAATCCAAACAAGAGGGGTATATCTGTAATTATACCACAATACTTTTTATTTTTTTAGATTTTAATTTTACCATTCAACTTAATTATTTTTGCATTAAGTATATCCTCAAAAATAATAAAAAATAATGTATAGGTTGTAATTATTAAATTTTAAAGTAATAAACTTGATATTAAAATTTTGTCTAATTTAATGTAGAAAACTTCACACCCTCAATTTAAACTTTTTAAATGCTAAAATAAAACTTTTTTTTTCTTAAGTTTATGAGTAAATTTATGCAATTTTTCATGGAGGATATATTATATATCAAATTTGTATAAATTATTCCATAATGTATGTTAATAAGAAAAATGCATAAGTATAATTCAATAAGAAAGGGTATTATGGTCATTTATGAAAAATTTAGGGCAATTTGCAACTACATGTCATAGTTAGGGGTTTTTCTGCACAAATTTAAGTTGAGGGGGGTTCTTTGCAAAACGGATCATAGTTCAGGGGGTTATATGCACTTTACCCGATATAAATAGATTGGATTGATTCAAACTGTTTTATGAAAAATTAAAAGTGGATTAAAATAATAGTTTTTTAAATCATGTCCAAACCAAATTTGAATAAAACCAGTTTAATCTGTCTTGTTCGAGTATGACTAGTTCAGTTTCTCGAATTTACCCAATTTTGTGTACCATATAAAATATAATATAAATCAATTATATCTATATTTCAATGAAGAGTATGACTAGTTCAGTTTCTCGAATTTACCCAATTTTGTGTACCATATAAAATATAATATAAATCAATTATATCTATATTTCAATGAAAGAATAAAAGTACGGTAATTAAGTGTTATTTGGGTTAACTTCACTTACATTCTGAGAATAATTTTTATTATAATTAGACCTCTCAGATTTAAGAATATTTATTTACACCCCTTATTTTTTCAAATTCACATCATTTACACTCTCTATACTGAAACTACCCTCAATGTTAATATAGATGGGGTTTGAAAACAATGTTTGTTAAGATATGTTGTGTTTGGAAACAAGGTTTACTACCCTTATATTTTATTATCCAAACAAGATATTAATTTTTTATTTTGACATAAATAAATAAAAAAATTTGTTTATAGTAAAATATTTAAAAAATGAAATAAAATCTAATTGGTAGTTCGAAATATTTTTTTTTACATTTCGGACTTATTTTTTTTATATTTTACAATGATTGGTAGTTCAAAAAAATATTTCGGCATTAATTTTTTATTTTGGCAGAAATAAAAAAATTATTGAAAAAATGAAAAACAAATCTAATTGGGAGTTCGAAATGTTTTTTTATGTTTTGGACTTATGTTTTTTTATATTTTACCCTAATTGGTTGTTCAAAAAAAATATTTCGGCATTAATTTGTTTTTGAGTTATGCCAAAATAAAAAATTAATGGCAGAATATTTTTTCCGAACTCCAATTATTGTAAAATATAAAACAATTAAGTCCAAAATATAAAAACATATTTGGAACTACCAATTAAAAAAAATTTCACTTTTTAAATATATTTTACTATAAACGATATTTTTATTTATTTATGTCAAAATAAAAAATTAATTCCTTATTTGGATAATAAAATTTGAGGATAGTGAATCTTGTTTCCAAATACCACATATATCAATATTGATGTAGTTTAGGTATTAAATGACATTAGGGTGTGTAAACGATGTAAATTTGAAAAAATAAAAAGTATAAATGAAAATCGTCAAACTTTGAAGGGGTGTGATTAAAAATAGAACAAACCTCAGGGAATGTAAATCAAGTTAACCCTTATTATTTCCATAAGATAATTTTTTACAAGGCTAATATTATCCTTCAAATGAATTTTTTTTATATTTTTATCTTGTATTAATATGGGGTTTGGCAAACTAATAGGAAATACATATCAAAATTCTTCACAAACATTTTACCAAACTCCTTTAAAAAAAAACAAAAGCAAAAAATATTAAAAGAACAAATCAGTGTGCAGTGTTAAACAAACACCTCCCATGGCCACTTTGGTTTTTAAGTTATTTATTTATTGGAATAACTACACAAACCTCCCCCAAACTATAACATAATTATATGAGATTTTCTTAATATTTTAATAATATCAAAAACCTCTTTTAATTGCACATTCGTTGTAACATTTAATCACTATTGTTCAAAGTCAAAGTCGGAAATTTACTTTATTTGTTAATAAAGGCATATTATGGACCAGATTCCTTATTTTACTCTTGCTATCCTTATAATTATATTTGAACCCTTACTTTTGTATTCAAAATTATTAAAATATTTCAATTTTTTTTTACCAAATTGCCCTCATATGTATTTTTATATAAACTCATTCCAATGATAGTAATAAAATGTTTCTGATATTATTAGGGATGGCAACGGGTCGGGTTTGGTACGGGTTTAGCAAATACCGTTACCACCCCATTTAAAAATTACTAATACCAAACCCACCCCAAATCCGCGACGGGTTGAAATCGGTAATACCATTATCATCCCGTCGGTATAATCGGGTTCCATCAGGTTACCATCGGTAATAAAATGACATGAACATTTTTCATCTTGTTCTTTAAATTAAACATTTTTTTTCTTTTTGATGCTCTTGTTAGTACAACAAGTGTACATGCCACCTGTGATTCACATATACATACCACTTATTCCCATATTTGGCCATATATATACAAGTTATGCATTTTGTCATCAGTGACAATATATATACAACTTATGCATTTTGTAACTGCTTATACAACTTAGACAACTTATGCATTATGTAACAACTTATGCATTCTCGGTCTGGATTGCCTTTTACAATATAATAAAACAACATCAGCACACTCACAAGTGCAAGAATTTCAATTAATTTTTACTATATTATGATAGACTCGATGGGTTCAGAAAACACTTGCAATAGTCCAAACAAAGATGCAATTGGTTTAGGATTATAGCTATGGATGGAGTTTTTTTTTTTTTTGGATAAGTAAGTAGCAATAGGAAAGGCACTCAAGCGGGGAGCGCATAGATGGAGTTTACCATGGTCATATATCTTCCAGGTGAAGTCAGGAACTTTAAATCAATGAAAATCTAGAAACAAATACTTAAAGCTTATAAATACATTTAAATATAAACGCCAACCAACAAAGTAACAACCTAAAAAAAAAAAAAAAAATCAAGATGCACACTAAATTAGTAATTTAACAAGCATTTCTTTCAAACCACAGACATCCTCTGAAAGCAATTTATACTACTGAAATGAACCATTACACTAGTGGCTGCATTTTCTATTTCTAATCATGTAAGCAATCACAAGGTTCGGTAATCACAACAATCTCATCTACTGCTAATTATATATATATATATATATATATATATATATATATATATGTATTACTTGAACTGCGAAGAGCACAAGGAGAGGGAAGAGACGGTCCTGTAGAGAATTGAGATGGTGACGGGGAGACCACAAACAGAGAATTGTTTCTTCAGTCAGATCTAGCCCCTAGGGCTTGACATTTGAGAAGGAGTTTTAGTTGTCCGAGACTCTGATAGAGCGGCGCTTGAGAGTTGAGATAGATGATATCATGTATCAAATTAGGTTTAAACTTGACTTGAGTTTGGGTAATGGGGTTTGTTTGAGCATAGGAGTAGGATTGTCCACTATAGGATTAGGATTGTTTGGGTACAAATTTTAGACTATCCTAGGATTTATAAAATTTTAAAATTTTATCTTTATTGATATTTTATATTTTTAAACTTAATTAAATATATATAAATCAAATTATCCTTATATTAGTATAGGATTTAAATAATTTAATTGATTGAAATTGATTAAATCTCCAATAAAAATCTCAACTCAAAATAGTGAAATTAAATTCAATTGAGTAAATCCCCTAATTTAAATTAGATTAATTGTGTTCAATTGAGTGAAATAAATAAAATACCCAACACAAAGTAATGAAATTAAGTTCAATTGATTAAATTGCCTAATTTAAATTAGATTAATTGAGTTCAATTGAGTGAAATTGACAAGATCCCCAACACAAAGTAGTGAAATTGAGTGAAATTAAATTCAATTAAGTAAATGCCCGACTCAAATTAGTTAAATTGGCTTCAACTTAATGAAATTGAGTGAATCCCTAATTCAAATTAGTCTAATTGATAAAAATCTCAACTCAAAATAGTGAAATTAAATTCAACTGAGTAAATTCCCTAATTTAAATTAGATTAATTATGTTCGATTGAGTGAAATAAATAAAATACCCAACACAAAGTAATGAAATTAAGTTCAATTGAGTAAATTGCCTAATTTAAATTAGATTTATTGAGTTCAATTGAGTGAATTTGACAAGGTCCCCAACACAAAGTAGTGAAATTGAGTGAAATTAAATTCAATTAAGTAAATCCCCGACTCAAATTGGTTAAATTCACTTCAATGAAACTGATAAAATTCCCAATTTAAATTAGTGAAATTGGTTTCAACTTAATGAAATTGAGTGAATCCCTAATTCAAATTAGTCTAATTGATAAATTTCTCAACTCAAAATAGTGAAATTAAGTTCAATTGAGTAAATTTTCTAATTCAAATTAGTTTAATTATGTTCAATAGAGTGAAATTGAACAAATCCTCAACACAAAGTAAAATTAAGTAAAGACCCCAATATAAAATAGTGAAATTGATTTCAATTAATTAAAATTAAGTAAATAATCCAATTTAAACTAGTTTGATTGTATTCAATTGAGTGAAATTGATAAAATTCACAACTTAAAGTAGTTAAATTGAGTGAAATTAAATTTAATTGATGAAAATCTCCAACTCAAAGTAATTAAATTGAGTAAAATTGACAAGGTTCCTAATTTATATTACTGAAATTGATTTTAATTGGAGGAAATTGAATAAACTGGCGGGTTACCAACGAGTTTTTAGCGGGGCGGGGCGGGTTACCACCAGGTTCTTAGCGGGTCGGGTCGGGTCGGGGTCGGGTTCTACTAGGTCGTGTTGCTGTCGGGTTCTTAACGAGTTTTTTTTTACTGGGTCGGGTTACCGGCGGGTTTCACAGGAAACCCGAACCCGTTTCGAGTTTTCAATTTTCATACCAAACCCGCCCCAAACCCGTTTATATGTGTACCGTCGGGTTCTTAACGGATCGGATCGGGTCGGAAACCCGCCGGATCGGGCCATTTTGCCATCCCTAGATATTATGGACCAGATTCTCTATTACTCTTACCATCCTTATAATTATATTTGAATCCCTACTTTTGCATTCAAAATTATTAAAATATTTTAATTTTTTTTTACCAAATTGCCCTCATATGTATTTTTATATAAACCCATTCCAATGATAGTAATAAAATATTTATGATATTATTGAAATATTAGGTGAATCGCATACAATTATACCTTATTTATTTTAGGTAAGAAAGCGTTAAAGATGAGAGTGCATGCTTCAGAATTTAATTTTGTAATGTCCAATAAATTCTCCAATTTGGCATTTCCCATAATATCAGAAAATTGGTATCTGCAGTATTACCCTAATTAGATTCAGGAATTTGGTAAACTACTCAAAAAAATATTCCACCAAATTAAAATTTTCATAATTGTATAACTTTCTTCTTACAACACTACAGCGAAGGTTTGACTTACAGAACTCAGCTCTTCTCTCTCTATATATACACACACACATATATATATATACATACATATATTACACACGCACATATACGTATATATGTTTATACACAGACATAGCCATGATTTGCTTTGTTTGAAACAAACAGGAGAAGATACACACTAACACGAAGGATTCCAAAATCTCTCTCATTTCTACTATTTTCTTCGTCCAGATTCAATAAAGTAATATTCAACTCTCTCTCATTCTTCAATTGTCGATACTTATGTTGCCAACTATCTTCTACTATCGCTTTATAATCATTTTCCAAATTAGGGTTTATATTTGTGTATCTGTACAGAGTATACGTATATTACTATATATGTATATGTGTGTGATCGATCAAGTACTTGTAAATTGATAATTGATCAGCTGAAGAGATTTAATTGATTTGTATGGACTCCTCGCAAGTTGTTATACTAATACTATAGTAGTATAGAGTGTGTTGATCGATTTGTTAGTTGTCATAGTGTAATTGATGATTAGAATTGTATTTTTGTGTAGAAAATGATGGTAAATGAAGTTTAGATTCGACGAATGGGGTGTGTTCTTGGTAAAGAGCTTTCTTCGGGCATTGTTCACGAGTCTAAGCAAGAGAAGAGAGAGGCAGAGAGTGAGAATAGCAAGAAAAAGAAGAATAAGGATTTGAGTGTTGAATCTATAGGGGTAGTAGAGGTTGGGGCAACAAGGGTTGATAATGGTAATGAGAATGGTGAGGTTAGTAATGGTGGGGAAACCCAGAAGGAGGAGGGGGAGAAGGCTGAAGAAGGCGAGAGGAGAAGAAGAACAAAGCCCAATTCGAGGCCGAGAAATGTAGTGAAGCATAGACATGGGGAACGGGTTGCTGCTGGATGGCCGGCTTGGCTCTCTGCTGTTGTCGGGGAAGCTATTGATGGTTGGGTTCCTCGACGAGCTGATAGTTTTGAGAAAATTGATAAGGTGGATTCTTTGTTTTCATTACTCATTCATTTATGTTATTTTGATGGTGATATGTTCTATCTTATAGATATGTGCTCCTTTATATGTTTTAGATCGGGCAAGGAACATATAGCAATGTGTACAAAGCTAGAGATACTTTAACAGGTAAAATTGTTGCGCTAAAGAAAGTACGGTTTGATAATTTGGAACCGGAAAGTGTTAGATTTATGGCTAGAGAAATTATCATTTTGAGGCGATTGGATCATCCCAATGTCATAAAATTGGAGGGTTTGGTTACTTCAAGAATGTCATGTAGTTTGTACCTGGTGTTTGAGTACATGGAGCATGACTTGGCTGGACTTGCTGCAAGCCCAGAAATTAAGTTTACGGAGCCACAGGTATGCTTAGTTTCTCTTGAGAAGATAACTACAATAATATGCCTTAGTATATTTCATCTGTGCTGATGGTAAAATTTTCTTGTAGGTTAAGTGTTACATGCACCAGCTATTATCTGGTCTTGAACATTGTCACAGTCGTGGTGTTCTCCATCGTGACATTAAAGGATCCAATCTTCTTATTGACAACGGGGGAGTACTTAAGATAGCTGATTTTGGATTGGCCACAATTGTAAATCCTAACCACAAGCATCCAATGACCAGTCGTGTTGTCACGCTCTGGTACCGAGCTCCAGAGCTTCTTCTTGGGGCTACTGATTATGGTGTAGGCATAGACCTGTGGAGTGCAGGTTGTATTGTAGCTGAATTATTGGCTGGAAAGCCTATCATGCCAGGCCGTACGGAGGTAATTAACTTCTTCTATAATCTAATTTTCTGGTTCAAACTTCATGTGATTGGCAACTTTCTAGCTAATTCTCTTTCTGGTTTAAAATTTCCTGCTTATCTGTGTGGCACTACCATATAATCTAATAGTTTTCAGTACTTGGATGTGTGTGGATATGTATATATATATATAGTGTTATTTTGTAGCTAACGCAGGAGACCAAGTTATGGCTAGATTGTAAGATTGCATTCGCCAGAAGTCTCTTATTTCTTCTTCTTTTTGTTCCTACACAAAATTGAACTATCAGCTTCAAAATAAAATAAAGGGGGAAGATGCAAACAGACACTCAATAGAATTGGAAGATGGAATTTCTAAAAGTGGCGGAGTTTGTTTTACCAAAATACCTTAAAAATGAGAGATCTAATTATGTCTAACACCCTTTTTGTTTTGTTTTGTTTTTTTTTTTTTTTTTTTTTTTTTTCCGTTTTTGTAGGTGTCTTTGTTGTAGGCACTAATGTTCTCTAACCCAGGCAGTTTGTACAATGATTAAGTACTTTGTAAGACCCTTTTTGGAAATGCATACCATTTTTTTGTTTAGTAAGTGTAGGTAATATAAAAAGCTTTCAAAAGGGGGTTCACATCCCTCAAAAGTAACAAAGGCCAAATAGAGCCACTAAACCCTCAATGAGTCTAAAAAGTCCATCAGTCCCTCCTTGGTTTCCAATTTCTCCCCGGGACCCAGAAAAAGGGTACTAATAAGGGATTAACTTCAACGTCTCAATAGGAATTTTCTCTCTTTGGAGAATCTCGTATTTCTTTCAAGCCATAAACACTAGATCTTTTGTATATGCGATGCGCTCCCCGATTGAGCCTTTTTTTTTTATTTATATTTCTTACTTATCAAAAAAATATAAAATAAATAAATAAAACACAACCAGATGCACATAGGTGTAACCCTCCAAAAATCAGAAACTTGCCCGTTTCACTATACAGCATCTCCAAGTCACAACAAACCTCACGAAGATTGGGGTATAACCCACTGAACCCCAAGTTTTGAGTAGGAAATGGACAATGCATGACTCTACTTTCTAATGATGTCCCCTTTGCATAATGAAACTTGAGATATGTAGTACACTAAAAGGAATGTCTGTCTTAAATGAAAAGCCTCTCACCCTTAATTGGTAAAAGGGAATATAGTACTCAATACTATCGCTCATTAATCTTCATCTCGATCAACTTTAAATTAAGCTCTGATGCATGTACATCTTAAACATGAGAAATTTTCCCACGCATAATACCGTCGACCAAAAATATAAAAACAGGATATTTCTAAAGCATACCAAGGCTCTATGATAATAAAAACAGATCTCTCTCTCTCTCTATATATATATATATATGTATTTGTTTACAGTTTTGACAAAAGGATAAAAGGAAAACATATAAGGGAGAGAAATAAAAACATAACAAATTTTAAATTGAAACAATGGTAAAGGGATTTTTTTTTCTTCTTTTTTCAGATATCTTTATATACATGTAAAATGACCTATGCATGAAAGAACATTCTCAATATATTCACTAACGACCCTTGACCACAATCTATGACACCATGACAATTTAGATCAAAGATCTAATTTTATCAATAAAAAATGGTGAATTTGACATCTAGATTTCTTTCATGATTCGTGTTGTATCCTCAGTAAATCTTAATTTTTGGCATTAGCAGGAAAAGGAGAGATGATAGTGAGTTATCTGTATTGGGTCTTTTTGTTGCTACACATTGTTGATATAATTTTGTTGCATCACTGGTGTTCTTTGTTTTATTTTTTCGAATTTAGAAGTTTGTTATCTTAGTTAGATGCGATCTTTGTTGGATATCTTTCATGATTTACATTAATGATGACACACATTGCCTCCCAAGTGAATTTGAGCATTCTAGCCTTCTAATCCATAACCATGTGTATGGTCCCACCATGGTTGTGTAGTTCACAAGTCAGATAATGTTTAGAACCGTGCAAGTGAACCCCACAACAATTATTCAAGTTGCCCAGCAATTATGAGCCTGTCACTATGGCTATGAGTCAAGTGGTTTGTCACGAGGCATGTTACATGTGGCCTTTATTTTTCATGGTTTAGTTCATTTGAGATACTCAACTCCACAGTGCCTTTGTTTTAATCATCTGTAAGAATCCTTTTTCGCTTGCACTCAATCTAGTGTCATAACTTAAGTAACTTGCTATCACATCCAAACTATCTGAAGACATGATAGTTTTAGTTCTCTCCTTCGCGTAACATTGGCTCGCCCAGAAATGCTTCACTCTATCCGCTGGGTCATTTATTGGCTGTCAGTTGCATATGTAAAAGCCATTAATTTAATTTTCACTTATTTCATCTCCTAATCATCTAATGGACATGTTTGTTTCAATTATATCCATTCTTGTCTTGCCATAATCCTCTCAAACATAAAAATTCTGGTACACACTCATTCACCTCACCCACAGTAACTTTGCATTTGGTGATTGATTTGCTTTTAACAAGCCGAGAGTGGGATACAATGTTCTTTCATTGTGAAATAGTTATACAGGTGAAGGTTAGCATTAGGATACTCAATTCCAGAATTTTCCTGATGTTCTTTATGCAACGTATACGTGGTACCAGGATTGGATTTTTTTTTGTATTTCATATCATATATTACCTTATACATACTCAGAATAATGATCTAATTGTATCTGCAAAGGTAAGTGAGATTGTTGAGAATATGTAGTGAGTGAAGCCAATTTTGGCAAATATCATGCCTAAGTTTTGTCCTAAACTCCAGCATATATGGTTATTGTCTCCATTTCACAGCTTAATTTTCTTTGAGCATTCTATTCTCTCTGATCAATTGTTTGTGCGACAATGGGCATTTTATTCAGATTGTTTTCCCAGAAATTATGGAACATTTTCTAGCTTTTGCCACTATTAACACATATTTTTTCTGTCATAAAGGTAGAACAATTGCATAAGATATACAAGCTATGTGGCTCACCTTCTGATGAGTATTGGAAAAAATCAAAGTTGCCTAATGCAACCTTATTCAAGCCCCGGGAGCCTTACAAGCGATGCATTTCAGAGACGTATAAAGATTTCCCATCATCATCATTGCCATTAATTGAAACTCTTCTTGCAATGGACCCAGCTGAGCGTCTGACTGCAACTGATGCATTACGAAGTGAAGTAATTCTTCATATATCCACTGATCCTTTTATATCCTTTTATAGTTTTCAAGTCTTTTTATTCTTGTTGCTTATATATATATATATATATATATTTCCCTTGATCTCATTGATGCTGTGGCTTATCTTATGTGATACTTCCATTAGTTTGAGATTATTTTCTAATTTATTCTGGGTGGTTGATATATTTTTGACTGGTGTCAAATTTGACCATTAGAGTTGAATTTGCTTGAAATACAGACACGTAATGAAAATGGAATTCAATGTTGTAAAGTCAAATTGTGGAAGATCTGCAAAAGCTTTCTGAAAACACAAAACAAGATGCCATAATGAATGAATTGACTTTGGTACTTAACACTGGCTGTTTCAATTAAATGTTTTACTCAAAAAGATGAGGCTGAGTTTCTAGATATAAAGTTTTCCTGAATGGAGAAAACATGTGATGACAATATCAGGGAAAGCAAAGTGTTTGACCAAAATAGGAACCTGTAAGCAATTGAAGACATTGAACAAAATTGATTCTATTACAAAATATAGGAACCTTTAAATGATACCTAATGGAAAGTGGAGGATGGCCATTATTTTGAGATTTCAGTGGAGAGGAAGAGACTGGAGAGAAGTGTTCTGGATATTATTTCTATATATGCAGTCCACTAGTCCAACTGGTTTTGAGGATGATTTTTATTATTCTAGGGATCAAATTGAGCTAGTGATACATGTCATATTGTGATGAGTCACCGACAAACCCACGCACGGGTACCAAGGCACCAAACAATCCGAGATCGCCCATTGGAGTTAGTCAATTATCTCGGTTAATTGATCTCTTGCTCCTGCCTAATCCCAGGGGACACTAAAGCTTCAAACATGGTCAACCGGGCGAGTACGCCTTTGCTAAAGGTCTAAAGTCAAGTTAGCAACGTGAAATGAAGTAGTTACACAAGCAAGCTAGGTCCACTCCACGTCTTCAGCTCTGAGAACAGGACTTGGATCATGTTTATATTGGTCTTCTAATTTCTTTGCTCCTTGAAATGTCTTATCTGGTACCAGAGTCGGAAAGATTTTGTCTCTTCTCTCTCCTTTAAGGGTTCTCTTAACTCTTTCGGAACAAATGATTTTAATCGCTGTTATGATTTGGCGAAATTCTATTGGTCATGTGATGTGTGTGGTTGTGATTGGTTGGATGTGTTGGTAGCTTAAATGTGATTGGTCGGATGTGTTGGCACTTACCTTTGGTTTTAAGGCATGAGAAGTCAGTTTTGCTTTGAACTGCTATATATGTCATATATATATATTGATAGTTATGCAAGAAAGTAGTTAATGCAAAAGGCTGCCTTTAGCAGTAGTGAAGGCTGCTTATGTGGCAGTGTTTCATTTGGTGTATGATGCATCAGCTACTTCAAGGTTAAGGCAGTTTCCTATTGGTTCAGAATGGTGGCTGAGGACTTGGAGGGGATGAAGCATGAAGGAAGTTTCTTGCTTTCCTTAACCATGAAGTACTAGCTGCCTTAGGACAGCTTGTATATGTGCATGCAAGGAAGCTTCCAAGAAGGAGCAGAGGAGGTTAGCTAAGGCAGCAAATAGTCTATAAATAGAAGCATGCTCAGCAGTTTACAAGCAGTGTACTTATCAAAAAAAGTTTACAAGCAGTGTCTTGGATCAGGAAGTGAATCTGATTGTGTGAGAAACAGAGAAGTAAAGAGAGAAGAGAAGAGAGTGAGTGAGAAAGAATAGAGATAGATAGTGTAAAATATTCTCTTGTTATTTGTTGAGTGTTGTATTCGTTTGTTATTGTCCAATAAAAGTGAGTTGGTGTTATTATTGTGTGTGTTGATCTTGGGCGAATTAATTCTTAACTAGAAGAAAGGGTTAATTCATAACAATCGCTTTATACAATGTTTATGTTCCTCTCTAAAGTTCTTTTTGCAGATATTTTTGTTTCAGACGACATTCTGTGATTTTTTCATGAGTGTTAACTTTTACCTTAAGTGAACGAGGTTACATAGATGTTGTTCTTTCGGGGAAATTGGTTTTTTGATGCAAGTTACTCTAGCCTCAGTATCTAGCTTATTCTTGAAATTTCAAGTTAGTTTAATAACTGTCTGAGGGATCAGTTGCTGGAGGATTTGCCCACTGGTAATTTGCTTTTGTGGTGAACTTGTGGGTGTGTGCAGATGCACTGGCAAGCAACCACACTAGGCAAGCTACAAGTGCACAATCCCACACCGCTTGCTTGATGTTGGTTCTATTCCCTTCTATTACACAACGCATTTTATAGCTGTGATGCCCGTGAACCTACCGGAACTCCGGAGTTAAGCGTGGAGTAGTACCATGATGGGTGACCCCATGGGAAGTTTTGGTCCGGGTGAGCCAAAAAGTGGACAATATTGTGTCCGGATAGGGAGAGGGTTGTTACAACATTAATCTTGAATATAGTTTTTGGTTTAACTGGCTCCATCTTATGTTAGCCTTCACCTTTTGGTTCTTTCCAGATGTGATGTATGCCTAGTTTCGCTTAACTGTGTGACTGGAACTAGTGATATTTGGATGTTTACTGGAGAGATTGATTTATACTAGTTCCAAGTTGTTTGATATGGAACTGAATGACTTAATTATTTTTTTCAAGCTAAAGCAGTACCAACCACAATTAGAATGCACTAACTTTATTGTGATCGCTGAAATAAGGTTAAGTAGTCTGTGTGATTTTTATCTCTCGGGATCACAGAACTGATCCTATGTAAAGACCCAAAAAATTTATTCTTACCTTGTTGGTTTATTGTATATATTTCTATGTTTATTTTTATTTTTATTTTGTAATTGGGTGTATTTATGTGTAAGGTTTTGTTATGGGTGAAGTATAAATAGGAGAAGTAGTGGGTTGAAAAGGGGGATATTATAGATGAAAGGACTTGCACACATGCGCACATATATATATATATATATATATTTGACTCACATTTACGTGTTGCCATTGGCTTGTGCCAAGGTAATATACTAGTATGTATGCACCTCAGCTTTTGCTAAGGTAATATACTTCAGAACCTTGATTCCTTTGGAACCAAGGTCAGGTGCTATATAGATTTAAAGACAAAATTGAGAGAAAGTAAAAAATGGTATGTAATGGGTAGTTTGGGGAACTTAGTACCTGGATGCATGTATGTATATAACAGAAACAATTGACAAACGACAATGTGAGAAGTGGAAACCATGGGAATAGAGGCTAATTATAGAGAGATGAGACGGAAGAGGCCCTAGCCTCCTGCTTTTTTATTCTCCTTTAAGATTTTGACAACCTTGGGAGTTTGATAAGGGTGCAAGAACGAGTAGAAATCATCTGATGTGCTCTACGAATTCATGCCACTGAAGTCGCAGGTTGGTGGTTGTTGGACTTTAGGGTTTTGATTTTCTTTGATTGAGTTAGGGGCGTACTAATTCTCTTAGCCCTTGTTTTCTGTTTTGATTCTATTTTAGGTTTTGTGCACAAAAGCATGTTTATTTTGCAGTTACTTATTGATTGTGTTGTGTCAATCTCATGTTATTCGATAAATTATTGTTAGTTTAGAATTTTTTCTTTCTTTATCTATTTTTATTCTTTTGGCATGTGTATTATTTTTTGTGTCTTTGTTCGTCTCAATTTTTTGTTGTAGAGGATGGTACATCTAGTATATATCATAATATAATTGCTATGGAGTGTACTTCTACATTGTGGTGTTGAAATTTCGGTGAACTGTTGTACAATTTGAAAACAAATTGGTGTTCTTGTTATGTGGAAGATGTGTTGGTTCGTTTACGGGGTTGTGTCCTAGAAGTATGGTAGGTTCGGAGCCCTTGGTTGAATAGCCCCAACTTGGTGAAGTGATTTTTAATCCCATCAGTTCAGTAGCCCGTAAATTCAACAATTGTGGTACGGGGTTTGCTTGAAAGTAAGTGGACAATGGTACCAAAAATGCCCAGATTTGTGTGGTTACAGGGTGGTTCAGGACTCAAAATCTACATGATTATGATTTAATTTTTTTGTTATTATTATATTATCAAGGATGAAAGTGATGTGATTTGGTTGTATATAGTGTTATATCTTGCTTGAGTGTAATAAGCCATCCTTGTTGTTAATTGTTAGCAAGGTTATAATTCCTTGCATAAGGCACTTGAGGAATTGATGGTTACGTCTATTGGTGCATCATCTACTGGGGTTTATCCAACATTTTGCAGATGATGGACATGTCACTAAAATTATTTAGACATTCTTCAGAATGCTTGATTCATGCAGCTTAAGTCATTTATTATTATTATTTTATTTTATTTTGTTTTTAAGTGAGAATTTGGTTGAAATTTCGAAAGAATAAAACTATTAGTAGGTTATTTCGAGTTAGAAATAGAATTAAATTTGTGATTTTATTTATCTATTTGGATTCGTGAAATATATAAATTATAATATGAAAATTAACTTTTGTCGGACCAATTATATGGGTAAATATAGACTTCTTGGTGCATTTCATGGTAAGTGCTGGAAGCTAATTGATAATATAAATCATTTGCCTATTGTCTGAACTTCGGTGTCGGGGCACACCCATGTAATTTACTCTATGGTTAGTTAAGAGATGGGAGTACCTCAGGACTTATGTTATGTTATGAATTGTGCCAGTAACCCACGACTCCAACATTGTTGACTAGCCCAACCCAGATCCTTAACAAGCTAAGTGTTTGGACGTATTCTTTTGATAGTTGTCCTTACTTTGTTCCACACCTTTTGTTTTAATTACTTTGGTAATGAAGTTTATCTTGCTAAATATTTTGCAATCCTATTGTTGGGTGTGTTGTTGGATAGTGGACCTATAATATTCAAACAATGTATGTGTTTGGACGTATTCTTTTGATTCCACCTTTTTTTCAATCACTTTGGTTATGAAGTTAATCTTGCTAAATATTTTGCAATTCTATTGTTGGACGTGTTGTTGGATAGTGGTCCTTACATTGTTCCACCCTTTTCATTTGTCTTTTATTTCCAGTTCTTCACTACAGAGCCATATGCTTGTGATCCTTCCACTCTCCCACAATATCCTCCAACAAAAGAGATGGACGCCAAACGGCGTGATGATGAGGCTCGAAGGTGATAATTTCTTTCTTTAAACTTTGCATTGTACAGAATCTGTTTGTCTGCAGTTACTGGGTTAAGAAACTTGTGGGTGTGGGTGTTACCTGAGATTTGTGTTTATCCGTTACATCATGACCTCACTTATTTCTACTTGTTCCAAGGCTTCTGTTTTTAATTATTCAGCTAAAGACTTGCAACAGAAGTTTTGCCCAGGCACCTTATATGTGTGAAACTTGAATAACAACTTTTCAGTTAAGATGGAACCATCAAAACATAGGATTTTGTTTAGATTAAATTTCATGACCCCCCCTTCAGCTCCCTTATCAATACGGTATATAGATATCCAGATATGCCATTTCGCCACATGAATTTATCAAAACTTTAAACTGAGTTGTGGGTGACTATTTAAGGTGAAAGATGAGCATTACATTATGGTCACTAGAGTGGATTTAATGGGGAATGCATCGTTT
This sequence comes from Cornus suecica, assembly GCA_963922005.1. Lineage (NCBI taxonomy): Eukaryota > Viridiplantae > Streptophyta > Magnoliopsida > Cornales > Cornaceae > Cornus > Cornus suecica. The sequence goes on from OY998242.1 coordinate 41,410,719, forward strand.
TTGATGGATTTAGAGGGAGGGCGGGAAAGTGAATCACACTATTTTACATATTTTAGAATTTAATGTTTTTAATTTATTTTAGTTGCGATTGAGTGCAACAAAGATTGCATTTTTTGGTTGTTATATTTCAACATAGCGATGGAGGTTTATACTGAAATGATAGGGTAACGGGGTTGCATATTTTTGTTGTTTTCTTTCAACATATTGACGGAGATAGCTATTTAATATGGATTTTGGAGTGCTGTATCATTTGCTATTACCGTTTTATTCATCAGTTGCTTATGTTTGGTGTTGTGTATGTGGGAAGTTGAAATAAAACAAAACATATTGACAGTGCAAAATATTCATTGTATTTGATATTTTTATTATTCTTCTTTGGACTGAAGTAATATTTTTAGATAATATAGTGACCAGAATAGTCATGTCACACAAGTGAAGTAATAATACAATAGAATAAAATTCGTGGATATATTTTTTAGGTGAACGTCTAACTATAAGTGTCAGAAACATACCCCCAAATGATTTGTGTCCAACACTGTTACTGCACATACTTTCAAAGAGTTTTAGAATATTTCAAATCTTTAATGGTTTTTCATTAGTAGATAAATTATCTTCCATATTCTGGTTCTTTAGTTATTTCGAGTAAATGATTGAAGCTTGAGTGCCATTCTGGATGGAGATATTGTTTACTAAGTGGAAAATATGAAGTACATATTTTTTGCATTTTTTGTGAACAAGTGACATATCACCCAGGTTGCGTTTTCATATTGTTTATATTGCTCACCTCGTTTGCTACTTATTTCCTTCCATTCTTATCGCTTGTGCATTTGTTTTGCATCTTATCTTCATTCTTAATCAAATTTGTCTTTCTTATAAGAAAATTTTCATCTGGAACAGTTTCTATAGCTCACATTATTTCAATATGTTTTGTCTACCTCCTTATTAACCTTTTCTGCCTGCACTACTTCTCTAAAGTGCATATAGTCCGGTTTCCTGTCATTTAACCATAATACGTGTTCTCACCCATGCAGGCTAAGAGCTGCTAGTAAGGCCCACGGCGAGGAGCCTAAGAAAACACGCCCTCGTGAACGGGCGGTTCGAGCAATTCCAGCTCCAGGAGCCAATGCGGAGCTTCAATCTAATCTTGATGTATGTTTGGCAAATTGCTTTCCATTATATCTTATTGATTTAATTTTAGTTACATTTCACCCAGTTTATTGCATGATACATACATAATCTATAACAAAGGATCAACAACTCTCATTTGTAATTTGATATGAATGCTGATAGGTATATGGCAATAATAAATTAAAATATTACCTGTTGCTACATAAATGAAGCAAGAAAGACCAACAACTTTAATTGTTACACAAGCTCAAAAGATGACTTTACTTGCAAACATACCTAAATCAATCCATAAAATATAAGTCTCAAGTGTGAAGGTTTAAGAAGCATAAAACAACACAAATATCCCTATCTCCACCAAATTGTCTTACATGTGTTTTTACATTCACACAAGATCGCACACACCGCGCCAACACAAATTTCTCCGCAATTTTTCTAAGAGGCTACTCAAAAAATTTAGTACAAGTCCTAAAACATGGATAAGTAATTGGGAAAGGGCTTGGTGGTGGTGGTTCCGGTAAGTAGCCATATTTAAGATTTTAATATTGCAAGATCCTTACCAACTTTTCTTGAACTAAAATATGAATTGTATCCGTTTCAGTTCATCTTTTTTATAACCTAACTCCTAGACATATTCCATCAATCTACATAAATTGTTAAAACCTAAGCTTTAACAGCAAACTGTTGCGCAATCCAATTATGTGGTTGAGGGCATCTTGTCTTCCAATGACTATAACCATTTAAAATGTCACCTATAGCTACCAAAAAATAAAAATAAACCACATGCTACTTTTATTACTACATTATAAACTTTAATACAATTCTTATAAATAAATAAAAACTCTAGACTAATTAAAGCTCTAAACAAAATAAATCATTCACCAACTATCTATCGCTCCAACTACCTGAATTAGTGGGAACAAGGGGGTTGAACTTGCAAAACCTAGTATACAATAGCCTAGCCAGTCGACAATACAGACGATACATCATGCAAAAAATTGACAATTATTTTGTTCTCTATAATAAGACAATTTAATCTGACAAATCATGTAATATCTAACAAGAAATGCCTCAAACCAAGAACAAATCAAGAATTACAACGAAAAGGTAAACACGTCACACAAAAAGAGCAAAATGATTTAAGTTGTGTGGCGAAAGCCTACTTCCACGGTGAAGATCTTGTGAGATGTTTTACCATGCAAAAGACAAGAGATTGCAAGTTTCAGCCCCACAAACACTAGCGTGCTCTCTCTCTCTCTCTCTCCTCTGTGGTTTTCACTATTCTCTCTTGACCTCAAATGGGTACAAGGGTATCCTAGAACGGGTCCACAACATGCTAAAAATTTCAGATACTTCAACATCGCATAAGACAGGAACTAAACAATAGTATCACAAATAGTAATATGTTTCTTGTGATGTCCCACATCACCTGGGTAGAGGTCTGGAGAAATGCTTATATGTGCAGTGTTGTCTCCAATTGGTATGAGGCATTTTGGGAGGAGCCCAAGAGCAAAACCGTGCGGGTTGGGCCCAGAGCGGACAATATCATACTAAATGTTGGAGCGGGGTGTTATAATTGGTATCAGAGCCAGAGCCCGGCCGGAATTAAGTGTGGGAGCATGCACATCACTCGTGGGTCGCCATCGAGGACGCTGGGTCCCATGGGGGGTGATTATGATGTCCCATATCACCCTGGTAGAGGTCTGCTTATATGTGCAGTGTTGTCTCCAATTGGTATGAGGCATTTTGGGAGGAACCCAAGAGCAAAACTGTGCGGGCTGGGCCTAGAGCGGACAATATCATACCAAGTGTTGGAGCGGGGTGTTACATTTTTGTTGCTAAATCCAATTTAATTTTTGCTCAAGGTTTCACACTATTTTTCAGTTCAACTTGCATATCACGTTAGAAGAAATTTCTCAAATAAATTTACATGTGCTAATTAGATCCTGATCATCGCTTAATATGACCATTCTAGACGCTGTGGCTGACCTTTAAGCCACTCATCAACCAATACCATCTCCTCAAGTAAGACACATGTCCACATTATCCGGGTATCGTCCTTCCACCTCGTGGCTGGTGGAGTATACAACTGTCCAAGTAGTAAAGGAGATATATGTAACCTCACCCAAATACATACCTCAGTAGTGGGATAGTTGTTAAATTCAACTAAATCAGTCGTAGGCAAGATACGTAACCTCACCTAAATCACTTTTAGTAGTTGGGGTGGTACATAACATCACCCAGTGAGACACTTGGACACTTGACACTACCACTGCCTGAGCACATTCATCTTGGGTGGGTGGTTAGTTATACCATATTAAGACTTAATTATTTAAAGCTATTTATACACTAGCTTTTATGTGTTAAAATTAATACTTGTTTTGGCTACTTTCACGATTATTACGACCTAGGTCCCATCTAAGCCTAATTATAGGTTGTTAAAATCGCGATTCTAGGTTTAACTCGTAAGTACATCATTCCTTTGGTAGAAACACTGGTGGAATTGCACAATTCTAGGTAATTCCAGTTTCCACTGATTCTACTGTTCAAATCGTTTTTACTGTTTTGTTTATTTATTTATTACTATACTGGTGAATTTTTTCTTCTTCTTTTTTTTTTTTTATCATTTTTTTGGGTCATTGCTGTTGTTGTTCTCACTGTATTGAGTTGTTTCCTATGTTGAATAATATATATCCTTTTGGTTTCTTTATTTTGATTTTTTTAAGGTCTTGTTTATAGATGGAGTGAGAAGGTTTCTTCTCAGACTTGTTATTGCAAGTTTACTCTTCTACCAGATCTGATTTTGAGTCGCCAAACTTACAAAAGATTTTGTTCTGTTTATGGTACTTGGGATTCTTATGTAAATTGAGCTCTGTACAATTATCTCTAAAATGCAGCGACGGCGTCTCATCACCCATGCAAATGCAAAAAGCAAGAGCGAGAAGTTTCCTCCGCCTCACCAGGATGGAGGACTTGGCGTCCCCTTGGGCGCTTCACATCACATTGATCCTGCCCTTATTCCTTCCGATATCCCATTCAGTTCCACTTCATTCACGTATTCTAAAGATCCAGTTCAAAATTGGTCAGGTCCTTTGGTTGACCCTGTTCCTCCCAGGAGAAAGAAGCATGCTATGACAGGCAAGAAAGATAGAAAATAGCCATGCTTAGGCTAAATGACTGGAAAAATTGGCTTGTAGTCATGTTACATACAGGGTTGGCTCGATTCATGGAGGAGTAGCAGAGCTATTTGATTCATGGAAGTCACTGAAGTATGTTGATTGGTAAATAATTTATATCCTCCCATTTTTAGTTTCTTTTTCTATTGGGTAAAGAAACTTTTTTCCCTTTTCCAAGATTTTATCTATTTTTTTATTCATTCTTAATACGAGTCTTATTGGTTGGGACGGTGAAGTTTCACGGTATGTACATTTTAATATTTTTTTCATGTTTGAGCTTAATACCGTATGAACCAATGCAGATTTTAATACAAATGTGACTGATTATGAATTCAGTGCAGTCCCAGTTATGGTGTGAACTTGGTAGTCGCAACATGTTTTCATATTATTATTGGATGATGTTTTATCTCACCAGATTAATATGCATCCAAAACTTGCATGACTGTGTGAGGTTGTAACATAAGCAATGTGATTGAACTCACTTGCACTTGTAGCTTTTCTTCTTTGTAAAGAGGCGACTTAAGGCATTTTTTGGCAGAGCTTCAACTTCAACTTTAGCTTTTGCTTTTACACAGAAGAAATAGAAGAGAAACATAAGTCATTTTGATAAGTTGTTATCCTCTCCTTTTTCAAAGCACTACTCTAAGGCCCAAAATCTCTTATAAAATTTTGTCAAACATCATTCAAAAATGTTTTTCACTGTAGAAAGTCAAAAGCTTTGTTGAAAAGGCAATCCAAATAAGGATTAACTCATCTCATATTACAAAAGATGAAGACAAATGATTGAACACAAGAGCCAAGCCTTTTGTGGAGCGCCCATAAGAAATTAGTTTTGATCGAATCATATCATGTATGTTAAGATATAGTGCGAGATTGGACCACTAGTGTTCTATTAATTTTTATACTCTCTCCGTTCATTTTTAGTTGTCCATTTTGCCTAATTTACTTATCCAAAATTAGTTATCCAATTTCGAATCCCAATATAATATTATCATATACTTTCTCAAATTATCTATCTTCAATAACTTCAAAAAACAATGGGGTCCACTAAAACAATAACTATACTACATTATCAAGAGCAAAATAAGAAAGAAAATAATATAAAAAAATTGTTGATTTTTAAAACATAGACAACTAAAAATATACGGAGGGAGTATCATTTCTCTTTTTTTTTTTTTTGAAAGAAACAATAGACTTTGAGTACATTATATTAGAAGCACAGATAACCCTTTAAGATAACATTCTGCATTATGAGTACGTTATATTCTCCTACATTATCTAAATTATATAATGTATATTACAGAAACTATTTAGCTGATGTCAATTGAGAAGACTTCATGGAATAAATCTAGAGTTTTGATATTCTATGATGGGCCAAGACATGATTAACTTGTGCACGGGGCTTCTCAGCTATGTGACCGGTGATATTGTTGACCTCTAGTATTTCAATTTTACGATTCACCCGTTTGGTAGAATTTTTGTTTTTGACTTTTTTCAAAAGAAAAAGATAAACAAAAATCATTTTGAAAAGCCGATATCCTCTAACTTCTTCTAATATTCTTCTAAGACTCAGAAGTTCTTATAATTTTTTTGTCAAATACCGTTTAAAGCAGATTTTCTCTCTAGAAAGTCAAAAGCAGATTCTAAAAAGTGGACTTTATTGCCACATCTGAAGGCTTGTTGACACCCCGATTTGACAAGTGACGTGGCACAGGAATTAGGTGAAATGAGTTCCAATTTAATGGGTTGTAGGCTTGCACTATGGGTTTGAATGGGCCAAGAAAAGATAAATGTCAGACCTAAACATTATTAGCAAGATAAAAGGCCCAATGAATTCGGTGATAAGCATCTGGAAGAAGGAATATTCCTTTCTTGTTACCAAGAGTTTGAGCTTCAATAGGAGATCAGTGGATAATGCACACTAACCGATTCAAGAGATGAAGTCAACTAGTGAAAATGAGATTGTTGCGCCAACATAATGGATTACTCTAAATTTGAATTCATAATTGTAATTGTCTTTAAATTTCAAAAGTAGATAAGGATAACACAAACTTTTGGAAAGTTTGTTATTATGTAACTATATAAATAAAGATCCTTTTGCAACTTTGCAAAAAGTCCACCACCAATCAAACAAATCACCATTCTCATAGTGCAAATCTCCTGTATCACTTTCTTTTGCCTTACTTCGTTCTACATTTATTCATTTCTTTATTTTCTCATCACATACTCAGTCTATTTCACTCTTATCCCTAATTTCACTCTATATCTTTTTTATTTTTTTAATTTTCTCATCCTATACTTAGTCGATTCTTTCTCTAATTGAGCTCAATCGAGTCCATTTCAAATCAAACCTTATTTGATTCTGATGCATGTTCTCTGATTTTGCTTTCCTGACCGTTTTAAGTCCTCTTTATTGAGGCCAGAAAAGAACCTAAAAGTGAGAGTTCAATGTTCCCCCTCTCACGCATCGCTTGAGAAGTCAAATCAAATGAGACTTTCTTTGTTTTCTGATTCCCTTTAAAGTTTAGGTCAAAACTCATGGCACGCCCACACAAATCACGATAATCGGCTGACAACCAATTTAGAAGGAAACATTTATTGGCACGCCCGACCGGACCACCTGTTGGGAGTAAGATCAAGAATGCCGCCTTGAAGGAGTCTGAGACTAACTAATGGCGAGGATGATGAAGAAAATCCTCAATTTTAGCAAGACGAATCGCAGTTTGATCAAACCACGGAGGGGTCTGGTCAGAATTTGTCAACCAACATAGGGTTGACAGAAGCGTCCTCTATGTTGATTTAACACAGAGGAGATGCTCAGATTGCAGAAGCAAAGGCAAGGCCCCAGTTCAGATCAGGAGCCCTACCGAGATCAAGAGAAGAAGTGTACATGATCGACTCAACTATAACTCAGCAAGGAGCCGATAAGTGATTATTGGTCCTCGGTTGGGGGCAATAATTGAGCCTTGGGGGCAAGATCGATACCATTTTCCGGTGAGAAGGCCTATGATGCGGTCAGAAGTTTGGGTTCGAAAAGAAGTCGATTCTTATAGAGTAGGACGATACGCCCTCCAGTGGTGCCGCCTAACAGATGGACCCGAGTTAATCATTCAAAATTCCCAGCAAGGAGAGAAGATAGCCCAGATCGGTCCTCTCGGAGTCAGAAAAGGAGAATGCAAAGGCGGAGGATTGTGCACAAGAGGAAAATGTTGGAGTGTCCTCGTTTAGCTTCACTAGAAAAGGAGTAACCGATAGTTGTTGAGGATTCAAGCAAGTCTGCCAATTTTAAATGCTCGGCTGAAGTTGTTAGAATTCTAAAATAAGATAATGACGATGATGAATTTTCAGATTGGGATCCCAAGCATTATGTAAATCGAAGACTCAACTTTGGTACTGTATTCCAAGATGTAAGCTGCAATATGGATTTTCTCCTACTAACCACTTTTCAAGCTTCAAATAAAGAAATAGAGAAGAAATAAAAATTAGCAGTTGCCGAGGCAATTCATTCAGATCAACAGAGAGGTGAACCTGTCAAGGCAGAATCAACATAGAAGATTGTGTTCGAAAAACCTCCATTGGCCATAACTCAACAGCTTAGGCCATTGTATGTGAAGGTATGGATCGAAGGATAACCAATAGATCGAGTTATTGTCAAAAATGGTTCAGTTTCGAATGTAATACATTCTTCTACGTTACCTATTCTTGGGCAGACTATGAATGATGTGGTGCCATCTGATGTAGCCATTAGTGGTTTTACTGGAAGCGTCACCAATATAAAAGGAGTGCTACCTTTGGAGATATCGATTGGAGGACGAGCTTCAATTTCGGCCTTCTTCATTATTGATTTTACTGTTGCGTACAACATGTTGTTAGGCCGATATTGGATACACCCGAATATGTGCATCCCATCCTCTTTATATCAGATGCTCATATTTTGGGATGAAAACAAAGTGAAGATTGTGGAAGTAGACAACAAGTCATTCGTAGCAAGGGTTTACTCTAGAGAAGCTGTGTTCTATGATGAGAGATGTGTACCAATCAAATTTGAAGGGGTAAATAAGGAAGGTAGGCCAAAAATGGCCACCATAAAACGCAAATTGGTAAATTCAGAAGTGTCAGAGTTAATGGAATATGGAAATCGGCCGAGGCTGCTGTTGCCTCAGGCCTTTGTTGTTAAATCAAATGTTAATGGTGCAGTCGAATGAAGAAAAGAAGGAGTATGAGCACGCCTTGAGGGCCGCTTGTATTCGCCTCAAGGCATATCTGGCTGAGAAGAGACTTGCTAGAACAAAACATTTGGAGGAGATTTATTCGGCTAGGATGGCCGAAGTGGAAGAAGAAGATCAAGATCGGATGGATGCAATTCAGTTAGCCGATTTAGAAGTTGTTGCTTCTAAACTTGAAGATGTGAAGGCTGAGGTTGAAGATCCGTTGTTAGAAGTAAATTTGGGTACAAAAGAGAAACCATGACCTACTTATATAAGTGCATTACTCGGAGCCGAGTTTTAACAACAGCTTATTGAGTTACTTAGGCAATATAAAGATTGTTTCGCTGGGAGTTACGAAGAAATGTTGGGTTTATCGAGAGAGCTGGTTGAACATTGGCTGCCAACCAAAGAAGGTTTTAAACCTTACAAACAACCCCCAATGAGGATGTCGACAAAAGTAGTGTTGAAGGTCAAAGACGAGCTCAAAAGGTTACTTGGGGTTGGATTCATCCGAACGACAAGATATATGGAGTGGATATCAAATATTGTGTCGGTCGTCAAGAAGAACGGAAAATTAAGGGTATGTGTTGATTTCCGAAATCTAAACTCAGCAATCCCTAAAGATGAGTACCCTATACCAGTGGTCGATCAATTGATTGTTGCGGCCGCTAAACATAAAATCATGACTTTTATGGATGGACACTCAGGGTATAATCAAATTTATATTGCTGAAGAAGATATAGCTAAAACGGTATTTCGCTGTCCCGGATCAATAAGCACTTTTGAGTGGGTGGTCATGCGTTTGGGTTGAAGAATGCAGGGGCAAATTATCAATGGGCTATGAATGCTATTTTTCATGATATGTTAGGCCGATTTATGGAGGTTTACATTAATGACGTGGTCATTAAATCTTCGGCCGAGAAATAGCACTTGAAGCATCTTGAAGCCGCTTTCAAAAGGATGAGAGCACACAAGTTGAAGATGAATCCAATAAAGTTTGCATTTGGAGTATCAATGGATAGTTTTTTGGGTTTCTTGGTACATTAGCATGGTATAGAGATCGACATGAATAAAGCCAATGCAATAAAGGCAGCAGTTCAACCAAAATAAAAAAAAAAGAATTACAAAGGTTCCTCGAACAAGTTAATTTCCTTAGGCGTTTCATCACCAATTGCGCATGAAAGACACAACCTTTCTCACCATTGTTGTAGCTGAAACTAGAAGATGTGTTCAAATGGGAAGAAGCACATCAAAGGGTGTTTGATAAAATCAATGAGTATATGTCAAATCCACCAGTTATTATGCCTCCAAAGAAGAAGTTGTCGATTAAGTTATATTTATCGGTTGCTGATAGATCGATTGGTAGTATGCTAGCTCAAGATAATGAGACTGGCAAAGAACAATAAATTGATCATCTTAGTAAGACACTTACTCATGTAGAATGCCGATATACACCTATTGAAAAGTTGTGTTTAACTTTGTATTTTTCGGCAATGAAATTAAGGGTCTACATAATGCCCATTGATGTGTATATTGTGTGTCAAACTGATTTGCTTAAATACATGTTGTCTAGGCTGCTGATCACTGGAAGGATAGGAAAGTGGGCTCTTGCTTTGATGGAGTTCAATCTTGCTTACTTGCTACAAAAATCGGTAAAAGGAAGAGCATTGGCCGATTTTCTAGACGCTCATCCCTCTACCGATGTTGATCCATTTGTCCCAAATGAATTGGAAATGGATGCTTTGTTCATGGAACCTTGGATTTTGAAGTTTGATGGTTCTAGTACTACCAACGGGGCTGGAGCTGGAATTGATATAATTTCGCCAAGTAAGGTAAAAACAATTTTCTCGTTTTTCCTTGATTTTAAGTGTTCAAATAATGAGGCCGAATATGAAGCTTTGAGATATTGTTATAAATAGAAGTTAGAGATGTCCACATAATGGGAGATTCAACTCTAGTCCTTAACCAAATTTCAGAAGATTTTAAGTGTCTAAGTTGGCACTTGCGGCATTTTCATTCAATGGCTACTCAGCTGATTCAGCAGTTTACATCAGTAAAGCTAGAATATAGGCCAAGAGTTATGAATAAAGAGACCAATGATTTAGCTCAGTTGGTTTTGGACATTAGAATTCCGAACGGTTTGAATGAGAGGATAGTCAAAGTCACAAAGAGGAATTTGCCATCTTTTGAGGAAAGAAACAATGATATGGCATAAATGTTTTCCATTGAGTTAGAATAATTAAATGATGATGATGATTAGAGGACACCTACTATAAGGTACTTAAAAAATCCAAATGTTAGAATTGATAGGAAAATCAGAAAGCTTGTTGTGCAGTATGTGTTGATTGACAAAGATTGTACAAGATAAGTGTGGAAGATGAGTTGTTATTGTGCATAAGCAAGGCTGAGGCTCTCAAAATGATGGGTGAGGTACATGAAGGGATTTGTTGAACTCATCAGGCAGGAATCAAGATGAGATGGCTAATCATAAGGTATGGTTACCATTGGCCAAACATCAAAAGGGATTGCATAGAATATGCCAGAGGTTCTGCAGTTTGCCAAAAGCATGGGCCGATTTAATGGACCCTAGCCATCAAAATACATCTAATAATTAAGCCTTGGCCTTTTAGAGGATGGACAATGGACATAATTGACAAGATCAATCCTCCTTCATCAAAAGAACACCATTGGATCCTTGTAGCAACTAATTACTTCAGAAAATGGGTTGAGGTTGTCCCATACAAGTCTATCTCCCAAGTAACAGTTGTTATTTTTTTGGAAAAATATATCTTTACTAGGTATGGTTTGCCAGAAATGATCACTACCGATAATGGATCTGCTTTTAAGGGAGACGTGGTGTTGAATTATGTGGAGAGCCAAAGAGTGAAAATGATATCTTCTACTCCATATTATGCCCAAGGAAATGGATAAGTAAAGGCATCCAACAAGGTGTTGATTTAGATTATTGAAAAAATGATCGATGAAAAACCAAGGGGATGGCATGACACTTTGCCAGAAGTTTTGTGGGCTTATCGAAATTCAAAAAGAACAAGCATAAACACAACTCCCTATCGAGTAACATTTGGTCATGATATTGTGTTGCCGATGGAGATGAATATAAAATCGGCAAGGGTAGCTATGCAACATAATTTGATTCCTGTCGATTACAATAAGGCAATGCTGGATGAGTTAGAAGATGTGGAAGACTCAAGGTTAGAAGCTTTAGATCATTTAGTTGCTCACAAGAAGAAATTCACGAGGGCTTACAACAAAAGGGTAAAACCCAAGAACTTTGCTAAAGATGATTTAGTTTGGAAGGTAGTTTTGCCATTGGGAAAGATCAATAGAAAGATGGGAAAGTGGAATCCCAATTGGGAGGGTCCTTTTAAAGTTGACAAAGTATTACCCGGAGGAGTATATAAGTTGAAAGATCTTGATGGTAATGAACACCCAAGGCCGATTAATGGAAAGTATTTAAAGCATTATCGGCCAAGCCTTTTTTAACAAAGAAGAGAAACTTAGACATCAGCAGTTATTCAGTTGTACTTTTCCTTTTACCCTTTATCTTCTTTAATTTTGTTTAAGTTTGTTTTATCATTTGTTTGGCATAGTTGGGATGAATAAAATGCAGAAATAAACTTGATCCAAAGTATAGTTTATTAATGCCTTCTCAAAGGTGATTTGACTTCCACAAAATATTTGTTGTTACAAATTTGAAAATGGTATCCAAAACAATTATTGTCTTTCAGAAAGAAAAAAAAACAAATAAAGTGTCCCAAGGAATCAAAGAAAAGCAGTAAAGACATAAAGGCCATGAAAATGCCTACATTTCCAAAAACACGATACTTCAGGTTATCCCAGATAGCTTGTGCACTTGATATTGTGGCTAGAGCAATTCCTTTTTCAATTCCAATAGTTTGGAGCTCGTTCTTAAGGGATCAATGTTTCTCCCTATCTTGTTAAGCCTCCTTGGCCAATTAGCTAAGATGACAACTAACCACGTGCTATTTTGCATTCATAATAGTTAAGGCTTCTAGCAAGGTTCTCTCTTCTTGAGCCAGAGCTTCATCTTCTTTTCTTTTATAGGCATAGATTTGAGCAGATGATATGATTTTCTGGTGCAAAGATGATTTAGCATTCTCCTTTAAAGCAATAGAGTCTAATAGTTGAAAAGCAGAGGTTAAAGAGGTGGTAAATGAAGGGAGTCTGGGAAGAATCTCACTACCCGTGGCTCTGAGATCAGCTGGGATGCTTCTGCAAGTAAGGAGTTTTTGCAAGGATGACTTAAACTCATTGGCCAGTTTTGGCCAAGTCTTGCTATCAAAGTTAAGGAGTTGAAGCAACTGATCCTTGAGGGATACTTTCATGGTGGAGTCAGAATCAGCAGTGTACTTAGTGGTAGGATTTTCTTCGGACACTTCAGCCAAAAGTGACCTAAATAGATCATCATAGCTGGCAGTAGAAAATTCAAAATTATCTAGTGTTAGTCACTAATTTACCCTAGAGGGGGGGGGGGGGGGGGGGGGTAAATAGGGTTTGAAAATAATTTTCTAACTCCTTTTAATTCTTACTAGAAAATGCAACAAGATTCTATATTAATTTACAAGGTAAATATGCAATGAATAATTTAACTTAATTTCAACAAGCTATTTACCACAATATAAATTAAGCATGCATGAACATAAAGTAAGGAGATAGAGATAGAGATATTGACACCGTGGTTTTTACGAGGTTCGGTAACTCCTACTCCTCGGCTCAAAGAATCCCCTTCCTTGAGACTTTCCCAATCCTCACACTATGGCTCTTCCTTCAATAGGTGGAATAACAAAACCTTTACAAAAGAGCTAACTAGCTCTTCACACAATCAAGACAACAATCCTCCCTTGATACAATGGGCTTCACTCACCCAAGATCACAAATTTGTGTATGCAATCAATATATCACTCAAGAAACAAAAACACTCAAAACCCTAAGGTTTTTATGGAAGATAGATCAATATAAGCTCAAGTGTTTTTAGGTGATATTTCAAGAACTCAAGATATATATATTCTCAAAATATATTTTCAATAAGAGAATAAGCAAAAATCTTGAGTTTAAATCTTCAAAATGATAGGAGTGAAAAACGAGATTTAGATCTTTCTTGCCATCAAAAGATTTTTCAGAAAGTGCTTGAGAGAAAATGAGAGATCAATGATTTTTACAAAATTTCTCACACAAGAACCTTAGGTTTTCAATCTATGTCTCTTTCTTTATATGGTGCAACACTAGGGTTAGGAGAGTGTATCTCACCCTAGACAATATGGAGAGTAGGACCTGAAAATCAGCAAGCAAAATCATTTGTTTTTGGGCAAAAATATTGTTTAGAAATACTTTTCCTTAAAATCCTGAAGCACCCAGTCGACTGCCTCCATTCTTAGATTTAAAAGATTTTCCCCAACGGTTAGGGTCAGTCGACTGCCTCAAGAAGGCCAGTCGACTGCCTTAGATAGGCCAGTCGACTGCCTCAGGCAATCAAAAATGTTCATAACTCTCTGGTTCAGTCAGTCGGCTGGGTCCTTAACTGCCAGTCGACTGGGCACAGTCAGTCGACTGCCTTGGATAAGCCAGTCGACTGCCTCATGCAGTCAAAACTGTTTATAACTCACTGGTTCATCCAGTCGGCTAGGTCCTTATTGGCCAGTGGAAGGGGTCACAGTCAGTCGGATGCCATTTCATGGCCAGTCGACTGGGTGACTCCAAGAAATATTTTCAAGGTCCGTTTTTGATCCGTTTTGAGTTCGTTTGTTTAATTACTTGAGCTTATAAGACCAATCAACACATAAGATACCTTGTTACAATATTCTCACCCCGACCTATCTACCCCAAGTCTTGAGTCCAGCTTTTGTCTTTCTTAGACCTTTTTGTCCTTTTCCGAGTTTGCGCTTGAGTTTCCTTATCGCTTGTTGCTTTTTGGTATTTATGATCTTTCCGAATCATTTTACCTGTACTTGCTGAAACACTTAGTTCAAAGTAATATTAGTACCAAACACGGTTTTGAATGTTTTGTTAATATCAAAATAAGAGTTATTGTCCGGAATAGAATTTCAAGGCCAACAATCTTCCCCTTTTTGATGTTGACAAAAAATTTCGTGTTTGCGCATAAATGGTGAAGTATTAATTGATACTCCCCCTCAATGAATGCATATTTTCATTTTTATTTTTATTTTCATGCTCCGCCTTAGGAAATAAATTTTACAATTCGATACTCATTTATGTAATGCATTGAAATATAATATAAACAATATTTAACAATTAATAATTGAAAGTTCGGTACATGTTGTTTTACTACTACACATTACAAAATGATAAAGCATAGAAATAAAACTAAAGATAGCATAAACAACAAACATAGGTAACGTCCTATGCTACACAAAATGGACCTATGGCCGAACACCTACCAAACACTTACAACCCAACCCAAAACATTCTCCCCCTTTGACGACATCAAAAAGGTAGAGGGCCACGGCGAAGTGCGTCCATGGCAGTGGTGATACGGTCGATCTTGTCCTCAAGGCGCTTCATGTCCTCGGCAGTCTTCTTTTGGGCCTCCTCATTGCGCTTTATGATTTCCAAGATTTGGGTAAGAGTTTCGGGATTTCCTCCGAACCCAAAATTTGGAATATCGAAATCGCTACCAAGAGACAGAAAAGAAGAAGTTGGAGCTTCCAGACGAGGTGCCTCGGGAGGAGGAGCATCAGGACGAGGAACAGATGGACCGGCCTGGTCCGCAGGAGGAGCACCCCTAAGAGAGACTAACACTCCATTGGCATTTTTACCAATGTGCATTTGCTTGAGATGAGTGTTGTCCAGAAAGATCAGATTATGCTCCGAAGGCTCGTCATCAAGCGGAACGCCACTCCGACTAAGAACATATGACAAATGGGTAGGAAAAATAAGTGCGCCTTTCTTCTTGTGGCACTCGAGAACAATCGAAATGAAAAGGAAGGCAAGATTGACCTTTCGACCGGTCATGACACAATAGACTAGGAAAGCTTCCATGATCGACACAAGACTCCGGCTTCCGGACTTGGGCAAAATGGAATACGTGATAACATTGTGCACAAGTCGAGCCTCGGGAGTAACTGAGGACGAAGGAAACTCAGCAGTGGCGGTGGTGGTTTTATTCACCGAAATGGCCCGAACTGCTTCGAGAGGATTGAAATACTCGAAGAGTACCAAATAGATGGGCAGAAGTAAGATAGACCGCCAGTAGGTAGCCAAAAAATAGTATTAATTACTGTTTTGGTCAACTCAACTGAAATGCCCGCAACATTGGAGCAAAGTTTGCGGGCGGGAGGACTTGGTTGAGAAGGATTCTGCAGATTTGTATAAAACGCTTTGACGGCTCGTGGAAAATTCAAAACATCAAGCGAAAAGAAGAAATCCCAACCCATATTTTGAAATAGATTGAACGTATTAGCGCCAATCTCTTCGCACAAGGGTTGAGTCACAATGCGACTCTGAGCAAACTTTCGATGAATGAATTGAGTTTCGAAAAGACGAATACTCTCTTCATCACCAAGAAGAGCAGAAAGAGACAACGGACCAGATTCAGGCTCTGAATCAGTGTCCTCATGAACATGAGACGACGGTGGAGGAGGTGCATCCGAAGAGCTTCCACCTCGACGAGCGCTTTTCTTGATGCGCACAACATTTGGAGCCATGAGAGAGATGAGAACCAAGATGATTGAAAACATTTTGAGAAGAAAATAGAAGAAAAAAAAACGTGAAATGTAGAGAAAAAAAACCAGTGAAGATAGATATGTATATAGGTGTATATGTATTTCTATATATGAAGATGGAAGTGGGGATAATGGACGAAAGGACATGGAGAAGTGGGGAAATGGATTAAAAGAGGGATTAAATGGCGTGAAAGAAGGAAGAGATGGGAGAAATCGTGGAGAGAGTGGAGAGAAGACGAAGAGAAAAGAGATATAAAAACATGGTCGCGCAGAGGCAGTCGACTGGCCAGATGGAGGCAGTCGACTGGCTCTTGACACAGTCGACTGGCCAAAGGTAGGCAGTCGACTGGCTGAAGCTGCTAAAAATGCAAAAAGCTCTCTGGTCAATCTAGTCGACTGGCCGTTTGAGAGGCAGTCGACTAACACTCAAAAATAATTTTTGAAATTTTTTTTAAATTTTGAAAGCCGAGGTCGTGGATGAGATTTGTGTGAAAATTAACTGAATACTTCAAAATCCATGGCCATTCCTATTTCTCTATGAATTTTTGAAAACGGTTCGTCCAAAAGAGGTTTTGTAAAAATATCTGTCATTTGATTTTTAGTGTCAATAAAAATCAATTCAACGTCACCTTTGGCTATGTGATCCTGTAGAAAATGATGCCTAATCTCTATGTGCTTTGTGCGAGAGTGTTGAATAGGATTCTTTGAGATACAAATAGCATTAGTGTTATCACATTTAATAGGTACGAGATTGAAAACAAGTCCAAAATCAAGTAATTGTTGCTTAATATAAATAATTTGAGCGCAACAACTACCCAAGATAAAAAATTTGTATATGCAATCAATATATCACTCAAGAAACAAAAACACTCAAAACCCTAAGGTTTTTATGAAAGATAGATCAATATAAGCTCAAGTGTTTTTAGGTGATATTTCAAGAACTCAAGATATATATATTCTCAAAATATATTTTCAATAAGAGAATAAGCACAAATCTTGAGTTTAAATCTTCAAAATGATAGGAGTGAAAAACGAGATTTAGATCTTTCTTGCTATCAAAGGATTTTTCAGAAAGTGCTTGAGAGAAAATAAGAGATCAATGATTTTTACAAAATTTCTCACACAAGAACCTTAGGTTTTCAATCCATGTCTCTTTCTTTATATGGTGCAACACTAGGGTTAGGAGAGTGTATCTCACCCTAGACAATATGGAGAATAGCACCTGAAAATCAGCAAGCAAAATCATTTGTTTTTGGGCAAAAATATTGTTTAGAAATACTTTTCCTTAAAATCCTGAAGCACCCAGTCGACTGCCTCCATGCCTAGATTTAAAAGATTTTTCCCAACGGCTAGGGTCAGTCGACTGCCTCAGACAATAAAAAATGTTCATAACTCTCTGGTTCAGTCAGTCGGCTGGGTCCTTAACTGCCAGTCGACTGGGCACAGTCAGTCGACTGCCTTGGATAAGCCAGTCGACTGCCTCATGCAGTCAAAACTGTTTATAGCTCACTGGTTCATCCAGTCGGCTAGGTCTTTATTGGCCAGTGGAAGGGGTCACAGTCAGTCGGATGCCATTTCATGGCCAGTCGACTGGGTGACTCCAAGAAATATTTTCAAGGTCCGTTTTTGATCCGTTTTGAGTTCGTTTGTTTAATTACTTGAGCTTATAAGACCAATCAACGCATAAGATACCTTGTTACAATATTCTCACCCCGACCTATCTACCCCAAGTCTTGAGTCCAGCTTTTGTCTTTCTTAGACCTTTTTGTCCTTTTCCGAGTTTGCGCTTGAGTTTCCTTATCGCTTGTTGCTTTTTGGTATTTATGATCTTTCTGAATCATTTTACCTGTACTTGATGAAACACTTAGTTCAAAGTAATATTAGTACCAAACACGGTTTTGAATGTTTTGTTAATATCAAAATAAGAGTTATTGTCCGAAATAGAATTTCAAGGCCAACAATTAGAACTTTAGAGGATTATGCAGATTGTGAATCAGTGCTGATTAGTTGAAGGGAGAGATCTTGTTGGAGAAAGTGCTATTGTTACTGGAGGAACTTCTTGTTGATGGCTAGTAGTTGTTTGAGGAGAAAAAAGAGGTGATGCTTGAAAAATTTGTTGAGTTGCTGATGGATTGATCAATGGGTTTGATGAAGGAATTGCAGTTTCTTGAGAAAAAGGCATTACAACATCAGATGTTGTTGGGGCAGAAGAGCTTGGATCTTTGAAAGGGCTTTGACCTTTGTTCACTGGGGATGTTTCCATTGGTTCAGGCTTTGGACTACCCTGCTAGAGTAAAAACCAATGATAAATCTAAGAAGAGAGCATAACAATGTTATTCAAAAGAGAGGAAAGGGTTTCTTACTAGAGCTTTCCGAGTATGATCAACTTCATCCTCTGAAGACCCAAGAACATCCACCTCATGACCTTCATAATATTGTTTGGCTCCTTTGAGACCCAATGAAGCTTGTTTTATTCTTTTTGGCTGAAGAAAGACAAGGTTAGGTTGGACGAAAAGAGGGAAGGCTAAACCAAGGGTGAACAATGCATACATTGGGCTTCGGGATAGCTTATTTAGGATCATCACGTTGAGAGGTGGACTTCTTAGCAGCAGCTAAAATGGAAGAGGCAATGAACAACATAATAAGTTAGTCAATCAAATCAAATAGGTCATCTGAAAATTAATTGTATACCCTTTTAAGCCCTTGATCTAGTTCGATTAGTTGGTGTTGATAAAACTTTGGAGGTAGGAGAAGCCTGAGTTTGAGCTGATGAGCTAGGACTAATTTACTGAGGAGCTTGTTGTTGAGAAGTAAAATTGGTTAAACAACATCAAAATTACATCAGAAAGAATAAAGACAAAGGGTATAAAACATACTTGTGGATTCTGAGGTGAAGTTATTGCTTGAACCCAATATTGTGACCACCATTGAGTGAAATAGGGGTGGACAACAGTTGTGATGATAAACTCTTTGAAGACAAACCCCAATTTCAAATGATTGAATTTGTTGGTTACTTCTAAAACTTGTTCTGAGGCATCAAATCTCACCCTACGATTAAAGTTCTGATTGAAAGAAAGGTATAGGGGAAAAGGGATCATTTGAGTCAATCCAAACTGCCGAGCAAATTGGGAAGGGATATATTTCTCAACTCCTGATCGGTTATAATTGGGACCAAGTTTTGACATACCGTAATGCAAATCCCTGCCGAGGAGACAGGATGCCCAACAAGAGTAGAATTCTTCCTTCTCGTGATCAGATGAAGTTTCATATGGTTTAGATAGCTAAGAATGAGCATTTTTACAATTAAGAAATGACATGAATTGAAGAAATGATTTGTTTTTGCATTTAGTAAAGAAGAAATCAAAATATTCAGAAATAGAGTAAGTTGGAGTGGGTATCTGTACATAGGTAAAAGAAACAAGGGGACCTTTAGCAGAGGGCCTAACTAGGGGAATAAGTTCTGGGAAGTATAATTGAAACCACATTTGGAGGAGTCACAATGGGCCTCCGGTGCGAGCAAAATTGTTGTTTTGAAGGTTATACATACCTCGGTAAAGATGGGCCAAAACTAGAGGTGCTAGGACATAGGTTTTACCAGCAGCTAGTCTTTTGGCCAGAGGTATAAGCTCTTTCGTAACTTGTATGGTTGGAACACAAAGCAAGCATTTATTGAACCAACATAGGAGGAAAGCAACATGTTCATCATCATCAACTGGTTCATCGTCTTCTCCTTTCTCTGCTGTGATAAAAGGACCATAAGAACCCTCTGTCGATTTGGCACCGTCAGTTTTTTCTGGAAATTCAAAGGCAATTTTAGGGGTATATATGAGGCAATTGACCTCTTCTCCGGTAGCTTTTAGGCCAGTAACGTAACAAACGTCCCTCATGTTTGGCCCCATCATTCCACATTCAAAATGGAAAGAATTGGTGGTAGGAGACCAAAAATGAGAGGCCACACAAAAAAGGGTTCGGTCTTGAGAAGATGCCATAGTGAATCGGCTAAGAAGGATAGCATCGTGAATCCCTTATTGTTTCCATATTGCCGATTTCACAGTCGCCATTCGATTGACCCAAGCGATCCAATCAGGAGATAGAGAATGCCAGTTTCGTATATTAACAGGAACTTTGGAGTTGTTTTGGAGATGGGTTAGGGCATGAACAAAAGGAAGACGAGATTCGGCAAGAGGATAGTGGGGGTCGAGCTCAACTAAAGGATATTGAGTGAAAGCTGGCCCTAATCCAAAGGAACCAGAGGGTAAGGGAATTATGTCATCAAGGTATGTCCGATTTAGTGGAAGTGGATAAATGATTTTGAGGGTTTGGGCTACATTTGAATTGGGGTCACGAGTTGGGGATTCCAGATGGAGCTCGGTTTTGTCGATTTTGGAAAGAAAGGATATTGAAGATGAATCGGTTAGGGTTTACAAAGAGGCAAAAGAAAAGTTAGATTGGGGATTTGCTTGGCGTGTGAAGAGATACATATACACATGTATATATATATAGGTATAAGAATTTGGAGAGGTGGAGGCTGATTGGTGATAAAAATAGCTGTTTTTGGAGAAGTGGCAGTCAAGGCTTTTAAGTGATAATCAATAGGGCTCTTGGTATTGATCAACTAATTAAGATATGGAGTAAATTAAAGACTTGATAATTCCAAAAGAATAAAAGGGAGTCAATCTTTTATTTTTGAAATTAGGGGGCATTGTTGACACCCCAATTTGACAAGTGATGTGCCACGGGAATTAGGTGAAATGAGTTCCAATTTAATGGGTTGTAGGCTTGCACTATGGGTTTGAATGGGCCAAGAAAAGATAAATGTCAGACCTAAACATTAGGTCGAATGCAAAGGTGAAGTTCAAGTAGTTAAATCAAAATGGGTAGGGTTTATCAGTAAGATAAAAGGCCTAATGAATTCGATGATAAGCATCTGGAAGAAGGAATATTCCTTTCTTGCTACCAAGAGTTTGAGCTTCAATAGGAGATCAGTGGATAATGTACACTAATCGATTCAAGAGATGAAGTCAACTAGTGAAGATGAGATTATTGCGCCAACAGAATGGATTACTCTAAATTTGAATTCATAATTGTAATTGTCTTTAAATTTCAAAAGTTGATAAGGATAAAACAAACTTTTGGAGAGTTTGTTATTATGTAACTCTATAAATAAAGATCCTTTTGCTACTTTGCAAATGGTCCAACACCAATCAAACAAATCACCATTCTCATAGTGCAAATCTCCTGTATCACTTTCTTCTGCCTTACTTCGTTCTTCATCTATTATTTTCTTTCTTTTCTCATCACATACTCAGTCTATTTCACTCTCATCCCAAATTTCACTCTATATCTTTTTCTTTCTTGTTTTTTCTCATGCCATACTCAGTCAATCATTTCCCTAATTGAGCTCAATCGAGTCCATTCCAAATCAAACATCGTTTGATTCTGATGCATGTTCTCTGATTTTGCTTTCCTGGTCGTTTTAAGTCATCTTTATTGAGGCCAGAAAATAACCTAAAAGTGAGAGTTCAATGTTCTCCCTCTCACGCATTGCTTGAGAAGTCGAATCAAATGAGACTTTCTTTGTTTTCTGATTCCCTTTGGAGTTTTGGTCAAAACTTCTGGCACACCCGCACAAATCACAATAATTGGCTGGCTTAGCCGATTTAAAAGAAAACAAGGCTGAAACCTCCCTCAGACTATTACATTGCAGTGTTGTTGCCATTGTCAATAATAAGTGTCAATAGGGTCTATTTATTTAGAATTATAAGCATAGAGGCTAATTTTAAGAACATAATATACTTTCCAATTCCATTTTGATTGACAACTTTTGAAATATGCAAAATGCCTAAAACCTCCATGATTATTTCAGAATTATATAATACTCTAAACAATTTTTTTTTGAAGTATGTGAATTTTCTGTCTATCCGATAGTGCGCAAATGACTCCTTGAAACTATTAAATAAAGGGTTAATTTCAAGAAACCCCTATATATTATCTAGTTTAATCAACTAATTTTTACTGTGTCTACTTTGCCCTCTATACTATTTAATTTTATCATTATGCCCCCTCACCTCACATTTGAAGTCAAAATGTTAAAATACTCTCAATAGTATTAGGGGGTTTAGTGAAATCAATCATTTTTCGAAAATCAATTATATTTTTCGCAAAAACATTATTTTTTAGAGGAAGTAAATTATTTTCCAAAATATGAATTATTTCGGAAAAAATAATATATATTTTTTGGAAAAAAAAATCATATTTTGGGTTATAATAGTATATAATTTTTGCAAAAAAAAAAATATTTTTTGGAAATAAATTCATATTTTGGAACATAATAAATACTTTTTCTCAAAAGAAATATTTTTCAGAAAAAAATCATATTTTGGAACATAATATATATTTTTTGGAAAAAAAATCATATTTTGGAACATAATATATACTTTTTCGCAAAAAAAAATATATTTAGGAAAAAATTCATATTTTGGAACATAATATATACTTTTTCGCAAAAAAAAATATTTTTCGGAAAAAAAATCATATTTTGGAACATAATATATATTTTTCATAAAAAAATCATATTTTGGAATATAATATATATTTTTAGCAAAACAATTATTTTTCGGAAAAAATCATATTTTTCGAAATATATATATTTTGAAATTTATAGTTTTTACGAAAAATATAATTTATTTTCTAAAAATATTATTTTTAATGATTGATTTCACTAAACCCTCTTATAATATTAAGGGAGGGTAGTTTAGATATTTTGACTCAAAATGTGAGGAGGAGGGTGCATAGTGATGAAATTTGATAGTTTAGGGGACAAAATAAACACAGTATAAGTTAGTTGATTAAATTGAATAACCTAAGGGATTCTTGAAGTAAACGCTTAAATAAATTATTACTTTCTATTGAAATCATAGTCCATGTTTGTGTTTCTCAATTTTCAAGGGATTGAATTTTATAATATTTTATAATTGACAATATATTAATTTTCATATTTATCCTTTTGTCCTTGTTTCCGAGGGGTCCTATGGAGTATCTTTGTTTTTACCAATTCAATGAAAAAAACGTAAGTTGAGAAAGTTAAATATTATGTATTGGTTTTTTCTGCTGATATGATTCAATATAATTTAGATATGTGGTTAAAATATTTTTAAAAAAGAATTTAAAAGAATTTATATTTTTATGAATTTTATATTCATTTTTCATTTATAAAAAATTTTAATCACGTGTACAAGTTATATTGGACTACATCATTGGGGAGGACGAACTTAATCCTCATAGGGCATGACCTAAATATTATCCATAATTTAATCATAATGTAATGGATTGCTCTAACCCACGATATAATATTGTTTGCTTTTGATCCAAACACGATTGGTTTTAGACTTCTCCCGAAAAAAACTTCACACATAACATATAAGTATTTTACCATTATTACACTGAATGATGTGGACAAAAACTAGAAGAAAAAAATTCGAAAAGTACTTTCTTACGGCTAATTAGTACATATACGGGCAATAGCCAATAGGCCCTGAATCAAGAGATTTTTATCAAAGATCTCGATTCCGTTTACTTCATTTTCTCCAAATTGTTCTTTATGTAATGTCTTTTGTACATATGTTTACTGTGTTTATCCTCTTTAATTATCTTGCTTGGGTGTGATAAATGTGTAGGTTTGTCGACCAATAAAGGTGTGAATTTTTACACCTACAAAAAGAATCAGAGGAAAAATATGAAATGGAAACTTAGACATTTTCAAATAAACAAATTATAAATGTGTATAATCATTCGGTTTTTGGGTAATCTCATATTTAATGATTCCCAATCTCTTTCTTCAATCTGTATCAAGCATTATCAAAACAAACAAACAATAAAACTATTCATATGAAAAGTACAATTTAATTAATTGTCACATAAGTTCTGAATTTTAGGCAATCATCTACAGAAAAATGTTGAATGACACATGTATTTTTCATTTTGGTATATACAAAAATCGTCACTTATTGGATATCAAATTCAAATGATAAGATCATCCTAAAAACAAAGAGTTGAATGATAGTACATGTTAAATGATATATATATATATCATATCCTTATAATAGTTCGTTTGGATGTATAGAAAGTGCAGGAAGAGAGAAATAGTCGCTTGACCATTGCAATTTTGTTGAGGGAGGTCCTGTATATTGCAGTCTTTTGGTGTGGAGGTACTTCAACAACACTAGGAGGATATGTACAAGTTAGTATCACTTTTTTCTCCAAAACACTAATTTCCACAGATTGTGTCTCTCCTGAAAATGCAAAAATAAACATATTTGATTATCACTATGGTAATATGAAAATAATATTATCACAAACATCAAAATTACACTAGGAGGGTAAAAACTTCATTTTAGTCCTATATATATATAGTGGCGGACAATTTTGGCCTGCCACTATATTTTTCTGATTATACACATTTTGTTTTTTCATGATATCATGAGGAAAAAGAACAAAAATAAGAAAAATGGGTGCGTACATTAGTTTCACATTTTCTATTCTCACATACCAAAAAATATAAACAAAAACAATAATAATGTTTAATAAATTGTTTATGTTTTCAAATAATGAAAAACATAAAAAAAGTGTTTCACATATTTTTCTATTGTACAAGAGAAACATTTTTTTTCACTGTTACCTTTATTTCTTTTTACTATTTGCCTTTATGTTTTTTATTATTTGGTTTTATTCTCTCACAAACTCACCTTTCAAGCATTTTCTTCATTTAACTCAACATTCACATTTCTCTCTTTCACTTTCAATTTTTTTCCCATTACAACTAATATATTATTTTAAATATATAATACATTATATAATATGTTATATTAAATAATAAAATATTAATAATAATAATAATAAATAATAAATAATAAAAATATTTTTAATTAATATAAAATAAAATTTAATATATAAAAAAATTATACATTATTCTGAATTTATGAGACAAAAATATATAAGTTATAATATATAATAACATAAAAGATTCATTAAACAATAAATAACAATAAAATATTATGAAATATATTATTTAAATAATAAAAGATTCATTAAACAATAAAATATTTTTAATTATATAAAATAAATTTTAATATGTAAAATTTTATATACTAGTTTGAATTTATTAGACAAAAATATATAATTTATTATATATTTTTTTAATTATTAAATATAATATTTTTATATTAGTATGCAATAAATAACATACTATAATTATAAAAAATTATTATAAGAAACTTGTGAAACAATTATTTTATTAAACGTATTTTTTGTTTCTTGTTCTCAATATTATGAGAATAGTAATGATTAATAAATATCATTTCTCTTTTTTGTTCCTAATAAGAGAAACGGAAATATATTTCTGTTTCTTAAAAAAATAAAAATAAAAAATGTTTCACATTAGTGAAAGCAACATTAAGGATCATAACTATTTGAGGTGGTGAATAAAATCATTAGCCACACTAGTCGGGTAAATTACATCCGCACCCCTTGTAATTTTATTAATTATATTTTCACCCCTTAATAATTGATCCCGTCACCGGAGAGGGAAAATTATCTTTATACCCATATGTATTAAATAATTTTTATTTAAAAAAATATCTGAATTATGCTATTACCTATTTACCCTTTTCAATTATCTCCTTCTTCATCCCTTCTCTTTCCTAAAACCCCTAAACCAAACCCTAACTCTAGAAATCCTTCAATTTACCCCCAGTAGAAATCAATTGAATTATTGCTTGAAATTGGACAAATATGTATAATTTGTAATCATAAAGATCAAATATTCTTATATAATCCAGATTTATTTTAATTTTTTAATTGAATATAGATTGAATTTTGGAGAGCACAACACTGCAATTGATTTCTTTATTTGAAGAGGCTTTTTGAACTTTGTGGAGCTTATGAACACCGACGAAAATTAGGATTTGTTTATTTGAAGGGGCTTTCACAAGTTTCTCAACACTGACGAAAATTGTGGTGAAGGAGGTGGTTGCGTGGCTGGTGGCGCGCGGAGGTGGATGGGTTGTTGGTCGGTTTCAGCAGTGGAGATCAGTGGTGGTGGTGCTTGGAGGAGGTTGGGTGGTGTTGCTTCATGTCGTCATTTGTGGTTGTGCGGAGGTGAAGGTGGTTGGGTGTCAGTGATGGTGGAGCTTGGTGGTGGTTGCTTGAGGCGGTGATGGTGGAGCTATAAAATCTATATGTTAATCTGGAGAATCCATATCACTCTCTCTCCGCCTGTGTGCATACATATATATATATATATAATGTTTTTGTATAGATAAGGGTACTTGGAGTTTTGTTTTAACATCAAACCACCTCCCATTTAATCCACTCATTTTATTTCTTCTAGCTACAGAGTTATCGTTATGCAATTTCAATATTTCTTTGATTATTTAATTGCAATTTTATCAATTTGCTTCAGCTGCGGTGATCATCAAAGTAACATCTTTGTCTAATTAGGTTTTTGGTATAATATCGTTGACACTCTAAATGAGCCAACACATAGTAACGAAGTGGACCGAAATTAGGCCGAAAATTAAGCAAAATTGGGCTGTTTTTCGGACTGGATTTGTCCTAAACTGGGTTGTTTTTGGGCCTAAACTGGACTGTTTTTTTTTGGCTGCGAACTGGACTGTAGTGGGCTGAAATTGGGTTGCGAATTGGGCCAGAAGTTGGGCTAGAAATTGGGCTGTGAAATGAGCTAGAAATTGGGCTGAAATTGGACTGCAAACTGGGCTGTTTTTGGGTTGCGAAGTGGGTCGGAAGTTGGGCTGAAATTGGGCTGCGAAAATGGGTTAGAAGATGTGTTGAAATTGTGTCATATCATGAAGAAACCTTGTTGGTTAACACTAAAAGATTACAAAGTTTGTGGAATATTTAATACTTTTGGAAAAGAGATGTAGTTGAGTTGGTGAAAATGTTTAGATAAGATTAGAATTTAGGTTGTTTGTATCTTGTATTTATTTATAGATTATCTTTATATTAGTTTTAGGTTATAAATAATATATGTATACCTCTGTTACAGAGGTCCACAACCAATACAAAAATGTTCGTGTTATAATAGCAGCTTTTCATTTTATTTGTCTTTCCTTCAATATCAGTATATTTCAATTCCCTGCAATTGCACTTTTCAATTCTTTTCGCAATTTCTTTTGGTTACCCAAAAGTCCTCTTTGCTGATGCAATCAGAACCCTTCACGAGAGTTGAGTTCTCTCTCGTAAATTGCCTGATTCTATTCCACATGTTCAAAAGAGACGAAAATTCGTTTCTTTTGAACCGGTTGAACTCTGTCACCGGTTCTGGCACGCTCGCACCCTACGGATATGAAGAATATTATCGGCCCTATTATTCGGCCGATGATTTTTATTTTTCGGAATCCTACGAAAATAATGATTATTATCGGTCCTGCTATTCAACCGATGATGAATATTATTTTTCGGAACGAACAAATATATGCATTTTCTGCACCCTTTGAAGAAATGTTTGACAAGGAATGTCCAAACTCTACTAGAAGAAGTACAAGATCTTTCTCATACACTCCCAGTTTCTGACAATCAAGGATCTTATATTTGGGGATAAACCCATAACCTTCGATAATTTTGTATACATATATTCATGAATATATATATATATATAACATTTTTATATATATGTATATATATAGAAGGGTAGGTTCGTCATTTCATATTTTTATAAATGAACAATTCTATCATTTCACACATTTACAGATAGATTAGTCATTTCACATATCAAAATTGGATTGACTGGATTTAACCTCTCCTGAGGTTGAACTGAGGGGATAAAAATAAAACAAATAAAAAGTGAGAGTGTAATTAGTGAAACTATAAAAAAATATGGATATAATTTATATTAACAACATTAATCAAAGTGTAATTTACCCGCACTCGTCCGGATGAAAATATTGACACAGACATAATAATCTAAGGCAGTGAATGGAATGATAAAGAGCACTACTGCAATGAACTTTATGGCCCACTATGGCACTAATTCACCCCAAATGGATGACTTTCACTAATAATGCAATATATATATATATATATATATATATATATACACACCTAGTGTACTCTGCATTCAATTGTTTGTGAAACTTCATTTGTGGGAGAAGAAGCTTTTTTATTATAATTATGTAAGCAACCTCAAGTAATGTCTGTCAATGACTTTAAATATATATATATATATATATCCATCAACAATATCCATATGAATATTGGTATAGATATTGTAGTCACCTCAAGTTCAATTAGTTTTTTTTTATTTTTTTATAATCGCGATATCCGAGTTAGCTTACGCGCATCTCGATTAATTCACGGAATTTGTGTAAGGTGATTTTCACGCGAATCGGATAAATGTCGAACTATATCCACGATTGTAATCCTAACAAATTATTTGCATCTAATAAGAATCCAACATGAATACAACCGAGTGGGTTAAGTTCAATTAGTTTTGCCATTGAAGTAACAAATTAACCCCAAAAATGAGAACATAAATATAAGTGTACGTTTCATCTTCAACTAATCACAATTGAAAGTCTACAACAACACGTCGAAAATTGGGGTATGTTATATATTTTTCAGAAAACAAGAGGCATCAAGGACAATGGGGTACTTTTTTGGTCGAAAGAGAATAATAGGCACTTGAAAGACGGTCCTTTCTGAAAGCTGCCTGCATCACCCTAAAACTATATGTATACAGAATCCTATGTGAATATCTGTTTATTTCTTAAAGAGAATAAAAAAAGTGAAGAAAAAAACCAAATTTCTGCATCCTTGGTGGGCTCAAATGGTCCCAACCCATTAAAAGACCTAGATATTAGAAAGCCTATAAATTTGGTATAACGGTCATTCCATACATGTTTATGATCAGATTAAGCAATTAATTAAAATACCTCTAAAAACACCTAGAACATATGTTTCAAGACATTGAATATATACATATATATATATATATATATGTACGAGGATAAAAATTTACCATTCATTCTAGAAATCAAGTATGCCACCCTCTTTTGACACTCTGCACATCCAAAATCCGCGGATAGAACAACTTCTTGGACCTGTTACATAAACAAGAAACATAAACATAACTATATAAGCATATATATATATATATATATATATATAACAGACAGAGAGAGAGAGAGAGAGAGAGAATTAATTACAAGAGGCATGGTCAATGATTCAAAAGAGGCAAGGCTAGTTTGAGAAGATAAAATCCCATTTGACTTTTGTAATTCACTTGTAGTACGAATACACTTCTTCTTAGTTGGATCAGCAACAGCCATCACTTTGTTCTGTGAATATTACTCAGAAACTGCAGGACCTTTGTGCACACATATATATATGTGTGTGTGGAAAAAGATCTATGAACAGCTCATGTTATAGTGATAGAGCAATCCCATCTTTTGTGAGATGCTTAATTTGTTGGGGAAGAGGGGGGATAGGGATTGACATGGTATGGTAAAGTGCAAAAGCTGCTTCGTCTAATGCGAAGTTGACAAAGATGCATCATTTGCTAACCCTGGCCCACCATTAATACTACTCTTTGGTATGTTTGAATCTTTCTTGTGTTGGATTTTTTTTTATGGTGGTTGGTTAGAGGACTCTAAATTCCTTTCTACAATTTTTTAGTTCCATGCAATTAACCAATCACACACCCACACATACACATAAATATATATATATATATATACAAACTTTAATCATATTCCAGATGTCAATTTTAAGAAAGGAATTGACACCGGCTAATTTCACTTTACAAAAATTTTATATCCATCTTCATTTAATAAAATCATTCCACCATCGCGTGTTTACAAATTTTGTATTAAATCACATCAGAAAAGAACACGGATTTAGGTATAGGATCCAAGAATTGTTAATTTGTTATATAGAGTAATGGTGTGTAAGAAAAGTCATACACGCTTATCAGGATATGATTTATAAGTTCTAAATATATATTTTTATTTACGCCAATCACAACGTTACGGTAATCACTAATTTTCTTTAGGTTTTGCCAAACTATGGCTACGCTTGGACTTTTCTGTGGCCCTCAGCACACCCATAAATGATAGACATGTTGGTGTTGGTGTTGGTGTGACAATCCAAATGGTTGGAGGAAAAACATGGGGACATCTTTATTCTATCAAATATCATATTTAAACTAAGGTTTAGTTGAGTATTCTTGCAAGCAAACACTAACATCATACATTTTACACATTCTTTAGCCCAACCAAAGAAATAAATATTTAATCTCATAATATTTTATATTTTTCGGGTTATAGAGACAAACCAATTCTAAATACACAAACAGAGGCTCCCCAATGCAAAAATGGACAGAAAAGCTGTTTGTGGGCCCGGGCCCAACATGGCCAAGCCCAACCCGCATGCTGCTATTTTTACGTTAGGTTAATTACAGTTTGACCCCCTTTAGTTCGGACAATTATAATTTCATTTTTTCTAATTTGATTTTTGTATTACTTTGCCTTCTATTGTTTAGATTTATTACAGTTTGACCTCCTTTAGTTCATAAAATTA
The DNA here is from genome assembly GCA_963922005.1 of Cornus suecica. Classification (NCBI taxonomy): domain Eukaryota; kingdom Viridiplantae; phylum Streptophyta; class Magnoliopsida; order Cornales; family Cornaceae; genus Cornus; species Cornus suecica. The sequence continues at coordinate 41,441,541 of OY998242.1, forward strand.
CAATTTAACCCATTCTAGTTTGGTTTTTTTTTATCACTTTTCCCCATATTGTTTGAATTTATTACAGTTTGACCCCCTTCTATAGTTTATGATGTCATCCCATTATAAGATGGAAAATGGCTATGTTACCCCTAACTCAATAAAAATACCTTTTTGCCCTCATTTTTTTTCTTTTTTAATGGAGAAAGATGCAAATAGTAGAAGATGATGATAAAACAAAACTCCACATTCACCCGAGGGAAAAATTAGCAGGTTGCCCTAGTTGGAAAAAATTTGGAACTTGATGCCTCAAGAAACATGAGGTCTCATGTTCGATTCTTACTAGGTACAAATAATTTGTTAAGGCTACGCCCGCGGACATAGTCCAAACCTTACTTGATTCGTGGGGGGGGGGGGGGGGGGGGGGGTCTCCTTGCACGGGTCCCTTGAATTGCACGGGTCCCTTGAATTAGTCGAGGTACACGTGAGTTGGCCCGGACATCACGATTATAAAAGTAAATAAAAAATATAAGGGCAATGTTATCCATTAAAAAACAAAAAAAAATGAAGGCAAAAAGGTATTTTCATTGAGTTAGGGTGACATAGTCATTTTCTATCTTATAATAAGATGACATCATAAAATGTAGAAGGGGATCAAATTGTAATAAATTCAAACAATAAGGGGGAAAGTGATACAAAAACTAAACTAGAATGGGTTAAATTGTAATTGCCTGAACTAGAGGGGTCAAACTGTAATAAATTCAAACAACAAGGGGAAAGTAATAAAAAAACCAAACTTGAGGGGTGAAGCTTTAATTAAACGAACTAAAAAAGGTTAAACTGTAATAAATTTAAATAACATGAATCAAAATTTTACTTTTTAAGGGTTTTCAAGTAACCTAGCTTATCAATTCCAGCCGGTCCAGAGGATATGACAAGTAAAACTTTGCAAGGTCGATGAATCGAGTAAGACCGTGAGTTATGTGATCTACTATTCAGAACGTAGAACAAAAAAGATGATTAAGATTTTTTTTTTTTCATTTAAATTTAAATTTTATTTTTAAAATTGTCATTCGTCAACTTTTATTACCTATTAGGATGTTATTATAATTTGAATTTGAATCTACAATTTAAATTCAAATTTTTTCATAGAGTTTTTTCTTTAGTTAATTTTTCATATTTATTAAATTTTGGTATTCCTTTCACAATTTATTCTCATGCCTATGTGAAGGGCGGATTATTACATTATGATGCACATGTTGATGATTATTATGGAGTTGAATATTGAAAATTTGATGCGATTTATTCCCCCCTATGTCTTCTTTTCTCTCTCAATCTCTTTTATTTTGAGTTATGAAAGTTCCTAGTTTTTCCTGCATCAATTTTGGTATTATAGCAAAAATCCAAGAATTCTACTTATTTACAGAGATCTTCACTCGGACTGTTTGGTTTACGTTTATTTTATTTTTTTCATTTTTTCACAACAAAAACATGTTTGGCACCAATATTTTGTTTTCTACAGTACAAAAATATAAAATAAATAGTGTTATTTTTAGAAAGTACCAAAATTATATTTTTTTGTGTATTTTGCATTGTTCATTAAAAATAATACTATAGCAGAGGAAGTAGGTGACCAAAACAAAAAATAAAAACATCAGTATTAAACGTGCTTACAGATTAGACTCATAACACTCCACAACAAAAACATATATTTATGTTTTATAAAATCCACAACACGAAAGTAAAAACACAAACCAAATTGTTCATCAATCAAAACCATTTGTTATCGGCTATGAAGCACAGACACTTCATCAAGGGTCGCCGTACCCGTGTCGAACACGTGAATATGCCAAAAATATGTGTCCGACACACCAAAAACGTGTCCTGAATTTTTTAAAAATTGCACGCTCGGGGGGACACACAATGGACACTCGAAGGATATGCGGTGTATCGGTTGGTTCCATGATATATAGAGGACTTATGGAGCCGGTAATTTAATGGGTCACTTATGGAACTTCAAGACCCCTAATTCAATCTTTGGTTTTGAAGATCCTTGGATATCATTGAACCTCATCATCTTGTGAGAGGAATTGGAATACATATTCATTTATCCACCACTATTTGAAAAAGAACAAGATTTGGTATTTGTACAATCCAATCTTCATCTTTTATTAAAAAATATTCACAATACAAGAGACTAAGATGTTGGATATTGGAGGAGATGCATTTAGGGCCCGTCTGGTAACTGTTTTCGTTTACAATTTTGAAACCGAATATAGGAAGGGAAAAACTAATGCACTGTTATTACTTTTCTACTTCATCGAGAAGAAAAAACTACAGATAAATAAATAGACTCGGTTACCAATAGAAATCCTAATTTGAATCCTTTATTTTAGGGATAAACAACTAACAGAAAATAAAATCCTAAAAGCTACGATAACCACCAAATAACCAAATAATAAATTTTTTTTAAATAAAAACAGAATCTGCGACACTCCCCCTCAAACTGGGTTAAAAACGTTAAACATTCCCAGCTTGTCTACCAATCTTTCAAACGCTGGTCTTCTAAGTCCTTTTGTCAACAAATCAGCAGCTTGTTCGGATGGAGGCATGTACATCATGAAAATGATCCCTTTTTCAATCTTTTCTTTTATAAAATTCCTATCCACCTCAACATGTTTAGTACGATCATGATGCACCGGATTATGAGAAATACTAATGGCATAGGACCACCATTTCAAAATTTTAATTCTTCTAGCACTAACTTCAACTATAATATCTCATAAATTCCTTGCACTACAACTTTAAATTCAGCTTCAACATTGCTTATAGCAACAACAGATTGCTTCTTGCTCCTCTAAGTTACCAAGTTCCCCCAAAGAAAGGTACAGTATCTTGATGTCGACCTCCTGTCATTCACTGAACCAATCCAGTCTGCATCTGTAAATGCCTCTATGCTTGTACCTCCATTTTTCTTGAAGAATAGGCTTTTCCCTAGGGTTCCTTTCAAATACTTTAGTATTCGATAAACGGCTTCCAAATGCACCTCACAAGGAGAATGCATGAACTGACTTACAACACTAACAACAAAATCAATATCTGGTCTTGTATGAGATAGGTAGACGAGTTTCCTAACAAGACGTTGATATCTCCCTTTGTCAACAGGACTACTATCTATAAGTTCTCCCAATTTCAAATTAGAGTCCATTGGAATATCCACTAGTTTACATGTAACGTCCGGTATTTTTACGGGTTAATTTAAAAATTTTATTTAAACAATTATGTGCTTATGTGCTTAATGTTTTTAATTGTTTTAGCATGTCTTACATGTTGTACGTGTTATAAAAATTGTACGTAGCATGTTATATTTTCATTTTGAAATTAATGAAAATTATTGGAAACGATTTCGGGAAAGAAATGACCGAAGGGTAAATGAGTAATTTCACATTTGGAGCACTTAGTGGAAAGTGTAGAGATTTTGGGTGAGAATTAGGGCATGAGTGGCGTTTTGGTAATTAAGGAGGATGACAAAGGGTAAAAGGGTATTTAAGAGTCTTGATGACACTCTTGTAATTAACCCCAACTTTGGATGAATTTGGTCATTTACACCTTTCATGTGTTGTCTCATTCCTAGCCCTTGATCTCATTTTCCCATCTTTGTTTTAGACCTTTGGATCATGAGGCCTTGTTTGGTTGGCACTTAAATGGAATAATCCATTATTCTTGGTCTTTCACTTGACAAGACTTTTTCTCAACCATTGGATGGTTTGTTAATTCCCATCTTTATTCTAAGCCCTTGGATGATAAGGCCTTGTTTGGCAAAATAATGAGTTTTGTGAGTTGTGTCATAAGTCTTCCACTTGGCAAGACTCATTTCTAGCCATTGGATTCATTTCCTTTTCCCCATCTTTGTTATGAACCCTTGGATTAGAACACTCATTTAGGGTTATACATATACACCATTATGTATTGATTATTGTCTTCTAAAGTGTAAGACTTCTCTCATTCACCACAAATATCTCTCTATCTCTCACACGGTTCTTTCTCTCTTGCTCTCCCTCATTTCACTCATTCTTCTTCAAGTTGTCAAATTCTCTCTTCCTTATGATGAGAATTTGAAGAAGGTTGGTGCATGAAAGTGGATGTTGGTGCTCCAAGCTTTCTTTTGAGCCAAATCTTGGTAAGTAATTTCTACTCTTTTGGGATTTCTAGTTTCAAACCCTAGCTTCTATTATTGGATTCTTGTCTTCAATTTTTGATTTATGGAGTTGTCTATCTATAACTCTTGCTTAAGACTCCATTAAAGCTTAGCTATCGGTTGAATTGAGCTTATTGTTGGATTTGGAGGAGGTTGGGTTGATTCGATTCACCTTGGAGGCCTTTACTTGTTCTTGGTGTTCTTACTTGGAATTGAGGTAGGGGAAAAACGATTTGTCTTTGTCTTTGTCTTTGTACGAGGGTGTGTGCGTCTATGTATATATATGCCATATATATATGCGAGTTGGTCTTGATAGCTTAGCCTATGATTTAGGCCTTTGAGAACATGATATTGTGATATATATGCATGTTGTGTTTTATGGCTTATAAATATGAATTGTAAGCATGTATTGTGATGGCATAGGGTTGAGATCGGAAACCTTTATGCATTTTGGTTACACTATTTAGTGTCAAAACGTGGGTGTTGGGTTATACGAGGTGTGTAAACCTATATACGTAGTCTTGTGTCGAATTGTCGCAACAACTGGCCAGGTATAGGTGTCTCCCACCTCCGGACTAGTAATCTGGGAATTGGGGATATAGGGTTGGTTGCTGCCCCATCGTGGTGGTATGCGCCATTCTCGGATCTTCGTAGTATGGGAGTTGCCAGTGGGGCTCTCATGCGACCGCCTTCCTTGTTGAAGTGAGAAGTTTCAAAATCACTTGGGGAGGATCGGTGCGGTACTCGTTACTCATAGTGTGAGTGAGTGCGTATTCGTTAACCCCGAATTGGGGCAAGCACATATTATGGGGTGTGTTGAGTTATATTACACTTGAACTATCCCATATGTATGATTATGTTATTGATGTTGAAGTATGCTATAAATTGTGGAAAATTGTGTTGTGAGCTTGTTGGGGAAACTTATTTGTTGGGTTCGAAGGGATTCCGGATTTGCGTGAGAGCCATGTGGAACAAAAGACTAACCTAGGAGTAGTTGCATGTACCATGGGTGGGTTGTACCACTCGGATTACCGAGATGGAGGCAATGACGCTTCCTTTACTAGGCTAGTGAGCTCACCCCACGCCTTATATATTTTTCAGGTGATGATCCCGATGGGAGGGTCCCGTAGTTTCTCCGTGGACGTGTGGCTACATGTCCGCCCTCTTGTGCCTGGGAGGCGGACCATACGTATTTTGTTGGGCATTAGGTCGATAAATATGTTCTTTTTCACATGTAAGCCAAACTTGTAAAACCATGTTATTTTAATCCGGCTAGCATGTTAGCCGAGGTGTTATTGCCTATGTATATCCCTTGGAGCGTTATGTGCGGGGATTTTATTCTTTTGGTGCACTTCGGTGCCAGATTGTATACATGTGTATTTTGAATAAATTATAACATGTTTCGCCTTAGAGTGCTTTAATGTCATTATTAAATCCTTTTCCTTGGAGTTATGAATATAATTTGGAGTATGGGCCTAAATAAGAGTATACGCAAACGTAGGCATGTATACGTAGTTGTTACGGTGATTTTCGGACCAATTTGAGTATTTTTGGGTCTGTGAGTCGACTGACGGAACTGCATCAATCGACTGGAAAATAGCCGTAAAAAGTTCTGGTGAGGTCAGGCGACTAATGGGTATTGGTTAGTCGACTGACGGTCCTCGTTGGTCGACTGACGACCCTTGTCGGTCGACTGGCAAATCGTCAAAAACTTTTCTGTCCAGGTCAGTTGCCTGACGGGTATTGGTCAGTCGACTGATTTCCCCAATCAGTCGACTGATTGCCTGGTCAGTCGACTGATGTTTCCCCAGGATGTTCTAGTTCGATCATGTTTCGACATCCCTTCACTCTTTCGATCATATCTGGAGCTACATATGTCATATTGAGGTGATCTTTAGCTTTTTAGAAAGCTGACTTAAGGTTCTTAATGTTAGGATTTTGAATCGCTTAATTTGAGTCCCTTTTGATGGCGTAATGGTCATTTGAAACTGATAGTACGTTTTGAGCCTCGGCACCTCAAGACGACCTATTTCTTCAAAATGTTGTAGTTTCCGTTTCATAGCTTCAAATTCGGTTCCGTTTGTTCCTATAACTTCTTTTAGGTCCAAACCTTGTATTTATACCTTGAAATCATTACTTTATCCTTGTGATGACTATTTTACCCTTGGGTGGGAAGGATGCTTAAACGGTTCGTTTAAGGTACCGTTTGTTTTGTTTTGCTTCTACTTCGATTCCGAGAGGTCTTCTTGTCATGTTGTAGGAGTGAAATGAAATTTTTACCCTTTTGTGAGTATTTGATGACTAAAGGTCATTTGTTCTCGTTTCGTTTTAATTCCGCATTCACTCCCTTAGCTCTTAGGCTCGGGTTTTGGAGTCCTAGGAAATTTGGGGCGTGACATTACAACCCTTCATACCTGTATCCTTTAATAGATCCAAAGCATACTTTCTTTGAGAAACTGATATGCCAATTTTGTTCCTTATCACCTCCATTCCAAGAAAGTATCTTAAGAACCCTAAGTCCTTGATCTTGAACTCAGTAGCAAAAACTTCTTTAAGCCTTTTCATTTCATCAACATCATCTTTTGTCAAGATTATGTCATCAACATAAACAATGAGAATGGTAACCTTGTTGTCCCAATGTCTAAAGAACATTATATGATCTTTTTGAGCCTGATTATAACATTGTTGCCGAATTGTTTTAGTAAACTTATCAAACCATGCTCTAGGTGATTGTTTGAGCCCATAAAGAGATTTTTTGAGCTTGCAAACCTGTCCATCTCTTTTAGCGTCATCAAAACCCGGTGGTAAGTCCATGTAAACTTCTTCCTCGAGATCTCCGTTAAGAAAGACATTTTTAACGTCTAGTTGTTGTAAAGGGCCAATCTAAGTTGGCAGTCAAGGATAGAGCAATTAAGACTGTATTGAGCTTAGCAATTGGAGCAAACGTCTCTTGATAATCAATGTCGAGGGTCTGTGTGAACCCCTTTGCTACAAGCCTCGCCTTGTATCTCTCAATAGAGCCATCAGAGTTATACTTCACGATGAAAATTCATTTGTATCCAACTGGAATCTTTTCTTCTGGCCTTTCTACTAGTTCCCACATTCCATTTTTTTCAAGAGATTTTATTTCTTCCATCACTGCATTCCTCCATTCAGGAACTTTCAAAGCTTCTTCCACATTTCTTAGAATTTCAATTCCTAAAAGATTAGTGGCAAATGCACGAAAAGAAGATGATAGATGACTATAAGACACATAACTAGAGATCGGGTGTTTAGTGCAAGATCTAACACCTTTTCTCACCACTATGGGAAAATCAAGATTGTTAATTGTTGGACTAGAATTGGGTTCAAAGCACTGTATACCTATTTTCGATTCAGATTCCTGACCATGCTGAGAGTCCACAAAGATTTCCACCCTTTGAGAATTATTCTGACGTGAATAAACCAGTAGCTCATGTTGTGGTTGTATTTTTCCACCTGTAGGAGAAGTGTTACTGCTCGTAGGTATCATCGGTTTTGGTGGAGTGGACAGATTTGGAATATCTGAACTATTTGAATGCAAAGGAGATGTAGGGGAAGATAAGGGCATGACTAGAGTTGGCAGAGAAACATCCCAAAATTTTCCTTCTCTTGAGTTCTCCCCCTGAAGGGAATTTTGCAGATAATAAGGTTGCTGCTCAAAGAATGTGACATCCATGGAAACAAAGTATTTATGTTTTTCAGGGGAATAACATCGATATCCTTTATGTGTGGCAGAATATCCCATGAAAATACACTTTAAGGCTCTTGGATCTAACTTAGATCTGTTACGAGGATGAACATGAACAAATGCAGTACAACCAAAAAAATTTAGAGGTATAAAAGTGACGACTCGTGTTTGGGAAAAAATATGAAGAAGGGTATTTAATGGTGTTTGGTACTGAAGAACTCAAGAGGGCATACAGTTTATCAAGTATGAAGTTGTAAGAACAACATCACATAAAAAATGTTTTGGGACATTCATTGAGAACATGATAGAACGGGCAACCTAAAAAAGGTGACAATTTTTACGCTCAACAATTCCATTCCATTGTGGGGTATCAATACATGTGCTTTGATGTATAATTCCATTTTTGACAAGTATTTCCCAAGTATTGAATTAAAATATTCCTTTCCATTATCAGTATGAAAAATTTGTATTTTTGTTTGAAACTGATTTTGGATCATGGAATGAAATTTTTTAAAAACTTGTTCAGCATCAGATTTCTCCTTCAAGAGATATACCCAACATACACACGTATGATCATCGATAAAAGTAATGAGCCATTTTTTTCCATGAAACTTTTGAACCCGAGAAGGTCCCCAAATATCACTGTGTATAATAGAAAAAGGTTTTGACCCTTTGTAGGGTCGAGAAGGATAAGAAACACGAGTATGTTTAGCTAACTGACACACTTCACATTGCAAATTGATAATCTCTTTATTTCGAAACAAAGAAGGAAACAAAGTTTTCAAATACGGAAAGCTTGGATGACATAACCTATGGTGCCATAACATTATTTCAGAAACAGATGAAGAATTACAATTAGCAATTTGAGCTTGTTTATTCACATTGGCGTCCTTCTTGAAGTAGTATAGTCCTCCATGTTCTCTAGCATTGCTAATCCTCTTCCTCGAATGCTGGTCCAGAAATTCACACAAATTATGTGAGAATTTGACAATACAATTAAGATATTTTATCAATTGACTAATTGAAAGAAGATTGCATGATAATTTTGGGACATGGAAAACGGATTTTAGGAAAAAATTGGGAGCAATTTCAATTGTCCCTGTCCCTTCAACTACAGCAAATGACTCGTCAACAATCTTAATTTTAAGGTTTCCTCAGCTAGGAATATATGATAAGAAAAAATTCGCACAACCTATCATATGATCGGTAGCACCTGAATCGATGATCCAAGGTTCATGAAGCCTAGCAGAGGAATTTAGGGCAGCGGAAAAAATACCTTTTTGAGCTAACAGAGAATTATTGGATGGTTGTGAAAGTTATGCAGGAGTAATCATCTTTATAAACTGCTCTATTTGCTCTTTAGTAAAGGACAATTGATAGGATCCAGTACTGCCTCCATCATTTTTCCCATTATCACCTTCAGACACTGCTTGTAGTCCCCGGGAATCTCGTTTATTCACCTTTTCTCTCCAATTTTGAGGTCGTCCATATATCCTCTAACAAGTGTCACGAGTGTGATAAGGATTATTGCAATAGTCACAAAATGGTTGACCATTTTTCTTCATACCTCACTGCTGATCGCCTTTGCTAGAATTTTCTAGTCCACGGGAAACAAGTGCAGATCCTTCAGATAAGGGAGTTAATATCTTTGATTCTCCGAGCATGACTCATTTTCTGATCTCTTCTCTTCTAACTTCAAAAAAAAATTCAAGAATATCTGGTAATGGTCTTGTTCCAAGGCATCTCCCCATCACTTCATCGAGTTCCTTATTCAGTCCAGCCAAAAAATCATGGATCCAGTCTCTTTCCACCATCTCTCTTTAATGAGCAGCATCTTCAGGACAATTCCAATCTCTATGATTAAATAAATCTATCTCTTGCCATAATTTTGTGAGAGTATCAAAATAAGAGGTCACGTCAGAATCTCCCTATTTTAATTCTCTGGCCTTGTTCCTTAAAACAAAAGGTTGTGAAGTATTTTCTAAATCAGAATACTTCTGTTTGGCCGAATCCCAAATGGCCTTTGCAGTCGAATACAAAAGAAATCCTTACCCGATATTGTTCTCCATCGAGTTTACAAGCTAGACCATAATAATAGAGTTTTCGGCATCCCAGGTTTGGAACGAAGGGTCGTCCTCCTTTGGATGTTTCTTCGCAACGGTAAGATAGCCTATCTTTCCATGTCCTTGTGTCACCATTTGAACGGAGCGTGACCACTGGAGGTAATTTTTACCATTGAGTTTGTGGGCTGTAATTTGCAAAGAGTTGCTCTCTGGAAAAACAGTGGGAGCGATTATAGGGGTCGACTGCGAAGAGCCGTCGCCCCTGCTCGCTCCGGTCATGGCAGTTTTCACCATGTCTTTTTCCCCTCAACTGATTTTCGGCTCTAATACCATGAAACCAGATATAGGAAGGGAAAAATTAATGCACTATTATTACTTTTCTACTTCACCAAGAAGGAAAAACTACAGATAAATAAATAGATAGAGTTACTAACATAAATCTTAAACTGAATCCTTTATTTTTTAGATAAACAACTAACAGAAAATAAAATCCTAAAAGCTAGGATAACCACCCAAGAACCAAATAATAACAAATCTTTAAATAAAAACAGAATCTACTTTGAATAAAAACAGAATTTGCGACAAATTTATTGTTTATTTAAACAAATTTAACCCAAAAACATGTTTGTTAAGTTTGTTTGTGTTTATCATTTATATAAACAGGTATAAACATTTTTTTTTACACAAACCTAGTTTTGATAAACACCAAATTCTTGTTTATCAATTTTTGTTTATAATTCTACTGTAGCCAGGTATATATATGAAACATTTCATGTGCTTTGTAGGAATAAATTAAAAAATATATTTAGAAATTAAATAAAAATAAATAAATAATATAAATAAAAATATTTATAAATTAATAAAAATAAATAAATAAATAAAATATTTATAAATTAAATAAAAATAAATAAATAAAAATATATAAATAAATAATATAAGTAATAATATAAATAAAATAAAGGGTTAATTTCACAAAACCCCCTATACTATCCAATTTAATCAACTAACCCCAACTGTGTCCACTTTTCCCTTATACTATTCAATTTCATCACTATGTTCCATCCCCTCACATTTTGAGTTATAATACCTAAACTCCCTCAATAGTATAGGGGGTTTAGTGAAATCAAGTCTTTAAAAAAATTATTTATCAAAAATCAATTATATTTTTTGTAAAAAATATAAATTTCAAAAAAATATATATATTTCGGGAAAAAAATATTTTTTGAAAACAATATATATTTTGGGAAATATATATATACATATATTGGAAAATGATATATATTTCGGAATATATATATAATTCGTCAAAAATATGTATTTTCCGAATTGTTTTAAAAAATTATGAATTTTTTCCAAAAAATAATGTTTTTGAGAAAAATATATATTATTTTCCAAAATTTGAATTTTTTCCGAAATATATATTTTTTATATTTTGGAAAATAATGTTTATTTTTCTGAAGAAAAATTATTTTTTTGAAAAAATTCATATTATTTAAAACAATTCGTAAAATATATATTTTTGACGAATTATATATATATATTCTGAAATATATATATTTTGTCTGAAATATATATATTTTTCGAAATATATTTTTTTTCAGAATATATATTGTTTTTGAAAAATATTTTTTTTCCGAAATATATATATATTTGAAATTTATAGTTTTGACGAAAAATATAATTGATTTTCGAAAAATATTTTTTTTAAAGGCTTGATTTCACTAAATCCCCTATACTATTGAGAGTAGTTTAGGTATTATGACTCAAAATGTAAGGGGAGAGAGCATAATAATGAAATTGAATAATGTAAGGGCAAAGTGGGAACAGTGGGGGTTAGTTGATTAAATTGGATAGTATTGGGATGTTTTGTGAAATTAACTAATATTATAAATAATAAATTAAATTAAATATATTTATAAATTAATAAAAATTAATAAATAAATAATTTAAGTAATAATGTAAATAAAATAAATGAATAAATAATATTATAAATAATAAATTAAATTAAATTAAATATATTTATAAATTAATAAAAATAAATAAATGAATAAATAAGAGAGTAGATAAGTTATAATCTACACCTTATCTAACCAAGTTCACAATTTAATTCACTTCAACTATGCATTTTCTAACCACTTCGTTAATACACAAACAGAAGCAATTTCATAGCATTTATATATAAGGCTCAAGATTATAAATGACAATTGGTTTTATGTTATGGTGTGGTGAAGATAAATTATATCAAACACTTGGTGTGCAACTAGATTATAACAAGCTAATGAGCAAGTGGAGAATTTATAATCTAAGCTATAATCAAGTTCACATTGCAATTGACTTCAACAAAGCATTTTTCCAATCCCCTCATGAATATTTAAGCACACACAATTTCCAAGCATTAATAAATAAAGATCAAGATTGAAATGAAATTACTTGTAAAGTAAGGAGTGAAGGGATAGAGAAAATGCAAACCAAGACATCGATTTTTTACATGGTTCAACCAAAGCTTTGGTCTACATCCATACCTTGAGAAAACCTCTCAAGGATTCCACTATCGTGTTTTTCTTGCGGGTGAAAAATAAACCCTCACATGCTCCTTCTTCTGGGTGAAGAGCCAACCTTGCTTACTCTTGCGGGTGGAGATCCAACCTTCCTTGCTCTTGCTTGCAGGTGAAGAGCCACCATTTGCTCACTCTTGTCGGTGGAGAGCACACCTAATCCTCCCCTTTAAGGTTGAGAGAAACCTTTACAAATCTTCAACAAGCCATTCTCATGCCAAGATAACTTCTTGGTCTTTCACTCACAAAGAATAAGAATTTAAGATAGAGTGGTACAACATTATCTCTCAATAGATAGATGAAGGAATCAAAGCTCACTTCCTCACATACTTAGAGCTATAGATGAAATAATCAAATGAAAAACTTAACTCAATATGTGGAAGAATGAATCACAGGAAGATAATATAAGTGATGCACAATGGTGTGATTTCTATAGGAGAGTTTTCTACCCAAATACAAATTCAAAAAGGAAGTACAAATGATAGATTTCTTTCATATTCCTATCTCTCTCTTCTCTAACCCTCTTTTGGCTCATATATGACATATATATAGAGTAAGAAACAATTCTAGCCGTTTGGGGGTATTTTGGGTAGTTTAGGAAAAGTTTGAACTCTAAACTAGCCGTTACAATTCAAAATCAGGACCTTATAGTCGACTAGGGACATTGGGTAGTCGACTAAGGCTTCAAAAATCCATTTCGCAGCTTTTTCTATAACTTTCGACTCGATTCAGTCGATTGCCCTTTTGGCGTAGTCGACTAAAGCACCCTGTAGTCGACTAGGAGGTTTTACCCAGTCGACTCGGCGGTTTGACCCAGTTTCGACGCAGTTCACTCTTTTAGTCATAACTCGAGTTACGTTCATCGGATTGAGGTGTTATTTATCTTTTTGGAAAGAGGACTTCAAGATATTGATTTTAGGCTTTTGAATTACTCCATTTAACCCATTGTTTAGTACAATATGGTCGTTTGAATATGACGCTTCATTTCGAACAATTAACTCCCTTGACGGTTTTTCATGAAATCTTTTGAGATTTTTCTGAAATGACTTAGACACATTCCTAGGATGTATTAGAGACTTATTAAGATCCTTGACATGCCTAAAGTCAATATTTAGATCACAAAATGTTTTTCCAATTTAAACAATTTCTCAATATTAGACAAAAGCTTTTTATGGTTTAACAATTTTGTTCAAAACTTTAATATGCATCTAGAATCGTTTTCAAGTGATATGAATTAAGTTAATGGTTCTAGGATAACATCTTTGTTGAGTTCTTCCATAGCTTATGAAAGCTTGAACTAACTCAACTTTAACAAAGACTATACATATAAATGTGTCTTCTATAATGTGCGTAGTCTATTGCTAATGATGTAAGGATTCAAAAATGATATGCATGGTCCTCTATGATATATGATCAAGAGTTGAGCTTTCAAATAAGTTATTTCAAAAATAACTTTACAATAAGTCTAGCACTCACCTAAGCCTATTTACTCAATTATTTGATCTTCAATTTCTTTAAGCTTTGGGTTGATGTCTCCATCCTTGTCTCCAATGTATTTTGAGCTCTAAACACCTTTGATTGATCTTCTCATGGATTCACTAGCTCTCTTGAGTTTATCTTGAATCAACAACCTATTAAGCATAACTCAAGTAGACATTAAATTCACCACATTCAATGGTTTGTTATCATCAAAATGTCATGTTTACCCATGGTGAAAATCCTTGGGTCAACAATCTCCCCCTTTTTGATGATGACAAACATTGATGTGTGCCAATAAACAATTGAGGGCATTTTATAAATGCATCCCCTAGCAATATGCAATCAATGAATATTACAATAAGGCATGTGCATAAACTTTGGGATTTCTTCCCCTATCACCATGCTTTAAATGACGTTTACACTTAAACAAGTAGCATGTGATCATTTCAAGGAGCAAAGCTCCCCCTAAGAATGTGCATACAACATATACACATCATCTAATCTTTCTCCCCCTTTGACATCATCAAAAAAAGTAGATACAATAAAGTACAAGGAGAGGATCAAGTTGCATATATGAATTGTGATAATAGAATATATCATTGAAGTAACACAATCTCATATTGTCCATACATATCATGAATATGTTTAAGATGATACCAAATTACAAACATAGCTTTGCATTCATGATAGCAACAAGGACATGCTAACACATGTAATCAATGATGACTAAATCATTTGCTTGTTTTTCATAGACAAATAAGATACATGATCAAAATAAATTTTCATATATGAAGTACATGTATCAAGTGAATGACTCAAACGGAGCGTGACTTAATGTTAAGTGTGTGTATTTGAATGAAAGCTCAAATCATAGGTATTCAACATACTATATGCAAACAAGGAACACTCAATCACTATATCATTTAAAATCACATAGTCATCTATGAAGATTCACTTAACATCACATTTAAGAATGAGTCAACACCACCTCCATCTCAACCATTTGAAATTCAATAAACACATATGCAATATCTAATGAAAATCATAATGATGACTAAGAGATGAATATCCTTAGATAAGCAAGTGAAAAATACACAAGACATATGCTAACACATTGATATTCAAAGACATTTCCATTTCTCTATGAATTTTACAAATTAAGTTCTCTTGGAGAAATTTTGTGAGAATATTGACGAAGAAATTTATAAACATGAAAATGAACTCAATATCTCTTATAAATACATGTCTTTGTAATGTAATGTGATGGCATTGTATGCATCATTTTCAAGTGCATAAAATATATCTCTTATATATATGGTAAAAATACTTATCTAAAATAATAAGAGATGAACAAGATAATGAATGTATATATATACAAAAATTAACACATGTTATGCATTTTCATTTGTGTTACTATAAGTCCAAGAATAGTTAACCAAGGAAGCCATAAATTCCCAAAACCAAAGTGTCAAAAAATATTTGAAATTATTTTCATGACACTTAAATGACATTTTCCCAAGAAGGAAATAAGTTCATCTATCATGCTCATTTTGAAATAGTTTGCATGTTTGTAATAAACTTCTTTGCACAATACATCAAATATTGGTAACCATTATATTTCCATATAAGTGCAATAACCAAATTTGATAAGTTATAGATGACAAACAACAAGAAGAATATTTATCAATATAGGTTCTAAAATAACCTTCATTCATAAGAAAATCACTTAAAGCAATTCAAAACACCCTCTTGGAGCATATTTCAAGTTAAGCACAACTTATGATAGTTTTAAAACTCATTGTCTAAAACTTATACATTTCAAATCATTGTGATTTTCTACATGAAAATGTTTCATTGTAAAATCATATAAGAATGCATTAGATAAAAACATTTCATGCAAAGAGGCATGTGGAATTCTTAGAACTTCGATTCCATTCTCATGTGCAAATAATTAACCATATCCTTCTTGGTTAAGATCATGGGATAATAATGGCCAAAACCTTGGGTCACCACTATTAGACTTAGATTGCAACATTATTATGCATTATAAAATATACAAGAGTAAACATATATAATAATGATATAAAAATATAAGATATATGAGATTAAAAGTATTATATAAAAATAATAATAATATGAGATACAAAAACAATAAAAATGTACGTCTTTCATGATATATACACATAAGATTCATGATCCATGCTTATCAACAAGCAATCAAGATAATCACATATAAGCACAATATTTCCCATTTTTCAACATACTTCTTTTAAAGAAGGACATATAGTTCCTTTTCAAAATAAAGATCCAAACATGTATTAAATAGCTTCAACCAAAGTTTCAATTTGAAACAACAAAGGCTAAGCATCAGGAATACCATTTATGGAAATTTTTATGCAAATACCTCTAGAATGATAACCAAGAAGTTATATAATAGAGGATAGTGAATCATTTAACCACATTGAAGTTCATCACATATTCCTTATCCTCATTTGCATTAGATGGATCATTCAAATAAATTTTGCTCCATTGAGGTTTACTAGTTGTGGATTTATTTGATTAGTCATTTATCTCAAGTCCATAATAATTTCTCTTCAAGTTCAAATTCCTCAGAATAATGTGCAATATGTGATACCAAGAAGTTTTAGATAAAACATAAAAATCATAGAATCACATAGACAAATATCTGCTCAAGAAATCAACCAAAATCAAGTGAAGTATCCTTGTGAGTCAAGAGGTGATCATGACTATATTCTTTAAAATTCATGCATAATCAAGACTTTCCTTTATAAAACTAGTCTTCGAAAAATATTGCCTCAATTGTACTTGAAAAGACAAAAGACTAATATTACGACATCAAATATCCAAGTCTCATTTCAAAGCAAGCTACTATCAAGAAATCATCAAAGCATATTCAATTGCATGCACCAAGTAGCCAATCACTCTCATTACCAATTATCAAATTTATTCCATGACATATCAATAAAGATTCAACACATTTTAATAAGCATATGAATGTCATGTTTGATCTCATCCATGAAAACACATTAGTAATGGAGGTTAGAAAATGTGTACCATGGTGCTTCTACCCATTTTACTTGGAGTTGCTTGTAGATGATTTGCATCCTCCACTCATCTTGTGAGAGACCTTGATTTAATCTCCCTTTTTGAGTTGAAGCATCACTATTGAGGAACCAATAGTTCTTGAGTAAGAAATCAATTCAAACCTACAATACACTCAAGTAGCTTTCTTTGGTACCTATTTGCTATTGGGTCCATTTGTGTTAGCACAATCATGAGCATAATTTTCTATAAGCATATTAGCACAAAATGAGTGATTTCTCTATAATCAATATGCTTCTCTTAAATTTATCATTCAAGTAAACTATCATGATGTGCAATTATTAATTCAAATACTAATATATGCTCATGGTTATTTCACAAAAAAAAGGAACCAATATGAAATTAAAAATATGAGTAAAACTCTATATCATATATGTATCATAATAAACAACCATAAGCAACATTCATTTTCATCTTCAAGAATTGACATGAAAATCAAGATTTCTTCCTTTGATTGGCAAAAATGAATTATATGCCTTCTTCCAAAAATTGTAAAACTTTAGCACATAGGAAGATTCATTTCCTTTTATTTCAAAATTAATTTTGAAAGCTTAATGAAAGGTTGTTTAACATAAGAGTCACATTTTCAAAATAATTTATTTCTAATCCATGATCAATGTTGGAACACACACTTCATACCCATGAGTTAGGGCATACAAAGTTTTAAGGACAATGTGATTCCTTGTACTAGTCCGATTATTGGGCCGAAGTTGAGCCGAAATGACACAATCCAAATAGAGAATATCCGACTTCAACCACCAATTATCACACATCCTATCTCCTGGATCTGATACTGCACGCAACTCCCGAACCATCTTCTTATCCGTTTGTGGCCATATTTGAGGACGTTTATTCAATATTCCTTGTAAGTTTGTCGGAGTACCGATCGGTATATTCCACACATCAGCAATACTTTTTTTTTCCAATCACAATAGGAGCACTCCACTGAGTCACTTTACACTTCAAAACCTCAAATCCTATCGGTCCCGAAATTGTCATATTTTCATAGAATTTTCGGACCAAGTCCGGATACACCTTTTCTCCCGCCGGTTTTTCTAAACTTTTCAATCCTTGTTCCTTAAGGATTTTCCTTCCAGGTGCAATTAATACTCGTTTCATCATCTCCGGATGAAATATCTCTTCAAATTGCAACCTACACTTCAGAAACGATTTCGGTGTGGTTCGACTTCCATTTTGACTCGTAGCTCCTTCATTCAAGCTCTTTATATCCACATATGGTTTTGTACCTTCTATGAATTCCTCCGAGTCAGAATAATCTTCATTAGCATTATCCATACTAACCCCCTCGAGATAGAAAGAATAGAGGAAAAATTATGAATTTTGAATTGTGTCTACTCAATGGATGCATTTATAGATGGATGATGTAGAATCAAAGAGGAAAAATGATTTAAAACCCTTGGCTGACTAGGAAAGTGGAAGCAATAACTAATCCAACTCCAACTTGTATTTGCATTCCTTTTCCTTGTCAGATGAGGATTACGCTAAAAAGTGTACAGAAAATCTACAACCAATCCTAAAAATAACTTAAACAAATCCTAATACAACTATAGATACAAACTAGGCCAAAACACCCCGCAAACGTGTCAAATTTGTAATTTTTCGAAAACTCCCTTGTTGTACCCTATGCTTTAAACGTAGGGTAGCCTACGCTTCAAGTGTAGGCTTGGCCCAGACAAAATTAATTACTTTATTTATTTATTATTATTTTTTTTCAATGAACAATCTCCCAATCAATCCACCATCGATACACCCTCAAACTTAAACGTATAAATGTCTGCATAGTGCGATATAAAAGTTTGAAAGATTTCAAACTACCCGCACATGTAAAATGAGCGTAAAATCCAAGGATATATTCAATCTCAATACGATTGATCGTAAAACTTTTATTTCATAAACTAAGAAAATAACAAAAATATTTAGAATATAATCGTCCAAGAGGTCACATAAAGCCCTATACAAAACTATCCGCTTGAAAATTCATATTTAATGTAAAAAAATAAAATAAAACAAAAACCTAACTAAAACTAAACTAAGTTAGGTTTTTGTTTTATTTTATTTTTTTACATGCAAACGGGTCCAGACACCAGTCCACATCCCTCTGGCATACGGGGTACCCTCCCTGAATCTGTTCCGCTCACTCGCATCCATCTCAATCCCGACATTCAGCATAATCTTCATCACCAAGCACGGGAATCGAATGAGAAATAAACACTGACCAACCTTGGTCTCCTTACGCAAATGAATATAATGTGTATATAGGCCCTCCCACAAAATTCGTGGGATAGAAATCCACCGCCCGAACTTGAAAGCATAGTGGAGGGCTGAAAATGACGCATAACACTTGGTGGTATGGCTGTGCGGCAAAATCTGGGATCGGACTATCACATCCCAAAACCAAAGCATCGGGTGATAGTTCACTTTTTTCGTGCAGTTCCGATGTGTATCAGCCCACTGCCTTGCAGTTTGAAGTGTAGCAATCTCATAAATAGATGGGAGTATCTCGGGTATAGGTGGGAACACAATAACTAGCTCGGGTGGACACTCGTCCAGAATTCCCCACACCTCAGCAATAGTCTGGGGAGTAATTTCAATCTCAGTACCTCGAACCACTGTCCATAGTCTCAGCTCCCTGCTGAAATGACGCATGTGTAGCCAGAACTCCCGGATCATATCCTCGTAAATATGCGGAGTAGTTGGGTCAAGAATAGGTAATAACCATCGGGCCCTCAATTGGCCTATTGTCTAGGTGGGGATAGGCTGTAATTCCTCAAATATCTGCAATAAGTAAGTACGCTCCTGTTGATACCCCTTCCGGATCACCCGATCTAGTAAATCCTCTACCGATGTTGTCCGGGGCATAGGTAAAAATGTAGTCAAAACTCCAGGGTCACCCTCCATAGATGGCTCCGATACCCTTTCATTTGCTCGATCATCGCCCTAAGCGGCGTCCTCCTCCTGCTCGACATCATCCCCATGCCTCACACTATCACTCTCAGTATCCTCCTCCATTTACTCAGCCTGTGGCTTACGCACAAGTGGCGGTGATTGTGCCTGTGGAACAACTGGATCAACAACGAGGCGACCATGTGGCAAAAAGATATCGCGTCCCTGTGTGGAACTCTCTGGCACCTCTGCCTCAATAGACGAGCTTTGACGGCGAATTGGAGATGGTATAGGAGATGACGATCTCGACCTCTATCGCACCGGAGGATCAGTCGCAACTGTAGCCTGAGCCACTCGTCTCGCTGGCAACTTGGTCTGTGCCATGCCTACAATAGGGAATTTTTGAAAAGCAAGAGATAATGAACCAGACACCGAATCAAACTCAAAATGTATCTAAATATATCCAATATGACGATTAAACAAGCTGTCGTCCCAAAATATTTTGATATTTAATCCACTTTCGAAGTTGAAAAACTCAACATTTAGAAAACTGATCAAAACACAATTTTGATTGGACTCGCTCGTCAATACTAGTTTAGAATAATTAAATAAGTCATATGAAATAAAAATAATGGAACAAAACTTACCGAATCGAGAGCAATAATGATTTTCCAAAAATTAAGTTTCGGAGACTTTTTGAGT
The DNA here is from genome assembly GCA_963922005.1 of Cornus suecica. Classification (NCBI taxonomy): domain Eukaryota; kingdom Viridiplantae; phylum Streptophyta; class Magnoliopsida; order Cornales; family Cornaceae; genus Cornus; species Cornus suecica. The sequence goes on from OY998242.1 coordinate 41,462,253, forward strand.
TATTCACGTGAATCCGAACGAATCACCAACTAATCTGACGATCCACTGGCAAAGAATGATGAGGAATCAGATAAATAAATGTTAGAATCAAACCTTGTAAAGATTGGTGGAGAATTGAGAGAGAAATAAGATTTTGAATGGAATGGGGGGGGGGGAGGAAACCACTAATGGGTCCTATTTATAACAGGCCTGCAGGTACGCTTCAAGTGTAGCTGGACCTACCCTTGAAGCGTAGGTCCCCATGGCCCACAATTAATTTTTTTTTTTTTGCCGTCTTCTCATCCTATCTTCAACTCCATGCATTCTCAATGCTTCCTAGGCTCAATTTACACTTCCTACTCAAATGATGATGGCCTTGCGAATCGTTTTTACAGACTCGATCTTAAATACCGAAATAACTAAATTACCGTCTACAAATACAAACTAGGCTCAAAAGCTACTCTTCTTCACCTAGTACCAATATTTAATGTCATTAGTACGACATTGCTGCTTCTCAATACTCCGGATCAAGCTTATCTAGCTCGGGTGGTGGTTCAGTTAGATCGATCGTTTCTACCACACACTTAGCTGGTTGCACCTCTATACAATGCTTCAATCTTTATTCATTCATGACAAACTTCTTTCCAATGTCAGAATCATTGAGCTCCACGGCTCCATGGGGGAAAACCTTCGTAATCTTGTATGGCCCATCCCATCTCGATTGGAGCTTGCCAGGAAACAACTTGAGTCTTGAATTAAACAGCCAGACTTTTTGACCGGGCTCAAAAACTTTTTTTCTAATATGTTTATCATGAAACGCTTTTGTTTGGGCCTTGTAAATCCGAGAGTTTTCATACGCATTATTTCTCAACTCCTCAAGCTCTTAAAGTTGGAGTTTCCATAGCGCACTGACTTTCTTTATATCGAAATTCAATCTTTGAATAGCCCAATATGCTCGGTGTTCCAGCTCTACAGGAAGATGGCATGCTTTACCATACACAAGATGATATGGCGACATACAATTGTTGTCTTAAACGCAGTCATGTATGCCAACAGTGCATCATTTAGCCTTCGAGGCCAATCCTTCAAATCTGGACGCATAGTCTTTTCCAAAATATTTTTAATCTCCCTATTAGAAACCTCCACTTATCCTTGTGATTGGGGGTGATATGGCGTACCAATTCTATGAATGACACCGTACTTCTTACACAAAGCAGGATGAAACTGGTTGTCAAAATGGCTTCCACCATCACTGATAAAAACTCTTGGCATACCAAATCGTGAGAAAATGTTAGACTTTACAAATTCTTCCACCATGTCATGGTTAACACACTGTGGCTATTGCTTCTATCCATTTCAAAACATAATTAACTCCCACAACTATGTACTCCTTCTTATCTGCTTTCGAAAATGGTCCCATAAAATCAATACCCCACACATCAAATAATTCTACAATCAAAATCGGGGTTAAAGGCATCATGTCTCATCGAGATATGGATCCAAACTTTTGACATCGTAGACATGCCTTACAAAACTCGAAAGCATATTTGAATATGGAAGGCCGGTAAAATCCACTCTGCAGCACCTTATGGGTTGTCTTCTGAGCTCTGAAATGCCCTCCACACTCCAACGTGTGAGAAAATGTCAGTATGCTTTGCACCTCACTTTCAGGGATGCATTTTCTGATAATCTGATCAGAGCAATACTTATACAAATGCGGATTATCCCAGATATAAAATTTGACTTGGCAAAAGAATCGGTCTTTCTTATTCTTAGACCATCCTTTTGGGATTCGACCTGTGGCTTTATAATTGACAATGTCAACATACCACGATATTTGTTCCACTATAGCCACATTGAACAGATGTTCATCTAGGAAAGAATCCTTAAGAGGAGTAATTTCTTTTATGGATTCGACAATAATCCTTGACAAATGATCCGCAACAACATTCTCTGAATCCTTTTTATCTTTGATTTCCAGGTTGAATTCTTATAGCAACAGAATCCACCGAATCAGTCAGGGCTTAGAGTCTTTCTTCATCAAAAAATGCCTCAGAGCAGCATGATCCAAGTAAACGATGACCTTGGTGCCCAATAGATATGATCGGAATTTATCCAAGGTGAAGAAAACTGCCACAACTTCTTTTCGGTAGTTGTGTAGTTCATCTGAGCTTCATTCAGAGTTCTAATAGCATAATAAATAACATACAGTTGCTTATCTTTTCTCTGACCCAACACATCTCCGATGACATAGTCAGATGCATCACACATGAGCTCAAATTGCAGAGACCAATCTGGAGGACGGATAATCGGGGTTGATGAAAGTTATGTACGCAATTCCTCAAAAGCATGAAGGCACTCTTCGTTAAAGACAAAAGTAGAATCCTTAGCCAATAAGTTGCATAACGGCTGGGTGATTTTGCTGAAATCTTTAACAAACCTTCGATAAAACCCGGCGTGGCCCAAAAAAGAGCATATTTGCTTAACATATGTGGGAAGAGACAGTTTTGAAATAAATTCAACTTTTGCTTTATCTACCTCTATCCCTTGCTTAGATACAATATGGCCCAGTACTATCCCCTCTTAAACCATAAAATGGCTCTTTTACCAACTTAGGATCAGATTCGTCTCATTGCATCTCTTAAGTACCAATTCTAGATGTTTTAAACAGTCTTCAAAGGTTTCCCCAAAACTAAAAAGTCATCCATGAACACTTCAAGAAATTTCTTTACCATGTCAGAGAAGATAGACATCATACACTGTTACAATGTTGCGGGCGCATTAAAAAAACCAAACGACATCCGTCTATAAGCAAATGTGCCACATAAACAAGTAAATATGGTTTTCTCCTGATCAATAGTATCAATTGCCACCTGATTATAGCCGAAATATCTATCTAGAAATCAGTAATAGCTTTGCCCGGCTAATCTCTCCAGGATTTGATTAATAAATGGTAATGAAAAATAATCCTTCCTGGTGTTCAGATTGAGCTTTCTGTAATCAATACACACACGCCACCCTGTGGTCATGCGTTTTGGAATTAGCTCACCTTTTGAGTTTGGTACCACTGTGATGCCCAACATCTTCGGCACCACCTGAGTTGGACTTACCCATGTGCTATCAAAAATGGGGTAAATGATACCCGCATCCAGCAATTCACTACTTCTTTCATCACCACCTCTTTCATATTTGGATTCAGCCTTGATTGCATTTCCATTAATGGCTTTGTTTCATCCTTAAGATGTATGCGATGCATGCAAATTGAGGGGTCTATGCATTTTAAATCAGTAACGCTCCATCCTATTACCTCTTTGTTCTCACTCAGAACCGTGACTATACTCAATTCTTATTTTTCAATCAATTTTGAAGATATAATCACAGGAAAAGTCTCACTGAGTCCTAAGAAAACATATTTCAGTTTTTCAGGTAGTTCATTGAGTTCCAAGGTATGAGGAGTAGTTAAAGAGGGAATTGGTGGAATATTTAAAACTATCAGGAGCAGTTCAACCGGCTCCCACCATGGTTGAGTATATAAAGCAGTCTCCATCGCATCCGGGTCTTCATTCCTCCAGTATGTCTCGCAATCAGTAACTTCCTCACCTGGCCATTCTCTAGTCAAAAATAACTTTAGCTCATCCTTCTCCAGGATTTGAGTTGAAAAATCTACTATAATATCATCCAGTTCATCGCACTCATTAATCTGAAAACATTCCCCAGATTCAGGCAATTGGTGGCTTCCTTCAAACACATTCATTCTGACCTTCATATTTCCAAAGGTCAGATCCATGGCTCCGGTTCTGCAATTGATGCATGCATTTGCCATAACTAAGAATGGTCTTCCCAGTACTACTAGAATGCACTTCTTCGAGTCAGGGATAGGTTCTGTATCCAGGACTACAAAATCAACCGAAAAATAAAACTTGCCAACTTGAACAATGACATCTTCAAGCACTCCTCTTGCTTATTTGATTAATCGGTCAACAAATTAAAGTACGACCTCAGTGGGGATGAGCTCACCTAACCCTAGTTATTGGTAGACTGAATAAGGAAACAAGTTAATACTCGCACCTAAATCAAGAAGAGCTATACCAATTTCCTGGTCACCAATGACACATGGAATAGTGCGAGTACCGGGATCTTTCCTCTTAGGTGGAGTATCACTTAAAATCAATGAACTCACTTGCTTAATCAATAGTATTTTTGTTGGATTGTTTATCCTGCTCTTTCGCTTCTGGATGCAAAGATCCTTAAAAAACTTAGTGTAAGGCGGTATTTGGACGATTACATCTAAGAGAGGTAAATTGATCTTGATTTTTCAGAATATTTTCAACATATAAGATTCTTTCAACTTTCTGTACTTCGTCGACTCTCTAAGACGCTGTGGAAATGGTGATGCCTCCTCGTAACTCGTCCTGTCTAGCTCTTCATGTAATGTCTAATCGATATTGTCTCCTACTGATGGTTGGTCTTTTTGCATTCTTTTAGCCTCTTCCTCACAACTTCTTTCGTCTGCTCTTCTTCAGATTCCTTCCTCTGCTCTTATTCTGCCTCCTTTCTTCTTTGTAAACTCTCTTCATGCTCCACCTCAACTCGACTCTCCACTTCCCATCCACTTCTCAGAGTTATGATTATTTGAACCGTTTCATTAGGTTCATTGACAAATGACCCGAGCTCTAGTGTTTGTTGTGGCCTTGGGTTAGTGACTGGATGACTAGGTAATCTCCCTAGCTCTCTCACATTCCTCTCAGTAGCCATTTAGCCCATCTGCATATGTAGTTGTGCCAATGATTGGGTATTAATACCTAGCTTGTTATGAATATCCAGTATAACTTGTTCTAACCTATTAGTTTGGAAACCGGGTGGAGGAGTTTGGCTTCTTGGAGGTTGGGTTTGGTAATTATATAGCTGCACAACTTGATTGTTATTGAATGGCTGAAGATCTTGGGAATTATTGAATGGCTGAAGAGCTTCGGAATTATTGGGTGTTCTGGGTTGGTAATTGGAATGAGAAATTCTAGCCATGATTGTTGGTTGTGAGTCGAATGATTGTTGACTCTATTGGAACCTTGGTTGTTGGTTATATGATTGTTGTCTCTCAGTGAACCTTGGTTGTGGGTTATATGACTGCTATCTTTCTGTGAATCTTGGTTGTTAATTGGCTGATTGCCCTTGTTGGAACTTTGGTAGTGGATTCTCTACATTAGTAGATATGTAAGACAGGTGTGGGTGATTTCTAGCATTGGAGGTGTATGAATTTGTGAAAGGAGCATTATTGGAATAGTTCCACGATGCGTTGGCATCAACGACCATTATCTCCTGACACTCATGTTGGGAATACTCAGCTTCGACTTCAAATGTCTCTCTAGGAGGGGAATGACTTTGCTGCATAAAATTTTCAATTCTTTCTAAATTCTCTCCAAATAATGCCATGGTATCTCTCACATCATCATGCTCTACAACATACGATTTCTCAGATCTCCTATCTTGTTATCCACATCTAGACCTCAACTCAAATTGATATTGAATTGTGTTTTCACTGATATTATCAAATATCTCCAAAAGTTCTTTAGCTGGCTTTAAAATAAACTAACCTTGTGTGGCCACATCTATCAAAGTCTTATGCGTCTCTCCAAGTCCCATGTAGAAATTTTTAGCAATATCTTGTTCAGAAAACCTATGGTGGGGACACTTATACAAAAATTCATTATATCTTTCCCATGCATCATAAAAATGCTCACCAGGTAACTGCCTAAAGCTTTTGATTGCATCTTGTGCTCCCGAGGTCTTTCCTATGGGATAATGCTTTTCTATGAATTCTCTTTTAAAGGCTTCCCAATCAATTTTAATTTCTTTTGCTAATTTGATGTACCATCTTTTTGCTCTCTCTTTCAATGACTAAGGGAATAATCTCACTCGCAAGTCATTTTTGGGAAAATTATCATTCCTAATAGTAGAGGCTACCTCTAAGAAATCATTGATGTGCTGGTATGGGTCCTCTATTATAAGGCCTGGAAATTTTGGAAGCATATTGATCATGCTTGTCTTGATCTCAAAGTGCTTCACTCCTTTTTCCTCCGGAAAATCATCATAGGAGTCGTAAACATTGGGCGCGTAATATCCTTTCAGTGATGTCTCTGGTGCCCTTTGTTGGTATGCTCTTTGGTCAGCCATTGCCTCTTATTACTGACGATGACGCTCTTCAATAGATCGACGTAAATGATAGAGAGCCTTTTCGATCACAGGATCGTACTCGACTAATGCAGTGCTTAAATTAGAATGGGTCGGTCTATCGGTCATACTCTACTCAAACAACTATACATTTTTTTTTTGATTTTTTTTTGTGAAATAAAAATCAACTAAAATAAATACTTCGAAATTACAAGAAATAAAACAAGAATTAATATGCGAAAATCTAGGTAACTAAAACTCACAAAAGTTCTAGATGCAACTTTAGAAGCTCTGCTTTTCCCTTTATGCTCTTCAGAGTACCTGTAAATCACACAAAAATTTAACTTTAGTTACAACTACAATAACGCAATGCAAATAAACTACTAAATCTATTGAACAATGCTCAATCCCAGGCAACGGCGCCAAAAACTTGTTCGCACATCAGGTGTATAAAAACATGTGGTTAAAAACAACACCTTAACGACTCTAGGTTTTACCCTACACAAGCGCACGTATCAATTATAGAATAAAAAATGGCTTGAGTAAGGGATATCAATCCCACAAAGACTAATATTATTCACTTTACCAATTCAAAAACACTAAATTATATTTTATGAAAATTATTTGTTTGGGTGGTCAAAGACCAAATTATCTATTTTAAATAATAATATCTAAAAAGCAAATTAAATTGGTTGTGATTAAGATGAGAGAGAAAATTAGGGTTTTCATCACTCCACCACTAACCGCATAATATAGTTCCTCACTGTTTCAATTGTACGAGGGTGATCCATAACTGTGAATCAAGTTATACTGCAAATAGCTAAATACAACCCCAAAAAGGAGTACCATCAACCGGATCGCGACAACCCATCTCATGACTGCCCTAACTAGTACATGCCAATTATATTACTCTAATGTACTCCTACTACATGAAAATAAACTAAAACATGTCTCTATTAAGTCGTCATGGCACGACCTGTGTCAACCTAGGGTTTCAAGTTTCATTACCACCATTGTATAGAAAACCATAATTAAACATCCGAGTTCCTGCTCATATTGAATAATCATAGTTGTGCAAAAGAATATATTCATTCTATCTAAGACAATAATTTAGAATAAACATAGAATTTTATATTGTAAATCATTACGGTCTCTTAACTACTATAATCATCACAGTATAGTCAACATTTTCCCCTCTTTACAATTAAAAATAATGAAAGAACTATATTACTTGGCTAGGGTTTTGCTAGAAAACCCTAGATACCAAGTTAGTTATTCATGAAATATGGTGACTGCATCGTCGATGTAGAAACACTCTCCATAGTCTTCTTCTTCGGATCTCTAGGTTTGAATATGTCTCTCACAACAACAATTCTGAATGAATGAACCTCTTTGAATGAACGTCTCACCAAAACAACTCTCAATAATGAATCTCAGAATCAACATTCCTCTATTTTTGATATATGATCGTGTATATATAGGCAATGGTATAGAGAGGCCCTTTTCAATATTTTCACTCTAAAACTCATGGAAACTCTAACTTCTCATATATAAATGTATATACATATATATAGAGGTTTGGAGTCGCAGACACGTTTTCCAATTAAGCCGGGGGTGAAATAGGAAAAATCCATGAAAAACCACTAAAAGTTGCCGCACTTACGCTTCAAGTGTAGATGTCCTACGCTTCAAGCGTAGTAGGCCTACGCTTCAAGTGTAGGTCCTAAGTGTACCTCCAAGTGTGGGTCCAACCGTAGAAATGTGATTTCCACCTAATTTTTTAAACTGAAAGCGTAGGTATTTTTTGGAAAATCACTTTTCTCTATGAATGCACTGAAACAACCGTCTTGAACCCACGATACTTTTTGCTGAAGATGACGGCTTCTGGAAATGCCATTTTTGCCCTCCGGGAACCATTTTTGTCTCGAACTTCCTCTTTAACTCTCCTCTTAGATAGAAAGAACATACTCTTCAGTTAATTCACCGAAGTTATCTCCATTTCTTCATTAAGCTCCTGAAACATGCCTTAACACATAAACGCAATAAAAATACCAAGTAATGGAATGAAAGAACGTACCAATAGTGAGTTAAGGGGTCAAAATGTCTAATATTTGACACCTATCAAGCTTCAAACTTCCGAGGGAGCTTTAGACTTTCGAGGGAACTTCAGCATTTGCCGAGGGAGCTTCAGACTTCCAAGAAAGCTTCAAGCTTTCGAGGGAGATTCAGAATTCCGACAAAGCTTCAAGCTTCTGAGGGAGCTTAAGACTTCTGAGAAAGCTTCAAGCTTCCGAGGGAGCTTAAGACTTCCGAGGAAACTTCAAACCTCTGAGAAACCTTCAGGCTTTCGAGTAGGGATGTCAAAAATCCTCGTCCCGCGCCCCGATTTAAGCGGGTTTGGGGACCCGATTAAATAAATGGGGGTTGGTATAAGGGAGGGGAAGAAACCTGGTAGGGTTCCGAGGCGGGTATGGGGGAGGGTCACCCCGCCCCAATTATGTTGTCCCTCCCCGTTTTTATAATAAATTACATATTTACCCTTATTAATTATACATATTACACTTCTATACCTATATAAATACATATCCACAAGTAAACCTTAGTCTCCTAATTTAGTTGTTTTTAGTTTCTATCCCATACCAAATCCTAATTTTCTTACTTTTTGTCTTAATCTCATCTCAACTATGTAAAAAATTACATGTATTAATTTGATACTTGTACAATAATACTAAATTAAAAGTTTTAAGTAAGAAGTTAAATATTATTTTCATTTGCATAAGATATATATATTTTTAAAGTGGAAATCTCCCCGCCCTGCTACTGCCTAGTTTTATCCTGCTCCGCCGCGTTTATTAACCGGTTATGGAGCGGGTATGGGGGTAACAAAGTTAAACGGGGATGGGGATGGGGAGTGCGATCCCCACCCCATTGTCATCCCTACATTCGAGGGAGCATCAGGCTTCTGAGGGAAGTTCAGCATTCGCCGATAGAGCTTCAGGCTTCCAAGGTTTCAGACTTCTGAGAAAGCTTCAAGCTTCCGAGGGAACTTCAGCCTTTGCCAAGGGAGCTTCAGGCTTCTGAGGTTTCAGAGTTTAGAGAAAGCTTCAAGCTTCCGAGGGAGCTTCAAGACTTCCGAGAGAGTCTTAGGCTTCCGAGGAAACTTCAAGCTTCCGAGGTAACTTTAGGCTTCGTCGAGGGAGCTTCAAACTTCTGAGAAAGCTTCAAACTTCCGAGGGAGCTTCAGACTTTTGAGGGAACTTCAGCCTTCGGTGAGTGTAGATACAAAATTTGCACAACACAAAAAGATGCTCTCTCATTACTCTTCATTGAATTATATACATTTTCCCTATGGGCTTTTGGCCCATTAGGGCAACATTTTCTATTTTGGATTTATTTCCCATACTTTACACGTCAGCTACTTTGCCACCTTTATAATGTTACCTTGAGCTACAAGTTTATTCTAGAATCTTCGAGTTGCTTCAAGTATGTTCTTCGGGTCGCGTTACAGGATGGAGTCTCGGGATGGACCGCAGGGCTGACGTCTTGGTCGGGTTATAATGAAAGTACAGGATATGGGCCATCATCCATGCTAATTATCTCGGGCTATCCGGAATCGGTCTAGTCGGGATCCACTTTTGTATGGGCCGGGAAAACCATCATGTACACAGGCCCTCTTTCAGCTTATGGGCCTTTTTATCAGGCCCATTAGGTGAAAGAATATCAAGGCCCATCAAAAGCCCTTGGAGTGGCTACGGGACTCGTGCCGGATGATGCGGAGGCGCATTGAATGCGGCAGCCGTCGCAATCATTACAATTTTGAACCAGCGGCTGAGATGGCATCGATGCGCGTGAAATGGGTCGTGTCATGTCGGTCCGGTACCCTGACCCGGGCAGACGAAACGTCAAGTCTATATAACCTGCAAATCCGTCTCACCCGCCATACTTGCAATATTTTCAAAATTTTCAAATCGTTCTTCTCTTCAGCATCCTCCCTCTGTCGTATTCTCCAACCCTGCGTGCAATCTCAAATCCAATTTCAAGCCTACACGATTTATTGTTTGTTTCACCGATCTTGGCAAACTCCAGTGACCGTGGTGGATTATTCTTTTGTGTGGAGAGATTCGAATCCTGCTGCAGAGTTTTGACTGGAAGCACCCTTCTCTGCCTGTTTGGTAAAGCTTGCCGGATTCTGCAATTTACTCACCGAAGAACAACACAAAGGGGAAACTGCCTGATCCTTCTTTACCTTTGTAATTCATTCTTCTCAATTTTCTACCTTTTGTCAAATATGTCGGGGAGTGATGATACCAGGTCGGTTAGCGACCTGCAAGTGACAGACACTGACCTAACCATTACTGATCCCGAAGCATCAGTGAGCACCCCATCTGTAGAGATCACCCGAGTCATTAGGTCTAGTCCACCAGAAGTTACTCAGGATGAAGGGGATCGGATTGTAGAGGGTGATGCTGAGATGGGTCAGGATTAGGATGCTGAGGAGGAGGAGAATTTCTGTACTGATCCCCTCCCAGCCAAATACAGGAATGACGCTCAACTTAGGAGCCTCGGGGTTCCCGAAGGGGTTAAGGTTAGGCATTACCCTAGGGACAAAGACTTTAGGATCGGTGAAGGGTTGAAGGAAGGGGAGATACTGCTTTCCTCATTCCATCTTGCCATTTTAAAGTTTCCCATTCATCCTTTCTTCCTCCTGGCACTGGCGACTTTGGGTCTGGCCCCCCTTCAAGTCGGTCCCAATTTTTATAGGATCCTGGCCATGATCTTACTGATTAATAAGGAATTGAACCTAGACTTAGGTTTGGCCGAGCTTCTGTCTTCGTACAAGCTTCAAGAGCAGAAGGATAATAGGGGTCGGTACAACCTAACCTCCTATGTCAAGAGGAAGTTGTGTGACAATGTCCCGACATCCAACAAAGGATGGAAATAAAGGATGATAGTAGTGAGTGGTCAGTGGAGGCATCCCGACACTATGAACATTCCAGTAAACCACGTTTTCCAGCCAACCCGACTTCCCGAATTTAAGAGTTTTCACACCCGAGCCTCTTGCCACTGCGAACTCTGCAATGATAAGTTGGGTACGCTAGTGATGGGTTTTCTGCAGGCTCCTCGGGAGAAAAGGGAGGTCGGGTATATAAGATCCCGATTTGAATTGTTGCATGCCAGGAGATGGAATCGGGATTTAAGGGATAGCCAGAATTGCCTGACAGGATCTGTATTGCAGGAGCTTGTGTCGGGAACATCTGTATCGACGATAATCTCGGGCTCCGCAGCGACTGCATCAGGGTCGAAAAAACTAAAGTCCAAGTCATCGGGAGTCAAAAAACTCAAAAGGAAGATGTCTGGGGGCCAGCAGAAGAGGAAAGCAGTTGTCATGCCCAAGCTTTCAATCAAGAGGGCCAGAAAGGGCGATATCGGTTCCACGTCCTTTGTTTGTGGGGTTGGTGTCCCTCCAGTCCCTGAGAACCCTGCAAACAGTCAAGCGACAGGACCGACTGGAGGCCTTGCTGCCACGCCCCCTCCTCTAGCAGAGCATCCTCCGGTCACGCCTCCGCCTCCGCCATCTCAAGATCCGCAAATGGGTGCATCGGACGCGGTCGAGGTCGGGGGTGATCATGCTTTGGTTCCGAGATCAGCAGGTCTGGATCGGAATAATTCTCGGGCCGACCTTTCACTCAGACCGAGCTCTAGCCGAAGTGTAGCACTGGGTGCTCCTGCCTCAGTGTCGGATACCCGGGACTTAGGCTCTGACGACGAGGACCAGGATCAATCCCGACCTACCAAGCTCCGCACTGCTATCTCTACAAATGTTAGAAAATAAGATAATAGGGAGATAGAGAAAGCTGCTGAGAGTGGAAGAGATGTTCCCCATGGCCCCCGGTTCAGGCTGGATACCAGGAAGGGCCATCCATACCTTTCTGTGGGAGACCAAACGATCAGGAATTCAGAAGCTCTGCGGGAGATGGCCCTGGGGGTTTGGACCCCGGCAGATAGATTGGTCATGGGTCGATATGACAGGATGAGCCTAGCCTTGAACGATCCCGAGCTTGCAATGAGGGTAATAAATTTTGAGATATTTTGTACTTAGCTTATATTTTGCCCCTTATTCTGTGCTAACATTCTCTTTCTTTTAGATGCTTCACGCTACTCAGGCGTACAATTGCAAGCTTGAGGATGATGCTCGGGTCATCAACGCTTTGAATCGCGATGTCCAAGTTCATAAGGCTGGGTGTGTCAAAGCCTTAGAGCAGGTCAAGAAGGCCAATGATAAGATCTAGTCCCTGACATAGAGGGCTGTTGCAGCTGAAGAGGGGCTTTCATCTGCCAAGACGATGATCTCAGAGCTCGAGGCGAAGGCTCGAGAGGCTGAGCAGATGGCTAATCGGGAAGTCTTGGCTCGGGAGGCCCTAACTCTCCAAGTGCAGGCCCTGACCGAAGAGGTTGAGAAGTTAAAGGCTTCGGGGCTGCAGTTGCTTGAGGAGAAGGTCGAGGTCGAGAATGCATTAGGTGTGGAGAGGTCTCGGGTAGAGATGTGCCACAAGGGTGGTAAACAGATGATCTCCCGTTTTATGCTGACATGCAAGTACCGCTATGAGCAGGGCTGGAGGGAATGCATAGAAGAACTTCAAAAGCCTGAAGGGGAAAGGCAGATCCTGACTATTGAAGATCTTGACCTCAACATTGGAGTTGGGCCTTCGTATGATGATCCTGAGGCCGAACCCGAGGATCTGGCCTTTGGTGAGTTCCTTCAAGACGACTTGCCCGCTTCGCCTTCTCGCTCTGGCATGGATGAGCCTGAGCCTGAAACCACAGGACAGTCCCTTGGGACCAAAGCCTTAGGTGGTAATGGGGATCCTCCTGCGGTGGAGTAGGGCTATCCCTCTTATTTTGTTTGTAACAACTTATCACAGTTCTATTATATCAACCTTGGCCACTGGGGCCCTTTCAATATGAATTAGTTTATTTATTCAAACTTCGTTGGGGATATGTATGATCCAGCGCTTCATTTAATAAAAATTGGGATATTGAATTGTAACTTGTTAAGACTAACAATAACACCAGACAATAACAGTCGGGCATTTTGGGATCACTGGTGGATCTGTGAAGGTTTCTTGGGCATTTTGGGCCCATGTAGAAGATCCAACACTTAGGTTTTCAGATAAAACCCGACCGCTAGTGGGTCTGTGAAGATCTCTCGGGCACTTTGGGCCCATGGAGAGGTTTCAACACTTAGGTTTTCAGATAAAACCCGACCGCTGGTGGGTATGTGAAGATCTCTCGGGCACTTTGGGCCCATGGAGAGGATTCAACACTTAGGTTTTCAGATAAAACCCGACCGCTGGTGGGTCTGTGAAGATCTCTCGGGCACTTTGGGCCCATGGAGAGGTTTCAACACTTAGGTTTTCAGATAAAACCCGACCGCTGGTGGGTCTGTGAAGATCTCTCGGGCACTTTGGGCCCATGGAGAGGTTTCAACACTTAGGTTTTCAGATAAAACCCGACCGCTGGTGGGTTTGTGAAGATCTCTTGGGCACTTTGGGCCCATGGAGAGGATTCAACACTTCGGTTTTCAGATCAAACCCGATCGCTGGTGGGTCTGTGAAGATCTCTCGGGCACTTTGGGCCCATGGAGAGGATTCAACACTTAGGTTTTTAAATTGATAATTGGAGATAATTTCGACCTTCGGGAAACATTAAACTTTCATTGCAATCCTTTTGGCTCTAGTGGCCTTTCTTTACAATGGTCGTAAACAAAATATTTCTATGGATAATACCTCTTTAGTCGGGATGCATTCTGTGTGTTCGGTTCCCTTCTGTTATCCGAATTCCTGAGCAGTCTGTAGGTCCCCCGACCTATTACCTCGGTGACAGTGTAGGGTCCTTCCCATGGTTCTTGGAGCTTTCCCACGTGTCCTATCTTTCGCCTAAGGACCATGTCCCCGACTTGGAACCCCCTTCTTTTTACTCTCTTGTTGAAATGACTCCTGACCCGTTGTTGATAAGCTGCCAGTCTTATCCCGGTAATATCTCGCCTTTCTTCCACCAGGTCAAGCTCATGAGATAAGCGTTGATTGTTTGATTTTCGTCCCAGGCCAGCGACCTCAATGTTGGGACGGCATATTCGGTCGGGATTACGGCTTCTGACCCATATGCCATGGCAAAGGGTGTTTCACCGGTCGGTTTCCTGGGCGTCGTTCTATATGACCATAATACCTCTGCTAATTTGTCCAACCACACTCCTTTTGCCTTTTCGAGTTTCTTTGCTAGGGTGCTAAAGATCGAACGGTTGGTCCTTTCTGCTTGCCCATTGGCTTGAGGGTACCTCACCGAGGAGGTATTCTGGTTAATCCCATGCTCGATCAGAAATGACTTGACCGGTTCACAGTCTAAATTTGTGCCGTTGTCCATCATGATGGTCCTTGGTACCCCGAATCGGCAGATGATGTGACTCCATATGAACTTCACCACGTGGCTGCCCTTTATAGAGGGATAGGCTTCGACCTCAACCCATTTGGTGAAATAGTCGGTTGCAAGGAGCACGTGGGTCTTCGAGCCAATGGCTTTTGGGAGAGGTCCAACTATATCCATTCCCCATCGAGCAAAAGGATGCGGAACGATTGTCGGGTTTAAGAACTCTGGTGGTTGAAGTATAGCGTCACCGTGCATCTGACATGCTTTGCATTTACGCACATATTCCTCTGTATCCCGGGACAGATAGGGCCAAAAGTAACCCTGGGATAGGATTTTATGGGCGAGAGATCGGGCACCCGAGTGATTTCCACAAGCCCCGGCGTGTATCTCATGCATCACAGTCTCTGCCTCTGAGGGGGTGACGCATCTCAAATACGGACCCGAAAAAGATCTTCTATAGAGCTGTCCCTGGATGATCGAGTATCGGGCTGATTTCATTCTAATTTTCCTGGCCTCCGCTTTATCAATTGGGAGCCTCCCGGCATTGAGGTAATCGATTATGGGATCCATCCAGATAGGCTCTTGGGGTACTAAGCATACCAGATCGTCGGGACTCTGAATACTTGGAGTAACGATGAAGTCGGTCAGTACAACCCTGGTCATATCTTCACCAGCAGCAGACGCCTGATTATCCAAATGGTCGGCGGAGGTGTTCTCTTCCCGAGGGATTTGGTTAAATGTTAACTTTTGGAAACCTTCGGACTCCTCGAACACCAGTTCTCTGTAAGACTCCATTTTGGGATCTCTGGTTTCGTACTCTCCGGTTATTTGTCTGATTATTAGCTGGGAGTCACGGATAGGGATTGTATTTGCAGGCTTTTGGCCATTCTCAGGCCCGATATGATTGCCTCGTACTCCGCCTCGTTGTTAGTGGCCGGGAATTGCAACTGCATCGAGGCTTGCAACTTAGTTCCTTCGGGAGTATGGATTTCTAGCCCGACGCCTGCTCCATTGGCGCTTACCGAGCCATCCACGAATAGTTTCCATGTTTCTAACTCAACGGGTTGATCTGCTTCGTCGGTCTCTCCTTCTAATAGGAAATCAGCCACGACCTGACCTTTGATAGAGATCCTGGGAACGTAGGTTATATCATAAATCCCTAGCTAAATGGCCCACTTGGAGATCCTTCCGGAAAGATCGGGCTTCGCCATAAGTACCCGAATAGGAGTAGAAGTGGGGACGATGATCTGGTGGGCCTCAAAGTAATGTCTCAGACGTCGCTTGGCATTGACCATGGATAAAACCAACTTTTCTTGCTTGGTATACCGTGTCTCGGGATCAGCCAAGGCTTTACTGGTATAGAAGATGGGCATTTGGAGGTTCCTGTCTTCTTTGATGAGCACGACGCTCGTTGATACCGATGATACTGCCAGATACAAGAGTAGTACATCATCGGGTTCGGGCATTGCAAGAATGGGGGGTTTGAGCATGTATTCTTTTAATCGGGATAGGGCTTTAGTCTGCTCGGGTCCCCAAACTTCTCCTTTTTTGGTTCTGATAGCCTGGAAGATGGGTCGGCATCGGTCGGTCAGCCTTGCGATGAACCTGCTTAAGGCTACAACCCTTCCTGTCAAGATTTGGACTTCTCTGTGTGTGGTTGGTTCTCTCGTCTCGAGCAGAGCTTTACTTGTGTCGGCCTGGCCTGTATTCCCGATCGGTCGACTATGTGTCCCAAGAATTGCCCTGATGATACCCCGAAGGAGCACTTGGCTGGATTGAGCTTCATCCCGTGTTTCCTCAAGGCATCAAATACTTTCCGGAGATGTTCTAAATGGTCAGTTTTAGCTCTGCTCTTCACAACTGTATCGTCAATGTAAGCCTCTACCACTGTGCCCATCATTCCTTTAAATATCTTGTTCACTAGCCTTTGAAACGTAGCTCCTGCATTCTTTAGTCCAAAAGGCATAACCTTAAAACAATATGTACCTGTCTTAGTAATGAATGAGGTCTTTTCTTCATCTATCGGGTCCATTGGGATTTGGTTGTATCCCGAGTAAGCATCCAGGAAGGTCAGTCTCTCGTAGCCTGCGGTAGCATCGACCATTTGGTCTATTTTGGGCAGGGGGAGCTTTCTTTCGGACAAGCTTTGTTTAGTTCGGTGAAGTCGACGCAGACTCGCCATTTCCCGTTCTTTTTCTGCACCACCACCACATTGGCTAACCACTCGGGATACTGAACTTCCCTGATGAAGCCGACTTCAAGCAATTTCGACACTTCGTCTGCTATGATCTGGTTCCTTTGGCTTCCCATTCGCCTCTATTTCTGTCAGACGGGTCTGATATTTGGATCGACATGTAATGTATGTCGGGCTATCGAGGGGTCAATTCCGGGCATATCGGTATGCTCCCATGCGAATACGTCATGATTATCCTGTAAGAATGTTGTCAGTTCATCTAATTCAAAAGTGGTGAGCTTTGTACCTGCGTAGGTAACCTTGTCGGGTTGACTCGACAACACAGAAACCGGTTGCAGAGGTTCTATGATGATTGAGGAACCCGACTCCTCGTCCTGTAATTGCTATTTGGGCTGCGGGTCTATGTCCTGATCCTCTTCTCGGGACCTCTTCGGATAGGGATTACCTTTCATTTCTTTGACAGTGATGGCGTAACATTGTTTGGCGGCTACTTGATCTCCTCTGATATCAATTATGTTGAAACCATTCGGCCCGACGCACCTCATCATCTGATAGAGGGTTGAGGGTACGCCTTGCATCCTGTGAATCCATCCTCTTCCCATAAGCAGATTGTAAGAGGGTTTTACGTTCACTACTACGAAGGTTTCCGTCAGAGTCCTCTGTGCTGTTGACACGGGCAGGCTGATCTCTCCGAGGGATTTGACTTGCTTTCCGTCGAACCCGGCAATTGGATTTCTGGCCGTCACAATGTCCCTCGGGTCGATCTCCAATTTATCGAAAGCCCACTTGGTCATGATATTTGCACTGCTCCCCGGATCAATCATGACTCTCTGGACAAGACATCCCGAGACCATTAGAGAGATAACTAATGGGTCATAGTGTGGGACCTGGATGTCCCGGAGGTCATCCTGGGAGAAAAGTATATGAGACCGCCTCGTTTGGTGACGAACTTCGTTTATCCCGGCTATCCTGCTGACGTGATGGGCCCTCCTCATTTGTGATCGTCTTGACCCTTCGGCACTACGCGAGTCAGGACCTCCGTGGATCATATTGATGATTCTGACCGGATGAGCTGGAGCCTGATTCTGCGGGTTGTTCTGTGCGGGTTAATGGACTCTCGGGCCATCCCGCTGAATATAGTCCTTTAGCTCCCCTCGGGCTATCATCGTCTCGACCTGGCGTCTCAGGTTCCTGTATTCATTTGTTGTATGGCCAAAATCACTGTGGAAGGCGCAGTGCCTTGATCTATCTCTCTGGTCCAGGGGTTGTCTGATTGGGGGAGGAGTTTGGAGGATCCCTCTGGCTTTATTTTCTTGGAAGAGCTTTGCGAGGGTCACTTTCAACGGGGTGATCTTCTCTTCGAATCTGGCGCGTCTCTCGGGATGTGGAGGAAATTGAGGTGAAGGTGGGATCATGGGATTTGAGCGCTTGCGACTATTCGGATGTCGGGATGTATCCGAAACCTTATCCCTCGACCTGACTTCCACATTGATCAACGCCGCTCTTTTCTGTCGGGTTGCTTCCTTCTCTTCGATCCTCAAATGGCCCTGAGCCCTAGAATTGAGTTCTCCAATTCCCGAGGGGGGTCGCTTCACAAGTGATTGATGGAACTTGGTCCCCGGGATTAATGCCATTCTGAAGGCCTCCACGGCTGAGTGTTGGTCGCAGTTGTCGATTGAGGATGACTCGACGTTGAATCTAGACAGAAAGCTCTTGAGAGACTCGCCTTTTTCTTGTGTCATGGTGAAGAGGCTCGAGATGGTTTTCTTTTGCCTCTTGTTCCTGAAATACTGGGCAACAAAGAGGTCGGACAATTGCTGCCAACTGCCAATAGATCTCGACGGCTGCTTCCTGAACCAGAGGAGAGGCGCGTCGATGAGACTGGTTGGGAAGACTTTGCAAAGCAGGGCTTCGTTGTCGGCATACATGGTCATTTTTTGGTGGATCTGGTAAATATGCTCCTCGGGATCCTTTGTTCCATCGTAGGGAGTGAATCTGGGCATGACGAACTTCTTGGGGAACGGTTCCCTGGTGATTTCGAGAGTGAACGGTGACTGAATGGAGTCGGCAGAGGCCTGGAGGGCCTGATCGTCGGTAGATCGGGCCCTCAGATCCCTCATGACTTTCCTCTGAAACTCCGCCATCATCTCCTGGAGCTTCTGTGATGTCAAAGGCTCATCGGTGACGGGAACGTCGCATGTGGTCGGGGCCTTGCCTGGCCAGTGAGAGGTCTCATCGTGTTCTTCCCGCGGTTCGGCTTGCTCCTGGATCTGTGATTGATCCGGAACTGCCGGTGGGATAGCTGCTCGATTCATCCTTGCTAATAACTCATCGCTTCTTCTCTCCGCCGCCAGGCTCCTTGCCTCGGCGGCTTGGCTACGTTTTTCGGCTTCCTCGAGCTGCCGTAGTAGATGCTCAATCGTCGACCAAGCACTCGGTTGTCGGTCGCCGGGGATCAGTGCCTCTGAATGGGATCTGGCACAGGCATGGCTATATCTGGACGGAGAGGATGATGCTGAAGGTTTGGTGGTTATATCTGTGTTTCGCTTAGCTTTTGAGGTGGGAAGATGGTCGGTAGAAAATGACCTACTTTCGCACAGACGGCGCCATTGTGTAGATACAAAATTTGCACAACACAAAAAGATGCTCTCTCATTACTCTTCATTGAATTATATACATTTTCCCTATGGGCTTTTGGCCCATTAGGGCAACATTTTCTATTTTGGATTTCTTTCCCATACTTTACACGTCAGCTACTTTTCCACCTTTATAATGCTACCTTGAGCTACAAGTTTATTCTAGAATCTTTGAGTTGCTTCAAGTATGTTCTTCGGGTCGCGTTACAGGATGGAGTCTTGGGATGGACCGCAGGGCTGACGTCTTGGTCGGTTTATATTGAAAGTACAGGATCCGGGCCATCATCCATGATAATTATCTTAGGCTATCCAAAATCGGTCTGGTCGGGATCCACTTTTGTATGGGCCTGGAAAACCATCATGTACAGTGAGAGAGCTTCAGGCTTCCGATGTTTCAGAATTTCGACATAGCTTCAAGCTTTTGAGGGAGCTCAAACTTTTGAAAAAGCTTCAAGATTTTGTGGGAGCTTCAGGCTTGCGAGGAAACTTTAAACTTCCGAGGAAGCATCAAGCTTTCGAGGGAGCTTTAATCTTATACCCTTTTTTATCATTCGAAGAGGACGCGTTGATGGCTCTTCGAGCACTAGAGGACACTTCATTTCTTCCCCCTCTTTCTTAATGGAGGAAAAACCCTACCTTGGGTACGGATAATACCTTGTGGGCCAACTCTAAGCCTCATCATGAGGCTGGGACTTGAATTTCAGAAGAGCCTAGTGAGCCCTCTTCAATTGTAACTCCTCATCCATCTCATGCTCAAACCGTGGAAGTACTCAATGCACCTAACCCTGGAGAATTAACTATCCCCATGTGTTTTGTCCCCCAGTAGACTATTTCCTATTTCCTCGGGAGTGCCCTCTCGGAAAGTCCTCCCTCCGTATCGACATCGAAGGCATACTCCTCCCCAATAGAGTCGCCAAATGTTTGGGTCCATTTTGTAAATCAATATTAATGAGGAAAATATGCCTTTGATGCAATAATTGTTTTTTGGAGAAACTACATTAGGGCGAGGATTCAAAGCTGATGCAAAGGACTCCCTTTCTAAGGGATAAGAAATAGAAGGTTTGTCACTTGGTGTCAATGCCTTGAAGAACTATTTTTTAATGTTCTCTCTATTTTTTGATCCCCTTAAACGAGGACCTTAGGCCTCTATTTATACTAGTTTTGGCATGGGTAAAGCCCCACTGGCAAAGGGATGGCAGATCCTCTACCTGGAGGATTCTGTGCTTCCATGGGACAATGGAATGGCTTGGACCGAAGGGTATCAAGCCACCTCATGCGGATTTCGCGTGTGGAAATCCGTATCGCATTAAATGCATGTCCCATTAGTCATGTCATCTAATACATATAGTTCCTCAATCATTTGTCACCAAGCTACGTCTTTCTCCCTAGGCATCAGGTCTGAGGAGATACCCTCCTTCGACTATTACTCTAAACCCAAGCCACCATACCAGTTGACCCTTAAGTTCCTGTGAAAGTGTCCAAATACTAGAGAAGGTGGGGAGGAACCATTTGCTAGAACATGCCTTTTTTGCCCATGCAAATTAAATCCTCCTATTTCCTCCAACATGAAACCATATACCCCCTCATGAGGTGGTAGGAACCAGATTGTACGCGCATGTCCAAGAATATTGGTACCAAGCCAGCACGACCTTTTCCACAAGGAGTGAGGGGTCCCTCAATGGAAACCCATGATCTTCCTCGGGGCCTCCCCTCCCAGTCTGGGTCCAGTGACCCTTTATGCCTCTTTAGGCATATTGAAACCAAATATGCTTAATTAATGAGGAGATTTGGGTTCTTACCAAATTTGACATCAACAGTTACCTACACAAAAAATCTTATTGTTTCAGATTATGTCAAGAAATGTTTTCCAATTTTTTATTTTTTCCCTTTCATATGTCAACAAAGATTTTCTTGACCCAATAAATATATTAATTTTCCTTACAAAAATGAATAAGTAATAAAGAGGGAAAATATTACTTACATCCCTTGAGGAAAAACATAATTACATGCAGTGCCCCTATTGTTTTCAATATAATAAAGACAACCCTCGAATGCATCGGAGCTCCGGTTCGGTCCAAATACCATATAAAATTACGAAACAGTCATCCATCATAATATTCTATTTTTATTCTCTTATATATACACACACACAAAGGTATAGGTATATATTCTAGATTAGGGGAAGAAATATGGCTTGAAATCAAACCAAAGAACCCCCAATTCTCCCATCTTCTTCAAACCTCAATTCCCCAAACCTTAATCCCCAATCTCTTCTTCAATGGTAAACCCTTTCACTAATATTCTTGAAGGGGTGGGTGGTGATATGCGATGTGGTGGTGGGGGGAGCTGGAGGTGGTTTATGAAATGGGAATTTAGGGTTAGGGTTAGGGTTTGGAGGAGGGGAATTTGAATATAGTGGCTTCCATGGGATAAAATAAGAGAGAGACAAAGAGATGAGGGAATATGTTTATTTCAATTCAAACATAAATTTATAAGAAATTTCAATTCTTTCATAAACCCATTTTCGCCACTTGATTATAACAAGAATCCTAATTTTTGTTTAGATCTTGCAAAAGAGAGAGAGAGATGAGGGGGCATGTATATATATCATATAAATATAAATACATATATATATATACATATCCTAATTTGTTTGTATATCTATAAATATATATAAGGGTATTTTGGTACTTTAGGATAAAAAATAATAAGGTCATCAAAAAAATCCTTTAACCGGCATTGACCATGAACAGAAGGGGAAAAGTGTTATACCAGAGTTAAAATGGAAGGAAGTATAGTTTCTGATCACTTTGAAACATTAAGGGTACCGTGTGCAATTATGCCAAACCTTAGGGGAGGTTAGTGTAATTTTTAAAAGTACCAAGTTATGGTCTAATCATGTTTGTGTTTACTTATTCAAATATGAAAATAAAATGATAAGACTTTTGGGTAATTGTATCATGAATGATGGTCCTTCCATTCATTTTCCTTTGGTTTTTCATTCCTCTTTCCTTCTGCCCTGAACCCTGTTAGAGTATGACTCATTTCCTTACGTGAAAAGTAAACTTGTGCAATTTGTATCTCTATTTGACTGAAGATTTTTATATTTGGTGACTCTTTTCTTAAGGGGGAATATAATTTAGCCATTAAGCAATCTTTTATTAGGTAAGAGATCAATTCCTAATTAGATTGATTCTCTTGCCCACCACTTCATCCTCTCCTATAAAAATAGGTCTAACATATTGTATTCTTTATACCGTGCCAAAATCAGAGCCAGAATAAGCCGACGCTAGAGAACCAGATTAGGTCGGTGCCACAGAGCCAGAATAGACCGGTACCGGTGTCAATGAAACACCTAATATGAGTGAAGCACAGACAGTGTGTAGAGAATACACAGAGATATAGAGAAAAAGAGATATAGAGTGGTATTTCTTGGTAAGAGTGAAACACCGGTGAGGGTGAGCGATACATGTGTGAGTTGTTAATTTGCTGATCTTCATATTGTTATCCTCTAATTGATCGATAGTGAAACGGTGTTCTCCGTAGACGTAGGTTGATTTGGCCGAACCACGTATATATTTTTGTATGTCTTCTAAATGTTTAATTGTTGTTTCTCTATAGTAGGGTTTTGCTAACCCTAAAAAGTGGTATTAGAGCAATCCAGGTGGAACCATATCCATATCAGAGACTTCGGTGGAAGCAGATCAGCATCAGAGGCTTCACGGTTGAAGCGGAATCAGATAAATAACAATCTAGTCAATTTCGGATCTCGACAGGTGGTCAAAATTGAAATCTTAGCACACCAGGAGAAGCGACTCAACGAGACAAAGCCAACAATATCAAACGTGTCGCCAAAAATAGCTGCAAGTGCCCCCACACGCCGCCTAAAGTTCTGGCTAGAATTTCGGGTACCACGCGCTACAGTTTCTGTTCGGACCTATTTCGTACAACATCGGTTATCCAAACAAGGAGTGTAATATATCAACACAAAGATTTTTTAAAGCCGAACATTTTAGCGCAAAAATTAAGCCCAATTAGAGTAGGCATGCACCCGCACTCGCCCTGAGAAGTTCCTGACGTTGTCAACAAGTTTTTATGTTTTTGTGATTGCTTGTTTTCGTCATTCCGGACTCGTTTTAGGTCCAATTCGAGCTCAGTCAGAGGCGATTTTGGGTTTTTGGACCATTTAGGATGCAACCGTATAGTCATTTTTATGTGATTCAACTTCAAAAATATCAGTCAAGAGAAGTGAGTTTTCTGGCAGAAGAAAAGTCAGAAAGGTTAGGTGCAACAGAGTTTGCAAGGCAGAAGCCAGACGTAATAGTGATCGCAAGGCAGAAGCTAGACATGACAGTTGTAAGGCAGAGAGGCAAAGAGCGACAGAAGTCATAGGGAAAAGGCCAGATATGACAATCGTAAGGTAAAGAGGCCAGGAGCGGCAAGTGGTTACAAGGTAGAAAAGCCATACATAAGACAGATACAAGCCATACGTGACAGTGGTCGCAAGGTAGAGGCCGATAAAGTTTGCAAGGCAGAAAAGTCAGATATGACAGTGGTCGCAAGACAGAGAGGCCAGACGTAACACAGGTCGTATAGTATGCACAAGATCAGATATTGCTCATGCAATGGGAGTTATCAGCATAGTCATGTTGACCAAAGTGGTGACGACAGAGGAACTGAAGTTGTGCTCAACTTCAGTGAGTCTTCAAGCTTAAAAATAGGAATGAGGGCACCGTAATGCACTAATCATTGATGGAGTTGATTGATTGGATGGAAAGTCATCAAGTGGGAGATTGTTAGAGTATGACTCATTTCCTTGCGTGGAAAATAAATTTGGGCAGCAAGTATCTCTATTTGACTAAAGATTGTTATATTTGGTGAATCATTTCTTAAGGGAGAATAAAAGCAATCCTTAATTAGGTAGGAGATCAATTCCTAATTAGATTGATTCTATTTGCCTCCACTTCATCCTCTCCTATAAATATAGGTCTAACATATTGTATTCTTTGTACCGTGCCAAAGTGAGAGCCATAATAAGCTGACACTAGAGAGCCAGAATAAGCCAGTACCGGTGTGAGTGAAACACCTAGTACGAGTGAAGCACAAGCGGTGCGCAGAGAATACACAATGACAGAAAGAAGAAGAGATACATAGTGATATTTATTGGTGTGAGTGAAACACCGGTGAGGGTGAGCGATACATGTGTGAGTGAAACACTGTGTGAGTTGTTAATCAACTGATCATCATATTGTAATCCTCTCATTGATCGATAGTGAAATGGTGCTCTCCGTGGACGTAGACTAATTTGACCGAACTACGTATATATCTTTATGCATCTTGTAATTGTTTGATTGTGTGTTTATCAATAGTAGGGTTTCACTAACCCCAACAAACCCTCCATTATGATCGACAACATAGCACTGAACCAAACACTCTTAAACAGCAGTCAAACACTTGTTTTATCGGGTGATATCTATGAATTAGGATTCTTTAGTGCATCGAACACCAACAACCATTACATAGAGATATGGTTCAAGAACATCATAGAACAAACACTTGTTTGGGTGGCCAATAAGAACAACCCCATCCCAGACTCCTCTGGTGTCCTCACCGTCACCTCTACGGGTACCGAGGCTATGGATATCCAATTCTTCCTCTAAAATTTAGAGATTACTCCTAAGTCGATATCCTAGGCTTGGGGGCTGCTGAGAGAGTGTCCTCATTATCTATAGGGGACATATCATCCTTTATCGACACCTGATCCATCTATGGACCATATTTCACAAGAGTGTTGCAGTCACAAGTTTAGAGATGACTCCATAAATTGTACCAAGAAGGTGGACTGGCCAGAGAGGATCTGGTTTATTGATGAGGTGTTGAGAGCATAGGTACACCCATAGGGGCATAAGACTGAGCGGCGGGGGTCGCTTAAACTATCTCTTTATGATTTTCAGCAGGGGTTTTGGATTTCTATCCCCCATATTATTTTCGAGCAGATGAGGTGGGCGTTGCAGAAGATAATGTAGCAGTCTACTATTGAGAAGCAGAGCTATGCGGTTCCTTTCCCTGCATTAGCGATGAGTTTGATGGGGGATGCGGGCATCCATGTAATGCCCCAAAATCCACAGGACTTCCTGAACTGGAGTCTAGGATCACTAGAGCGCCACCAGACAATTCTAACAAAAATCGGGCAGAGTTCCGTCTGTACGGGAACCCTCCGGTGGATAAGGTCCACTCCAAAATACACCCTGTACAAGCATATGACACTAAGACAATTAGACATCCTGCCCAAAACTAAGAAGGGACCGGGGTATACGGATTGGTAACTCCGGCACCTCTCCAAGCCCCACAGTAAAAACCATAGTCCATCGATGTACATACGGTACCCGACAAAGGTAAAATACAAGCTAACCTGGCATAAGATATAGACTACCACACCCGTAGGTGCCAAAAGACTAATACATTAAATAAAAAAGATGAGATAAATGTAAACTAGCCTTAACAATGGACTGAACAACCAAAATGAACAGTAGGTCCAAACATGCTAACCACATCACAATAACTACATCCAACCCTGTCCCGGTCACATAACTTGAAAATAATAAACACAAGGGGAATAAGCTCAGCAAGGAAACGTCTTCTGTCTCCGTACTAACTGACAAGAGTAACTAGCGAAACCCAAAACCAAAACTGGATCCCATTCTGGAATAAAGATAAAATATACATCTCGTCTCAGTCTATATACCCGTGAGATCCATAACTCAACACACTGAATACTCATCAGTCCAGCTATGATAATAGTAAAAAGATTGCAGAACATATATATATATAAGCAGATATCGTGCAATGATATGCGAATGAATTGCATGTCCATTTCCACTTACACTCACAATGCCGACCCCACTACAACTGCAGTGCCGAGTCGTACCCAGGCGTAGCTCTCTCTGTAACCCTGCAGTCAACCAGTGTGACAAGCACACGTACGGTGACTCTTCTAGGATGACCCAACTCCGAAGTCCCTGTAGTAAAGTAGGATGGTCTAACTCTGAAGTCCCAAATCAGCGGGGTGGCCCAACTCCGAAACCCCTACACCCAAATAGTCGTATCCTGACGTCTGATGTTCAATGAAATGCATGTTCTCTTAGTCCCTACTAACTACATGCTCATGCAATGACATGGCATAATGACATCACACTATACCTAGCACCCTAGGTATATAGGCATGAATTTAAAATCAATTTATTTTAATATACACATAGCATGTTTGAATAAAATCACATAGACATGTACATGTCATCCTATCGTCAATTCTCAATAATACCAATTTATTATTTAATCACCTTTTTAAATAATATAATTAATTAAATACATACGCAACATGCTCTAATAAAATCATATAAACACAAAACACGTCAACTCTCAATAATACTTATTTAATTAATTTATTTATTTTCAAATAATTATCAAATCGTGGTATTTTCATCCATTTCGAATTTAAACATGTTAAAAATAAAGTTCCAAGCCATTGCAATTTCTGATTAACGCAATTGTAATTTCACACGCCCCATAGTGCATGAACTCATAAATAAAATAATGTTTCCCTACCTCTAGTAGTGTGCACAAAAACATCAACATACCAACACTACCTTCTAAACCATAACTCCGCAAAATAGCCTTTTCGCACTGCTAGTCTGATTCGACTCCGCGACACGCCCAAACGACCACCACAATGCCTAGAATAACGTACTAAAAGATAGTTAAAATCTATAAACATTTTGATGACCAAAATGACAAAACTAAAAATAAAAATTCAACCTACCTTTCGAAACAGAATCTACACCAAACCATTCAACGAATCATTCCTAAAATCAAATATGATGACGAACATGACGAGGAGAATGATAACCTACCTTAGATTTGGAAAAGGCCTAGCTGAAGTGGCCAAACTCATTTTTTCCCTTAGCCGACCTAAATTGGCCCTAATGCCCTGTTTGGGCACTGCCGAAACTGTAACTCGTCACCACCACTTGCATAATCTGGTGACACGCAACCACCAGCCGCCAACATCGTGCCGCCCCGCCTCCACCAGGCCATGCCACCTTCTCATCGGCAATCCTCTCTCCCTCCCTCTTATCTTCTGCTCCCGTTTCTCCTCTCCCTCTCACTCTTCCTCTCTCTCTTTCTCTCAGGTCGAAGAAACGAAGAGGAAGGAGGAGAAGAGGCGATCTGCAAAGTAGATCATGTGTGTGAGTGTTTCCTCTATGTGTATATATCTATATTTTATATATACATATATATGTCTTGTATATTAATAACATATATATATATATACACCTATATTAATTAATTAATAATAATAGTTTCTAATAATAAAAAAATGAAAATAAAAATAAAAATAAAAATTATACCGGTTCTTATAATCTCCCCTCCTTAGGAGATTCCGTCCCCGAAATCATAATGTATCTACAACCGTGAACAAAACCTACCCGAATTGTCAACTCGCTCACTCTTGAGTCACCTACTCAATGCGCCGACACTATTAGCGAACCTTGATGAGGAAAAATATCCCAACTCGCAGTATCTGATCACGTGTATCTAGGACCCGTACAGGTCGCCCCTCGTACAACATATCCTCGGACACGTCGATACCAACCCACTGCAGAACTTGCTAAGGATGTATCATATACCTCCGTAGCATAGAAAAATTGAAAGAAATGTACTATGTACAATGGCTAACTCTAGAGGCAAACTAAATGGTAAGTCGCATTCCTAATCCAATCCAGAGACACAACAGATAACCGGACATGAGAATAGCTTTTCACTTCTCACCAAACAGCATGAACCCTCTTTCTCTTGGAAATACCCTGAAGAACATGAGGTTGCCCACCTCGAAGGCTAAATGATGACTCCTACTATCCACGTAGTCCATGCATCTGTCCTGCGCCACAACAAGTCGCTGATACAATTCTCATTTCCCAATGCCTTAAGGACTTAACAGAATTGAAGCCCTGCACCTTAAGTGTGAACGAAGACCAAAAAGGTGGCAATAAGCCATAATAGAAAATAACCTGATAAACATAGACGTAACGCAACGGTCCAAGGTCTAAGGGTAAAATCAACATGCGTCACACGTGGCTAAAATGTTTCCCTTCAAAAATATGTAATTTAAAATATGGATACGCTGAATAGTAGGATGACTCAAGAGAAAAAATTGGCTCCTTATAACTGTCATCGCGCACCTACCGTCAGAAACCGATTCCCTACCTGGAAAAAAATTGAAGGAAAAAGAAGCGAGTAAAATGTGCTCAACAAGAAGATCCCACTACCTCGTCCCCCGACTCAACATAGCGTGCTAACCCCTCACTCTGCAAATAGCTAACCAAAGCCAGGCCCGCTAACACAACCTAGCCCACATGCCAACGAGACCCTGAGTACGCATCTCATACCCCAACCAGCACGCGAGGTAAAAATTTTACGACCATGACCGAATGGAGGAAGAACCACAATGGTCAACCTTTATAGCTAAGACATCTACAAAAGGAGGAACAAACTAAGTCATTTACACTAAGCACTAAGCCCGCGAAGGCTTAACTAGCGAAATAACCACTAACCTGCCTAAAACACGTTACTCCCGTCTGTAGAAAGGGGCACACTCGTATAGCTAAGAAGCAGCAGAGGGGAACACGATGCTTTCCCTCAGCACAAGACACATACCAAGGAGCAAAACCCAAGTCCGTGATATCTACAAGCACCACAAAAAAAAATGATACAACTCTAACTCTGTTCTACAATCACTACCTCGAAGGTTATCTAGAAGCATACTTCGAACCCACAACTCTAGATACCGAAACAACCTTTTGCTAAGTTCTAAGACCATAAGCCTCCATACCTTAGGATCTAACCTCCCTCATAAATCGAATCTGATTCACTGTTTCAAAGGTATCTACACCGAACCACCAGCCCTCAAGCTAGTCGTGGTAACAACCCACTACCACAATCTAGGTTACAAATCACTTAATTCTTAAAGGAGATTGTCATACCTCGGTCTACCATCTCTCTGACACAGAAATGAGTTCAACAATGACTAGAGTCCATAGGTCATACGTAGGAGGAATGTACTATCTTTATACCTAAAAGTCTCACTCCTCATAGATAAAAAGATTCTTATCATTCCAGCTTGAGCCCACCACTCGTAGCTCGGCCCATGGTAAAAGACGGACTTTGGCTCACACTCCCTACGCTAGGGACCCATTTCTAACCTAGACGACACACCTTACTAGACACTATGGCCTCCATCCACACGACGACCCAACACCTCAACGAATCACTAACCACTCAACCCAATACTAATAAAGATACTATAGTGACTAGGGTGATTGCTCTACGACTCCATAGTCCATCCTTAAATGAACTAATGTACCCTTACACTAAGGGCTGTCATTCTAACTCCTCATTCCTGGGATCCACATCATAGTGGATAAGGCATACAACTTGCCAGCCTATTCTACAACAACTAACAACAAGATACCCTAGGCTAAATCTCACGCCTAGCTCACACATCGTGAAAACACATGGTCACGACTCGTGGTTATAAAACATACTACAGTGAGTTACTACGACACTGCTCTAATCAACATTCACACTTCCATAATGGAATGGTGCGATAGGACATCGACTGACACTGTGTCTTGACCTACAATAGCAGGTGCCATAACTGACACAGGGAATGTAACACCAAAAAGGCTAAGAAAGACATACAACTCGGAAACATGTACGCTTCGGTACGAAACTAGTCAGAGTAGTCGAACCAAAATGACATATCAAAATACAGAACTCAGAACTGTACACCACTCACCATCCAAGATGAACAACAACTCACATTAACACTAAAAGCCCTCCAAGCATACCTAAATAACCAAACCGAGATTGGTCACAACGTCAAGAAAAGCCCTATCTCCAATGTGTCATTCTGACTAATCATACAACTGGAAACCCTCGGCGTAACCGCCAAGTCGCCTTCTCTCCTCCTGGTTAAGGGTCTAGAAATTTAGAGGTCAGGCTACACACGTCTACATGAGTCACACGAATAGGAAAATGATAGGCATCGTTGTAATTGCCCACAACCAACACTTTCGCCCTCTGGCATACCATTTATCGCACATCTTAACTACTTAAGGGCAACTACAAGACAGTTAGAAAAACTATCACGTGTCTCTAAAAGGGGAAAAAAAACGTAAACAACCTGTCCTTTTCTGAATAGCAACCGTAGTGCGTTACTCTCACACGATCACTAACACCCCTCAGTATGTCACGATCTCCCACAAGAAAAGAAACAATCTACACCCTAGGTGACACTG
The DNA here is from genome assembly GCA_963922005.1 of Cornus suecica. Classification (NCBI taxonomy): domain Eukaryota; kingdom Viridiplantae; phylum Streptophyta; class Magnoliopsida; order Cornales; family Cornaceae; genus Cornus; species Cornus suecica. Next base: position 41,493,011 of record OY998242.1, read on the forward strand.
AGACAAACCAGTAAGCAACAACCTACCAAAAAATAGATACCACAACGCACCTAGTGTTTCCCTAGGGAATACAAATCTCAGAGGACGCTCTTTTCGTACTTGACCACAACGGAAAAAAAAACACCAATCAGGACACCTTGCCCAACTAATCTGAGCAGACGACAACCACGGATATTGAGTCCTGACAAGCCTGACGTGACAACCCTGGGTACACATTCACACATCATGAATAACTCTGATAAGCGACAATCCCTAGCGATATGCCCCTAAAGGCCACACCGAACATAGGTACAACGTGTATCTCTCCTAGTCATTTAGACACTGACGACACCTAATCACACTATCGATAGGAGTGACACCAAATCTCTCTCTTCCGAGGACACTTAAGCTCGTCGTGGTCAAGCTCCCCACAAAAGGGACACCAAAACCTTCCCCAACAAGGAACCTCTAAGTGCTGCACAATAGGAAGACCCAACACATCCAGCATCACCTCGAGGGTTCTAGCCATCTGCATGTTGTCGACTCTTGAGTTACAAACATCCTATCCAGCCTCAATAAGGGAAACTAGCATAGATACCACACTCTCTAAAGTATCCCTCCGTGGTGGCATGTCTCCACAGAGAGCAAATGCATGTTAGACATAACAAAAGCGTACGATGTACCACACGTAGCTAGACAGAAATGCTAAGTCAGACCATGCTACAACACTTAGTATACAACATTCAAAACAACAGAGTTAAGCATGAATCCCCAACCGAAAGAAATGGTCATACCTTGCCAACAGCTCCCAATAAGCTAAGATGTCAACCGATGTACCAAATACTAATATCCCTAACATGGGAAACACGAAAGACCAACGAAAGTCTAAAAGGTCTAAAACAAGAACCAAAACTATCATCAAAACATTTAACCTCTGGTTACCCTGTTTACCTCAACTCGAGCTACGAGTATGGACCTTGCAACCTCTAGGAAAAACTAAGCACAATGGTGTACCCAATCTAACTACAACAAGAGGAGAATTCAAACAATGGTCATGACTTAAAACACCTAACACGTAGGACAACAACACTCCAGTCCGCTAAGGGAAACCAAAAGCCAAGCCAACTCACACTAGAGTCCCAACGCATAACGTATGAAACAACGAAAGTCCAAACACCAACCATGAGGTCGACCCAAACCCGTTGTCCTAAGGTTAAAGAACATTGCTCTGTTACCATGTTGTAATGCCCCAAAATCCATAGGACCTCCTGAACTGGAGTCTAGGATCACAGGAGCGCCACCAGACAATTTTAACAAAAATCGGGCAGAGTTCTGTCTGTACGGGAACCCTCCAGTGGATAAGGTCCACTCCAAAATACACCATATACAAGCATATGACACTAAGATAATTAAACATCTTGCCCAAAAATCATAAGGGACCGGGGTAGACGGAATGGTAACTCCGCTACCCCTCCAAGCCCCACGGTAAAAACCACAGTCCATCGATGTACATACGGTACCCGACAAAAGTAAAATACAAGCCAACCTGGCATAAGATACAGACCACCACACCCATAGTTTCCAAAAGAATAATACATTAATCCGAAAAGATGAGATAAATGTAAACTAGCCCTAACCATGGTCTGAACAACCAAAATGAATAGAAGTTCCAAACATGCTAACCGCATCACAGCAACTACATCCAACCCTGTTTGGTCACATAACCTAAAAATAATAAACACAAGGGGAATGAGCTCACAATGCCACTACAAGAAATCGGACTTTTAGTGACGGTCCTTTAGAGACACTCTCAAGAACTGTCGCTAAAAGTCCATTTTTAGTCACAGAAATTTTAAATTGTTGCTAATACGCATATTTTTAGCCACGGACTTTAAAACTGTCGCTAAAGGTACAAAACCGTCGCTAAAGGTCATATTTTTAGTCACGAAAATTTTAAACTGTCGCTAATACTCATACTTTTAGTCACGGTTTTTCAAACCGTCGCTAAAGCTGCAAAACTGTCACTAAAAGGTCATTTTTTTAGTCACGGAAATTTTAAACTGTCGCTAATACCCATATTTTTAGTCACAGACTTTCAAACCGTCGCTAAAGGTACAAAACCGTCACTAAAGGTCATATTTTTTAGTGACGGAAATGTCAAACTGTCGCTAATACTCATATTTTTAGTCACGGACTTTAAAACCATCGGTAAATGTACAAAACCGTCGCTAAAAGTTATATTTGTTAGTCACGGAAATGTCGAACTGTCGCTAATACTCATACTTTTTAGTCACGGATTTTTAAACCGTCAGTAAAGGCACAGAATCGTCGGTAAAATTCATATTTTTAGCCACGAAAAATTGGAACTGTCCTAAATGGTAAAAAAAAATGCGAGAGTCTTTACCGCCAACTAGTTGCGCCTAAAAAAAATAAAAGAAAATTTTAGTATGTCCCTTAGTGACATTCTGAACTGTCCTTAAAAGATCATATTTTTAGCGACAGTTTTATCAAACCGTGCCAAAAGACTCTTATCTTAGTCATATTATTTTTTAATCGTGCCAAAAGCCACTGAAATTATTAGCGCCAAAAGACTTTAATCTTAGTCATATTATTTTCTCATCTTAGTCATATTCTTTAGGCACATACAGTTTTATTTTTTTTATTGATTATGAGAAATGGAAATTACTAGAACAACAAAAAATAAAATTAGTTTAACAATTTATACAAATATTTTAGAAGTAGTTGGTCCATATACGAAACAAGAACCTAGGCATATAAATAAAATTATATGATCAGTATGTGTGTGACTAAAAATGTTGTATATGTTATGTATAAAGTACTAATTATATACTTTCATGAAATTGAATTATGAATTTGCACAAATGAACTCAAGTTCATGAAATTTAATTGAAGTTTTACTCAATTGAAGTCAATTTCATGAAATTGTAGTATGGATTTACTCAATTAAACTCAATTTCATTATATTGTATTAGGCATTTACTAAATTGAAGTCAATTTCACTCAATTGAATCAATTGATTTAGATTTTATTAAACTGAATTGTGAAATTACTAAATTGAAGTCGATTTCATTCAATTGAATTGAAGATTTACATAAATGAACTCACGTTCATGAAATTTAGTTGAGGTTTTACTTAATTGAAGTCAATTTCATAAAATTGTAGTATGGATTTACTAAATTGAACTCAAATTCATTGAATTGAAGTTAATTTCACTCAATTGAATTTAATTTTATAAACTTGAATTGGGGATTTACTCAAATGAAGTCAATTTCATGAAATTGAAGTGTGGAATTACTAAATTCAACTCAACTCAATTGAATTTAATTTTATAAACTTGAATTGGGGATTTACTCAAATGAAGTCAATTTCATGAAATTGAAGTGTGGAATTATTAAATTGAACTCAATTTCATTAAATTGAAGTTAATTTCACTCAATTGAAGTCAATATCATGAAATTGAATGATATTTCAGATTTTAATCAAATACCCCTTTCAGTCATTTTTTATGTCAAAATGACTTAAATTTTCCTCAGATAAATTATAGTTTCACCCCTCTTTTTTGGATATATTATACCTTCGTCCCTCTTGTTTGGATACTTACATTTTCCTCCCTCTATAAATATATATATATATATAATTCGAAACAATTATTTAAAATTTGAACAAATATATAAAATTTAATATATATATAATAAGAAAAAATGTATATATATTCGAAAAAAATAATAAATTTTAAAAAACATATATATATAATTTGTAAACTTTATATTAAATTTTCAAAAAATATATAAAATTTGAGAAAATATATAAATTTTGAAATATATATCTATTTCAAAAATTTGTAAACTATAGGAGTATTTAATTATTTCTATATATTATTAAAACATAATTTTTTTGATTAATCAACTCTTCATTATAGGACTATTGAATTATTTCAATATATTATTATTTATTATGCATTTTAAAATTTAAAATTTGTTTTTATAATATTATAATTATTATCTTATTTTTTAAAATTTGATTTTTTCATTAAAATAATAAATACAAAATCAGGTAAAACTAAACTGGTGGTTTACTTAATTTTAGTTAATTGAATTGGGGGTCTACTTAATTGAACTCAAATTCACTGAATTGAATTAAGGTTTACTTAATTGAATTATGAGAGCTCATATGCTATGAAATGTTTACTCAATTAACAAAGAAAAGAGAAAGTAAACAAAAAAAAAAATACTTTCTCATTTTGTTTCCTCTCACTTTAGTGACACTCTTAGTGCTTGTTTGGCTAAGGAGTGGAGCCATGGTTTTGGGTTTGGTTTCAAAAAATTGGCACCAAACCCATGTTTGGCAAATGGAGTCAAAATTTGGAGCCGACACTGTAGCTGAACCATGGTGCAAATTTTGTGAAGGAATGAGCCAAAATTTGGAACCAAATTTTTGAAGGTTCGTGGTTTTGGTTTTGGTACCAACACTGTATCAAATTTATTTTTGATATTAATAAATTTCGAAAAATTAAATATTCTGAAAAATTAAATATTTATGAAAAATAAATATTTCGAAAAATTAAATATATTAATATATTATAATATTAATATATTAAAAAATATTAATATTAATATATATTAATATTAATATTTATGAAAAATTAAATATTTCGAAAAATTAAATATATTAATATATTAAAAAATATTAATATTAATATTAATATATTTTAATATTATAATATATTATAATATTAATATATTAATATATTTTAATATTATAATATTAATATATTAATATATTTTAATATTATAATATTAATATTTTTTAATATATTAATATATTTAATTTTTTGAAATATTTAATTTTTCATAAATATTAATATTAATATATTATAATATATTTTAATATATTAATATTAATATTTATGAAAAATTAAATATTTCAAAAAATTAAATATTTTAATATATTAATATATTATAATATTAATATATTAAAAAATATTAATATTAATATATTTTAATATTTTAATATTAATATATTTTAATATATTAATATTAATATTTATGAAAAAATAAATATATTAATATTAATATTTATTAATAAATAAAATGTGAAACCCATATATTAATATATATTAATATTTTTTTAATAAATATTAATATTTATTAATAAATAAAATGTGAAACTCATATTTTAATATATTAATATTAATATTTATTAATATATTAATATTCAGAATTTCAACCCATACCAACTCTACCAAACATGGTTTGGTTTTTCAGCATCACTTTTTCTCACACCAAAACCATATGCACCAAACATGGTTTGGAACCAAAATAAAACCACACCAACTCCAACCACTCCAACTCCAACCAAACCAAAACCAAAAATCAACTCCACACCCTCTACCAAACATGCACTTAATAACCGTCCCTAAAGACCTATCTTTTAGTCACACTAATTTTAGACCGTTCCAAAAGCCCACAAATTTTGGATTTAATTAACTGAACTCAATTAAATTTGAGTTTACTCAATTGAATTCAATTTCACTCAATTGAATTGGGAATTTATATTAATTTAAAATTATAATTGTAATAATATCACAAGACTAATATCATTTTATTAATAATTAATTCATTTAAATAAATAAAAATAAGTTATAAAATATGTTTTTTTAAAATATTTTAAAAATATTCCCAAAAAATAATTACTATTGTAATATTATTTAAATTTTATTTTATTATTTGTGCACGTAAATTTTAATTTTCTAATAAAAAATTTAGTGTGCCTTGAAGCGGCAATTTTGGCGCTTTTCATTTACCAAAATTTGAAAAGAAGGAAAATAATAAGCCCTAAGTTTTAGCCATGTTTCTCTCTTAGCCGCAATCAAGCACTAAGTTTTCCCCAAACATACTAAGTTTTCCCCAAACATTCTAAAACACTCACACGCACAGACCCTCTCTAACCCTAGATCTATTTGTGACTCTTCCTCCCGTGGCCGCCGCCTCAGTCTCTCACTCCCTCCATCAGCCACCAATTACCACACTCACCGGAGGCTATGCTGCTCTGTCAAAAAGTTGGAGCTCTCTGAGATTGTTGTTCCGTCGGACCCCACCAGGAAGCGAACTAGGGTTGGTCGCAGGTCCAAGAAACGGCGTCCGATCAAACTTCGGGGTGATTCAGGTAACAATTCTGATACTTTAGTGAGTAATACTTGTTTTGAGGATGAAAATTTGAATGAAACTGTTGGATTATTTGGAACACATGAACTCGTTCAATATCTATATAGTATGACTGAACAAAAAATTGTCTCTATTTAGTAATAGAATTGAAAGAACCTTCGAATGAATCTAGGCACTAGTGGAAACATTGCTGGAAAATAGTTGAAAAATGTTGTGCTAGCATTATTTGGATTTAATTTTTCCTGTAGTTCTATGCACAGACAAAAGCTTAAATTTTTATCATTTATATTATTATTGTAATCATGTACACTTGACTTTTTGCTTGGCTCTGATATAGAAAATTATGTGATTTATCAACAGAATTTTGATTTTCTCTAAGCTTTGGACACTTTCAACACAACGGTTGTTTCTCCAATCTATTATGCGATGTTTACATCATTCACAATATTTGCTAGTGCCATAATGTTTAAGGTACATCTTTGATTTCTTGCCCTCGAGTGCCTTTGCTTATCTATTTCTGACTATATTGATTCCTCAAATGCAATTTTGCAGACAAGTAAAATTCTTAATTTTGATCTCATCAGTTTCAGGAATTTTAAATTGCTCTCTTCCCCAATCGACTAAGGTATTTCTTGAAATTCTTCTCTCTCTTTCCTTAAAATTCTTAATTTTGTTCTCATCAGTTTCAGGAATTTTAATTTGTTATGTTTGACATCATAAGCTTCACTTATATATATATATATATATATTTTAAAAAAATTTATTTCTAAAATTCCCATAATATTATGGAATCACTATCTCAATGAAAGGGGCCGTGTTATTATATACTAAGAGAGGTTTTTAGTTTTGGCATGAAGAACACTCCAATGAGAACTTGTGCTACCTGAATCTGGAAAATGTGAGCTCTCTTGCTGTCACTTCTTTTCTGTGTGTGTGTGTGCAGATTTTTGGTGATAGCCAATGGGTTAGCTGCAGCCTACTCATTGGCGCAAAGGGTTGAGGTGTGTCGTGACTCGTGAGCATGGTTAGAGGTAGTGTGCTCTTATATTAGTAACATAGAAATAAATAAAACCCAGTATGTTATTAAAAAAGTTGTTAAGATTAAATTTCTGAAAGAATAATATCAAAATTTTGAGTTTTTAGTTGAGGGGTTCCTTATATTTAGAATTTCCCTTGATATATGTTCAGTTAATTTGTAACACATGTTGAAAGTTAGAAGTTCCCATTTCTCTATGGTTAAATTAACAGATACCTTGGTTTTGGTACATTCGGTTAAAAAGTACGTATGAAACACATACATTGTGCAAAACCTGTTCTAAGTTCCTAAATATCAACATGGGACCATGGATGTTGGAGTTTTTTGTTTTTTAATGAACTAATTGAATCACAGTACCACTGCATTCCTGCATGATTATAGCAATATCTCACATGGTTTGAATCAAATTTGAGTGGGTAGTATATAGGTTTGTAGTTCAACTTGGTGTAGACCAGATCAAAACATAAGACAGATGCAATGAATATAGTAATTGCAGTCTCTCCATTAAAGCCTAGCAATGACAATCATCACGTCTTCTTGCAGACCTAAGAGACCATGTGCTTCTCCATGTGTTAATAGGTCTTGAACAGGTTATCCCTTAGCTGATGTCATTTTAAAAATTCGAGTTGAAATTATACTTAACAATTTGCTCATGAAATCGTCCAATTCCTACAGAATTGACTTTTGAGATATCTATATTTTAAAACAATGGGAACTGTAATATGTTCTAGATTTTCAATACATCAACATATATAATTGCAAATAAAGTGTGCAGTTTTCCTAAATAAATGTGTTTTGTGGATGTGGGCACTCGTCATTTTGTTTAGCTAGAGACGAAGATAGTTACAATTGACTATGTTGGCCTCAAGAAAGTGCATCTGGTGCTGGGGGGATTGCAGATCATGGGTACAGGGACATGTTTCCTATTGTTGTATACAGGTATGTAGACATATGTACAATGCATGTCCATACGCTATCTGATTAACAATGTAGTTTTTAATGTTATTATTTTAGGAGAATATACTCGACTGTTATTCAAAATTAACTGGGATGTGGTACAAGAAAATGGTTTCCATCAATCTAGTAGATAGAAAACTTATCTTTGCTTTTAAATCTAAGTCTTTTCTAATTCAATCAATGCTATGTGAAGGGTCAGGGTCTCCAATCTCAGGTTTCATGTGAGGACAAATATCATGTATCTATATCCACATTATAATATCATGTCGACTCAGATAAGTGAAGTAGGAGAGTCCATCTAACATAGCTCCCGATTAGCAACTTAGCAGAGAACTTTTGAAGCCTTTTTGTATTGTTCAAGTTGTTGGGGATATTCTTGTTGCCGGACTCCCAAGTCCGTGTCTCTTCTTGGTAGTCTGTTTATTTGACTCTTGTCTGCTACTGCTACTGCTACACTGCTAAAAAAAAGAGCTATCTTGGTGTTGGTGTGAGTCCTGGGAATGTTCTGTGTGTGTGTGTGCAAATTTTTGGTGATAGCCAATGGGTTAGCTGCAGCCTACTCATTGGCGCAAAGGGTTGAGGTGTGTCATGAGCATGGTTAGCGGTAGTATGCTCTTCAATATTGGGCTATTTTCTCTCGTGATCAGGTATTTTATTTTAAATCCATTGCATAATTGTCTGATTCTTCAAGCTTTGCTTGCATAATATGGGCAACTTTATACATCTATTAAAATTTGGAGGAAGTAGCTTGCTTTCTTAATGGAGAATTAATAGTTTTATTTTTTAATTAGTAACGGAGAAATAAATAAAACCCAATATGTTATTAAAAAAGTTGTTAAGATTAAATTTTTTTAGGTGAAACTTGAGAGACCAAAGTGGAGAACATACTGGTTTAGTGTTATCTTTGAAAGTATGAATAATTTTCGGTTTCAATTCTCCTACTATATAATGTTGCATATATATATATAATTCAGTTATTCATATCCAGAATGCTTTAATGTTATCTTTGAAAGTATGGATTCTTCTTACCAATAGTTATTTTTTTTATAAAATGTTTTTTAAGAAATTTATATGAAGGGCATGTGTTGGGTGGACTAGAAATTAGTACAATTCTTAGCACTTACGAAAAATATTATTTTTGGTATTTAATTCACTAGATTCAAATATGTTTCTTGAAACTTTGATGCCCCTAATAAGTTTTAATTTGTATTTCAGGGAGAATGATGAAGCCTTCGCATGTTCTTCTCTATTCCAAGGATTCCAAGGATCGATACTCAATCGTAAAAAATCCATTGTGATAGAGTTGATTCTTTGCAATCTCTAAAATGTTGAAGATTTTTTTTGGTTCTATTTTTCCTTTTGTAATTGTTTTTGTTCTAATTTAGATGTTGGTACAAGCATTATATTGTTGAATAAAGTTAACATATATTCAAAGTTTTTGAATTTTTTTTGTATTTACCTTCAATTTTTGAGCACTTCTTTTATTTTTGTATGTGAATGTGAAAAATAATGTAAATTAGCAATTAAAAAATTAAAATGTCCAATTATTGAAAATAAAAAATAATAAGGAAGTACATCACTAACAAAATAGTCTAACGCTAGAAAAAAAAAGGACAAAATAAAAAGAAGAAAAATAGGTTTTAGGGACAGTAAAACCGTTCCTAAAACATGATTTTTGGCGACAGTTTAAAACCGTCGCTAAAAATCAATATTTTTTAGGGACGGTTAGACTGTCGCTAATACTATTACTATTGGCGACGGTCTAACCGTTGCTAATAATAAATACTATTGGCGACGGTTTAACCGTCGCCAATAATAAGTACTATTCACGACAGTCTAGACCGTCGTTAATAATAAAGACTATTCGTGACGGGCTAGACCGTCACTAATACTATTACTATTAGCGACGGTCTGGACCGTCGCTAATAGTCCTTATTATTAGCGACGGTCCAGATCGTCGCCAATAGTAGTAGTATTAGCGACGGTCTAACCGTCGCTAATAACCTCACTTTTAGCGACGGTAAAAAATTAATTGTCGCTAAAAACCTTTTGCGACGCAATTTTTAGTGACGGTCTTTGATGAGCATTAGAGACAGTTTTTGAACTTTTAGCGACAGTTTGGACTGTCGCTAAAAGCCAGATTTCTTGTAGTGTGCTCAGCAGGGAAACGCCATCTGTCTCCACCTTAACTGGTAAGACAAACTGGCGAGACCGAAAACAAAAACTGGATCCCATCCTAGAATAAAGATAAAATATACATCTTGTCTCGGTCTATGTACTCGTAAGATCGACAACTCAACACACTGAATACTCATCAATCCAGAAATAACAATAGTAAAAAGATTGTAGAATATATATATCTCAATAAGAAGATATCGTGCAATGATATGCGAATGAAATACACGTCCATGTCCACCTACACTCACAATGCCGAACCTCATTACAACTGCAGTACCGACTGGCAACCAGGCGTAGCTCTCTCTGCAACCTTGCAGTCAACCAATGCAGCAAACACACACACGGTGACTCATCTAGGATGGCGCAACTCCGAAGTCCTAGGAACAGACAGAATGGCCCAACTCCAAAATCCATGTAGTAACGTAGGATGGTCCAACTCCAAAGTCCCAAATCAACAGGGTGGCCCAACTCCGAAACCTCTATACCCAGATAGTCGTATCCCGATGTCTGGTGCTCAATGCAACACATGCTCTCTTAGGCCCTGTTTGGAAGGTGGTCTGGTCTCAGGTGGTCTGGTCTGGTCTTGCGTTTTATGGGACCATACCGTGTTTGGTAGCATTGGTCCCAAATTTTTGGTTAGACCAAGTAGGACCAAATCAGACCAAAATGACCTCATTTCAGACAAAAAAAAAAAGGTGGTTCCTAGTGGTCCGGTCTGGTCTTATTAATAAAATATATTTATAAGTAATTAAAAATGAATAAATAATAATAACAAATTAATAATAATAATAATAAATTAAATAAAACATATTTTAAAAATAAAATATAAATAATAAATAATAAACAAAATGAAATAAATAATACCTAATAATAATGAATAAATCAAAAAATGAATAAATAATAAAATATATTTATAAATAATTAAAAATGAATAATTAATAATATAAATAATAAATTAAATAAAACATAATAATAATAAAAAATGAATACAATAATAATAAATAAATATAATAATAATAAAATGGACTAAATAATAAATAATAATAATAAATTACATAAAAAATATTTTAAAATATAAAAAAAATAAAAAATAATAGTAATAAATAAATATAATAAAAAATAATAAATAGATATAATAATAAATAAATATAATAATAAATAATAAGTAAATATAATAATGAATAAATACTTCATAATAATAATAAAAAATGAGTATAATAATAATAAATTAATATTAAATTAATAAAATATATTTTTAAATAATTAAAAATGAATAAATAATTTACAAATAAAATGAATTAAATAATTAAATAATAATAAATAAATAGAATATATTTATATATTAATAAATAATAATTTAATAATATAAATAATAAAATATATTATAAAGTGAAGAAATAATAAATAAATAATACATAAATAAATATTATAATAAATAATAAATAAATAGTAAGACCAGATCGCTTACCAAACAGACTTTTCTAGATCAAATTAGACCAGACCAGACCGGACTAGACCGGACCGGACCAGACCAGAATAAAAAGACCGCCTACCAAACATGGCCTTAGTCCCTACTGACTACATGCTTGTGCAATGACATGACATAATGACATCATATTAAACCTAGCACCCTAGGTATATAGGCATGAATTTAAAATCAATTTAATTTAATACACATACAGCATGCTTGAATAAAATCATATAGGCATATACATATCATCCTATCGTCAATTCTCAATAATACCAATTTATTATTTAATCACCTTTTTAAATAATATAATCAATTAAATACATACACAACAAGCTCTAATAAAATCATATAAGCACAAAACACGTCAACTCTCAATAATACTTATTGAATTTATTTATTCATTTATTTTCCTTATTAATTTAATTAATTAATTAATTTTCAAATAATCATTAAATCACAGTATTTTCATCTGTTTCAAATTTAAACATGTTAAAAAAAAGTTCTAAGCCATCGCATTTCCCGAATAACGCAATTATAATTTCACATGCCCCATAATGCATGAACTCATAAATAAAATAACGGTTTCCCTATCTCTAGTATAATGCACAAAAACATCAACAGACCAGCACTGCCTTCGGACCGCAACTCCGTAAAATAGCCTTTTCACACCACTAGTCTAATTCGACTCCGCGACACACCCAAACGATCACCACAACACCTAGAATAACATAATAAAAAGATAGTTAAAATATATAAATGTTTGGCTGACCAAAATGATAAAAAAAAAATGAAAACTCAACCCACCTTTCGAAACATGATATACGCCAAACCGTTCAACGAATCGTTCCCAAAATTGGATATGATGACGAGCATGATGAGGAGAACGATAATCTATCTCAGATTGGGGAAAGGCCGAGTAGAAGCAGCCGAACTCACCTCCTTCCTTAGCCGACCAAAACTGGGCCCAATGCCCTGTTTGGCCACTGCCGAAACTGCAACTCGCCATCACCACCTGCATAATCCGGAGAACCAGCAACCTCCAGCCACCGACGTCGCACCACGCCTCCTCCTCTAGGTCGGGCCTCCTCCTTATCGGCGATCCTCTCTCCCTCTTTCTCACCTTCTGTTCCCGCTTCTCCTCTCCTTCTCACTACTTCGGTTTTTCTCACTCATCTTCGTTTTCTCTCAGGTTGAAGAAACGAAGAGGAAGGAGGAGAAGAGGCAATTTGAAGAGCAGATCGTGCGTGTGAGTGTTTCCTATGTGTGTATATATCTATATTTTATACATACATATATAAGTCCTATATATTAATAACATATATATATACACCTATATTAATTAATTAATAATAATAATTTCTAATAATAAAATAATCAAAATCTAAATCAAAATCATACCCGTTCTTACAATCCAGCCCGATGATAATGACATGGTTGTACCGGCTGGTGTACTTTATAGTGCACAGGACTACGCGCGATCTAGTAGTCATCTCATTCCTCGGAGTCAGTGAGGACTAGTAGCAGTAACAGCGCCACCACCAACACCAGCCGCAGTTCCTGTAGTGGATCCACCAACGCCTATAGTGGTATTTACTATATCTAGACTGAGTGGGAGGGAGCTAGGTCCGAGATGGCCACACTCCAGGAGAGTATGACCGCACTCCTGGATGAGGTGCGTTCGCTTAAGGGCATACAACCTAGGCCTCCCCAGGATGCACCTGCCTAGTAGATAGGTGCGTAGAGTACTAGTGTGAGCGATTCAAATAGACAATTTTATCATTCACTCGTATCTTTTATATTTTCATCAGTGTATTTTATTTTACCAGAAATAATATACATTCTGGTAACATTTTGCATAAGAATTTTTTTGAGAATTTAATGCAAGAAATTTTAGATATTTGACTTCAATTTTGAGCTTACGATACATATAAATACCTATATATACTTGGATATACATCTATACATTAAATTACAAAAATGGTGTACATAAAAATATAATATCTATTTTATTAGTTAATTTAAATTTATTTTATAACTAAGTAGTGTTAATTAAATTTATTTTATTGCAATATAGTTTTCGCTTTATTCTAAATAAGTTTGGGGGAGGAGATATTATTCTTAATAATAAATACATATTCTGCAAAAAGAAAAAAATTATTATGCCACCGATCGAATGGTGGGAAATTCAATCGATCGGTAAGCTAGTATTTTAATTATGTTTATTATTTTCGGGAATAGACTGATTTTTTCCTTTTCAAACTAGTTTAGTCAAATTCTTGGTCCAATTTGCAAAACATTTCCATATAAAAGGTCTGGAAATGATTGATATTCTCCTAATCTAAACTTTTATATGATTATAATATTATTCTATATTATAAATTTTCTTTATGGTCAAGTTATAAGATTTCCAATCTGACTAGTTTCTAGCATTAGGCTGATTGAAATTCTTATTATAAATATATTGCTTTAGCTTAGTCATTCTTCATCTTTTCAAACACCCTATTATACTTTCTACTATGGGATTCCTCTTTTCTTCTTACTTTGCTAGGCATCCTCCAACTTTTTGCTCCACAAAGCTCAAGCATGAGTGTAACTTATTTCATGTTACGGTGGTGGAACTTACTATTGAGCATTGTGCGTGGATGTTTCAGCAATGAATGATAGATACAAGTTTTGCTCCTGCTAAGCAAATTATTTTGCCTCCTCTAATATATGATTTTTATAAAAAAATGGAGTTTGAGGAAAGTGTTAGTAATAGGGTTGTAACACCCCGTGTTATTTTACCTTTTTCCTGAAATTAGTTTTCGATTTAATTTCGGTTATGACGTCACTTGTTCATGACGTTCATGTTATCTTTGGTATTTTGATACCTGTAAATTTTTCGCGTTTAGTTTTAAAGTCGACTGGACGACATTACGTGAATTCTTATTCTCGACTACGCGATATCGTTCAACGTTTAATGATTAGTGTTTCGATTGGATGACGACACATCGTAATTGGTCGGGCGTTAGTGTTCCGACGTTTGGGTTTCTACCCCAGTATATTTTATTGGGCGTTCCGTTATTATTTCGGGTTTGCGAGATTACGTTTTGGGGTTCCCGGTATTTTTCGGGATTTATTGTATATATATATATTTAATTATATATATATAGTTTTGGGGTCATTTCGCAATTACGGATACTTGAAGGGTCAGTTTCGCAATTATGGATATT
Source organism: Cornus suecica (assembly GCA_963922005.1). Classification (NCBI taxonomy): domain Eukaryota; kingdom Viridiplantae; phylum Streptophyta; class Magnoliopsida; order Cornales; family Cornaceae; genus Cornus; species Cornus suecica. The sequence goes on from OY998242.1 coordinate 41,508,029, forward strand.
TAGAGGGTTGCTTTTGCAATTAAGGCATATATGTGTATATTTATATACAGGTCTGCTGAGCTCCTTCTCCTACACGACACCACTCCCATTTCTCTTCATTTCTTCTTCGTTTCTTCTCCACGACTGAAGCAGCTCCCTACTTCTCCATCTTCGGTCGCCGGTCATGGCGAGAGAGAGAGAGAGAGAGAGAGGAGTGGCTGGAGAGAGAGACCTCGGGTTGTTCTCCATGGCAGACGCGGCTGCGCAGCTGGAGCAAGGGCACGGCGGCGGTCGGCGACAGCATGGTGGTCGTCGGTTGGGCCAGGCGGCGGCGCGGGAGGCCGTGGTGGCGTAGGGTGGCGCCGGACAGAGCTGGGCTCGCGCAGGGGAGGCGCGCGTGGGCAGGGGCGATCCGGCTGGGCTTCGGCCAATTTTTCGGCGACCTTCCGGTGATCGGTTTGAGCCGATTTTCGGTGAGTAGCTTCGTCTCTACCATGTATTCGTTATATATTAATTTCGTGAATTTAGGATGAACGATTTGCCCGGAAATCGCATTTATAGGTTATAGTTTTCGTTTGGGGTATTTTAGATTTAACCCAATTATTTAACCTATTGTTAACGGGCTTCGTATATATCGTATAGGTTGTCGAGGCGGACATTTCGATATATTCGAAATAATTATCGGACGATTTTGGTCGGCGGGCTTCATAATCGGGCGCCGGTACTGTGCTGGTTCGGGCTGTTCGGTAACCTATAATTAGGTGGGAAATTTTATTTCTCACTCCGCATTATTGAAGTAGTTTAGGGGTGCAAAACCCTTATTTAATTTAATATAGATATATTAAATCGTTAATTTAAATATCTATAATTCGTTTAGAATCGGAATTGGACTTAGGAATTAATTTAAGAAAATTAATTAAATTATTTCCTATGTAATTAAATAATTTCCTATATGAATCGAATAGGAATAGATGGCTTAGAATTTCCCTTGAGAATTAAATGAGTTAGTAGAGATTCGTGGAAACTTAGACGTTGTGCTAGGTTCCTTTGCGATACGTGAATTAATTGCTTTAATTTATTTTAAAGGCATGATAAGGGAATTGAAATATTTTCTAAAGAATTAAAGAAAATATATATTTTGAAAACATGAATTGTATATGAATTTGTTTTCATATGATTTAAATGCTTTATTGTATTTTAAAGCATGTAAGGAGATTATGAGATTATGTTGATAGTACCATGTGGGTAATTGCTTAAATATGATGCACTATATATTTATGTTGAGTACAGGGGTATGCATCCTGTAGGGACGGTTTTGTGTCGGATTGTATCCGTTAACTTGTGATGGGCGCCGTGTGAATTATATATGAATATTGTACATAAATATGATGCATTACATATTTATATTGAGGCATGATTGTCATTTAGACCTGGATGCATATTGAGTTGATATATGTGGGTTGTGAAATCATGTGGGGATGTCTTTGTGTCGAATCGTCGCAACAACTGGCCAGGTAAAGGTGTCTCCCACCTATGGAACTAAAAAGCCAGAAGGTGATATAGGGTTGGTTGCTGCCCCATCGTGGTGGTATGCGCCACTCTCGGGTCCTGAGTATATTGCAGGAAAATGTGTCTCCCACCTACGGAATTTGGATATAGGGTTGGTTGCTGCCCCATCGTGGTGGTATGCGCCGCTCTCGCAGGGGAGTCGCAAGTAGGGCTCTCGTGCAACCGTCTTCCTTGTTGAAAGTGTAGTGTCAAAAACACTTGGGAATGATCGGTGCGGTACTCTTTCTCCTTGTAAATGGGTGGAGTGCGTATTCGTTAACCACGTGATGTGGGCAAAGGGTGGTGTATGAGTCACATTGTATTTGCATGGCATTTATGTGATTTCATTTGACATGTATACGTGATATTATTACATGTGATGTTGGAGCAGGTTTAATATGTGTTATTATTGCCTGTTGGATTTTGGAGCATGTTGTGTATGAATATTGCGAATTTAAATTCATATCTTTGTAAAATGCTCAGTTGATAATGATTAACGTGAAAGAAAATGATTACATGTGGTAATAAATCAAGTATAATGAAATGTTTATTTTATACTTGTGAGTATATATACTTTCGCACCCTTGGGGGAGGTTAAGTATATTCGTGTAGTAATCTCTTTGGGATGATTATGGTTAGTCGTGTGACTGTGTTGGAGATTGGAGATTAGAGATTGATTTTAGTATCAGTTATGAATTAGGGCCTTGGAGAAGGTGGGTGATGAGATTGTGAGTTGTAGTATGGACCTTTAGGTGTCTTTCACTTTTGAGGAATAGACTATCAACTGTAGTCGAGATTTTGATTGGTGAGAAGAGGTTATGGTTGAGTGACTTTATTAAGTACTCGAGGTACTGTAGTTTGACAGACTTGGTTCTAGTGCTTAGTCCCTTCCCTTAAGCATTCCTGGTACTGTGTTTTGTATACTAGTACGTGGTCGTTGACTTGTATGTCATTCCTTGAGTTGTCGGTTACGGTGTGGTGCCGAACCTCTTCCTCGTGGTGTCATTTGAATTGGTGGAGTTGGAACGGATGGTTGTCTTCCGTGAGTCCAACGTGTTGCTCTTCCTTTACTGTCCTCTCGGATATTACAGGAATTCATAGAGTTGTGTTTCTCTTATTTGACTGTCATTTCGAAAACGGTGTTTTCTAAACTCATTGTATTTAAAAGGAAAAACTCGTTTTCGCCTACCCCCGTAGCAACTAAAAGTTTTAACACTTTATAAAATGATCTTAGGATCTTCTTTAAACAAAGATTTTAACTTCTAAAAGTCGGTGATGGCAACTGACAGAGACCGGGGGCAAGACGGTCATTTTTACTATGTGGTTTCTTAAAAGGAAAACTATTTTATTACTTTTCTTGGGATTCTGAGATTTCGAGACCTCTTTCTCAATATCTCATCCTGTAGAGTTTCGAAAGGTGTTCCATTGTTTCACCTTTGCTTCCTATCATTTCTAAGTCTCGGGTATGAGGCTTGGTGTTGTTCAGTGCACACATATAGTGTTGCCCTTCCTTTCTTCTTGGTTTTTGACGTCACTACTTAGGTGATTCGAGTTGTTCCACATGTTGTGGGCATGGATACCGAGTGGATTGGGTTCCTTGTCCAAGTGTTCTCCTTAAACACTTGTGGTGTTTTAACCTTGACATTGTTGTCTCGGTTATCTGTTGGTTTAGCATTGGGAAGTCTTTTCCTTCGCTTTGCTTTGGTGACCCTGAGGTGGTCGTTCTGGTGAGTTGAGTTCGTGTACTCTAGTGATTTGATTGAGTGGTCTTTCTCGCCTACAGTGAGAGTGTTAGTGATGTGATTGACCCTATTGATGATAGCATTATGAGGTCCATATGATTTATGGTATGGTGATATGATTAAGGTGATCTAACCTTTGAGAGGTAGATTTTTCCTTAGAAATGGGATGCGGTTTGTTATATATATATATATATATTGTACATTTACAATATATATATATATAGATGACGGTTGTGTTAGTACGCAAGGACGTGAGTATTTTTCCTCCTGTGTATCGGGGAGTGAGTTATGAGTATTCCTTGGTACTAGTGGTGGATTTTGATCCCTGTGGATATTAGAGGTGAGTGTGTTTCCCCTCTGTTTAGATTTTCTGGTTAGCGTTGTGAGCGCTGGATGATTGGTTAGATTTGACCTTAGTGTCGTGTACCTAGTGTACGTTGGTGAGAGTAGTGTAGACTACTGGTGTTAGGTACTTGGAGTACGAGTTTTAGAGACTCATGTTGTGTATTTATATATATGTATACGTGTAGATATATATATATATATTCCCTATATACTTATGTATACTCGTTTACGATAGTATATGAGCGTGTGACTTGGGTTTGCGTGGATGAGACCAGTTGGGCTATATTTATATCTTATTAGACGGTTTAGCTTTACCTAAACTATCAGAGGATGTGGTAGTTAGGATATCTTTTCCCACTGAGCTTATTTGCTCACGGAGGGAATTTCATTGGCCCCCCTGGTATTCCACGCCAGGTTGCAGGAAATATACGGCTATGAGCAGGATGCAGTGCAACGGCAGCTTTCTTTTGTTTCCTTGTTACAGGTTTTGGAGTTGCGTTGGGTGATGCGGTTACGGTTGCAGCACGACTGGGTTTGGGGACGATAGGTATCCGCTTTCAGTTTCTTTAACCATTGTTATGGGATTATTATGTATCTCTTTTGGGAGCCAGTCTGTTGGCATATCCCTATTGATGTATTATTTATTTCCTGTACTTATTCTTTCAGGATGTATTGTATCTATTCCGTACAGTTAGGTGCTTTTCTGTATTTTTATTCGAGCAATTGTGGCTCTGTTGATTTTAGAGGGTTTGGAGGGGTTTTGGTTTCTTTCCACTACCTCGGCCCTATTAGGATTGATGAATGTGGGGCTTGGAAGCCATTGTGATCATTGAATTGCTTTGGGCAGGTTATTGTGTTGTGGTTGTGTATCCGGATGTTCCATTTACAAACGGAACTCTGCCGGATTTTCATTAGATTCCGCTGCTTTGTTATTCATTTGGGTATGAAATATACCGTTCCATCATTATTCCATACGTTTTCATGGCTAATGATATCTTAGTTGGTTGCTCATCATAATGATCACATCCTAGATCCCTTGAATATCCCAGTTCGGGAGTCTTAGGAATTTAGGGACGTGTCAGCATGGTATTAGAGCATTTTACCCTTTTGTGGGTGTTTGATGACCTTCAGTCATTGGTTTTCATTTTTTTTTCGTTTCTTTTTACTTCCGCATTCACTCCCTTAGCTCTTAGGCTCGGGTTTCGGAGTCCTAGGAATTTGGGGCGTGACAAGGGTAATGATCACCAAGGTTAACCAGACTCATAGTATCCAACTATCATCTTCCTCGATTTCTCAAGCTTGGAAGTTTCCAGTTATCCAATCAGGTAATGAGAAACCTTTTCCATCCCCCTCCCCTTCATTCGCTACGATGGTTAAAGACATATGCGAAGGATTTAGGGTTAAGCCTAATGCTCTTATTATTCCACGAGTGAAAGTTGCTCCATGCTATTGGATGGCTGTGGATATGTTAGGTGGTCAACTCTGCCTGGAGCTACCTAAAGATAAATACACTGGTAAAGGTAATTTATTGCTTCCAGAATAATTATTGGATCTCCATACCTGATATTATCTTTGATACTATTGTGACACATTGGCATGCTATTGTTAAAGGACCGGAAGTTGGGTTTCTAAAATTGTCATACCCTTGTCTTATTAGTGCATTAATTTTTAATCAACTGGGTTGGACTATTACTAAGAATCTGTCACCTGTTACATGGTACCCGAAAGAATATGATTCCTGGAAATTTCTTGATAATATTAAAGCAAGGATATGATTCGATGGGGTAGCTATATTTCTACATTTCATGAGAACGAAAGTGGCTAAAGCAGACTAGAGGAGCATAGAATTTACAAAGGGATGGAATAAGTTTGTTTTAATTTTTATTTTTGCAAATTTTCAAGTTCTAGAATTAAGTTGTTTTTCTTTTCTGCAATTGCAATTCATTGTAGGCCTTTGGCCTAACTATCTTTAAAATTCTGTCAATTAATAAAATTCCATTCCCTATTATTCATTATCTATGTTGATTATTCTCCTATAATCTTGTTTTAGTCTTGACTTAGATTGCAGATTATGACACACACCAAGTTCGGGGGAGTTTCAGCTGCATTATAAAATCTTGCTCCATAAAGTGGTAATATTGTTCTATTCCCATGTTTTAATGTTCTTAGAACCATTAAGGACATGGTTTGTTTTAAGTTTGGGGGGATGAAATATGTCATGCCCCAAATTTCCTAGGATTCCAAAACCCGAGCCTAAGAGCTAAGGGAGTGAATGCGGAAGTAAAAAAAAATGAGAACAAGTGACCTTCCATCATCAAAAATTTCATTTCACCCCTACAATATGTTAAGTTGATCACTCGGGATCGAAATAGAAGCAAAACGAAACAAACGGTATCTTAAACGGACTATTTAAGCATCCGTGCCCACCCAAGGGTAAAATGGTCATCACATAGATAAAGTAGTGATTTAAGTTATAAATACAAGGTTTGGACCTAAAATAAGTTATAGGAACAAACGGAACCGAATTTGAAGGTACGAGACGGAAACTACAATATTTTTAAGAAATCGGCCGTCGTGAGGTGCCGAGGCTCAAAACGTACCACCACTTTCAAACGACCATTACGCCCTCAAAACTGACTGAAATGAAGCTATTCAAAATCCTAACATCAAGAGCTTTAAGTCAGATTTCTAAAAATCTAAATATCACCTCAATCCAACATCGGTAGATCCAGATATGACCGAAAGAGTGAAGGAGTGTTGAACTAGAACTACACTAGGACACCCTGAGGAAAAATCAGTCAACTGACCAGGAAATCAGTCGACTAATGGCCCATCAGTCGATTGAACTGGACAGAAAAACAAATATGGCGATTTTCCAGTCGACTGACAACGGCCGTCAGTCGACCGATGAGGGCCATCAGTCGACTAACCAATACCCGCCAGTCTACTAACCTCACCAGAACTTTTTATGGCTATTTTCCAGTCGACTGACGCAATTCCGTCAATCGACTCACAGACACGAAAACACTCAAATTGATCCGAAAGTCACCGTAACAACTACGTATACATGCCTATGCTTGAATATACCCTTAGTTAGGTCCATACCCAAATTATATCAATAAAATGTAAATGTTTAAGCCAAAAACCTTCCTATGAGGTTTATTAAAGTTATCTGTCTTGCCCCCGGTCTCCGCTTTAAATATCACCGGTTTCTAAGACTTAAAATCTTTGTAAAAATAAGTTTAAGAGCATTTCTAAACAAGGAAATTTACCGGGCTACGGGGGTGGGCAAAAACGGGTTTTTCCATTCAATTCGAAAACGATTGGTTTGAAAACCTAGAAAAATGCCATTTTTGGCCAAACATATAATACTTACAATTCATGGCAAATAATCCATTTCACATTCACAACTCCAAATGAAAGGATTCAATATTGACATTAAAGCGCTCTACGACAAAACATGTTATAGTTTGCTCAAAATACACATTTGTACAAATCCGGTACCAAAGTGCACCAAAGGAATATAATCCCCACGCATAGCGCTCCAAGGGATGTACATAGACAATAACACCTCGACTAACATGCTAGTCGGATAAAAATAAAGTAGTTTTACAAGTTTGATTCACATGGGAAAAAGGAACGTATTGATAGATGTTTATCTACCTAATGCCCAATAAAATATAAGTATGGTCCGCCTCCCATGCACAAATGGGCGGACATAATGCCACACATCCCTGGAGAGACTAGGGAACTCTCCCAACGGGATCATCACCTGAAAAATATATAAGGCGTGGGGTGAGCTCACTAGCCCAGTAGATGAAGCCTCATCGCCTCAATCTCGGTAGTCCGAGTGGTACAACCCACCCAGGGTACATGCAACTACTCCTAGGTCAGTCTTTTGTTCCACATGGCTCTCACGCCAATCCGAAACCCCTTCGAACCCAACAAGCAATTTTTGCCAACATGTTCATATTTTTGTCATTCAAACATAGCATGCTTCAAAACCAAAATCATAATCACACATATGATAGTCTAAATACACCATGACTCAACACACCACATGAGACACACGATGCCCAACTCAGGTTAACGGATAAATACTCTGTCCAATTACTTTTGAGGATACAAGCTCATCAAGTAATGTAGAGTACCACACCGACTCTTCCCAAGTGATTTTTCTCTCTATCACTTAAACAAGGAAGACGGTTGCACGAGAGCCCAACTTGCAACTCCGTACGCCATGACTACAAAAGTCAAGAACATGAGCCTCTCCCTGGACTCCTAACTCACATTTGCCGGCTTATTAGTTCCGTAGGCGTGATACCTTCTGGCCAGTTGTTGCGACGATCCAAACCCGACTAACCACACATGACTACACCACCCGCATATTCCAACACCATGAATTTGACACTACATGACGTACTCAATATGCATGTATGATTTTTCATCAACCATACTCAATCATAATACATGTTTTTTCTCTTTATGCAATATATCATGTCAAAATTATTCTCATGCTCATAAGTTCCGTAGGCGTGATACCTCCTGGCCAGTTGTTGCGACGATCCGAACCCGACTAACCACACATGACTACACCACCCGCATATTGCAACACCATGAATTTGACACTACATGATGTACTCAATATGCATGTATGATTTTTCATCAATCATACTCCATCATAAGACATACCTTTTCTCTTTATGAAATATATCATGTCAAAATTATCCACATGCTCATAATATCACATTTATGATCAATAAACAACCACATGAATTTATATCACATAATCATGTTCTCAAGGGCCTAAATCATAGTATAAGTTGTCAAGACCAACTCGTATATATATATACGGCATATATACAGTTAAACGCACACACCCTCTTACAAAGACGAAAACAAATCATTTTCCCCTACCTTAATTCCAAGCAAGAGCACCAGGAATGAGTAAAGGCTTCCAAGAGTGAGTCGAATCAACCCAACATCCTCAAAAGCCAACAACAAGTTCAATTCAACCCGTTAGCTAAGCTTCAATAGAGTCTTAAGCAAGAGCTATAGACAAGACAACCCCATAATCAAAATTTGAAGACAATATTTTAAGAGTAGAAGTTAGGGTTTGAAACTAGAACTTCTAAAGGAGGAAAAATCACTTACCAAGCTTTGGCTCAAAAGGAAGCTTAAAGCACCAATATTAACTTTCATACACAAATCTCCTTCAAATTCCCATCAAAAGGAAGAGAGAATTTCACAACTTGAAGAAGAAGGAGTGAAGAGAGGGAGAGCTAGAGAGAAAACGTATGAGAGAAGATAGAGAGGTTTGTGGTGAATGAGAGAAATGTCTTGCACTCTAGAAGACAAGAATCAATACATAATTGTGTATATGTATAACTCCTAAATGAGTGTTCTAATCCAAGGGTTCATAATAAAGATGGGGAAAAAGGAAATTAATCTAAGGGCTAGGAATAAGTCTTACCAAGTGGAAGACTTATTACACAACTCACAAAACCCATTAATTTGTCAAACGAGGCCTTATCATCCAATGGCTTAGAATAAAGATGGAAATTAATAAATCATCCAATGGTTGATAAAATGTCTTGCCAAGTGGAAGACCAACAATAATGGATTATTCCATTTAAGTGTCAACCAAACAAGGCCTTATGATCCAAGGGTCTAAAACAAAGATGGGAGAATGAGATCAAGGGCTAGGAATGAGACACCACATGAAAAGTGGAAATGACCAAATTCCTCCCAAGTTAGGGTTATTCACAAGAGTGCCATCAAGACTCTTAAATACCCTTTTACCCCTTGTCATCCTTTCTAATTATCAACATGCCACTCATGCCTTAATTCTTACCCAAAATCTCTACACTTTCCACTAATTGCTCAAAATGTGAAATTACTCATTTACCCCTTGGTCATTTCTTTCCCGAAATCGTTTTTAATAATTTTCATTATTCTCAAAATTAAAATACAAAATGCTACGTACAATTCTTTTTTATAACACCTACAACATGTAAGACATGCTAAAACAAATAAATATATAATCACATAACTACATAAGCACTTAATTATTTAAATAATTTTTTTAAATTAACACGTAAAAATACCGGACATTACAGAATAATAGGGGGTATGAAATAGAGGTGAAATTGAAATTTTTTGATAAAATGAAAAATGGAAAAATTGTAGTTTTGCTATTGTTTTGTGACTGTTATTCATGCAGAATAACTGCCGATCGATCGAACATATTCATCGATCGATCGGAAGAGATTCACTTAAGTATGTATATATATTTATATAGGTATTTGAAGTTTTATTTCTGATCGGAGCCAAATATCATATATTTAAGGCTCCTAATTATACATTGTTATGTCTATAATTATCATTATATTAGTGCTTTTATACGATTTTCGTGTTTTAAGATATTTCAGCAAATGTAATGTAAAACGAGTTTAATCCGTTTAATTAACTGGATCTCTGACTCAAGATTATTCGAGAGCCAAAATCATGAATAAAATACCTATAAAAGACCAAAAATAAGTCAAGGATAAAAAAGGACTGAAGAAGAATGAAGTTGAGAAGAGAAATGGAGCAAATAAGGTGAGTGAAAAATTCAAGGTGAAGAACTACCAAGTACTCGGTAGATCCTTCACCGAGTACTCGGCAGAGTGCAAAAGACCGCGCACTTGCACGGAGGAAGGAAAATTTGCCCGAGAGTTTTAGCGCACTTAGGCTCGTTTTCGCGAGACCTGGAGTATACCGAGTACTCGGTAGAGGCTTCGCCGAGTACTCGGTAATCTGTACACACATCTATGTGACCCGTTTCGATTTAAATCAACATGGAATGATCTCTAGGCTATTTTAGATGTAATATTGACCATATATGAAGAGATTATATATCATTCTTTAATATACATCACAAGATACATTCTTAACTTAACCATGAAGCATTCAGATTACTAAATAAAGACTCTTCTTTTTCTATAAAAAAGAGGGGTCACCCCTACAACAAGGGGGGATAATCGACGGCCAAGGAACAGAAGGGGAAGACTTGTGCGATCAACGAAGAAATCCAAGATGTCTTCCACTTATGATTCCGGGTTTGGTCGTTCTTGTTTTATTTTTGATGTATAGTTAATTCAGTCAGCCAAGGCCAAGAAGAAACCCTAGTCATGTGCAAATTTATGGTTTTTAATTGTAGACATTGTTGAGTATTTTAGTTAATAATTTCTCCTTGTTATTATTATATGTATGTTATGCTTTCGATTTTATATGCTTTAACCAAGACTAAAATTGAACTTATTTCATTCCTAGCATATAGGTTTCTTGTGTCTGACCATGAACATGTAATCTACTTTGAAATTTAAGAAGAATACAATAAATTATAATTGTTTACGCCTGACCACGGATATATAGTTGTGATTTATATTTTCCTTCAATGATTTATTTATTATTTCTGGCCAAGATAATAAATTATTGAATTGAACCTATGCCATAACCCGGATAGACCATCTATGGACTTATTAATTAGTATTATTTAGATGTGTTCAAATTAATCAGATATTTAATTAGTTTACAATTGAAAATCAGAATTGTGACGATTAGTGGTGGAATCAATGCCATGGTATTCCTTTTGTATTATTGTATTTTTATTATTTTCTCTAATCATCAATCTTTTGTTAAATTAGTTAAATAATAAATTTTAGAACTAAGTTGTCCTAACCAATCCTCGTGGGAATGATCTCGCAATACACACCATTACTACATTTGATTCGTATACTTGCGAGTTAAATTTGATTTGGTTTTAATCTATTTATTTAGGTTGATCCAAATTGCACATCAAGTTTTTTGCGCCGTTGCCGGGGATTGTATTTGGTGCAATTAGATTTGAAAATTATTATTTATCATAATTCTTAGTTTAGGTTTATTTTTATTTATTTCATATTCTTTAATGTTAGTTGACTTCAATCATTGATTCAATTAGTGATCCATGATTCTGACATTTACCATTGTTTCAATCTTTGGTTCAAAACGTTGATTTAAGGCTCTTCCAAGTGGTTCCTCAACTACAAAACGCTTGGTAAAAAAGAGGGCGTAAAGAAACAAAAATTGAGCTATTGCATAATTTTTCAATCCTGGTAACTGGTTCTTACTCTTCTTTCCTTTTTAGTATTATTTATTTATTTATTATAATTTTTTTTGTTTAGGTTAGGATAACATAGGATTATTTTTTAGATACTCCCTTTCACATGCAACTTTAGAATAGAATAACTTAGAAATAATTTTAGGAACACTTTCTTCATGTATATTTATTTTCAAATTTATTTTATTATTGTTAGTATTATTATTTTTGGAAAACAAATAATGAATTTTTGTGGGTGCTTATAATCTAAGTTTGGGGGAGATACAAATACTACAATACACAAAACGGAATTAAACTTCAATGGTGGTAACAGTTTCTTCCTTTATTTATTTGCTTTTAAACTATGAGGACATGGTCCGATTTAAGTTTAGGAGGGAGGGGGGGAGGGGGGGGGGGGGGGGGGGGGAGGGGGGGGGGGAGAATTAGTTGTTTGCCAAAGTTTTAACGGAATTAGAAAAATAATAATATTAAAAAAAAAAGAAAATTTGAAAATTTTATTAAGTTCTTCATTCGAAATATGTAATAGATATTAAGTATTGAGTTGATTTGTGTACATGTTATCACTAGAAAGGTACAATGTATGCAACCACCCCACTCATGAGTATGTAATGGTTTGATTAAATTAAATTTTAAGATATGGTTCACATGAGTGAATAGATGAGTGAAATTGAAATCAAGAATCATAGTTTTGACCTATAAACACATGCACATATTCTCTATGGGACAACTATTGACCTTTGACTATGTAGTTGAAAAAATAGATTTATTTCAATGATAAGGGGAGAAAGGGAGTAGTGAAGAATGAAAAATTAAAAATTAAAAAAAAAATAATAATAAATGCAAAAAGTAATTTTTCGACCTGAGTAACCGGGCCTTGGTATCACCAATATCACTGTTCGCGTTTAAAGGGGAGAAAACTAATGAGAATAAATCCCATTGAAGAAGCTCGGGCCCAGTTGGTCGGAACTAAATATCCCCGCTGGAAAGTCCAGAGACTTAGAAAGACAAAAATGGATAAAAATAAAGTTGTGTCATGGCAAAGATTGATCAATAAAGTAGAAGAAGGAAGATTATTTTACTATAGAGAATATTAAAAGAAACACGGAAGCCTATGTGGATCGGCTGTAAAAATTAGCAAGTTTATTTTACTACTGTGGGGACCATTCGTTTAACTTTAATTCATGAAAATTGTTACCTATAAGTGAGTGAGGATAACTTGTATGCATTTTACTCTAACAAAATTATGGCATTGCATAAGTTAATGATTATTTAATTTCATGAACATACAAGAATAAAGAATGAACGAATTTGTGGATAGTATATTTAACGCTAACGAAACTCACTCGTCCATTCGGTTAAGCCGAGGGATTTAAAAGGCTTGTTATATGTGCTAAGTGTAATTGTGCACCTTCATGAAAGAAAAGATTTATTAGATAGTGAATTAATTAGTTAATTAGATAGATTTTAAATTATTGTAATAAAAACACAATCATCACCAATTTTAATATTTGAAGTGATTGCTAAGGGACTAGCAATGTTGAAGTTTGGGGAGTTTATTGGAGCCAAATATCATATATTTAAGACTCCTAATTATAGATTGTTATGACTATGATTATCATTATATTAGTGCTTTTATACGGTTTTCGTGTTTTAAGATATTTCAGGCAATGCTATGAAAATGAATTTAATCCGGTGAATTAACTGGATCTGTGACTCAAGATTGTTTGAGAGCTAAAATCATGAATAAAAGACCTAAAAAAGACAAAAAAACAAGTCAAGGATATAAAAGGACTGAAGAAGAATGAAGCTGAGAAGAGAAATGGAGCAAAGAAGATGAAGTGAAAATTTTAAGGTGGAGAACTACCAACTACTCGGTAGATCCTTCACCGAGTACTTGGCAGAGTGCGAAAGACCGCGCACTTACGCGGAGGAAGGAAAATTTGCCTGAGAGTTTTAGCGCACTTGCGCTAATTTTCGTGAGACCTGGAGTATACCGAGGACTCGGTAGAGGCTTCATCGAGTACTCGGTAAACCCTGATGCGGTCAATAAATTTAGCAATCTATATACACATCTGTGGGACCCGTATCGACCCAAATCAATATAGAATGATCTCTAGGCTATTTTAGATGCAATATTGACCATATATGAAGAGATTATATATCATTCTTCGATATACATCACAAGATACATTCCTAACTTAACCGTGAAGCAATCAAATTACCAAATAAAGACGTATTGTTTTCTTTAAAAGAGGGGGGTCTCCCCTACAACAAGGTGGGACAATCGACGACCAAAGAACAGAAGGGGAAGACTTGTGCGATCAAAAACAAAATCCAAGACGTCTTCCATTTATGATTCCGAGTTTGGTCGTTCTTGTTTTATTTTTCATGTATAGTTAATTCGCTTGGCCAAGGCCGAGAGGAAACCCTAGTCATGTGCAACTTTATGGTTTTCAATTATAGACATTGTTAAGTATTTTGGTTAATAATTTCTCCTTATTATTATTATATATATGTTATGCTTTCGATTTTATGTGCTTTAACCAGGACTAAAATTGAATGTATTTCATTCCTAGCATATAGGTTACTTATGTCTAACCATGAATATGTAATCTACATGGAAATTTAGTAAGAAGATAATAAATTATTTCTTGCCAAGATAATAAATTATTGAATTGAACCTATGCCCGAACCCGGATTTTCCATATATGGACTTAATAATTAGTATTATTTAGATGTGTTAAAATTAATCAGATATTTAATTAGTTTACAATTGAAAATCAGAATTGTGATGATTAGTGGTGGAATCAACGCCTTGGTATTCCTTTTGTATGGTTGTATTTATATTATTTTCTCCAATCATCAATCTTTTGTTGAATTAGTTAAATAATAATTTTTATAAGTAAGTTGTCCTAACCAATTCTCGTGGGAGCGAGCTCGCATTATACACCGTTACTACATTCTATTCGTATACTTGTGAGTTAAATTCGATTTGGTTTTAATATATTTATTTAGGTTGATCCAAATTGCACATCAATTATTTTAGTAAGTTATCATTTAAAACTTATTTATGATTAGACTTGTGATTTGATTAGGAAAATGAGACTAGTTCATAAAGTATATGTAGGCTATATTTTCTGCTTGTCTGAATAATGATTAAAGTTGGAAAAGTGAAAAGATGTGGTTCTCCATAGGTGGGTAAACTGGTGAAATTAATACTAGAAAAGACAACTTGACATATAAGCACATGCACATGATCTCTATAGTTTCGTTTATGAGCATATAAGGTATTATCTTTGGAAAATATATATATATAAAATAAATACGTAAACATTCTTCCTCTTGAAACAATACAATATCAAAGAATGAAGAATGACGTATTGAAAAAATATAGAGTGAAAAAATCAAATAGGAGAAGAAAACCTTCTCCAAAAAAAGAAAAAAAATGTTATGAGAGGAACAAACAGAAAGAGAGGAAAACCCTCTCCAAAAAGAAAAAAATATATAGAGAGAGATATAGTATAAATGGGAGTAAATGTGCTGTAGAGAAATTTCACAAACAAAGAGGATTGTTGGCTCTAAAAGTAAAAATTAGCAATGTTTAAATACTAGTGGAGACCATTGTTAACACTGATCTGACTTGATTATTGTTTTGCATAAGTAGGATTTATTTACTTGCATTTATCTTATGGATTATATCATCTCCTAATTGATGGACAAGATTATTCATAAATAGGTACAAATATATATATATATATATATGATAACAAATATTATAAAAAAGTTGTGGGTAGTCTATTTAACTCTTACAAGACTTCCCTCGTCCACTAGGATTTTTCCTAGGGGTTTAAAAGACTTGTTACACGTGCTAAGTGTAATCGTTTTTCCTTCATGAAAGAAAGGGGCTTAGTTTAAATAGTATAGATAAATTAGATTAGTTTATTTTTCATGATGTTTTCTTCTATTTCATTGCCAAGGGACTAGCAATATTCAAGTTTGGGGTGTATTATGCGTGTTAATAAACCCTTAGTTAGTATCTTTATTTTATTAATAAAATATTCTTATTTGAGTTGTGTGTTTAACCATGTTTCAGGGGTCTTAATGCAAATTTGAGTTAATTTCGGGTTTTTAGCAAATAAATCTGATCCAGAATGATACGTGGAGGATAAATGCACTCAGTTCAGAGCAAGGTACAAGTCAGCAAAGCAGAGTACAAGCGGTTGAAGCACAAAATCGCAGAAAAAATAAATTTTAAAATTCAGGAGCCACCAATCGATCGGCTACTGCCGACATTGGGAAATGTGCGCGAAGATACTTCAGAATTTTGACTTTTTGTGCAAGCAGATTGGCCCATTCACTACTATTACTTGGTCCTTACACCAAGTCTTCTTGGAGTGCAAGAAAATACATGTCATATTTACTCCAACTTTATTCTATAAATATATGAAGAATTCATGAAGAGAACATATCCTGGATCCTTGGATCATATATCATCGTTCATACAAAAAGTCTCTCTCAAGAGAGAGGCTCTCCCCAAGAACTCAAGAACCGATACCCGACCATGAAGATGGTGGATACATAAATGATGTAGTCTTCTCCCTCGATGAACGGCTAGTCGGTATGTAGGGTTTCCAACAAAACCCTATTCAAGTAATGTAGAACTTTAATTAATTTTATTGCAAAGAGGGGAAGCTGAAGAACACTTATACAATGATTATGTAGTGAGAGACCAAACAAATGACCTAAATAAGATTTATTTATTAATTCTCTTCTTAAGCTGAGATGGAATTAATGATTTATCTTGAACAACCATGTTTTTACTAAGGGCAAGGGTAGCCTTAGGGTATCCCTCAGCTATTGTTTATAAATACCGAAGTCTACTACATATTTTGGAGAGTTTCCATGCACGTATAATTTTTAGAGCAACCTCTGGAGATTTATATCATTCCAAGGAGAAAAGCCATACAAGACCTAGAGATCCGACGAAGAAAAGAATGGTGATCGATTCTACATCAACGATGTGGTCTCCGTTAGCCATAATCAACTAACTCGGTATCTAGGATTTTCTTGAAAAACCTTACACAAGTAATGTAGTTCTTAATTTGTTTTCAATTGTAACGAGGGGAAGCTGTGACCATATTGTGACGATTGTTGTAGACGAGTGACCATTTTTATTCTTGATACAACATCTTATATTTGTTCTAAATTCTTGTCTTAGATTGAATGAATATATTTTCTTACTCAATCATGATTATTCACTATAGATTAGAACTAAGATGTTTAATCCATGATTTTCTACACAATGGTGTTTAATACTTGAAACCCTAGGTTTGCACAGACCATGCCTCGATGAGGTAATATAGACATGCTCTAGTTTAATTTCATGTAGTATGAATAGATTAGTGTAAAGTAAATAGCATGCACTAGTTACACTCTATTAGGCGATGGGTTGTAGCGAATCCGGTTGATGGTATCCTTTTTGGGATCGTATTCAAGTATTTGCAGTATGACCTGATTCACAGTTATGAATCGCCCTCTTTAAATTGAGCAAAGAGAGAACTATGTTATGCAGTTAGAGGTGGAGCAATGAAAACCCAAGCTTTCTCTATCTCTTGATCAAACTCGTAATTTAAAATTTGTTTTAGTTAATCTTGTTATAATTCTAAAAAAAAATCAAACAATTTTTTTCAATAATAATTTAATACATCGAAATTGCTAAAGTGAATAAACCAAGTCTCTGTGGGTTCGACATTCCCTTACACAAGCCAGTTCTATACTATAATTTTACTCGTGCACCTGCGATAGGTAAAACCTAAGTCATCCTAAGGAGTTATTCTTAACCATTATTTTTGTCACCCCTGGGCAGACATCAATTTTTTATCCTAGAATTGATACATTAACATGCATTTTTTATTTTGTTTATTATAATGCGCTTTTATTATCAAGCATGCATCATATTTTACTATTATAATTAGGATTTTTCATGCATGCATCATGAAATATATATATATATATATATATATATATATATATATATATATATATATAAATTTTAGCCTGTTGAGCATGGCAAGGATACAAAGGATTGCCATTTTTCACTCAATTATCATATTTTCTTATCTATTTATGCTTATGTGAATTGGAGATGTTAAACATACCAGAGTGTTTGAGAAGTTCACTTGACATGTTTAAATAATATTTTTTTAGAAAAAATAAATACATATATATCTCTCTCTAATCTTGGGTGTTTGTTTCACTTTGGTTTGAGGTGATTGTAATGCCTAGTGAGACTATTAGTGTTTCTCACCTATCCTAAAGTGATCTATAAGTTCGTAAGCTAGGCTAGATTGATCCGTGCTTTTGAATACATATTGCATGCTCATGAATATTGGGGTAATATTGAAAATAATTGAAAACGTTTTTCTTATCTCAGAAAGAAAAAGAGTGGAAAAAACAATATGGAGAAGAAAGCCTTCTCCAAAAGGAAAAAAGAGATAAGGTCGGGCCTAGTTGGTTGGGATTAAAAGTCGTCGCTAGAAATTTTGATGCTTTAAAAAAAATAAAAAGGGGAGCGAAAAAAAATGTAAATAAATTCTCTTAGATTCAAATAAGGTCTGAGTAGAAGATTTGACTTCTAGCTTGAGTTTTTGGACTGCATTATCATCAGGGTTGGTTAGGAGATTATCAGAATTAATGTGTATTTCTCTCACTTTACATGTGTGCTTGCATATAAATATTTTCATATATACAAATTTTGAATAAAGCATGACTTGTGAAATCTCGTGTCTACAAGGTATTTGTGTTATTTTCCTTCACTACCGTGTGTATAAAGGATAAGTTAATATTGAGAATGTGATTGTGTTCATGATGAGCTCATTATCTCTACAACCCTTCTCACAAGTTTCCTAAACATAAATTTTATATTTTTTCATGACATGTTGCATTCATGCATTAGTATTAGGGTCATGCATTATAGAGATATTTGTCACTTGAGAATCTGGATTTGAACTTTCAAAGTCCTATGTCTATCTTGTTTGTTACCTAGATTCCCAAGTCTCCTCTTCTCATTTTTCCCTTTGTTTACAGATTGAGTATTTCTCTACCTCGCTTTCCCATTGGTTTCAATTTTAGTTTATACTGATCTTACCTTGCTTGGCATTTCGGTGTCAAAAAGGGGGAGAGAAAATGTATTAAGGGGGAGCGATTATGTTTCAAGTGGGAGATATTAAATTGTTAAGGGGGAGTATGTTTATAAGGGGAGAGGATTAAGTTATAATATATTTTTGTTATGCCTGCTTGGTCTATTTTTAAAGAGATTACACTGTTATGATAATTATGCATATTGTTATTGATATTATTCATATGATCATTGTATTTGTTTATTCCTATTAATTAGTTTCCACACTTGCTTTTCACAGTATGTTTGATCAGTGTTGTGGTGGCAGGAATTGGTAGATCGTCATGAGATCAAGATACTGGTCTGGGTCTGTGTTTGTTGGTGTGTGTTCATAGGTCTAGATTTAATTTTGTACATCTTGGGAATATATTTGTAAAACATAGTTTTGACTCATAAATGCCAATGGGGAGATTGTAAGAAATATTTTATATTGGCATGTTTAGTCAATAACCATGTTGGGTAGATTAGGTATATTAGTTAAAGTTTGAGGACTTAATGGTAAAAAGACCAAGAATTGGAGGACAAAGAAAAGACTTGGAAGACAAGCAAAAGGCTTGGTGAACAACAAATCCTATTCCATAATTGAAGACTTCTTTCTTTATAAATATGATAAGATATTGATGTAAGAACACTTTTGTATATTGTTTATGTATGGCATGTTCGAGACAATAACCATGTTGAGTGTTAGATAGGTCGGTTTGGTTTCAATGACATCGATAAGCTTCATCAAAGGCAGAATCAAGCATTAAAGTAATGAAGAATACAAGTGAAGCATGAAAGTGAGCATATTGAAGAAAAATGTCTCCTGAAGGGTGAAAATGGCATTTTCCGAAGCCGTCACTTCAAGCAAAAAGTATTGTGGGTTCAAGAGGGTCATTTTGGTGCAGTTGCGGAGAAAAGTGGTTTTAACAAAAATGCCTACGCTTAAGCCTACGTTTTCAGTTTCAAAAAGTGGCGGAAAAACACATTTTTACGCTTGGAGGTACGCTTGGACCTATGCTTGAAGCGTAGGCCCTGCTACGGTTGACGCGTAGTTGCGGCAAGTTTTTGGTTATTTTTGCTGCGATGTCCAAATTGTTCGGGGGTTGGTTTTATGATTTATCCTTGACTTATATACATCAAAGTGCGTACTATATGCAATATATTCACTAAAATATAGGGTTTGGATGTGAAATTACAAGAAAGGGAAAACATAGGGTTTGAATCATCATTATCTACAACAAGAGGAGGCATGTCTTGAAGAATTATTTGAAGGTTTTCTACAGCTTCATCTTCTTCTTCTATAGAGATATACATATGGTGAGAGAATATTATTAAGTGATTAGAGATACGTAAGTTCTCTCTTATTTTTGGACGTCTTCAATCGTGTTTCTACATCGACGATTTCTATGCACGATTGAATGTTATAATTGCTGAAAAATTCACACACCGTTTATTGGAGCAAGATTGCGTTGATCCGTTGAAGAACGGAGCCGTCTGTGTGCGGAGATCGAAGCAAAAGGCTTCGTGGTGATTTTGATATGTTGAGAAGCAGAGTCGTCTAGTACGAAGATTAAAGCGAAAGCTTCGTGGAGCGCGAGTGAATTTAGACTTTCAGACGTCTAGGGAAGAATAATAAATTACAACGGTTGTAAGTTCTGTTTTCATAGAGTCTGTACAAATTCTATGATTCATAGTGCATTCATACCCGAGTGTATCTGTGGTTTTTACTTGGAGTCTTTCAAGGTTTTCTACGTAAAAATCTCTTTGTCTTCTCACGATTTAAATTTTTGCACTTATATTCAGATTTGCCTGATTAATCTGTTTTTGAGAGTTGAATTAAGAATTAGGGTTTGTGACTAATTAAAATTGAATTTTCGCTATTTAATTTTAATTGATCATAAAATCGACAAAAAACATATTCACCCTTTTCTAGGTTGTTTTCACTATCGTTTAGGTAATTTCAATTGCTATCAGAGCATGGTTTCCCTTTTTTGGTTAATTACCTAAGGTTAGATTCTGTAATTAGATGATGGAGATGCCTCGTGTAGGAGGTTCCATATCTAGATCTCCTTTGTTTGATGACTTGAATTACACGTATTGGAAAGCGAGAATGAGAACATTTTTTAAATCACTAGATGAGAGAGCTTAGCTGGCCGTAAAGGTAGGATATTCACCGCCCATTGTGAAAGATGATGTTACTAATGAATCTAGGGACTACTGCTAAAATTAATTGTGCTAGTTAAAATTCAAAAGCTTTGAATGCGTTGTATAATGCGGTGACTGTGAGTGAGTTTAAGAGAATAGCCACATGGGATATTGCTAAAGAAGCTTTGGACATACTCCAAGTAACTCATGAGGGAACTTTAAAAGTTAAACAATCTAAACTCCAAATTCTAAATTCAAAATTTGAACAGCTTAGGATAGAGAATGATGAAGTTTTTGGTGACTTTGAGGCTAGGTTAACTGATATAGTAACGAGTTGTCACAATCTAGGAGAGCCTATTTCCAAGTCGACCATTGTGAAGGAAATCCTTAGGATTTTGCCTGAACATTCTCGGTCTAAGGTTACTGTTGGCTTTGAAATTTACTTTCGGCAAACAATTCCAAAATTGATGATAACAAACCATTGAAGAGTGTTTGATACTAATGAATTATCGAGTTTATATTTTCAGCAAAAGACAGGTGAACGACTCAGAAATCAAACTCGAAAAGGAAACTACTCGAAAAACAAGCTCGAAAAGAAAGCTTGATTTAAAGCAAAAAGCTGTGAAAGAAATTGAAGCGCAAATGGAAAATCAATTTATTCAACGGCATAAGCGAAAGTCGAAGACTCAAGACTCGGGGTAGATAGGTCGGGGAACGATCACTGTAACAAGGTAATTTTATGTGTCGATTTTATCGTATAAGCTCAAGTATAAAATGAACCGAACTCAAATGGAATGGAAAACGCTTTACCAAACTTAAATGGAAAGAAAAATATTTTTATTAAATATTTTTCATGTTGTAGTCGACTAGAATAGACCTGTGTATTTTCTAGTAGTCGACTAAAACAATCAGTAGCTATTGGTTTTTCATCCACATCAAAAGAGTCGACTGAATGACCATTGAGTCGACTAGACTACAAGAAGTAGTCGACTAGAACTCATTCTAGTCGACTAGATTAACCATTGTAGTCGACTAGAACTTAATCTAGTCGACTAGATGAAGCAATGTAGTCGACTCAAATGCAAAGGAGTCGACTAGTTCATCCTTAAAATCTGCAGATTTTTCAGAAAACATTTCCCCTGTTTTGTGGATTGTTTGTAATGGTGTTCAAACGGCTCTTGTCTTTCAATTACAATATTCACTCTTCAAAACCCTAATACAATGCTATATATAGAATGAGATGTGTATTGTGAAGACTAAGAGATTGAAATACAAAGAGAAAGAAAGCTAGCAAAAATTCTGCAGAAATTTTCTCTACAAAAGCCATTGAAACCAAGCTTTGAAAATCTGATTTTCTTCAAGTTTCTTTGAAAATCAAAACCTCTAGTATCTCTTCTTATTCTCCAAATATCATTCATTGATTATATCCTTTGAGAATACATTTCTAGAGCTATTGTAAAATCACCAAAAACACTTGAGCTTATATTGATTTATCTTCCATAAAAACCTTTGGGTTTTGAGTGTTTTTGTTCTTGAGTGATTTTATTGATTACATACGAATTTGTAATCTCGGACAAGTGAAGTCCACCGATTGTTCAAGAGAGGGTTGTTCTCTTGATTGAGAGACAAGCTCGAGAGGCTTGTATTGTAAAGGTTTGCCATTCCACCTGTGAAGGAAGGGCCATAGTGAAAGGATCGGGAAAAGTCTCAAGAAGGGGTTCTTGAGCCGAGGAGTAGGAGTTACCGAACCTCGAAAAAATCACGGTGTCAATCTCTCTATCTCTTTCTCTTTACTTGATTTATTTGCATGCTATAATTGCTTAAATATCTTGTATGCTATCTTGTCTTGAAATTAATAGTTAGAAAAGTTTAAATTGAATCATCCACTTGATTTTTGAGAAATTGATTTTTGTTTAAAGTGTATTCAAATTTCGAAAAGAATTAGAATTATTTTTGAACACCCTATTCACCCCCCCTCTAGGGTTAATTAGTGACTAACAATTGGTATCAGAGCCTAATCTCTATTTATTTTAGACTTAACCGTCTTAGAGAACGATCATGTCATCAAATTTAGTCACTCATGTTGAAGGACAATCGAATAATAGGCCCCCATGGTTTGATGGATCAAATTATAGCTATTGGAAAACTAGAATGATAGATTTTCTTCAAGCTATCGATTACCAAATTTGGCAAGTAGTTCTTGAAGGACCATTTGTATTGACCAAAATTGTTGATGGAAAAACCGTCCCCAAATTACCCAATGAATGGGATAATGATGACCGTAAACTCATGTCGTACAATGCTAAAGCCAAAGTAAATTTAAATTGCGCTTTAAGTCCAAATGAATTTAATCGTGTATCTACTTGTTCAACGGCAAAAAAAATGTGGGATAAACTTGAGGTAACCTATGAAGGTACATCTCAAGTACGAGAATCTAAAATTGACATACTCATGCATGAATATGAATTATTTGCTATGAAAGATGATGAAAATATGAATTCCATGATGTCTCGCTTTACAAATATTTTGAATGGACTAAAGCATCTTGGTAGAATTGTTCCTAGATCCGATGCGTCACGAAAAGTGCTTAGAAGTCTCCTGGCAAAGTGGGATGCAAAAGTAACGGCTATCAAAGAAGCTCATGACCTCAACACCATGAGTCTCGATGAAATCTTCGGCTCTCTACTCACTTGGGAAATAACATTAAAAGCTCGTGAAGACGACATCAAGCCAAGAAAGGGGATAGCTTTGCAAGCCTTCACCAAAAATGAAAATAATGAGCCGAGTGAAGAAGAAGAGGATGAGGACATTGCCTTGTTCACCCAAAAATTCAAGAGACATCTTCAAAGAAAGAAAGCAAATGGTGGAAGATTCGTGAAGAGAATCGAACCAAGAGGCGAGCCTAGCAAAAGAGAACCCCCAACGTGTTTTAATTGCGGAAAACCGGGACACTACAAAAGTGATTGCTTCAAGCTCAAAAAGGAAAACGAGAAAAGACCTAGCAAGATGGCAATGAATGTCACATGGGAGGACTATGACTCATGCGACTCGGATGAGGAGAAAAGTAGTGAGGAAACGACCAACATTTGTCTCATGGCAAATGAAGAAGAGGTACATTTAAATTTAAATGATTTAGATAAACTATCATATGATGAACTTCTTCTTGATTACAATGAATTGCAAGATGTGTTTGAAGAATTACATGATGAATTCGAAAAATTAGCTAGAAAATATATCCTTCTTAAGAAAGCTAAACCTTCATGTAGTCTCACTAGTGCAAGCTTAGAAGTTTCTTGCAATGACAAAAGCATTGAGCTAGAAAAGGAAAATATTCGTTTGAAAAATACTATTGATGATCAAATAAATGTTTTAGCAAAATTTACAAAAGGAAAAGAGAACCTTAGTATCATGTTAGGAAGACAAAAATGATCATTTGATAAATGCGGTCTAGGGTATGATGCTTTTGACAAAAATGCTCTCATTTTGAAAAAGAGAAAATCACTTAGCTCTACATTTACTAGAAAATCATCTCATGCTTCTTCAAATGATTATAAACATGTTACTTGCTACTATTGCAATAGAAAAGGACACAAAGCAAATGTATGCTTTCATAGAAAGAAGAAAATTATGTCAAAAATGGTTTGGGTTCCGAAAGGATCTATTGCATGCTCTCATAGAAAAGAAAATGTTGTAACAAAACAAATTTGGGTTCCAAAAGGAACTATTGCATATCTATCTAACCAAAATGGACCCAAAACAGATTGGGTACCAATAAAAGTTACTTGAACTTGTTTTGTAGGTATGCTTGAAGTCCGCATCAAAAGAAAAATTGTTTCTTGATAGCGGATGCTCAAGGCATATGACGGGAGATAAATCAAAGTTTATTTCACTAAAAACATATGAAGGAGGAAACGTAACTTTTGGAGACAACTCTAAAGGCAAAATTATAGGAATTGGCTCAATCGGTATTTCCTCTTCTCTCTCTATAGATGATGTGCTTTTAGTTGATGGGTTGAAGCATAATTTGTTTAGTATTAGTCAATTATGTGACAAAGGCTATGATGTTATATTTAGGACAAATGCATGCATAATCAAGAAAGATGGGAAACAAATGTTCAATGCCAAAAGAAATGGAAACTTGTATACTTTGTTGCTATGTGAATTGCATGATCAAGATGTTAAATGTTTTGTCACATCTAGCGAAAATAGTTGGTTATGGCATAGACGTCTAGGACATGCTAGTATGGACCTCATTCATCGTTTATCCAAAAATGATTTAGTCAAAGGCCTCCCAAAGACTAAATTTTCGAAAGATAAAATATGTAGCGCATGTCAAGTAGGCAAGCAAGTTAAATCCTCTTTCAAGAGAAAGAAAGATATTACCACTTCTAGACCTCTAGAGTTACTTCACATGGATCTCTTTGGTCCGGAGAGAACGGCTAGCTTAGCCGGGAAACTCTATGTACTTGTTATAGTTGATGACTACTCTAGATATACTTGGGTTCACTTTCTTGCTCATAAAAATGAAACTCACTCCATTCTTGAAAGATTTTATAGAGTCATTCAAAATGAAAAAGATTTGAAGATCAAGAAAATAAGAAGTGAGAGAGGTAGGGAGTTTGAAAATCAATACTTAGAGAAATTATGTGATGACCTCGGTGTTTCTCATGATCTCTCGGCCCCTAGAACCCCTCAACAAAACGGTGTAGTTGAAAGAAAGAATCGATCTCTACAAGAAATGGCTCGAACCATGTTAAATGAGCACAACCTTCCCCGAAGCCTTTGGGCGGAAGTGGTAAACACCGCTTGCCATATAATTAATCGTGTTATTATTCGGATGAAGTTGGGGAAAACACCCTATGAGTTGTGGAATGGTCGAAAGCCCAATATTGGGTATTTCAAAGTTTTCGGGTGTAAATGTTTTGTGTTAAATGATAAAGATAACCTTGGAAAATTCGACTCCAAATCGGATGAAGCAATTTTCCTAGGATATTCTACAAGAAGTAAAGCATTTCGGGTTTATAACAAAAGGACTCTAACCATGGTTGAGTCTATTCATGTTGTCTTTGATGAATCACCCTCACCACCATCACCTAGAATTGACCTAGAAGAAGATGAGGTTGTTGGGATTGAGGATAATCTAAATACTCTCAATATCTCCAACTCATCATGTAGCCAAAAGGAAATGAGGGAAGTTGAGCATCAATCCAATGATGACTTGACCAACTCAATGCCTAAAGCATGGAGGATTGTTCACAATCATCCTCTTGATCAAGTCATAGGTAATCCTTCAAAAGGGGTTAGTACTAGATCTCAACTTAAAGATTTTTGCAACCACATGGCCTTTGTATCGCAAATCGAACCCAAGAACTTCCACGAAGCTCAATGTGATGATTCTTGGATCGTAGCAATGCAAGAGGAACTAAATCAATTTGAACGCAATCAAGTTTGGCGTTTAGTTCCTAGACCCGAAAATCAAACTATAATTGGCACAAAATGGATTTTTCGAAACAAAAAGGATGAGAATGGAGTAATTATTCGAAATAAAGCAAGATTGGTAGCTCAAGGATATAATCAAGAGGAAGGCATTGACTACGATGAAACCTTTGCACCGGTAGCTAGATTAGAAGCAATTAGAATGCTTCTTGCATTTGCATCATATAGAAATTTCACTCTTTATCAAATGGATGTCAAAAGTGCTTTCTTAAATGGTGTCATAGAAGAAGAAGTTTTTGTGAAGCAACCACCCGGTTTTGAAAATAATCTTTTTCCAAATCATGTTTTCAAATTGGCTAAAGCTCTATATGGTTTAAAGCAAGCTCCTCGAGCTTGGTATGAGAGACTTAGCGGGTTTTTAACTCAAAATGGTTTTACAAGAGGGAAAATTGGTAACACACTTTTTACAAAAACCATTAAGAATAATTTGTTGATTGTCCAAATTTATGTTGACGACATTATTTTCGGCTCAACAAATAATTCTTTATGTAGGGAATTTGCCACAAGTATGCAAAACGAATTTGAAATGAGCATGATGGGTGAATTGACTTTCTTCTTAGGGTTGCAAATCAAGCAAAGCTCGGATGGCTTATTCATTAGCCAATCCAAGTACACTAAAGATTTGCTAAAGCGATTTGGTATGGAGGCTACCAAACATGCCATAACTCCTATGAGTTCCTCTATTAAGATTGATAAAGATGAAAATGGTAAATGTGTTGATATTACTAATTATAGAGGCATGATCGGTAGTTTGCTTTATTTAACCGCTAGTAGACCGGATATAATGTTTAGTGTATGCTTATGTGCCCGGTTTCAATCATGTCCTAAGGAATCTCATTTGCTTGCGGTCAAACGCATTTTTCGCTACCTAAGTGGTACAATAAACTTAGGGCTTTGGTATCCACGTGGAACTTCAATTGATCTTATTAGTTATTCGGATGCCGATTTTGCGGGATGTAGAATTGATCGTAAAAGCACAAGCGGTACTTGTCATTTTCTAGGACACTCACTAGTATCTTGGTCAAGTAAAAAGCAAAATTCCATTGCATTATCTACGGCCGAAGCCGAATATGTGGCAGCCGGTAGCAGTTGCGCTCAAACTCTTTATATCAAGCAACA
Organism: Cornus suecica; assembly: GCA_963922005.1. NCBI lineage: Eukaryota > Viridiplantae > Streptophyta > Magnoliopsida > Cornales > Cornaceae > Cornus > Cornus suecica. Next base: position 41,535,705 of record OY998242.1, read on the forward strand.
ACTACTTGATTTCGGTCTTACCTTCTCTCACGTGCCTATTAAATGCGATAATACGAGTGCGATTTGTATTTCAAAGAATCCTATTCATCACTCACGCACCAAGCATATAGAGATTATGCATCATTTCTTACGTGATCATGTTGCTAAGGGTGACGTTGAATTAGTTTTTATCGACACTAAAAATCAATTGGCGGATATTTTTACAAAACCACTTGCGGACGAATCATTTTCTAAAATACGTCGAGAAATCGGAATGGCCATGGATTTTGATGTTTTATCTTAATTTCTGTCATAATATTTATTTTTCATATTTTTGCTATTTTTGTGTATTTATTTCCTAATTTTTATCTATTTTTATCATTTTTATTCTCCCTTTTCTCTTCTAGTCGACTCATCCTGTGTAGTATAAACCATTCTAGTCGACTACAATGATCAGTAGCTACACCATTTCATGGTCTTCACCTTCAAGTCGACTCAATCACCTTCTAGTCGACTCATTGCCCATTCTAGTCGACTCAAACACTATTGTAGTCGACTACTTTGCCTTCCTAACCGACTCAACCCTTGCCTAGTCGACTCAAACCCTCTACCTAACCGACTCAACCTAGCCCTAGTCGACTCAAGCCCTATAAAACCTAACCCCCTTTCATCTTCTCCATCCGCCTCCTTCAAACCCTTACCCACATTCAAACCCTCTCCTCTCAATCCCTCTCCTACTACCACTTATATCCTCAAATCTTCACCTATCTCTCATTAATTTCACATTTCCATCATCCTCCACCCATTTCCTTCTCCAAATTTCATCATTCTCACTCTCTCACACATCTATATATATACACCATCATATATCTATATATCTCTATATATTTGTGCATCATCTTCTACAATGCCACCGAAGACTCGAGGTCTATTTCGGAAACGTTCACGCATTGATGGAGGCCAAAGCTCCACCAATCCACACATTCCTACGGCTATTGATGAAGAGGAGTCGAATGAACCTCTTCTTCTTGAGGTACTTCTTCTTGATGATGATAATAGAAATAATTTCATCACTGTTTTTGATCACCGTGCTCCTACACCTTGCCGTATTGTCACACAAGATTTATGCACTGAAATTCGGGCTCGAACTTTCGAGTTGTTCCAAGCAATGGGTTGGGATTTTTTCGTTTCTCTTGACATTCTGGTATTTCCGCGAATCGTCAAAGCCTTCTACGCTTCTCTTGCAAATCACAAGGAGAAATTACTCCCTCATCTTCATTTTAATCTATGTGGTGAAGACGAGACCGTTGATGACAGCGAAATCAAGCGCATTTTCTTGCTTCCAAATGACGGCATCCGCCACTTCTCCAAGGATTGGTATAAGGCTGATGGTTTCGATTGTATTGAGGCTGTTCGGGCAATATGCATCGACAAGGAAATTTTGCAAAACGCCGGTATTACCTCTTCTATGCTACTACCGGAGGCTAGATTAATTCATAATGTTATTACTTACTCTATTCTGCCTAAAACTGGTAGTCGTAGCAGTGTTTCTCGTATGGAGGCTTTTTTGGTTTATTGCGTTTTGACAGGAACCCGTGTTGATTTAGCTCATATTTTTCGTTCCGTCATCCTCACATGTCAGCGCAAGCCATCTGGCCCGCTTTTCTTTCCTACACATATTACATATCTACTACAGCGGAAAGGTTTTAATTTTCCGAATGAAGTGTCCGAGCATCACCCTATTTTTCTTGACGCCACTCATGTCAAGCATATGCATATTTCTTCTGATGCGGAAGGAAATTTCATTTCTGAAATTGCACCTGCTCCTCGTTCGCGTACCGCTCCTAGCGGTTCTGCATCGCGCCAGGAAGCCTCTTCCTCGGTCCCTTCGTTGGACGGTGCTTCGGCTTCTCAGGCTGCTCTTCTCAACCAACTTCTTGGGGTTGTTCAAAGCAATACAGAGCTACTTAGGCAGCAGGAACAAATGCTTCAGCGCCTTGATACGACCGTGAACCAGAATACGGAAGCCATTCGTTTGATCAATGAGCGCCTTGTCCTTCATGATGAGGAAATGTCTACCCGTATTACAAATTTGGCCGGGTCACTTGATGACCTCACTCTTGCACACAGGAACCCTCGCTCACGCACCCCTCGACGCTGACAAAAAGGGGGAGAAATTATGCTATTGTACTGTCATGCATTTAATTATCCGACATTAGCAATTTCTGTTTTTGTGTGGCTTGTTATGGTTATTTGCGAACTTGTTTGTTTTCCTTTCCATGTTTTTCATTAGTATAAGCAGCTTGTATTAAACTGAAACATCTATGATAAGCTGTTTATTCTTGCTATCTCAAATGTGCGCCTATTGTTATATATTGTATCAAAATGCCTATTAAACTGCAAATTTCATTTACTAAGGGGGAGCATTTGATCAAAATATTATGCACATGTTGAGGGGGAGCATCACTTGATGTTTCGCCAAATGCCAAGCAAACACAAAATGTTTTGTCATCATCAAGGGGGAGATTGTTGGCTTTGAAATTTACTTTCGGCAAACAATTCCAAAATTGATGATAACAAACCATTGAAGAGTGTTTGATACTAATGAATTATCGAGTTTATATTATCAGCAAAAGACAGGTGAACGACTCAGAAATCAAACTCGAAAAGGAAACTACTCGAAAAACAAGCTCGAAAAGAAAGCTTGATTTAAAGCAAAAAGCTGTGAAAGAAATTGAAGCGCAAATGGAAAATCAATTTATTCAACGGCATAAGCGAAAGTCGAAGACTCAAGACTCGGGGTAGATAGGTCGGGGAGCGATCACTGTAACAAGGTAATTTTATGTGTCGATTTTATCGTATAAGCTCAAGTATAAAATGAACCGAACTCAAATGGAATGGAAAACGCTTTACCAAACTTAAATGGAAAGAAAAATATTTTTATTAAATATTTTTCATGTTGTAGTCGACTAGAATAGACCTGTGTATTTTCTAGTAGTCGACTAGAACAATCAGTAGCTATTGGTTTTTCATCCACATCAAAAGAGTCGACTGAATGACCATTGAGTCGACTAGACTACAAGAAGTAGTCGACTAGAACTCATTCTAGTCGACTAGATTAACCATTGTAGTCGACTAGAACTTAATCTAGTCGACTAGATGAAGCAATGTAGTCGACTCAAATGCAAATGAGTCGACTAGTTCATCCTTAAAATCTGCAGATTTTTCAGAAAACATTTCCCCTGTTTTGTGGATTGTTTGTAATGGTGTTCAAACGGCTCTTGTCTTTCAATTACAATATTCACTCTTCAAAACCCTAATACAATGCTATATATAGAATGAGATGTGTATTGTGAAGACTAAGAGATTGAAATACAAAGAGAAAGAAAGCTAGCAAAAATTCTGCAGAAATTTTCTCTACAAAAGCCATTGAAACCAAGCTTTGAAAATCTGATTTTCTTCAAGTTTCTTTGAAAATCAAAACCTCTAGTATCTCTTCTTATTCTCCAAATATCATTCATTGATTATATCCTTTGAGAATACATTTCTAGAGCTATTGTAAAATCACCAAAAACACTTGAGCTTATATTGATTTATCTTCCATAAAAACCTTTGGGTTTTGAGTGTTTTTGTTCTTGAGTGATTTTATTGATTACATACGAATTTGTAATCTCGGACAAGTGAAGTCCACCGATTGTTCAAGAGAGGGTTGTTCTCTTGATTGAGAGACAAGCTCGAGAGGCTTGTATTGTAAAGGTTTGCCATTCCACCTGTGAAGGAAGGGCCATAGTGAAAGGATCGGGAAAAGTCTCAAGAAGGGGTTCTTGAGCCGAGGAGTAGGAGTTACCGAACCTCGAAAAAATCACGGTGTCAATCTCTCTATCTCTTTCTCTTTACTTGATTTATTTGCATGCTATAATTGCTTAAATATCTTGTATGCTATCTTGTCTTGAAATTAATAGTTAGAAAAGTTTAAATTGAATCATCCACTTGATTTTTGAGAAATTGATTTTTGTTTAAAGTGTATTCAAATTTCGAAAAGAATTAGAATTATTTTTGAACACCCTATTCACCCCCCCCTCTAGGGTTAATTAGTGACTAACAGTTACCATCATATATGAAATCATGAGTTTCAAGGAAATTAAACTTGAAGAGTTGGCTGGTAATTTGAAATCATATGAGATGGAGATGTGTGCTCAATCCTATAAAAAGTCAAGCAGTATACAAGCGAATGACATAGCTTTAAAATTCACTAAGGAGGTTTCTAGTGAGTCGGATGAAGAGAGTGAGAGTAAACCAAGTCAGTTTGACATGATCATGAAGCAGTTTTATAAGTTTTTAAAATCTTCTTGTGGTCAAGAATTGATTAAAGAACAACATTTTGGAGATAAATCACATGATTTTAAAAATAGAAAAATCCAAAATAAAAAATAATAAGTTTGTTCATAAAAAGAAGAAACCTCAGTGTCAAGGGTTCGATCACATAGCTATTGAGTGTGCTATAAGTCGAAAAAGAAAAAAGGTTTGGCTGTTACTTGGAATGATGGATCAACTAGTGATTCGACGGATTTGAAGGTAGGAGCTGAGATTGAGAATTTCACCGTGTTTGTTGCATAAAGTAAGGAGGTCGGTGAAGTTCTTGCAAGTTGGGCAATGTTTGAGGATGATGATTCTGAGGATAATGAAGATCGTGGGGATTCATATGAAGATGCATATAATAAATTGTATGAAAAGTTCGTGCAGCTTAGCAAAGTGTACTCGAAATTATTAGGGTTGCAAATTGCATGCATCATGTTTTGTTACTATTAGGGTTATATATGCATGCATCATTATGACAAAAAAACAAAATAGAAAAATTATTAGCCTGTTGATCTTGGCAAATGGTACAAATGGTTGTCATATTCCACTATATTCGCATATTTACTTTTCTTATTATGCTTATGAGAATTGAAGTCGTTAGTCTGACCTGAGGTTATGAGTTGTTCACTTGACATGTTTAAGTATTATTTTTAGAACTCATTAAACTCTGGGTGCTTGTTTTACTTCGGAGATGACTGTAATATTTGTTGAAAATTTTAGTCTTTCTCATCTAATCCGAAGTGATATGTAGGTTCATGAGTTATGCTAGATTGATCGATCCTTTTAAATACCTTTTGCATGCTTATGAATGTTGTGGTGATGTTGAAAAGAGGAAAAATGAGATATTTAAAATATAGAAATGCGAAAAAGTAGTTCTTTGATCTGAGTAACCGGACCTCTTGCCTCAGTAAGCATTGAGTGTTCGTGTAAAAATGGGAGAAGACTAATGAGCATAAATTCCATGGAAGAAGCACGGGCCTAGTTGGTCGGGACTAAAAATCCTCGCTGGAAAGTCCGGAACTTAGAAAGACAAAAAGGGATATGGTGAAAAGGTTGAAAATATTAAATTGTGTTTTCTTTATTTAGCAATAAGGTCTAAGTTAATGATTTAACTTTTAGTTTAGTTTTTGGAGTGAAGTATCATCAAGATTAGTGAGAAGATTATTAGAATTAGCATGTATTATTTTCATCTTAGTTGTTTGCTTGCACCTGAATATTGTTTCATATATGAAAATGTTATGTATAGTTTGTCTTGTGACTGCTTATGACTACAAGGTACATGTGCTGATTTTCTTTACTATGATGTGTATAATAGCTAAGTTAAATATGTGTATATGATGTGTTAATGACTAACTCATTGTCTCTACTGCCCTGCTCACATGGTTCTAAGAACAAAAGGATTTTTGGTTGTTTTGCATTTTGCATTTTGCATTCATGCATTGTAGAGATTTATGTTACCTAAGAATCTGAATATATTCTCATAGAGTACTTTATTTTAGTATTTAGTGCCTGACTTAGATTCTCTTGAATATCCTCTATGATCCTTTCCCTATGTTTTCTTCTTGAGGCTTTCCCCTGTTCTTATTGTTCAGTGACAAAAAAGGGGAGAAATATTGAGTAAGGGGGAGAGATTGTTTGATTAAAAGGGAGAAGTATTTAGCAAGGGGGAGTTTATTCTCCAGGGGAGAATGATGATCATTAAGTGTGAATTGTTGTTATGATTTTCTGATGACAATTATTTTGGTTTATATCTGCTTTCTACACTTGTGTTTAATGGTCTATTCAATTTTGTGGTTATAGGATTGGTTATCATGAAAGAATGGTGACAGTTTATATCTATGTTTGTTGGTGTGTGTTCATAGGCATAGATGTTATGTTATTAGTTGTGAGGCTATATTATAAAACATTATTTTGTCTCAGAAATGCCAAGGGGGAGATTGTAAGAACACTTTTGTATATTGTTTATGTATGGCATGTTCTAGACAATAACCATATTGAGTGTTAGATAGGTCGGTTTGGTTTCAATGACATCGATAAGCTTCATTAAATGCATAATCAAGCATTGAAGTAATGAAGAATACAAGTGAAGCATGATAGTGAGCATATTGAGGAAAAATGTTTTCTGGAGGGCGAAAATGACATTTTCTGAAGCCATCACTTCAAGCAAAAAGTATCGTGGGTTCAAGAGGATCATTTTGCCGCAGTTGTGGAGAAAACTGGTTTTAACAAAAATACCTACGCTTTCAGTTTCAAAAAGTGGCTGGAAAACACATTTTTACGCTCGGAGGTACGCTTGGACCAACGCTTGAAGCGTACACCCCTTACGCTTGTAGCGTACACCCCCTACGCTTGTAGCGTAGCTACGGCAAGTTTTTGGTTATTTTTGTTGTGATGTCCAAATTGTTCGGGGGTTGCTTTTATGAATTGTCCATGAATTATATACATCAAAGTGCGTACTACATACAATATATTCACCAAAATATAGGGTTTAAATGTGAAATTACGAGAAAGGGAAAACTTAGGGTTTTGATCATCATTATCTATAAATACCCAAGTCAACAACAAGAGGAGACACGTCTTGAAGAATTCTCTGCAAGTTTTCTATAGCTTCATCTTCTTCTTCTACAGAGATATACATATGGTGAGAGAATATTATTTGTGATACGCAAGTTCCCTCTTGTTTTTGGACGTCTTCAATCGTGTTTGTACATCAACCATTTATTGCAACAAGGTTGCATTGAAGAACAAAGCCATCTGTGTGCGGAGATCGAAGTAGGAGGCTTCGTGGTGATTTTGATCTGTTGAGAAGCAGAGCCGTCAGAGTACGGAGATCGGAGCGAGAGTTTCTTAGAGTGCGAGTGAATATAGACTTTCAGACATCGAGGGAAGAACAAAAAATTACAGCGGTTGTAAGTTATATTTTCATAGAGTTTGTACAAATTCTATGATTCATAGTGCATCGATGCCTGAGTGTATCCGTGGTTTTTACTGGAAGTCTTTCCAAGGTTTTCCACGTAAAAATCTCTATGTCTTCTCATGATTTAATTTTCTGCACTTATATTAATATTTGCTTGATTGATCTGTTTTTGAGAATTGAATTGAGAATTATGGTTTGTGACTAATTAAAATTGAATTTTCGCTTTATAATTTTAATTGATCATAAAATCGATAAAAAGCCTATTCAACCCCCCTCTAGGTTGTTTTCACTATCGTCTAGGTAATTTCAATTGAGAAAAAAAGACAAGTTTTGAGAGCTCTGTAATACTTCCACAGAAAAGATCTTTCTGCAGAGAGAGAGACAGAGAAAAATATTGATTGATCATTCATCTTTTAGTTCTCTCTAATGTTTTGGGTTATCCAATTATGTTATAACAGTTATGATTTTTATGCACAATTGGATGACCTATATATTTAAAAACCTACACACCATCCATCAAAGGCACCTTAAACAGACCATTTAAACACTCCATGTTCACCCAAGGGAAAATTGTCATTTCAGGGGTAAAATAGTAATTTCAAAGTATAAATACAATGTTTGGACCTAACACAAGCCGTATAAACAAACGTAACCAAATTCGAAGGAGCGAGACGGAAACCACAACATTTTGAATAAAATGGGCGTCGCGACATATAGAAGTCCAAAATTTACATTCACATTCAAACGAGCATTACGCATTAAAAAATGACTCAAATGAAGCGATTCAAATTCCTAAGCTCAAGAGCTTGAAGTCAGATTTCCAAAAATCTAAATAACACCTCAATCCGACACTTGTAGCTCAAGATATAACTAAAATAGTGTATAGGGGTCGAGCAATTCCAGGAAGCCCTGTCGGCTGCCTTAAAGTGGCAGTCGACTGCACAATACCGAAGCTAAACAAAAATTTAGGAAATGGAAATTTTGAAGGCCCAATCGGCTACCTAATGTGCCCAGCCGATTGCCATGGTCTGAAAAGTTGGAAACATGACCCGAAACCACTTTGAACTCTTATGAAACATGGAGGATAGCCTCAAAACTATTAGGGAACTTTTGAAATGAGAAAAAAATCACCGGAACTCGAAAAAGAGAGAGAAATGGGTAATTTTGTTAAAAGCACCTCTTTGAATTTCCGTAAAAGATATCCGTCTTGCCCCCGGTATCCATTTTTGTATACCACCGACTTTTAAAGTATCAAATCCTTTTCAACAACTTAAAATCAATTTCCAAATCTCAAAGTTTTAGTCAGGATCACAGGGGTGGGCGAAAATGGTTTATTTGAAAACCTAGAAAAATGAAATTTTCGGCCAAACACCTAATAACAACATCCATCTCAATAAGTCATTCACAAACACCGAATGAAAGAATTCATAGAGTAAACATTCAAGGCGCCCTAGGGCGAAACATGTCATAGTTTACATTTACGACACCGAAGTGCACCAAAAGAATAAAGTCCCCGCGTATAACACTCCAAGGGACATGCATTAATGTAAGCTCTTCGGCTAACACGCTAGCCGACAAAAGAAGGGAAAATCATTATTCGTTCATAATTTTACATAAGAGAAGTATGTGTATACATGTATATTACACTAATGCTCTAAAAACGTAATACGATATGCCACCCATGCACAAAAAGGCGGATAAGTGCCACACATCCACAGAGAGACTACAGAACTCTCCCAACGGAATCATCCCCTGAAAAATATATAAAGTTGTGGGGTGAGCTCACTAATGCAGTAGAGGAATCGTCATTGCCTCAATCTCAGTAGTCCGAGTGGTACAACCCACCCATAGTACATGCAACTAATCCTAGGTCGGTCTCTTGTCCCACATGGCTCTTACACCAATCCAGAACCCCATCAAACCCAACAAACAATTCCCTAACATGCTCACGTCATAATTATTCAAAATTATAACATGCTTCAACACAATTATCATAATTTCATATATGAGAATTTAAGTACAATACGACTCAACCCACCTCATGGTACACACGCATAACCGCACACCCTAACTCTAAGGGTCAACGAGATCATTCTCTAACCATTCATCTTTGAGGATACAAGCTCATGAAGGAAGGTAGAGTGTCGTACCGATCATTCCTTGAGATATACACTCTCAATGTGGAATATCGTAAACACGACTCAATTGTGAAATAGGATTTGGAACAAGTCCTCCCCCTTATCATCTTTGTTATTCGGAAGACTAGTTCCGTTGGAATAAGAAGCACTACCTGGCCAGTTGTTACGACGATCCGGCACAAGATAACTCACACATAGTTACGTGACTGACATAGACCAACACCAATGTACTCACGCGACAAGGTGTTTTAAATATGCAAGAATTTTCAATTTAGTCAAGTCTCATCATAATATATGTTTTATCTCGTTATGTAATATATTATGTCTAACTTAACAATATGCTCATAATTTCACATTTATAAGCAATAAACCACAACAATCATTTATATCACATAATCATGCTTTAAATGGCCTAGTTCATCGTCTAAGTTTTCAAGAATCAACTCGCATATATATCTATATATATACGGCATATATACACATAGACACACACTCCCTCGTACAAAAACTAAAACCACTCATTTTTCCCCTACCTCAATCCAAGCAAGCTAACACAAGGATGCCTAAGGAGGTTCAAGTCTAGCTACCAATTTGAGTGATCACAAGGATAGCTTCCTACTAGAAACACACCATTCAATGAACAACAATATTACAATGGTGTCTCAATAAAGAAAAATTATCAAAGTGGCTTCAACCATAAGAACAAAACCAACCCTAATGATAGCTAATTTTAGGGTTTCATGAAAGACATAACTCAAGGGAAAGGATTTTTGAAATTACCACTAGATCCACCACAATATGAGCCAAAAACCACAAGATGAGTTCCATGATTTCAATAACCAAAACAATCGATGAAAATGTTCAACTTACAGTCCTTAACAAGATTCGAGAGAGAAGAAAACCAAAATTCAAAAGTTGAACACATAACTTCAAGAATATACATTCTAGGGTTTGAAGTTGGAAACCTCAAAATAGTTAGAGACATACCCCAATATTTAGAGAAAATTGAAGAGGAGAGCAATCTAACCAAGTTCCATGTTGAACACTCCTACAAACTCCAAGTGGAAGGAGATGAAATCAAATGAAGAAGTGAAGAACTGGAAGAGGGAAGGAGAAATGTAGAGAGTAGAGAAGTCTTGCTAATGAAAGACTTATGAAGTGTAAAGATTCTCGACTCACACCTCTCACAATCCAATGGTGCACATTTAAGCTAGAAACTTAAGGAAAGATCCAAGGGTGGAAAGAAAGTTGCAAAGTGGAAGACTATACATAACATTCATTAATCCATTTATTTGCCAAACATGTCCTAAAGATCCAAGGGTTGTAAGCAAAGGTGGAAGACGTGGATTAATGGTGGAGAATTAGACAACATCCCAAAGTGTGAAAAGACCAAATCCCTCTCAACTTAGGATAAATTACAAGAGTGTCATCATGACTCTTAATTACCCATTTACCCCATGTCTTTCTCTCTATTTACCACCATGTCACTCATACACCAACACTTAGTCATTTCTCTACAATTTCACTAACTCCTCTTAATATGAAAATACAAATTTACCCTTTGGTCATTAATTTCCCGAATTCATTTTCAACATTTTTCATTATTCTCAAAATGAAAATACAATATGCAACTTACAAATTTAATCTCACATAAAAAAAGTAAGTAATGATAAACACATAATTATATAAGCACTTAATTGATAATAATTGTTTTTAATTAGGATGTAAAAATACCGGACGCTACAACCTCCACACCTTATGAGATTTCTTCCCTGAAATCAAAACGTACTTATAATAGAAAACAAGTCTGGGTATTTTTCCCGAACTTAACGCTCACAGTCCCAAGTCACCTCCTCGACTCCGTGGTGGTGCCATAAGACCTTAACTAACAGAATAGTTTTGCCTTGCAAAAATTGCTTTCGAGCATCCAAGATTCTCACGGGTTGCTCCTCGTTGGACACGTCCTCGGCAATATCGACATCCACCCAACTCAAGACATGGGATGGATCAGTCTCATACTTTCGAAGCATAGGGACATGAAATTTTTTTATTATGAACCATCGACAAATCTGGTGGCAATGCTAAACGGTACACTACCTCGCTGATACGATCTAGAATCTCGAAAGACCTAAATAAATCATGGGGAAATCTTGTTATTCTTCCCGCACTATATTAACCCCTTTCAAGGTGAAACTTTGAAAAACACATGATGACCGATCTCAAATAACAAAGGACACCTACACCGATCTGCATAGCTCTTCTGTCGGCTCTGTGCTCTAACCAAATTTTGTCGAGCAATCCTAATCTTCTCGGTCGCCTCATAAACCATATCGGGTCCAAAAAGTGCGACACACCAACCTTGGCCTAATGACTCAGTCACCGACATGGCCCACCGTATAAGGCCTCAAAAGGTGCCATCCGAATGCTGGACTTATAACTATTATTGTACGCGAACTGCTTATGAAATCAATAGCACAAACAAAAGATGACTAATCCCAAGTCCAAAACTAAAGGTAAGACTAGAGGTCTAAACAATCACTACTAATACTTCCATGAATATAATGATCATACCTCAATTCCATACGCTACATTAACCTCAATAAGGAAGATCGAATCTTCAACCTCAAGAGCTCTAGAATGATCCACTACCTAGCAAAACATATGCTAGGCCATAAATCAAAGCACCAAGTCCTCGAGTATTAATAGTTATCCTTAACTCTATAACCATATCACTCAATTCACAAACGCAACCGCTAAGGTACTAGATCCATATCACAATCACAGTCCATATTACATATATAATGACTTCGAGTAATTTATCTACAATTCAATTCTATAATCATTATATCGTTGCTTTCCTGAATCAATCATTTTAAACCTTAGATTCTCAATTGGTTCAATTAATACATACTATATCATAATGCTAAGGTTACCCTTTGAATATCCAAGGTCTAATCACAATTAAACCTCAATTACAACCCATGGTCTTGTGGATAAGCTTTGATCAAACCTCGATTATTCAAATCGTCAATCTATAAAATATAATAGTCTCCCAAGAAGGCATCTCAATCTAATCCTTTAATTAACGGTTCAATGACAATCATACTTTAACTCAATTCACTAGTTCATACGTTACATACAATCCCTCTAAGGTTCCAAACCACTTTGATGCTTCCACAGACCATAGCACATCATATCCTATAACTCACTATCTAATGTCCATAAACATCATTGCTCAGTGAAACCTGACTGTTTCCAAGTCAAACCCCCAACTCAAAAATCGATTGGTACATTTAGTCCTACCATAAACCAAATCAAATGGAAACATAAGTCACGTGACACTAAAAATCCCTTAATATAGAAACAAGGTAGCTAAACATACATCAACGAAGTCCTTAATCCGCAATGAAAATAACTTCTACTTTCCTCATACCATATGCATAGTTAAATAACGTAACCAAACACTAAGTACAAATCAACCTCAACTCAAATAACGAGGCACATTATCGAAAACCCATAGAAGTAAACCAACTACATAACCGCGAAGCGAGAATGACCGTACTCCAAGTACGTAATGAAGGAAAAGAATAAATGCGGCAATTTTCTACTCAAGTGAATACACAGACACGGTCAATGACGTTAAAGACCAAGGCAATCTACCACAGTAATTCGGTACTACCAATGCCCACAATATCACTCAACTCCCAACACATCAATTATTGACAGAGAAACTCGCACTCAATCCGATTCCATGCACTCTAGTGATCAACCACTAATGAACCTCAAGGTTACAAGTCATACTTCCTTTCAAATAGAAACCACAATCATGTACTAACTAATATTAATTGCCCTATGATCATACTATTTCATACCTCAATCAACGGTAATCTTAATATCTCCAATTTTCATGCTTTCTAGGTCAACAAAAGCCTAAATCATGTTCTAACCGCAACATAAATCATATAACATCAATAACTGTTTAACGTCCATCATCTCCTCACGAAAGATAACCCTACTAATAATCTAGTCCTCCAATCATGTTTCGATACTCAACACTCTCGTATCCTAGTTAACAATCATGCTTCGAGTGAATCACCAAATTTATCCCTGACATCAAAAGCTTACCTGGTAATGATTTGCTACAACACTACAAAAAAACCAAACTCAAGATCTCCAAATCAAAACCTTCACTAATAAGTGAATTAAAACATACACCAATTCTCAAAATTATACCCATTACTAAAGAACTAGCAATCATTTCCTCAAATACCATTCCTTCTTTTAATAACAAATCAAGATTTATGCGCAATATCACTATTCACAAGCTAGAGAAAATGTAAGATCAGTGTTTGCATCACTAAGTCAGACACCATTTCACAACTCTTTCATCATAGATAGCCACTTCAAGATTCAATAACACATCTCTTAGTGTTACACAAACTTATAATCACAATCAACGAATCACTACTCTTATACCTCAAGTCCATCGATAACAATGGAAGGACACATATACATTATGTAACGTCTGATATTTTTACGTGCTAATTTAAATTTTTTATTAATGATTAAATGCATACGTGATTATGTGTTTAATGTGATTTTGTGCTTAGTATGCTTATGTTTTTAGCATGACTAACATGTTTTATGTGATATAAAAAATTGTAAGTTGCATGTTCTATTTTAATTTTGAGAATAATGAAAATTATTGGGAACAATTTCGGAAAAGAAATGACCAAAGGGTAAATTAGTATTTTCATATTTAGAGCACATAGTGGAAAGTGTAAAGATTTAGCTAAGTGTTGGGGTATGAGTGGCATAGTTGAAAATAGAGAGGATGATAAGGGGTAAAAGGGTAATTAAGAGTCACAATGACACTCTTGTAATTAATCCTAAGTTGAGAAGAAAGTGATCATTTTACACTTTTAAGTGGTGTCTAAATTCTAGCCATTGATCTCCTTCTCCCATCTTTGCTCACAACCCTTGGATCATAGGGCCTTGTTTGGTTGACACTTAAATGCAATAATGCATTATTCTTAGTCTTTCACTTGGCAATACTTCATGTTAACCCTTGGATCATTTATTCATTTTCCTTGCTTTATTCTCAACCCTTATATGCTAAGGCCTTATTTGGCATTGAGTTAGCTTTATGGGTTTTGAGTTTTAATCTTCTTCCAATACCACTTTGTGGCCTTTGGATCTCATCCCTTTTATATCACATTTATTATAGGCCATTGGATAAATGTGAAAGATAGTGGGAAATCGCTACAAACTCATAAGTCTTTCATTGCAAGACTTTTCTATTTTTCTACAAACTTATTTTCTCTCTACACTTCTCATTCCCTCTTGCTCTTCATTACTTCCTCATTTGATTTCATCTCCTTTCACTTGGAGTTTGAAGAGGTGTTCAACATGGGAAATGCTAGGGTTGCTCTCCTCTTCCATTTGCTCTAAGTATTGGGGTAAGTTTCTAGATGTTTTGAAGTTTTGAACTTCAAACCCTAGATTTTCCATTCCTGAAGTATTACGTTCAACTATTGATTTTTGGTTTCCTTTTTTCTTGAATCTTGTTAAGGACCATAAGTTGAACCTTGTCCCCGATTTTTGATTATTGAAAGCTTGGAGATCATCTTGTAGTTTTGAGCTCACTTTTGGATTGGGGAGTTTGGTAAGTGTCTTAAATATCTTCTTTCTTTTGAGTACTCCCTTTTATAAAACCTATAAATTCATTCATTATGGTTTTAACTCTATTCTTGTGGTTGGAGCCACTTTTGAAAATTTCGGTTATTGTTGACATCATAGTAATCTTGTGGTTCATGAATGGTGTATTTCTAGTTGGAAGTTATCGTATTGAACACTTGGAGTGGTAGCTTGCGTTGGACATCTCTTGGACATTCTTGAGTATGATTGCTTGGAATTGAGGTATGAGAAAAATTAATTGTTTTCATCTTTATACAAGGGTGTGTGTGTCTATCTATATATATGTTGTATATATATATATATATGTGTGAGTTAAGTCTTGACAACATAGACAAAGAACTAGGCCCTTGAAAGCATGATTGTGTGATATAAATGCTTGTTGTGATTTTTTGCTTATAAATGTGAAATTGTAAGCATTGTGATAAATGGAGTACAATGTATTGCCAAATGAGAAAAACATGTATTGTGATTGAGCATGTTGTGAACCATTGGTTGTAAGTGTGAAATTGTAAGCATGATGGTTATATTGCACAATATATTGCAAATGAGAAAAATATATATTGTGATGGCACATGATGGACTTTGTACTTATAGTGATGGATTATGGCGTCTTGTCCGTCCTTTGTACTTATAGTGATGGACTTTATCTTTTTCTGAAGTATAAGTGATACGTGTACTCACATGTCTTCTTTTTACAAACTTATAATTTAAATGATGTATTCCTTTCATTTAATGGCTAGCATGTTAGCCGGATGGGTTGTAGTTTCATGTATTATCCCTCAGAGCGCTATGCACGAGATTCCATTCTTTTGGTGCACTTCGGTGCCAAAAATGTAAAACTATGTATTTTGTTCAAACTATGACATGTATCGCCTTAGGGCATTTGATTATTAATCTACTATTGCTTTCGTTTAGTATTGTGTAGTGGATTCTCCTTATTGAATCTGGTTATTAGGTGTCCGGCCAAAAACGACATTTTTCTAGGTTTTTGAACAAACCCTTTTTGTTTTAAATAGAAAAATCCATTTTCACCTACCCCCGTAACCTCAACAAATTTTCTTGTTTTAGAAATGGATTTAAATAAACTCATTTTCTTAAAGATTTCAACCTTTAAAAACCGGCGGTAGTTAAAACAGAAACGGGGGCAAGAGAGAAGATTTTACGAAACTTACAAAAATCACTTTTATACAAAGTTTACGTTCTATGCGTTTCCCGAGGTCTCGGTGACTATTTTTGAGTTCCGTCAATAAAAAACTCATTTTACCAATATTAATGATTTTTTGGGACCGACGGCGCAAAAAACAGAGCCATATCGCAAAATCTCATATTTTGGCATATTTGAACATTAAAGAAGAAGCATAAATCTGGCAGTAGATCAGCCTCCCAACACTTCAAAAAACTTTCGGGATTTTCAAAATTTCAGTGCAGGACTGTTTGAGCGGCATCCGACATCTGATTTTCAAAAATCTATTTCTCTCACTTGAAATGACTATTTTTACCCTGAAATGACTATTTTACCCTTGGTGAAAGTGGGGTACGTCAACTTTCTATTTTGGTCGGCGTTGTCCGATACCGTTTTCCAAAATTCATATATCTTGTCTTGTGGCTTTGATTTAGGTATCGTTTGTTCCTAAGGCTTGTGCTAGGTCCGAAATTTTTAGTTATACTTGGAACTTACCATTTTACCCCTGAATTGACCATTTTACCCTTGGGTAAACATGGGGTGTTGGAATGATCCGTTTAGAGTGTCGTTTGAGTCATTTGATTTCCTTTTCGATCTCAAGTGGTCTTTTTGACATCCTTGGGACGTGATATGACTATTTTACCCTTGAACAGGTATTTTATGACTATATGAGATTTTATTTTATTTCTTTTCACTTTCGCCTTCACTCCCTTAGCTTTTAGGCTCGGATTTCGGAGTGCTAGGAAATTAGGGGCGTGACACATTATACCTCAAGTAAAACTATCTTGAACTAAAAGGAAATAATACTTGGGTAATACACATTGGATACCATAATAGAAAACATCTAATAGTAAAGTTCCCAAAAGGACAAATCAACTCAGGATGTCTACACAAGAACACCCAATCATAAAACCCTTTAATGGTTCAAGAAAAAGGAAAACTGATAGGTGTTAAATGTTAGATATTTCGACCCCTTAACTCATTATAGTTACGTCTCTACATTCCATTATTTGGTATTTTTATGTCGTTTATGTGTTTAAGCATATTTCAGGAGCTTAAAGAAGAAACAAAGCTAACTTCGGTGAATTAACCAAAGTTTATGTTCGTTTCTATCCAAGATGAGAGTCAAAGAGGTGTTTTCGAGCAAAAATGGTTCCCGGAGGGCAAAAATGTCATTTCTCGAAGTCGTCACTTCAAACAAAAAGTATCGTGGGTTGAAGTTGGTCATTTTGGCTCAATTGCGAAGAAAAGTGGTTTTCACCAAAATTCCTATGCTTGATCCTACGCTTTCAGAATCAAAAAGTGGCCAGAAACTGCACTTTTACGCTTCCTACCTACGCTTGAAGAAGCTAAGTTATGCTTCCTACCTACGCTTGGAGTGTAGCACAGTTACGCTTGAAACTTAACTGCAGCAAAGTTTGGAGATTTTCTACGAGGTTTTGCCTGTTTAGTCCTTGTTTCAACTCCATAATACATCTATGACTTTAAACCTCTACATACATGTATATACACATATATATCATAAATTAGGATTTGTCTTAGGTTTAGTTTGAAATTACCGAAAAGGGAACCCATTAGGGTTTCCCTCGTCTTGTCTATAAATACAGAGCTATACATCAGAGGTAAGGGGTTCGTTCATTGAGTTCTCTCATGTTTATATTCAGATTTGCTGTTTTTGATAAGAAGAACCATATTCAGACCTAGAGATTCGGAGAAGAAGGACATGCAGATCGATTATGCACCAAAGATGCAGTATTCATCTTCCATGGCTAACTAACTCGGTATCTAGGGTTTTCTAGCAAAACCCTAGCCAAGTAATGTAGATTTTATCTTGTTTTTAATTGTAACGAGGGGAAACTATGACCGTACTGTGATAATTGTAGTAGATGAGATATCGTTTTTATTCTTGAAACAAGTTTACATATTTATTTTGATTCTTGTCTTAGACTTAATAAATATATTTATCTTACACAATCATAATTATTCACTATGGGGTGGAACTCGGATACTTAATATGTGATTTTCTATGCAATGGTAGTAATAAAACATGAAACCCTAGGTTGACACATGCCATATCTTGGCGAATTGGAATGGACATGCTTTAGTTTATTTTCATGCTTTATGAGTAGATTAGAGTAATTTAATTGGCATGTATTAATCAATTCAGTCATGAGATGGTTTATGCGATCCGGTTGATGGTAATCCTTTTTGGGATCGTATTTAGCTTCTTGTGGTATGACCTGATTCATACATTACGGATTGCCCTCTTACAATTGTTACATTGATAGAACTATATTATACGGTTAGTGATAGAGCGATGAAAATCCTAGTTTTCTTTCTCTTTTCAATCACAAACCAATTATTTTTTGCTTTCTAAAATAATTTAGATAATTTTGTCTCTGACCACCAAAACAAACAACTTTTCAAAAATATAACTCATTGTTTTTCAATTATTAAAGTGAACAATCTTAGTCTTTATGGGATCGATATCCCTTACTCAAGTTGTTGCTATTCTACATGTGATGCGTGTGCTTACGTAGGGTAAAACCTAGCATTGTCATAAGAGGTTGTTTTTAACAATTATTTTTACCCCCTCTCGATATATATCATGTTTTTGCCACCGTTGTTGGGGACTTAGCATTGTTTAATAGCTTTAGTAGTTTATTTATATTATGTTATTGTAGTTGTAGCTAAAAGTTAGGTTTTTGTATGATTGACAGGTACTCTGAAAAGTATAAAGGGAGAAAGCGAAGCTTCTGAAGTTGCATCTGGAACCATTTTTGAGTTTTAGTTTCGCCTTAATTTTTGGATTTAATTCTAGCTTTATTTTCTGTTCATAGTAAAAGTAATTTAGAAGTACTTAATTTAGTAGTTTTTATTTCATAAAATTTCAAAAAGAAAAAAAAAAGTCGTTAGTATAGCGCATGATCGATAGATCAACCCGTTCTAATTTTAGCACTGAAATAGTTAAGTACGATCCTAAGATTGAAAAAACTCTCTGTCATTTACGTCGAGCTATTGAAGAGAGTCAACATCACTTAGAGGAAGGCACCAGCGAAATCAGTGAAGAAGAAGCGATGGGTGACCAAAGACCCAACCAACAAAGGGCACCAGAGACGTCCCTGAAAGGACACTACATGCCCGATGCGTATGATTCCTATGCTAATTTTCCAAAATAATAAGGTGCAAAACACTTTGAAATCAAGACAAACTTTATTAATATGCTTCCTAAAGTTTCTGGACTTAGAATTGAAGACCCATACTAGCACATAAAGGATTTCTTAGAGGTTACCTCTACTGTTAGGTATGATAATCTATCTAAGAATGACTTGCAAGTTTGACTATTTCCATGGTCGTTGAAAGAGAGAGCCAAGAAATGGTATATCAAATTGGCTAAAACAACTAAAATTGATTGGGAATCCTTTAAAAAGGAATTTATAAAAAATGTTTTCCCATATGAGAGACCTTAGAAGCACAGAATGCGATCAAAAGATTTAGGGAATTTCCTGGTGAGCATTTTCATGACGCATGAGAGAGATATAATGAAATCATGTATAAGTGTCCCCACCATAGGTGTTTTTAACAGGATATAACCAAGAATTTTTACATGGGACTTGGAGATGCACATAAGACTTTGATAGATGCGTCAACATAAGGTCAATTCACCTTGAAACTGGTAAAAGAACTTTTAGAGATGTTTGATAACATTAGTGAGAACACAATTCAATATGAATCTGAGTTGAGGTCTAGAGGTGGACAAGATAAACGATCAGAGAAAGCTGATGTCATAGATCATGATGATGTGAGGGATACGATGGCATTGATAAGAGAGAAATTGGAGAGAATTGATAAGTTTCTTCAGCGAAGTCATTCCCCTCCGAGAGAGATGTTAGAACTAGAAACTGAGTATTCTCAAAATGAGTGTCAGGACATAATGGTTGTCGACGCCTATGCATCATGGAACTATTCAAATAATGCTCCTTTCACTAACTCATACACCTCAAATGTTAGAAATGTGGATAATCCACCATCAAAGTTCCAACAAGGACAATCATCCAATCCACAACCAAGGTTCACTGAGGGACAACAGTCATATAATCCACAACCAAGGTTTACTGAGAGATAACAGTCATACAACCCACAACCAACGTTCCAATAGAGTCAATAATCATTTGACTTACAACCAACAATCATGGCTCGAAATTCTCAGTCAAATTACCAACCTAGATGACCATCCAATAATTCCCAAGCTTTTCATCCATCCAATAATCCCCAAGTTCTTCAGCCATTCAATAATTCCCAAGCTCTCCAGTCATTCAATAATTCCCAAGATCTTCAGCAATTCCATAATAATCACATTGTGCAACCATATAACTACCAAACCCAACCTCCAAGAAGCCAAACTCCTCCACCCAGTTTCTAGAATAGTAGGTTAGAGTAGGTCATACTGGAAACTCATAACAAGCTAGGCATTCATACTCAATCATTAGCGCAACTGCACCTTCAGATGGTCCAAATGTCCAATGAGAGGATTGCCTAGTCAGCTAGTAGCTAACCCAAGGCCACAACAAACACTGCAACTCGAATCATTTGTTAATGAACCTAATGAGTCGGTTCAAGCAATCACGACTCTGAGAAGGGGAAAGGAAGTGGAAAGTAGAGTTGAGGAAGAACATGAAGAGAGGTTGCAAAGAAGAAAGGAGGCGGAACGAGCACAAAAGAAGGAAGCTGAAGAAGAGCAAATAAATGAGATTGAAAGAGTCCAGAAGGATCAACCATCGGTGGAAGACAATGTTGACTAGACATTAGTTGAAGAACCAGAGAGGGCAAGTTATGAGGAGGCAACACCATTCCCTTAGTGTCTAATAGAGCCATCCAAGTACGGGAAACTTATATAATCTGATATATTGGAAACATTCCAGCAAATTCAGATTAATTTACCTCTCTTAGATGTAATTGCCCAGATACCACCTTATGCTAAGTTTTTCAAGGATCTCTAAACACAAAAACGAAATAGCAAAACAAAGAATCCAACAAAAATACTATTGACTGAGCAAGTAAGTTCATTGTTTTTAAGTGATACTCCACCTAAGAGGAAAGATCCATGCGTTCTCACTATTCCATGTGTTATCGGTAACCATGAGATTCGTAGAGCTCTACTTAACCTAGGTGCGAGTATTAACTTGTTTCGTTATTCAGTCTACCAACAGCTAGGGTTGGATGTGCTTAGTCCCACTTCAGTTGTACTTCAACTTGTGAATCAATCAGTCAAGCAGGCAAGAGGAATTTTAGAAGATGTCATTGTTCAGGTGGGAAATTTCTATTTTCCAGTTGATTTTGTAGTCCTGGATACAGAACCTGTCCCTGACTCGAAGAAACACATTTTGGAGATATTAGAAAGACCATTTTTTGCCATGGTGAATGCATGTATCAACGCAGGACCGAAGCCATGGATCTGACCATTGGAAATATGAAGGCACGAATGAATGTGTTTGAAGGGAGTCCTTAATTTCCTGAATCATGGGATTGCTTCCAGATTAATGAGTGTAATGAGCTTGATGACATTATAGAAGATTTCATGACTCAAATTACGGGGAAAGGTGAGCTGGAGTCATTTATGACTAGAGAGTGGTTGGATGATGAAGTTTATGATTGGGATGTGTAGTTAAAGCTACACAATGAAGAGTTTGCTGAAATAAAAATTGCTTTATACACTCAACCATGACGGGAGCCGATTGAGCCGCTTCCTATAGTCTTAAGTACTCCACCGATTCCATCTTTAACAACAACTCCTACCTTAGAACTCAAGGAAGTTCTAAAAAAATTGAAATATGTCTTCTTAGGACCAGATGAGACTCTTTCTATGATTATCGTCACAGTTGGCAAAAGAACAGGAATCGAGTCTGATTGAGGTTTTGAGTGAGAACAAAGGGGAAATAGGATGGAGCATCGCGGATTTGGAAAGCATAGATCCATCAATTTATATGCATCGCATACATCTTGAAGATGGTGCAAAACCATTAAGGGAAATGCAACAAAGACTGAATTTGAATATGAAGGAGGTGGTAATGAAAGTTGTGGTGAAATTACTAGATGCGGGTATCATATACCCCATCTCTGATAGCACATGGGTGAGTGGAACTCAGGTGGTGCCAAAGAATTCAGGCGTCACAGTTGTACCTAACTCAAAGGGTGAGCTAATTCCGCAACGCATGACCACAGGGTGGCGCGTGTGCATTGACTACAGGAAGCTCAACTTTAACACCAGGAAGGATCATTTCCCTTTTCCATTTATTGATCAGATCCTGGAAAGGTTAGCTGGGCAGAGCTATTACTGCTTTTTGGATGGATATTCTGGCTATAACCAAGTGGCAATTGATCCTGCTGATTAGGAGAAAACCATTTCAACTTGTCCGTATGGCACGTTTTCTTATAGACGGATGCCTTTTAGTTTATGTAATGTGTTAGCTACATTCCAAAGGTGTATGTTTTCTATCCTCTCTGACATGGTAGAGAAATTTCTTGAAGTGTTCATGGATGATTTCTCAATTTTTAGGGAAACCTTTGAAGACTGTTTGAAATATCTAGCACTGGTACTCAAAAGATACAAGGAGATAAATTTAATTCTGAGTTGGGAAAAGATACATTTCATGGTTCAAGATGGGAAAGTACTAGGCCATATTATATCGAAGCGGGGGATAGAGGTAGACAAAGCAAAAGTTGAATTAATTTCAAAGTTGCCTCCTCCTACATCTGTTAAACAGATACGTTCTTTTCTGGGCCATGCCAGGTTTTACAGAAGCTTTATTAAAGATTTTAGCAAAATTGCCCAGCCGTTATGCAACTTACTGGCTAAGGATGCGACATTCGTCTTTGATGAAGAGTGTTTTCATGTCTTTAAGGAGCTACATACTATTCTATCCACAACCCCGATTATTTATCCACCAGACTGGTCTCTGCCATTTGAGCTCATGTATGATGCTTCTGATTATGCTATTGGAGCTGTATTGGGTCAGAGAAAGGACAACCTGCCATATGCGATATACTATGCTAGTAAGACTCTGAATGATGCTCAGATGAACAACACAACAACCGAGAAAGAGTTGTTGGTAGTTGTTTTCGCCTTGGATAAATTAAGATCATATCTATTGGGCACCAAGATTGTTTTTTATTGGAATCATACCATGCTGAGGAATTTACCGACTAAAAAGGACTCTGAACCCCGACTTATCTGGTGGATTCTGTTGT
Organism: Cornus suecica; assembly: GCA_963922005.1. Lineage (NCBI taxonomy): Eukaryota > Viridiplantae > Streptophyta > Magnoliopsida > Cornales > Cornaceae > Cornus > Cornus suecica. The sequence continues at coordinate 41,559,226 of OY998242.1, forward strand.
TGCAAGAATTCAATTTGAAAATTAAAGACAAGAAGGGTTTAGAGAATGTGGTTGGTGATCATTTGTCTAAGATCATTGTTGAGTCTACAAAGAAAACTACTCCTCTCAAAGATTCATTCTCGGATGATAATCTATTCAATGTTGATGTTGAGGAACATATACCGTGGTATGCTGACATTGTCAATTACAAAGCCACAGGTAGAATTCCAAAAGGATGGTCTAAGAATGAGAAAGATCAATTTTTCAGCGAGGTCAAATTTTATATCTGGGACAATCTATGATTGTACAAGTATTGCTCGGATCAGATTATTCAAAAATGTGTCCCAGAGAGTGAGGTGCAAAGCATATTGACGTTTTGTCATACGCTAGAGTGTGGAGGGCATTTCGGAACTCAGAAGACAGTTCACAAGGTGCTGTAGAGTGGATTTTATAGGCCTACCATATTCAAAGATGCTTTCGAGTATTGTAAAGCATGTCTGCGATGTCAAAAGTTGGGATCTATTTCTTGACACGATATGATGCATCTTAACCCCTATTTAGTTGTGGAAATGTTTGATGTATAGGGGAATGATTTCGTGAGACCGTGTCCAAAAGCGGACAAGAAGGAGTATATACTTATGGGGGTTGACAATGTTTCAAAATGGGTAGAAGCGATAACAACCATACATGTTGATCACAAGGCAGTGGAGGAATTTGTGAAGTCAAATTTTTTTATAAGATTTGGTGTGCCACAAGTGATAATCAGTGATGGTCGAAAACACTTTGATAACTGTTTTCTCGGTGGTCTGTGTAGGAAGTACGACATCAATCATAGGATTCGTACACCATATCACCCCCAGTCACAAGGGCAAGTGGAGGTTTCAAACAGGGAAGTAAATAATATCTTAGAAAAAATAGTGCGTCCGAATTTGAAAGATTGGCCGCGAAGGTTAAATGATGCACTGTAGGCTTATAGGACAGCGTATAAGATGTCGATTGGTATGACAGCGTATCATCTTATATATGGTAAAGCATGTCATCTCCCTATTGAGCTAGGACACCGAGCACATTAGGCACTTCGGAGATTGAATTTTGATATAAAGTAAGACGGTGCTCAACAGAAACTCCAACTTCAAGAGCTTAAGGAGTTGAGAAACGATGCTTACGAGTATTCTTGGATTTACGAGGCTTGGATAAAAGTGTTTCATGATAAACACATTCGAAAGAAAGCCTTTGAGCAAGGCCATAAAGTTTGGTTGTTTAATTTGAGATTCAAGTTGTTTCCTAGTAAGCTTCAATCAAGATGGAATGGGCCATATAAGATTACGAAGGTTTTCACTCATGGAACAGTGGAGCTTGATGATCCTGATACCGAAAATAAAATTATAGTGAATGGTTAGCGATTGAAGCATTACATTGATGCCCATCCAGTCGAGTGTGTCGTAGAAATGATTAATTTATCTGAACCGACACTCGAGTTGGATGGGCTTGAACCTGATTACTGAAAGTTGGCAATGTCATGCCAATGACGTTAAACATTGGTCCTAGGTGATTAAGAGTAGCTTTTGATCCTATTTTGTACTTGTAGTTATTAATTTAGATCATTTTTTGTAAAATTGAGTCGTAAGATTGAGTTGTAGAACTGTCGTCATCTCGAGAAAGGTAGTTTCGTCCAAAGTAAATGTCAATTTAGTCAAGAAGGGACAAGGTGAGTGTGTGTGGAGAGTGTGATTGCATGAATGTGGAAATCTTAAACAAAAATTGAGGTTACATAAATTCAAGCCTAGTACCCTATGCTTCAAGTGTAGGCCAAGCTACACTCCAAGCGTAGCGACGGGTCTGTTACAAAACAGAACCGAGACTGTTCATTTTTCAAATTCTTATTTTCCCCTCATTTCTCCACCATTTGACCCAAGGTTTGTTTCTACATATTACTCATCATATTTCTTATCTTTCCTTGATGACGGATTGTTAAATTAGTGTGTGATTCGTCCGGATTCTCGTGAAGAACTCAAAATGTCTCCAAAACTCAATTTTGGGAAATTCATTGTTTCGATCAATTCGGTGAGTTTTGTTCCATTATTTTGCTTTTGATTGACTATTATAACTATTATAAACTAATATTGATGAACAAGTCCAATCAAAATCGAGTTTTGTTCCGATTTCCAAAAGATGATATTATTAGCTTCAGATACTGAATATCGAATTTTTGAGATGAGAGATTGTTTTATCATCATATTAAATCCATTCAGATATAGTTTTGAGTTTGATTTGGTGTCCGGGATATTATCGCTTATTTTTTGAAAAACTCCGTATTATAAGCATGGCATGAGTTAAGGGTGCAGCGAGACGAGTGGCTCAGGCTGCTGTTCTAGCAGATTCACTAGAGAGACAAAGATCGAGGTCACCACCTCCGGCTCCTTCATAGGGTTTGCATCAGAGTACTCGCACTCAGAGGCACCGATATATCGAGTAGTCATCTTCTTCATCATCTTTTGAGGCAAACGTGACAGAAGCCTCTACCCAGGGTCATGAGATTGACTTGCCGTATGTCCAAGTCATTATTGATCCAATTATTCCACGAGTACCGTCTCTGCCCCATGTTCCTGAGCCACGGACTAAGCCGATGGATGATGATGTTGATTGTGATCAATGTGCTCAAGAGGAGGAACATATAGATGAGGCTGAGCAGGATGTGGAGTTTCCTGAGCCTCCATTGGAGGATGAGCCAGACATGTTGATTACTTATCAGATATTGCCTCCGATAGTCTCTACTGACGAGTTGATGGGACAAGTGATCTGAAAGAAGTATAAGCAAGAGCACACTTATTTGGTGGCAGTGTTTGAGGGATTATAGCCAGTCCCCGCATGGACCATAGACAGTCTGAGGGCCCGTCGCTTGTTAACGATTCTTACTCCGGCCACTCCACATATTTGTGAGGACATAATTAGTGAGTTTTGGCTCCATATGTGGCATTACAACAGAGGGATAAGATTACAAACTGTGGTCAAGGGGATTAAGTTTGAGATTATGCCCCAGACCATTGCAAACATTTGGGTCATTTTAGATGAGTGTCCCCGAAGTTGGTTTCTAGGTTCCCACATATGCCAGATTCACTCCCACCTCTTACCGGCTTGGTCATATTACAGACTGAGGGGGAGTGGGCTGATCACTTGAGGAATGACACGAAGAAGACGAACTATCACTCGATGCTGTGGTTTTGGGATGTGATAGTAAGTTCTCAGATTCTTCTTCACAGACATGCTATTATGTGTTATGCGCCATTTCTGGCTATACACTTCATTTTTGAGTTCGAGAGGTGGATTTCTATTCCACAGATTCTATAGCAGGGTTTGTTTCGGCATTACATTCATTTAAGTAGAGCGACCAAGGTGGGGCCGAGTGGATTTCAGATGCGATTTCATGCCTGGTGAAGAAGTTAATATTTGAAACTGGGATTGAAATGGAGGCAGGCGAGCCGAATAGGTACCGGAATGTTGCCCCATATTCTGCTAGAATGTGGTCATATAGTTGGAGCACACTACATGGAGCTGGAGTATTGGTTTAGAGGCTGAGGTTTGGTACATTACCGGACAGGATGCACAGGCTAAGGCATAGGATCAGGATGCACATGCCCAGGATGGCCGTACTTAGGCAGAGGATGGTGTTGAGATGCCACACATGCCATTTAAGGAGGATGTTGTCATGCCACAGGCCCCTACGGATGGTAATATTACATTATCTCAGGCACAGTTCGATGCTATTATTGCACGGATGTAGGGGCTAGAGCAACTGCTCACTTAGGAGAGACAGGCCCGTCAGCGAGAACATAGGTTGTTATACCATAGGATTGATGGCATGAGACAGCACATGGGCATACAGCTACCACCTACACCACCACTCTCGAATGATGAGGCGTAGTTTTAGTTGTAGTTTATATTTTTACTTTGTTTTAGTTATTTCACATTAGAGATAAATCATAAAGCGGATAGATTATGATAGTATTTTATGTAACCACTTTAACGATCATTATCTAAATGTTTTTGATATTTTGATCATTTATAAAATGACAATTTTTGTGATTAGTTTTATCGAGTTATATGTGTCTCAAAATTTTTTACGCTTACATTGAGTGTGTTGATATTTTGAGTTCTTTCGAGTTTTTCAATCGCACTATGAGGACATGTGTGCATATAAGTTTGGGGGTGCGCGTGTTCTCACCAAAGTTATATGAATTGATTGCAAAAGTGTGTTGGTAAAAAAAATTCTCAGGCCTAACCTACGCTCCAAGCGTAGGGTATTACGAGGGAAGTTTTTGAAATTTCAAATTTTGACCAATTTACGGGGTATTTTTGGCCTCGGTTGTATTTACACTTGTACTAGGACTTAGAATAGGGTACTTTTAGGATTATTTTTAGGCCTTAGATAGGAGGTTTTAAAGTAATCCTAGTCCGATAAGGAAGTGGAATGGAAATACAAGTTGGAGTTTGATCATGAGTTATTTCCACTTTCTCATTCAAATAAGGGTTCCAAATCCTTTTCCTCTTTGATTCTAAGACATCGATCTATAACTGCACCCATAGAGGAGGCACAATACACAATTCACAATAGTTGAGCAATATAGCTTGATTCTCTTATTCTGTTCTTTCTTCTTCTTTTTTCTATCTCGGGGGTGTGAGTATGGAAAGTGATCATGAGATATATTTTAACCCAGAGGAGTTTATTGAGGTTGAAGAACCACATGTAGATGTAGAGAGTTCGAATGAAGGAACAACAAGCCAAAAGGGAAAAAGAACCATACCGACTTCGTTTCTAAAGTGTAGACTGTAATTTGAAGTAGAGTTTCGTCCGGAAAGGATGAGCCAAATATTTAGTACACTTGGGAGGAGAATCCTTAGGGAATGAGGATTGCGAAGTTTAGAGCATCCGGTAGGAGTAAAGGTGTATCCAGGCTTGGTTCAAAGATTCTATGAAAATATGAAGATTTTGGGACCGCCAGGATTTGAGGTTATGATAGATAAAGTGGTTAAGTGGAGTGATCCTATAGTGATAGGAAGGAGAAGTATTGCTGATGCATGGAATATACCAATTGGTTGTCTGGCACACTTGGAATGTGAACTAAAGGAGTACCCTCCAGTATGGCCACATACGAATAAGGAGATGGTTAGGGAGTTGTGTGCCATGTTAGATCCAGGAGATAAGACTTGTGAAAATTGGTGGTTGAGATCGGATCATCTATATTTGGATTATGTCCTTGCGGCTCAAACTCGACCAAATAATTGGACTAGTGTGAGCGAACACATGATGCTTAGAATGTTGTATGCCTTAACTCATGGGTATAGGGTGTGTGTTCTGACGTTGATAATGGTGGAGATGTCGATTGCCCGAGCAATTATGAGTAGAGAATGGGCTGATGCAGATGAATTTGAATAATATCTTCCATACCCATTTTTGTTATCGAATATCATTATAGAGCAATTAGGTGGTAGGATAGAGGAGATGGGTAAGATGTGGTGGAAGTTTATGAAGATATATCCGGAGGAAGACTTTGCTAAGTCGAAAGAGACAGTGGACTGTCAGATATGGTTAAAGAGAGTCATGCCTAGTGATGAAGAAAGAGAGGAGGATGGATCGTAAGTAGGGCTAGGGTTTAAAATTAGGGTTTTGATTTTTTTTTTGTTTTGCTTTTTTTTTTTAATATTTTATTTTAGAGATGGTAGACCCTTAAGACCACATTTTTACATGTGTTTTTTTCATAGGATTGTAGGCCCTTAAGGCTAAATCGTTAAAAAAAAAATCAATAAAAATCTAAAAAGAGAATTTCTAATTCCTTAAAAATTTGTGTGAATTTCAGGATATTTTTGAACTTCGTTTCCCTTGCTATGATTTTGGGTATGTATTTTGTTATGTATATCTACAAGTAATCCAAATCAAGTTCGGGGGAAGAGGTTGAGAACTTCATTGTGGATGTTCAAAATTGAGGTTCAAGGGTAACTATGTCCATTCTCCGATATTATTTTTAATTATGAGAACATTGTCTCATTTAAGTTTGGAGGTGAGGGTATAGTTTAGGAATGACAGTTTTGAAATTTTTTTTTGAAAATTGAAATTTTTTTGATGAAATTCTTTGTTTTCACGCATGATTGCTTTGCATTACAAGTTGGTTGAGTTTGTATTTACGATGCATGAGAAGTATATGTTGTGATATTCCCATTCATGAGAGTAATGATTAGATCAAGCTGTGTGAAAGTGACGTGGTTTTACATGGGTGAGTGAATTAGTGAAATTGAAACTGAGAAAGACGACCCAGACCTAAAAACACAAGCACACATTCACTATGGAAAAAATAATGAATCTTTAACTATGTATTTGAAATAATAATTTTGCCATAATAAAAGGGGAGAAGGGGAGATGTTATGGTTGAAATGGAGGAAGTTGAAAATATATTAAAAAAAATAAAAATTCAAAAAGTAGTTCTTCGGTCTGAGTAACTGAGCCTTGGTATCACCAATATCATTGTTCGTGTAAGAAGGGGAAAAAACTAATGAGCATAAATCCCATAAAGAAACTCGAGCCCAGTTGGTCGAGATTAAAAAATCATCACTGGAAAGTCTGGAGTTTAGAAAGACAAAAGGGATCGTAAGTGGAATGATGGAAATAATGATTTTTAAAGAAAAATGGCAAAATTTGATTAATAAAGTAGGAAAAGAGGAATTGAAATACCATGGTAGAATGTTCACATAAACACGGGGGGTTGTTTGGATTGGGAGTAAAAAGTAACGAAGTCATTCACTTAAGTGGGAAGCTTTTATGACACAAAGCTTGAGATATTAGTTGTTCAGTAGTGAGTGGGAATATTTGCATCTATATCATCTTATGCATTGTATTGTGACTTAGTTGATGCGTGTGTGAACTCATGATTGCAGAGAAAGGAAAAGTTGTGGGTAATATAGCTAACCCTCACGAGACTTCACTCGTCCACTCGGTGCTATAGAGGGGTTTAAAAGGCTTGTTACACGTGCTAAGTGTAATCCTCAACCCTCATAAAAGTAAGGCAATAGTGTAGAGTAGTTTAGAGTAATTAGAATAAAAGCAATCATCACAAAAGAGGTTTTGAAACTTTTCCTGAGTTCATTGCTAAGGGACTAGCAATATGTAAGTTTCGGAGTGTGATGGGTGTCAAATGTTAGACATTTTGACCCCTTAACTCATTATAGTTACGTCTCTACATTCCATTATTTGGTATTTTTATGTCATTTGTGTGTTCAAGTATGTTTCAGGAGCTTAATGAAGAAACAGAGCAAACTTCGGTGAATTTACCAAAGTTCAGGTTCGTTTATATCCAAAAGATGAGTGAAAGGGGTGTTTCCGAGCAAAAATGGTTCCTAGAGGGCAAAAACGTCATTTCTCGAAGTCGTCACTTCAAGCAAAAAGTATCATGCATTCAAGATGATCATTCTGGCTCAGTTGCGGAGAAAAGTGGTTTTAACCAAAATCCTTACGCTTTCAGAATCAAAAAGCGGCCATAAACTGCACTTTTACGTTTCCAACCTACGCTTGAAGAAGCTAAGCTACACTTCCTTCCTACACTTGGAGCGTAAGTGCGGAAAAGTTTGGAGATTTTCTATGGGGTTTTGCCTGTGTAGTCCTTGTTTCATGTCCACGATACATATGCGACTTTAGACCTCTACATAGATGTGTATACACATATATATCATAACTTAGGGTTTGTATTAGGTTTAGTGTGAAATTACCGAAAAGGGCAACCATTTGGGTTTCCCTCGGCTTGTCTATAAATACAGAGCTATACATTAGAGGTCGGGGTTTGTTCATTGAGTTATCTCATGTTTATATTTAGACTTGCTGCTGTTGAGAAAAAGAACCATATTCAGATCTAGAGATCCGGAGAAGAAGGACATAGAGATCGATTCTACACCAAAGATACAGTTTTCATCTTCCATGGCTAACTAACTCGGTATCTAGGGTTCTCTAGCAAAATCCTAGCCAAGTAATGTAGATTTTATCTTGTTTTCAATTATAACGAGGGGAAACTGTGACCGTATTGTAATGATTGTAGTAGATGAGAGATCATTTTTATTCTTGAAACAAGTTTACATATTTATTTTGATTCTTTTCTTAGACTTAATAAATATGTTTATCTTACACAATCACAATTATTCACTATGAGCTGGAACTCGGATGCTTAATATGTGATTTTCTACGCAATAGTAGTAATAAAACTTGAAACCCTAGGTTGACACAGGCCATGCCTTGGCAAATTGGAATAGACATGTTTTAGTTTATTTTCATGTTTTAGGAGTATATTAGAGTAATTTAACTGACATGTCCTAATCAATTCAATCATGAGATGGGTTGTCGTGATTCGGTTGATGGTAATACTTTCTGGGGTCGTATTAAGCTATTTGCGATACGACCTGATTCACGGTTTACGGATCTCCGTCTTACAATTGTTACATTGATAGAACTATATTATGCAGTTAATGGTGGAGCTATGAAAATCCTAGTTTTCTCTCTCTTTTGAATCACAAAATAATTTATTTTGCTTTCTATAATACTTTAGTTAATTTAGATAATTTGGTCTCCGACCACCAAAACAAACAAATTTTCAAAAATATAACTCATTGTTTTTGAAGTATTAAAGTGAACAATCTTAGTCTCTGTGGAATCGATATCCCTTACTCAAGTTGTTGTTATTCTACAAGTGATATGTGCGCTTGCGTAGGGTAAAACCTAGTGTCGTTAAGGTGTTATTTTTAACCACATATTTTGTACTCACTTGACGCACATCAAAAACCAAAATCAAGCTTAGGAGATACACCACTTACTCCCCAATGATATGTTATTACTACATAACATGCCACAATCGCTAAGTCCCCATAGGAGACCTACTAAGCCACAGGGGAAAGAAGAACTCGTCCCCAAACATAAAATGATACCAAAGTGGCTCATGCCCAGGCAAGAAAACTATTCATCCATCCTAGGCACACACTCTCACGAGAAGCATCGCAATAAGAACTTAACCAACGCCTAGATAGGGTTAGATTAAAACCGGAGACATAGTCAATAGTGTCATTCACTAAAGGGTAGCCCTTCACACTTGCCATCCTGCACGAACCTAACGCTATACCGTGTAAGTGGAAACATTTTAATCACATGGCACAAAATAAAGTTCCTAAAAACAGTCGGTAGCTACTCGTTCACTCGAGAAGCTATGAAACTCAAGACATTAGTGGATCAGTTCTAACTCAATACTGCTTGAACTTTAAAAGTTCAACCGAGACACTACCTTTCAAAATAATACACTTCATGAACATCTCTAACAAGTGGTTTACTAGACTCATGTATGACATTAGTACCATTCGGTACGATGCAACAAAAATAGGCATGATATATGGCCTAAACCCAATAGAAAGCTTTACCTTATGGTGAGGAAATCCCAACACTCGTACACACACTCAGTACGTTGACAAAACCACCTACTTCTGCGTAAACCATTCTTACCAACAAGAAGCTGGGTAAGTCACGATTTCTACAAACCATGAAAACCAATATTAACGTCACTCCAAAAGCCCACAAATGAAGTACTCGCTCTCTAGAGTACACACGGTTATACAACCCCTATCATAATAGGAAGCAAAAGAAGACTCTTCACGATCAACAAAGAAAAGGAAGTGCTCGCCCAAAGGCGCACCCATAGACATACAATCTCAAAGCAATCATTTCACACATGGAAGGTTGATAACCAATCAATGCCTAAAATGACGCCGAAGCTCGTCATGCCAAATTGAGTGAAGTCGAATGTTAATGACCATCAAGCAATCACGACCTTATAATAACGACACACTCGTGTCAAGTACACATTACATCCCACTAGCGCATAGCTTTACCATGCATCATCAAGAGAACAAACCGTTAGTCCCAAAGGCGAAACAAGGGAGACGCAAAGGCAAAAGTAACAAAAGGATTGAAAAAATACCGAACTACAATTAAGCTAATCCAACTTCCGGAAATAGGAAGGAAGGGATAAACGCACGATTAAAACCAAAGGTACGCCAAACAACGTAATACCACCATGCCGACATACGCACAAGTCGACATGATAAAATAAACAACCACTAATAAGTGACAAGTCATAAACGAAAGACCACGAACCAAAAAGTGATAACGGCCCTCGCTCATCATCCCATAGAGAAAGAACACGCTCTGATACCAAGTTGTCACGCCCCAAATTTCCTAGGACTTCGAAACCCGAGCCTAAGAGCTAAGGGAGTGAATGCGGAAGTAAAAATAAACAAAAAATAGATCATTAAGTCATCAAATACCCATACAAGGGTGAAATAGATATTTCACGCCTAAAAGATGCCAACAAGATCACTCGGGATCGAAATAGGAGTGGAACAAATCAAACAAGACCTTAAACGAACCATTTAAACACCCCATGTTTACCCAAGGTCAAAATGGTCATTTCAGGTGTAAAACAGTAATTTCAAAGTATAAATACAATTTTTTGACCTAACACAAGCCGTAGGAACCAAATTTGAAGGTGCGAGGCGGAAACTACAACATTTTGGAAAAAAACGGGCGTCACGACGTATAGAAGTCCAAAATATACTATCAGATTCAAACGACCATTACGCACTCAAAAATTACTCAAATGAAGCGATTCAAAATCCTACACTCAAGAGCTTGAAGTCAATTTACAAAAAGCTAAAGAACACCTCAATTTGACACCTATAGCTCGAGATATAACCAATCGGCATCCTTGAAGTGGCAGTCGACTACACAATGCCCAAGCTAAACAAAAATTTCGGAAATGGAAATTTTGAATGCCTAGTCGGCTGCCTAATGTGCCCAGTCGGCTGCCAAGGTGTAAAAAAGTTGGAAAGATGACCCAAAACCACTTTGAACTCTGATGAAACATGGTGGATAGCCTCGAAACTATTAGGAAACTTTTGAAATAAGAAAAACATCACCTAAAAAGAGAGAGAAACGGGTAATTTTGTTAAAAGCACCTCTTTGAATTTTCGTAAAAGATATCCGTCTTGCTCACGGTCTCCGTTTTTGTATACCACCGACTTTTAAAGTATCAAATCCTTTTCAACAACTCAAAGTTATTTTCCAAACCCCAAAGCTTTAGTCAGGATCATGGGGGTGGGCAAAAAGGGGTTTTTCATTTGAAACAAAAAGGGTTTATTCGAAGCCTAGAAAAATGTCATTTTCGGCCAAACACCTAATAACATCCATCTCTATAAGCTATTCACAAACACCAAATGACAGGATTCATGGATTAAACATTCAAGGCGCCCTAGGGAGAAACATGTCATAGGTTACATTTACGGCACCGAAGTGCACCAAAATAATAAAGTCCTCTCGCATAACGCTCTAAGGGACATACATTAATGTAAGCTACTCGGCTAACACGGTAGCTGGCAAAAGAACAGAAAATCATCATTCGTTCATAAGTTTACATAAGAGAAGCATGTGTATACATGTATATTATACTAATGCTCTACAAAAGTAATACGATCCGCCACCCATGCACAAAAAGGCGGACAAGTGCCACACATCCACGGAGAGACTACGAAACTCTCCCAATGGAATCATCCCCTAAAAAATATATAAAGTCGTTGGGTGAGCTCACTAGCCCAGTAGCGGAAGTGTAATTGCCTCAATCTTGGTAGTCCGAGTAGTACTACCCACCCATGGTACATGTAACTAATCCTAGGTCAGTCCCTTGTCCCACATGGCTCTTACGCCAATCCAAAACTCCATCGAACCCAACAAATAATTCCCCAACATGCTCACATCATAATCATTCACAATTATAGCATGCTTCAATACAATTATCACAATTACATATGTGAGAATTGAAGTATAATGCGACTGAACCCACCTCATGGTACAAACGCACAACCACACACCTTTACTCTAAGGGTCAACGAGATCATTCTCTAACCATTCACTTTTGAAGATACAAGCTCATTAAGGAAGGTAGAGTTTCGTACCGATCATTCCTTGAGATATACACTCTCAATGTGGAATATTATAAACACGACGTTTTCGTGAAATAGGATTTCGAATAAGTCCTCCCCCTATCGTCTTTGTTTCTCGGAAGACTAGTTCCATTGGAGCAAGAAGCACCACCTGGCCAGTTGTTACGATGATCCGACACAAGACAACTCACATAGTTACATGACCGGCATAGACCAACACCAATGTACTCACGCGACAAGGTGTACTCAATATGCAAGAATTCTCAATTTAGTCACGTCTTATCATAATACATGTTTTATCTCGTTATGCAATATATTATGTCCAACTTAACAATATGCTCATAATTTCACATTTATAAGAAATAAACCACAAGAAGCATTTATATCACACAATCATGCTTTAAAGGGCCTAGTTCATCGTCTAAATTGTCAAGACTCAACTCGCATATATATATATATGGCATATATAAACATAGACGCCACACCTTCATACAAAAACTAAAACAACTCATTTTTCCCCTACCTCAATTCAAACAAGCTAACACAAGGATGCCCAAGGAGGTTCAAGTCAAGCTACCAATTCGAGTGATCACAAGGATAGCTTCAAACTAGAAACACACCATTCAATGAACAACAATATTACAATGGTGTCTCAATAAACCAAAATTATCAAAGTGGCTCCAACCACAAGAACAAAACCAACCCTAATGATAGCTAATTTTAGGGTTTCATGAAAGACATAACTCAAGAGAAAGGATTGTTGAAGTTACCACTAGCTCCACCACAATATGAGCCAAAAATCATAAGACAAGCTCCAAGATTTCAATAACCGAAACAATCGATGAAAAGGTTCAATTGATGGTCCTTAACAAGTTTCAAGAGAGAAGGACACAAAAATCAAAAGTTGTACACATAACTTCAAGAATATACAGTCTAGGGTTTGAAGTTGGAAACCTCAAGAGAGTTAGAGACTTACCCCAATACTTAGAGAAAATTCAAAACTAGAGCAATCCAATCAAGTTCCATGTTGAACACTCCTTCAAACTCCAAGTGGAAGGAGATGAAATCAAATGGAGAAGTGAAGAAGTGGAAGAGGGAATGAGAAGTGTAGAGAGTAGAGAAGTCTTGATAATGAAAGACTTATGAAGTGTAGAGATTCTCCACTCACACCTCTCACAATCCAATGGTGCACATTTAAGCTAGAAAATGAAGGAAAGATCCAAGGGTGGAAAGGAATTATTGCAAAGTGGAAGACTATACACAACATGCATTAATCCATTTGTTTGCCAAACATGTCCTAAAGATCCAATGGTTGTGAGCAAAGGTCGAAGACTTGGATCAATGGTGGAAAATTAGACAACACCCTAAAGTGTGAAAAGACCAAATCCCTCTTAACTTAGGATAAATTGCAATAGTGTCATTATTACTCTCAATTACCATTTTATCCCATGTCTTCCTCTCCATTTACCACCATGTCATTCATACACCAACACTTAGTCATTTCTCTATAATTTCACTAAGTCCTCTTGATATGAAAATACCAATTTACCCGAATTCCTTTTCAACATTTTTCCCGAATTCCTTTTCAACATTTTTCATTATTCTCAAAATGAAAATACAACATGAAACTTAAAAATTTAATCTCACATAAAACAAGTAAGTCATACTAGGAATATAAACAAATTAAGCACATAAGCACTTAAATGTTAATAAATGTTTTTAATTAGGACATAAAAATATCGGACGCTACAAACACCAAGACAAAAGAAACCAAAAGCGAATGGCCAAAAATGAAAGTCATAAAAAGATGAATCCCACGGATTCAATAGTTTTAAGAAAAAGGTTTTAATACTTGAACCAATCCATTCGGTATCCATGCCCGTAACATGTGTAACAACCTAAATCACCTAGATAGTGACATCAAGCAACCAAGAATAAGGGAAATGCAACACTGTGTGTGCACTAAACAACAAGCCTTATACCCGAAATGTAGAAATGAGTAGAAGCGAAAGTGAAACATAAGACACATTTCAAAAACATTGCAAGTCGAGATCTTGAGAAAGAAGCATTGGAATCTCGAGAAATATTAAAAAATAGGTTTCTTTCAAGAATCCACACAAAAAATGACCGTCTTACCCTCGGTCTCCGTCATTCGCCATCACCGACTTTTAAAAGTTAAAAATATTTTTAAAGAGATCCTAAGATCACTTTTGAAAGTAGGAAAACTTGTCGTGACTACGGGGATGAGCGAAAACAAGTTTTCCTTTTAAATACGAAAGAGTTTCTTTTCAAAACTTGAAAAATGTCGTTTCCGAATGACAGCCTGATAAGAATGACTATAACTCCAAGGACGAACACAATCACTAACGACGCAAAGGGTCCTAAATTGTTGTTGCCACAAAAACAACTAAGTTCAATTGTCACGTAGTCTAACTCAATCAAAATCTCAAAAGTACGGTTGATAATCCATTCCTCAAAAGGTGAAAGGCATCTAAAAGCCTATACTACACAATCAACTAGGTTCACGATTTCATCACCCGCCTTCTCTAAGGACTCAACTGATAGTTGATACTAAAATCCACCACAGACCTCAACTATCCAAATAGGTCACTAATCCAACATACTTAACCCTCAAAATACATAAAAGTACATAACCACAAGTATAAGAATTTATATTTCATTAAACTTTAACAATTACTGCATGTAAATCATATTTTCACGTTATCCACTTTCAGTTGAGCATTATATTAAAATATGAATTTATTTATCAACATTCATTATAAACATGCTCCAACATCACATGTAATGATATCATGATCTACATATAGAATAGAATCACATAGTGGCAACATGAATGTAATGTGACTCAATACCACCCATGGTACACATATGACCACACACCCTAATTCTAAGGGTCAACGGATGTCTTTCCTTTAACCATTCACTTTTGAGGCTACCGACTCATGAAGGAATGTAGAGAAGTTCGCCATGATTATTCCCTAGAGAGATATGCAGACTCAATTAAGAATATCGAAAACTCAAAACAAGGTCCGTGAACACGATTTCGGAACAAGTCCTCCCCCATCGTCTCTATTTCTCGGAAGACTATTTTCGTTGGAGCGAGAAGCACCACCTGGCCGGTTGTTGCAATTATCCGACAGAAGTCAACTCACACATGATTACACGACCTGCATAGACCAACACTCATGCACTCAACACGACATGGTGTACTCAATATGCATAAATGGCCTCAACTGAATGATGCATCAACATAAATATGTATATCATCATATTTATGAAAACATTCGACTATCCGATATAAGTCAACTCACACATGGTTACATGACCCGCATAGACTAACACCCATGCACTCAACACGACACAGTGTACTCAATATTCATAAAGGGCCTCAAATGAACCATGCATCAACATAAATATGTATCTCACCATATTTATGAAAACATTCGACTATCTAACATAAGTCAACTCACACATGGTTACATGACCTGCATAGACTAACACCAATGCACTCAACATGACACAGTGTACTCAATATGCATAAAGGGCCTTAATAAAAACCATGCCTCATCATAATACATACATTTTATGTCATTATGCAATGTATTATGCCCAATTCACTAACATGCTCATAATTACTCACATATAAGCAATTTTCCACAAGGATATCAATTTCATTATTGTTAACATGTTTTTAATTCAATTAAAGTAATAATCAACATGTATTGAGGGAACTAGAATAATGTTCTAAGTTGAGATGCCACATCACACAAATCACATAATCATATATCCATTCCCACTAATCAAAGAAAATGAAAACGTACACAATCGCCCCTACACGTATACACTAAACTACGTCTAGCGCTACTAATTGATGCATGTCTAGAGGGGGTAAAAATAGTTGTTAAAAATAGCCTCTTATGACAGTGCTAGGTTTTACCCTACGCAAGCACGCGTATCAATTGTAAAATAGCAATGGCTTGAGTAAGGGATATCGATCCCACAAAGACTGAGATTGTTCACTTTAGCAATTCAAAAACACTTAATTATATTTTATGAAAATGGTTTGTTTGGGTGGTCAAAGACTAAATCATTTATTCTAACTAAACTTATCTAGAAAGCAAAGTAAATTGATTGTGATTCAGATGAGAGGAAAAATTAGGGTTTTTATCGCTCCACCACTAACCGCATAATATAGTTCCTCACTATATCGACTGTAAGATGACGATCCATAACTGTGAATTAGGTCATGCCACAAATAGCTAATACGACCCCAATAAGGAGTACCATCAACCGGATTGCAACAACCCATCTCATGACTGACCTCAATAGTGCATGCCAATTATATTACTCTAATCTACTTCTAATGCATGAAAATAAACTAAAGCCTGTCTATATTAAAACGTCAAGGCATAGCCTGTGTGAACCTGGGGTTTCAAGTTTCATTACCACCATTGTGTAGAAAACCATAATTAAGCATCCGAGTTCCTGCTCATATTAAATAATCATAGTTGTGCAAAATAATACATTCATTCTATTTAAGACAAGAATTTAGAACAAACATAGAATTTTATATTCCAAATCAGTACGGTCTTTTAACTACTATAATCATCACAGTATGGTCAATAGTTTGCCCTCGTTACAATTGAAAACAATGAAAGAACTACATTACTTGACTAGGGTTTTGCTAGAAAATCCTAGATACCGAGTTAGTTGGCTATGGTGGAAGGTGACTACATAGGTGATGTAGAAACGATCTCCATGGTCTTCTTCTCCGGATCTCCAGGTCTGAATATGGCTCTCAACAGTAGCAAGTCTGAATGTGAGAGAACTCTCTGAATTAATGTGAATAGTCGTTAACAACTGAACAACCCACAACTCAACTCTTTTACACTGATATATGATCGTGTATATATAGACAATGGTATAGATAAGCCATTTTCAATCTTTTCACTCTACATCTCATGTAAACCCTAAAATCTAATATATATAAGTGTATATACATGTATACAGAAGTCTGGAGTCACATGCATGTCTTCGAATCAAACGGGGGTAGAACAGGCAAAAACCATCAAAACTCATAAAAACTTGTCGCATATACGTTTCAAACATACTTATCCTATGCTTCAAGCGTTGCTAGCCTACTCTTCAAGCGTAGGTCCAAGCGTACATCCCAAGAGTAGGTCCAAGCGTAAAAATGTTATTTTTAGCCACTTTTTGAAACTGAAAGTTTAGGCACAAGCGTAGGTGTTTTCTTCAAAACCAATTTTCTCCATGAAAGCACCGAAAAGACCGCCTTGAACCCACGATACCTTTTACTGAAGATGACGGCCTCTGGAAATGCCATTTTTTGCCCTCTGGGAGCTATTTTTGTCTCGAACTGCCTATTTGACTCTCCTCTTTGAATAGAAAGAACATGCACTTCAGTTAATTCACCTAAGTTAGCTTCATTTCGTTGTTAAGCTTTTGAAACATGTTTTAACACACAAACAACATAAAAATACCAAATAATGGAATGAAATGACATAAGAATAGTGAGTTAAGGGGACAAAATGTATAATATTTGAGACATATCACTAATTCCAATCACCCAGATGAAACTAGCCCAAACTACTATCAAAGCCACAACACAAACTCCTATATATATATATATACACATCCTCTCATATCCATAAATATATATATATACAAGCATCATAATTAATCCTAAACATAGTTTCTAAATCATTTCATACTCAAATCATAATATCACCACGTAATAAGTCCAGGGTTTAGGAAGGCGCATTCCTATGTAGCCCAAAAGAGAGAGGGTTAGAGGGACTCCCACCTAACATGCGTGTTAAATTCAGCTCTGAAACGCATCCACGTCCAAAAGCGGGACCCACCGATAAACAGTGTTAGCGACCGAAAATGGGGCCCACCGACAAATGTTGTCCGAATAAATTTATGCTCGGACCAAAATGACCACCTTGATAACCTATTAAACATAGTTGAAGCGCATTAGCAATAGCTAAACAGAATTTATCAAATGTAAGAAAAATCGAACAAATATTCATACCTATAAATAAAATTTCCCAACGAACTGCTTAATGGTTTCGCACCAAATTTGAGTATGATGAACATCGAGCCAAGACCCATCTTTCCCCCCAAATTTTATGTCAATCAGAGCTCGGGAAGCCGCTGAACCGGCGCCAAATAATCCGGCCGGAGCTGGGCCTTGTGCCACCACTGCGTGATTGCTCAATTGCAACCACCACCACTACGTCGTCATGGCTATCGTCACCGATGACCTCAGCCTAGCCTTAAACAGTTGTGATTTTCCCTCTCTCTCTCAGCTTGATTTTTTTTCTCTCTCCTTTTCATGATTAGCGACCTGGTGAAGAGAGGTAGAAGTGTAGTCGACGAAGAAAAGAAAAAAGGAGTAAATCAGTCATTGCGATAAAGATAGATGGAAAATGAAGGTCGGCTCTCTCTCTACACTGACAATATACAAAGACATATACATTTATATCACATATATATATTTATATATATATATTTAAAAAAAATATATATATACCCAATAAATACCCACACATATATATAATTTTAATTTATAATATATGTGTACAATAAATCCCGAAAAATACACCGGGAACCCCTAAACCAAAATCACGTGAACTCTAAAATTCACGGGACGCCAAATAACTAATATAAACTATTATAAATAACCCGGGGTATAAAACCCACACATCGGAACCTTAAATGCCAAACAAACAAAAGGTGTCACCACCCAATCCAAGTACTAACGTTAAACGTCAAAACGAATCCGTGTAGTCGGCAACAAGAAAGTCCACGAAGTCGTCAAGGAGAAATAATAGAGTCGTCAAGTCGAGTCCAAACGTGTAACGTCCGGTATTTTTGCGTATTAATTTAAAAATTTTATTTAAACAATTAAGTGCTTATGTGCTTATGTGTTTAATTGTTTTAGCATGTCTTACATGTTGTACGTGTTATAAAAATTGTACGTAGCATGTTGTATTTTCATTTTGAAATTAATGAAAATTATTGAAAACGATTTCGAGAAAGAAATGACCGAGGGGTAAATGAGTAATTTCATATTTTGAGCACTTAGTGGAAAGTGTAGAGATTTTGGGTGAGAATTAGGGCATGAGTGGCGTTTCGGTAATTAGGGAGGATGACAAGGGGTAAAAGGGTAATAAAGAATCTTGATGGCACTCTTGTAATTATCCCTAACTTTGGATGAATTTGGTCATTTCCACCTTTCATGTGTTGTCTCATTCTTAGCCCTGGATCTCATTCTCCCATCTTTGTTTTAAACCCTTGGATCATAAGGCCTTGTTTGGTTGGCACTTAAATGGAATAATCCATTATTCTTGGTCTTCCACTTGACAAGACTTTTTCTCAACCATTGGATGGTTTGTTAATTCCCATCTTTATTCTAATCCCTTGGATGATAAGGCCTTGTTTGGCAAAATAATGAGTTTTGTGAGTTGTGTAATAAGTCTTCCACTTGGCAAGACTCATTTCTAGCCCTTGGATTCATTTCCTTTTCCCCCATCTTTGTTATGAACCCTTGGATTAGAACTCTTATTTAGGGTTATACATATACACCATTATGTATTGATTTTTGTCTTCTAAAGTGCAAGACTTCTCTCATTCACCACAAACCTCTCTTCTTCTCACGTCCATTTTATTTTTTTCTTCTTCCTTGGTTCTTCTTCAAGAACATCATCATTGGCTTGGAGTTTGAAGAACCTTTGAACATAAGAGTTGTAGAGGATGGCCTTATCTTCCCTTTGATCAAAATTTGGTAAGTGTTCTTCACTTCTTTAGGGTTCTTGATTTCAAACCCTAGAATTTATTTCCTTGAAGCTTTGTGTTCAATTATTGATAATTGGTTCCCCTTTTCTCTTGAATCTTGTTAAGGGACATGAGTTGAACCTTTTCACCAATTATTTCGGTTATTAAAAGCTTGGAGCTCATCTTGTGATTCTTGACCCCTATTGTGGAAGAGTTGTGGTAAGTTCAAGAATTCCTTCTCTTGAATTATGTTTTCTTAGAACCCTAAGTTGTTATTGTTAGGGATGATTTTGTTTTGTGGTTGATGCCACTTTAATAATTTTGGTTTATAGAAACACCATATTAATTGTTATTCATTGAATGGTGTAATTGCAAGCTTGGAAGCTCTTTCCTTGAACATTTGAGTTGGTAGCTTACTTGGACCTCTCTTGGACACTCTTGAGCTAGCTTGATTGGAATTGAGGTAGGAGAAAAACGATTTGTGTTTGTCTTTGTATGAGGGTGTGTGCGTCTATGTGTATATATGCCGTATATATATATGCAAGTTGGTCTTGATAGTTTAGACTATGAATTAGGCCTTGAGAACATGAATTGTGATATAAATTATGTTGTGATTATTGCTTAACAAATGTTAAATTGTGAGCCTTGTGGGAAATTGAACACAATATAATGTTATTTGATAGAAGCATGTATTGTGATGGCATATGGTTATGATAAGAACCTTTATGCATTTTGGGGTACACCATATAATGTCAAAAGCACGGGTGTAGGGTTAATACGGATTATGTATTTGTATGTGTATAAATAGTCTTGTGTCGAATCGTTGCAACAACTGGCCAGGGGGTGTTCCCATCCTACGGAATAATGAGCCGTGAATGGGGTATAGGGTGAGTCGTCTCATTCTCGAAGTCGCGGGTCGTCTCGTGCATTCGTTATACGAATCTTTAGGCACGGGTCGTCTCATGCCAACCGCCTTCCTTGTTGAAAGTGAAATGTCAAAAACACTTGGTAAGAATCGTTGCGGTACTCTTTCTCGTTATAAATGAGTAGGGTATAAATTCGTTAACCTATATTGGGCAAGCGCATATTATGGGGTGTGTTGAGTTATATTGTACTTGAACTATCCCATATATGTGGTTATGATATTGTTATTGAAGCATGTTATAATTGTGGTAAATTATATTATGAGCATGTTGGGGAAAAAACTTATTTGTTGGGTTCGATGGGGTTCCGGATTGGTGTGAGAGCCATGTGGAACAAGAGACCGACCTAGGGTTAGTGACATGAACCTTGGTTGGGTTGAACCACTCGGACTACCGAGATGGAAGCAATGATGCTTCCTCTACTGGGCTAGTGAGCTCACCCCACGCCTTATATATTTTTCAGGTGATGATCCCGTTGGGAGGGTTCCGTAGTCTCTCCGTGGACGTGTGGATGTATGTCTACCCTTTTGTGCATGGGAGGCGGACCACACTTTTATTTTGTTGGGCATTAGGTCGATAAATATGTTCCTTTTTCACATGTAAAACCAACTTGTAAAACTACTTAATTTTTGTCTGGCTAGCATGTTAGCCGAGGTTTTATTATCGATGTATATCCCTTGGAGCGCTATGCGCTGGGATTTTATTATTTTGGTGCACTTCGGTGCCGGAAATGTAAGACTAGTTCGTATTATGAAAATTATGTCATATTTTGCCTTGGTGCGGCGTAATCATTAAATGTATAAATTATTTTATCTTGAGTGTGATGTGAATAATAGTTATATAATGTGGTTATTAGGTGTCCGGCTGAAAACGGCGTTTTTCTAAGCTTTCAAACAAACCCTTTCGTTTTGAACGGAAAAACTCGTTTTCGCCTACCCCCGTAACCCTAGTAAAATTTCCTTGTTTTTAGAAATGGATTTAATTAAATTCATTATCTTAGAGATTTCAAACTTTAGAAACCGGCGGTAGTTAAAAACGGAGACCGGAGGCAAGACGGAAGATTTTATGAAAACTTACAAAAAATCATTTTTGCTAAGTTTACATTTTTCGCGTTTCCCGAGGTCTCGGAAACTATTTTTTGGTTCCGCCAAGGAAAAACTCCCTTTTTCAATATTTATGATTTTTCGGGACCGACGGTGCAAAAAACAAAGTCATATCGCAAAATCTCGCGTTTTTGCATTTTTTAAGTTTAAGCAAATGCTGATTTGGGCAGAGGCTAAGCTATCCCATACTTAGAAAAAATTTCAGATTTTCAACTTTGCCAAAAAAATCTCATTTTTTGGCTTTGGACATACCAGCCGCAGCAGGTCGCGCATGGCTGTTGTGCGCGCGGTGCGCTGCAGCGCGCAGGGCTGCACGCGGCATGGCATGCCATGGCCTACTGCAGCGTCATGAAATGTCCGATGTTTGAAAATTCATATTTTCCTCCTCGCATATCGGAATGGACCCCCGTTTGTTTCTATGGGTTTTCCTATGTCCAAATTATCTAAATAAAATTTTAAATGATCAGTTTGGCCCTGAAATTACTATTTTACCCTTGGTGAAAAAGGGGTACCTCAACTTTAGTTTTAGGTCGGTGTTGTTTGACGCCACTTTTGAAAATTCATATCTCCTTCCTCGTGGCTTCAAATTAGGTCCCGTTTGTTCGTATTGCTAGTGTTAGGTACAAATTTTGTAGTTGTAGTTGGAAATTATTATTTTACCCCTGATTTGACCATTTTACCCTTGGGTGAACATGGTGGGTTGTAATGATTCGTTCAAGGTACCGAGTGTTTTGGTTTACCTCCTTTTCGATCCCGTGTGATCGTTTTGGACGTCTTTGAGATGTTTTAAGTAAAATTTACCCTTGTACGGGTATTTTATGACTCAAATGGATTTTATTTCATTTTTATTTCTTCCGCATTCACTCCCTTAGCTCTTAAGCTTTGGTTTTGGAGTCCTAGGAAATTAGGGGCGTGACACCATCTTTGTTTTGAACCCTTGGATTAGGACACTCATTTATGAGTTATACATATACACAATTATGTATTGATTCAAGTCTTCTAAAGTGCAAGACATTTCTCTCATTCACCACAAACCTCTCTATCTTCTCTCATACGTTTCTCTCTTGCTCTCCCTCACTTCACTCCTTCTTCTTCAAGTTATGAAATTATCTCTTCCTTTTGATGAGAATTTGAAGAAGGTTTGTGCATGAAAGTTGATGTTGATGCTCTAAGCTTCCTTTTGAGCTAAAGCTTGGTAAGTGATTTCTCCTCCTTTGGAAGTTCTAGTTTCAAACCCTAACTTCTATTCTTGAGTTCTTTCTTGTCTTCAATTTTTGATTATGGGGTTGTCTTGTCTATAGCTCTTGCTTAAGACTCTATTGAAGCTTAGCTACCGGGTGAATTGAACTTATTGTTGGCTTTGGAAGAGGTTGGGTTGATTCGGCTCACTCTTGGAAGCCTTACTCGTTCTTGGTGTTCTTGCCTGGAATTGAGGTAGGGGAAAAACGATTTGTGTTTGTCTTTGTAGAGGGTGTGTGCGTCTTTGTGTATATATGTTGTATATATATATACGAGTTGGTCTTGATAGCTTAGACTATGATTTAGGCCTTTCAGAACATGATTTTGTGATATAAACTCATGTTGTGATTTATCGCTTAACAAATGTTAAATTGTAAGCCTTGTGATAAATTGAATCCAATATAATGTTATTTAATAGAAGCATGTATTGTGATGGCATATGGTTATAATAAGAACTTTTATGCACTTTGGGGTACACCATGTATTGTCAAAAGCATGGGTGTAGGGTTTATACGGATTATGTATTCGTATGTGTACGTAGTCTTGTGTCGAATCGTCGTAACAATTGGCCAGGGGGTGTTCCCAACCTACGAAATAATGAGCCGGGAATGGGGTATAGGGTGAGTCTTCTCATTCTCGAAGTCGCGGGTCGTCTCGTGCATTCGTTATATGAATCTTTAGGCACGGGTCATCACGTGCAAACCGCCTTCCTTGTTGAAGTGAGAAGTTTCAAAATCACTTGAGAATGATCGGTGCGGTACTTTTTCTTGTTATAAATGAGTAGGGTATGTATTCGTTAACCTATATTGGGCAAGCGTGTAATATGGGGTGTGTTGAGTTATATTACACTTGAATTATCATATATATGTGATCATGATATTAATATGGAAACATGCTATAATTGTGGAAAATTGTGCTGTGAGCATGTGGGGGAAAATTTATTTGTTGGGTTCGATGGGGTTCCGGATTGGCGTGAGAGCCATGTGGAACAAGAGACTGACCTAGGGTTAGTGGCATGAACCTTGGTTGGGTTGAACCACTTGGACTACCGAGATGGAGGCAATGACGCTTCCTCTATTAGGCTAGTGAGTTCACCCCACGCCTTATATATTTTTTAGGTAATGATCCCGTTGGGAGAGTTCCATAGTCTCTTCGTGGACGTATGGCTATATGTCCGCCCTTTTTGTGCATGGGAGGCGGACCATACTTATTTTGTTGGGCATTTAGTCGATAAACATGTATCAATATGTTCTTTTTGCCCATGTGAATCAAACTTGTAAAACTACTTTATTTTGATCCGGCTAGTATGTTAGTCGAGGTGTTATTGTCTATATACATCCCTTAGAGCGCTATGCGCGGGGATTATATTCTTTTGGTGCACTTCGGTGCCGAATTGTACAAGTATGTATTTTGAACAAACTATAACATGTTTCGCCTTAGAGCGCTTTAAATGTCATTATTGAATCTTTTTCATTGGAGTTGTGAATGTTAAATGGGTTATTTGTCATGAAATGTGAGTATTAGGTGTTTGGCAGAATACGACGTTTTTCTAGTCTTTCAAACAAACCTTTTCGTTTTGAACGGAAAAACCCATTTTCGCCTACCCCCGTAGCCCCATATTTTTGGGTTCCGCCAAGGAAAAACTCACTTTTCCAATATTTATGATTTTTTGAGACCGACAGCGCGAAAAATAAGGCCATATCGCAAAATACGAATTTTTGCATGTTTAGGAAGTTATTGAAAAACCAGTGGCTGCTTGCTTCCAACACTTAAGAAAAAATTTCAACTTTTCCAAAAATCTCAGTTTTTGGGTTTGGGCATGTCATGGCAGGGCTGCATGCGGCATGGCCTGCTGCAGCGGCATGCAACGTCCGATGTTCGAAAATTCGTATTTTCCTCCTCGCACGTCGGAATGGACCCCCGTTTGTTTCTATGGGTTGTCCTATGTCCAAATTATCGAGATAAAAATTGAAATGACCAATTGAACTCTGAAATAACTGTTTTATCCTTGGTGAAAGAGGGGTACTTCAACTTTAGTTTTTGGGTCGGTCTTGTCTGACACCATTTTTTAAAATTCATATCTCCTTCCTCGTGGCTTCAAATTAGGTTCCGTTTTTTTGTATGGCTTGCGTTAGGTCCAAAGTTTGTACTTGTAGTTGGAAATTACTATTTTACCCCTGATTTGACCATTTTACCCTTGGGTAAACATGGTGAGTTGGAATGTTTCGTTCAAGGTACTGAGTGTTTCGGTTTACCTCTTTTCCGATCCCGTGCGATCTTTTTGGCATCTTTGAGATGTTGTAGGTCTATTTTACCCGTTTATGGGTGTTTGACGACTTAAAAAGGATTTTATTTCATTTCCATTTTTTTCGCATTCACTCCCTTACCTCTTAGGCTCGGGTTTTGGAATCCTACGAAATTAGGGGCGTGACATAACCTATGCTTGGGCATAGGTATAAGGCGCAGGCTACGCTCCTGACCTACGCTTGGGCGTAGGGTCCAAACCAAAGCGTAACTCCAAAGCGTAGTTCAGGTCCAATCTGCCTCTTTTTCTTTCTAATGACGTAGGGTATTATGCATCTTTTGTTGTAAACTATACTTGTCGCCTTTGACTCCCAATGTTTTTTGGTGAAGTAATAATTTTTGAAAATGACATTTTTACCCTTCGGTGCAATAACGATGTCAAAAAATGACTATTTTGCCTTCTGGTAGCTCTTCTTTACTCTGGCACATCTCTTAATTCCTTTCTCGAGATAGAAACGAACACGAACTCATTTAATTCACCAAGATTAGCTCTGTTTCTTTATTAAGCTCCTGAAACATGCTTACACACACAAACGGGATAAAAATACCAAGTAACGGAATATAAGGACATAACAAACGAAAGATAGGGGCGAAAAATGACGAATATTGAGCACCTATTAGTAACCGAGTTTCTTACCACAAAGTAGGAGTGATTGCGTAAAAATGGGAGAAAACTAATTAGGATAAATCCCATGGAAGAAGCTCGGGCCCAGTTGGCTGGGATTAAAAATCCTCGCATGAAAGTCTGAAGCTTAGAAAGACAAAAAGGGATAAAAAGTGGAATGATGGAAGGAATAAGTTTTTAAAAGAAAATGGCAAAGTTTGATCAATGAAGTAGAAAATTAAAGATTGAAATACCATAGTAGAACGTTCACAAAACACGGAGGGTTATCTGGATTGGGAGTAGAAAGTAAGAAAATCTTTTACTTTAGTGGAAACCATTCATGACACGAAGCTCGCGACAGTTATTGTTCGGTAATGAGTGAGTATTTCCATCCATATTATCTTATACATTGTATCATGACTTGATTGATGAGTATATGAATGCATGAATGCGTGGTTACGAAGAAGGGTGAAGTTGTGGGTAGTATATCCAACCCTCACGAGACTTGACTCGTCCACTTGGTATTGCCGAGGGGTTTAAAAGGCTTATTACACATGCTAAGTGTAATCATCGACCCTCACGAAAGCAAGGGAGTAGTATAGATTAGTGTAGATTAGTATAGAGCAACTAGAATAAAGATCATCACAAGATAGTTTTGATGAGTTCATTGCTAAGGGACTAACAATATATAAGTTTGGGGTGTGATAGATGCTCAATATTGTCTATTTTAAGCCCCTATCTTGCTATTGTGCGTCTTTTCATTCCATTATTTGGTATTTTTATTCCATTTGTGTGTTTAAATGTGTTTCAGGAGCTTAACAAAGAAAAAGAGCTAACTTTGGTAATTTACTAACTTTGCTTATTTTCAAGAGAAAAGTGGCTTTCGGATGGCAAAAACGTCATTTTTTCAAGCCACAACTTCAAGAATCTTAACAAGCAATTCGAGGGGGCTCAAATGGCACTATTCCCAAGAAATTTTGGTTTTGAGTATTTTGTTACACCTGACCTAGGCCCACAACAACAAAAAGTGACTAGAAAGTGTCATTTTTATGCCCGGAGCAGACACATAAGAAAAGACCCTATGTTTTTGCCCCCGATTTGTTTTTCCTTGTGGTGGCTGCAACTTTACACCTCGATGCACATGAATATACACATATATACATCATAATATAGGATTTTGATTAGGTTTTCTGTAAAATTACCAAAAAGAAGGCAATTTAGGGTTTCCCTCACCTTTGTTTATAAATACCAATGTCTGTTACAGTTTTTGGGGACTTCTATTCACATAATTTCAGAGCTTCAATACATATAATTTTTAGAGCAATCTCAAGAGATTCATTCAAAGAGGAGCCATTCAAGACCTATAGATCTGGAGAAGAAGACCATGGAGGACGTTTCTACATCAACAATGTAGTCTCCTTCTACCATGAGCAACTAATTCGGTATCTAAGGTTTTCTAACAAAACCCTAGTGAAGTAATGTAGTTTTTATATTTGTTTTCAATTGAAACGAGGGGAAGTTGTGATCATACTTTGATGATTGTTGTAGATGTGTGACCGTTTTTATTCTTGACACAAGATCTTATATTTGTTCTAAATTCTTGTCTTAGATTGAATGAATATATTTTCTTACCCAATCATGGTTATTCACTATGTACTAGAACTCAGATGCTTAATCCATGATTTTCTACACAATGGTTGTTAACACTTGAAACCCAAGGTTTACAGAGTCCATGACTCGGCGAGGTATCATAGACATGATCTAGTTTAATTTCATGCATTGGGAGTAGATTCGAGTAAAGTAAATAGCATGCACTAGTTACACTCTGTCCGGAGATGGGTTGTAGCGAATCCGGTTGATGGTATCCTTTTAGGGGTTGTATTCGACTATTTGAGGTACGACCTGATTCACAGTTTTGGATCACCCTCTTGCAATTGAGCAAAGATTGAATTATATTATGCGGTTAGTGGTGGAGTATGGAAACCCTGGATTTATTTCTAATGTTCTTGTCTTAATCTATCTTTACTTGCTTTCTTAGTTAACTAGTTCAGAAATTAAAACCAACAAATCATATTTTTATAGCAATTTAAGAGTATTATTTTATGAGAATTTAGAATACGACTTAGTCTGTGTGGGATCGATAACCTTTCACAAGTCGTTTCTATACTACAATTGACTCGTGTGCTTGCGATAGGTAAAACCTAGGTTGTCTTAAGGGTGTGTTCTTAACACATATTTTTAGCCACCCTGAGCTGATATTAGCAATTTAACACAATTCGACGGGTTCCAACCTCCTCCGCCCATAATGGGGCGGATTTGGTAAACTTTTAAATGGGTTTGGTATTAAAAATCAAAATCTGAGTGGGTTCGAAACGGGTTCGGGTTTTGTGTAAGACCCTACCCCTTTAAATTTATATATTAAAATTTAATATTTTATTATTTATTTTAGTTTTTAATATATCTTTTTAAATTAGACTAGCAAAAAAACATGTGATTAAAAAATCTATATAGCTAAGTAAGACATAAAAATATATGTACAAAGTTGGGACAAAGTAACCCAATAGTCATTTATGTGTGTGATGTTGCTTCATTAGAAAATAAAAATTAAGTTCAAAATCTAGTATGTACCGATGGTAACTCGATGGAACCTGTTTGTTCCGACAGGGTGGTAACGGTGTTACCAATTAAAACCCATTATGGGTTTGGGATGGTAATGGTATTACTAATTTTCTAAAAGGGCGGTAATCAATTTAGTGAAACCCATCGCACACCAGATCCGTTGTCATCCCTACACAAGATAAACCTCGAGTCGGATCAAATTGCCTTTCGGTTAAATGGCTAAAAATAGTTTATTTTACCAAATTACTCTTTGAATAACAATAAAGGAGAACTTGCAAAGGCTTTTCCTCCCTATACAAAAATTCTATCTTATTTAGTTCTTTTTTCCTTAAAAAACCTAAATCTTAATTTATCCCAAATTGGAAATGAAGGAAAATAATGTTAATGGAGATACACATACAACAAATATCAATTTTTATTCTTTTTAATCTCAACTTTGTGTATCATCTCCACACAAATAAAACTTGTAAAATTAGGGCATATTAAAAATGGCCTAAATTATCAAACTTTGTTGTGAAGGTTACGTTATAGTAAATTTTAAAGATATCTTCTTTTTATAAAGAAAATTGACTTCAACTCTTGAATAATCTACGTCACTTCTTCTTCTATTGTAATAAAAGATTTCTTTTTTATGTGAAAATGGCTTGTATCGATAATTATGATTTTACGTATGGACAATTCCTCACTATGTTGTTCATTCACAACAAAATATATTCTTGGTGAGAGAGAAAGGAAGAAAAGTGAGCCCACCCTAGGCAAATCCACTTCTCATTATCTTGTTCCCGTTCAAGCTCTCGTACCCGTACCCGCTCCTTACTCCCACCCTCCCCATCAAATTAAAGTAACGAAAGGAAGGGCCACTATCAATTGAATAAGCGTATCAAAGAGAATGAGGTGTAGAGCCCCATAATACCATCAAGAAAGAACAATAGAACAAGGTACGAATATGATATAACAAATGGGTAGGACAACTAAGGGCAATTCAGTGGCTTTATGGGATAATCAGTATGCTTTCTGCATAGGAAGGCCCAGCGGAATCCAATCAATGTAGTCGGCGGAACAAAGGAAACAAGGAATGGGATAAGTTTTAGAGGAAGACCTCCTTTTGATTTTTTGGTTTACTCAACTTTTCCATTTTAGGTCCGGAGCAAAGAAGACGAAATAAAATTAATAGAATGATAATGGAAGTACGTGGAATTAAGGTAAACCTTAAGACATGTCAGTGTAACCTAGACATTATATTTTTAATGATGGTCATATTTTTAAAATTTTGGTTAACAAGTTTGTCGCCAAAAAAACATTATGGGTATCATTGAGTTGTTCGCACTAAAAATAAATCGGCCGAAGAATTAAACTGAATATTTTTTTACATAAATCACGGGCGTGCCAGAACCGGTGACGTGGCTCAAACGGTTCAAGACGAACAATTTATCGTCTCTTTTGAACAGATTTTGCAAATCAGGCGAAATACACGAGAGAGAACAAAACTCGTGTGTAAAGATTCTTCTGCCTCAACGAAGTGGGCTTTTGGTAACCAAGAAATTAATTAAGATAAACTGGAATGAGAATAACGAAAATTGCAAGACAAGAATGTAAATGGACTGATAAAATAAATTCTACAGAAAAGTAAAATATACGATGTTATTGAAGCAAACGATAAATTTTTGTATTGGTCATGGACCTCTGTAACAGAGGTATACGTACATTATTTATAATGGAACTATCCTAAAGATAAACTAGAAATAAATGAATAAATAAATAAAAGATAACTACTTCCTAACTCTAAACTTATCAAACCATTTTCATAGACTTATAATACAATCCAAACAGTAGTCTCCTAACTCTTCATAATTTTCTCATCCTAATCAGCCAAACTTGATCAACTAGTTCATTTCAAACTTTAAGCTTCTTTCTCCGGTTCACCATTATTTAACAAAAAACCCACATTTTCGGCCCAACTAAAACAACACCCCGCCCATTTTCTCATATATTTTTTGTTCAGATTCGGTCTTGAATTCCAAATTTCTGCTCCATCATAGCTCCTTGCTCTTTTCCTACATTGGCTCAAAAGTGGTGTCAACATTTGCCCCCTAATTTTAACAACATATTTTCGAATTATGGCTGTTGAAATTATTTTCGCACTTGAATTGATGCAATACATTTATTTCCTTCAACCACTTAAACAACCAAACAAAACTTAACTGAGACTTTTCCACTTCTCCCTCGTTTTTGGCACCCACTCATCAACCACTAACATCATTTCTCCATTACCCACTTTCATCATTCATCTCTTATCATATACATATATTCGTATATACCCACATACATGTATATACAAATATATATCTATATCATTATACTCCTTCTTCTCCAATCGACAACCAAACGTCTCCTCTCAAACCCTCTTCAATAATTTTCGAATTTCACCAAAAACAACTTCATATATACATATATACTCATATATACGTATATATTTGACCCTATAACTTCAATCCTCTTCAAACCACCAAACTGAAACCCCAATTTCATTTCCACTTTTACGATCAAACCCTAACTCATCTCTTTTCTCATGGCTCCTAAAGTCGTTCAATTCTACGAAACCCCTGAACCGGAGGTTGATTCCCACAACGCCCTTGTCCGAATTTCCCTATCCCATCTCAACAATACAAATTTTTTGACCTTCATACCTCTCAATGGTACTACCGGTATAGGGCCGGCCTTTACAAGCTCTTTCCCGACCAAATTGGATCATCTCTACCCAATGGCCGAGAAACAACTCCCAATTCTCAAACTAATCGAATCTTCGCATGTCCGAAACCCTCCTAGCTTCAACCTACGAAATTGGAAACAACCCTGGAAAATATGGCAAGAGTGTGTCGATCGATTAACTCCAATTTTTGAGCATCAATGGCGTGCCCAAGAAATCTTTGACGCCATTCAGTTGAGCAAGCTCACCATATCTTCTGAACCTGACAGAAACCTAATCAGTTCGACAATGACGATGTGGTTGCCCACAACGAATTCTCTCCATCTTGAATGTGGGATGATTTCTCCGACTCTTCGGGATGTATGTTTTCTTACCGGTCTTCCCACTGCAGGCGAGGAAATCAACTGCCTCATCCCTGATTCTGAATCTTCTTCTTCGTTTTGCTTCGACAAAACTGTTGGCGCCAAATTACCAGGGGAGACCTAATTCAGTTTTATCGATTCTCAGAAGAAAACCGGGGCCGTTCATGAATCTGAACACGTCGCCTTTCTCCTTCTATGGCTAACACGATGCCTGTTGTACGTCCCTGCCATTCAGGTAACGAAAGACTTGATCCCCTTAGTTGTTACATTATCGCAAGGCCGCAAGATGGCTCTTGCTCCTTTTGTGCTTGCTTATACTTATCGCGGCCTTAATGATCTAACTTTTTCATCATTTACTCTCTTCGGGGGTCCAATATGGTTATTTCAAATGTGGTTGCAAATTTATTTCCCTGAGTTAAGCCCATCAATTGAACATGATCCCGACTTCCCTTTTACATCCTTTGCATACGCTACTGCTGCTTCCAAAAACTATTCACCCCAGGACTGTTTTTCATTTTTTTACTCATCATGTCGAAAACGTCCCTTAGCTCAATGGATGCAATTTTTGAATTGTGACCAATGCCCCGAATGGCTTAAACACCCATTGTTTCCTCTTCCCTCGAAGAGCATAATGCTTTTTGGGATTGTTGGACCCATTGCTTAATTGCCCATGATCTTCACTTTGGTTTAGCAAAAATTGACGCCAACATCATCGTTCCGGTGTTGAACATTACAACCCGAGTCAATGGGCCCGTCAATTTGATTTTGTGCAATTGGTACCAATTCCGCCTTCTTTTACCTCCAACAAATACTTTGACAAGCGTGTGATCTTTGACGCAAAAGAATAAGTATTGGCGATTACACAACTTTTCCAAGAGGCCAAGGCAAAAAATTTCCGGTTCTCGCAATCATTTCCTTCCTCATCCTCTCACTTCATCTCTTAGTGGGAAGCGTACATTGCCCGGAGCCGCCAACCTCTGGTAAATTTATTCCTATCGACTTTCTTCAATCCCTCTTTTTATATATAAAAATTAAAACTTGTGACTAACATATTTCGGCAGGTACTAAACATCGAGTTACTGGTTTCGACAGCCTCCTCACCTGTGGCTCTGACCACAACTCGCCATCGTTCCACCCCAATGATTCCCAATTCTGCTCGTCGTTGCTCTACACGTCTCTTGGCCAATTTTCAAACCAAGACCTCTTCAGAAATCATTAACCTTGATGGCATTGATAATCTTTCTGACGACTTATCTGATGATTGCTCGAAAGCTTTGCCCATCATGTCTCCCAAGGTATAAGAATAAATCTCTCCAGTCCTGCTTCTTTATTTCTATGCTTCAATCTTAAACTTTCAGTTTTGATATTTACTTTAGCCCAAACGAAAAATTCCTGGAACGCCGAAGCCGAAACACAAACGGCCCCAAGATGTCGTTCCCTCCAGCTCTCGGCTGCTTAGGAGCACCTCAAAAATAGTTCAAACTCATGAGGTATATTTATTTATAAAGCACTCTTTATTTTCTCATCTACTGCTCTTATACACATATTCCCTTTTTAGGACTCGGCGAACTCAACATCTTCTTCTGACCATTCTCTCGAGTATTTTGATATGTTTGCCGCCGAAGCAAAAAATGAATTTTTCCAAACGTCTCCATCCAGAGTCGGCTTTGACCCCATGCCCACGCCTAACTCTGTTGAAGATTTTTCTATTACTTCGGGCGACCTTCGAACAGAAGTTCCTTCTCCCTCTAAATTGGTCGCGACTACTGAGACTCACATCCTCCCGGTAATTTCTACTACTTAAATATTTTCTTCCACTAAAATTTGTCTCACTGTTTCATAATTCTCAAATTATTTTTCTTAGCAGGATGCCACTGCCTCTTCTTCCAAATTGTCAATTAACCTCACCACAACGACAAGCTTATCAAATCCAGGCTCTTCCGTAATCCCGTCATCACTTCAAATGGTAACCTCCTTTTTTCTTCAACAAACTTCGGCCATTTATATTTTACATACTGCAATTTCGGCTTTTCATTACTTTGTTAGCCGAAATTACGTAATTTCATCTTTTGGTATTTAAACCCTTTGAGAAGGCCAAATTAATTCATCCGAATTTGACAACTTGTTTCCTTTTTAGGCTTCGTTTTCGCCTATTCCGGCTCCAATCTCAGCTTTTCGGAGTTTTTTTGATAATCTGGGTCATGGCAGCTCTGCCCCTATTGCAAGTGTTGCTACAACTTCGAGCTCAAGTTCGGGTTTGTGCTTTGCTACCCTCAAACCACGCATTACGGAGATTTTTAGCACCGACCTCCTCAGTTTCCCCACAATCCTCGATGATCTCCTAAAGATTTTTGCTGATCTCCAGAGCTGTTCTGATCTTGGACCCGGATTGACAACCTTAATCCTTACCATTCGCTCCAGCCTTGTTGAGATGGAAAGTTCAATCCCTTTATTCACAAAATTTATTCATGACACTGACCAGCTTTGTGAACAAAAAAAGTTAAACATTCGGGAAGTCTCTCTTGTTCGAGCCGAATATGAGACAATCGAGCCCAAATTGATTGCCTTGGAAGAAGAAGAAGCCCGCCTTCTTCAAGCTCTCCTCAATACTCAAGCCAAAAAGAATCTTTATACTGAAAAAGTTGCCGAGCTGCAAAACACGGGTACTGTCGCAGCCTCTCAACTTCAAGTTACCAATCTGGCTCTCCAAACTTTTGAGCCGAAAAAAATCCAAGCTGTTGCTGAACTTGATCGACTTCAATCCCTGTGGGCCAAACTCAAAAGTGATTTTCAAGATAACATTTAAAATGTTAGTATTTTATCAGAGATGTATGGAAACAATCTGGAATCCATCTTCTTCTATTTTTTTTGTAGAAACTCCTATTTTGAACTGCAAATTATCTTATGATGTGTTATTAGGAAAAATAAATCAAAGCCTATTCATATCTAAAGCTATTGCTACTGATTACTAAAAAAAAAACCTACTTTATACCTGAAACAAATTAGAACTAATGAATAAACAAACTAAAACCAAAACTATATAAAGGACAATAAAGAAGTAAACCCTTCTGATATTTTCTTATTTTCCGGTTTCTTGTTCAGAGGCCAAATTCTACTGCTCATGAAATGACGGTTGATAGGACTTCAAAAACTTTCCATTTATCGGACTCGGATGCTCTTTCCCAGCAATATCTCGTAATCTATAAGCACCACCTTTCAACACTTCATGGACTTCAAACGGGCCTTCCCAATTCGGCGACCATTTTCCCATTTCTCAATTAATTTTCCCCAATGGCAGAGCCGTCTTCCATACTAGTTTTCCTTCTGAAATTTTTTTTGAACGAACCCATTTATTATAAGCCCAAGCAACCCTCTTTTTATGCGCCATCAAGTGATCCAATGCCTGCAACCTTTCCTCACCCACATCTTCTAACTCAGCAAGCATTGCTTCAGAATAATCAACTGGAAATAAACCATGTTTAAATGCTAATCGAGCAGACCGTACATTCATCTCTATTGGCAAAACGGTATCATGCCCAAACACTAAACGAAACGGAGTTGTTCCCATGCTTGTCCGTCTTGAATTTCGGTATGCCCTTAATGCCTCTGAAAGTTTATCATGCCACTCCCTTGGATTCTCTTCAACCGTTTTTTTAATGATTTCAATAATGACTTTATTTGAAGCCTCGGCCTGACCATTCCCTTGTGCATAATACGACGTTGAAGCCGTCATTTTCACTCTCACATTATTACAATATTCCATCACTTTTTCCCCTCTAAAAACTGACCCGTTATCGGCTACTATTGTTACCGGCAAACCAAACCGATGAAAAATATGTTGCTCACTAAAATCTACGACTTTATCTTAATTTATAGATTTATACGCCGCCACTTCAACCCATTTTGTAAAATAATCGATGGCCACCAAAATCCTATGATGCCTCTTAGACGAAGGTGGATGAATTTTCCCAATTATATCCATCACCCATCCTCTGAATGGCCACGGTTTTACAATCACTTGTAATCCAATAGCCGGAACCTATTGGATCGGCCCATGTTTCTGACAAGCCTCGCACCCCCTAGCATATTCAATGCAATCTCTCTAAATCCCTTTCCAATGGTATCCATATCGCCGAATTAACCATCTCATCTTTATGTCGGCTTGATGTGCTCCACAGGTACCCTCATGCACCTCGGCCATCACTCAAAGAGCCTCCTCCTTACTAATACACATCAATAATAGATCATCTTCTACTCCTCTCTTATACAGATCATTACCTAAAATCACATACCTCAACGCCTTTCGCTTCAAATTCTTTTCCACTACTCCATTAGGATTTTTAAGACAACGGAAAATGTGATAGTGCTAATCATCTTCAACCACCTCTATAACATCTACTGCAAATGATTCAGCCATCCATGTATTTTTTTCCTTAGCTGCAGGTAAGCTTCTTCTCTTGATCACCACATATTCTTCCATCAACCCATCTGGTACTCTTATTCCCGAAGCGACCTGTGCCAAATCGTTCGCCTTTTTATTCATCATCCTAGGTCGGTGCTCTAACTTGACTATGTTGCCAACTTAGACACTGAAACTTGTCAGCCATAGAATGAAAAGGCCTAAGTTGCCAACTTAGACACTAAAACTTGTCAGCCACTTGGCTCAACACAAGGTTCGAATCACCCCTGACATATACATCCTTGACATTGAGCTCTAATAAAATTTCCAACCCAATAATCAAAGCTTCATACTTCGCTTGATTATTTGTGCATGGGAAATCAAGGAAAAAAAAAAGGTAGTAGCTCGTCCCGCAGGAATTCGAACTACCACTTCTGCTACAGCCCCATTCTTCGTACTTGAGCCATCAAATTCAAGTATCCAAGGCTGCACAAAAATAGTATTCAACTCCAATTTGTCATGAATAAAAATATCACAGTCGGTCGACGGGTGGTCGGCCAAAAAGTCAGCTAACACACGTCCCTGGACCAATTTCTGAGGCTGATACATAAAATTAAACTCCATAAGCGCCAAAGCCTACTTACCAATTCGCCCGGTAATTAATGGTTTAGATAATATGAACTTAATTAAATCGGTTTGGTAAATTACAAACACCTCTACCGGTAACATATAAACTCTTAACTTCATAGCGGAATGGTACAAACACAAACACAATTTCTCAATTGAGGTGTAGCGGCATTCTACCGACGTCAAAGCCTGGATCAAATAATAGATTTCTTGCTCGTGTGCGGACTTATTATTCTGAGCCAACAAGCTTCCAATTGACTCATCTGCCGTCGACAGATATAGCTTCAAAGGCATCTTCTTCCGCGGCGGCATTAGAACTGGTGGTTGGGTCAGATAATGTTGCAACATCTCAAATGCAATCTGATGTTGTTCCTTCCATTCAAACTCTTCTCCAGGTTTTAATTTCAAAAGTGGCGTAAAAATTCTTGTCTTTCCGGATAAATTAGAGATAAAATGTCTCAAATACCCAACTTAACCCAAAAACCTCTGCAATTCCTTCTTGGTTCTAGGTGCTTTAGCTGCCATAATAGCCTTTGCCTTATTCTGGTCTATCTCAATTCCTCTTTGATGTACTAAAAACCCAAGGAAATTACCGGCCGCAATCCCGAAAGCACACTTTATCGGGTTCATTTTTAGCTTGTGGAAAAGCATCCTGTCAAAAGCCTTCTCTAACTGCTCCAAATGTTGCTGCTGAGTTTTTGACTTAACCACCACCTCATCTATATATACTTCCATGAACTGGCCTATCATGTCATGAAAAATTGAATTCATTGCCCGTTGATAAGTAGCACCAGCGTTCTTTAAACCGAAAGGCATCACCACCCATTCCAAAGTTCCAACTGCACCTGGACACTGAAAAGCTATTTTTGCTATATCCTCCTCTGCGATATAAATTTGATTGTACCCCGAATGACCATCCATGAATGAAATTATTTTATGTTTTATGACCGCATCAATTAATTGATCAGCTGCGGGCATGGGGTACTCATCATTTGGTGTTGCAGTGTTCAAGTTGCGAAAATCAACACAAACCCGTAGCTTCCCATTCTTCTTGATTACCGGCAAAATATTGGATAACCAATCCACGTATCGCGTCATTCGTCTAAATACTGCTTTTAACAACCTCTTAATCTCCTCCTTAATTTTTAAAATTACTTCTTGTGACATCCTCCTTGGTGGTTGCTTATAAGGCTTTAACCCTTCTTTAATCGGTAATCGGTGTTCAACCAATCCCCGATCTAATCCTAGCATTTCAGTGTAATCCCATGCAAAACAAGAGCGATATTTCTTTAACAATTTAACTAACTCCCTTTGAAATCCCGGCTCCAACAAAGCGCTGACATAAATTGGCTTAGACTCCCCTAATTCTCCCAAATTTATCTCTAGAAGTGGGTCTTCAACCTCTGCCTTCAAATCATCCATTTTTGTTGGTGCCGCCTCCAAATCTTCAAGTTGAATAGCATACACCTCTTCCTGTATTTCTTCTACTTCAGTTACACATGCCGGAGCAAAATCATCTATCAATTCTTCACGGGTCAACCTTTTTTCTGCTAAATATGCCTTTAACCGTATGCAAGCGGCTCGGCAAGCCTGCTACTTGGCAATTTCTTTCTCTTCACTATTCATTGGATCCTTCACTTATTATAGAAGGGCCGGACATAGTAACGGTCGGCCTTATCGATTCTGACCCCAACTCTTTTAATTCCAATTCTCTAAAACTTCTTCTCATGGTGGCCTTTAAAGGCCTACCACTTTTATCTACGCCTTCAAAACGGATAGGCACGAATGTGTCTTCATATAAAATTGCCTCAGCCACATAAACCTTTGCTATAAATGGTTTATTATCAACCTCGACTATTTTTACTTCACCTCCATTCCAAAAAATCAGCATTTGGTGCAAGGATGATGGTGTACACATGTTCGTGTGAATCCAATATTGCCCCAATAACAACCTATATGATGTTGTGGTTTCAATAATGAAAAAAGTTGTAAAAGTCGTCTTACCTCCAATGGTTATTTCAAGTGG
The DNA here is from genome assembly GCA_963922005.1 of Cornus suecica. Taxonomy (NCBI): domain Eukaryota; kingdom Viridiplantae; phylum Streptophyta; class Magnoliopsida; order Cornales; family Cornaceae; genus Cornus; species Cornus suecica. The sequence continues at coordinate 41,597,954 of OY998242.1, forward strand.
TAATATCCTTTTTGTCGTTGTAGAGCCACCGTTAAACTCGCTCACGGCCACATCTGTTGGTATCACATCTTCCATATTATTTCCAAGTATTTTCAATGTTGTTGCTGGAATCACATTCAATACTAAACCATTATCAACCAATACCCGGTCGATAGGATGCCCCTCAACCCATACTTTTACATATAGTGGTCGTAACTGCTGTGTCATTGATAATGGAGGCTTCTCAAAAATAACCTTAGCTGCTTCTTTCCAATTGAAATCTATTTCAGCACCTCTAATCTCACCTTCTTTGACTGGCCCAACAACTAGAAGGTTAGTTTTGGTGCCCCCTTCTGATTCAATAAAAACTGATTTCTTAACACCCACTTGAGTTTCGGTAACTCCCTCTGACGTCACCAAAATTCCTTTGGCCCTTTTTATATTACTTTCTATATCTTTACTGACTTTAGAAACCAAACTGGCCACCCCAAGTCTACTCTCAGCTACCTTTTTTGCACCTGCCGAGACCTCAACTATCTCATTATTCCCCAAGTCGTTCTTATTAACGTCCGCTTCTCCCTCTTCGAGGTATGCATTCATGGCTTGGAATTCTCTAGGGAGAACACAAACCATATTACAAATCGCTGTCTCCAGGAAACTCCCAAATCTTATCCTATATTTTGTCGCGTGTCAAGGCTCTTTATCTGAATCACTACTTTCATCATCTGATTTTCCATGCATTCCTTTCCTAAAAGAAACATCTACTTCGGGTGTTTCCTCTCTAACTTCTTTCTTAGGACTTCGTAAATTTCGACGACGCGTTTCGGTATTTTTCCTTTGGCTTTTACGCTTCTGGGTCTTTGTTTCTTGCCCCTCAGTAACCTCTCTTTGGATAGATGGGGCTGAAAATTTTGGATGAACCACTCTAGTCCATCTGTCATCTTGCACTAAAGGCGGCCGAACCATCTGAATGTGTCGTTCATTTATTCTACTACTTTCAACCCATATCTGAGCTCGGCCCAACTGGCCAAACATTACTCTTCGTTCCATGAACGTATTCGCTGGTCTCCTACTCTCTACATATCGGCCTGGAACTCGTCTTTCCCCAAGTCGATCATGTGCCAAAATCCGTCTTTCTCTTACCAATTCGTGAACTGTATTCCTTTGAAACCGTTCCTGAATCGGAAACCTCCTTTCTCTAGATCGCTCCTGATCTAACAACTTGGGTACCACGACTTCTTTCTTTACAAAGACCTATCTTGCCAAATTTTCCCGCTCCGGGTATTCCTCTGGTTTCCGAATCTGTTCTTGTGTTTCTCTGAGTTGTTGCTTCAAACTTTCCAATTCATCCCGCAACGAGTCAATTGCGTTTTGTGGTTCATCCTTGTCAATCAACGTAATCATGTTAGAATTCATGATCTTCGGAAACGTATCACCATCAACACCCATCACTTCTGGTTACTTTTTTTGATTTGGAAATTTCAGCATCCCGTCGTTGATTGCTTTCTGCAAAACGTTAAGGAACACAAAACAATTATTAGTAGAATGATTCCAAGAATTGTGTTACTTAGAATATTCTTTCCCCTTAATTTCGGTGGGGGGTAGGAATTTTATGCCCTTTGGGAAAAGTAACTTGCTTATCTGCAACCAAGTGATCAAATATCTGTTCTATTTTAGTTATATCGAAACTATAACTCCTGCCTGTCTCCGCTACTCCTTTTTTTCCCATTGTTGAAGGAGTCTTTTGAGAATTTGTAATTGGCTTAGGCTTTGCAAGAGCTTCACATGTATAAGACTTCTTGAAAACTATCTCTGCCACGTCCACTTCCAATTCCTCACAGTCCGTTTCTATGGCAAACACCTCATAATTTGGGTCTCTAAAATAAGTCCCTTTAGAAGATGTTTTACGCTCTTTTTCCTCCTTTAACAAGGATCATATCGAGTGGCTCAATTGGCTAATTCGAACAAATCCCGAAATTTGATACCCTCAAACCTTTTCCTCATCTCCAACTCTAAACCATTTAAAGTCAGACGTACATATTCGGTCTCTGGTAAAGCCACTCTACATCGCATCCGAGCCTTTCGAAAACGTGTTACGAACGTCTCCACCGACTCGCTGGGTAACTGATAAAGCCGTGAGATGTCGGCTAAAGTCACCTCGATTTCAGTACGGTAAAATTGGGCATGAAATTTCTCTTCCATTTGTTCCCATGTGAATATTGAGTTTGGTGGTAATTTTATATGCCACGAAAATGCTAGGCCAGTAAAAGAATTAGGGAACAAACACATTTTAAGAGAAGGGTTACTGCTTGCCTCGCCACATTGTACTGTGAACCGATCGATATGCTCAATAGTGGACTGTATACCCTCTCCACTAAAAGTCACAAATTCTGGAAACTTAAAATTGCTTGGGAATTCGATCGAATCAATCTGCTCCGGGTATGGTTTCCTATAAACTGGTTGTTGCATACGGCGATACCCTTGCCCCATCTCTTGCTGTATTAAATCAATTATCTACCCCCTATCCATTGCACCTCGAGGCTCATCCCAAACAAGGGCAATCCTAATCGGCAGCGGCGTACCTCCGTTGGTTGGATACACCGGTGCCGACGATACCCTTACCCCGTCTGTGTAGCCTACATAATGAGGACTTCAGTTATTACTGCCCCCCAAGTTTAAACTATCTCTCTGCGGAAACCCATTACCACCTATTGGTGGTACACCATTGGCTGCAGGCATCCTATTAACTTCTGAATTTCTCATAAAACCTGGTTGCGATATCGACGCTGATGCGCCGGTATTTTCAGGCAGATAAGGAACTGAAGTAGCATGTGACCCGTCGACCGGCTTTTTTTCCACAACCAACAATCTGGCCCTTAGTTCATGAATTTGAGCCTGACTTTGAGCCTCCATTTCCCTTGCCTGGGCCGACTTTGTCTCCATCATATCCATCCTACGCATACATTGAATTAGATCCATTTGTTTCTTACCAACAGATGAGTTGGCGATTTCAATCTCTTCCTCTTCCTCATTGTCGATAAACTCGTTGTCCCGTTGTTCAATCCCATCAGGATTCACCAAACTCAGATCATCGTTTCGGGTACTTCTTGTTCTCGGCGGCATGACTTACTATTAAATTTCTCAATCACCTAGTGGAGTCCCACCGGGCGTGCCAAAAATGTTTGCACTAAAAATAAATCGGCCGAAGAATTAAGCCAAATATTTTTTACATAAATCACGGGCGTGCCAGAACCGGTGATGTGGCTCAAACGGTTCAAGACGAACAATTTATCATCTCTTTTGAACAGATTTTGCAAATCAGGCAAAACTCGTGTCTAAAGATTCTTCTGCCTCAACGAAGAGGACGTTCAGTAACCAAGAAATTAATTACGATAAACTGGAATGAAAATAACAAAAATTTCAAGACAAGAATGTAAATGGACTGATAAAATAAATTCTGCAGAAAAGTAAAATAGACGATGCTATTAAAGCAAAAGATAAATTTTTGTATTGGTCGTGGACCTCTGTAACAGAGATATACGTCCATTATTTATAATGGAACTATCCTAAAGATAAACTAAAAATAAATAAATAAATAAATAAAAGATAACTACTTCCTAACTCTAAACTTATCAAATCATTTTCATAGACTTATAATATAATCCAAACAGTAGTCTCCTAACTCTTCATAATTTTCTCATCTTGATCAGCCAAACTTGATCAACAAGTCCATTTCAAACTTTAAGCTTATTTCTCCGGTTCACCATTATTTAACAAAAAATCCACATTTTTGGCCCAACTGAAACAACACCCATCCCATTTTCTCATATATTTATGGTTCAGATTCGGTCTTGAATTCCAAATTTCGGTTCCATCATAGCTCCTTGCTCTTTTCCTACATTGGCTCAAAAGTGGTGTCAACATGAGTACACGCACCTAATGACACCTGGTGGTCATATCTTGGAGAAGAAACGATGACAATATTTGGATATGAAGCATTAGAGCAGCCGGTACAAGACTTCATTTGGCTAGCTGGCTGTGGTATAGCCAGCCAAATCCATTAGTATGGGGCTCTCCAAATCCCACGTGGACCTTACTGCTCGTTATGAGAATCGCCACAATTGGCGAGTTGTTTGGCTAGCCTTCGTTGGGCCCACAAAATGACTTTAAGAAAAATGTGAGAGTGTGTGGGTTGATTGATATAGAATACATATATATGTATGTAAAAACATTATATATTTATGTGTATGAACAAATAATTAATTAAAAATAAAAATAAATAACAAATAATTATAAACAAATATATACTATATATATATAAATAATCAATGTTCATTTGGTCACATTTTTTATAAAAGAGATATATGTCACACTTATTAATTATTATAGCCCAATTAAATAATATAAATTTAATATCTTTAAATTTAATAATTATATATTTTAATATAAAAAAACAATATTTAAAACTACTATTTATTCATCACAAATAATGTAAAAGTTACAATCTCAACCGAATAAATAAACAAACATTTGGTGGAGGTGTTTCCTGAGATCCAAATTATTCATTACACTTCTTCATTACCAAATTTATTCCACAAATGATCCATGAGATCTTTCCTAAGATCCAAATTACTCTCCGCATTGCAAATCCTACCAAGTCGGGCTGAGATGTGTGTCACCAAAAATGATGGGTCTCAATTGTAGTGTTGAAGCGAGACTGATTCATCTGCTGGAGGTGTCCAGTTCAAAATATTGGCGTCCGGTTCGTCTTCTATAATCATATTGTGCAATATAATACACATTTCCATTTTCTTGCCCAAATCTTCTTTTTTCCAATAGTACACCGGTCCATGTGTTATAGCCCACCTTATCTGCAACATTCCAAATGCCCGCTCAACATCCTTCCTAATTGTTTCTTGTCTCCGAGCAAATAACTTTTCTTTTACAGTTGTTGGATGTGGAATAGTTTGCATCAAAGTTTCCCACTTCGAATAGATACCATCAGATAGGTAATACCCCAATGTCTATTGACGTCTATTCACCTCATAATTAATAGAAGGCATTATACCATTGATAATACGTTGGAATACGGGAGAATGATCTAAGACAGACATTCACATCATTATGTGAACCAGTTATACCAAAGAAAGCATGTCAGATCCATAAAGCTTTTTATACAACCGCCTCTAATATGAGCGTAGGTTTACGACCTCTTCCCTTATGTGTGTCATGCTAAGCTACAAGACAAATTTTCCATTCCCAATACATACAATCTATATAACCAATCATACATGGAAATCCTATTTCCTCCTCTTTTTGAAGTAGACGTGTTATGTCGGCTTCATTTTGTGAGCATAGGTATTAATTCGTATATAATTCAATCACAACATTACAAAAATTCTTCAAGCATTGAATTGCAGTGCGCTCACTAACCTCATGTACTCATCACATAGATCCGCTAAAATTTCATACGCAAGTATACGTATCGCTGTTGTTATCTTCAAGATAGGGCTGCAGCCCATACGACCAGTGGCATCGAGCTTGTGTTTGAAAAATTTGTCATGACCAGTAACATCGTTGAAGATGCGAAGATATAATTCTCGTCGCATCTCGTACCGTCGACAAAAATACTCGGGTGGAAAAATAGAATTTTCAGCAAAGTAATCCTTGAATACATGTTAGGCTGCCTCCTTTCGATGACGTTTGATATTTCGTCTCTTTTTTGGACCAATTAGTGCTTTTATCAGCTCGGGTGTGAACTTTCCCGGAACAATTTTGAGTCGTTTCTGTTGAAGCTGATAAATTGTCTCCCCCTCCTCTCGATCAGACCCTAATGAATCAAAGGAAGATTCAGACTCAGATTCATAAGACAATGGTGAAAATTGTGATGAAGATACCATGTATATTTTAAAAATACAATATAAGAAGAAGGAGTTGAGTAATTACAAAAGAAATAGTGAGTGGTTTATATAGGCATAAGTAAATTCAATTCAATTCAAAAGCAAAAATCAAAAAGCAATCATATACCTGAATGACAAGGAATCTACAAAAGAACAAAAACACACCTTTCAAAAAGCACTCCTTCTAAAAAGCACACCTTTCAAAATATATCTGAATTATAGTCATTAATTGTATCTTTCAATTATAGCGGTTGGTTGTTTCATCTAAAATTCTATAAATACCACACTACAAACACTAAAATTTCATCATCCCACTTTTATTCAGTTCTTTATTTCAACAATTCAAAATATTTCGTGGATAATCGACTTTCATTCAATAACCCTTACACTAACCAATCTGGCAGTTTAGAATTACCACCCGCATTCGATTATAGGTGGAAATTTCAAGATCCAACACAATTAGAATTCTTGTCCCAACACAACTTCCAATACACACATCCTCCTCAATATGCACCTCAATTCCAAATCCCGCATCAATCGCAATATGCATCTCAATTCCAAGACCCATATGAGCAAAATTCTCGATCTCAATCCCAACTCCCATATGAGCAAAAAAAAAATTCTCAACCTCTTTCAAGGCCAAAGAACAAAAATTGGTCAAAGGAAGTAGATATAGCATTGTGCAAAGCATGAATCATGGTTGGTGAAGATTCAGTGACCGGAATGGATTAAAGTAAGTGTACCTTGTGGAAACGAATTCTTGCTCATTTTACTAGTCAATTGGGAGGCATAACCAAAAGAAATAGTAATGCTCTAATGAACCACTTCTCAACCTTTCAATCAAAAGTAAACAAATTTTCTAGATACTACAACAATGTGTGCGAGAATCAAGCCAACGGCTACACTGATAAAGATATAGTAAGTTTTTATTATATATTACAAGAATAATTCATTTATTTATTGAATAATTATTGAAATAACTAATATCAATTTTTTTTTCGTAATCTGTAGATGCAAACTGCCAAAGAAGTATATAAACTACAAGAACATAACAATTTTAGATTTGAGCATTGTTGGAGTGTGTTATGGGAAACACAAAAGTGGCACATCCATTGAAATGTTAAATAAAAGTTAACTCAACAAAAAAAAAAAGAGGTATTATCGATTTGGATATTAATGAGCTTGAAAAATTATTCGAATCGATACCAACAACACCAGGTTCTTCAACTCCTAGTGCATAAACTCCAGGATCGGTAAATCTTAGCGATGATGACCCACCAATAGATACTGATGAAGGTTCACATAGTGCTCGCCCCGCTGGACGCAAAACAATGAAAAATAGTAAGAAAAAAAATTCATCCATGTTTTCGACAACCAAAAATTTGCTTGCAAAAATGAAAGTTGTTGCTGGTTTGAGTCATAGATATAATGAATCTGGACCCAAAGAGAAACAAAATTGGGTTCAACTTCGCTTGGAAAGACAACGATCTAAACAAATGGAGATATAATCTCAAGAAAAGATGACTCAAATTGAGATAAAATCGAAAGAAAGGATGACTAAATTTGAGTTTGAAAAAGACATAGTGTTTCAAGATTCATTGAAGGTTCCAACAGAAGTAGCAAAAATATGGATCATGGCACAAGAAAAGAAGATTGTAATATTTTTATTTATTGGGCGAAACTAGTGATCTGTAATATTTTTATTTATCTAGTAAAAGTTGATGTAATGCATTTTATTTAATGTAATGCATTTTATTTAATGTAATGTTTTTTTAATAATATATGTAATGCATTTTATTTAAGGTAATGCAATTTTGTTTTTAATTTGATTATGTAAAAAAATATTGTTTAGTGAGAGTCTTATTAATAAATAAAAAAAATTCTATATATAATTATAAAAATTAAATAGAAACTTTTATCTTTACAAAAAATAAAGTAGTTTGTTGCCAGCCGCTATACCGTGCAACTGGCTGGCTACAATTAAAAAAAATAATAAAAACTTAAACTGATGTGGCTGGCTACAATTCAAATGTTATACTGGCTGCTCTTAGCTACCTTTGTGCCATTGATTGCAGTATCTCATTGGACGTAAGCATTAGTCATAATAATCTAACAAAAACCTTGGGTATGTGGTCTTTTTTTTTTATCAAATCTTAGAGTTCAATAATGGATAGGAGACAAAAAGCACTATGCTCGCCACCAACAGTAAGAGATGAAAGCTAGGAGAGCGAATAAGGATTACACTCACCCAACTCTGTATCTCTAGTCGTTGTACTAAGCAAGATGCAAATGTTTTTCAGAATGATTGTGCTTAAAACATCTATAGGTGAATTTTTAACTCCACCATCGACTTCTAACGCTCAACACTAGGCAAGCTAGAGTATAATAAATTTTTCTATGGAATCGTGAAAGGTGTAGAGATTCGAGTACTTGGCCAAGAACCCTCTCAAAGATTATCAATTTAAGGAAATACATTTTCTACATGAAGCAGTTCAAAAAGAACACCAACGTTAAAGCACTTTGTTGGACCTACATCGACATTGAGACTCGAAAGTTGGGGAAGGGCTAAGCATTGTGCATATCATCTTGCACAATATTGCATCAAACACGTTAAATATCCCTTTTGGAAGTATCTTTGCTAGATTATAACTAAAGGGATTAAAAGGGCCTGCCCGCCGACCCTGGGCATAGGCGGCTCAGGCGGTCACCTAGGGCCCCAGGTCCAGTAAGGCACAAATTCTTTTTTATAATTAGTACAATGTAGGCCCAATTTCATATATAAATTTATAAGCCCAGAAAAACTATTTATAAGCTAGAAAAAACATAAACAAAACCCAACAAATTAAAGAACTCTAACTTCCAAGTATTTCTTATAGGCCCAAAGCATTAAACCTAAAACTAGCCCAATAATAAATCTAATCTAACCCAAGACATTTTTGTATTTGACGGGGTTAGTCAATTCTAAGTTACATACTGAAAAAATAATTCTAAAGTTACATATTTGAAGAGTTATTTTCTTTGTTTTTTACGTTTATATATTTTATGATTTTTTTTCAAAAAGTCCTACTTTCTTTTAATAAAAGACCAGTAAGTCCTATAACTTTTGTCGTAGGACAAATAAGTGTTACTCTTGAATTTTTTTTCCATACAAGTCCTAACTTACTCAAATTTTCATTTATATTGTTTATAAATAGAAGTAAAAAAATTTAATGAAAAATTTATTTAATAAATATTGTATAATAAATTTATTTTTTATAATATTTACTGAACAATATTATACCATGAGTTTACACAATTATTAACTTAATTTTAACTCAATTAAAAGAAAATATGGAAAGTATTATTTATTTTGCAGAAAGCTAAAAACAAAATTTAATAGATTTTATTTAAACCTTAGAGTTTTTTTGTAAAGGTTCATATGAAAAGTTTGATTTTAATTTTATATCTTATTTAATGAGATTATATTTGATTTAACAAGAGGATAAATGAAAGATTTTGAGTGATTTAAGTCTTAGATGAAATTTTTTATAAATAGGATTTATTGGTCTTAAGGTGAAAAAAAAAATTAGGACTTACTTGCCTTTTGGCCAAAAAGTAGGACTTATAGGAAATGTTTTCTATATTATATGGGTCTTTTCAATGAAAATATTCCACTTTAGTATTTTTATACGCATATGAAACATTGAGTAGAGGGCCTCATATTTGATATCGCATAGGGCCTCCGAAAATTTTAGGAATTTCAGGACTGACCCTGGTTTACCCCAGAGGTAAAACATATGGTTTAGTTCGAGCAAAGAGAATAAACGTATCGGGCTTGAGATGGAACAAATCTTTTTGAAAACGAGGCATGTCTTCGAAAACTCAATCACACATGGGTGCTATAAGTAAGGAAGGTAAAATAAATTTGGATTATTTTACCGTTCATCTTATTAAAAGTGTCACAAACCACTTATCTTCTTCAAAATAATATTTATCTAGATTTTTACAAAAGTGTATATAAATGTTTATAAGCTTAATGAACCGAACCTCGATACCACATTCATCAAAGAGATACAACCATCTCTCTAAGGTTGCACACCCCCTTTACAACGTGATCATTTTCATACACCATAATTTTAAATATGCCCTGATATAGTTAGAATTATCCAATGTGTGTTTATTTTTATGTTTTTAATTTTGTTTTAGAAATTAGAAAAAAAAAAGAGAGAATGTATGAGAGGATAGAAATTTAGAATGACATTGAATAATTTTTAATAATTTAGAATGCGATAAAATATAATCATTGAATAAACTATCAAAGATGATTTTTGTAGAATTATTTGTATGGTTAAATTGTTTTGGTATTAGATTAGAGATGAAAGAATAATTTGTTCATTATTTTAAAATTATGTATTACATATAAAATTTAATTCAATTAGATTAAGTTACCTGCATAAAAAGCTTATTGTTTCAGAATATGTCAAGAAATGTTTTCCAAATTTTTTATTTTTTTTTTCCCTTTCATTTGTCAACAAAGATTATCTTGAGCCAATAAATATATTATTTTTCCTTACAAAAATGAATAAGTAAATAAAAAGAAAAAGACGGTGTCGTTTTGATTGGATAATTACCCCTCTCCCCTCCCCTTCTCCATCTGTGTTAACCTCACCCCGTTAACCTCACCGTGGAAACCCTAACCCTAAAATTCAGGTCCGCCCAGTTTTTGGTCACTGATAAGGGATATTGGGATTGCTTATGAAGCAATTGTAGAAACAACTTCCACCGAGTGATTTGAATCATCATTATAAGGTTGGTATTCTATATTTGCCCTATGTTTTTTGGATTTTCCGCTTCAATATGTACGCGGTACGAGAACTTGAAATACTCTGTTTATTTAATGGTTGGATTGAATAATTGCACCCTAAATTGAAACTATATAACATCTCTATACATATATATATTTATATATATATTATTCTGTTGCTTTCTCTTCCGTTTTGTATCTAGATTGAGTGATTATAATTGGAATAATTAACATGTATATATGTGTATATATATATATATATAGTGATTAGATTGAATTAGTTGTTTCAAAATTTCGGGAATTTGGAATTTGAGGTGATTATATATGTCATTGTCAATTCATTAGTTGGTAAATATGAGTTATTTGAATATACACATTTATGGAGACCACAACCAATCTTCTTTAGCAGTGTTATTGGTCATTTTAACCGTCACTCGTTCAATAGCATTGTTGTTCAACTGGAAGGAGCTAGCAATGCCTGAACACTTTTGGGCTGGATTGACTTGGGCATGACCATATTGAAACCGATCGGCATGTGGACCGGAATGACCAAAAATGTTGGTCTCACACGCACACCCACACACACGCATATACGCGCGCACACAAACTTACAATTTGGCTCTAAGGAATATGAACTCTTCAACATTGTCCTTTCGAAGGTTAAAATATACTATTAAGTTTCAACATTTTGTTATTTCAGTTATTCTTTGTGTCATACGAATCTTGTAGGTGCAAGAGGTTGCAAAAGCATTACAAAAATAACCATCCTATCACACTAAATTATGTGTACATGTGAGCCTACATGGCTACCTGATAATATTGAAAAAAAAAGATAAGGTTAAATGTGGTGAAACAAAATAATATGTCGCTTGTTACGCCTCCTAGTAAACACATGGGGGTCAAAATATAGTGTTATTCTAACGACCCACTGGTATAGAAATGCTCATGTTATTCGTTATATCTGTGTAGAAACCAGGAGGATGGGGCTGTTAGGATCGATTTGCAATTTGCTACTCACACAACACAATCACACACAAGAAATTATACGTGGTTCGGCCCAAAAATGACCTACGTCCACGGAGCACATAACTTTCACTAATCTGGAGAAAATATTTACAAATACTCTCTACACTCTTTCTCTGTTTTTCACTCTTTTTTGTGGGTTATTTAGATTACAGATTTGAAGCCTCTATTTATAGTAGAGGGCGAGAGGAAGAAGCCAAAATTTGCTGCCCCAAATTTCTTCTCGTCGGTGCCAAAATTTCCTCCATTTCGGCCGTGAAAGATTTGTGTAGATCTTTCGATGGCAGAAGATCTTGGCGTGTGATTCTGAAAAACATGGGCGGCGCCGTTTTTGACTTCACACCAACAATCTCCCACTTGGAGTCAAAGAACGCTCCATCTGTTATTAATGAATAGTTGTGTGCTCATTTCCGTCTTCAGTCTCGAAGACTAACTGAAGCTGAACATAGCTTCAGTTTCTCTGTAGTTACTGTCTTGGTCAGCATGTCCGCTGGATTCTTGCTACCTTGGATCTTCTCAAGTGTCAGCACCCCATCTTCCAATAATGATCTGATAAAGTGATAACGAAGTCCAATATGTTTGGTCCTCGAATGAAATGCTGAGTTCTTTGCCAAATGTATTGCACTTTGGCTATCACTGTGCAAAATTTTTTTCTCTTGCTTGAATCATAATTCTGCTAACAGACCTTGTAACCCTACCATTTCTTTGCTGGCCTCTGTCACAGCTACGTACTCTGCCTCTGTTGTAGATAACGCTACAATCTTTTGTATCTGCGAAACCCAACTAACTGCTGTAGTACCTACTGTAAAAATGTACCCAGTAGTACTTCTTCTGTGATCTATCTCTCCAGCAAAATCTGAATCTACATACCCATGTAGCTTCACTTCTCCTTTTCCGAAACAAAGGCATTTGTTTGTGGTACTTCGTAGATATCTTAATATCCACTTTACTGCTTCCCAATGCATCTTTCCTGGATTGGACATAAATCTGCTAACAGCTCCCACTGCATATGCAATATCTGGTCTTGTGCATACCATGGCATACATCAAACTTCCGATAGCTGAGGCGTAAGGTACCTTAGCCATGAAGTTTTTATCTTCGTCTGTCTTGGGAGACTGGTCCTTGGATAGTCGAAAGTGACTAGCCAATGGTGTGCTAACTGGCTTAGCATTACTCATGTTGAACCTTTTCAGAATCCGTTCAACGTAGTCAGCTTGAGACAACTGCAAGATACTCTTTTGCTTGTCTCTGTTGATTCTCATCCCAAGAATCTGCTTCGCTGCTCCCAAGTCTTTCATCTCGAACTCATTTGATAGCTGCTTCTTCAATTTACTGATTTCTTCAAAATCAGACCCAGCTACTAACATGTCATCGACATAAAGTAGGAGGATGATATAGCTTGTGTCAAACCTCTTGAAATAGCAGCAATGGTCAGCGTTGCTTTTGTTGTAGCCATGTCTCTGCATAAACCCATCAAATTTCTTGTACCACTGCCTCGGTGCTTGTTTTAAGCCATACAAGCTTCTTTTCAACTTGCACACAAGTTTCTCTTTGCCTCTGACTGAGAAACCCTTCGGTTGCTGCATGTAGATCTCCTCCTCTAGGTCACCGTGGAGGAAAGCAGTTTTGACATCTAACTGCTCTAGGTGCAAATCTTCCGCTGCAACAATGCTGAGAACTGAACGAATGGTATTCAGTTTTACAACCGGGGAAAAGATGTCGGTGTAGTCGATTCCTTCCTTCTGCTGAAAGCCTTTGACTACGAGCCTTGCCTTGTGTCTCTTGGAACCATCATGTTCCTCTTTGACCCTGTACACCCATTTGTTTTGAAGAGCTTTCTTTCCAGTCGGCAACTTGGTTAGCTCCCATGTTTTATTGGAGATAAGAGATTGCATCTCATCTTTCATCGCAAGCTCCCACTTGCTGGCATCTGCCTCTTGACATGCCTCTTCATAGCATTCAGGTTCTCCTCCATCAGTGAGCAACAAGTAATTCATGTATTTCCTGTTCGGCACATGAGGTCGGGAGGACCTTCTAGGTTCAGGAATAGGAGTTGGAGACTGCGGTTGATCATTCCGTTGTGCATTGCTCTCTGCACTAGGTTCCTCTAGCTGAAAACTCTCAGCTGTCTGTTGTGCCTCACTGCTGTCTGGAACATCATCCAACTCAGCATACACAGGATCTCTCTGTGCTGAATCACTGAAGGTTGTTGTGTGTCTGTCCTTGTACATTACTTTTTCATTGAATACTACATCCCTGCTTCGGATCAGCTTCTTGTTTTGGTCATCCCAGGTCCGATAACCAAGTTCATCCTCGCCGTATCCAATGAAAGTGCATTTTTGTGATTTCGGATCAAGTTTGCTCCTAGCATGATCACTGATATGCACATATGCAACACAACCAAAAACTTTTAGATGTGAAAGTTTTACCTCTTTGCCGCTCCATACTTCTTCTGGTATTCTGAATTCCAATGGTACTGATGGACCTTGATTAATCAGGTATGCAGTTGTATTGATTGCTTCTGCCCAGAACTGCTTCGGTAATCCTGCCTGTATCTGCATGCTTCTGGCTCTCTCAGTCAATGTTCGGTTCATACGTTCTGCTACGCCATTCTGTTGTGGTGTACCTGGCACAGTTCTTTCCAATCTGATACCATTCTCATAGCAGAACCTTTTAAATCCGGTGTCTTCATACTCGCCACCGTTGTCTGATCGTAGCTTCTTTATCTTCAAGTCTGTCTCATTCTCCACCATGGCTTTCCATTTCTTGAACACATCGTACACCTCAGATTTATGCTTCAAGATATAAACCCATACCTTCCGAGAATGGTCGTCGATGAAAGTCACAAAATAAGACTTTCCGCCAAGAGATGAGACATTTGCCGGCCCCCAGACGTCAGTGTGAACTAGCTCAAGCTTCTCCTTTCTGAGGGTTCTGCCACTCTTTTGGAAACTCACCCTCTTCTGCTTACCGAGGATGCAACTCTCGCAGAAGTCGATATCAACTGATTTTAGGTCTGCTAGTTTCCCCTTCGAGTGCATAATCTTGAGCCCCTTTTCACTTATGTGACCTAGCCTCTGGTGCCACAGGTTCTGATCATTTTTTCTTTCTGCAACTGCTATTGACATGCTAGCACTGGTAGTTGTGTAGAGTGTACCATTCTTCTTTCCACGTGTCATTGCCATAGCTCCCCTAGAAACCTTCCAATCTTCATTGTTGAAGGTTGTCACATAACCTTCACTTGCCAGCTAGCCTATTGAGATCAGGTTCTTCCTCAAGTCTGGAATATGCCTCACATCCTTTAACTTCCATACAGATCCATTAATCTTGATTTGTACATCGCCCTTGCCAACAACGCTGCAGGGTTGATCATCTCCAAGATAGACCTTTCCCAGGTCACCTGGTATATAGCTCTCAAAGAGCTCTCGACTTGAGGTGGCGTGAAATGATGCTCCAGAATCTATCACCCAAGATTCTGACTTGCTCTCCAAAGAGCATATCAGTGCATCATTTGATTCTTCCTCTGAGACAATGTTTGCCTCCGTCTTGTTCTCCGGTTCTCTTTTCTGAGATCTGCACTGGTGTTTGTAGTGACCAGTCTTGCCGCAATTCCAACATTCAACTTCTTTGAAATTCTTGGGTTTCCGAGATTGTGATCTTCCATTTCTGGACTTGGAACGACCACGTCCATAACCTCCACCTTTCTTCCGATTTGAACTTCTGCCTCTGCTTTCAACATTTAATGCCGAGCTACTGGTAGAAGAGTCTGACGTCTGTCTTCTGATCTCTTCTGTGAGTACCATACTCACCACGGAATCATACTGCAGCTTTTCTTTCCCTGAAGAGCTACTGATCGCAGCCACTGTGCCGCTCCAACTCTCTGGTAATTGGCTTAGAACTAAAGCCGCTTTCATTGCGTCAGAGATTGGCATATCAACTGATTCCAACTGCCCAACAATGTCATTAAGAACATTAAGATGTTCACTGACCTTTCCATTTTCGGACATCTTCAGATTAACCAATCTTTTGATGAGATGTACCTGGTTTGCTGCAGACGGTTGTTCGTACATATTAGAAAGAGCGTCCATGAGAGATCTCGCCGTCTTTTCATTTCTAATATTGAAGGCTACTGATTTGGACAAGGTCAGTCTGATTGTGCCGAGAGTCTTCCGATCGAGAATTTTCCAAACCTCTTCTTTCATCGTCTCTGGCTTCGCTCCTTCCAACGGTAGAAATAAATTTTTCTGAAATAACAAATCCTCGATTTGCATTTTCCAGAAAGCAAAATTTGTACCGTCAAATTTATCGATCATGGTTGACTTGTCTTCTGAAGTTGATGTCATTGCTCCACAAAAATTATTTTGTGAATAGTACCGTATCTGGAACAGTGTCGGATGAACAGTGCCGGATGAATAGTGACTGAATATATATATATATATATATATATATATATATATCTCCCACCTTCGGCCGAAAGTTAAAACACCATATACACCACCTTTATAAAAAACAAATTCTTGTCCCCCACTTTTCTTTTGTTTATAATTTCTTTTTCTTTCACCACACCCTCCACTCTCACTTGTCTCCCACACTTTGTCAACTCACTTTTTTTTTTCTTTACAAACTTTGATACACTCCCACAGACAACACTCTCTCAAATTTTCGGTGAGTCTTTCATTCTCCAAAAACAATAAACAAACTTTCCTCTCCTTTTTACCCAAACTCTTTCTATATATACTATATATATATATTACGAATATATATATAGATATATATTAGGAAGCTCTGTTATTTTCACAAACATAGGAGTTTGCTTACAAAGAGGGAGCCAACGGCGGGCGGCGGAGTGGTCAGCAGAGACTGGAGCAGAGCCACGGCTGGTCAAGTTCAAGAGAGCAGCCGTCGTCTTGAGGCAATTCACACGAAAGCGGTGGAGGAGGCGGTGGTTGACCGATCTGGTCGTGTCCTCACAGTGGTGGAGGATTTTCTCGGTGAGTAAATAACCCCTAACCTATGCTCTGATACCAATTGTTAGGATCGATTTGCAATTTACTACTCACACAACACAATCACACACAAGAAATTATACGTGGTTCGGCCCAAAAATGACCTACGTCCACGGAGCACATAACTTTCACTAATCTGGAGAAAATATTTACAAATATTCTCTACACTCTTTCTCTGTTTTTCACTCTTTTTTGTGGGTTATTTAGATTACAGATTTGAAGCCTCTATTTATAGTAGAGGGCGAGAGGAAGAAGCCAAAATTTGCTGCCCCAAATTTCTTCTCGTCGGTGCCAAAATTTCCTCCATTTCGGCCGTGAAAGATTTGTGTAGATCTTTCGATGGCAGAAGATCTTGGCGTGTGATTCTGAAAAACATGGGCGGCGCCGTTTTTGACTTCACACCAACAGGGGCAACACTGACTCCTCACTATCAAACATTAAGACCACAGAGGACATTGTTGGTCTGTCTTCGGGGAGTTGCTGAACACACAAGAGGCCGATCTGTATACATCGTAATACTTCCGACATTGGAAATGATTCCCCCATTTGTGGATCTATTAACTGAAATGCCTTCCCTTCAGTGAATAATTGCCGTGCCTGTCGCATCATATTCTCATGAAACAATTAACCTCATATAAGAACTGCAAAGAGTAAAAACGAAAAGAACTGTAACAATGAACTTACATGTCCAAGAAGGTTGTTGTGATGGTCTGGATGTTGGAATTTTCTATTCCTTTTCCCACTCACTATTTCTAATATAACTCCAAAACTGAAGATGTCTGATTTCATGGAAAAGAGGCCATCGATGACATATTCCGGAGACATGTAACCACTGTCGCGTTGTAAGAAAAATAAATAAATTAATCGACAAAAGATGTTTTTGATGCATTTCCTAAAAAGAGTGGCACTTACTAAGTTCCAACCACCCGTCTAGTTTTTGCAAGTAATTGATCTCCTGCAAAAGCTCTGGCAATGCCAAAATCTGATATTTTGGGATACATATTATTGTCTAGTAGCACATTGCTGACTTTTAGATCCCTATGAATAATCCTCAATCTTGAATCCCGATGAAGATAAAGAAGCCCTTGAGCAATCCCCACGATAATATTAAACCGCCTCATCCATGGAAGAGAATTGCTTGCATCATTTGGGCCCCCTTTAAATAGTAATAATAATAATGAGAATGGAAGTGTTAGCCACATTGAAAACAGCATTACTATATCTCAACTTTGCAAAAATATTTGTTTAGGCATTAGTATAAAATTGAAGTTAAGCAAGGTTGAGAGCCAAACCAAAAAGAATGGAGTCCAAGCTTCCGTTGGGCATATACTCATAAATCAGCATTCTCTCTGCTCCTAGAATACAGCATCCTAAAAGCCTTACAAGGTTTCGATGTTGTAGTTTTTCAATCAATAAAACCTCATTTTTAAATTCATGGAGTCCTTGGTTTGAATTCTCTGAAAGCCTCTTGACTGCTATCTCTTGTCCAGCTGCTAGCTGACCCTGTTGAATTTAGAGTTAACACAAGCTTTTTCCAGATATCAGACCTAAGATTGGAGTTTCGCTTTTTACATGGGCAACCACACACCCACACACGCAAGAACTCTCCCCTTACACACACACACACACACACATGCACAACCACAACCACAACCACACCATATGTTAATTATATGTTACATACTTCATCAGAGGTTACCTTGTAGACGGGTCCAAAGCCACCCTCTCCAATCTTATTCGATTCAGAAAACCTATTTGTTGCTTCTGTAATAGTGATCATATTGAAAATAGGTAATTCCATGTTATCTTCATCTCTGGCTTGAGAGTTTGATAGCATACCTGTAAATCCCCACAGGTTCAGGAAGATAAAACGAATACTTTTTTGAATCATACCCGAACTTAAGAACTGGATATTTTGGCCAGCTGGGTGAAGTATCTATCTGATAAAGATGTTCAAAAAAATTTAACCTCTTATATAAAGAAGTACTCTGCTGCATTCCGTACGGCTATAATCTGAAAGTTATGGGTCCAGGTGTTATTCATAAAACGCAATTTTGTTTTCTGCCCTTCTACGAAAAGAAGCAATATAAACTTGTATTTGAAAGTTTTTAGATTGAAGCAACCATTAATCAGCGAACGGACAGATTATGAAGTAGAAATACACTGCAACTTGGACTTCAAAAGTGTATTATAGTTAAAGTACAAGTAATAATAATACTTACAATTCCCAATTTTATATAAGTTAATAGCCATGAGACAATAAGCAGATACATCAGACATTGACGTCTTCTGACTTTTAATTGACTTAGAAATAAAAAATAAAAAATTGTCAGCTCGTGTTATAAATGTATTTATTAATTTTTGTTGGGTTTTATTTTTTTATAGTTAATTGAACCATCTGATTAGATTCTTTTTTTAAAGCATATTTTGTAGTTTGGATGTGATGAAACCTGAATTGAATTTCTTGCCCAGATGTAGATTTGGACATAAAAAATAGGAAATGTGTCGTAAAAGGAATATGAGCCCCCAATAGGAAAACGGAATTAAACATAAATTGAACTCAAATATTAAGAATATCATAAAAGTTAGGTTTTTGCAATGAAGGTCATAACTTTACCTTGTCTCTGTAATTTCGTCTTCCATATTATGCAAGAAACAAGAAGTAGCGTTACTATAAATACTGTTACAACAATCATCACCAACACCAGTCGCTTGATCCTTTTGGGCTTTGATATGAACTCTAAGAACCAATTCAATGAGAAAATCCATCCAAGAAAGATTATCGGGTTAGTCGACTTGATTTTTGTATAATCTTAATCAAACAAAAGAACAGGAGAAAATACCTAGGTCTGAAGATGTGGTGCGAATGTAAAGCTTTTGATTACCAAATTCTGTGAAACGTTTGATATCAATCAGGTCCCCATACCACAGCAAGCATCCCTTTCCCCCTCCAGTAACATCTGAATTAGCATAAGCTGTACAAGAACAATTCTTCAAGCACTCCATTTTACAATCCTCAAGGCTCATACTAGTGTTGAGCCAAAACTGCAACAAATCGGGATTTTTTATACCCTTTATCTCTATAAATCCTTCTCCTTTGGAACAGTTCAACTGGTGTTTCCTAACACACCCACCTGACCAAATCATCATCTCCCAATCTTGTGCTACTCTGGGTACATTTCCAGTCAAGCAACTGCAGATCCTAGTATCACTTATTGTGCAAATACTATTTGTGCCACACTGACCATACTCATCACATTGGTCGCTAGGCACACCATGCATGACAATCCATTCAAGGCTACTGTTGTTCCATACATAACGTTGGAATAAACCAGAAGAACTTAAGACTATGCTTATAAGAGTGGTAGATTCATTCTTTATATCGTACTCATAATACATCTCCTGTGAGTTTGTGATGAATTTTGGGTTGATGGGAAGGTCGAGTAGAAAAGGGATTCCGCTGAATTCCACACCGTTCCACAAGCCACTTTCAAACATCTTGGTAGAACCCTTCTGGATGACAAATTGTTGAAACCCACGAGGATCAATGCGTAAAGAACAGTCTCCCGGAGCAGGGTCATCTGCACTTATCCATGGTGTTAAATACCGGTCCAACCCATTTTTCAAGTCTTTTCCCAACTTCATTCCTGCTAGCAGGGTATCACCGTATCAGTAGGATGATCAAAGCTTTGCCAAACATATCCATCTCCGCTTTCATCTCTCAAAACAAGATTTCCAGAGTCTAAGAGCTGTGCAATAGTACTTGACTTTGATGATGAATCGTTGATATTACTAGACCAGACAACAGTGTCTGTGTGGTCTTGAAGAATCAAATTCCCATCGTCGCCGATCTTTAGAATTCCTGATGAATCGTTAAGCGGGTTATTGCGGTTTGCAACCCAGACTACAGTTTGAGTTGGGATGTTGTCAAACCATATCCCCAAGTATTGGTTTCTAGAATAGGCTGGACTGAAGAAGCCAAGCTGGAACTTTTGTCCAGCAGATACTAAGGTCCTAGTTCCGTTGATCGATTGGTATGGACTTAGCTGATATGGAGACGTCTGTAAGATACAGAAATATGAAAAGGAAAATGCAACAGAATGTAGCATAGACGATGGTGCCCATTGACACGAACACTAGTGTTGATAGGGCCATAGAATTATCATTTTACAACATAGATTTCTGAGACCAGGTCAACAAAAAAATAAAAAAGGAATTCAATTCTAGTCAGTGACTAATCTAGATGGTATACGGTAAGTAATAGAAATAGATTCAACATGAACAGGGTTTATTTTAAGTTTAATAAGAAAATTTGTTAAACTTTGTGATGGTTGTGTATATGATGAGCTTTCCGAGTAGCACCCTTTTCCTTGCAGTTGCCCAGGTCAAGTATATGGTTTTACATTTGGTATTTCGATAAGGGTTAATTACAGCTAGACCCCTTCGAGATAAGTCAAATAACAGCTAGACCCCGTCAAGCCGATCGATGTATATTTTCGATAACTGATAATGTAAAATTACATCCTTACCCATGTCTATATTTCATTTAAAAGTTCTAAAAATTGTTATTTTATCAATTACTTATTTACAAAGGTAATTTTGATCCTATTATAAATTTTAAATGAGGGTATTTTGATCTTTTCACATGTCCTTTGCATTTACTCGAAGGTATTTAAGACATTTCAAATCTAAAAAAGTGTTGACATAAACATTGACCGAGTTTGACCACGCCGGTAGGAGGTATTTGTTATAATTTACAAACTTGAAGGAATCTAGCTGTAATTTACAAAATAACAGAAGATCTGTTATTTGATATATCTCGAGAGGTCTAACTATAATTAACCTTTCGATAAATACATTCCATTCCATTCCATTCCACCAACTACAACTGAACAACAGAAAACCAATTCTAATGTCGATTTTGGTTTCCCAAGTCAAAAGGGAGATAGCGGTCTAATTTGTTCATTTCCCTTCTTCAAACTTTGCCAATGTTTATTTAATATATCCAAAAACCCTCGTGCGGACAGCTTAGGCCATGTTTGGTAAGCGGTCTTATTTGGTTTGGTGTGGTATGGTATGGTATGGTCTGGTTTGGCTTGTCTAGATCCTGAACTTAAAAGTCTATTTCGTAAGCAGTCTGGTCTTACTATTTATTTTGTATTTATTATAATATTTATTTATGTATTATTTATTTATTATTTCTTCACTTTATAATATATTTTATTAATTTATTATTTATATTATTAAATTATTATTTATTCATTTATATATTAATTTCTAAATATATTCTATTTATTTATTATTATTTCATTATTTCATTATTTAATTCATTTTATTTATAAATTATTTATTCATTTTTAATTATTTAAAAATATATTTTATTAATTTATTAATTTAATATTTATTTATTATTATTATACTCATTTTTTGTTATTGTTATGAAGTATTTATTTATTATGTACTATTTATTTATTATTATTTACTTCATTTTGTTTATTATTTATATTATATTTTTAAATATGTTTTATGTAATTTATTATTTATTTTATTAATTTATTATTATTATTTATTCATTTTTAATTATTTACGATTATATTTTATTAATTTATTATTTATTCCATTATTTATTATTATATTTATTTTTTATTATTGTATTTTTTTTATTATTATTATGTATTATTTAATTCTATTTTTTTTTTATTATTTATTTTTAAATATGTTTTATTTAATTTATTATTTATATTATTAATTATTCATTTTTAATTATTTATAAATATATTTTATTATTTATTCATTTTTTTTATTATTAGGTATTATTTAATTCATTTTGTTTATTATTTATTATTTATATTTTATTTAATTTATTATTATTATTTATTCATTTTCAATTATTTATAAATATATTTTATTAGTAAGACCGTACTGGACCAGGTTGAACCATGAAAAAATCTGGTTCCAAAAATATCGCATTTGGTTCAATTTGGTCTGGTTCCAAATTTTGAGACCAAGTCTAAACAAACATGGTTTGGTCCCTGAAAACAAAGACCAGATCAAATAAGACAGCCTACCAAACATGGCCTTATTGACTGCACTTCAGGGCTTATGAAATAGTCAAATGACACATTACAATAACACTTAGGTCCATTTGGTTATGCCGTTTAGGAATTGCAAATCCACCAATACAATTCCAAATACATTGTTCGAATAAGTCTTGAAATTCAAGTTTGAATTTCAATTCCAAACTCAATGTGAACCTCAATCCTAAACCCAATTCGAATGTAAAATATCATAAATCTTGAATTAAATTAAACAATATATAGGTTTAAGTATGTAAATAAGGTATGAAACTATGAATATATATATATGCATGTCTATATATGTGTATATGTATAGGTATATGCATGTGATATACATGTATGTAAATATGTGTGATTTTGTGTGTATGCATGTGTATTCATAATTATATATATATATATATATATATATATATATTTATGGAAAAAGTAGCTGATGTGTAAAGTGTGGAAGAAAATCCAAAATAGAAAATGTTGCCCTAATGGGCCAAAAGCCCATAGGGAAAATGTATATAAGCTAATGAAGAATAATGAGAGAGGGGATCTTTTTGTGTTGTGCAAATTTTGTATCTACACAATGGCGCCGTCTGTGGGAAATTAGGTCATTTCCGCCGACCATCTTCCCACCTCAAAAAGCTAAGCTAAACCCAGATATAACCACCAAACCTTCAGCAACATCCTCTCGTTCCAGATATAGCCATGCCGGTGACCAGATCCCATTCAGAGGCACTGATCCCCGGCGACCGACAACCGAGTGCTCCGCCGACGATTGAGCATCTCCTACGGCAGCTCGAGGAAGCCGAAAAACGTAGCCAAGCCGCAGAGGCAAGGAGCCTGGCGGCGGAAAGAAGAAGCGATGAGTTATTGGCGAGGATGAATCGAGCAGCTATCCCACCGGCAGTTCCGGATCAATCACAGATCCAGGAGCAAGCCGAGCCACGGGAGGAACACGACGAGACCTCTCACCGGCCAGGCAAGGCCCCGACCACCGGTGACGTTCCCGTCACCGATGAGCCTCTGACGTCACAGAAGCTCCAGGAGATGATGGCGGAGTTTCAGAAGAAAGTCATGAGGGATCTGAGGGCCCGATCCACCGACGACCAGGCCCTCCAGGCCTATGCCGACTCCGTTCAGTCACCGTTCACTCTCGAAATCACCAGGGAACCGTTCCCTAAGAAGTTCGTCATGCCCAGATTCACTCCCTATGATGGAACAAAGGATCCCGAAGAGCATATTTACCAGATCCATCAAAAAATGACCATGTATGCCGACAACGAAGCCCTGATCTGCATAGTCTTCCCAACCAGTCTCATAGACGCACCACTCCTCTGGTTCAGGAAGCAGCCGCCGAGATCCATTGGCAGTTGGCAGCAATTGTCCGACCTCTTTGTTGCCCAGTATTTCAGGAACAAGAGGCAAAAGAAAACCATCTCGAGCCTCTTCACCATGACACAAGAAAAAGACGAGTCTCTCAAGAGCTTCCTGTCCAGATTCAACGTCGAGTCATCCTCCATCGACAACTGCGACCAACACTCAGCCGTGGAGGCCTTCAGAATGACATTAATCCCGGGGACCAAGTTCCATCAATCACTTGTGAAGCGGCCTCCCTCAGGAATTGGAGAACTCAATTCTAGGGCTCAGGGCCATTTGAGGATCGAAAAAGAGGAAGCAACCCGATAGAAAAGAGCGGCGTTGATCAGTGTGGAAGTCAGGTCGATGGATAAGGTTTCGGATACATCCCGACATCCTAATATTCGCAAGCGCTCAAATCCCACAATCCCATCTTCACCTCAATTTCCTCCACATCCCGAGAGGCGCACCAGATTCGAAGAGAAGATCACCCCGTTGAAAGTGACCCTCGCAAAGCTCTTCCAGGAAAACAAAGCCAGGGGGATCTTCCAGACTCCTCCCCCAATCAGACAACCCCTGGACCAGAGAGATAGATCAAAACACTGCGCCTTACACAGTGATTTTGGCCATACAACAAATGAATGCAGGAACCTGAGACGCCAGGTCGAGATGATGATAGCTCGAGGGGAGCTAAAGGACTATATTCAGCGGGATGTCCCAAGAGTCCATCAACCCGCACAGAACAACCCACGGAATCAGGCTCTAGCTCATCCGGTCAGAATCATCAACATGATCCATGGAGGTCCTGACTCACGTAGTGCCGAAGGGTCAAGATGATCACAAATGAGGAGGGCCCATCACGTCAGCAGGACAGCCGGGGTAAACAAAGTTCATCACCGAACGGGGTAGTCTCATATACTTTTCTCCCAGGATGACCTCCGGGACATCCAGGTCCCACACGACGACCCATTAGTTATCTCTCTAATGGTCTCGGGATGCCTTGTCCGGAGGGTCATGATTGATCCAGGGAGCAGTGCGAATATCATGACCAAGTGGGCTTTCGATAAATTGGAGATCGACCCGAGGGAGATCGTGACGGCCAGAAATCCAATTGCCGGGTTCGACGGGAAGCAAGTCGAATCCCTCGGGGAGATCAGCCTGCCCGTGTCAGCAACACAGAGGACTCTGACAGAGACCTTCGTAGTAGTAAACGTGAAGCCCTCTTACAATCTGCTTATGGGTAGAGGGTGGATTCACAGGATGCAAGGCGTTCCCTCGACCCTCCATCAGAGGATGAGGTGCATCGGGCCGAATGGTCTCGACATAATTGACATCAGAGGAGATCAAGTAGCCGCCAAGCAATGTTATAACATCACTATTAAAGAAATGAAAGGTAATCCCGATCGGAAGAGGTCCCGGGAAGAGGATCAAGACATCAACCCGCAACCCAAATAGCAATTACAAGACGAGGAGTCGGGTTCCTCAATCATCGTAGAGCCTCTGCAACCGGTTTCTGTGTTGCCGAGCCAACTCGACAAGGTTACCTACGCAGGTACAAAGCTCACCACTTGTGAATTAAATGAACTGACAACTTTCTTACAGGAAAATCATGATGTCTTCGCATGGGAGCATACTGATATGCCCGGCATCGACCCCTCGATAGCCCGACATACATTACATGTCGATCCAAATATCCGACCCATCCGACAGAAACAGAGGCGAATGGGAAGCCAAATGAACCAGATCATAGCAGACAAAGTGTCAAAATTGCTTGAAGCCGGCTTCATCAGGGAGGTTGAGTATCCCGAGTGGTTAGCCAATGTGGTGGTGGTGCAGAAAAAGAACGGGAAATGGCGAGTCTGCGTCGACTTCACCGACCTAAACAAAGCTTGTCCGAAAGACAGCTTCCCCCTGCCCAAAATAGACCAAATGGTTGATGCAACCGCAGGCTACGATAGGCTGACCTTCCTGGACGCTTACTCGGGATACAACCAAATCCCAATGGACCCGATAGATGAAGAAAAGACCTCATTCATTACCGAGACAGGTACATATTGTTTTAAGGTTATGCCTTTCGGCCTAAAGAATGCAGGAGCTACGTTTCAAAGACTGGTGAACAAGATATTTAAAGGAATGATGGGCACAGTGGTAGAGGCTTACATTGATGATACAGTTGTGAAGAGCAGAGATAAAACTGACCATTTAGAACATCTCCGGAAAGTATTTGATGCCTTGAGGAAACACGGGATGAAGCTTAATCCAGCCAAGTGCTCCTTCGGGGTATCATCAGGGCAATTCTTGGGACACATAGTCGACCGATCAGGAATACAGGCCAGCCCGACACAGGTGAAGGCTCTGCTCGAGACGAGAGAACCAACCACACACAAAGAAGTCCAAATCCTGACAGGAAGGGTTGTAGCCTTAAGCCGGTTCATCGCAAGGCTGACCGACCGATGCCGACCCATCTTCCAGGCTATCAGAGCCAGAAAGGGAGAAGTGTGGGGACCCGAGCAGACTAAAGCCCTATCTCGATTAAAAGAATACATGCTCAAGCCTCCCATTCTTGCGACACCCGAACCCGATGATGTACTACTCTTGTATCTGGCGGTATCATCGGTATCAACCAGTGTCGTGCTCATCAAAGAGGACAGGAACCTCCAAATGCCCATCTTCTATACCAGTAAAGCCCTGGCTGATCCCGAGACACGGTATACCAAGCAAGAAAAGTTGGTTTTATCCTTGGTTAATGCCAAACGACGTCTTAGACACTACTTTGAGGCCCACCAGATCATCGTCCCCACTTCTACTCCTATTCGGGTACTTATGGCGAAGCCTGACCTTTCCGGAAGGATCTCCAAGTAGGCCATTGAGCTAGGGATTTATGATATAACTTATGTTCCCAGGATCTCCATCAAAGGTCAGGCCGTGGATGATTTTCTATTAGAAGGGGAGACCGACGAAGCAGATCAGCCTGTTGAGTTAGAAACATGGAAACTATTCGTGGACGACTCGGTAAGCGCCAAAGGAGCGGGTGTCGGGCTGGAAATCCATACTCCCGATGGGACTAAGCTGCAAGCCTCGATGCAGTTGCAATTCCCGGCCACTAACAATGAGGCGGAGTATGAGGCAATCATATCGGGCCTGAGAATGGCCAAAAGCCTGTAAATACAATCCCTATCCGTATACAGTGACTCCCAGCTAATAATCAGACAAATAACCGGTGAGTACGAAACCAGAGATCCCAAAATGGAGTGTTACAGAGAACTGGTGCTCGAGGAGTCCGAAGGTTTTCAAAAATTAACATTTAGCCAAATCCCTCGGGAAGAGAATACCTCAGCCGACCATTTAGCTAATCAGGCGTCTGCTGCTGGTGAAGATATGACCAGGGTTGTACTGACCGACTTCATCGTTACCCCAAGTATTCAGAGTCCCGACGATCTGGTATGCCTAATATCCCAAGAGCCTAGCTGGATGGATCCCATAATCGATTACCTCAAGGCCGGGACGCTCCCAACTGATAAGGCGGAGGCCAGGAAAATTAGAATGAAGTCAGCCCGTTACTCGATCATCCAGGGACAGCTCTACAGAAGATCTTTTTCGGGTCCGTATTTGAGATGCGTCACCCCCTCAGAGGCAGAGATTGTGATGCAAGAGATACACGTTGGGCTTGTGGAAATCACTCGGGTGCCCGATCTCTCGCCCATAAAATCCTATCCCAAGGTTACTTTTGGCCCTATCTGTCCCGGGATATAGAGGAATATGTGCGTAAGTGCAAAGCATGTCAGATGCACGGTGACGCTATACTCCAACCACCAGAGTTCTTAAACCCGACAATCGTCCCGCATCCTTTTGCCCGATGGGGAATGGATATAGTCGGACCTCTCCCAAAAGCCATTGGCTCGAAGACCCACGTGCTCCTTGCAACCGACTATTTCACCAAATGGGTTGAGGCCGAAGCCTATCCCTCTATAAAAGGCAGCCACGTGGTGAAGTTCATATGGAGTCACATCATCTGCCGGTTCGGGGTACCAAGGACAATCATGATGGACAATGGCACAAATTTAGATTGTGAACCGGTCAGGTCATTTCTGATCGAGCACGGGGTTAACCAGAACACCTCCTTAGTGGGGTACCCTCAAGCCAATGGGCAAGCAGAAAGGACCAACCGTTCGATCTTTAGCACCCTTGCAAAGAAACTCGAGAAGGCAAAAGGAGCGTGGTTGGACAAATTACCGGAGGTATTATGGTCATATAGAACGACGCCCCGGCAACCAACCGGTGAAACACCCTTTGCCATGGCATATGGGTCAGAAGCCGTAATCCCGACCGAATATGCCGTCCCGACATTGAGGTCGCTGGCCTGGGACGAAAGATCAAACAATCAACGCTTATCTCACGAGCTTGACCTGGCGGAAGAAAGGCGAGATATCGCCGAGATAAGGCTGACAGCTTATCAACAACGGGTCAGGAATCATTTCAACAAGAGAGTAAAAAGAAGCGGATTCCAAGTCGGGGACATGGTCCTCAGGAGGAAGATAGGACACGTGGGAAAACTCCAAGAACCATGGGAAGGGCCCTACACTGTCACCGAGGTAATAGGTCGCGGGGCCTACAGACTGCTCAGGAACTCAGATAGCAGAAGGGAACCAAACACACAGAATGCATCCCGACTAAAGAGGTATTACCCATAGAGATATTTCATTTTCGACCGTTGTAAGCAAAGGCCACTAGAGCCAAAAGGATTGCGATGAAAGTCCAATTTTTTCCGAAAGTCAGAATCCTCTCCAATTATCAGTTTTAAAACCCAAGTGTTGAATCCTCTCCATGGGCCCAAAGTGCCCGAGAGATCTTCACAGACCCACCAGTGGTCAGGTTTTCCAATTATCAGTTTTAAAACCTAAGTGTTGAATCCTCTCCATGGGCCCAAAGTGCCCGAGAGATCTTCACAGACCCACCAGTGGTCAGGTTTTCCAATTATCAGTTTTAAATCCTAAGTGTTGAATCCTCTCCATGGGCCCAAAGTGCCCGAGAGATCTTCACAGACCCACCAGTGGTCAGGTTTTCCAATTATCAGTTTTAAAACCTAAGTGTTGAATCCTCTCCATGGGCCCAAAGTGCCCGAGAGATCTTCACAGACCCACCAGTGGTCAGGTTTTCCAAAATATCAGTTTTAAAACCTAAAGTGTTGGATCTTCTCAATGGGCCCAGAGTGCCCGGGAGACCTTCATAGATCCACCAGAAATCCAAAGTGCCCGACTGTTATTGTCTGGTGTTATTGTTAGTCTTAACAAGTTACAATTCAATATCCCAATTTTTGTCAAATGGAGTGCTGGATCATGCATGTCCCCAACAAAGTTTGAATAAATAAGCTCATTCGTATTGAAAAAGGCCCCAGTGGCCAAGGCTAATACAATAGAGCTGTGATAAGTTGTTACAAACAAAATAAGAGAAAAACGGAGGGATAGCCCTACTCCGCCACAGGAGGATCCCCATCACCACCTAAGGCTTGGGTCCCGAGGGACTGTCCCGTGTTTTCAGGCTCAGGCTCATCCATGCCAGAGTGAGAAGGCGACGCGGGCAGGTCGTCTTGAAGGAACCCTCCGAAGGCCAAATCATCGGGTTCATCCTCAGGATCATCATACGGAGGCCCAACTCCAATGCTGAGGTCAAGTTCTTCAATAGTCGGGATCTGCCTTTCCTCTTCAGGCTTTTGAAGCTCTTCTATGCATTCCCTCCAGCCCTGCTCATAGCGGTACTTGCATGTCAGCATGAAACGGGCGATCATCTGTTTACCACCCTTGTGGCACATCTCTACCCGAGACCTCTCCACGCCTAGGGCATTCTCGACCTCAACCTTCTCCTCAAGCAACTGCAGCCCCGAAGCCTTTAACTTCTCGATTTCTTCGGTCAGGGCCTGCACTTGGAGAGTTAGGGTTTCATGAGCCAATAATTCCCGATTAGCCATTTGCTCAGCCTCCCGAGCCTTCGCTTCGAGCTCTGAGATCGTTGTCTTGGCGGATGAGAGCCCCTCTTCAGCTGCAACCGCCCTGTATGTCAGGGACTGGATCTTGTTATTGGCCTTCTTCACCTGCTCCAAGGCCTTGACACACCCAGCCTTATGAACCTGAACATCGCGATTCAAAACGTTGATGACCCGGGCATCATCCTCAAGCTTACAATTGTACGCCTGAGTAGCGTGAAGCATCTGAAAGAAAGAGAATGTTAGCACGGAATAAAGGGAAAAATATAAGCTAGGTGCGAAATATCTCAAAAGTTATTACCCTCATTGCAAGCTCGGGGCCGTTCAAGGCTAGGCTCATCCTGTCGTACCGACCCATGGCCAATCTATCCGCCGGGGTCCAAACCCCCAGGGCCATCTCCCGCAGAGCTTCTGAATTCCCGATCGTCTGGTCTCCCATAGAAAGGTATGGATGGCCCTTCCTGGTATCCAGCCTGAACCGGGGGCCATGGGGAACATCTCTTCCACTCTCAGCAGCTTTCTCTATCTCCATATTATCTTGTTTTCTAACATTTGTAGAGATAGCAGTGTGGAGTTTGGTAGGTCGGGATTGACTCTGGTCCTCGTCGTCGGAGCCTAAGTCCCGAGTATCCGACACTGAGACAGGAGCACCCAGTGCTACATTCCGGCTAGAGCTCGGCCTGACTGAAAGGTCGCCTCGAGAATTATTCTGATCCAGACCTGTTGAGCTCGGAACCAGGGCATGATCACCCCCGACCTCAACCGCCTCCGATGCACCCGTGTGCGGATCTTGAGATGGCGGAGGCGGAGGCGTGACAGGAGGATGCTCTACCAGAGGGAGGGGCGTGGCAGCAAGTCCTCCAGTCGGTCCTGCCGATTGACTGATTGCAGGGTTCTCAGGGACTGGAAGGACATCAACCCCACAAACAAAGGACGTGGAACCTATATCACCCTTACTGGCCCTCTTGATTGAAAGCTTGGGCATGACAACCGCTTTCCTCTTCTGCTGACCCCCAGACATCTTTCTCTTCAGTTTTTTTGCTCCTGATTTAGTCGATGTGGAATCCGAGGCTATCGTCGGTGAAGTTTCTCCCGATGCAAGCTCCTGCAATACAGATCCAGTCAGGCAATTCTGGCTATCCCTCAAATCCTGACTCCATATAAGGGCTCGCAACAGTTCAAATTGGGATCTTATATACCCGACCTCCCTTTTTTTCCAGAGGAGCCTTCAGGAAACTCATAACTAGCATACCCAACTTATCATTGCACAATTCGCAGTGGCAAGAGGCTCGGGTGTGAAAACTCTTAAATTCGGGAAGTCGGGTTGGCTGGAAAACATGGTTGACTGGAATGTTCATAGCGTCGGGATGTCTCCACTGACCACTCACTACTATCATCCTTTCTTTCCATCCTTTGTTGGATGTCGGGACATTGTCACACAACTTCCTCTTAACATAGGAGGTTAAGTTGTACCGACCCCTATTATCCTTCTGCTCTTGAAGTTTGTACGAAAACAGGAGCTCAGCCAAACCTAAGTCCAGGTCCAACTCCTTATTGATCAGCAAAATCATGGCCAGGATCCTGTAAAAGTTAGGACCGACTTGAAGGGGGGCCAGACCCAAAGTCACTAGTGCCAAGAGGAAGAAGGGATGAATGGGAAACTTCAAAATGGCAAGGTGGAATGACGAAAGTAATATCTCTCCAGCCTTTAGCCCCTGACCGACTCTAAAGTCTGCATCCCGAGGGTAATGCCTAACCTTAACTCCTTCGGGAATCCCGAGGCTCTTAAGTTGAGCATCTATCCTGTATTTGGCTGGGAGGGGATCAGTACAGAAATTCTCCTCCTCCTCAGCATCCTGATCCTGATTAATCCCGACGCCACCCTCTACGACTCGATCCCCTGCGTACTGGGTGACCTCCGGTGGGCTAGACCTAACTACTTGGGTAATCTCAACGGACGGGGTGCTAGCCGAGATCTCGGGATCTGTAACGGTCCGGTCGGTATCTACCAGTTGCAGGTCACTAACCAACCTAGTATCATCACTCCCAGACATATTTGACGAAAGGTAGAAGAATGAGAAGAATGACTTACAAAGGTAAGGAAGGTTCAGGCAGCTTCTCCTTTGATCTGTTCTCCGGCGAGTAAATTGCAGAATCCGGCAAACTTTACCAACAGGCCGAGATGGGTGCTTCCAGTCAAAACTCTACAGCAGAATTCAAATCTCTCCACATAAAGGAATAATCCACCACGGTCACAGGAGTTTGCCAAGATCAGTGAAACAAACAGTAAATTGTGTAGACTTAAGATCGAATTTGGGATTGCACACAGGGTTGGAGAATACGACAAGGAGAGGATGCTGAAAGAGAAGAACGGTTTGAAAATTTTGAAAATATTGCAAGTATGGCGTATGAGAAGGATTTGCAGGTTATATAGGATTGACGTTTCGTCTACCCGGGTCAGGGTACCGGACCGACATGACCCGGCCCATTTCACGCGCATCGGTGCCATCTCAGCCGCTGGTTCAAAACTGCAATAATTGCGACGGCTGCGACATTCAATGCACCTCCGCATCATCCCGCACGCGTCCCATAGCCACTCCAAGGGCTTTTGATGGGCCTTAATATTCTTTCACCTAATGGGCCTGATAAAAAGGCCCATGAGCTGAAAGAGGGCCTGTGTACATGACGGTTTTCCCGGCCCATACAAAAGTGGATCTCGACCAGACCGACTCCAGATAGCCCGAGATAATCATCATGGATGATGGCCCGGACCCTGTACCAGACCGACGCATCCCGAGATCCCATTCAGTAACCCGACCCGAAGAACATGAAGCAACTCGAAGATTCTAGAATAAACTTGTAGCTCAAAGTAGCATTATAAATGTGGAAAAAGTAGCTGACGTGTAAAGTGTGGAAGAAAATCCAAAATAGAAAATGTTGCCCTAATGGGCCAAAAGCCTATAGGGAAAATGTATATAAGCCAATGAAGAATAATGAGAGAGGGGATCTTTTTGTGTTGTGCAAAATTTGTATCTACAACCCCTTAAACAATGATCTCTCCATAAATCTATCAAGATGCAAATCCTTGAATTATCTCACATTACTTCTTATTTGAAATTTGTATACTAATTTAACAAATAAAGATAAAAATGAAACACAATATTCAAAAGTCTAAAATAATATTATTTAACAAAACTTATTTATTATTACCCAACAAACAATATCAAGTTCCATGTATTATGCTAAACTAAACAATAATAAACAAACACCAACTTAAAAACAAACATATACTTTTCCAAACATAAGTTCATAACTTTAAAATTTCAACATTTTCACTTGTAAAAATAACACAAATAAAATGAAAAATGAGATTAAAAAAAAAACAAGATCATTTTTATCTTCAAAGTCTTCATAAAAATATCCGATGTTCTAAATAACCTATATGATATTGAATATGGTTTATTTGTAAAACAATTTAAACATAAAAGGTACGAAAATGGACATGGATGTGCAAACGAACATAATTTCCAAAAAGAAAGAAGAAATTTTTTTATAATCAATTGTTCCTTCACTCTAACCTTTTTTCAATATTGCTATTGTTCATTTGAATAAATTATAGGCAAATATTTACTTTGAAAGTTTAAATCATATTAGTATTTTAAATTTTTTGCAATATATTGGGGTTTTAATTGTTTTCTCTTTAAGTTCATGCTATATATTGGGATATTGGACTAAATTATTAGGTTTTTGAGCTTTTCATAGGATGACCCAACCCTCAAACCAAATAAAAAAACCCTAAAACACCTGTGAATAGTAGAATCGTAGTAGTACGTTTATGACGATGGACGATTCTACGCAATTCTACTACGATTCGTTAAGTTTTTTTATAGAGAGAGAGAGGATGGGTTCGTGCAAAGTAATTTTTTTCCCTTTTTTTAGTTTAATTCTTTTCCCTTAGCTAAAATTCCTGGTTCAATAGTTTTGAACCTTTGTAATGCAGATTGATACCCATTGAAGAAATTGTTCGGATTTTCCACAAACTATGCAGGTAAACTTCATTGGGCAAGTGAGTTTCCTCTGGAGATTCATCACAAACTGTGCAGGTAAACTTCTCAAGTTTTCTTCCCTTTTAAAATTTAAAGCAAGAGAACTGTTTGCATGGGAAGAGCAACATAAAAAAACATTCAACAAAATCAAAGAGTACTTATCAAGTCCACTCGTGACCATGCCACCTCGGAAGAGATATCCACTGAAGTTGTATATTTCAGCAGCTCATGAATCTATTGGTAGCATGTTAGCTAAGAATAATGAATATGGAAGAGAACAAGATGTATATTACTTAGGTAGGGTGTTGTCCTAGGTGGAATGTAGATATTATTCTATAGAGAAATTATGTTTGACTGTATACTATTCTGCCATGAAATTACGAGTATATATGCTCTCGGTTGAGGTTTATATAATATGTCAAACTGATGTGATTAAGTATACGCTATCAAGGCCCTTAATTACTAATAGAATTGAAAAATGGACTTTGTTCTTGATGGAATTCAATTTGACCTATACTCCACATAAAGCTGTAAAAGGAAGGGCATTGGCCGAATTCTTGGCCGCCCATCCTTCTATTGATGTGGAACATCAAGTTTTTGATGAGTTTGATGTTGCAGTGATAAGTGTAACCCCTTGGACTTTGATGTTTGATGGATCCTATTGATGCACAAAATTGCGTGATCCAGGACGACATCGTACCCTGCAAGCCAAAGGACTGTCAGGGAGGTGGCACCGGTGTGGTGCCAGCCAAGGACTGTAACACCCCGTGTTATTTTCCTTTTTCCTGAAATTATATTTAATTTAATTTCAGTAATGACGTCACTTGTTCTTGATGCGTTGTTTGTCCTTGGTAATTCGCGTGTAAATTTTTCGCGTTTACTTTTAAAGTCGACTAGATGACTTTACGGTTTGTCTTTGACGACTACGCGCGTTCTTGTTATCGACTACGCGGTATCGTTTCGACATTTAATGTTTAGTGCTTTGACTGGATGACGACGCATTTTAATTGGATCGGGCATGTTAGGTGTTCCGATGTTTGGGTTCCTAACCCGGTATATTTAATTGGGCGTCCCGTTGTTATTTCGGGTTGCCAGTTTACGATTGGGTGTTCCCGGTATTTATTGGGATTTACTGTATATATATATATAATTAATTGTAATTATATATATATAGTTTTGGGGGTTAATTTGCAATTAAGGATAGATGGAGGGTCATTTGTGCAATTAGGGCATATATGTGTATATACGTGTACGCAACCACAAACTCTTCTATCTGCTCTTCTTCCCTCTCTGCACGACTTGCTACATCACCCTCTTCTCCTCACATAACATCAGACCTACTTCTCTTCCATCTTCACCATCATTGCAGACGACAGAGAGAGAGAGCAAGAGGGTCGGCTGAGAGAGAGAGTTGTGAGCTAAGGGTTTCGCCGGACTGTGGGTGCGACTAGGACTGGTGGCGATGGCCCAAGACCAGTGGTGGTTGTGGACGGCGATGCAGTGGTGGTCTGGCGGTGTCGCATAGGGGCGACGACGTGCAGGGGCGACACCGGTGGTCGTGCGGTGGTGCTGATACACGTTGGCGCGCGAGCAAGGGCGATTCTGGCCGAAACTTCGACCAATTGTTCGGTCGACTTCCCGACCTCGGTTTGGGCTGAAATTTGGAGGGTAGCTTCGCCTAGATGTCAGGTACGACGTGGAAACATTTCGTAATTTTATGTTGAACGGTTTGTCGGAATATTTGATTTGATGTTTCGAATTTTCGTTTGGGTTATTTTAGATTTATCCAAATTAATTAACCTATTGCTAATAGGCTTCGTATATATCGTATAGGTTGTCGAGGCGGACATTTTGATATATTCGAAATATTTTTCGGACGACTTTGGTCGGCGGGCGTCATATTCGGGCGCCGGTACTGTTCACGGTGGGCCCGAAACGGTTGTTCTGTAAGCGTATTTCAGGTGGGAAATTTTATTTCTCACTCCACATTATTGACGTAGTTTAGGGTGTGCAAACCCTTAATTATTTTAATATAGATATATTAATTTGTTAATTTAAATATCTATAATTGGCTTAGGAGCGAAACAAGACTTAGGAATTAATTTAAGAAATTAATTAAATTATATTCCTACGAAATTAAATAATATTCCTAATTGAATTGAATAGGAATAGGTGGCTTAGAAATTCCCTTGTGAATTAAATGGACTAGAGTATTTTGTAAACGTTGGACGTGAAGAGCTTAGACGTTATGCTAGGTTTCCCTTATGATACGTGAATTATTTGCTTTAATTGTTTTAAAGGCATGTTAAAAGGGAATGACTTGTATACTTGGAATTAAAGTATAAGTTGATGAATTGCAAGCATGCTTATGTGATATTATTGCTTGTCTTGATTTACTGCTTTATTGTTTTAAAAGCATGTGAAAGAGAATATGAGATTCATGTGATAGCATGTGGATATTGTTCATAAATATGATGTATTACATATTTATGTTGAGGCATGATTGTCATTTGGACCTGGATGCATATTGAGAATATCATGTAGTGTTAAATCATGATATTGGTATATGTGGGTTGTGAAATCATGTGGGGTGTCTTTGTGTCGAATCGTCGCAACAACTGGCCAGGGATGTTCCCATCCTGCGGAATAAATAGCCGTGAATGGGGTATAGGGTGAGTCGTCTCATTCTCGAAGTTGCGGGTCGTCTCGTGCATCCGTTATACGGATCTTTGGTCACGGGTCGTCTCGTGCAAACCGCCTTCCTTATTGAAAGTGTAGTGTCAAAAACATTTGGGAAGAATCGGTGCGGTACTCTTTCTCCTTGTAAATGGGTGGAGTGCGTATTCGTTAACCACGTGATGTGGGCAAATGGTGGTGTATGAGTCACATTGTATATGCATGACATTTATGTGATTTCATTTGACATGTATACGTGATATTATTACATGTGATGTTGGAGCAGGTTTAATATGTGTTATTATTACCTGTTGGATTTTGGAGCATGTTATGTATGAATATTGTGAATTTAAATTCATATCTTTGTGAAATGCTCAGTTGATGATGATTAACGTGAAAGAGAATGATTACATGCGGTAATTAATAAAGTATAATGAAATGTATATTTTTATACTTGCGATTATATACTTTTGTGCCCTTGGGGGAGGTTAAGTATATTGACATAATGACCTTTGTGGTTAGTGATGGACTGCCGAGATGATTTGGAGTTGATGCCTTAGAGAAGGCGGGTAACAGTTTTGTGATTGTGGTTAGCTATGTGACCTTGTTAGAGATTGGAGGTTAGAGATTGATTTTAGTATCAGTTATGAATTGGGGCCTTCGAGAAGGCGGGTGATGAGATTGTGAGTTGTAGTATGGACCTTTAGGTGTCTTTCACTTTTGAGGAATAGGCTATCAACTGTAGTTGAGATTTGGATTGATGAGAAGAGGTTATGGTTGATGTGATTTATTAAGTACTCGAGGTACTGTAGTTTGGTAGACTTGGTTCTAGTGCTTAGTTCATTCCCCTGAGCATTCCTTGTACTGTGTTTTGTACGCTAGTACGTAGTCGTTGACTTCTATGTTATTCCTTGAGTTGTCGGTTACGGCGTGGTGCCGAACCTCTTTCATGTGTTGTCATTTGATTTGGTGGAGTTGGAAGCGGATGGTTGTCTTCCGTAAGTCCAACGTATTGTTCTTCCTTCTTGTCATCTTGGACATTATAGGATTTCGTGGAGTTATGTTCATTCTTATTGGCTGTCTCTCGGAAACGGTGTTTTCTAAGTTTTGAAATAAACTCTTTGTATTTAAAAGGAAAAACCCATTTTCGCCTACCCCCGTAGAAATGAAAAGTTTTAGTGCTTTATAAACTGATCTTAGGATCTTCTTTGAAAGGATTTTTAACTCTAAAAGCCGGTGATGGCAACCGACGGAGACCGGGGGCAAGACGGTCATTTTTACTATATGGTTTCTTAAAAGGAAAACTATTTTTTTACTTTTCTTGGGATTCTGAGATTTCGAGACTTCTTTCTCAATATCTCATCCTGTAGAGTTTTGAAAGGTGTTCCATTGTTTCACATTTGCTTCCTATCATTTCTAGGTCTCTGTATGAGGCTTTGTGTTGTTCAGTGCACACATATAGTGTTGCCTTTCACTTTCTTTATTGTTGATGTCACCACTTAGGTGATTTGAGTTGTCACACGTATTAGGGGCATGGATACCGAGTGGATTGGTTTTTTTTGTCCGGGTGTTCTCACTAAACACTTGTGGTGTTTTAACCTTGACATTGGTGTCTCGGTTATCTGTTGGTTTAGCTTTGGGACTTCTTTCCCCTTGCTTTGGTTTGCTTGTTTGGGTGTTTTCACTAAACATTTGTGGTGTTCTTTACCTTGACATTGTTGTCTCGGTTATCTGTTGGTTTAGCATTGGGAAGTCTTTTCCTTCACTTTGCTTTGGTGACCCGGAGGTGGTCGTTCTTGTGAGTTGAGTTCGTGTACTCTTAGTGATTCGATTGGGTGGTTTTCCTCGCCTACAGTGAGAGTGTTAGTGATGAGATTGACCCTATTGATGATAGTATCATGAGGTCGATATGATTTATGGTATGGTGATATGATTGAGGTGATCTAGCCTTTAAGAGGTAGATTTTCCTTAGGAATGGGATGAGGTTTGTTATATATATATATATATATTGTACATATATATATAGATGATGATTGTGTTAGTACGCAAGGACGTGAGTACTTTTCCTCCTGTTTATCGGGGAGTGAGTTATGAGTATTCCTTGGTGCTAGTGATGGATTTTGATCCTTGTGGATATTAGAGGTGAGTGTGATTCCCTCTGTTTGGAGTTTCTTGTTAGCGTCGTGAACGCTGGATGATTTGTTAGGATTGGACCCAGGTGTTGTGTATCTAGTGTATGTTGGTGAGAGTAGTGTAGACTACCGCTGTTGGTACTTGGAGTACGAGTCTTAGTTGTACATTACAGACTCATGTTTTGTATTTATATATACATATGTATCCCCGTTATATATATACTTATGTACGGTAGCATGTGAGTACATGCCTTGGGTTTGCGTGGATGGGATTAGTTGGGCTATATATATATCTTGATAGATAGTTTGCATTACCTAAACTGCCAGAGGATGTGGTAGTTAGAGTATCTTTTCCCACTGAGCTTATTGCTCACAGGGGAATTTCATTTGCCCCCTGGTATTCCACGCCAGGTTGCAGGAAACATACGGCTATGAGCAGGATGCAGTGCAACGATAGTTTTCTTTAGTTTCTTGTTACAGGGTTTGGAGTTGCGTTGGGTGATGCGATTACGGATGCAGCACGACTGGTTTTGGGGACGGTAGTTGTCACCAAGGTCTACAATAGAGGAGGCTATGGTTTGTGAGAGATCTCTTCAGTTTTCTATCGTAATATTCTTCTACAGAGATATACAGAGAGATAAAATAATTTTGGGATCATATATATTCGAGATCTCTCTTGTTATTGGGATTTTCCAATTGTGCTTCTACATCGAAGATCTTATGTACAATTGGATAATCTAGTTGTTGAAAAATTATCGCACCGTCTATTGCAACGAGGTTTCTTTGATCTGTTAAAAAATGGAGCCGTCTGAGTGCGGAGATTGGAGTGAGAAGGTTCGTGGTTATTTGATCTGTTGAGAAATAGAGCCGTCAGAGTACAGAGTGAAGCGAGAGCTTCGTGGAGTGGCCCAAATCTAGACTTTCAGTCATCGAGTGAATAAAAACATATTACATCGGTTGTAAGTACTGTTTTCATAGAGTCTATACAAATTCTTTAATTCATTGTGCATCGATACCCAAGTGTATCCGTGGTTTTTACTTGGAGTCTTTCCAAGGTTTTCCACATAAAACTATCGTGTGTCTCTATTGCTTTATTTTCTGCACTTAGATTATTCTTTGCATGATTTATCTTGATATAGAATTGGATTAAAATTGACTTTTCAGCAATTATTATTAATTTATCAATAAATCCACAAAAATCCTATTCACCCCCACCCCTCTAGGCTATTTTCATTGATCGTCTGGGTAATTTCACAACTCTTGATCTA
Source organism: Cornus suecica (assembly GCA_963922005.1). NCBI lineage: Eukaryota > Viridiplantae > Streptophyta > Magnoliopsida > Cornales > Cornaceae > Cornus > Cornus suecica. Next base: position 41,638,171 of record OY998242.1, read on the forward strand.
CTGTCGCTCCAATGCTCTTGCGGACTCTTGACTATTTGGGTTGTCTGGTTATTCCCAAAGTCGTCCCTTTAACATAAATTTTGCATTGATATTCCCTTGCCTGTAGGCTGTAGCCAACCCAGATCACAACAAAATTATAAGTACCTAGGTAACCATATGGCTCCCACAGATGGCGCCAACTATTGATGCAGAAAATTATGCGATCCAGGACGACATCTTACCCTGTAAGATAGAGGACTGTCAGGGAGGTTGAACTAGTGTGGTGCCAGCTAAGGACCCTCCGATGGTCAAGTCAATATTGACAGTCAGTGGTATAAAGATAAAACACAAGTGTTTTTAATGATTTTGGAGGTGAAAAGTGCTCATACCTTTTCCTTTCGACCAGACATTTATTTTTAGTCCGTAGTAGTTTTCGTGTTTGAGATTATATATCCCTGAAGATGTCAACCAAGTGCCCTTGAGTATCTCACCTTACCAAGTCAAAGGTTCTAAGGCAAAGATAGTTTGCCAAGTCAGGTAGCAAAAGGCAACCATAGTTTGCCAAGTCAAATAGTTAAAGGTCGTTTATCTTTGCAAGGTCAAATAGTCAAACAAAAACCATTCACCCTGTCAGTTTAGAGTGAAGTGGAAATAATGGCTCCCTATCAGATCCAATACGGCAGATGGATTAAGGGCTGGAGTAGTGATTGAATCACCAAATGGAAGAAGGACCTCATTTTCATTCTTCCTAGACTCTAAGTGTTCTAACAACTAGACAAAATATGAGGCTTTGATAATTGGCCTTGAGATTTTATTAGAAATGGGGTATTCGAATTTGGTAATCAACCAATTTTTTAAACAACTTCAGGTTCTTGAGTTGGCAACCAAGACCCTTCCATTCTCTGGCTACACAATTTGTGCAAAACTTTGATGAGGTAAGTGTGAAACATAGGCCAAGAAGTTTGAATAAAGGAGTAAATAATTTGGCCCATATCGCTTCTGGAATAAGGATTCCTAAGGGTTTGGAAGAAATATTGGTGGTTGTAAAAACAAGAGCTCTTCCAACGATAGAAATGAGGAATGGTGTGATGGCAAAATATTTTGCCATTGACATTCATGACACTAACTTGGAAGATTGGAGGGGACCATATAATCAATTTCTTGGCAGATCCCAGATTTTCTACTCCTAGGAGATTGAGGTTGATGGCAACCAACTATGTTCTGCTTGATGGTGAGTTGTATAAGAAAAGTAAGGAAGATGGCCTTCTACTACAATGTGTGTATCCAAAGAACAAGTCATAAAGATCATGGAAGATATGCATGAAGGTCTATGTGGAGCCCACTAAACTGGAAGAAAAATGAGATGGTTAATTAGGAGATATGTGAACAATTGGCCAAGAATTTTAAAATATTGCATCACTTATGCTAAAGGGTGCAAAGCTTGCCAAGTACATGGTCTAATTCAAAGAGTTCCAGTAAGAGAGATGCAATTTGTCATCAAGCCATGACCTATTAGAGGATAGGGCATAGCCTTGATTGGGATGATCAAGCCCCCAGCTTCTGATGGGCAACAATGGATAGTGGTTGCCACTAACTACTTTACTGAGTGGGTAGAGGCAGAGGCTTACAAGTCGGTAGATCAAAGTGTGACCATCAAGTTTGTTAAGGAAAAGATCTTCCACGTATTTGGTATTCCTGAATCAATTACTTATGATAATGGAGGAGTCTTTAGATGGGGAGCAATGATATAATATGCAGAGTCATGGGGAGTGAAGATGTTATGTTCTACTCCATACTATATGTTGACACCCTAAAATGTAGGCCTATGTGGCAGGCGTTAATTGAAGGAATTTGTGGAGGATAAAGGACACATGGCGAATGGATTAGTTAAGGAAAGAGTTTTCTCTAATAGTGGGTTGCTATTTTTAAGGACCATGGAGTATTGCTTGGCTAAAATTTAGGAAAGAAATCCCATGAAGATTGTGATTGAGATGATTAAGCAATTATGGAAAGAGGTTATGAAGGAAGTGGACACTAGTAATTGCAACAGTCAATGCTAGTTAATTTGAATTAACAAGTAATGGGTGGTTACCATGTTACGTGGCCTTTTTCTCAGGGACCGGATGAAGATCATACTCAAGCTTTAAATAGGATAGTTAGGACAACATTAAATATTCTCCATCAGCACAAACACAAACTTTACATTCTTGTATTTTCAATTCTTGTCATTTTAATACAAGTCTTGTATTTTGAATTCCTTTAATTTCCTTGCACTTTAATTTGATGCACTGCCCTATAAATTAGCTTTAGTTTAACAACTTTGACACCAAAGTCCTTTCCATTAAGGAAAAAGAACATGGCCTAGAGTTCGGTATCTTTCTCTTGTTTAATAGCATGATCCCAAATAAAAAAGGATACAAGTTGTCCTTTATGACAATCTGATTCTTCCGAGAATCTAACACGCCCGCGTTCTTCCACAATTTTTAGCAACAACATAATTGGCACGTCCGGAGCGAGACACATTGTCACGCCCCAAAATCCCTTGGAATTCCAAAATCGAAGCCCAGGAACCTCCAAATGTGACTTCGCAGAAAATTAGAAATTTTGACAGAGTCCCGTTTGTACAGGGAACAATTTGGTGGCAAATAACCACTTACGATACATTAACCGGATAAAGCAATTGCATAATAAAATGAGAAGTCTAATAACTACTCGGTAAACCTAACAAAAATCGAACAGAGTTTCGTCTTTACGCAAATACCCTAGTGGATAAGGTCCACTCATAAACATCCTGTATAGGCACAAGTACTAATATAATACACAACCAGATAAAAAATAAATAACTAGGGACCAAGGTCGATGACACAGTAACGTTGCCACCCCTCCACATACCTGTAGTCCAAAATGTAAATATAGTACCCGACCAAAATGAAGTAAGTGCCAACCCGATAATAGATACATGACATGCATGCTCAGTACCAAAAGAATAATAATACAGTTATCCAGGATATAACTCCAGCCCTCCAAAATAATACAAACTCGAAGAACCAAAATAATGAAATGAACTAAATAAAAGGTCAAAAGGAAGAACATTTGAAATCCGTCATCGAAGCTTAATCCTCGATCGCCATCGATGTCTTTCCTGAAATGTTTTATAAACAACGGGGTGAGCAACTTAGTTCAGTAAGAAAGTGTAAGAACACTTTCGAGTATTGTTTATTTATGGCATGCTCTAGATAATAACCATCTTGAGTGTTAGATAGGTCATTTTGGTTTCAACGACATCTACATGCTTTGACAAAGGCGAAATTAAGTATTGAAGTAGTGAAGAATACAAGTGAAGCGCAAAAGTGAGTGTATTGAGGAAAAATGTCTCCCGAAAGGCGAAAATAACATTTTCCAAAGCCGTCACTTCAAGAAAAAGTATCGTGGATTCAAGACGGTCATTTTGGCACATGTGCGAAGAAAAGTGGTTTTAACAAAAATGAAAAGCTACGGTTGATCCTATGCTTGGACCTACGTTTAAAGCGTAGCTAGGCTACGCTTAAGGCGTAGCAACGGCTAAAATTCGGCCGATTTCTACTGTGATGTCCGTTTTGCCCCCGTTTTGATTCTATGATGCGTTGACAACTCCTACACCTTGGTATATGTGGTATACACATAATATACATCAGAGATTAGGGTTTTGCTGAGTTGGATGTGAAATTACGAGAAAGGGAAAACTTAGGGTTTCCCTCAGCTATGGTCTATAAATACCAAAGTCTTATACAGATGAGGAAAAACCTTTTAGCCATTGAGAGATCTCTGCAAGATTTCTACATATTCATATTCTTCTACAGAGATAGAGATAAAGATAAAGAGAGAAAATCATTGAGTGATTCTAAATCTTCTATTTCTCTCTTCGTTAGGGTTTGATCAATTGTGCTTTTACACCGATGATCTTATGCATAATTAACTGACCTAGATTTTGGAAAAATCTACACACCATCTTCTGCAACGTGGTTACTTAGATCTATTTGAGAAATAGAGCCGTTTGAGTGCAGAGATCGGAGCAGGAGGTTTTGTGGTTATTTGATATGTTATGAAACAGAGCCGTCAGAGTACGAAGATGAGCGAGTGCTTCGTGGAGCGTGAGTGAATCTAGACTTTTAGACGTTAAGTGAAGTTCATCAGATTACATCGGTTGTAAGTATTATTTTCAAAAATTGACTTTTTCATAATTTATTTTAATTTGGCAATAAATTCATAAAACACATATTAAGCCCCTCTCTAGGCTATTTTCATTGATCGTCTAGGTAATTTCAATTAGTATTAGAGCGTGGTTGCTCCGATTTAGGTTAATGAACTAGGGTTAGATTCTGAACTTAGACGATGGATTTACCTCGTGAAGGAGGTTCCATATCTAGGCCACATTTGTTTGATGGCTCTAATTACACGTATTGGAAAGCGTGGATGAGAGCATTTTTGAAATCGTTAGATGAGAGAGCTTGGTTGGTCGTAGAGGTAGGATATTCACCTCCTACTGTGATGGATGCAACAACTAGTAAATGAAAACCAAAACCATCGAGTGAGTGGACTACTGCTGAGTCAAATAGTGCTAGTTAGAATTCTAAAGCTTTGAATGCATTGTATAGTGCTGTGAGTGCGAGTGAGTTTAAGAGAATTGTCACGTGCGAGATTTCTAAAGAAGCTTGGGATATTCTCTAAGTAACCCATGAAGGAACCTCAAAAGTTAAGCAATTAAAACTCCAAATTCTTAATCCACAATTTGAGAAGCTTAGAATGGAGTAGGATGAAGTTTTTGGTGACTTTGAGACTAGGTTAATCGACATAGTAACAGGTTATCACAATCTAAGAGAGCCGATTCCATAGACTACCATAGTGAAGAAAATTCTTAGGTCTCTACCGGAATGTTTTCGATCTAAGGTTACTGTCATATTTGAAATCATGAGTTTCAAAGAAATTAAACTTGAAGAATTGGTAGGAAATCTAAAATCATATGAGATGGAGATGTGTGTTTAATCCTCTAAAAAGTTGAGTGGTACAAAAGAGAAGAGCATAGCTTTTAGAACCACTAAGGAGGATCCTAGTGAGTCAGATGAGGAGGGTGAGAGTAGACCAAATCAGTTTGAGATGGTTAGGAAATAGTTTCATATCTTTTTAAAATCTTCTTGTGGTCAAGAATTGATGAAAGGACAAAAATTTGGAGATAAATCTCATGATTCTAAAAATAGAAAAGTTCAAAATCGGAATGACAAGGTTGACCCTAAAAAGAGTAAACCTCAATGTTTTAAGTGTCAAGGGTTTGGTCACATTGTTGTGAAGTGCGCCAATAAGAAGAAAATGACAAAAGGTCTAGCTGTTACTTGGAGTGATGGATCAGATGTTAGTGACACTGCTGAGTTTGATGAGGCTGATGAGTCTGAGAATTTCACTATGTTTCCTGCACAGAGTAAGGAAGTTGAGGAAATTGCTGCAAGTTGGGCAATGTGTGAGGATGATGATTCTGAGGATAATGAAGATCGTGGGGACTCATATGAAGATGCTTATAATAAACTTTACGAAAAGTCCGTTCATATGAGCAAAGTCTTCTCTAAATATATAGTTCAGTTCAAGAATGATGATAAGGAGAGACAATCCTTAAGAGGAGAGTTGATCAATTCTGAACAAGAAAGGACTCAGGCTTTGAAGAGGGTAAATGTTCTCAATGAGGAATTAAACATTCTAAGATTGGAATTGAGTGAGAAATTTACAAGGATTGAAGGTTTGGAAAAGGATTTGAAGGATGCTAACTTAACTATTCATAGATGGTCTAGTGGAACTAATAAGCTTGATCACATGTTGAGTGTAGGAAAGTCAACAAGAAATACAAAGGGGTTGGGGTTCAAAGGAAAGAGTAATCCTGACATAGTTTCTAAAACAATCTTTGTTAAGGCTTCTCAAGTAGCTTCTAGTTCTTCTCAAGGTAAGTCTAATAGGAATCTGAATGCTCAATCTTATGTCAGAAAACCTGTTGAGATTAAGCCACCCTTTACCTCTCGAATTAATAAGGGTTCGAATCATGGTTATCAAAGGTTTATCCCTGTATGTCATCACAAAATTATTAGATTTTCAAAAGCATGTGCATCTTAAAAAATCTAGTGGCATGTTATCATTAGGATAGATGTCTTCATATGTATCATTCTAGGAATATCTTGCATTATCTTTTATCCTAGAATTGATACATTGTCATGCATTTTGTATTAATTTTTTATTATTTGTTTTTATGTATGCATCATTTTTGAAACTAATAAGATTATTCATGTATGCATTATTATGACAAAAAAATCCATAAATATTATATAAAAAAAATTATTAGCATGTTGGGCTTGGCTAAGGGTACAAATGGTTGTCATATTTCACTCTATTCTCATATTTACTTTTCTTATTATACTTATGGGAATTGGAGTTGTTAGTCTGACCTGAGGTTATGAGTTATTCACTTGACATGTTTAAAGTATTATTTTTGAAACTCATCAACTTTGGGTGCTTGTTTTACTTTGGATATGACTGTAATACTTGTTGAAACTTTTAGTCTTTCTCATCTAATCCTAAGTGATATGTAGGTTCGTGAGCAATGCTAGATTGATCTATGTTTTTAAATACCTTTTGCATGATTATGAATGTTGTGGTGATGTTGAAAAGATGAAAGAATGAAATGTTTAATGTCACGCCCCAATTTTCCTAGGACTCCTAAACCCGAGCCTAGGAGTTAAGGGAGTGAATGCGGAAATAAAAGGAAACGAAAACAAATGACCCATAGTCATCAAATGCCCCCACAAGGGTAAAAACATCATTTCACGCTTAAAAGATGTCAACAAGATCACTCGGGATCGAACTATGAGAGAAATGAAACAAACGACCCCTTAAACGACTATTCAAACACCCCATGTTCACTCGAGGGTAAAATGGTCATTTCAGGGGTAAAATAGTAATTTTAAAGTATAAACACAAAGTTTGGACCTAAAAGAAGCTATAGGAACAAATGGAACCAAATTTGAAGGTGTGAGGTAGAAACTACGACATTTTGAAAATCGGACGTCGCAACGTGTAAAGGTTCAAAACATACCATCACATTCAAATGATCATTATGCCCTCAAAAATGACTCAACTTAAGTGATTCAAAATCCTAACATCAAGAGCTTTAAGTCCTCTTTCTAAAAAGCTAAAGAACACCTCCATTCGACATCCATAGCTCATGATATGAGTGAAAAAGTAAAACAGGGTCAGAACGGGGCTGAACCACCTAGTCGACTGAGTGAGACAGAGACTTCAAAAGTTTTGCGGAAAAATCCTCCGTTTCACCAAGGCCAGTCGACTACCTCGACCAGAAACCCCAAAATTTACTCCTATACAATTCTAAACCCTTAGGAACTTGCAAGAAATATCTCAACTTGTTCTTGAGACTTTAAAAATGAGGAAATATCCCCTAACTCAGGAATGGGGAGAAAAATGGTTATTTTTATCAAAGACGCTTCTTAAAAATCCATAAAAATAACCGTCTTGCCCCCGGTCTCCGTTTTAACGACCACCGGTTTGTAAAGATCAAAATCTTATTAAAATGAGTTTAAAATCATTTCTAAAACAAGAAATTTTACTGAGGTCAAGGGGGTAGGCGAAAACGGGTTTTCCATTCAAATTGAAAGGGATTTGTTTGAAAACCTAAAAAAACGCCATTTTCGGCCAAACACCTAATAATCACATTTCATGGAAAATAATCCATTTCACATTCACACTCTAAATGAAAAGATTCAATATTTACATTATAGCGCTCTAAGGCGAAACATGTTATGTTTTACACAAAATACATATGTGCATAATCCGGCACCGAAGTGCACCAAAAGAATAAAATCCTTGCGCATAGCGTTCCAAGGAATATACACAGACAACAACACCTCGACTAATATGCAAGCCGGGTCAAAAGAAAGTAGTTTAACATTCGTTTACAAGTTTTCAAAAAAGGAGCATGTGTATACATATATATATATATATATATATTACACAATTACTCTACAAACGTAGTACGACCGCCACCCAATGACACAAAAAGGGGACAAAGTGTCACATATCCATGGAGAGACTACGGAACTCTCCCAATGGGATCATCACCTGAAAAAAATATATATATCGTGGGGTGAGCTTACTAGCCTAGTAGAGGAAGCATCATTGCCTCAATCTCGGTAGTCCGAGTGGTACAACCCACCCAAGGTACATGCAACTAATCCTAGGTCGGTCTCTTGTTCCACATGGCTCTCACGCCAATCTGGAACCCCATCAAACCCAATAAATAAGTTCCCCAACATGCTCACAACATAATTATTCACAATTATTGCATGCTTTCATCATCAAAACCACAATCACATATGTATAACAGTTAAGATGCAATGCGATCGACACACCCATGGTATGCACACAAAAACACACCCAACTCTAAGGGTCAACGAGATCATTCTCTAACACTTCACTTTATTCTCATAAGGGAAGGTAGATTTATCGTACCGTTCTTCCCAAGTGCTTTTGACACTTACACTTTTAACAAGAAAGACGTCCTCCACGACGTGGTCGTGTACATGAGATTTGGACAAGTCCTCCCACTATCGTCTGCATTTCTTGGAAGTTTAGTTTCGTAGGAGCAAGAAGCACCCCCTAGCCATTTGTTACGACGATCCAAACACAAGACAACTCCTATGTAATTTACGCAAACCGTAGAAACCAATAGACATGTTTTGACACTACATGGCACACTCAAAATGCATCAAGGTTCACAATCGCAACCATATGCCATCACAATACATGCTTGTTTCTTTATGCAATATATTGTACTCAATTTTAACATCATGCTCATAAATTCACAATTTTAAGCAATAAATCCACTACAAGCATTAATATCACATAATCATGATTTTCAAGGGGGCCTAGTTCATCGTCTAAGTTGTTAAGACTCAACTCGCATATATATATATATATATACGACATATATACACATAGACGCACACACCTTCGTACAAAAACTAAAACAACTCGTTTTTTCCCTACCTCAATCCAAGCAAAGCTAATGTCAAGTGTTGCAAATGAGGTCCAAGCAAGGCACCAATCTCAAGTGTTCAAATAGAGCTTCTAAGAGACACTATTGTTGATTCACAATAATTCCAAAACTATAAATACACCATTTAATGAAAGGAATATTACAATGGTGTCACCATAAGTCCAAAATAATCAAAAGTGACTCCAACCAGATAACTTACACTAACCCTAGTGATTGCTAAACTAGGGTTTCATGGAAAATAATTCAATTGAGTAGGAATTTGTGACCTTACCAATAAGTTCTTCACAAAAAAAAACTTAGAATCACCACAAGCAAACTCACTTGATGGTTTGAGACAATACATAACCTTCCACAAGAATGAACAATGGGAAATCAAAAATTCAATACTAGCACATGAAACTCTAGAATTTGGAAGTTAGGATTCTTGCAACAAAACCCTAGAAAAAGAGGGAAAGCTTACCACTATGAGCTCAAGAACACCACACCAAGAGACCACCAGAAGTGCTCACCACCCACCAAGCATGAAGAGTAGGAGAGAGCAAGACTTGAAGCCAAAAATCCAAGAAGAAACAATGTGGCCGAAATTTGTGTGTAGAGAATTGTGTGTGTAAAAGAGTGTGTGTTCTTGGTGAGAAATGAGAGAAGAAGAAGAAAGGAAGACAATGATAGAGTTAGAGATAGAGTTGGTGTGTAGAGAATCCCATCCAAGGGCTAGGAATGAAGATGGCAAGATAAAGTTGTTCCAAGGGTCACAATGTTGACAACACTAAAGGTAGTGGTGAAATGTCCAAGTTACCCACCCCCTTATCACTTAATCACAACCCTTGCCATTATGACCCCAATTTACTGGTTTTCCCAAGTCTTCTACATAACCACAATAGTGCCACTCAACGTCTTCCCAACACTTAGTCAATTAATCTCTACAAAATCCACTAACTCAATACATGTGAAATTACTAATTTACCCTTTGGTCGTTTATTTTTTTCCAAACTTTTCAATATTTTCCATTATTCACGAAATGAAAATATAGCATGCCACTTATACTTTTTAATTACGCATAATTCATATAAGTCATATTAGGCACGTAAACAAATTAGACACATAATCACATAAGCACTTAATTTTTTAATTAAATTTTTTAAATTAGTACGTAAAAATACTGAACGCTACATTTAAAATATAGAAATGCAAAAAGTAGTTCTTCGATATGAGTAACCGGGCCTCTTGACTCAGTAAGAATTTAGTGTTCGCGTAAAAAGGGGAGAAGACTAATAAGCATAAATCCCATGGAAGAAGTTCGGGCCCAGTTGGTTGGTTCAAAAAATCCTCGCTGGAAAGTCCGGAACTTAGAAAGACAAAAAGGGATATGGTGAAAAAGTTGAAAAGATTAAATTGCATTTTTTGTATTTAGCAATAAGGTTTAAGCTAAAGATTTGGCTTATAGTTTGGGTTTTGAACTAAAGTATAATCATGGTTAGTGAAGAGATTGTTAGAATTACCATGTATTGCTTTCATCTTAGTTGTTTGATTGCACTTGAATATTTTTCATATCTGCAAATGCAATGCAAAACTTGTCTTGTGACTACTTATGACTACAAGGTACGTGTGTTGATTTTCTTCACTATCATGTGAATAATAGCTAAGTCAAATATGCGATTATGATGTGTTAATGATTAGCTCATTCTCTCTACTGCCTTGCTCATATGTTCCTAAGAACAAAAATATTTTTTATTTTGCATTTTGCATTCATGCATTAGTCTTAAGTTCATGCATTGTAGAGATTTATATTACTCGAGAATCTTGATATATTCTTTTTGAGTACTTTATCTTAATATTTAGTGCTTGGCTTAGATTCTTTAGAGTATCCTCTGTGATCCTTTCCCTATGTTTTCATCTTGAGGCTTTCTTTTGTTTCTCTCATGTGCTTTGATTGTTTTTATTGTTCCTTGTCATTTTAGTGACAAAAAGGGGGAGAAATATTGAATAAGGGGGAGTAATTGTTTTATGTGGAGAAGTATTGAGTAAGGGGGAGAAGGAGTGTGTTTTATAATCATTATGCTTACATGGATATTGTGTTTTTCTTATGATCATTTTATATCTGTTTTCCACACTTGCGTTTAATGGTTAGTTTAGTGTTGTGGTTACAGGATTGGTAGACCGTCATGAAAGTAAGGTGACAGTTTATATCTATGTTTGTCGGTATGTGTTCATAGATGATGCGACGTCAGGTGTATAAAAATATGTGGTTAAAAATGACACCTTAATGACTTTAGGTTTTTCCCTACACAAGCGGACGTATAAATTGTAGAATAACAAACGACTTAAGTAAGGGATATCGATCCCACAGAGACTGAGATTGTTCACTTTAATAGTTCAAAAATACTGAATTATATTTTATGAAATATGGTTTGTTTGGGTGGTCAAAGACCAAATTATCTATTTTAACTAACAATAATCTAGAAAGCAAATTAAATTAGTTGTGATTCAGATGAGAGAGAAAACAAGGGTTTTCATCACTCCATCACTAACTGCATAATATAGTTCCTCACTGCATCAATTGTACGAGGGCAATCCATAACTGTGAATCAGGTCGTACCGCAAATAGCTAAATACGACCCCAAAAAAGAGTACTATTAACCGGATTGTGACAACCCGTTTCATGACTGACCTAACTAGTACATGCCAATTATATTACTCTAATATACTCCTAATGTATGAAAATAATCTAAAACATGTCTATATTAAATCGCCAAGGCACGACCTGTGTCAACCTAAGGTTTTAAGTTTCATTACCACCATTGTGTAAAAAATCATGATTAAGCATCCGAGTCCCAGCCTATAGTGAATAATCTTAATTGTGAAAAATAACATATTCATTCCATATAAGACAAGAATTTAGAACAAACATATAATTTTATATTACAAATCAGTACGGTCTATTAACTACTACAATCATCATAGTATTGTCAATAGTTTCCCCTCGTTACAGTTAAAAATAATGAAAGAACTACATTACTTGGATAGGGTTTTGCTAGAAAACCCTAGATACCGAGTTAGTTAGCCATGGTGGAAGGTGACTGCATTAATGATGTAGAAACACTCTCCATAGTCTTCTTCTCCAGATCTCTAGGTTTGAATATGGCTCTCAATAGCAACAAATCTGAATGAATAAACCTCTCTGAATGAACGTCTCACCAAAACCAACACCAACTTGTACTAGAACAAGCATAAGACCTCTACGTCTCTACCATACCCTCTCATATACTGATATATGATCGTTTATATATAGGCGATGGTATAGAGAGACCCTTTTTAGTCTTTTCACTCTCAACTTTATGCAAACCCTAACTTCTAATATATATAAGGGTATATACACATATATAGAGGTCTGGAGTCGCAGACACGTCTTCCAATCGAACCAAGATAAAACATGAAAAATCCATCGAATAACCTCAAAAAGTTGCCACACTTACGCTTGAAGCGTAGGTGAAGCATACATAGCCTACGCTTCAAGTGTAGCAGGCCTACTCTTCAAGTGTAGGTCCTAAGCGTACCTTCAAGCGTAGAAATGTGATTTTTAGCCACTTTTTAAAACTAAAATCGTAGGTATTTTATGGAAAGCCACTGTTCTCCGTGAATGCACCAAAATGACCATCTTGAACCCGCGATACTTTTTGCTGAAGATGATGGCTTTTGGAAATTCCGTTTTTGTCCTTCGGGAGCCATTTTTGTCTAGGACTAGCTCTTTGACTCTCCTCTTGGATAGAAAGAACACACTCATCAGTTAATTTACCGAAGTTAGCTTCATTTCTTCATTAAGCTCCTGAAACTTGCTTTAACACGTAAATGCAATAAAAATACAAAATAATGAAATGAAAGAATGTAATAATAGTGAGTTAAGGGGTCAAAATGACTAATATCTGACACCTATCACACGCCCAAACTTACATATTACTAGTCCCTTAGACATAAACTCAGGAAACTTTTCTTGTGATGATCTTTTTAATTTAACTACTCTAACTAATCCAACTAATCTAACCTATTCCCTTGCTTTCGTGAGGGTCGATGATTACACTTAGCACGTGTAACCAGGCTTTTAAACCCCTAGGTTCCCCTAGTGGACGAGTGAAGTCTCGTGAAGGTTTCCAGTGATGGTACCTACAAACATCTCAGTTCTCTGTAACCACGCAACCATGAGTTCACAGACAAGTTCAATTAAGCCATGATATAATGTAAAAGACAACACAGATGCAAATACTCCCACTCATTACCGAACAATAATTTTATCGAGCTCTGTGGCATGAATGGTTCCCACTAAAGTGAACGATTTCGCTACTTTCTACTCTCAATCCGGACAACCTTCCGTGTTTTGGTGAACATTCTACCATGGTATTTCAATCTCCCTTTTCCTACTTCATTGATCAAATTTTGTCATTTTTCGTAAAAGCTCATCTTTCCATCTTTCCAATTTTATCTCTTTTTGTCTTTCGACTTTCCAGCGAGGATTTTTAGTCCCGACCAACTGGGCCCAAGCTTCTTCCATGGGATTTATGCTCATTAGTTTTCTCCCTTTTTTACGCGAACAATGATATTGGTGATACCAAGGCCCGGTTACTCAGATCGAAGAACTACTTTTTGCATTTTATTATATTTTCAAAATAATTTTTTCAATTTTTTCCATTTCGACCAAAACATCTCCCCATCTCCCCTTTTATTGTGGCAAAATTATTTTTCAATTACATAGTCAAAAATCAACCTATTTCTCATGGTGAATGCCTGTTTGTGCTTATAGGTCAAAGTCATTCTTCTTAATTTCAATTTCACTCCTTCACTCACCCATGTAAAACCACATCACTTCACTAACTCGATTTAATCATTACTCTCATGAATGGGAATATCACATCGCATATTACTTATGCATCATCTACACAAACTCAATCAAATTATAATGCAAAATATTTATGCGTGAAAACAAAGAACTGATCCAAAATTTTAAAATTTCAAATTTATTCGAAAAATTTCATTCCTTGTAATCCTATTCGCTCACCCTAAACTTAAATTATACCATGTCCCCATGGTAAAAAATAAAGTATGAGAACATATATAGTTACCCTTGAAGCTCAATTCTGGATTCAACATTGAAGAACTTGATCTCGTCCCCCAAACTTAATTTGGATCACCTGTAGATATATGCAACAAAGCACAAATACCCACAATCATAGCAAGGGGAAAATAAATTTAAAAAATATCCAGAAATTTACCCAATTTTTTCAAGGAATTAAAAATTCCATTCTTTTTTTTATTGATTTTTTTTATTATTTGGCCTTAAGGGCCTATAATCCTATAAAAATAAAATAAATAAAAAACAAACAAAGATGTGGCCTTAAGGGTCTACCGTCTCTAAGAATTGAAATTGCAACCACTTGTCCTTAAAGGACTACAATCTCTAAGAATTAAAATTACATAAATTTAATGATATTGTATTCTACAAACCTAGGCTAGAAACTAAGTTTCACAACCTAGGACCAATGTATAACGTCATTAGTATAGAGATGCCATTTTCTGTATTTTCACTCTTAACTTTATGCAAACCCTAACTTATAATATATATAAGTGTATATGCATGCATAAAGAGGTCTGGAGTCCTAGACACGTCTTCCAATTGAACTAGTGGTGAAATAGGAAAAATCCATAAAAAAACCATAGAAAGTTACTGCACTTACGCTTCAAGCGTAGCAGGCCTACACTTCAAGCATAGGTCTAAAGCGTACCTCCAAGCGTAGGTCCAAGCGAAGAAATGTGATTTCTAGCCACTTTTTGAAACTGAAAGCGTAGCAAAAAACGTAGGTATTTTAAGGAAAATAAATTTTCTTCGTGAATGCACCAAATCGACCATCTTGAACCCACAATACTTTTTGCTGAGGATGACGACGTCTAGAAATGCCGTTTTTGCCCTCCGGGAGCCATTTTTGTAATCATGCAGTCATGAGTTCACACACAAGTTCAATTAAGTCATGATATAATGTAAAAGACAGCACAGTTGCAAATACTCCCACTCACTACCAAACAATAATTATATCAAGCTTCGTGTCATGAATGGTTCCCACTAAAGTGAACAATTTCACTACTTTCTACTCTCAATCCAGATAACCTTCCATGTTTTTGTGAACATTCTACTATGGTATTTAAATCTCTATTTTCCTACATCATTGATCAAATTTTACCATTTTTTGTAAAAACTCATTTTCCATATTTCAATTTTTATCCCTTTTTGTCTTTTTATGTAACGTCCGGTATTTTTACGAGTTAATTTAAAATTTTTATTTAAACAATTATGTGCTTAAATGCTTAATGTGTTTAATTGTTTTAGCATTCCTTACATGTTGTACGTGTTATAAAAATTGTACGTAGCATGTTGTATTTTCATTTTTAAATTAATGAAAATTATTGAGAACGATTTCGGGAAAGAAATGACCGAGGGGTAACGGAGTAATTTCACATTTGGAACAATTAGTGAAAAATGTAGAAATTAGGGCAAAAATGGCATTTTAGTAATTAGGGAGGATGATAAGGGGTAAAAGGGTATTTAAGAGTCTTAATGACACTCTTGTAATTAACTCCAACTTTGGATGAATTTGGTCATTTCCACCTTTCATGTGTTGTCTCATTCCTAGCCCTTGATCTCATTCTCCCATCTTTGTTTTAGACCCTTGGATCATAAGGCCTTGTTTGGTTGGCACTTAAATGGAATAATCCATTATTCTTGGTCTTCCACTTGACAAGACTTTTTCTCAACCATTGGATGGTTTGTTAATTCCCATCTTTATTCTAATCCCTTGGATGATAAGGCCTTGTTTGGCAAAATAATGAGTTTTGTGATTGTGTAATAAGTCTTCCACTTGGCAAGACTTATTCCTAGCCCTTGGATTCATTCTTTTCTTTCCTAGCTTCATTTTGGACCCTTGGATTTGAGTAGGGTTAGTGGAGAATCTCTACACTTATGAGTTTCTCTCATTGCAAGACTTCTCTCATACACCACAAATATCTCTCTATCTCTCACACGGTTCTTTCTCTCTTGCTCTCCCTCATTTCACTCCTTCTTCTTCTTCTTGTCAAATTCTCTCTTCCTTAGGATGAGAATTTGAATAAGGTTTGTGCATGAAAGTGGATGTTGGTGCTCCAAGCTTTCTTTTGAGCCAAATCTTGGTAAGTAAATTCTACTCCTTTGGAATTTCTAGTTTCAAACCCTAGCTTCTATTATTGGATTCTTGTCTTCAATTTTTGATTTATGGAGTTGTCTATTTATAACTCTTGCTTGAAACTCCATTGAAGCATAGCTATCGGTTGGGTAGAGCTTAGTGTTGGCTTTGGAGGAGGTTGGGTGGATTCGAATCACTCTTGGTGGCATTACTTGTTCTTGCTTGCTCTTGCTTGGAATTGAGGTAGGGGAAAACGATTGTCTTTGTCTTAGTAAGAGGGTGAGTGCGTCTAAGTGTGTATATGCCGTATATATATATACGAGTTGGTTTTGGTAACTTAGACCATGATTTAGGCCCTTGATAATATGATTATGTGATATAAATTCATATTGTTGTTAATTGATTTTAAATGTGATAAGAATTAATGTTGTGGTTTATTTATCATAATTGTAATATTATGAGTATGTGAAAAGTTTGACATGATATATTGCCTATGGAGAAAATCATATATTATGATGGAGTACGGTTGATGAAAAAAAAAATCGTATGTGCATATTGAGTACGTCATGTAATGTCAAATTTATGGTGTTGGAATAAGCGGGTGGTTTAGTGATGTGTTGGTAGTCGGGTTCGGATCAAAGCAACAACTGGCCAGGAGGTATCACGCCTACGGAACTAAAAAGCCGGCAAATGTGAATTTGGAGTCCGGGTAGAGGCTCATGTTCTTGACTCTAGTGTAGTCATGGCGTACGGAGTTACAAGTTGGGCTCTCGTACAACCGCCTTCCCTGTTAAAGTGATAGAGAGAAAAATCACTTGGGAAGGGTCGGTGCGGTATTCTACAATTACTTGTTGAGCTTGTATCCTCGAAAGTAATTGGACAGAGTATGTATCCGTTAACCTGAGTTGGGCGTCGTGTGTCTCGTGGAGTGTGTCGGGTCATGGTGCATTTAGATTATCATATATATATATATATATATATATATATATGTGATTATGATGTTATTATGAAAGCATGCTATAATTGTAGAGAATTGTGTTGTGAGCATGTTGGGGAATCTTAATTGTGGGGTTCGAAGGGGTTCCGGATTGGCGTGAGAGCCATGTGGGACAAAACACTGACCTAAGAGTAGCTGCATGTACCATGGGTGGGTTGTACTACTCGGACTACCGAGATCGAGGCAATGACGCTTCCTTTACTGGGCTAGTGAGCTCACCCCACGCCTTATATGTTTTTCAGGTGATGACCCCGTTGGGAGAATTCCGTAGTCTCTCCGTGGACGTGTGGATGTATGTCCGCCCTTTTGTGCGTGGGAGGCGGACCACACTTTATTTTGTTGGGAATTAGGTCGATAAATATATTCCTTTTTCCCTTGTAAACCAAACTTGTTGAAATATATTATTTTGATCCGGCTAGCATGTTAGCCGAGGTGGTATAGTCCATGTTTATCCCTTGGAACGCTATGCTCGGGGATTGTATTCTTTTGGTGCACTTCGGTGCCGGATTGTGTAATTTGAACAACTATAACATGTTTCGCCTTAGAGCGTTTAAATGTCACTCTTGAATATTTTACTTGGAGTTATGAATGTGAATTGGATGATTTGCCATGAAATGTGAGTATTAGGTGTTTAGCCGAAAACGGCGTTTTTCTAGGTTTTCAAAATAACCCTTTTCGATTTGAATAGAAAAACCCGTTTTCGCCTACCCCGTAACCCCGGTAAAATTTCCTTATTTTTAGAAATGGATTTAATTAAATTCATTATCTTAGAGATTCAAACTTTAGAAACCGGCGGTAGTTAAAAACGGAGACCGGGGGCAAGACGGAAGATTTTATGAAAACTTACAAAAATCATTTTTTTTGCTAAGTTTACGTTTTTCGCGTTTCCCGAGGTCTCGGAAACTATTTTTGGGTTCCGCCAAGGAAAAACTCACTTTTCCAATATTTATGATTTTTCGGGACCGACGGCGCGAAAACAAAGCCATATCGCAAAATCTCGCGTTTTTGCATTTTTAAACTTTAAGCAAATGCAGATTTGGGAAGAGGCTAAGCTATCCCATACTTAGAAAATTTTTCAGATTTTCAACTTTGCCAAAAAAATCTCATTTCTAGGCTTTGGACATGCCAGCCGCAGCAGGCCGCGCATGGCTGCTGCGCGCGCGCGCAGGGCTGCACGCGGCATGGCATGCCATGGCCTGCTGCAGCGGCATGAAATGTCCGATGTTCGAAAAATCGTATTTTCCTCCTCGCATCTCGGAATGGACCCCCGTTTGTTTCTATGGGTTTTCCTACGTCCAAATTATCGGGATAAAATTTGAAAGGACCAGTTTAACCCTGAAATGACTGTTTTACCCTTAGTGAAAGAGGGGTACTTCAACTTTAGTTTTAAGTCGGTGTTGTCTGACACCACTTTTGAAAATTCATATCTCCTTCCTCGTGGCTTCAAATTAGGTCCCGTTTGTTCGTATTCCTAGTTTTAGGTACAAATTTTGTAGTTGTAGTTGGAAATTAATATTTTACCCCTGATTTGACCATTTTACCCTTGGGTGAACATGGTGGGTCAGAATGTTTCGATCAAGGTACCGAGTGTTTCGGTTTGCCTCCTTTTCGATCCCGTGTGATCTTTTTGCATCTTTGAGATGTTTTATGTCTATTTTACCCTTGTATGGGTATTTTATGACTGAAATGGATTTTATTTCATTTTTATTTCTTCCGCATTCACTCCCTTAGCTCTTAGGCTTGGGTTTTGGAGTCCTAGGAAATTAGGGGCGTGACATTTTAAGTCTCCGGACTTTCCAGCGAGGATTTTTAGTCCCGACCAACTGTGCCCGAGCTTCTTTCATGGGATTTATGCTCATTAGTTTTCTCGTTTTTTTACGCGAACAATGATATTGGTGATACCAAGGCGTGGTTACTCAGATTGAAGAACTACTTTTTTCATTTTATTATTTTTTCAAAATAATTTTTTCAACTTGCTCCATTTCAACCAAAACATCTCCCCATCTCCCCTTTTATTGTGGCAAAATTATTTTTCAACTACATAGTAAAAAATCAACCTATTTCTTATAATGAATGTGTGTTTGTGATTATAGGTCAAAGTCATCCTTCTTAATTTCAATTTCACTCTTTCACTCACCCATGTAAAAGTACGTCACTTCACTAACTCGATCTAATCACTACTCTCATGAGTAGGAATATCACATCACATACCAATTATGTATCATCTACACACACTCAATCAAATTGTAATGCTAAACATTAATGCCTGAAAATAAAGAACTGGTACAAAATTTTAAAATTTCAAATTTTTTCGAAAAATTTCTTGTAATCCTATACCCTCACCCCCAAACTTAAATGAGACCATGTCCTCATGATGAAAATTAAAGTATGAGAACATATACAATTACCCTTAAAGCTCAATTCTGGATTCAACATTGAAACACTTGATCTCCTCTCCCAAACTTAATTTGGATCACCTATAGATATACGAAATAAAGCACAAATACCCACAATTATAGCAAGGGAAAAAGAAATTTCAAAAATATCTAGAAATTCACACAATTGTTTCAAGGAATTAAAAATTCTATATTTTTTATTGATTTTTTTATGATTTGGCCTTAAGGGCCTACAAACCTATAAAAATAAAAAAAAATAAAAAGACAAAGACGTGGCCTTAAGGGTCTACCGTCTTTTAGAATTAAAATTACAACGACTTATCCTTAAAGGACTATAGTCTCTAAGAATTAAAATTACATAAATTAAATGATATTCTATTTTACATACCTAGGCTAGAAACTAACTTTCACAACCTAGGACCAATGTTTAACGTCGTTGGCACGACAACTCCTCAAAGGGTTATCCAACACCCTTCCTCTCTGTAACACTTCTCATACTCATAGGATAAAATGTAAAAAGTAACCCCCTTATTTTCACCTTTGAAAAATTAGTATTACCCATGACATCAAATATAGAACAATAATCACCATATAAAGTACCTCATATATCACGTTCTAACTTCACCCCATGCACGGTAAATGTGTCCAACAGATCCTCCTTCAATACCTTATTTAATGTTCCCTTCACCAATTCACCATTTTCCATTAAACTGACAAATACCATAAATTCCGGTCCCGGATCAATCTCCTCAAAATATCTCAATCTCTGTTAATAAATCCACAAAAAGCCTATTCACCCTCCCTCTAGGCTAGTTTCATTGATCATCTAGGTAATTTCAGAAAGCGTTATCCGCCTCAATCCCCGACCCGAACAAGACATGCTAACCCACCCTGTGGTGCATGCTACTACCCTAGGTCAAGTCAGTTTTCCCACATGTCGCCGATCCGAGACCCCAAGAATACCCACAAGTAACCCCACAACAAAGGTACATGAATCAAGTCTCTATAACCAATAATGATATCAAGGCGTAAATAGGTAATACATAACCGAGGCAAGTAACAATCACAAGGCACCAATCATAAGTCTAAAGCTAACTATGAAATACAAGCTCAAGGGCAATATAATAAGTCAATGTAGAAATCATAAGGCAAACTACAACTACACATAACAACACGAGTAAGTGAGGTATAACAAGTCTAGCAACTAATATAGATCAAAGATATAAAAGTGCATAAAATAGCATCTACAAATGCAACTCTAGAATGCCATGAATGAGTAATGCCTCTCAACTAAACATGACCCGACTAGACTATCAGCATGAAGAATCACAAGAGACCCAACCTTGCATATACATGCCTAGCAAAACACCCATAGGCCACACCCCATAAGGGAAATCGAAACAACACAAAGAAGTCAATGGAGGATCGCTCCCTCATGCACACGCCACAAGGAAAATCACATGAGTGCCTACACCACTTGACACAGAAATACTTCAACTTTGTGACCCAGTGGATGACCGCTCCCTCATGCACACACCACAAGGAAGATCACATGAGTGCCTACAGCACTTGACACAGAAACATCCCATAGGATCAACATATCACAAGAGTACTCAAGAAGGAGAGAAAAACCAAACTCGCCCTAAGGCGCCAATGCATTCCATGCATAGGACCTGCACCATGCCTAGCATGAAATGCAGTCTAATGTCTTTATGCCTCAACTTTCAAGATAAATCCATATAACCATCATCTAAACACAAGAATAATAAAATAAAACCAACTAAGAGTGCATTTAACTCAATTTTGTTATTTCTCTACATAAGTTTAGGTTCATTTACCGTATCATCAACATCACGTTTTCAACATTAATAATATTTCTCATTTTCATATAAAAGCATAAGTACACATATACAAGCATGGTTTTACAATACCCAAGCCTGCTTTTAAATATGAACTTAAATCATCATTCTATTCAAGTTTAGGTTCATTTCCATACTTGTCCATATCATGCTCTTCATATAATTATAAATTTTTATTTTCATTTAGCGGATATACACAAATATATGTACACGTGTTCAATATCTAAGAAATAACACAAGTGAAGGCTCGAGCATAGGTATATATGTACATATAGATATAGTCATGCTTCCATTTCTACACTAAAGAAGATATATCATACTTTTCATGTTCCTAATTAACACTAATATACACGTAAGGGAGCACATAATCGCAAGTATGATCACTATACGCTATCATGCCTCTAGTATCAATCTAAGCATGGTATAGTTAGGGAAAACATACAAGTATAAATGTTATTATGCATTTAGAACAAAATAAAGTACATTCTAGTCACGGAACCATATAAACACAAATCGTATCATGCTTCTACGGGCATTTTCCAACACCATGTTCACATTAAATTAACACGCTTCTAATACGCTTAAAATTATAAAATAAATTCACATATTCATATTTCCACATATACAAAACAACACACAAATTATATATATATAATATAATATAATAAAGATTAGGTATCGAAATTTAAATAAGTCGCACGCTCAAGAAATCGAAAGTAGAACGGTCCGCACACCCCTACCTCGTGTAGCATTCCATAAGCCCAATTGCCATGCCTATGACTGAATTGAATACACTGACATGAGTCACGAGACGCGCACTCAATTCTGTCCCAAACACATCCATGCTCGAAAGTAGGGCCCACTGACAAAAAGTGTCCAAATTAATATTCGATTGGACCGAAACGACCGCCTTGTGAATCTATATAACATAGCTGAAAATTGTTAGCTATATGTAAACGAATTGAGCTAAATCTGAGAAAAATTACAAAAAATATGAAATTCCCGCCAAATCATTCAATGAAATCGTGTCAAATTTCAGTATGTCGTACATGACACTGAGACCCAGCTACCCTCCAAAAATCCCGATGATCGGAGCACCAATCGCCGCTAAACCAACGCCGTAAAGTTTGGCCGAACCCGGCCCTAGCGCTGCCACCACACGCGACTTCTGTAGCCGCGACCACCGTTATGCCACCTATGCATCATCGCTGCTCCCTAACCGGGTGGGTCGCCTTCAGTCGTGACCCTCCCTCTCACTTCAGCCAACCTCCATCTCTCTCGATCTCTCTTTTTCTCATCAGCGACGAGCATAAGAGAAGAAGAAGTAGTTACGTCGGTGTCGAGGAGGAGAAGGAGAAGTGTCATTCTCTCTATATACACTGATATTTATGTTATATATACATATATATATATATTCATAAAATTACTCATATATAATAAATAGTTATATATATTATAAATAATCAAATATATATACATAATTAAAACCAAAACATGGCTTGGTAGTCCGTTACGCCGACAACCGAATAATTCCCGAGAAGAAATGGCCCCAAACTCTCCGCATCGAGTAAGAAACCAAAAAAAAATATTTAACCTCAATTTAAGAATAGATAATAATAAAAATAAAATCACCGAAATAATTCCTAAACAAAGTCACGCAAACCTGAAAAATCAACGGATTGCCAAACAATTAAAATAAACTAAAATAAATAGTCATGGGTATAAAACCCAAAAACTGAGCCCACCGGGTAAGTTCCAGGCCCATTGAAGCTCGAAAGTTAAAAATACGTAAACCGAATGAACTTAAGCAGAAAATAATACAAAAAAATAACCCCTAAAATAGGAAAAATCCTAGGACGTTACACAAGTGTTAAAGTTGCCGGATATCCCATCAAAGTTGCGGTCAAACAAATTTGTTATGTCCGGTGAAGACGACTTGGAAGAAGTAACACCAATTTCAACTAGTAATTCCAATCTTGGTCTAGTACAGGAACCAGTTACGCATTAGTTAGAATTGTCTAGGGTCCTTGCACAAATGACATTGATGGTAGATTCATTGAGAGCAGAGTTCTTTGTAAGATTTGAAGCAATTGAAGGATCATTTTCTCAAAACAAACTACCTGTCAGTACCGTGGATTCGGTATATCAACCGAATGCTCAGCCGGCAATTCAGGTTTCTACTACTTTTGCCGCTCAGCCACAACCAGTTCTTCCACCATTGTACACTATGATGAATCAGAATTTTCCTTAAGCCAATCACTACTGTTCGATTCCTCGGGCAAATCTTTCAGTACCAATTTCGATGCAATGGCTTGAAATTCAACCATAACCCATTTTGACAACTTTGTCGTTATTCCAATAACAACCATTGTATCTACCATCGGGGAAGGTTCTGCCACAACCATATTAGCCACCTCTACAACAACAAGCATTTCCTCCAAATCTGCCGAGGAGAGATCTGCCAGACTCGGGGGCAATTAGCCACGTTGGAGGTAAAATCTACCATATCCACTCCAAGGGCAACCAGTAGCACCCGAGGGGCAGTAGATAGCTAATTTACCACCCGTTGAAAACCAACCAGTCTAGGAGATCGTCTTAGATAAAGGTCAGCTGGCAGAATTGATCAATCAGGACTATGTGCTAGCTGATAGAAAAGTCAACAAACCCTCTTACCGGAAGCCATATCCAGAAGTTGTTGATGAGATGGAGTTCCCTAGAGGCTACAAAGTTCTTGAATTTGTGACATTTTGCGAAGAAAAAAATCAATGCACTATTGAACACGTTTGCAGATTCACTGTCCAATGTAGGGAAGCAAGGGCAAGTTCGTGGCTTAATTTGAGGTTCTTTCTGAATTCGTTAAACGGTAGCATCCTTTACTTCGTATATTCATTTATCACCTAATTCAGTCAAGAATTGGCAGTATATGGAGGAGCTCTTCCACAATCAATTCTATCGTTCAGAACCGGAAGCAATGTTGGCAGATCTATCTAGACTTTCACACCTTTGTGGTAAAATCGTGGAGACATTTATTGCAAGGTTCCGAAGGGCTAGGCTCAAATGCAGAGTCGATCTTCCAGAAACAGAATATTTCAGATTGGCCCTCAACGGTTTAGAGTTTGAACTTCAAAAGGGTTTTGAAGGCATGTAATTTAGAGACCTCTTTGAGTTAGCCAATCGGACCACTAGATATGATGCTATTTAAGAGAAGAAAAAGACCGAAAGAATTCCTCTAAGGGTACGTACTATCGCGATCTAAATTTTGAGGTATTCTCTGCAGAAGCAGAAGAAAGTCTTGATGTGAACTTGGCAGAAATCGACATCAAGAAGCCGTATGTTTCTAAAGTTTTGGCAAAAGCAAAGGCTACCACCTGCAACACATAGCCATCTTCTAGCATAACCAAGAAAGGTTTAGTCAATTTGGTAAGGTGTATACTTTTGATTTGACCAAGACCGAGCAAAAGTTTGACCACCCTATGGCAGATAAACTGATCATTCTGCCAAAAGGACATATGATACCATCAATGAATGATTTGAAAGGAAAGAATTTTTGCAAATATCATAACTCATGGAATCATGCTACTAATAATTGCGGCGTCTTCCGTAAATCTTTACAAAAGGTGATTGATGAAGGAAAGTTGAAGTTCCAAGAAAAGAAACCAAAAGTTATGGGGGTTGATAATAATCCATTTTCGACCATTGCAAG
The DNA here is from genome assembly GCA_963922005.1 of Cornus suecica. Lineage (NCBI taxonomy): Eukaryota > Viridiplantae > Streptophyta > Magnoliopsida > Cornales > Cornaceae > Cornus > Cornus suecica. The sequence goes on from OY998242.1 coordinate 41,663,389, forward strand.
TAGCAACATTATTACGCTGGCAAAAAAGAGATTCTAACGGAAAGGAAAAAGTGGAAGAATTCATTGTTGAAGAATCTGCGCCATTTGCCATCCCTGATAATAAAGTAGTGGAAAAACTGGAAAGAAAGTTAAGGGAGACCCAAATTGCCCTTATTAACCATGGTTGTTGTCCAAATTGCGAAGAATCAATAGTAACAGAGGCAGACATGACCACCAGAAGGAATATCATTCTGTCAGAAGAAGTGTACAAGACAGATTAACTTATCAACATGGCAGAAATGACCTTCGACCGAGTTCCGACAGTTCCCGGGTGAAAGTGGTGAAAGTAATTTATTCAAGGGAATCCATGGTAGAAAGATTTCTTCCAAAACAACAAATGTAGCATGTATTCAAAAGGAAACCGCCCTTGCAGTCCAAAGTTTAGGTCTAGAAAGGAGATGTGTCTCACGATGTTAGGATGGTTAAGCCACCTTTTGTTCCACTAAACCAATGGGAGAGGCTAAGACATCCCAAGTTTCCAAGGAGGATGGAATATGAGGAAAGATTTTTGTCCAGATCTCATAAAAGGAGGCGCCAAAGGAAGAGGGCTGAGATGAGAAAAAGGGACTTCCAAAATGGTCAATTAATTTTAGCCGAGATGGAAGTTGAAGTAGGTAGTACATATGCTAGAGGGCAAATAAATGTTTTCACTCTTGCTGATGAAAAATCTGATTTGGAAAAAATGGACAAGGATGAAGACGAGAATCAATGCCATGTTTCAAGGCAAACATTCAGTTTGGGTCATTTTAAATAGAGCCCCCATATGGCCTTTGTTCTCCCGACAGTCTTTCAAGCGATTGATAACGTGGAAGAAAGCGTAGTGGCAGAACTGGTGGTTACGGCAATAACAAAAAGGAAAGGACCGAATAAAGAAAAAGAGAAAGTGAAGGAGAAAGCCAAATCTTTAGGGGAAGGTGCAAATTTTGCCAGGGAGAAACACGACTTAGACAAGGTAGTATTCGAGAAACCCCCTCTTGCTATGACTCAACAGCTAAGGCCATTATATGTACATGTATGGGTAGAAGGCTAGCCAGTTAATAGGGTGTTGGTGGACAATGGATTCGTGCTCAATGTCATTCCTTTAAGAACTTTGAGTCATATAGGCAAGTCTGTGGCAGACGTCCTCTCGACAGATGTGGCCATTAGTGGATTCAGTGGGGGAGCTATTAATACCAATGGAATTCTACCACTTGAAATCACAATTGGTGGCAAGATTTATTTTGTCGCATTCTTCATAATTGAGTCATCTGCGGCCTATAATATGCTTTTGGGGGGAGATTGGATTCATCCGAACATGGTATTCCATCATCCTTGCATCAAATGTTTATCTTCTGGGATGAAAATGAAGTGAAGATAGTTTAGGCTGACAACAAGCCATTTGTGGCAAAAGTATACTCGACCGAAGCAGTATTGTATGATAAAGATTGTGTGCCTATAAGATTTATAAGAACTGAAAAAATGGGAAGACCAACATCTGCCACCATAAGTGTAAGAACATTTATGAAGAATACAAGTGAAGCACGTAAGTGAGCATATTGAGGAAAAATGTCTCCTGGAGGGTGAAAATGATATTTTCCGAAGTCGTCACTTCAAGCAAAAAGTATCATGGGTTCAAGAAGGTCATTTTGGCGCAGTTGTGAAGAAAAGTGGTTTTGATAAAAATACTTACGCTTTCAGTTTCAAAAAGTGGCTGGAAAACACATTTTTACGCTTGGAGGTATGCTTGAACCTACGTTTGAAGCGTAGGCCCTGCTACGCTTAAAGCGTAGCTGGGACAAGTTTTTGCCAGATTTTGCCTGCGATGTCCAAATTGTTCGGGGGTTGGTTTTATGATATAACCACGACTTATATACATCAAAGTGCGTTCTATATAGGGTTTGGATGTGAAATTACGAGAAAGGGAAAACTTAGGGTTTGGATCATCTTTGTCTATAAATACCCAAGTCTACAACAAGAGGAGGCACGTCTTGAAGAATTCTCTGCAAGTTTTCTATAGCTTCATCTTTTTCTTCTACAGAGATATACATTTGGTGAGAGAATATTATTGAGTGATTAGAGATACACAAGTTCTCTCTTGTCTTTGGACGTTTTCAATCGTGCTTCTACATCGATGATTTCTATGCACGATTGAATGGTATAATTGTTGAAAAATTCAAACACCATCTATAGCAACGAGGTTGCATTGATCCGTTTTGAGAATCGGAGCCATCTGAGTGCAGAGATCGAAGGAGGAGGCTTCGTGGTGATTTTAATATCTTGAGAAGCAGAGCCGTCAGAGTACGGAGATCAGAGCGAAAGCTTCGTGCAACGAGAGTAAATCTTGACTTTCAGATGTCGAGTGAAGAACAACAAATTATAGCGGTTGTAAGTTCTGTTTTCATAGAGTCTATACAAATTTTCTGATTCATGGTGCATCGATACCATAGCGTATCCATAATTTTTACTTGGAGTCTTTCCAAGGTTTTCCATATAAAAATCTCTATGTCTTCTCATTATTTAATTTTCTACACTTATATTCATATTTGTTTAATTGATTTGTTTTTGTGAATTTAATTGAGAATTAGGGTTTGTGACTAATTAAAATTGAATTTTTGCTAAATAATTTTAATTGATCATAAAATCTACAAAAGACCTATTCACTCCCCCCTAGGCTGTTTTGACGATCGTATAGGAAATTTTGATAAGGAGAAGTTTTACTAGAAAAGAAGTGGCATAATTAATAAAGAAGATCCCACAACTGAAGCTAAAACTTCAGGGGCCCACTTCTAATTTGTCAATCACTACCTATGGAAGAGAAGAGTAAAAAAGAAAAGCAAAGAATGAAGGAGCAGGCATTTCGGGATGCTTGTATTCGGCTGAAATCTTACTTGGTCGAGAATAGGATTTCTGTAAAAGAATAATTGGAATCAGAGCTTACAACTAACATGGCAGAAGTTCAAGATCGAGATTTAGACAAAACAAATGTCATAAAGATGGAATATATGGATGAGTTAAGGCTCAACCCTTTGGATCACTTAGTAGCTCATAAGAAGTAGGTTGAGAAGGCCTGCAACAAAAGAGTAAGGACAAAATACTTTATAAAAGGTGATCTAGTGTGGAAGGTTAATTTACTAGTTGGAAGAAAAGACCTAAAATTTGGTAAATGGACTCAAACTAGGAGGGCCCATACCAAATTTTCCAGGTTTTCAGCAGAGGAGTTTATCATCTGGTGGACCTGGATGGAACACTTCACAGCTATCCAACTATTGATCGATATCTTAAAAAGTATAGACCAAGTTTCTTTAAGATTTTGGAAGAAAAAGAATTCCAGGGGTATCCTTAGGCGGCCTTGGATGGCCTTAGGCAGTCATCGATAGCCTTTGGCCTTAGCTGAAGTAAACCCTCTATAGCGAGGGATTATAGATATTTTGTTTGTTTTTATTCTAGTTTTTATTAATTATATTGGCAGAAGTTATGTTTGTTGTTAAATAGTTAAAAGATAGATAAGAGAAGATTCCCAAGGGTACAAAAGTTGTTTTTGGTCAGTTGTCAAAATTCAAATTAATTTGAATATTAAATATTGCCACTTGTTGAAGATGTATCTACCAAGGATCTTAAATTTAAATTCGAAAGGGGGATGGAAGATTTTGGCAGAAAATCAAGCAAAGGATTAATCATAAAATTTGTAAAGCCTCATTTGAGAAATGAGTCTTCACAAATTTGGGGGGCAATGTTGACACCCTAAAATATAGGCCTATGTGGCAGGCATTAATTGGAGGAATTTATGGAAGAGAACGGACACATGGCGAATGGATTAGCTAAGGAAATAGTTTTCTCTAATACTGGGCTTTTATTTTTAAGGAACGTGGTGTCTTATTTGGCTAAAATTTAGGAAAGAAATTCCATGAGGATTGTGATTGAGGTGATTAAACAATTATGGACAGAGGTTATGAAGGAAGTGGACACTAGTAATTTCAACAATTAACGTTAGTTAGTTTGAGTTAACAAGTAATGGGTTGTTACCATGTTACGTAGCCTTTTTCTCAGGGACTGGATGAAGATTATACTCAAGCTTTAAATAGGATAGTTAGGACAACATTGAAAAATCTCCAACAGCATAAACACAAACTTTACATTCTTGTATTTTCAATTCTTTTCATTTTAATACAAGTCTTGTATTTTCAATTCCTTTACTTGCACTTTAATTTCATGCACTACACTTTCAATTAGATTTACTTTAGCAACTTTGACACCAAAGTCCTTTTCATTAAGACAAAAAGAACTTGATCAAGAGTTTGGTACATTTTTCTTGTTCAATCACCTGATCTCAAATAAAAAAGGAAATAAGTTATCCTTTATCACAATCTGATTCTTCCGAGAATCTGGCACACCCTCTTTCTTCCACATTTTTTAGCAACAACACTATGCTTAGTCAAATGGTCAAGTGGAAGTTGTCAATAAGATAATTATTGACATTATTGAGAAGATTATAAAAGATAATGCTAGAACTTGGCATAATCTTCTTCTAGAGGCATTATGGGCATACATGAGTTCTAAATGAACCAGCAATGGTGTTACCCCTTATATGTTGACATATGGCCATGATGTAGTTCTTCCAATGGAGATGAGAGTTAGATATGCCAGGATTGCCTACCAGGACAATTTAACCACAACAAAATATTTAGAGGCTATGTTTGTAGAATTGGAAGCCTTGGATGAGACAAGACTTAGTGTTTTAGATCATATGATATCTCATAAGAAGAAGGTGATAAGAGAATACAACAAGAGAGTTAAACCTAAGTCTTCTGCAGAAAGTGACTTGGTTTAGGAAAACAATCTTCCAGATAGGAATAAGAAAGATCCAAAGTTTGGGAAATGGACTCCTAGTTGGGAGGGACCATTCTAGATCGACAAAGTCATGGGAAATAGGGCTTATTATTTGATGAGCTTAGACAGAACAGTTCATACTTGCCTGATCAATGACCGATACCTCAAGAGATATCGGCCAAGTTTTGTTTAAGTCAATAATATGGAAGAAGACCAAGTCTAGCTCTTAAGCTTCCTTGGTAGAAATAAGTTATTCCTAGGAATGATTATAAACAGTCGGTAGTGTTAGATTTTGTTTTAAGTTACTTCTAAATATGTTTTAGTGGTAAAAATGGAATGTCTTTGAAATTGAATCACAATCAAAACGATAAAATTAAAGGCTAATTATTATTCTCTTTCATTGTCAATGATGTTAAAGTTTACAAAATAAAGAGAACATATACTTTGGACTATCAAAATGTGTCCTCTATACAAGCAATTCAAAAACTACCAAACTAGTTCTTGAATTATTCCCAAATAAGTTTGGATTGCTGGAGAGTAATTTCTGTTTGGTTCTTCTCTACTGCCAGCTTCCTGGTTTCATCATGCAGGGCCGGCATTTGGCTACAAAGATCTGTAGAATTAACACGGAGTGCGCCGGTTTTGACCCTAAGTTGCTAATTTGCTTCTAGGATCTTAGAAAGAGCCTCTCTCAGTTCCATTTTTGTTTCAATAAGGGATTAGACTTTCTTCATGTCATATTTGAAAGCTTGAGTGGTTTCCATGAGCTGCTCTACAAAGACAGTTTTCTGAGTTTGTTTCTGAGGGAGTACTTTCTCAACTGAATAAGTGGTTTGAACTGCATGAGTAAGGCGGGAGAGTTGGGATTTGAAGGCTAAGATGGAAGCCTTTGCTGTATCAGAAAAGTGGGGGTGATTGGCAGCATAGAGGATGGCCATGGAAAGCTTATTTTCTACAAGCAGAATGTCTTCTGGGTTGTACTTCAAGAGGTTGGAGAGAGTTGACTTGAGTTGGATAAAATCTGACTCTTATTGGGATATGGTTAGTGGGGAACTTCTAGAAAAGATAATGACATCCTCCAATGTGGTTTCTAGGTCTTGAAAGAAACCAGTTATGTCTGAGAAGGGGTAAAGATCCATTGGAGGAATGGCAGAGCTTGATATTTGGAAAACAAGCAGAAGTTAGTAAAGGAAAATCTGGTGCAACATAGTGATTTTTTAAAGGAAAATGGGAATAAACTTACTTCTTTCTTGTTAGTAAGCAGGCTTGGTGTTCCTTTAGGTTTTGGGGCATCCTTTAAGGGAAGGCCTTGCAAAGCGGATGAAAAAGGGTCTCGCATCCTTTGTAAAGTAGGGATTAGAGATTTTCTAGTATTTCCAATGGTGAAGAATCCTAAGAAAATTTCAAAAGTGTAAGGGCAAGGAAGAAAATTGTTAAGACAAGGGACGGAAGAATTGTACCACTGCAAAAGAACCCACATCCTCCTTGGTTTACCTTTTCATTTCCTTCTTCACTTCCAACTTTTTTCTGAATGTTTTCACTATTTCTGTTGTAATCCTTCCTTTTGTTTTTCTCTTTCCTTCATCTTTTATTTTCTCATCACTCTCGGTTTCCTCATCATCCACTGATAGCTCATTTTTCTTTTCATTCTCTAATTTTTCTTCTTCTTCTTTCTCTTTATCATGTGTTTTTGGTTCACTTTTGCTTATTTCTTTGGTTGGTAATGTTGTTTCCCTATCATGATCCTTTCTTGTCCCATTTTTTTTATGGTAACTTGGTCATGGCCTTCAAGTGCCTTGATAGTAGTGTCTTCATCTGATCATTAAACATCTCTTCCACTTCTTGCTCTCAGGATGAATTTGCTGTAGTAGTTTTACCGCCTTCAGTTGCCTTTATTCTCTTGGTGGGGGTTAACGAAGGAGGTGCTGGTTCATGTGACTGGACTTCTTCAACGGTTTTTTTATTCTTTGAAGGGGAAGGGTTGGGTGGATCAGAATCACGGTGAACTCAATTCTTGTGGAAGAAGCGGCCTGGGTAAGTTGTTTGCTTAACTGACGTTTGCACTGCAATGATAAAGAAACAATAAATAAAGGAATAGGAAGAACACAAGAAATAAATGAGGATATAATAAGAATACCCTAGTTTTTCCAGACATTGCCTCTTGCTTTGTTAAAGGGATGATTGTTGTGGCTTTCTCAATTGATTCAGGAGAAAAGGCTTGAGTAACTACAATTTGGTCAACTTGTTGGGAAATGTAAGTGTTCTGGAAAATGCAAAAGGGAAGACTGATAAGACCAGTAATAAGGAATTTAAAGAAGATGGAAGATTTTGAGAGGCACTTACCAATGTGGGAGGTAGAAGCTTTCTTGTATTTCTTCTTCTTTGCCAGGGAAGTTACTTTGGAAAAAGGATTTCTTTTGTTTATTTGAAATGGAAGTAGTTGGAAGAGAAACCTGACCTTGGAATGTGGGAGAAACAAATTTGAAAGAATTTAGTTGCTGCAAGACAAGTATTGAGCTCTTCATCTACCTTGTCTTGCTAATAAATGCTTCCCACCAGCTATCAAATAAGTCACTAGTATCAAGTTGAGGGGTGAAAGGATGGTAGAAAAAAAATTTCTTCTATTATCTGAACCTTTTACTAACATCATGGATCAGTTCTGCTTCATTGAATTTTTTACGTCGGTAGAAATTTAGATTATATGAATGAAATGGAGGAAGGAGATCATCTGCCTAAGTCCAAACTGTCTACCATGCTGGACTGGGTTATAAAATTCGACCCCACATTTATTGTTTTTGGAAGATAAGGAACCAGTGCCATAGTACAAGTCTCTACGTAGTAGGAAACTGCCATCATTGATGTGAATTCTTCTGAGGTTTTCTTGGTGGAAACATCACTTGGGGGAAGGAGCCATTTTTGAGTTTGGAGGCGATCAGAAAATGGAAGAAACTGATATGGAGTTCTAGTCTGACATCCATCATAAAAGAAAGTAAAATAGTCTTTGAAAGAATGAGTTTTGGGAGTGGAAAATAAATAGATGATTGTCTATCGTGGTGTGCTAAAAATATGTGTTAAGAATGCACCCTTATGACGACCTAGGTTTTACCCTACACAAGCGCACGTATCAACTGTAGAATAACAATGGCTTGAGTAAAGGATATCGATCCCACAGAGACTAAGATTGTTCATTTTAATAATTCAAAAACAGTGAGTTATATTTCTAAAAAGTTATTTGTTTTGGTGGTGAAAGACCAAATTATCTAAATTAACTAAATTATTCTAAAGAGTAAAGTAAATTGGTTTTTGATTCAAGAGAGAAAAACTAGGGTTTTCATTGCTCCACCACTAACCGCATAACATAGTTCTATCAATGTAACAATTGCAAGAGGGAGATCCATAAACTGTGAATCTGGTCGTACCGTAAATAGCTAAATATGAGCTGAAAAAGGATTACCATCAACCGGATTGTGACAACCCATCTCATGACTGAACTGATTAGTACATGCCAATTAAATTATTCTAATATACTCCTAATGCATGAAAATAAACTAAAGCATGTCTATATCAAATTGCCAAAGCATGACCTATGTCAACCTAGGGTTTCAAGTTTTATTACCACTATTATGTAGAAAATTATGAATTAGGCATCCGAGTTCATGCTCATAGTGAATAATAATAATTGTGTAAAATAATATATTCATTCCATCTAAGATAAGAATTTAGAACAAATATAGAATTTTGTATCAAGAATAAAAATGGTCTTTTATCTACTACAATCATCACAGTACGGTCACAGTTTTCCCTCGTTACAATTGAAAACAAGATAAAATCTACATTACTTGGCTAGGGTTTTTCTAGAAAACCCTAGATATGGAGTTAGGTTGCCATGGACGAGGAAGATCTTTGGTGTAGAATCAATCTCCATATCCTTCTTCTCCGGATCTCTAGGTCTTTATATGGCTTCTCTTCTTTGAAGATATATAGCTTCAGAGGCTGCTCTGAAATTGAACATGTCAAGAAGCTCTCACAATTGTAGGGGAGACCCCTCTCTTTTATAGAAAAAGAGACGTATTTGTTTGGTAATCTAATTGCTTCATGGTTAAGTTAGGAATGTGTATTGTGATATATCATGAAGAATGGTATATAATCTCATCAAATATAGTAAATATTGCAACAAAAATAGCCTAGAGATCATTCAATGCTCGTTCTAGTTAAATCAGGTCCCATAGGTACATATACAAATTGCTGACTTGTCTGGCCATACTTGGTCTCACCGAGAACTCGGTGAAGTTTCCACCGAGTACTCGGTGGCTTTAGTTTCGTGCATAAACAGGCACAAGTGCGCCAAATGTTTTGGTGGATTTTCATCACTCCGCGCAAGTGCGCTGGCTTTCACACCTACCTAGTACTCGGTGAAGGCTCTATCGAGTACTCGGTAGTTCTTCACCTTATTTTTCATGTTTCGTCTTCTTTTGATCCGTTTCTCTTCTTGGCTTCATTCTTCTTCACTCCTTTTGCATCCTTGACTTATTTTTGGTCCTTTGTAGGTCTTTTATCCATGTTTTCGGCTTTCGAACAATCTTGAGTCACAAATCTTGTTACTTCACCGAATTAAACTTGTTTTCTTCATTAAACTCCTGAAACATGGTTAAACACACAAACGCCATAAAAATATCAAATAATGGATTGTAAAGACGTAACAACAGTAAGATAGGGGCTTAAAATGGACACTTTTGAGCACCTATCAATAGATAAAGGTTACCAAGTTGTCATCAACTTGGACTTCAATTTTGGTGCTAAGCTCTGGAAAATAGATTTGGAGCCAAACTTGGATTAACCCGAAAGGGCCACCTATTCTTGAAAAATAAGATAGAACCATATATGTCAAGCTTATGTAGATTTAAGCCAGAAGAAAATGAGCAAGGGCTAGTGGTTTCCCTTTGGCTAATGCGACAGTAATGCTAGTCAATTCTTTGATAACTTGATTAGTTGGGACACATAAAATGTATTCGTTGAGCCAAACTAGAAGAAAGACAATGTGTTCTCTTTCTTCCACTTGTGTTGTAGAGCCATTAAAGTGTAACATGAATGATCCATAGGCACACTAATAACTTTTGGACCTAGTGGGCTTAGGAGGATATTCAGATATGGTGTCTACATTGGTTAACAAACAATTTATTTCCAACCTAGAGGTTTTAACACCTGTTAAATGGCAGATATCTTTCATGGTGTGGAAAATCATTCCACAGTTTAGGTGAAAGGTGTTGACACCCAAACTTTCCATACCGGGGAGTCCTGATGACCTGGAAGATGGAAAATGGCGGTTGCGGCAGTTACGTGGAAGAAAGCGGTTTCTGATGACTTAGAAGAAGGCAACTACTAAAGTTACTTGGAAGAAGCAATTTCTGATAACCTAGAAAATGGCAGTTACTAAAGCTAAGTGGAAGAAAGCAGTTCCTGATGACCTGGAAGATGGCGGTTACTGAAGCTACGTGGAAGAACGTGGCAGTCCGGAAGAAAGACACTTGGAAGATGGAAATTGTAACCGCCAATGGAAGATGTAACTTCTACCAACACATAACAGAAACTGAGATAATTAAGCAAAGAAGTGGGTAGTTTCAAGGACATTTGGCACACTCTAGAGGAAGGCTAAAGACTACACACACATGCACACTAAAGCTATAAATATAACACTTGATATAACTTTAAAACCCCCCTCCCCCAAGGCACAACACAAACTCTCAACAATGCAATTATATTTAATTGTCATTTACTTTGCCATGTCTTTTCAATTCCTTGTACTTCAATTATAGTAATTTCAATACAAGTCGTATCTTTTCAATTCCTTTACTTTTATGCATTTTAAATTAATGCAATTTACTTTGTGCACTTTCAATTCTGCCATTTACATATCTTCCAGCACTCAAATTCCATCAGTTTACACAATCGTCTGGCCATATCTTCCAAAACAAAATAATACGTGTTGTTATTTGCAATCACTTGATTCTACCGAGAATCTGCACGTCTGCATTCCATTCTACCACGAATTTTTTAGAGACAACAAAAAGAATTGGTGGTGGGACTCCAGAAAAATAAAGAAGAATAAACTAAGGACCTGTCCAAAGTAGGAGTCAACTTACTAAGGCGAATAACATCAAAAATTCCAAGTTCCTTCCATAAGTCACCTTTGGCATGAGAAACTTGTCAACCCACGTAACCCATCCCTCTAACACATTTGGCCAGGCTTTGAAGTAGAGTTGAGGAAGATCTCCACCAGTTTTGGGGGTAATCTACCCCAGATAAAGTAAGTGATCCTCTGCATGGGATAGTAAAAATCAAGAGTGGAAGGGGGTGTACCAATGAAATCCGGTCCAAGGGCTTTATGGGAGTCAATTGCAAGGAAGAAGGTTGCATATGAGACTGTCTATAAGCCCCGTCATGATGGTGTTAACATGACGCCCCATGGTTGTAGAAGAAATTGAAGGAAAGATGAGCTTAGAGTCAGGGTTAATTTTCCTAACTTTGGGTGCCATGGTGGATATGAAGAAATAAGAAGTTGGAGGTTTAGGGTTTTGAGAGAACCAAAATGAGGTAAATGATAAGTTGGAGATGGAGATGTATATATGAGTGGATATATATATGTATAAAACATCAGAGCCAAATGGGATCAGATTTTTGAAAGTTGGGAGGATTTATAGCCGTTCAAATGTGAGGCATTTATGAGGTTGAAGTTCCAAGAACGGCTAGGGCAATAGTTGTTTTATCTGTAATGATGATATTGGAAGTAGTCAAAGCTTGATGTCAGCAAAGGCTTTATCAACTAAGGGTTAGACACATGGATGGTAGATTCCACAAGCCTATGAAAACTTGGGGCGCAAATGTTGACACTTAAAATTTGCATACCAAGTGGCAATGCATGGTTGGACCATGTGGCAAGAGAGAGAAATAAGTTACTTTACGAATCAACACCTGAAAATATGGAAGAGAAAAAGATGTGGACTTAGGTGAAATACATTTTGAAGTTGCCTTGCAGAAGATGGGTTGTGGTTGAGGAAGATAAGGCCAAATTCAAGGGATTTAGTCAAAATAGTAAGGATTTAAGTTTTAAAAGAGCACTATGAATCTGGCCACAATAAAGGCCAGATTCACAAAGGGGTGTTACACAAAGTTTTCTATTCAAGTAAGGATGTGAGAACATGGGAACATCGTATGGTAGTTATGAATGGAGTGGAGAGGTGACAGTTACTGAAGGACACGTGGAAGAGGCTGAAGGCATGGATAATGGATATGTGGCGAACAAACACATACATTGCAATTTCTACAATTGTAATCTTTATCATTTTATTCTTGTATTTACATTATCTTGTAATCTTTATTCATCTTAATGCACTTTAAATTCCAGCCAGTTCACTTTGTTGCCTTTCAATTCTAATTCTTGTCAATTTCCTTATTTAACTTAAACACTTTCATTTACAACTTTGACATTCAAGTCCTTTTAACTAAGGAAAAAAAACTCATTTCAATCACTTGATATTCCATCTTCCAAAAGAATAGTTTCATATTCTTTTGAAATCTTTTGACTCTTCCTAGCACGCCCACATCTACCAGAGAATAATATTTGTGCAAACACATCCATGTATAGCCTTCCTTGCAGCCATGCACCCACCACATATCATAATATCATTTTTCGGAGGGCAAAACCTCAACCTAGCTTCTGTTCATCATAACAATAAATTTAGTAATGTGGGTACGCACCCATCCAAATCTATCCCATCCCCTTGCGACTCCTCTGCAATCATGGCCAGCTTTTCCGTTCTTTGAATAAATATGTGACCTATGCGGCCCTTTACAAATTAACCACCTTGAGTCAAATTTTGGCTTTTGTTGACTCATTGCCTCAACTTTACCCTTGTTCGTCTTAGTAATATGCTTTTTAGACTTGTCACCAATTTTGCCATTCTTCTTTACCTTGCTTGTGCTTGGATATAATTTCTTTATCAAAACTCTATCAAACTAATTGCAGCAAGAATGTCCAAAGTGGGGTCAGTCACGTTCATCGTCCTCAACTTGACTTGCCATGAATTTAAATAACATGTCACCCTTTGACATGTCTTTGACACTCAAGATCAATGATGTGAACTCCTTCATATACTCATATATAGAACCCGTGGGCTTAATATTTCACAGTGACTCCTGAGCCATCCTATCGTGCTCGCAATTTTTTGCACCACCCCAACCGGTTTGGGTATGTATATATATTTCTATGCACATATCTCCAACCCTTAAATGTGGAGGGATGAAAATTGCCAGTTGTCGTTCTAAAATAACGTGAAAGCTTTATGCAACTGCAGTCCAAATTGTCCAATATGTAATAAAAGATAGGGGAAAATGTACATAATCTTCATGTAACATTGAGTTGTGGTGTGCTAGGTTACCTAAGGAAGCTCCGTTGTTCGAAATGTTCTAAGTTCAAAGTGCAGGGCCCTAGAATGATTCACTAATTCTTGTTAACAAATCAAGTTTGCTTATGCTTGGGGAAGGTGTTAGGTACCCTAAGACACTCGTACCATGTATGGTTACCTACTTTATCCTACGATGTTGCGTGTGTGTGCAATTTAGCCACTTTAGGTGAGATCAATTCAAAAGAGGTGAAGAGATCATAGACCTATGAAGGCAAATGCATAAATTTTTGTATCTGTCAGAACAAAATAACAATTCATTCCTATGGAACTTTTAGGAAGGATGGGAATGAATAAAGAAATACTAAATGGTCCCATATCGAATTTGGAATTTTGGTTCTTTTTAATATGTACAGAATAACAAGTAGCGAGTCACTCTTCATAAATTTCATTGCTCTCTAAATATGTGTATAGGAAATAAATATAGGGGTAAGAGGCAAATTGAAAGCTAAGCAGTGGTAATTCTACAAATTCCCAGGGATGAATTTAAAAATAAATCTTTATTGGTTCTAAATTCTCTTTACATTTATGTGATGGATGATATGGAAATGAACAGAAGAAAACAAAAAGGATGATAATTCTTTCAACTTTGCTTGCCCGGAACTTTAGTAACTGCTGACTCACCTTCCACAGTCAAAGGTATTAATAGGCGTGTTTTGTTTCCTCTATAAGTTGTTATGTTTTCCAAGTCAGCCATTCCAGACTGAAATGAGGGAATGGAGTAAGGAAATTACCGATTGATCTTTCCCACTGTAGCATACGAGACTCGATCCCAGGTTTCTCTCCTTCGCTCTATTTTCCATATCCAATAGTCCACCCAACTATTTGATACAAGGCTTCGTTTGAACGGTGGGTAAGTGTGTGCATCGGGAAGTATTCCTCATGGTTAAAAACTATAAGAAACACGTTGGAAAAGACAGATTGTCGATCCAACGGTTAGATTGAGAGATATCACAAAGTCAAACTTAACAATCTCCTGGTCAACTATGGTCAAAGGGGCACTGTGTGCAATTCCGGGGATCGGAAAGGGGAGAAACAAAATACGGTGTCTATATTTTTCAATCATTGTATTTCAATTCCATTAGTTTTTAATACAAATCATGTTATTTCAATTCCTTTATTTTCAGCACTTTCATTTCCTATCATTTTTGTAACCTTACACACTAGAAGTCCTTTTCATGAAGTATAAAAAGATCCCAATTAGGAGTTTGATATTCCTTCTTCTATATAATCATTTAAGCAAATACCAAAATGATATTTATTGTTCAACTGAAACTGATTCTTCCGAGAATCTAGCACACCCGCATTCTTCCATACATTTGTGGGGTAACGATTGGTAAGGTGTTTTTTGACAACTTAACTCAATTTCAAATTCTGAATAGCTTTAACACTTCGATATTGTAATTTGAATACCACTTAACATGGTAAGTGTCGCCTTTATCACTAAAGCCTAAACTTTGAAAATTCAAAAAATTATATAAATTTTATTTTTCAACTATCAAAATCTTCAGTACTTTAAGATAAATAAATTTTTAATGCTTAATTTTTAAATTTAACACCTAATTTACACATTTTTTACTGCCTCTACCTTTCTGTTTTTACTTTCAGGCTCCCACAAGTTTTTAACTGACTTAAACAAAATAGTGTTAAAAATCTTGGACTTAACTCCACACCACATGCTCGAATTGAAATCCGTTCAATTCTCTTCATTTAATCAAAGGACTTCTACTAAAATACTCCCCAAAATATTGATTCGTGGAGTTGGGTTTTATATACAGTATTAATTAGAATCCACACTTCTCATCAACCCAACAAACAAATTTATATTTGAAATTACCTAGACGATAGTGAAAACAACCTAGAGGGGAGTGAATAGGATTTTTGTCGATTTTATGATAAATTAAAATTATTTAGCGGAAATTCAATTTTAATTAGTCACAAACCCTAATTCTCAATTGAGTTCTCAAAAATAAATCAATCAAGAAAATATGAATATAAGTGCAAAAAATAAAGCAAGAGACGATATAGAGAATTATACGTGGAAAAACCAAGGAAACGTTTCAAGGAAAAAACCACGGGTACACTCAAGTACTGATGCACTCTGAATCAATAAGTACACTCTATGAGAGTTTTAGACTTACAATCATTCCTGATATGCCTTCCTCTACTCGTGGTCTGAAACCCTTGAATCACTCGTACTTCATAAAGCACACTTGTTCCGCTAGACACTATGAGAGACTAACAAATCACGCTTGATTTGCCTTTCTCTACTTACGGTCTAAAATCCTTGAATCGCTCCGTACTCAGATGGATCAAAGCAACCTCGTTGCAATAGACGGTGTGATAATTTTTTAGCAATCACTCATCTAATCGTGCGTAGAGAACTTCAGTGTGGAGGCACGATTGGAGAAATCCAACACAAAAGAGCACCAATATGTATGATCACTTAATAATCACCTCTCTATGTGTATCACTATATTGAAGAATAAGAATGATAGAATATTGCAGAGCTCTCACAAAAAACCCTCCTCAAAAATCATCGTAAAAAACTGTAGTCTCTTTTCTTGTAGAACCTTAGTATTTATAGACCAAGTCATAGAAAACCCTAACCTTGCCCTCTTACATAATTTCACAATACCTTCATAAATCCTCTAAAATATGATGTAAATATGTGTATACGTCAATACATCGAGGTTTGAAGTTGTTGATCACTTAAAAACTCGAAGTAGGGACCAAACTGGAAAAATCCGAAAGCATCCCGAAACAAATCCTACATAACAAGTGATCACGTGACCAAGCATTGGAACCTACGCTTGGGACCTATGCTTGGGCATAGGTCTAGGGCATAGGACCTATGCTTGGGCGTAGGGTCCCCTCCTAGCTTTAAAAGTACAACGTAGGTCCGAGTCAATTTGTCCTGTTTCAGCCTCTAACGACGTAGGTATGTTGCATCTTTTACAGTTTTTTCATATTTGAGCTAGATTGGTCATCTTGAACTTCCAATGCTTTTGGCTGAAATCATGATGTCTGGAAATGACATTTTTACCCTCCGGTGAAGTGACGATGTCTGGAAAAGATGATTTTGCCCTCCGGTAGCCTTCTTTGCTTTAACACACTCCTTGAATTCTTTCTCGAGATAGAAACGAACATACTAACAACTCGATTGCAAATTTACAAAACTCTCAACATGATAATTCACTCAACATGGTTATTGTCTAGAACATGTCAAACACAAATAATACTATAAATGTTCTTACAATCTCCCCCTTGCATTTCTGAGATAGAACCATATTTTTACAATATAACCTCACAAATAACAACATACCATCTATACCTATGAACACACACCAACAAACATAGATATAAATTTTCACCTTACTTTCATGACGGTCTACTAATCCTGTAACCACAATATTGAACAAACCATTAAACGCAAGTGTGGAAAACAGATAAAAACCAACATAATGATCATCAAAAAATCTTAACAACAATGCACACATAAAGATCACCATCCTCCCCCTGAGAATAAATTCCCCATTGCTAAACAATATTACCCAAACAATTTATCCCCCTCACTTAATACTTCTCTCCTTTTTGTCACTGAAATGTCAAGCAAAGAGAGTATATGCCATAGCAACAATGTAGAGAGATGAAAGGAAGTACTTGTAACACCCCGCGTTTTCCTTTCACTTTTCTGGAATTGTTTTCCAAGTATTAACGTTTTGTGACATCACTTATTCATGACGTCTTGTGTATTCTCGGTACGTGTAAATTTTTCGCGTTTAAGTTTCGGACTTAGTGGGACGACTTCGTGAACTTTCGTTTTTGGCTTCGGGATTTATTGTTTGTTGACGACTACTTGGGTTTGTGCAACATGTTCTCATTGGAGCTTCGACAATCGTGTTGCGTTCCCGAAAGTTCTAACCTAGTTTAGTGTAGACGTTCGGTGTAGCACTTATGTGAATTTCTTGTTATATTTTTATGTTGTAAGTAATGAGAATAGTTAGAAACGATTTCGGGAAAGAAATGACAGAGGGGTAAATGAGTATTTTTCATATTTAGACCACTTAGTGATAAATGTAGAGATTTGGCTAAATGTTGGGGTATGAATGGCATGTTGGAAATTAGAGAGAATGATAAGGGGTAGAAGGGTAATTAAGAGGCTTGATGGCACTCTTGTAATTAACCCTAAGTTGGAAAGAATTTGGTCATTTCCCACATTTCAAGTGGTGTCTCATTCCTAGCCCTTGATTTCATTTTCTCATATTTATTTTAATCCCTTGGATCATAAGGCCTTGTTTGGTTGACACTTAAATAAAAAAAATCCATTATTGCTGGTCTGTCACTTGGCAAGACTTTTTATCAACCATTGGATGGTTAATTTATTCCCATCTTTATTTTGAGCCCTTGGATGATAAGGCCTTGTTTGGCAAATTAATGGGTTTTATGAGTGGTGTGTTTAGTCTTCCATTGCAAGACTTATTTCTAGCCCTTAGATTCATTTCCTTTTTCCCTGTCTTTATTTTAGACCCTTGGATGGTGAGAGGGGTGAGTGGGAAATCTCTACAAATATGTGGTGTGTTAGTCTTTCATTGTAAGACTTTCCTCCTTTCTCCTCGATTTTTCTCTCATCCTTTCTCTCTTTGTTCTTTTCCACTTATGGGTGAAATTCATCACCCTAAGTTGGGAGTTTGGTGTGGCCATCAACATAGAAGATGTTCATGTTGTCCTTGTCTTTGGTTTGAGCCAAGAAGTGGTAAGTGTTCTTCCATCCTTGTCTATTTTCCATTCAAACCCTAGTTTAGGATTTCTTGTTAGACAATTTGATGAATCTTGTTTCCCTCTTATATTGGAGTTGGATTCATGGTTAGGAGGCCATGGTGAAGCTTTCCACCAGTTTGCTCCTTGGATTTCGGTTGGGGAAGAGCTAGGGTTTCATGAGCCTTGCTTGGTAGTTGTTGTGCTTTGCTCTTAAAGAGGTAGGGGAAAACTTCCTAACTAGTCATCTTATGATTGTGTGAGTATGAACTTGATTCTAGGATTCCTAAACTTAGATATATTTTTGCTAAGTGTATACTTGAAAAATATGAATTTGGGGTTTTATGTATTAATGTGCTATAATCCATATTATGTTGTACTTGAGATAGATATGATGTATGCTAGATGTGTTATGAGTTTTGGAGATGGAACTATGCTTGTATTACTATATGTATATATATGGTATTGATGTATATATGTAACACCCCGTGTTATTTTCCTTTTTCCTGAAATTATATTTAATTTAATTTCGGTTATGACGTCACTTGTTCATGATGTTCATATTATTCTTGGTATTTCGCCTGTAAATTTTTCGCGTTTAGTTTTAAAGTCGACTGTATGACTTTACAGTTTCTCTTTGACGACTACGCGAAATCTTATTCTCAACTACACGGTATCGTTTCGATTATTTCGGTTACGGTATTAGTACTTTTACGGATCCGGTGTGAAGCGTATTAAATTACTTTCTCGGTGTTCCGATTGTCGGGTTCCTACCCCGATATATTTTTGATTGAGCGTCCCGTTATTATTTCGGGCTTACGAGATTATGTTCGGACGTTCCCGATAATTATTGGGATTTATTGTATATATATATATTTAATTATAATTATATATATATTGTTTCGAGGTTGTTTTGTAATTTTGGATAGTAGGAGGATCACTTTCACAATATAGGGATATATGTATATAAGGTGTCACACTTATTTAATTTGGCCACATCATTAGGTCACATGGACCTATTGAATTAAAGTGTACAAAATTAGATTTAAGGATATATGTATATATATATATATATAAATACATATGTAAACCCATGTATATCTGGTGAAGGCAGACCTTCTCTTTTCTCCTCTACTTGACGCGCCTACAATTCTTCTTCTCCACACGGCGAACCAGCCTCTCAAGCCGCTCATCCTTTTCCTTCAAGTTGCATCTTCTATAATCCTTCCTCATCGTCGATCGTTGAGAGAGAGAGAAACAGTCGCAAGAGAGGGAGTTCGTCGGGGAGGGAGAGTTGCCGCTGGTGGAGCGTCGGCGAGAAGGGTCGGAGATGGCGGCGGCGGCGCGGGCTGGAGCTGATGACGCAGACGTGGGTGGTGGCCGTGCGCGTAGCAGTAGCGCGAACTATAACTTCGGCCAGGAACTTCGACCTACAGTTTCATCGACTTCCCGACCTCGGTTTGGGCTGATTTTCGGAGGGTAGCTTCGTCTCGATGTCAGGTACGACGTGTAAATATTTCGTAATTTTACGTTGAACGGTTTGTCGGGAAATTCGATTTGAAGTTTCAAATTTTCGTTTGGGCTATTTTAGATTTAGCCAAATTAATTAACCTATTGCTAATGGGCTTCGCATATATCGTATAGGTTGTCGAGGCGGACGTTTCGATATATTCGAAATAGTTTTTGGACGATTTTGGTCGGTGGGCGTTATATTCGGGCGCCGGTACTGTTCACGGTGGGCCCGAAACGGCTGTTCTGTAAGCGTATTTCAGGTGGGAAATTTTATTTCTCACTCCGCATTATTGAAGTAGTTTATGGGTGCAGAGCCCTTATTTAATTTAATATAGATATATTAAATCGTTAATTTAAATATCTATAATTCGTTTAGAATCGGAATTGGACTTAGGAATTAATTTAAGAAAATTAATTAAATTATTTCCTATGAAATTAAATAATTTCCTATATGAATCGAATAGGAATAGATGGCTTAGAATTTCCCTTGAGAATTAAATGAGTTAGTAGAGATTCGTGGAAACTTAGACGTTGTGCTAGGTTCCTTTGCGATACGTGAATTAATTGCTTTAATTTATTTTAAAGGCATGATAAAGGAATTTGAAATATTTTCTAAAGAGTTAAAGAAAATATATATTTTGAAAACATGAATGGTATATGAAATTGTTTTCATATGATTTACTTGTTTTATTGTATTTTAAAGCATGAAAAGAGATTTTGAGATTTATATATTACCATGTGGGTATTTACATAAATATGATGCATTACATATTTATGATTGATGCATGATTGTCATTTGGACCTGGATGCATATTGAGAATATCATGTAGTGTTAAATCACGGTATTGGTATATGTGGGTTGTGAAATCATGTGGGGTGTCTTTGTGTCGAATCGTCGCACCAACTGGCCAGGGGGTGTTCCCATCCTACAGAATAATGAGCTGTGAATGGGGTATAGGGTGAGTCGTCTCATTCTCGAAGTCGCGGGTCGTCTCGTGCATCCGTTATACGGATCTTTGGTCACGGGTCGTCTCGTGCAACCGTCTTCCTTGTTGAAAGTTGTAGATACAAAATTTGCACAACACAAAAAGATCCTCTCTCTCATTATTCTTCATTGGCTTATATACATTTTCCCTATGGGCTTTTGGCCCATTAGGGCAACATTTTCTATTTTGGATTTTTTTCCAAACTTTACACGTCAGCTACTTTTTCCACATTTATAACGCTACTTTGAGCTACAAGTTTATTCTAGAATCTTCGAGTTGCTTCATGTTCTTCGGGTCGGGTTACTGAATGGGATCTCGGGATGTGTCGGTCTGGTACAGGGTCCGGACCATCATCCATGATGATTATCTCGGGCTATCTGGAGTCAGTCTGGTCGAGATCCACTTTTGTATGGGCCGGGAAAACCGTCATGTACACAGGCCCTCTTTCAGCTCATGGGCCTTTTTATCAGGCCCATTAGGTGAAAGAATATTAAGGCCCATCAAAAGCCCTTGGAGTGGCTATGGGACGCGTGCCGGATGATGCGGAGGTGCATTGATTGCCGTAGCCGTCGCAATTATTGCAGTTTTGAACCAGCGGCTGAGATGGCACCGATGCGTGTGAAATGGGCCGGGTCATGTCCGTCCGGTACCCTGACCCGGGTAGACGAAACGTCAATTCTATATAACCTGCAAATCCTTCTCATATGCCATACTTGCAATATTTTCAAAATTTTCAAACCGTTCTTCTCTTTCAGCATCCTCTCCTTGTCGTATTCTCCAACCCTGTGTGCAATCCCAAATCCGATCTTAAGTCTACACAATTTACTGTTTGTTTCACTGATCTTGGCAAACTCCTGTGACCGTGGTGGATTATTCCTTTATGTGGAGAGATTTGAATCCTGCTGCAGAGTTTTGACTGGAAGCACCCTTCTCGGCCTGTTGGTAAAGTTTGCCGGATTCTGCAATTTACTCGTCGGAGAACAGATCAAAGGAGAAGCTGCCTGAACCTTCCTTACCTTTGTAAGTCATTCTTCTCATTCTTCTACCTTTCGTCAAATATGTCTGGGAGTGATGATACTAGGTCGGTTAGTGACCTGCAACTGGCAGATACCGACCGGACCGTTACTGATCCCGAGATCTTGGCTAGCACCCCGTCCGTTGAGATTACCCAAGTAGTTAGGTCTAGCCCACCGGAGGTCACCCAGTACGCAGGGGACCGAGTCGTAGAGGGTGGCGTCGGGATTAATCAGGATCAGGATGCTGAGGAGGAGGAGAATTTCTGTACTGACCCCCTCCCAGCCAAATACAGGATAGATGCTCAACTTAAGAGCCTCGGGATTCCCGAAGGAGTTAAGGTTAGGCATTACCCTCGGGATGCAGACTTTAGAGTCGGTCAGGGGCTAAAGGCCGGAGAGATATTACTTTCGTCATTCCACCTTGCCATTTTGAAGTTTCCCATTCATCCTTTCTTCCTCTTGGCACTAGCGACTTTGGGTTTGGCCCCCCTTCAAGTCGGTCCTAACTTTTACAGGATCCTGGCCATGATTTTGCTGGTCAATAAGGAGTTGGACCTGGACTTAGGTTTGGCTGAGCTCCTGTTTTCGTACAAACTTCAAGAGCAGAAGGATAATAGGGGTCGGTACAACTTAACCTCCTATGTCAAGAGGAAGTTGTGTGACAATGTCCCGACATCCAACAAAGGATGGAAAGAAAGGATGATAGTAGTGAGTGGTCAGTGGAGGCATCCCGACGCTATGAACATTCCAGTCAACCATGTTTTCCAGCCAACCCGACTTCCCGAATTTAAGAGTTTTCACACCCGAGCCTCTTGCCACTGCGAATTGTGCAATGATAAGTTGGGTATGCTAGTTATGAGTTTCCTGAAGGCTCCTCAGGAAAAAAGGGAGGTCGGATATATAAGATCCCGATTTGAACTGTTGCGAGCCCTTATATGGAGTCAGGATTTAAGGGATAGCCAGAATTGCCTGACTGGATCTGTATTGCAGGAGCTTGCATATGGAGAACCTTCACCGACGATAGCCTCGGGTTCCACATCGACTAAATTAGGAGCAAAAAAACTGAAGAGAAAGATGTCTGGGCATCAGCAAAAGAGGAAAGCGGTTGTCATGCCCAAGCTTTCAATAAAGAGGGCCAGAAAGGGTGATATGGGTTCCACGTCCTTTGTTTGCGGGGTTGATGTCCCTCCAGTCCCTGAGAACCCTGCAATCAGTCAATCGGCGGGACCGGCTGGAGGACTTGCTGCCACGCCCCTTCCTCCGGCAGAGCATCCTCCTGTCACGCCTCCGCCTCCGCCATCTCAAGATCCGCAAACGGGTGCATCGGAGGCGGTCGAGGTCGGGGGTGATCATGCCCTGGTTCCGAGCTCAACAGGTCTGGATCAGAATAATTCTCGAGGCGACCTTTCAGTCAGGCCGAGCTCTTGCCGGAGTGTGGCACTGGGTGCTCCTGTCTCAGTGTTGGATACCCGGGACTTAGGCTCCGACGACGAGGACCAGAGTCAATCCCGACCTACCAAACTCCGCACTGCTATCTCCACGAATGTCAGAAAACAAGATAATAGGGAGATAGAGAAAGCTGCTGAGAGTGGAAAAGATATTCCCCACGGCCCCCGGTTCAGGCTGGATACCAGGAAGGGCCATCCATACCTTTTTGTGGGGGACCAGACGATCGGGAATTCAGAAGCCCTGCGGGAGATGACCCTGGGGGTTTGGACCCCGGTGGATAGATTGGCCATGGGTCGATACGACAGGATGAGCCTAGCCTTGAACGGCCCCGAGCTTGCAATGAGGGTAATAACTTTTGAGATATTTCGCACTTAGCTTATATTTTGCCCCTTATTCCGTTCCAACATTTTCTTTCCATCAGACGCTTCACGCTACTCAGGCGTACAATTGTAAGCTTGAGGATGATGCTCGGGTCATCAACGCTTTGAATCGCGATGTTCAAGTTCATAAGGCTGGGTGTGTCAAGGCCTTGGAGCAGGTGAAGAAGGCTAATGACAAGATCCAGTCCCTGACATACAGGGCGGTTGCAGCTGAAGAGGGGCTCTCATCCGCCAAGGCGACGATCTCATAACTCGAGGCGAAGGCTCGGGAGGCTGAGCAAATGGCTAATTGGGAAGTAGCGGCTCGGGAGGCCCTAACTCTCCAAGTGCAGGCCCTGACCGAAGAAATCGAGAAGTTAAAGGCTTCGGGGCTGCAGTTGCTTGAGGAGAAGGTCGAGGTCGAGAATGCCTTAGGCGTGGAGAGGTCTCGGGTAGAGATGTGCCATAAGGGTGGTAAACAGATGATCGCCCGTTTCATGCTGACATGCAAGTACCGCTATGAGCAGGGCTGGAGGGAATGCATAGAAGAACTTCAAAAGCCTGAAGAGGAAAGGCAGATCCCGACTATTGAAGAACTTGACCTCAGCATTGGAGTTGGGCCTCCGTATGATGATCCTGAGGCTGAACCAGATGATTTGGCCTTCGGTGGGTTCCTTCAAGACGACCTGCCCGCTCCGCCTTCTCGCTCTGGCATGGATGAGCCTGAGCCTGAAAACACAGGACAATGTCTCGGGACCAATGCCTTAGGTGGTGACGGGGATCCTCCTGTGGTGGAGTAGGGCTATCCCTCCGTTTTTCTCTTATTTTGTTTGTAACAACTTATCACAGCTCTATTGTATCAGCCTTGGCCACTGGGGCCTTTTTCAATACAAATGAGTTTATTTATTCAAATTTTCTAGGGGATATGCATGATCCAACACTCCATTTGATAAAAATTGGGATATTGAATTGTAACTTGTTAAGACTAACGATAACACCAGACAATAACAGTCGGGCATTTTGGGATTTCTGGTGGATCTATGAAGGTTTCCCTGGCACTTTGGGCCCATGGAGAAGGTCCAACACTTTAGGTTTTAAAACTGATATTTTTGGAAAACCTGACCACTGGTGGGTCTGTGAAGATATCTCGGGCACTTTGGGCCCATGGAGATGATTCAACACTTAGGTTTTAAAACTGATAATTGGAAAACCTGACAACTGGTGGGTCTGTGAGGATCTCTCGGGCACTTTGGGCCCATGGAGAGGATTCAACACTTAGGTTTTAAAACAGATAATTGGAAAACCTGACCACTGGTGGGTCTGTGAGGATCTCTCGGGCACTTTGGGCCCATGGAGAGGATTCAACACTTAGGTTTTAAAACTGATAATTGGAAAACCTGACCACTGGTGGGTCTGTGAGGATCTCTCGGGCACTTTGGGCCCATGGAGAGGATTCAACACTTCGGTTTTTAAAACTGATAATTGGAAAACCTGACCACTGGTGGGTCTGTGAGGATCTCTTGGGCACTTTGGGCCCATGGAGAGGATTCAACACTTGGGTTTTAAAACTGATAATTGGAAAACCTGACCACTGGTGGGTCTGTGAGGATCTCTCGGGCACTTTGGGCCCATGGAGAGGATTCAACACTTAGGTTTTAAAACTGATAATTGGAGATGATTCTGACTTTCGGGAAAAATTGGACTTTCAATGCAATCCTTTTGGCTCTAGTGGCCTTTGCTTACAATGGTCGAAAACGAAATATTTCTATGGGTAATACCTCTTTAGTCGGGATGCATTATGTGTGTTTGGTTCCCTTCTGTTATCCGAGTTCCTAAGCAGTCTGTAGGCCCCCCGACCTATTACTTCGGTGACAGTGTAGGGCCCTTCCCATGGTTCTTCGAGTTTTCCCACGTGTCCTTTCTTCCTCATGAGGACCATGTCCCCGACTTGGAATCCCCTTCTTTTTACTCTCTTGTTGAAATGATTCCTGACCCGTTGTTGATAAGCTGCCAGCCTTATCCCGGCAATATCTCGCCTTTCTTCCACCAGGTCAAGCTCGTGAGATAAGCGTTGATTGTTTGATCTTTCGTCCCAGGCCAGCGACCTCAATGTCGGGACGGCATATTCGGTCGGGATTACGGCTTCTGACCCATATGCCATGGCAAAGGGTGTTTCACCGGTTGGTTGCTGGGGCGTCGTTCTATATGACCATAATACCTCTGGTAATTTGTCCAACCACGCTCATTTTGCCTTCTCGAGTTTCTTTGCAAGGGTGCTAAAGATCGAACGGTTGGTCCTTTCTGCTTGCCCATTGGCTTGAGGGTACCCCACCGAGGAGGTGTTCTGGTTAACCCCGTGCTCGATCAGAAATGACCTGACCGGTTCACAGTCTAAATTTGTGCCGTTGTCCATCATGATTGTCCTTAGTACCCCGAACCGGCAGATGATGTGACTCCATATGAACTTCACCACATGGCTGCCCTTTATAGAGGGATAGGCTTCGGCCTCAACCCATTTGGTGAAATAGTCGGTTGCAAGGAGCACGTGGGTCTTCGAGCCAATGGCTTTTGGGAGAGGTCCGACTATATCCATTCCCCATCGGGCAAAAGGATGCGGGACGATTGTCGGGTTTAAGAACTCTGGTGGTTGGAGTATAGCGTCACCGTGCATCTGACATGCTTTGCATTTACGCACATATTGCTCTGTATCCCGGGACAGATAGGGCCAAAAGTAACCTTGGGATAGGATTTTATGGGCAAGAGATCGGGCACCCGAGTGATTTCCACAAGCCCCAGCGTGTATCTCTTGCATCACAATCTCTGCCTCTGAGGGGGTGACGCATCTCAAATACGGACCTGAAAAAGATCTTCTGTAGAGCTGTCCCTGGATGATCGAGTAACGGGCTGACTTCATTCTAATTTTCCTGTCCTCCGCCTTATCAATTGGGAGCGTCCCGGCCTTGAGGTAATCGATTATGGGATCCATCCAGCTAGGCTCTTGGGGTACTAGGCATACAAGATCGTCGGGACTCTGAATACTTGGGGTAACGATGAAGTCGGTCAGTACAACCTTGGTCATATCTTCACCAGCAGCAGACGCCAGATTAGCCAAATGGTCGGCCGAGGTATTCTCTTCCCAAGAGATTTGGCAAAATGTTAATTTTTGAAAACCTTCGGACTCCTCGAGCACCAGTTCTCTGTAACACTCCATTTTGGGATCTTTGGTTTCGTACTCACCGGTTATTTGTCTGATTATTAGCTGGGAGTCACTGTATATGGATAGGGATTGTATTTGCAGGCTTTTGGCCATTCTCAGGCCCGATATGATTACCTCATACTCCGCCTCGTTGTTAGTGGCCGGGAATTGCAACTGCATCGAGGCTTGCAGCTTAGTCCCATCGGGAGTATGGATTTCCAACCCGACGCCCGCTCCATTGGCGCTTACCGAGCCGTCCACGAATAGTTTCCATGTTTCTAACTCAACGGGCTGATATGCTTCGTCGGTCTCCCCTTCTAATAGAAAATCAGCCACGGCCTGACCTTTGATGGAAATCCTGGGAACATAAGTTATATCATAAATCCCTAGCTCAATGGCCCACTTGGAGATCCTTCCAGAAAGGTCGGGTTTCGCCATAAGTACCCGAATAGGAGTAGAAGTGGGGACGATGATCTGGTGGGCCTCAAAGTAGTGTCTAAGACGTCGTTTGGCATTGACCAAGGATAAAACCAACTTTTCTTGCTTGGTATACCGTGTCTCGGGATCAGCCAGGGCTTTACTGGTATAGAAGATGGGCATTTGGAGGTTCCTGTCCTCTTTGATGAGCACGGCGCTGGTTGATACCGATGATACCGCCAGATACAAGAGTAGTACATCATCGGGTTCGGGTGTCGCAAGAATGGGAGGCTTGAGCATGTATTCTTTTAATCGGGATTGGGCTTTCGTCTGCTCAGGCCCCCACACTTCTCCCTTTCTGGCTCTGATAGCCTGGAAGATGGGTCAGCATCGGTCGGTCAGCCTTGCGATGAATCTGCTTAAGGCTACAACCCTTCCTGTTAGGATTTGGACTTTTTTGTGTGGTTGGTTCTCTCGTCTCGAGCAGAGCCTTTACCTGTGTCGGGCTGGCCTGTATTCCTGATCGGTCGACTATGTGTCCCAAGAATTGCCCTGATGATACCCCGAAGGAGCACTTGGCTGGATTGAGCTTCATCACGTGTTTCCTCAAGGCGTCAAATACTTTCCGGAGATGTTCTAAATGGTCAGTTTTAGCTCTGCTCTTCACAACTGTATCATCAATGTAAGCATCTACCACTGTGCCCATCATTCATTTAAATATCTTTTTCACCAGTCTTTGAAACGTAGCTCCTGCATTCTTTAGTCCGAAAGGCATAACCTTAAAACAATATGTACCTGTCTCGGTAATGAATGAGGTCTTTTCTTCATCTATCGGGTCCATTGGGATTTGGTTGTATCCCGAGTAAGCGTCCAGGAAAGGTCAGCCTATCGTAGCCTGCGGTAGCGTCGACCATTTGGTCTATTTTGGGCAGGGGGAAGCTGTCTTTCGGACAAGCTTTGTTTAGGTCGGTGAAGTCGACGCAGACTCGCCATTTCCCATTCTTTTTCTGCACCACCACCACATTAGCTAACCACTCGGGATACTGAACCTCCCTGATGAAGCCGGCTTCAAGCAATTTCGACACTTCGTCTGCTATGATCTGGTTCCTTTGGCTTCCCATTCGCCTCTGTTTCTGTCGGATGGGTCGGTTATTTGGGTCGACATGTAATGTATGTCGGGCTATCGAGGGGTCGATGCCGGGCATATCAGTATGCTCCCATGCGAAGACATCATGATTATCCTGTAAGAAAGCTGTCAGTTCATTTAATTCACAAGTGGTGAGCTTTGTACCTGTGTAGGTAACCTTGTCGGGTTGGCTCGGCAACACAAAAACCGGTTGCAGAGGATCTACGATGATTGAGGAACCCGACTCCTCATCCTGTAATTGCTATTTGGGCTACGGGTCGATGTCTTGATCCTCTTCCCGGGACCTCTTTCGATCAGGATTACCTTTCATTTCTTTGATAGTGATGGTATAACATTGCTTGGCGGCTACTTGATCTCCTCTAATGTCAATTATGTCGAGACCATTCGGCCCGATGCACCTCATCATCTGATGGAGGGTCGAGGGAACGCCTTGCATCCTGTGAATCCATCATCTGCCCATAAGCAGATAGTAAGAGGGCTTCACGTTTACTACTACGAAGGTCTCTATCAGAGTCCTCTGTGCTGCTGACACGGGCAGGCTGATCTCCCCGAGGGATTCGACTTGCTTCCCGTCGAACCCGACAATTGGATTTCTGGCCGTCACGATCTCCCTCGGGTCGATCTCCAATTTATCGAAAGCCCACTTGGTCATGATATTTGCACTGCTCCCAGGATCAATCATGACCCTCTGGATAAGGCATCCCGAGACCATTAGAGAGATAACTAATGAGTCGTCGTGTGGGATCTGGATGTCCCGGAGGTCATCCTGGGAGAAAAGTATATGAGACTGCCCCATTCGGTGATGAACTTCATTTACCCCGGCTATCCTGATGACATGTTGGGCCCTCCTCATTTGTGATCGTCTTGACCCTTCGGCACTACGCGAGTCAGGACCTCCGTGGATCATGTTGATGATTCTGACTGGATGAGCTGGAGCCTGATTCCGTGGGTTGTTCTGTGCGGGTTGATGGACTTTCGGGACATCCAGCTGAATATAGTCCTTTAGCTCCCCTCGGGCTATCATCATCTCGACCTGGCGTCTCAGGTTCCTGCATTCATTTGTTGTATAGCCAAAATCACTGTGTAAGGCGCAGTGTTTTGATCTATCTCTCTGGTCCATGGGTTGTCTGATTGGGGGAGGAGTCTGGAAGATCCCTCTGGCTTTGTTTTCCTGGAAGAGTTTTGCGAGGGTCACTTTCAACGGGGTGATCTTCTCTTCGAATCTGGTGCGTCTCTCGGGATGTGGAGGAAATTGAGGTGAAGATGGGATCGTGGGATTGGAGCGTTTGCGACTTTTCGGATGTCGGGATGTATCCGAAACGTTATCCCTCGACCTGACTTCCACATTGATCAACACCGCTCTTTTCTGTCGGGTTGCTTCCTCTTCTTCGATCCTCAAATGGCCCTGAGCCCTAGAATTGAGTTATCCAATTCCTGAGGGAGGCCGCTTCATTAGTGATTGATGGAACTTGGTCCCCGGGATTAATGCCATTCTGAAGGCCTCCACGGCTGAGTGTTGGTCGCAGTTGTCGATGGAGGATGACTCGACATTGAATCTGGATAGGAAGCTCTTGAGAGACTCGCCTTTTTCTTGTGTCATGGTGAAGAGGCTCGAGATGGTTTTCTTTTGCCTCTTGTTCCCGAAATACTGGGCAACAAAGAGGTTGGACAATTGCTGCCAACTGCCAATGGATCTCGGCGGCTGCTTCCTGAACTAGAGGAGTGGTGCGTCTATGAGACTGGTTGGGAAGACTTTGCAGAGCAGGGCTTCGTTGTCGGTATACATGGTCATTTTTTGATGGATCTGGTAAATATGCTCTTCGGGATCCTTTGTTCCATCATAGGGAGTGAATCTGGGCATGACGAACTTCTTAGGGAATGGTTCCCTGGTGATTTCGAGAGTGAACGGTGACTGAACGGAGTCGGCAGAGGCCTGGAGGGCCTGGTCGTCAGTGGATCGGGCCCTCAGATCCCTCATGACTTTCTTCTGAAACTCCGCCATCATCTCCTGGAGCTTCTGTGACGTCAGAGGCTCATCGGTGACGGGAACGTCACCGGTGGTCGGGGCCTTGCCTGGCCGGTGAGAGGTCTCGTCGTGTTCCTCCCGTGGTTCGGCTTGCTCCTGGATCTGTGATTGATCCTGAACTGCCGGTGGGATAGCTGCTCGATTCATCCTCGCCAATAACTCATCGCTTCTTCTTTCCGCCGCCAGGCTCCTTGCCTCGGCGGCCTGGCTACGTTTTTCGGCTTCCTCGAGCTGCCGTAGGAGATGCTCAATCGTCGGCGGAACACTCGGTTGTCGGTCGCCAGGGATCAGTGCCTCTGAATGGGATCTGATCACTGGCATGGCTATATCTGGAACGAGAGGATGTTGCTGAAGGTTTGGTGGTTATATCTGGGTTTAGCTTAGCTTTTTGAGGTGGGAAGATGGTCGGCGGAAATGACCTAATTTCCCACAGACGGCGCCATTGTGTAGATACAAAATTTACACAACACAAAAAGATCCTCTCTCTCATTATTCTTCATTGGCTTATATACATTTTCCCTATGGGCTTTTGGCCCATTAGGGCAACATTTTCTATTTTGGATTTTTTTCCACACTTTACACGTCAGCTACTTTTTGCACATTTATAACGCTACTTTGAGCTACAAGTTTATTCTAGAATCTTCAAGTTGCTTCATGTTCTTCGGGTCGGATTACTGAATGGGATCTCGGGATGTGTCGGTCTGGTACAGGGTCCGGACCATCATCCATGATGATTATCTCGGGCTATCTGGAGTCGGTCTGGTCGAGATCCACTTTTGTATGGGCCGGGAAAATCGTTATGTACAAAAGTGTAGTGTCAAAAATACTTGGGAAGAATCTGTGCGGTACTCTTTCTCCTTGTAAATGGGGGGAGTGCGTATTCGTTAACCACGTGATGTGGGCAAAGGGTGGTGTATGAATCACATTGAATATGTATGACATTTATGTGATTTCATTTGACATGTATACGTGATATTATTACATGTGATGTTGGAACAAGTTTAATATGTGTTATTATTGCCTGTTGGATTTTGGAGCATGTTATGTATGAATATTGTGAAATTAAATTCATATCTTTATAAAATGCTCAGTTGAAAGTGATAAATGCGAAAACATGAATTAAATGAGAAAATAAGTATAAATGAAAAGTGTATCTTTATACTTGTGATTATTTACCTTGTGCCCTTGGGGGAGATTAGGTATATTGGCATAGTGACCTCTGTGGTTAGTTATGTGTTATCTGTAGAGATTTGAGGTTAGGGATTGATTGAGTATCAATTGTGATCTGAGGGCTTAGAGAAGGCGGTGATAGTTTTGTGGTTTTGGTTGGTTGCATATTACTGACCCTGGATGTTTCTTTCCCACTTAGGGGGAGGTATCCTTTATCGTGCTTTTGAGGTTTTGAGTGCGGTTAGAAGTGGTTGTGATTGAACCTGCCTAGTTAAGTGGAAATGACTTCTTGATTCTGTTAATTATCAATTGTGAAATTAGAGTCATAATGAATTGGAAGAGGTATTGATTGGGACTAGTTATTCCCGTGGTATCGGCCACTAGTTCTCCCTTTTCATGATATTAGGGGGTTTAAGTGATTTTATTAAGTACTCGAGGTACTGTAGCTTGGCAATCTTGTTTCTAGTGCTTAGTTCATTCCTCTAAGGATTTCTTTTATTGTACTTTGTATACTAGTACATGTATTTGACTTACACGTCATTCCTTGAGTTGTAGGTTACGGCGTGGTGCCGAACCTTTTCCAGGTGTTGTCATTTGATCTCATGAGGTTGGGAACGGATAGTTGTGTTCCGTGAACCCAATGTAGTACTCTTCCTACCTTGTCCCCTCGGACATTATAGGAATCCGTGGAGTTGTGTTTACCCTTATTCGATTGTCCTTCGGAAACGGTGTTTTCTAAACTCTTTGTATTTAAAAGGAAAAACCCGTTTTCGCCTACCCCCATAGCAATGAAAAGTTTTAACACTTTATAAAATGATCTTAGGATCTTCTTTAAAAAGATTTTCAACTTTTAAAAGCCGGTGATGGCAACTGATGGAGACCGGGGGCAAGACGGTCATTTTTACTATGTGGTTTATTAAAAGGAAAACTATTTTATTACTTTTCTTGTGATTCTGAGATTTCGAGACCTCTTTCTCAATATCTCATCCTGTAGAGTTTTGAAAGGTGTTCCATTGTTTCACCTTTGCTTCCTATCATTTCTATGTCTCGAGTATGAGGCTTGGTGTTGTTCAGGGCACACATATAGTGTTGCCCTTTCCTTTCTTTTGGTTTTTGATGTCACCACTTAGGTGATTCGAGTTGTTCCACATGTTAGGGGCATGGACACCGAGTGGATTGGGTTCCTTGTCCAGGTGTTTTCACTAAACACTTGTGG
The DNA here is from genome assembly GCA_963922005.1 of Cornus suecica. NCBI lineage: Eukaryota > Viridiplantae > Streptophyta > Magnoliopsida > Cornales > Cornaceae > Cornus > Cornus suecica. The sequence goes on from OY998242.1 coordinate 41,695,945, forward strand.
TGTTCTTTACCTTGACATTGTTGTCTCGGTTATCTGTTGGTTAAGCATTGGAAAGTCTTTTCCTTCGCTTTGCTTTGGTGACCCTGAGGTGGTCGTTCTTGTGAGTTGAATTCGTGTACTCTTAGTGATTAGATTGAGTGGTTTTCCTCGCCTACAGTGAGAGTGTTAGTGATGTGATTGACCCTATTGATGATAGTATTATGAGGTCGATTTGAATTATGGTATGGTGATATGATTGAGGTGATCTAGCCCTTGAGAGGTAGATTTTCCTTACGAATGGGATGAGGTTTGTTATATATATATATTGTACATATATATATATAGATGATGATTATGTTAGTACGCAAGGACGTGAGTGTTTTTCCTCCTGTGTTCTAGGGGAGTGAGTTATGAGTATTCCTTGGTGCTAGTGACGTATTTGATTCCTGTGGATATTAGAGGTGAGTGTGATTCCCTCTATTTATATTTTCTGGTTAGCGTTGTGATCGCCGGATGATTGTGAGATTGGACATGAGTGTCGTGTACCTAGTGTACGTTGGTGAGAGTAGTGTAGACTACCGGTGTTGATACGTGGAGTACGAGTCTTAGTCATATCCTATAGGCTCATGTTGTGTATTTATATATATATATATAGATGTATATATATATATGTCCCCTATATACTTACGTACGATAGTATACGAGCACGTACCTTGGGTTTTCGTGGCTGGGTTATGTCGTGGGCTATGTATCTCATTGGGTGGTTTAACATTACCTAAACTATTAGAGGATATGGTAGTGAGAGTATCCTTTCCCACTGAGCTTATTTGCTCACAGGGGTATTTCATTTGCCCCCTGGTATTCCCACGCCAGGTTGCAGGAAACATACGACTATGAGCAGGATGCAGTGCGACGGCAGTTTTCTTTTGTTTCCTTGTTACAGGTTTTGGGTGATGCGGTTACGGTTGCGGCATGACTGGGTTTGGGGACGATAGGTATCTGCTTTCAGTTTTTCTTACCCATTTGTTATGGGTTTGCCATGTATTTCTTTTGGGAGACAGTCTGTTGGCCTATCCCTGTTGATGTATCTTTATTTCCTGTATTTATTCTTTCAGGATGTATTGTATCTATTCTGTACAGCTAGACGCTTTTCTGTATTCTTATTCGAGCATTTGTGGCTCTGTCGATGTTAGAGGGTTTGGAGGGGTTTTGGTTTCTTTCCACTACCTCGGCCCTAGTAGGATTGATGAATGTGGGGCTTGGAAGCCATTGTGATTGTTGAATTGCTTTGGGCAGGTTATTGTGTTGTGTTTGGTTGTCCGGATGTTCCATTTATAAACGGAACTCTGCCGGATTTTCGTTAGATTCCGCTGCTTAGTTTTATTAGTCATTTGGGTATGGGATATACCATTTCTATCCTTAACCCATGTGTTTTCTTGGTTAATGATGTCTTAGTTGGTCATTTGTATTAAGGATCACATCCTGGATTCCTCAGATGTCCCTGTTCAGGAGTCTTAGGAATTTAGGAGCGTGTCAGTTTGTATTGGAGGATGCTAGTGAGTTTCTAGCATTCTACTTGACATGGAGTATATTTTTATTGTTATTCCATCTGTCTCTTTGTTGTTGTTGACTCTAGTAGTCGCTTGACTAGCGTCTTCCCTTGGAGATTCGCTGATTCTCTAGATTTGAGTTTCGGGAATCTTAGGGGCGTGACAGCGTGGTATCAGATCATTTTACCCTTTCGTGGGTATTTGATGATTGAATTTCGTTGGTTCTCATTTCTTTTTACTTCCGCAATCACTCCCTTAGCTCTTAGGCTCGGGTTTCGGAATCCTAGGAATTTGGGGCGTGACAATATATATATAAGAGTAAGTATACATATAGGGTTTTGAGTATAGGTAGTGTAGCCTTGATAACGTATATAGGTTAGCTACTTTGTTGATGGAGTTGGAATGTGGAACTTAGAGCGTTATTCTAGTTTTCCCCATTCTTGTGAATTTTGAGATTTCTATATTGAACATTAAACTTATGTATGAAAATGAGTTAATGTGTTGATTAAATTGCTTTAAAGAGAATAAAAGCATGTTAAATGGAAGGTAAACTTATCTTTGTGTATTAAAGGATAATTTGATGATTTGGGATCATGAGTGGTGCATGAAAAAGTACTTTTGTTGATAGTTGCTTTAAATGAAATTTAAAATCATGTTGAATGGTGAAAAACATTCATGGGGACATTTTTTGGAATGTTGTTATAAATATGATGTGATACATATTTATGTGGTGTATAGGTCATTGAGGACATAGTGCATGGGTTCACCTTTTGTATTGAGAACTCAATTGGTATTGGGTTACGCCCGGTTGTGTAACCATAGGTGAGTAGTTTTGTGTCGAATTGTCGCAACAACTGGCCAGGGATGTTCCCAACCTACGGAAATAATGAGTCCGAGAATGAGGTATAGGGTGATTCGTCTCATTCTCAAAGTCACTGGTCATCTCGTGCATTCGATATATGAATCTTTAGTCACGGGTCGTCTCGTGCAACCACCTTCCTTGTTGAAAGTGAGAAGTGTCAAAATCACTTGGGAAGAATCAGTGCGATACTCTTTCTCGTTGTAAATGAGTATAGTACGTATTCGTTAACCTGTATTGGGGCAAAATGTGTAATATGAGGGGTGTTGAGTCATATTGCACTTGAACTATCATATATGCGTAATTATGATATTGATATTGAAGCATGCTATAATTGTGAATATTTATGATGCGAGCATGTTTAATGTGAATTTTGATGTATACAATTCATATGTTGTTAAAATGCTCAAGTGAAATGAAAGGATGTGAAAATATGTTTTGTATGCCTTGTTTAAAGTATAATGTAAGATAAATGATTATACTTGTTGTTATGTGCTTATATACCTTAGGGGGGTGATATAAGTTGGTTTAAGGACTTTTTTGTGATAAGTAAAGTTGGTTGTGACTATTGAGTTGAATGTGGGTTGAATCCTTGAGAAGGCGGTTGATAGTCTTGTGGCATAGTTAACGTTGGTGTAGCAACATGGCATAAATCGTGATATTGATGTTTCGGTTGTGATAGATGAGGTTATGAATAAACTGATTCAATTTTGTATTGATGGTCAATGGATTTTTTGTTAAAAACCCAGGTGATGTGGTTTCGAATATGAAATTGAGGTTTGAAAGAATCGGAAGGGGTTCTTGGTTGAAACTATTTGGTTCCGTGGCAACGGCCACTAGGTTCCCTTTAGCGATCTTAAGGAATGGAATGTCATCGGAGTTGTGGTCATTCTCGGTTAAGTCGTTATAGGGTTTGTGAGTTCGAATGCGGAGCAAAGTGTGGTTGGGATAGAGTTAGTGCCTTATGTATAGTCACTTGCCCTTTACTTTGAGTCGCTTTTGAACTTTGGTTCTTCATTAATTTGTTCCATTTGAGCGACTACAAATACGCTTTGGTTTTTCCTTTGGTTTCAGTTGTTTCCCGAAAACGGATTTTTCATAGGACTTGCGTTTGGGTCTATTTGGTCTTTAAGTGAAAAACTTGTTTTCGCCTACCCCGTGATGTCAACAAAAACTTTGAGTTTTGAAACAGTTTTAAAGTCATGAAATAAAAGACTTTGGTCTTTGGAGGTCAGTGGTGTCCAAAACGAAGACCGGGGGCAAGACGGTTAGTTTTACGAATTTTCAAGAAAGTGTTTTTGATAAAACTATACCGAGATTAAAAGATACTTTTCTCATTTCTAAAGTTCTTAAATGAGTTGAGGCCTTTGTCCCATGTTTCATAAGTGTTTAAAGTGGTTCCGGGTCATTTTTGCAATTTTCTAGACCTATGTAGTCGACTAGGGCTTCAAAATACCATTTTTGCAAATTTTTGGTGAGTTTCGACTTGGTTTAGTCAACTGAACCTTTGGTTTAGTCGACTAAAGCCCCTATGTAGTTGACTACAGCCTCCTGTGTAGTCGATTGGGTAATTCAGCCATGTTTCGACCGTTTTCGAAAATTCATTTATCTCATTTTGTAACTCGGATTGAGGTCCCATTTGTTCCTATGGTTTGTTCTAGGTACAAGCTTTGTAGATAAAATTTAAAATAATTTATTTACATTTTAAATGACTATTTTACCCTTGGTTAAAAAGGGGTACTTCAACTTTTCGTTTTTATCGGCATTGTCCGATACCGTTTTCAAAAATACATATCTCTCGTCTCGTGGCTTTGATTGAGGTCTTGTTTCTTTATAGGGCCTGACCTATGTCCAAATATTTAATATAAAATTTAAAATCATTTATTTTCATTTGAAATGACTATTTTACCCTTGGTGAAAGAGGGGTACTTTAACTTGTTGTTTGGGTCGGAGTTGTCCGATGCCATTTTTGAAAATTCATATCTCTCGCGTCAGGGCTTTGAATTTGGCTTCGTTTGTTTCTATGGTGATCAAATAGGTGGGGTAACCTTTGAAAGTACATATTTTCCCATGAAATGACCATTTTACCCTTGGGCGAGCATGTGACCTTTGAGTGGTCAGTGTGAAGGGTTATTCAATCCCTTTCACTTCCTTTTGTTGTTTGGCAACCTTCGTGACTTCCCTTAGGTAGATGTGATTTTTTTACCCTTGTGTTGGGTTTATGGATTTCGGTAGTGACATGTGAGGTGAGTTTGAGTTGATACTGATTTGAGGTTTTGGAGCTCGGTATGTTTGTGGCCTAGGAAGTGTGAGTGTTATCCTTCCTGGAGTGTTATGAATAGGAGTGTTGCTCCCATGTTTTGGTGATAGATGTTATGTTGATTGTCAGTGTGGGACTGGCGGGTACAAGTCGTAGTGATCTATGAGGGGGTCTGTACTACGTATCTTGTATTGGTTGTATATCTCTATATGTATATATATATATATACGTGCATATATATATATAAGTGTGAGTTATTACATGTTTTTGTGATATAGTTTCACTATGTGCTAGTTGCCATATTTTTTGATGCATGGTAGGGGACTAGGAGGATGTATTTCCGGGGTCTCGTATTGGCGTGATTGTCATGTGGGATATTTGACTAACCTAAGGTAGATGCATGTACATGGGTTGGTTTGCACTAGAGTTGAACGGTCGTAGGATGTGACAGTTCTGATTTCTTTCTCTTACGGGGCTCAATGAGCTCACCCCGGCAATGGTATGCCTGGTGGTTTACACCACCAGTTTATAGGAAATGTTTTAGCTATGGACAACTTGGAGTGCAGAATGGATCGTGGCACTGATGCTGTTACGGGATTTGGGATGTTATTATGTTGAGTTGGTCATTTTGTTTCATTTGCTTGTTCCTTGTATTGGGACTATAGATGTTGTATCCCTTGGGAGCCAGTCTGTTGGCCTATACCTTCCTTGTATTTGGTATTGTTGCATCGTTGTAGAGATGTATACTTTGGGCACCTAGACGTGCCTTGTGTAGCATTTGGTTTTGCTTCCGCTTTGTTCTGTATGGAATTATTATTGTTAATAAGATTCCATTCGGTTTATGGTTGTTTAGGATCTTAATTGGTCGCTCATTTTATGGATCACGACTCAGATTACTCGGATGTACCAGTTCGGGAGTCTTTGGAAATTTGGAGCGTGACAGTACTCAATGAAAAACACCAAGATATAGAACTCTTATCAGATCATATTCAAATTCTCAGGGTAACAGAAATCTCTACTATGCATGACCTAATACCAATGCATGAATGCAAAATGTCATGAATAAAAAATAAAATAAAATATTTTTATTTTTTAGAAATCTGTGAGCACGACAGTAGAGACAATAAGAAAATCAATTATACATCATATTCTCATATTTAACTCGACCATTATACACATGGTACAGAAGAAAATCAGCACACATACCTTGTAAGCACAAGAATGCACAAGTCAAGTTTTACAAATATATGTATATGAAAATTCTCATGTGCAAGCACTAAGGTAAGATGAAAACATTACATACTAAAGCTGATAATCTCTCCACCAACCGTGATAATAATTCACTCCAAGATCCAAACTAGAAGGCAAAAATAAAATAAAAGATACTTTCTCTTTGTCACACAATTTCCTCCTTCTCATCTTTTCAACTTTTTCACCATATCCCTTTTGTCTTTCTAAGCTCCGGACTTTCAAGTGAGGATTTTTAGTCCCGACCAACTAGGCCCGAACTTCTTCCATGGGATTTATGCTCATTAGTCTTCTCCCATTTTTATGCGAACACTCAATGCTTACTGAGGTAAGATGCCCGGTTACTCAATTGAAGACCTACTTTTTACATTTTTAATAATTTAAACATCTCATTTTTTTAAAACATCACCACATCATTCATACACATGCAAAAAATATTTCATGCATAGACCAATCTAGCATAGCTTATGAACCATCATACCACTTCGGGTTAAAGAAAAAAAAATAACAGATTCAACAGGCATTATAATCATCACCGAAGCAACTAGCACCTATAATTAAAGTGTTGTAACATAAAATAATCATGCCAAATGATCATCCAAAAATCTTAGCTCAGTCTGATACCTCTACTTCACATATGCATAATGAGACAAGTAAATGTGAAAATAGAGTAAAATATGACAACTTTTGTACTCTGGTCAAGCTCAACAGTCTCAAAAAATTTACTTTATGATTTTCTAAAATAAAATGCATGCATGAACAAATATAATACAAATACATGATTACCTATCAATTGTAGGAAAATAATGTAATGTGTTCCTAGAATGGTAGATAAGAAGATATCTATTATACAGAAAGCATACCAATAGATTTCCTAAGACCGACGTGCTTTTGAAAATCTAATGGTTTTATAAAGATATCTGGATTCTAAGAATCTGTGGATATGAACTCTAGAGACACTATCCCATCTTCAACAAGATCATGAATGAAATAATGTCGAATATCTATATGCTTTGTCCTAGAATGTTGAGCAGGATTTTTAGAAATATTTATTGCACTTGTGTTATCACAAAACACAGTCATCGTGCCTTGAGAAAAACCATAATCCTGCAACATTTGACGCATCCACAAAACCTGAGTATAACAACTACCAACTGTTATATACTCAGCCTCTGCAGTGGAAAGGGAAACACAATTTTACTTCTTCCTATGCTAAGCAACTAAACAATTTCCAACATAAAAACACCCTTCACTAGTACTTTTTCTATCATCAACATTGCCGGCCCAATCAGCATCAGAAAAGGATACGATATCAGTATTAGTACCCGATGGATACCACAGTCCGTAATTCACTGTCCCTTTAACATACTTGATAATCCTTTTTACAGTACTAATATGAGACTCCTTAGGACTTGTCTGGTAATGTGCACACAAACCAACACTAAACACGATGTCAGGTCGACTAGCAGTTAAATACAACAAACTCCCAATCATACTCCTATAAAGTGTAGGATCGACATATTTGCCTTTGGTATCCAAGCTAAGCTTAAGACTTGTACTCGTAGGAATGCAAGCATCATTAACCTTTTCCAAATAAAACTTCTTCACCAATTCCAAGGCATAACGACTTTGAGAAACAAAAATCCCATCATTTAATTGCCTAACACGAAGCCCTAGAAAGAAGTTCAATAAACCAATCATGCTCATCTCAAATTCATTTTTCATTTGATATCCAAAATAATGAGCAAACTTATCAGAAGTGCATCCAAACACAGTGTCATCAACATAGATTTGAGCAACAACTGTATCACTCTCAATTTTCTGAATAAACAGTGTTTTGTCCACTCCCCCTCAAGTAAAATCTGTCCTCAATAGGTAATCAATCAACCTTTCATGCCAAGCTCTAGGAGCTTGCTTTAGCCCATACAAATCCTTTTTCAGCCTGTAAACATGATCTAGATAATAAGGATCTTTAAATCCTTTGGGTTGCTCCACATATACCTCCTCATGAAGAACACCATTAAAAATACACTCTTCACATCCATTCGATACAACTTGAATCCAAGATGACACGCAATAGAAAACAAAATCCGAATAGATTCAAGTCTCGCTACTGGAGAAAACGTCTCATCAAAGTCTATACCCTCCAACTGAGTATAACCTTGAGCAACAAGCCTAGCCTTATTCCTAACTACTGTACCATGTTCATCCTTTTTATTCTTGAATATTCACTTGGTACCAATCACATTTATCTCATTCGGTCTAGGCACAAGATACCATACATCATTCTTAACAAACTGTTGAAGTTCTTCTTGCATAGCATTTATCCACTCATTATCTTGAAGAGCTTCTTTGACATTTTTAGGTTCCAAAGAAGATATATAACATGCATACGAAACCTCATTCCTAGCCTTTCTCCATGTCACCATCATCTGATCAACACAACCTATAATATTATCCAAAGGATGGTACAACGTTACCCATACAGATGGTTCCTTAGATGGTGTTGGCTGAACATCACCAATTGAATCATGTGATTCTGCAGGACTTGAAGTATCATCACTAACCACATTGTCCTCTTTTTCAACCTCAGAAGAATCATTATCCAATATAAAAAATGGTTCACCATCTTCTTCCTCAACAGACATTGGGGACTCATCAATACATAACTCATCAACCACTACATTGACAGATTCCATCATCATTTGAGTTCTAAGGTTAAAAACCCTATATGCTCGACTAGTCAATTAATAACCCAAAAATATTTCCTCATCACTCTTAGACTTGAACTACCTAATAGATTCACGATCTATAAGAATATAATATTTGGTTCCAAAAACTTTGAAATACTTTACATTGGGTTTCTTGCCATTCCACATTTCATAAGGAGTTTTTAAGGTGTCAGGCCTAAGATAAACTTTGTTCGAGGTGTAACATGTTATGTTCACCGCCTCGGCCCAAAAATACCTAGGAACATTCCTACCCTGTAACATAACATTGGCCATTTCCTAAATAACCCTATTCTTCCTCTCAACTACTCCATTTTGTTGAGGAGTTTTAGCTGCTGAAAATTCATGTTTTATTCCTCTCTCTTCACAAAACACTTCAATTTCTGAATTTACAAACTCCCTTCAATGATCACACCTTACTCTAAAATGGAACAATTCTTCTAAGTCTGAATTTTTAAGCAAATTTTCTTAAAACTTTCAGGAGCATTAGACTTTTCACCTAGAAATCCAACCCAAGCAAATCTCGAAAAATCATGTACCATGATAAAAATATACTTTTTTCCTCCTTTGCTCATGGTCCTAGTGGGACCCATTAAATCAATATGCAACAACTCTAAAGGTCTAGAAGTACCAATGACATTTCTCTTTTTGTGCTGACATCTGACTTGTTTACCCTTCTGACATGATCCACACACAACTCCTTTTGCATACACAAGCTTAGGTACTCTCTTAACAATTTCACTCTTGGTAATTTTTATTAATTCACGAAAATTAACATGTCACATCCATTGATGCCATATTTCAACTTTATCAAGTTTAACTCTATTGCATAACAATTCAAAATTAGGAACAATGCAATAACAATTATTAGTTGAACGAATATCTTCCATTATGCAATTCAAAGAAGATTCAATGACTGAACATTTTTCAGGAGAAAAAGTGACATGATAATTGTTATCACATATCTGACTTATGCTCAACAAATTTGCTTTAAGTCCCTCTACATAAAGCACATCTTCTAGTTTAGGTATATCAGAAACCATAATGGTACATTTGCCTAGAACCTTCGACTTTTCCCCATCAATAAAAGTGACTATCCCACCATGACATTCCGCGAGAAATCCAAACAATGACTTATCTCCAATTATATTCCTCGAACATCCACTATCCAAATACGAAGATGTACATTTGCGTGCTCTATGAACTACAAGACAATGTAGCTCACTTTTTCTCACCCAAGCCTTCTTCATCTTCGAACCTCCTTTTGCCTATCTTGAAAAATTCTTCATTTTTTCATTCAGCATTCGAATTTGATCTTGCACACGATCTCCATGTTGAACTCTTTGTTCCTTCACCAATTGGAGAGTTTTCCCTCTCAACTTTGAACACCTTAGTCGAATTTGACCATTGACACCAGAGTGATGACAAATAGGAACCAACCTCCGGACTTTATCAGTTGACTTCCTAGGGTATCCAGGGGCAAGGAAAGGCTTGTTTTTAATAGGTCTTTTGACATAGGATTGAACCCTAGGATTCCAATTTGAATTTCCATTTGAGGAACTTGATGATACTTGGTAGGCATTTACAAAGGTTGTTTTTGCAACAACATTCGAATTTTGCAATACTCTAACAAAACCTAGTCCCTTTGTATTTCCTGCAAAATTTCCTACACTCAACATATGATTAAGCTTAACAGTTCCACTAGACCACTTCTAAACAGTTGAGTTAGCATCTTTCAGCTCTTTTTCCAAATTTTTAATCTTAGTAGATTTCTCAACCAATTCCTTATTGAGACCATCTATTAACTTCAAGGCCTCAGTTTTTTCAAGTTCAGACATATTCAAATCTTCAATTAACTTGGCCTTTTGGGTCAGTTGAAGATTCATAGTTTGAGAACTATTGGCTAATTCATCTTTTAAATAATGCAGTTCTTTGTCCATCTTAAGACTTTTACTCAACAGTTTCATGTGATTCTTGGGAAGTTGTGCGGTCTTATTATGTAATTTATTATAAGAATCTTGAAGCATTTCATCACAATATTCATCACTCTCAAAACCTTCCTCTTCAGACATCGCCAAACTTGAAGCAACTTTGTTAACCTCCTTGCTCTGTACAGCAAGCACAGTGAAATTCTCAGAATCATCACCTACTTCTAATTATATCGCTTCACTAGATGATCCATTGTCAAAGTAATCATCCCAACTGACAGCTAATCCTTTGGATTTCTTCAGAGTATTTGCACACTCTATAGCTATATGACCATATCCTTGACATTCAAAACATTTGGGTTTCTTATTTTTAGGATCAAACTTGTCCTCCCTAATTTGAGTCTTATTTCTACTTCTTGACTCACCCAACTTATCCCCAAATTTTTGTTCCTGGCAATTCTGTTTAGCCCTAACAAATTTGTTCAACCCTTTAGCAAACATGGCAATATCATTCACACTCAACTCACATTCTTCATCAAGTCCCTAGTGGTTTTGAAAGCTATGCTCTTCTCTTTTGTGTCACTCGCCTTTTTAGGAGGATTTTTTAACATCTCCATCTTATAAGATTTTAAATTTCCAGCTAATTCTTTAACCTTAATTTCTTTAAGACTCATGACCTCAGAGATGTTAGTGACCTTAGATCGAAAATGTTCAGGAACAGACCTAAGAATTTTCTTTACTATGATAGTCTCATGAATAGGCTCACCTAGGTTATGACAACCTATTACAATATTAGTTAACCTAGCCTCAAAGTCTGCGAATACCTCATCCTCCTCCATCTTCAGTTGTTCAAATTAAGAATTCAAATTTTAAAGCTTTGATTGTTTCACCTTCGACATTCCTTCATGAGTGACTTGGAGAATGTCCCACGCTTCCTTGGCAATTACACACGTAGCAATCCTCTTGAAATCACTCGAAGTTAAAACATTGTATAACGCATTCAACGCCTTTGAGTTCCAATTCACGCTATTGATAGGTACTCAATATTGGTAATTTTTTGCCCCTATCTTGCATTTGTTATGTCTTTACATTTCGTTACTTGGTATTTTTATCTTGTTTATGTGTGTAAGCATGTTTCATGAGCTTATTGAAGAAACAGAGCTAATCTCAATGAATTAACTAAGTTCGTGTTCGTTTCTATCTTGAGAAAGGAATCAAGAGGTGTATCAAAGCAAAGAAGAGTTACCGGAGGGCAAAATGGTCATTTCTCGACATCGTTATCTCACCGAATGGCAAAAATTTCATTTCCATACATTATTACTTCACCTAAAATCATCGGGAGTCAAAGGCGACTGGTCTAGCTCAAATATGAAAAAACGTGTTTTTACAGCAAAAGATGTTTCATACCCTACGTCATTAGAGGGAAAGCGAGGCAGACTAGACCTGAGCTACGCTTTGGTTTGTGAGCTAAAGGGTGACCCTACGCCCTAGACCTACGCCCAAGCGTAGGTCAAGAGCGTAGGTCCCACCTTGTGGCCACGTGATCCCTTTACGTGCAGAAGTTGTTTCGGAATTTTCCAGTTTTGTCCCTACTTTGATATTTTAAGTGATCGGTGATTCTAGACCTCTACATACAGGCTTATACACATATTTACATCATATTTTAGAGACATTATTCATAAATTATGAAATTACAGAAAAGGACAACCATTAAGGTGTCCCTCACTTGTCTATAAATATGAGAGGGTTAGGTTTAGAGTTTGGGTTCTAGTTCTGGTTCTGATTTTCACATACATTCATTCATAAAGTTCTGACCCTCAAAGTTCAGACTTGCTTCCATAGAAGAGAACCACCATTGATCCGGAGAAGAAGATTATGGAAAGCATTTCTACACCGAAAATGCAGTCTCTCTCCGCCGTGATCAACTAATTTGGTATCTAGGGTTTTCTCGCAAAACCCTAGCCAAGTAATGTAGTTCTAATTTTATATTCAATTGTAATGAGGGGAAACTGTGACTATACTGTGATGATTGTGTTAGATGAGAGACCATTTTTATTCGTGATACAAGTTTATATATTTGAATTGCTTATTGTCTTAGACTTTTCGAATATATTTATCTTACACAATCTAGTGTCGTTAAAGGGTAAAACCTAGTGTCGTTAAAGTGTTGTTTTTAATCACATATTTTGCACACACCTGACGCCCACCAAGTTTCTGGCGCCGTTGCTGGGGACTTGGCATTATTCTATAACATTAGTAGTTTAATTTCATTGCGTTATTATATTGTATCTAAAGTTGAAATTTATGTGTTTTTGTGAGGTACTCTGAGAAGTGTAAGGGGATTTAGGGAAGCAGTGAAATTTCCGTCGTTGGACCTCTTGTGAGTTTTAGTTTATCTTAATTTTGCACATAATTTTAGCTTTATTTTTGTTAATTGTTAAAAGAGTTTAGAACTAGTTAGTTTTATTTTCTGGAAAAAAAAAATCTACAGTTTTCTATCAAAAAGTTTGATTTTTGAAAACTCACGCTATGCGATGAGCTCAGTCAATTTTTGGCCGAAAAATGTCGTTTAGGACCTCAAAACTGCGATTTTGTGATTATCAGGAAAAAAAAGAAACCTTTTATGCGCTCAGTGTATGACCGATAGATTGACCCGTTCTAATCCAAGTACAGCGTTACTTGTTTACGACCTTGAGATCGAAAGAACTCTAAGTCGTTTATGTCGAGATATTGAAGAGCGTCATCGTCGAACAAAAGAAAGCACGATGGGTGGCCAAAGAGTGAATCAACAAAGGGCACCAGAGATGTCACTGAAAGGATACTACGCGCCAAAGGCGTATGATTCCTATGTAGATTTCCTAGAGTAAGAAGGCGCGAAGCACTTCGAGATCAAGTCAAGCATGATCAATATGCATCCAAAATTTCTGGCCTTAGGATAAAGGACCCATACTAGCATATAAATGATTTCTTAGAGGTTGTATCTATAGTGAGGTTTGAGGGTTTAACTAAAAATGATTTGCGAGTGCGTATATTTCCTTGGTTGTTGAGAGACAAAACTAAAAGATGGTATATCAAATTAGCTAAGGTAATTAAAATTAATTGAGAAGCCCTTCAGAAAGAATTTATAGAAAAACACTATCCCATAGGAAAGACCTTAGAAGCACAAGATGCAATCAAAAGTTTTAGAGAATTGCCTGGTGAGCAGTTTCATGATGCTTGGGAGAGATATAGTGAAATCTTGTATAAGTGTCCCCACCATAGGTTCACTAAACAGGATGTGACTAAACATTTTTACATGGGACTTGGAGAGGCACATAAGACTTTGATAGATGCGTCAACACAAGGTCAATTAAACCTGAAGCTGGCAAAAGAACTTTTAGACTTGTTTGACAATATTAGTGAGAATGGAATCCAATATGAATCTGATTTGAGGTTTAAGGGTGGTCTTGACAAGAGATCTGAAAAAGCTTTTGAGGTTAATCATGATGAAGGTAAAGATCCAGTGGCATTAATAGAGGAGAAATTAGAGAGATTTGAAAAGCTTCTTACCCAAAGCAATCACTCCTCTAGAAGAGTAGTGTCAGAGGTAGAGCTCAATTATTCTCACAATGAGTGTCAAAATGGTGAATTCGTTGCTACCAATGCTAATGTAGCATGGAACTACCCAAACAATGCTCCTTTCACCAATTCATACACATCAAATGTCAAAAATTATCCCTCTCTGTCATCTCAATCGTCGAATGTGGAATCAAGCTTCCCTCTGGAACAACAATCATATAATCTACAACCAATGGTCCAACAGAGTCAACAATCATACCAATCTCCACCAACAATCATGGATCAAAATTATCAGTCAAATTACCAACCCAGATAGCCATTCAATAATTCTCAGGCTCTCCAACCATTCAATAATAATAAAGTTGTCTAGCCATATAACTACCAGACCCATCCTCAAGGAAACCAAACCCAAGAATTCAACCAAAATCAAGCTTACCCTCTATATCCTTAAAACCATCTCCAACATCAAAATTCAACTCAAAATTTACCACAAAGACCACTTGGTTTTGAAGAAGAGGTGATGAGTGCTCTGAGGGAGGTTAAAAATCAATCTAATAATCATTCTCAATTCATTACTCAAATGGGAGCCCAAATGGTACAACTAGTGAATGCTATGGATGGGATAAAAATAATGTTTCCTATTCAGCCAATAGATAACCCGAAGCAGCAACAAGCACTGGAGCATGGATCCTTTCTTGAGACTCGTCATGAGATAGTTCAAGCGGTTACAGTTTTGAGCAGTGGAAGAGAAGTGGATAGTAAAGCTGAGGAGCAGTTTGAGGAGAGAGCGAACAAGCGAAATGCGACTGAAGAGGTTCAAAGAGATCTACCTCAAGAGGAGGAAGAGCTGGATAGGGCCGAATATGAGGAAGTAACACCTTACCCACAACGTCCCCAAGAGTCGATTTCGTATAAAGAGCATAAGGAGAAGGACATGTTAGATCCATGTCGGCAAGTCGAGATCAATAAACCTCTTCTAGACATTGTTGACCAAATTCCACCCTATGCCAAATTTTTGACGGATCTCTGTACTCAAAAGAATAAAAATAGAACTAAGGTCCTGAAAAATATTTTGTTGACTGAATAAGTTAGTTCAATCTTACTGAGTGATACTCCACTTAAGAGGAAAGATCCCGGTGCTCCCATTATTTCTTGTGTCATTGGTGACCAAAAGATTGGTAGAGCTCTTCTTGATCTAGGTGCGAGTGTTAATTTATTACCTTACTCGGTCTATTAGCAGCTAGGTTTGGGTGATCTCAATACTACCTCGGTGGTGCTTCAATTGGCAGATAGATCAACTAAACAACCGAGAGGAATTTTGGAGAATGTCATAATGCAAGTAGGTAAGTTCTACTATCTTGTAGACTTTGTAGTATTAGACATGGAACCTAACCATAGATCGAGGAGACATATCCCTGTTATCTTAGGAAGACCATTTTTTGCTACGGCGAATGCATGCGTTGATTGCAGAACAGGGGTTATGGACATATCTTTTGGGAATTTATACATTAGGATGAATGTCTTTGATACCAACCATCAACTACCTGAACCAGCTGGGTGTTTTAACATAGATGGGATGGTTGAAGAAGTTGTAACTCAGAATAATGTAAGAGATGATTTGGAGATTGTGATGAAAAGGTCGGAGGTGAATTTTGAAAATGAAGAGGACCAACGGCGATCTAGTTGGAAAGATATTGCTACATTGGAAGCTGCGTTATATTCACCGTCAGAGAGAGCATCAAGAGAGTCGCTTGGACCTCAACTTATTCCTCCATAGAAGTTGGTGCTTGAAAGTAAGCTTCGTGAGATGGTCGTGTGGAGGATGATGAATTAAAAGATAAAACAAGTGTGAATAATGCTACAGCTGATCATTTGTGATGAATTGTCATAGAGCCTATCAATGAGCGAGTGTTGAGCATAAACATGGTAGATAAGTTATATTCCTAGGAAGATCCGCGATTAGGGACTGAGTGTGAGGGGATACGAAATTGTGCATATGAGGAGGTTTGATTAAAAAGGCATGGTCAGCGACTGAAGATTTATGAGTAGGTTGATCCAGGACCAGAATTAATGGCATCTGTCAGTTTACTGGAGAATGATGAGTTTGCAGAAGAACTGTTGTCTAAAGTGTTGGTGGAGGATTTGATGAACACACTGACCATACAGGGGCTGAAGTTAGAACAGGACAAATGAGGTACTTTATATGGTGATTATTGTTTTGTATTCGATGTCATAAGTAGTACTAATTGTCTATGGGTAAAAGCGCTTAGAGAGTCACCTCCTACATTTTGTCCTTTGATGAAGGGTAAGTATGACAGAGAGGAAAGGTGTTTGATAACATTTTCTAAAACGTCATACCAAAGACGTTAAACATTGGTCATAGGCTCTCTAGCCTCGGTTTTTATAATAATTGGTAAGTTATTTATGCAATTTCAATTCTTAGAGATCGTAGGCCCTTAAGGCCAAATCATTTTTTTTTATTTTCATTTAAAAAAAATTCAATAAAATGCAAAAAAAAGAATTTTCAAAAAATTCCTTGAAAAATTGTGTCAATTTCTGGTAATTTTTACAATTTATTTTCCCTTGCTATGATATTTGGGTATGTGTTTGTTGCATATTTACAGGTAATCAGAATCAAGTTTGGGGGAGGAGGTTGAGCATTTCGAAGAATCCAGGACTGCGCTTCAAGGGTAACTGTATCTGTTTTCATTCTTTATTTTTTACCATGAGGACATGGTCACATTTAAGTTAGGGGATGAGGGTATACAGTTACAAGAAAGGAAATTTTTTGAAAATTTTGAAAAAAATTGAAAGTTTTGAGTTATTTGTTTTCATGCATGAGTGTTTCACATTATGAGTTTATTGAGTTTATGTTTATAATGTATAAGTAGTATGTGATGTGATGTTCCTGCTCATGAGAGTAATGATTAGATTGAGTTAGTGAAGTGATGTGGTTTACATGGGTGAGTGATTAGTGAAATTGAAACCAAGAAAGACGACTTTAACCTATAAGCACAAGCACACATTCACTGTGAGAAAAACAATTGATCTTTAATTAATAATTTTTCCGAAATACAAGGGGAGAAGGGGTGTTGTCTTGATTTGGAAGGATGTTATTGAAAATTTATTTTTAGATTTAGATGCAAAAAGTAGTTTTTCGAACTGAGTAACCGGGCCTTGGTATGACAAATATCACGGTTCACGTAAAAAAGTAAGAAAACTAATGAGCATAAATCCCATGGAAGAAGCTCGGGCCCAGTTCGTCGAGACTAAAATCCTCCCTGGAAAGTCCGGAGCTTAGAGAAACAATAAAAAGGGATAATGTGAAAAGTAGGAATGTTGATTTTATTTCCTAAAGGCAAAAGTTTAGAGAGATTGAAATATTGTAGTTTGAAATTACCTAGATGATAGTGAAAATAGCCTAGAAGGGGGTGAATAGGATTTTTATCGATTTTATTATCAATTAAAATTATTTAGCGGAAATTCAATTTTAATTAGTCACAAACCCTAATTCTCAATTCAGTTATCAAAAACAGATCAATCAAGCAAATATGAATATAAGTACAGAAAATAAAGCAAGAGACGACACAAATAATTATATGTGGAAAAACCAAGGAAACGTTTTAAGGAAAAAACCACGGGTACACTCAGGTACCGATGTACTATGAATCAACAAGTATAGACTCTATGAGAGTTTTAGACTTACAATCACTCCTTATATGCCTTCCTCTACTCGCGGTCTGAAACCCTTGAATCACTCGTACTTCACGAACCACGCTTGTTCCATTAGACACTATGAGAGACTCACGAATCACTCCTGATCTGCCTTTCTCTACTTGCGGTTTGAAATCCTCTGTTGACCACATATTGACACCTAGAGAGGGGATGAATAGGGTGAATTACAAACTTTGAGACTTTTTTGGTTTGACTTTGTTTTATCAAAAATAATCTTTGTAGAGCTCTAGTCAAACACATAGTGAATAAGATGATATCTTAAGTGTCTACCTCAATTCATACTTCAAATCATGAACAATGAATTGCAGTACCAATTATATGCATAATGGAATCAAGTAGAATAGGAAATAATTCATGCACCCAAGTATGTTATTCAACTAAACATGTTATAACACTTTCCTCATTTATAAAGACATAATGCAAAGTGCTATTAGTCATGAGGAACGTCTTGTAGAGTTTATGACAATTTATCAAACATTAAGTTCATACATAAACTCTCAATTAGAATCTTATATTGAATATGCATTTAGTCAAACACTTGGGGTGCATATAGAATATACCTAAATAAAATGAGATTGTAGTCTAAGCTATAATCCACTTATGTTCACAATCCAATCCACTTCAACTATGCATTTTTCTAACCTCTTAATTAATACACAAACACAAACAATTCCATACCATTGATATATAAAGCTCAAGATTGAAAATGACTATTGCTTTTAAAGTAAATAGATAAGGGTTAGAGAAAATGCACACCATAGACACCGAGATTTTTACATGGTTCAACCAAATCTTTGTTCTACATCCATGCCTTGAGATAACCTCCCAAGGATTCCACTATCGTGTTTTTCTTGCGGGGGGAAAACAAACCCTTACATGCTTCTTCTTCCGGGTGAAGAGCCAAGCTTGCTCACTCTTGCGGGTGGAGAGTTAACCTTCCATCACTCTTGCTTCTGGGTGAAGAGCCAACCTTTGCTCACTCTTGCGAGTGGAGAGCCAACCGAATCCTCTCTTTTTAAGGTTAAGAGAAATATTTACAAAGCTTCAACAAGCCCATCCCAAGCCAAGACAACTTTTTGGTCTTTCACTCACAAAGAATAGGAATTGAATTTTGAGTGTATATAACATATCTCATAATAGATGGATATAGAAATTCAAAGCTCACTTCCTCACATACTTAGAGTCATAAATGAAATACTCAATTGAAAATATCAACTCAATGTGTGGAAGAATGAATCACAAGAGAAAATATGAATGATGCTCATGATGATTCCTATAGGAGAGTTTTCTACCCAAAGATGAATTCAAGAATGATGCACAAATGGTAGATTTCTTTCATACTCCTATCCCTCTCTTCTCTTTTCCCATTTTTTGACTCATATAAGGCATATATATAGCATAGGAACACAATATAGCCATTTGGGGGTGTTTTGGGAAGTTTTGGAACACTTTGGATCCGAAACTAGCCGTTAGAATTCAAATTCCGGATGAGGCAGTCGACTGGGTGTTTTGGGGCAGTCGGCTGGGTCTTCCAAAATTCATTCCAAAATTTATTTTTAACTCTCTAACTCAGCTAGTCAACTGGCCTTCTTGGCCCAGTCGACTGGGTGTTTACACAGTCGACTGGGCTGTTCAGCCCAGTTTCGACGCAGTTTACTCTTTTGGTCATAACTGGAGTTCCGTAACTCGGATGAAGGCGTTCTTTAGCTTTTTAGAAAGAAGACTTCAAGATCTTATTTTTAGGATTTTTAATCTTTGCATTCAACCTATGTTTGAGTCTGATATGCTCGTTTGAATGTGACACTTCATTTCGAACTTCTAACCCACTTGTCGGTTTTTCGTGAAATCGTTTGGGATTTTTCCTAAGTAACTTAGACACACTCCTAGGATTTCAATATTGAGATCATAAAATATTTTTCCAATTTAAACAAATTCTCAATATTAGACAAAAGTTTTTCATGGTTTAACACTTTTGTTCAAAGCTTTAATATGCATCTAGAATCCATTTCAAGTGATATGAGTTAAGTTAATGGTTCTGGGAAAACATATTTGTTGAGTTCTTCAATAGCTTATGAAAGCTTGAACTAACTCAACTTTAACAAAGACTAAATGATGTTCATAGTCTAATATTGTTAATGATGCAAGGACTCATAAATGATATGCATGATCCTATATGCTATATAGTCAAAAGTTGAGCTTTCAAATAAGTTATTTCAAAAATAACTTTACATTTAATCTAGCACTCACCCAAAACTATTTTACCCATTTCTTTGATCTTCAATTTCTTTAAGCTTTGAGTTGATGTCTCCATCCTTGTCTCCAATGTATTTTGAGCTCTAAGCACTTTGTTTGATCTTCTCATGGATCCACTAGCTCTCTTAAGTTTATCTTGAATCAATACCTTATTAAGCATAACTTAAGTAGACATTAAATTCACCACATTCAATGGTTTTTTATCATCAAAATGTCATGTTTATCTATGATGGAAAACCTTGGGTCAACATCCTCGAATCGCTCCGTACTTAGACGGATCAAGGCAACCTTGTTGCAATGGACGGTGTGATGATTTTTCAGCAATCACTCATCCAATCGTGCACAAAGAACTTCGGTGTAGAAGCACAATTGGAGAAATCCAACACAAGTGAGAACACCAATATGTATGATCACTCAATAATCACCTCTCTGTGTGTATCACTTTGTAGAAGAATATGAATGATAGAATATTGCAGAGCACTCACCAAAGAGCCTCTTGAAAACAATTGTCGTAAAAAACCGTAGCCTCTTCTCTTGTAGAACCTTGGTATTTATAGACCAAGTCATAGAAAACCTTATCCTTGCCCTCTTACGTAATTTCACAATACCTTGATAAGTCCTCTAAAATCATATGTAAATATGTGTATAAGTCAATACATAGAGGTCTGAAGTCGTCGATCACTTAAAAACTCGAAGTAGGGACCAAATTGCAAAAAATCCGAAGGCACCCCGAAACAAATCCTGCATAACAAGTGATCATGTGACCAAACATTGGAACCTACGATTGGGCATAGGTCTAGGACGTTGGGTCCCCTCCCAGCTTCAAAACCACAACATAGGTTAGAGCCAATTTGTCCTGTTTCAGCCTCTGACGACGTAGGTATGTTGCATCTTTTGCAGTTTTTTCATATTTGAGCTAGACTGGTCATGTTGAACTCCCGATGCTTTTGGTTGAAATTATGATGTCTGGAAATGAACTTCTTTGCCCTCCAGTGAAGTGACAATGTCTGGAAAAGATGATTTTGCCCTCCAGTAGCCTTCTTTGATTTGACACGCTCCTTAACTTCTTTCTCGAGATAGAAACGAACATACTAACAACTCGATTGCAAATATACAAAACTCTCAACATGACAATTCACTCAACATGGTTATTGTCTAGAACATGCCAAACACAAATAATACTGTAAATGTTCTTACAATCTCCCCCTTGGTATTTCTGAAACAAAACCATGTTTTTACAATATAACCTCACAAATAACAACATAATATTTATACCTATGAACACACACCGACAAACGTAGATATAAATTGTCACCTTCTTTTCATGACGGTGAACCAATCCTGTAACCACAACATTGAACAAACCATTAAACAAAATTGTGGAAAACAGATAAAAACCAACATAATGATCATCAGAAAATCATAACAATGCACACATAATGATCATCATCCTCCCCCTGAGAATAAACTCCCCCTCGCTAAACAATATTACCCAAACAATCTCTCCCCCTCAGTTAATAATTTTCCCCCTTTTTGTCATTGAAATGTCAAACAAATAGAGTATATGCCATAGCAACAATGTAGAGAGATACAAGGAAGTACTCAATGAAAAACACCAAGATATAGAACTCTTATCATATCATATTCAAATTCTCAGGGTACCAGACATCTCTACTATGCATGACCTTAATACTAATTCATGAATGTAAAATGTCATGAATAAAAAATAAAATAAAATATTTTTATTTTTTAGAAATCTGTGAGCACGGCAGTAGAGACAACAAGCAAATCAATTATACATCATATTCTCATATTTAACTCGACCATTATACATATGGTATAGAAGAAAATCAACACACATACCTTGTAAACTCAAGAATGCACAAGTCAAGTTTTACAAATATATATATATATATATGAAAATTCTCATGTGCAAGCAGTAAGGTAAGATGAAAATAATACATACTACAACTGATAATCTCCCCACCAACCCTGATGATAATTCACTCCAAGATCCAAACTAGAAGGCAAAAAAAATAAAAGATACTTTCTCTTTCACACAATTTCCTCCTTCTCATCTTTTCAACTTTTTCACCATATCCCTTTTTGTCTTTCTAAGCTCTGGACTTTCCATCGATGATTTTTAGTCCCGACCAACTGGGCCCAAGCTTCTTCCATGGGATTTATGCTCATTAGTTTTCTCCCCTTTTTACGCGAACAATCAATGCTTATTGAGGCAAGAGGCCCGGTTACTCAAATTGAAGAACTACATTTTGCATTTTTAATAATTTAAACATATCCTTTTTTTTAACATCATCACAACATTCATACACAGGAAAAAAATATTTCATGCATCGACCAATCTAGCATAGCTCATGAACCTTCATACCACTTCGGGTTAAATATAAAAAAATAACAGATTCAACAAGCATTATAATCATCACCGAAGCAACTAGCACCTAAGATTTAAAGTTTTGTAAAATAAAATAATCATGCCAAGTGATCATCCAAAAATTCTAGGTCAGTCTGATACATCTACTTCACATATGCATAATAAGCCAAGTAAATGTTAAAATATAGTAAAATATGACAACTTTTGTACTTTGGCCAAGCTCAACAGTCTCAAAATTTTAATTTTAAGATTTTCTAAAATAAAATGCATGCATGAACAAATATAATACAAATGCATGATTACCTATCAATTCTAAGAGAATAATGCAATGTATTCCTAGAATGATAGATAAGAAGATATCTATTCTAAAGAAAGCATACCAATAGATTTCCTAAGACCAACATGTTTTTGAAAATCTAATGGTTTTGTAAAGATATATGCCAACTGAGAATTTGTGGATATGAATTCTAGAGACACTATCCCATCTTCAATAAGATCACGAATGAAATGATGTCGAATATCTATATGCTTTGTCCTAAAATGTTGAACAGGATTTTTAGAAATATTTATCCCACTCGTGTTACCACAAAACATAGTCATCGTGCCTTGAGAAAAACCATAATCCTGCAACATTTGACGCATCCACAAAACATGAGTACAACAACTAGCAACTGCTATATACTCAGCCTCAGCAATGGAAAGGGCAACACAAGTTTGCTTCTTGCTATGCCAAGCAACTAAGCAATTTCTAACATAAAAACACCCTCCACTGGTACTTTTTCTATCATCAACATTACCGGCCCAATCAGCATCAGAAAAGGATACGATATCAGTATTAGTACCCGATGGATACCACAGTCCGTAATTCACTGTCACTTTAACATACTTGATAATCCTTTTTAGAACAGTAATATGAGACTCCTTAGGGCTTGTCTGGTAACGTGCACACAAACTAACACTAAACGCTATGTCAGGTCGACTGGCAGTCAAATATAACAAACTCCCAATCATACTCCTGCAAAATGTAGGATCGACATCTTAACACTTGTACTCATAGGAGTGCAAGCATCCTTAGCCTTTTCCAAACCAAACTTCTTCACTAATTCCAAGGCATAACGAGTTTAAGAAACAAAAATCCCATCATTTAATTGCCTAACTTGAAGCCCTAGAAAGAAGTTCAATTCACCAATCATGCTTATCTCAAATTCATGTTTCATTTGATCTCCAAATAATGAGCAAACTTATCAGAAGTGCATCCAAACACAATGTCATCAACATAGATTTGAGCAACAACTATATCACTCTACATTTTCTGAATAAATAGTGTTTTGTCCACTCCCCCTCGAGTAAAACTTGTCCCCAATAGGTAATCAGTCAACCTTTCATGCCAAGCTCTAGGAGCTTGCTTTAGCCCGTACAAAGCCTTTTTCAGCCTGTAAACATGATCTAGACAATAAGTATCTTCAAATCGTTTAGGTTTCTCCACATATACTTCCTCATGAAGAACACCATTCAAAAATTCACTCTTCACATCCATCTGATACAACTTGAATCCAAGATGACAAGCAAAAGCAAACAAAATCCAAATAGATTAAAGCCTAGCCACTGGAGCAAACGTCTCATCAAAATCACTACCCTCCATCTGAGTATATCATTCAGAAACAAGCCTAGCCTTACTCCTATCCACTGTACCATTTCCATCTTTTTATTCTTGAAAATCCACTTGGTACCAATCACATTTATGTTTTTTTGGTCTTGGTACAAGATACCATACATCAATCTTAACAAACTGCTGAAGTTTTTCTTGCAAAGCATTTATCCACTCACTATCTTGAAGAGCTTCTTTGACATTTTTAGGGTCCAAAGAAGACGTATAACATGCATACGAAACCTCATTCCTAGCCTTTCTCCGTGTCAACATCATTTGATCAACAGAACCTATAACATTATACAAAGGATGGTACAACTTTATCCTTGCAGATGGATCCTTAGACGGTCTAGGCTGAACATCACCAATTGAATCATGTGATTCTGAGGGACTTGAAGTATCATCACTAACCACATTATCCTCTTTTTCAACCTCAGAAGAATCATTATCCAATATAAATAATGGCTCACCATCTTCTTCCTCAGCAGACGTTAGGGACTCATCAACACATGAGTCATCAACCACTACATTGGTAGATTCCATCCTCGTTTGAGTTCTAAGGTTAAAAACCCTATATGCTTGACTAGTCAATGAATAACCCAAAAATATTCCTTCATCACTCTTAGACTTGAACTACCTAATAGATTCACGATCTCTAAGACTATAACATTTGGTTCCAAAAACTTTGAAATACTTTACATTGGGTTTCTTGCCATTACACGGTTCATAAGGAGTTTTTAAGCTGCCAGGCCTAAGATAAACTATGTTCGGGGTGTAACATGTTGTGTTCATCGCCTTGGCCCAAAAATACTAAGGAACATTCCTACCCTGTAACATAACATTGGTCATTTCATGAATAGCCCTATTCTTCCTCTTAACTACTCCATTTTGTTGAGGAGTTTTAGATGCTGAAAATTCATGTTTTATTCATCTCTCTTCACAAAGCACTTCAATTTTTGAATTTTCAAACTCCCTTCCATGATCACTCCTTACTCTAGAAATGGAACAATTCTTCTAAGTCTGAATTTTTAAACAAATTCTCTTAAAACTTTCAAGAGCTTCAAACTTTTCACTTAGAAAACCAACCCATGCAAATCTCGAATAATCATCCAACATGACAAAAATATACTTATTTCCTCCTTTGCTCATGGTCCTAGTGAGACCCATTAAATCAATATGCAACAACTCTAAAGGTCTAGAAGTACCAATGACATTTTTCTTTTTGTGCTGACATCTGACTTGTTTACCCTTTTGACATGATCCACACACAACTCCTTTTGTATACCCAACCTTAGGGACTCCCTTAACAATTTCACTTTTAGTAAATTTTGTTAATTCACGAGAATTAACATGTCCCATCCGCTGATGCTAGATTTCAACTTCATCAAGTTGAACTCTATTGCATAACAATTCAGAATTAGGAATAATGCAATAGCAATTATTAGTTGAACACATACCTTCCATTACGCAATTCCCAGAAGAGTCAATGATCAAACATTTATTAGGAGAAAAAGGGACATTATGAGTGTTATCACATATCTGACTTGTGCTCAACAAATTTGCTTTAAGACCCTCTACATAAAACACATCTTCTAGTTTAGGTAGACCAGAAACCACAATGGTACCTTTGTCTAGAACCTTCGACTTCTCTTCATCACCAAAAGTGACTATTCCACCATGACATTCCTCGAGAAATTCAAACAATGACTTATCTCCAGTCATATGCCTTGAACATCCACTATCCAAATACCAAGAAGTAGACTTGCGTGCTCTAAGTGTAGTATGAACTACAAGACAGTGTAGCTCACTTTTTCTCACCCAAGCCGTCTTTATCTTCGAAGCTCCTTTTTGCCAATCTTGACAAATTCTTCATTTCTTCATTCAGCATTCGAATTTGATCTTGAACACAATCTCCATGTTGAACTCTTTGTTCCTTCACCGATTGTAGAGTCTTCCCTCTCAACTTCGAACACCTTGGTCGAATGTGACCATTGACACCACAGTGATGATAAATAGGAACAAACCTCTGGACTCCATCAGTTGACTTCCTAGGATATCTAGGGGTAAGGAAAGGCTTGTTTTCAACAGGTCTTTTGACATAGGATTGAACCCTATGATTCCAATTTGAATTTCCTTTTGAGGAACTTGATGCTACTTGGGAGGCTTTTACAAAGGTAGTTTTTGCAGCAACATTCGAATTTTTCAATACTCCAACAAAACCTAGTCCCTTTGTATTTCCTGCGGACTTTCCTACACTCAACATATGATTAAGCGTAAGAGTTCCACTATACCACTTCTGAACAGTTGAGTTAACATCTTTCAGCTCTTTTTCTAAATTTTCAATCTTAGTAGATTTCTCCACCAATTCCTTATTGAGACCTTCTATTAACTTCAAAGCCTCAATTTTTTTTAACTCAGATTTATTCAAATCCTCAATCAACTTGGCCTTTTGGGTCTGTAGAAGATTCAGAGTTTGAGAACTATTGGCTAATTCGACTTTTAAAGAATGAAGGTCTTTGTCCATGTTAAGACTTTTAGTCAACAGTTACATGTGATTCTTATGAAGTTGTGTGGTCTTATCAAGTAATTTATTATAAGACTCTTAAAGCGTTTCATCACAATCTTAATCACTCTCAAAACCTTCCTCGTCAGACATCGCCAAACTTGCAGCAACTTCGTTAACCTCCTTACTCTATACAAAAAAAAATAGTGAAATTCTTAGAATCATCACCTACTTCTGATTCTGTCGTATCATTAACTGATCCATTGTCAGAGTCATCATCCCAACTGATAACTAATCCTTTGGATTTCTTCAGAGTATTTGCACACTCTGCAGCTATATGACCATATCATTGACATTCAAAATATTTGGGTTTCTTATATTTAGGATCGGACTTATCCTTCATAATTTGAGTATTATTTCTACTTCTAGACTAACCCAACTTATCCCCAAATTTGTCCCTGGCCATTTTGTTTAGCCCTCACAAATTTGTTCAACCTCTTAGCAAACATGGCAATATGATTTAGACTCAACTCAGTTTCTTCATCATGTTCAACCTGATCCTCCCTAGTTGTTTTGAAAGCTATGCTCTTCTCTTTTGTGTCACTCGTCTTTTTAGGAGGATTTTTGAACATGTCAATCTCATAAGATTTTAAATTTTCAGCCAATTCTTCAACCTTAATTTCTTTAAGACTCATGACCTTAGAGATGATAGTGACCTTAGATAAAAAAAATATTCTGGAAGAGACCTAAGGATTTTCTTTACTATGGTAGTCTCATGAATAGGCTCACCTAGGTTATGACAACCTGTTACAATATTAGTAAACCTAACTTCAAAGTCTGCGAATACCTCATCCTCTTCCATCTTCAGCTGTTCAAATTGAGAATTCAATATTTGAAGCTTTGATTGTTTCACCTTCAACGTTCCTTCATAAGTGACTTGGACAATGTCCCAAGCTTCCTTGGAAATTACACACGTAGCAATCCTCTTGAACTCACTCGGAGTTACATCATTGTATAACGCATTCAACGCCTTTGAGTTCCAGTTCGTGCTATTGATAGGTGCTCAATATTGGTCATTTTTTGCCCCTATCTTACATTTGTTATGTTTTTACATTCCGTTACTTGGTATTTTTATCCTATTTGTGAGTCTAAGCATGTTTCAAGAGCTTAATGAAAAAACAGAGCTAATCTCGGTGAATTAACTGAGTCCGTGTTCATTTCTATCTCAAGAAAGGAATCAAGAGGTGTATCAGAGTAAAGAAGAGCTATTGGAGGGCAAAATAGTCATTTCCCGACATCGTTATCTCACCGAAGGGAAAAAATGTCATTTCCAGACATTGTTACTTCAACCAAAAGTATCGGGAGTCAAAGGCGACAGGTCTAGATCAAATATGAAAAAACGTGTTTTTACAGCAAAAGATGCATCTTACCCTACAATGTTAGAGGGAAAAAGAAACAGACTGGACCTGAGTTATGCTTTGGTTTGTGAGCCAAAGGGGGACCCTACGCCCTAGACCTATACCCAAGCGTAGGTCCCACCTTATGGCCACGTGATCCCTTTATGTGCAGAAGTTGTATCGGAATTTTCCAGTTTTGTCCCTACTTCGATATTTTAAGTGATCGGTGATTCCAGACCACTACATACAGGCTTATACACATATTTACATCAGATTTTCGCAACATTATTCATGTATTATGAAATTACAGAAAAGGGCAACCATTAGGGTTTCCCTCACTTGTCTATAAATATGAGAGGGTTAGGTTTAGAGTTCGGGTTCTAGTTCTGGTTCTGATTTTCACATACATTCATTCATAGAGTTCTCACGTTCAAAGTTCAGACTTGCTTCCATAGAAGAGAAACACCATTGAAGACATAGATATCCGAAGAAGAAGATTATGGGGAGCGTTTCTACACCGACAATGCAGTCTCTCTCCGTCATGATCAACTCATTCGGTATCTAGGGTTTTCTCGCAAAACCCTAGCCAAGTAATGTAGTTCTAATTTTATATTCAATTGTAGAAAGGGGAAACTGTGACTATACTATGATGATTGTGTTAGATGAGATATCGTTTTTATTCGTGATACAAGTTTATATATTTGAATTGATTCTGGTCTTAGAATTTTCGAATATATTTATCTTATACAATCACAATTATTCACTATGAGCTGGAACTTGGATGCTTAATCTGTGATTTTCTACACAATAGTGGTCATAAAACTCGAAAGCCTAGGTTGACACAGGTCATGCCCTGACAAACTAATATAGACATGCTTTAGTTTATTTTTATGCTTTAATTTAATTTTTTGCATTTACATTCTTTTAGTAGTTAGCATGCACTAATCAGTTTAGTCTTGAGATGGGTTGTCGCGATCCGGTTGAGAGTAATCGTTTTTGGGGTCAAACTGCTGGCGCGGTGCAACCTGATTCACAGTTAATGGATCGCCCTCGTGTAATTGATATATAATCTGAACTATATTATGCAGTTAGCGGTGGAGTGAGGAAACCCTAGTTTTCTCTCTCTCTAAATTACAACCATTATTCATTATTGCTTTCTGTTTTATTTTCATTAGTATTAGATAATTCACAAAACCAAACTCTTTTCAAAAAAATATAATTCAATGTTTTAAGACTAGTGAAGTGAACAATCCTTGTCTCTGTGGGATCGATATTCCCCTACTCAAGAAAAACTGTGGACACCTGATCTGTGCACTTGCAAAAGGGTAAAACCTAGTGTCTTTAAGGTGTTGTTTTTAACCACATATTTTTCACACACCTGACATCCACCAGCTATTCGTATCGGCAACAGTCCACTCGCTTGACGGTTTTGGTGTTGATTTATTGGTCGCGTCGTCTTTCACAGTAGGAGGTGAATATCCTACTTCAACAACATTCCACGCTCATCTAAAGATTTTAAAAACGCTCTCATTCTCGCTTTCCAATATGTGTAATTCGACCCATCAAACAGAGGAGATCTAGATATGAAACCTCCTTCATGAGGCATCTCCATCGTCTAAGTTCACGATCTAACCCTAGGTAGTTAACCTAAATCGGGGCAACCACACTCTGATACCAATTGAAATTACCTAGGCGATAGTGAAAACAGCCTGGGGGGTGAATAGGCTTTTTACAGATTTTATGATCAATTAAAATTATTTAACAGAAATTCAATTTTAATTAGTCACAAAAATAGATCAATCAAGCAAATATGAATATAAGTGCAGAAAATAAAGCAAGAAACGACATAGAGAATTATACGTAGAAAAACCAAGGAAACGTTCCAAGGAAAAAACCATGGGTACACTCAGGTATTGATGCACTATGAATCAAGAAGTACAGACTCTATGAGAGGTTTAGACTTACAATCACTCCTGATATGTCTTCCTCTACTCGTGGTCTGAAACCCTTGAATCACTCGTACTTCACGAAGCACGCTAGCTCCACAGACACTGTGAGAGACTCACAAATCACGCCTGATTTTCCTTTCTCTACTCGCGGTCTAAAATCCTTGAATCGCTCTGTACTCGAACGAATCAAAGCAACCTCGTTGTAATGGATGGTGTGATATTTGTTTAGCAATCACTCATCCAATCGTGCGTAGAGAACTTCAGTGTAGAAGCACGATTGGAGAAATCCAACATAAGAGAGAACACCAATATGTATGATCACTCAATAATCACCTCTCTATGTGTATCACTCGGTTGAAGAATAAGAATGATAGAATATTGCAGAGCTCTCACCAAAAACCCTCTTAAAAAATGATCGTCAGAAACTGTAGTCTCTTCTCTTGTAGAACCTTGGTTTTTATAAACCAAGTCATAAAAAACCCTAACCTTGCCCTCTTACGTAATTTCATAATACCTTGATAAATCCTCTAAAATCTTATGTAAATATGTGTATACGTCAATATGTAGAGATCTAAAGTCGTCGATCACTTAAAAACTCGAAGTAGGGACCAAACTAGAAAAATCCGAAAGCACCCCGAAACAAATCCTGTATAACAAGTGATCACGTGACCAAGCATTGGAATCTACACTTGAGACCTACGCTAGGGCGTAGGTCTAAGGCGTAGGGTCCCCTCCTAGCTTCAAAGCCACAGCGTACGTCAGAGCAGTTTTGTAACGCCCCGTGTTTTCCTTTCAGTTTTCTGGAATTCTTTTCCAAGTATTAACATTTTGTGACATCAATTATTCATGACATCTTGTGTATTCTCGGTTCGTGTAAATTTTTCATGTTTATGTTTTGGAATTGGTGGGACGACTTCGTGGTATTTCGTTTCCGGCTTTGTGGATTTGAGTGTCGCCAACGACTATAAGGGTTCGTGCAACGTTTTCTCGTTGGAGCTTCGACAATCGTGTTGCGTTTCCAAAAGTGCTAAACTAGCTTTGTGTAGATGTTCGGTGTAGCACTTATGTAAATTTCTTGTTATATTTTCATTTGGTAAGTAATGAGAATAGTTAGAAATGATTTCTGGAAAGAAATGACCTAGGGGTATATGAATATTTTCATATTTAAAGCACTTAGTGAAAAGTGTAGAGATTTGGCTAAGTGTTGGGGTATGAATGTCATGTTGGTAATTAGAGAGGATGACAAGGGGTATAAGGGTAAATAAGAGGCTTGATGGCACTCTTGTAATTAACCCTAAGTTGAGAATAATTTGGTCATTTCCCCATTTCAAGTGGTGTCTCATTCTCCCATCTTTGTTCTAGACCCTTGGATCATAAGGCCTTGTTTGGTTGATACCTAAATGCAATAATCCATTATTGTTGGTCTTTCACTTGGCAAGACTTCATGTCAACCATTGGATGGTTTATTCATTCCCATCTTTATTCTAAGCCCTTGGATGATAAGGCCTTGTTTGGAAAATTAATGGGTTTTGTGAGTGGTGTAATAAGTCTTCCAATGGCAAGACTTATTCCTAGCCCTTGGATTCATTTCCTTTTTTCCCATCTTTATTTTGGACCCTTAGATGGTGAGAGGTGTGAGTGGGAAATCTCTACACATTGTAAGTCTTCCACATTGCAAGACTTCATCTCTTTCTCTTTATTTTCTCTCATCTTCTTCCTCTTTGTTCTTCTCCACTTATGGGTGGAATTCATCATCCTAAGTTGGGAGTTTGGTGTGGCCATCAATAGGGAAGATGTTCATGGTGTCCTTGTCTTTGGTTTGAGCCAAGAAGTGGTAAATGTTCTTCCATTCTTGTGTGTTTTTCATTCAAACCCTAGTTTAGGGTCTCTTATTAAACCACTTGGTAACTCTTGTTTTCCCTCTTGTGTTGGAGTTGGATTCATGGTTAGGAGGCTGACGTGTCTAGAAATGTGTTCCACGTTACAATACCCAAGTATAGGTAGTCAAGTTATAATATAGTCTTGGTGAGTCCAAGTGTCGAACCTCAGGGAGAGTCGGAAAGATGTATGAAAAATGAATTTTATTTTTGTCCTTGAATTGATTTGATTGATTGATTTTGGTTGTTTTCTTGAATTAAATTAAATACTAAGGCAATGGGAATTCCTTTACAATGTCGAAACCAAGTGTACCACATATCCAAATAAGTAATAAAAATTAACCAATACAATCATCATATGTTAATTATATTTGCATGGCAAGAAAGGGGTCGCTTGGTAGGATAATCCATACTAACAACGCAACTCTCCAAATCATGCCTATAAGCAATAAATAATTAACATACTAAATGAATTATATAAGTTAACTAATAGAATCATTATATATTCATTATAAATGCTATGGCAAGAAAGTGGTCGCTAATGAAGCAACTCTACAAATCATGCATATATTAGCAATAATAATAAACATACTAATGATCTAGTAAATCCCATTAAATAAGTAGTATTATTAATTGTATATGAATCATAAGAATTGTGAACTATAAAGATGTAATTACATTCAAAGTATTCATTATACATATGTAAGATCATAAGAAATCAAGAACACTACATAAAGTGGGTTGAGCATTACTTATATCATTGTATGGCATAATGAATCTTAGATGTAATTACCTAAGTGTATTCATTGATTCAAAGAACTCAATATACATGGCATAAAGAGGCAAAGAATCATTGAATAAAAATTATTAGATTCATATATTATCAATAATACTAACCTTGAAGCATTAAATACTTGGATATGCAAATACTTGGTTCTTCATTTTAAATTCATTCCCTAGCCTTAGCTAGAGAATTACTCTTCCATTACAAATATATAAATCACTATGTTTCTCTTCACTCCTATTCCTCCTCTCTTACAAATGAAAGACTACCTCTATTTATAGGGAAAATATGGAATCAAATGACAACTAGAAAAGAGAAATTGGATTTCTTTTTGTTTGAATATTCATTACTTTCCACCCCATTGTCTTCTTTTCACATGTGCCTTTGTTTCTTCCATGTGCCTTTGTTTATTGACATGGTTAAGATTTACTCTTGTAAAATCATAATCCAATTAATGTGGTAAATCTTCAAGAAAATGTAAAATTCACATCACCCTTTGGTAAACTCGGACCCGCATTGATTTCTGCACAATTCTGCAGTTTTGAAGCTGACTTGCAACTGCCATAACGCCTTCATTTCAAATCGAAATAAGGTCATTCTTGTGCTCAAATTGAAGGTCTCTGAATCAACTTTCCAATGGTACCAATTCCATTTCCAGAACCAAAACACAGAATTATTTATAAGTATTTAAGTAAAGGGTGGTCATGATGAATATATTTCATGCATAGTTGATGACCCAATTTGCATGGAATTGATTGACTTCTTCATGAAGACCTAGAAAATAAGATAAACACAAAAATATCATAAAACTTGAATAAAAGATATCACTATAGAACTAAAAGATGTAAATTAAGGGGTTTAAATACATAATATTTGACACTTATCAACACCCCCAAACTTACATATTACTAGTCTCTAGTAATACCAACATAAATTAGAAAGAGTAAAATTAAAATTGATAAGTCTTTTAAACCCCTAGGCATCCCTAGTAGGACGAGTGAAGTCTCGTGAGGGTTTAACAGAAATGGTACCCACAAACATTGTTTATTTGTTTTTTTTTTTTTTTTTTGTTTTTCATATTTGTTTTTTTTTTATTATTCTTCATTCTTGTATGCTCATGAAATCAAATACTCATTAATCATGTAATGCTATGATGTCGTAAGAATAAAATGCATACAAATTATCCCCACTCACTCATAAATAAAAGTTTTCATGAATTAAAGTTAAAAGAATAGTCCCCACAGTGGTGAAATAAACTTGCTAATTTCTACAGTCGATCCACATAGTTTTCCGTGTTTTTGTGAACATTCTCTATAGTAGACTAATCTCCCTTCTTCTAATTCATTGATCAAGTTTTGCCATGACACAACTTCAATATCACTTTTGCATTTTTATCCCTTTTTGTCTTTCTAAGTCTCCGGACTGTCCAGCGAGGATTTTTTTAATCCCAACCGACTGGGCCCAAGCTTCTTCCATGTGATTTATGCTCATTAGTTTTCTCCCATTTTTACGCGAACAATGATATTGGTGATACCAAGGGCCGGTTACTCAGATCGAAAAACTACTTTTTGCATTTTCATTTTTTTTTTTTTTTTTTTTAGATTTTTCCCCTTATCATTGAAACAAAACTATTTTTTCAACTACATAGTCAAAAATCAATTAATCATCCCATAGAGAATATGTGCAAGTGCTAATAGGTCAAAACTATATTTCTCGGTTTCAATTTCACTCATCTATTCACCCATGTGGACCACATCTTAAAAATTAATTTAATCAAACTATTACATACTCATGAGTGGGGTAATTGTATACAACTATCTTCCTAGTCATAACATGTTCACAAATTAACTTATACTTGACCTCAAGCACATATTTCGAATGAAGAACTTAATAAAATTTTCAATTTGTTTTTTTTTTTTTTTAACATCACAAATTGA
The DNA here is from genome assembly GCA_963922005.1 of Cornus suecica. Taxonomy (NCBI): domain Eukaryota; kingdom Viridiplantae; phylum Streptophyta; class Magnoliopsida; order Cornales; family Cornaceae; genus Cornus; species Cornus suecica. The sequence goes on from OY998242.1 coordinate 41,730,531, forward strand.
AAAAATTGAAAACAAAATAAAAACTAAATATAATCCAAAATAATAAAACAAAATATAAACAAAATAAAAACAAAATATAATCACCTTACCCCCAAACTTGAAACGGACATTGTCCTCAATGTATAAAGAGAATGTAAGGTTGAAATCTTACCAATTCTGTGATGAGAAAAGAGGAAACAAATCTGCAAAACAAAAAAATAAATATACACACACACTAAAGAACAACCAATGTTTTTACACATAGGTTGGGTCTTCTAAAGACATGGATTCTTCCAGAGTTGGAATTTCAAAGAATTACTTCAATCGTTGTCCGTTAACTTTAAAAACAAAGCCATTACTTGGATCCTCCACATCCACGGTGCCATATGGATACACATGTTTGATTAAAAAGGGACCTTTCCATTTTGATTTTAGTTTTCCGGGAAAAAGATGTAAACGAGAATCATATACAAGAACTTTTTGCCCAATTTCAAAATCTTTTCTCAAAGTATTTTTCTCATGAAATGCTTTCGCCCTTTCCTTATATATCTTGGAATTGTCATATGCATCCCTCCTTAATTCCTCTAGTTCTTCGGGTTGCAATTTTCGATTTTCACCTGCCTTAACAAAATCAAAGTTCATTATTTTAGCTGCCCAAAAAGATTTATGTTCTAATTCTACAGGCAAATGACAACTCTTACCATAAACTAGCCGATAGGGAGACATTCCAAGATTGGTTTTAAAAGCAGTACGGTAAGCCCAAAGTGCATCATTTAAACGTAATGACCAATCTTTACGATTTGGATTTACCGTTTTTTCTAAAATTTGTTTTATCTCCCTATTAGCCAATTCGGCTTGCCCATTTGTTTGAGGATGGTAGGCGGTCGAAACTTTGTGTGTAACACCATATTTTTGCATGAGTTTCTCAATTGTACGATTGCAAAAGTGCAACCCTCTATCACTAATGATTGCTTTGGGAATGCAAAACCTTGCAAGGATATTTTCTTTTAAGAATTTCACGACAGTTTTGTGAATATTATCCTTGCAAGCTTTAGCCTCCACCCATTTTGAAACATAATCAACTGCAAGTAAAATATACAAATTACCAGATGAGGATGGGAATGGTCCCATGAAATCGATGCCCCAACAGTCAAATATCTCAAGGATTAAGATTGGGTTCAATGGCATCATGTTCCGTCTTGTAATTCCCCCTAGCAAAAGTTGTGGGTGTCTCTGAAAATGGAAGGCCAATAAATTCCGCATTGAAGAATTTTTGCGGTTGTTTTCTTTGAAGAAAAATGACCTCCACAAGCCTCATTATGACAAAAAGACATCACACTTTCAATTTCTTCATCTGGGATGCATCGTCGAATGATTTAATCGGCGCCATACTTGTAAAGGTATGGTTCGTCCCAGTAGAAACTTTTAGCTTCTTGGACAAATCGCCTCTGATCTTGAGCACACCATGATATTGGCATCTTACCTGAAACAAGATAATTCACAATATCAGCATACCAAGGTAAAGATGAAATAGAAATAAATTCTCATCTGGAAATGAATCTTTAATAGGACAGGGTTTTAAAGATTCATTAAAAGTAAGGCGGGACAAATGGTCTGCCACCACATTTTCTACTCCCTTTTTGTCTTTGATGTGGATGTTGAATTCTTGAAGTAGAAGGATCCATCTTAACAGTCTTGGCTTAGAATCTTTCTTTGTAAGAAGATACTTAAGTGCAGCATGATCGGTGAAAACAACAATTGGGGAACCAATTAGGTATGACCTGAATTTGTCAAGTGCAAATACTATAGCAAGAAGCTCTTTTTTGTGGTGGTGTAGTTCATTTGAGCATCATTGAGCGTTCTACTTGCATAATATATAACACATGGTTTCTTTTCCTTTCTTTGGCCAAGTACCGCCCCCACAGCATAGTCACTGGCATCACACATTAGTTCAAATGGTAGGCTCCAATCTGGTGATTGCATAATGGGTGTAGTAGTGAGCATTTCTTTGAGTTTGACAAAGGCTTTATCACATTTTTCATTCCACTCAAATGGTGTATCTTTGGCTAGAAGGTTGCATAAGGGTTTTGCAATAAGACTAAAATCCTTAATAAACCTCCTATAGAAACCAGCATGCCCAAGAAAGGATCGGATGTCTTTTACCGTTTTTGGAATTGGCAATTTGGTAATGACATCAATTTTGGCTTTGTCTACCTCAATTCCTTCTGATGATATAATATGACCCAACACAATTCCACGTGTTACCATGAAGTGACATTTCTCCCAATTGAGTACTAAATTCTTCTCCACGCACCTGCACAAGACTTTCTCAAGATTTGTAAGACATTTATCAAATGAGGATCCATAAACAGTAAAATCATCCATAAAAATTTCAAGATCACGTTCCACCATGTCACTAAAAATGCTAAGCATACACCTTTGAAAAGTGGTTGGTGCATTGCACAAACCAAAGGGCATTCTTCTATATGCAAATGTTCCAAAAGGACATGTGAAAGTGGTCTTTTCTTGATCCTCTAAATCAATTTCAATTTGATTATACCCCGAGTAGCCATCTAAGAAACAGTAAAAACTATGACCTGCTACCCTTTCAAGCATTTGATCTAGGAATGGCAAGGGAAAATGATCTTTCCGGGTCACAGAATTTAGTTTCCTATAGTCAATGCACATTCGCCACCCTGAAGTGACTCTTTGGGGTATAAGTTCATTATGCTCATTTCTTACTACAGTTAATCCAGATTTCTTGGGTACTACTTGTGTAGGACTTACCCATTTACTATCTGAGATTGGGTAGATGATTTTTGCATCAGTAATTTTAAAACTTCATTTCTTACAACCTCTTGCAAATGTGCATTTAATCTTCTTTGAGGTTGCCTTATTGCTTTAGCCTCTTCCTCGAGATAAATTTTGTGTGTACAAACCAAAGGGCTTATACCTTGGAGGTCGGCTAAAGTCCACCCAATTGCCTTTTTATATTTTTCAAGAATTTTAATCAATCTTACCTCTTGCTTACCATCGAGTTTGGATGAAATTACCACGGGGTAAGTATTGTTGCTTCCCAAAAAGGCATACTTCAAGTCACTCGGTAATGGCTTGAGTTCCAAGTTTTGGTCTTCTCTTGTGATGACAATATCTTCATGTACCATGTGTATCCCCATTGCAATACTCTATTCCTGTGGATCATCAAGTAATGAGTCAATGTTGTGTAAATAAGTATTAGATTCATTTAAACATTTTTTTAATGGATCTAATACAAAAGAATTTTCAAAATATTCTTCCACAACTGTTTCAATGAAGTTAACCCCCTAGACTTCTTCCTCATTATACTCCTTATGTTGATTACTTAAGGAGAAAACATTAAGTTCAAGAGTCATATTCCCAAAAGTTAATTTCACAATTCCATTTTTGCAATTGATGACATCATTTGAGGTTGCAAGAAATGGTCTTCCCAAAATCACTGGAATTTGACTCGAGGGGTTGGACACTGGTTGGGTGTCGAGCACAATGAAATCCACAGGAAAATAAAATTTATCCACCTGAACAAGAACATCTTCCACAACTCCTCTAGGGACTTTCACTGAACGGTCGGCTAGTTGTAATGTCACATTAGTTGCCTTAAGTTCCCCCAAACCCAATTGTTCGTATACCGAAAATGGAAGTAAATTTACACTTGCTCCAAGATCAAGCAACGCTCTTTTTATATGACAATTCCCGATGATACAAGAGATTGTGGGACAACCAGGATCTTTGAATTTTAAAGGTTTCTTGTTTTGTAAAATGGAACTTACTTGTTCAGTCATAAAAGCCTTTTTTCTTACATTCATCTTCCTCTTCGTTGTGCACATGTCTTTTAAAAATTTCGCATAAGAAGGGATTTGCTTGATAGCATCAAGCAATGGAATGTTTACTTTTACTTGCTTAAAGACTTCAAGAATTTCAGCATTGGAACTTGCCGACAAAGATTGATTTAATCTTTGTGGGAATGGAACAGTGACACTATTTTTGATTTTTTCAATTTCCTCATTTTCTTGCTCATTCTCGCTCTTTTTCTCAGCTTCCTTTGAAGGTTCCAATTCCTCGGGCTTTTGGGCCTTTGAAATAGTTTTATCAACCACCTTTCCACTTCTTAAGATAGAGATTGACTTGGCATGTTCCATGTTGACTTGGGAAGGTTCTCCACTTTGGACCATAAATTGGCCTTGTGGATTAGGAAGAGGTTGGGCAGGAAATTTACCTTTTTCTTGAGGTGAAAGCATGGGGGTTAATTTTGATATGTGAGACCTTATATCATCAATGGCTCGGTCAGTCTTTTGCATGTGTTGCATGAATTGGTTGGTACACTGCACAATTTGGTCAAACTTTTGATCATTTTTTTGAATGAATTGTGCAAGAATATCTTCCAAATCTCTTTTGGGAGGTGGAACATAAGGAGCTTGTGGCCTTGGTTGGGGTTGACTTTGTTGAAAATTAGAATTACTCCAACTAAAGTTGGGGTGATTCCGCCATTCTCTATTGTAAGTCTCAGAGTAAGGAGAATTATGTGGTTTTTTGAAAGTATTGAAAGCATTGACTTCGACCGGAGCATTAAGGACTTCCTTAAATGCAGGGATTGTCGGACATTCATTTCTCAAATGTCCAAGTTCATCACAAATTCCACACACTACTTCTCCTATTGCATTAACCCCATTCACATTTTTGGACTCTAAGGCTTCCAATTTCTTAGTTAAATGCATTACTCTTGCTCCTAAATCATCATCACTTTTTAAATGATAAATTCCACCCCTTCCCGGAAGTTTAGTTCTTTCATCAAGATGACAAGTGTCCCAAGTTTGGGCACTTTCGACTATTTGGTCAAAAAACAAAAAGGCTTCCTCGGGATCTTTGTTTAAAAAGTCTCCATTACACATGGTTTCGACAAATTGGCGCATATGAGCCGGTAAAGATTCATAAAAGAAACTCACTATACTCCAATTCTCATACCCATGATGTGGACAAGCATTTAAAAGTTCTTTGAAACGCTCCCAACATTCATAAAAAGTTTCATTATTTTTGGGAGAAAATTTTGAAATTTGTCGTCTCAAAGCATTGGTTCTATGAACCGGAAAAAACTTTTTCAAAAATTCCGCTTGTAAGTCTTGCCATGATCTAATGGAGCGAGGCCTTTGTGCATTTAACCAAATTTTGCCTTTGTCATTTAAAGAAAAGGGAAACAATTTAAGCCTTACAACTTCTTCAGTAGTCCCCCGATCTCGGAAAGTAGAACATACCTCTTCGAATTCTTTTAGATGAAAATAAGGGTTTTCAGATTCCATACCATGAAATCTAGGTAATAATTGAATCATACCTGGCTTGAAGGAAAAAGTATTGGCATGAAGAGGAAGAATAATACATGATGGTGCAGTGCTTCGCGGTTGTTGGAGATAATCCCTCATAGTTCGGACATGAGGACCGGGAGGAACTTCCACTCCTCTTGGGATTTAATGTTCTTCATTATCTCCATGCACACTTTGATTGTCCTCCATTGAACACGATGATCCTGAATACAAAGGATTACAAAAAGATGTACCCACTACAAGATTTCTTTCAACACGTCCTACAGAATTTCGTGTCCAAACAATCATAAACAAAATGAAAAAAATAAAAGAAAATAAATTTATTACAAAACTGAAATTTCTTCTTTCGCCGTCTCCCCGGCAACGGCGCCAAAAACTTGACGTGTCTAGAAATGTGTTCCACGTTACATTACCCAAGTATAGGTAGTCAAGTTATAATATAGTCTTGGTGAGTCCAAGTGTCGAACCTCAGGGAGAGTCGGAAAGATGTATGAAAAATTAATTTTATTTTTGTCCTTTAATTGATTTGATTGATTGATTTTGGTTGTTTTCTTGAATTAAATTAAATACTAAGGCATTGGGAATTCCTTTACAATGTCGAAACCAAGTGTACCACATATCCAAATAAGTAATAAAAATTAACCAATACAATCATCATATGTTAATTATATTTGCATGGCAAGAAAGGGGTCGCTTGGTAGGATAATTCATACTAACAACGCAACTCTCCAAATCATGCATATAAACAATAAATAATTAACATACTAAATGAATTATATAAGTTAACTAATAGAATCATTATATATTCATTATAAATGCTATGGCAAGAAAGTGGTCGCTAATGAAGCAACTCTACAAATCATGCATATATTAGCAATAATAATAAACATACTAATGATCTAGTAAATCCCATTAAATAAGTAGTATTATTAATTGTATATGAATCATAAGAATTGTGAACTATAAAAATGTAATTACATTCAAAGTATTCATTATACATATGTAAGATCATAAGAAATCAAGAACACCACATAAAGTGGGTTGAGCATTACTTATATCATTGTATGGCATAATGAATCTTAAATGTAATTACCTAAGTGTATTCATTGATTCAAAGAACTCAATATACATGGCATAAAGAGGCAAAGAATCATTGAATAAAAATTATTAGATTCATATATTATCAATAATACTAACCTTGAAGCATTAAATACTTGGATATGCAAATACTTGGTTCTTCATTTTAAATTCATTCCCTAGCCTTAGCTAGAGAATTACTCTTCCATTACAAATATATAAATCACTATGTTTCTCTTCACTCCTATTCCTCCTCTCTTACAAATGAAAGACTACCTCTATTTATAGGGAAAATATGGAATCAAATGACAACTAGAAAAGAGAAATTGGATTTCTTTTTGTTTGAATATTCATTACTTTCCACCCCATTGTCTTCTTTTCACATGTGTCTTTGTTTCTTCCATGTGCCTTTGTTTCTTGACATGGATAAGATTTACTCTTGTAAAATCATAATCCAAGAATGTGGTAAATATTCAAGAAAATGTAAAATTCACATCACCCTTTGGTAAACTCGGACCCGCATTGATTTCTACACAATTCTGCAGTTTTGAAGCTGACTTGCAACTGCCATAACGCCTTCATTTCAAATCGAAATAAGGTCATTCTTGTGCTCAAATTGAAGGTCTCTGAATCAACTTTCCAATGGTACCAATTCCATTTCCAGAATCAAAACACAGAATTATTTATAAGCATTTAAGTAAAGGGTGGTCAGGATGAATATATTTCATGCATAGTTGATGACCCAATTTGCATGGAATTGATTGAATTCTTCATGAAGACCTAGAAAATAAGATAAACACAAAAATATCATAAAACTTGAATAAAAGATATCACTATAGAACTAAAAGATATAAATTAAGGGGTTTAAATATATAATATTTGACACTTATCAGAGGCTATGGTGAAGCTTTCCACTGGTTTGCTCCTTGGATTTCGGTTGGGGAGGAGCTAGGGTTTCATGAGACTTGCTTGGTAATTGTTTTTCTTTGCTCTTCAAGAGGTAGGGGAAAACTTCTTAACTAGCCATCTTATGATTGTAAGAGTATGAGAATTTGATTATAGGATTCCTTGCCTTAAATTAAATTGCTAAGTGTATCATTGAATTGTGAGGTTGGGGTTGAATATGTGTTATGGGAATTAACCATTGTGTATGGAATAATTGGTAATGGAATTGGTAGGAATATGATGCATGCTAGTTGAGTGGTTATTCTTGAGAATTCTCATAGTAAAGTATGTTTGTATGCCTATATATATGTGGATATGTATGTGGGTATTGTGGTGTGTATGTGTAAGTGTAGTTATACATGTGTATGTGGGTATTAGGGAGGTAGCCTTGGAATGAGATTAGGCTAGTTCCTTTGGTTAGTATATTTGATGTATTTTGGGATTTCATGTCATGTTTGAGATGTGATATGTGAAAACTTGTTTAATTGAACCAAGAGCATGTTTAATAGAATGAAATGGTTTTTCCTTGTGAATTAAATGATAACTTGATGGTTTGGAACATTCTTGTGTATGAGAATGTATCTTGTAAATTTAAATGCTTCAATTGAACTAAAAGCATGTTAAATGGATGTAAATGTTATCTTTGTGTATTAAAGGATAACTTAATGATTAGGGATCATGGATGGTGCATGAGAAAACATCTTTGTTGATTATTGCTTTAAATAAAATTTAAAAGCATGTTGAATGGTGAAAAACATTCATGTTGACATTGTGGGAATGTTGTTTTTAAATATGATGAGATACATATTTATGTTGGTGCATGGGTCTTTTGAGACATAGTGCATATGGTGTTCACCTTTTGGTATTGAGAATTTAATTGGTGTTGGGCTACGCCCGGTCGTGTAACTATGGGTGAGTAGTCTTGTGTCGAATCGTCACAACAACTGGCCAAGAGGTGTCTCCCACCTACAGAACTAAAAAGCTAAAAATTGTCTATATAGGTTTGGGTCGTCCCAACCTCAAAGTCGTGGGTCATCTCGTGCATTCAGTATACGAATTTTTAGTCACGGGTCGACTCGTGCAACCACCTTCCTTGTTGAAAGTGAAAAGTGTCAAAATCACTTGGGAAGAATCGGTGCGGTACTCTTTTCTCATTGTGAATGGGTAGAGTGTGTAATCGTTAACCTATGTTGGGCCAAATGTGTTTCATGAGGTTTGTTCCATGAGGTGTGTGGTCGTGTGTGTACCACGGGTGGTGTTTTGCATTTGCGTAACATTTATGTGATTCCCTTTGACATGTATATCATGATATTATTCAATGTGATAAAGGAGCATGTTTCATGTGAATTTTGCGATATAATTCATATGTTATTAAAATGCTCAAGTGGAATTGAATAATGTGAGAATATGATTTGCATGCTTGTGTTGAAGTATAAAATGAGATGAGTATTTATACTTCTTGTTATGTGCTTATATACCTTAGGGGGTGATATAAGTTGGTTTAAGGACTTTCTTATGATAAGTAAAGTCGGTTGTGGTTATTGAGTTGAATGGGAGTTGAAGCCTTGAGAAGGCGATTGATGGTTTGGTGTATAGTTAGCGTTGGTGTAACACGTGTCGTCAATCATGTTATTGGTGTTTTGGTCATGATAGGTGAAGCTGTGAGAAAATCGAGTCGATTGGGTATTGATAGCCCTATGACATTGTTAGAAACCTAAGTGAGGTGTTTTCGAGTGTGAAATTGAGGTTTGAAATAATCGGAAGAGGTTTTGATTAGAAACTAGTTGGTTCCGTGACAACGGCCACTAGGTTCCCTTATGCGATCTTAAGGATATGAATGTCTTTGAAGTTGTGGACATTCTTGAGTAAGTCGTTGTGGAGTATAGAGATTTTGATGTGGAACTAAAAATAGGTTAGAGTTAGTGCCTTTGCATATGGTCACTTGCCTTCCCTTTGAGTTTCCTTTGTACCTCGGTTCGTCATTTCCTTACTCTATCAAGCGTCTACGAATTCGCTTTGGTTTTTCCGTTGGTTTAGGTTTGTTTCTTCGAAAACGGATTTTTCATAAGACTTATGTTTGAGTCTATTCGGTCTTTGAGTGAAAATTCCGTTTTTGCCTACTCCCGTGATGCCGACAAAAACTTTGAGTTTTGAAATGGTTTTAAAGTCATGAAATAAAATATTTTGGCCTTTGAAAGTCGGCGATGTCCAAAACGGAGACCGGGGGCAAGATGGTTAATTTTACGAATTTTCAAGAAAGTGTTTTTAATAAAACTAAACTGAGATTAAATGATATTTTTCTTATTTCTAAAGTTCCTAAATGAGTTGAGGCCTTTGTCCCATGTTTCATAAGTGTTTAAAGTGGTTTTGGACCATTTGGAGTATTTTTGGGTCTATGAGTCGACTGACGGAATTTCATCAATCGACTGGCAAATAGCCATAAATTTTCTGGTGAGGTCAGTCGACTGATGGTTTTTGGTCAGTCAACTGATGGCCCTTGTAAGTCGACTGATGGCCCTTGTCAATCGACTGATTTTTCCTAGGGTGTCCTAGTGTAGTTCTGTTTTGATGCTGCTTGATTCTTTTGGTCATATCTGGAGCTACAAGTCTCGGATTGAGGTGTTCTTTAGTTTTTTAGAAATCTGACTTAAATATATTGATGTTAGGCTTTTGAATCACTTCATTTGATTCATTTTTGATGGTGTAATGGTCGTTTGAAAGTGACGGTATGTTTTGAACCTCGGCACGTCACGACGGCCGATTTTTCAAAATGTCATAGTTTTCTTCTCTCACTTTGAAATTTGGTTTCATTTGTTCCTATGACTTATTTTAGGTCCAAACATTGTCTCTATACTTAGAAATTACTATTCCACCCCTGAAAGGACTATTTTACCCTTAAGTGAACACGGGTGTTTAAATGGTCCGTTTAAGGTGTCGTTGGATTTCTTCAACTTCTATTTTGATCCCGAGTGATCTTGTTGACGTCTTTTAGACGTGAAAGGATTTTTTACCCTTGTGTGGGTGTTTAAGTACTATAGGTCAATTGTTTTCATTCCTTCCACTTTCCTTTGGTTTTCGGCAATCTTCGTGACTTCCCTTAGGTTGATGTGATTGTTTTAACCTTGTGTTGGGTTTACGGATGTCGGTAGTGACATGTGAGGTGATTGAAAGTATGAGTTGATACTGATTTGAATTTTTGGAGCTCGGTATGCTCGTGACCTAGGAAGTGCGAGTGTTATCCTTCCTGGAGTGTTATGAATATGAGTGTTTCTCCCGTGATTTGGTCATAGTGTTGTGTTGATTGTCAGTGTGGGACTGACGGGTACGAGTCGTAGTGATTTATGAGGGGGTCTGTACTACGTATCTTATATTGGTTGTATATTTCTATATGTATATATATACGTGCATATATATATAGGTATGAGTTATTACATGTTGTTGTGATATAGCTAGTTGCCCTATTTATTGATGCATGGTAGGGGACTAAGGGGATGTATTTTCGGGGTCTTGTATTGGCGTGATTGCCATGTGGGACATTTGACTGACCCAGGGTAGATGCATGTACACGGGTTGGTTTGCACTCGACTTGAACGGTCGTAGGATGTGACAGTTACGATTTCTTTCTCCTACGGGGCTCAATTAGCTCACCCAGGCAGTGGTATGCCTGGTGGTTTACACCACCAATTTGCAGGAAATGTTTCGGCTATGGACGACTTGGAGTGCAGGTTGGCTCGTGGCACTGATGTTGTTGCGGGATTTGGGACGTTAATATGTAGAGTTGGTCCTTTTGTTTCATTTGCTTGTTCCCTATATTGGGACCGTGGATGTTGTATCTCTTAGGAGCCAGTCTGTTGGCCTATCGCTTCCTTGTATTTGGTATTGTTGCATCGTTGTAGAGATGTATTCTTTCGGCACCTAGACGTGCCTTGTGTATCATTTGGTTTAGCTTCCGCTTTGTTGTGTATGGAATTATTATTGTTAATAAGATTCCATTCGGTTTATGATTGTTTAGGATCTTAATTGGTCGCTCACGACCCGGATTCCTCGGATGTCCCGGTTCGGGAGTCTTTGGAAATTCGGGGTGCGACACAATTTGTCCTGTTTCAGCCTCTGACGACGTAGGTATGTTGCATCTTTTGCAATTTTTTCATATTTGAGCTAGACTAGTCATCTTGAACTCCCGATGCTTTTGGTTGAAATCATGATGTCTTGAAATGATATTTTTGCCCTCCGGTGAAGTGACGATGTCTGGAAAAGACGATTTTGCCTTCCGGTAGCCTTCTTTGCTTTGACACACTCCTTGACTTTTTTTTCGATATAGAAACGAACATACTAACAACTCGATTGCAAATATACAAAACTCTCAACATGACAATTCACTCACATTGGTTATTGTTTAGAACATGTCAAACACAAATAATACTATAAATGTTCTTACAATATTAATATTATGATGCAACTTCTACCGACCCTCCGTGGTTGAAATACTCATCTTATTTACTGTACAAGCTCTTTCTTCTAGCTGAGACTCTGTTCCACAAGGGCTTCTACCAATGTAGAAACCCGGAGGGTTAGGTCGGGCCAACTTTGTGTCTTCACTATCAAACATCAAGACCACAGAGGACATCATTGGTCTGTCTTTGGGGCCTTTCTGCACACACAAGAGGCCAATCTGTATGCATCTTAATACCTCAGACGTTGAAAATGAATCGTCAATCTTTGGATCTATTAGCTCAGCAGCCTTCCCTTCATTTAGTAACTTCCATGCCTGACAAATACATACATACATACATATATATATATATCATGAAATGATTAACATGACAGAACTAACTGCGAAGAGGAAGAAAACCTATTGAAACAATGTCCCAGGGGCGCCCTTCAAATAGCACAAAAAATGACAAAGAGCCTCAAAGTGAGGTTGACGAAGAGCATGCATATATTGACTTACGACACCAACAACGTAAGTAATATCAGGATGAGTAAGAGTAGGAAGATAAAACTGAATAACTTACATGTCCTAGAAGGTTGTTGTCATGGTCTGGATGATAGAACTCTCTGTTCCTTTTTCCACTCACAATTTCCAAAACTAGCACTCCGAAACTATACACATCTGATTTCATGGAAAAAAGGCCATTTATGACATACTCAGGAGCCATGTAACCACTGCATCACAAGAAAAACAAAGAAATCAATGGAATCTTATCTTATGTTGATACCTTAAATTTTATTTTATTTTTTATTATTTTTTGTTTCTGGCACTTACTAAGTTCCAACAACCCTTCTAGTTATTGCAAGTGATTGATCCCCTGCAAAAGCTCTGGCCATGCCAAAATCTGAGATTCTAGGATTCATCCCACTATCTAGTAGCACGTTACTTGCTTTTAGATCCCTATGAATAATCCTCAATCTCGAATCTCGATGAAGATAAAGAAGCCCTCGAGCAATCCCCACAATAATATCGAAGCGTGTCTTCCATCCAAGAGAATTACTTGTGTCACTTGAGCCACCTACAAATAGTAGTGCCAAAAGAAAGAAAAAAAATTCTGTTACATATAAACAAACTCATCTCATAAACATCTTAAACTTTTTTAAATTCAATTTAAGCAAAGATGAGAGCCAAACCAAAAATTAAGGAGTTCAAGCTTCCATTGGGCATGTATTCATAAACTAACATTCTGTCTTCGCCTTGAATGCAGCATCCCAAAAGCCGTACAAGATTTCGATGTTGTAGCTTTGCAATCAATATAACCTCATTTTTGAATTCAAGGACTCCCTGTGTTGAATTCTCTGAAAGCCTCTTGACTGCTATTGCTTGTCCAGTTTTTAGCTGTCCCTGTAAATTTTTAAGTTAACACAAGACTTTTCAGCTATCACTACAGATATTGGAATTTCACTTCCTAAGCTAGCCAACCCCAACCCAACACCACCACACACACACACAACCACCCGAGCACCCAATAAATCTATTTTCTCCCTCCCTCATTCTCCCTCACACAACCACACCATATGTTAATCATAATGCTTCATCTGAGATTACCTTGTATACTGGTCCAAACCCACCTTCTCCGATCTGATTTGAATCAGAGAAATTGTTTGTTGCTTCGGCGATGGTGATCCTATTGAAAATAGGTAATTCCAAGTTTTCTTTATCTCTGGCTTCAGAATCTGATAGCATACATGGTAGTCACAACAGGTTCATGAATATAGTACTGACAATATTTTGAATCATAGAACATTTCAAGACTTGAAGACTGGACCTCTTGGACAAATCAGTAGTCTGCTGTAGTCCATACAATTATAATTTTTACAAGTTTTAATGTTATGGTCCAGGAGGTTCGCATAGCACACAATTTATTTATGCTCTTCTACGAAAGAAGCAATTAAGAACTCTTTTCTTCAAGGGTTTTAAATAAATGTAACCATTAGCAATGAAAGGACAAATTATAAACAATAGATACACTTCAACTTGCTTCAAAATTCTAAAATTCGCTCCATTTAGATGAGAAAGAATTCAGTAGTCACTGAGACAAAGTTTATAGACCTGACTCAGCTCTTATGACCTTCGCAAATATCATCAAAGTTTTTTTAATTATACACGAGAAATATGAAGTATAAGATTGTAAATCGATGTAATGCATTTACATTTTTACTATTACTAATAGAACCATCGAATTAGATTCTTATTTGAAGCATATATTGTAGTGTCGATGCACTGAAACAGGAAATATATTTCTTATGCGGATCTAGAAATAAATTGAAATAAAGTATAACTAAATGCATCAGAAGCTGGAATTTTGCAATAAAGGTTGCAACTTCACCTTGTGGATGCACTTTCCTCTTCCATTTTATCCAAAAAGCAACAAGAAGCGCTACTATAGCTACTGATACAACACTCATCACCAACACCAGGAGCTTGATCTTGGAATTTGACGGCAAGTCTATGATCCATTTAAATTAAAAAGAAAAAATAATTCACTCCCAGAAAGATCAAGGGTTAGTCAACTTGATTTAAATATAATCTCAAACAACAAAGAGTGAGAAATATACCCAGGTCCGAAGCTGTGACACGAATGTAAAGTATTTGATTAATAGATTCCGCAGAATTGTCGATATCGTTCAGATCTCCGTACCACAGCAAGCAACCACTTCCCCCTTGAGTACCATCTGACGTTGAATAAGCTGTACAGGAACAATTCTTCAAGCACTCCATTTCACAGTCCTTAAGGCTCATACTAGTGTCGATCCAAAACTGCAATGTGTCGGGCACTTTTATACCCTTCATCTTTATAAATCCTTCTCCTTTGGAACAATTCAACGGGTACTTGCGAATACACCCACCAGACCAAATCAGCATTTCCCAATCTTGTGCAACTCTTGGTACATATCCAGTCAAACAGCTGCAAATCCTATCATCACTGCTTGTGCAAATACTGTTAGAATCACAATGGCCATAATTATCACATGGATCTTTAGGCAAGGAATTCATGACAATCCACTCGAGGGTGCTATTGTTCCACACTTGACGTTGGACTAGGCCCGAATAAGTCAAGACTGCCCTTGTAACAAGCGATTCATTGTTGACACTGTACCCGGTATACATCTACTCAGAATTTGTGACCATTTTGGTGTTGAAGAGAAGGGTGGATATAATAACGATGCCACTAAATTCCTCACCATCCCAAGGTCCACTTCGAAACATCTTGATAGAGCCCTTTTGGATGACTAATTGTGGAAGCCCACGAGTATCGATGCCATAACTGAATTCCCCGGGAGTAGGGTCATCTGCACTCGTCCATGAGGTCAAATACCATTCCAAACCTTTTTTGTAGTCCCTTCCTAGCTTCATTCCAGCTAGCAGGCTATCAAAAGGATAATCAAAGCTTTGCCAAATATAATAACCATCTGTGCTTTCATGTCTCAAAACAAGATTCCCGGTGTCTAAGATCTGTGCAACAGTCGAGCTTGATGATGAATTCTTGACATCAGTAGACCAGAGAACTCTTTCGGTATGGTCTTGAAGAATCAAATTTCCATCATCACCAATCTTGAGAATTCCTGATGAATCATTAAACGGGTTATCTCGGTTTGCAACCCAGACTACAGTTTGAGTTGGGATGCTGGCAAACCATATCCCCAAGTACCATCTTCTGGAATTGGTGGGACTGAAGAAACCAAGCCGGAATTTTTTCCCAGCGGATTCTAAGGTCATGGTTCCATTGATGAACTGGTACGCACTTAGCTGATCATCTGCTAGGAAGATATCTGTGAGGTACAACAACATGAAAGCAAAATAGAGTACAGAACTGGATGGCCATTGAGGCATTGACACAAACAGTTGGGGGTCTTGGGAGATAACAGTAAACAAAATCAAAAGTAAACTGCGTCAGAATCTGGATATGTATTATATACTATTAAAAATGGAATAAAAACTAAATTCTAGCAATATTCAGAGTCTCCACACTTACAAGACCAAAGACCCATGGCTTGAGATGGTTTATGTTTACATGGAATTTGGTACTTTTTTTTATTTTTGTTCTCCTGACTTCACTTTTGTATAATGTTGGAGTGACGACACTTTTGTGTACTGTTGGAGTTATTATATTTTCATCCCCTATTGTTAGTGTAAATTACACCGCACTTCTTTTAGTTTTGTTAATTACATTTTCATTCCCTAATTTTCACCAGAGCTTGTGAAATGACCTTTGTACCCATATCTTTTAATTCATTTTTAACTCTAAAATATCTTATATGTGGAATGACCCTTTTGCCCCCTTGACCTAACATTTTTTTTTCCAATAAATAAATGAATTTATAGCCAAAAGAGAAAAAATACAAAGTCAGGGCTAAAAAGAAGTCCCACCACAACCAAACAGAGGACAAAGTCACTCCCAAAACAAAGCTCCAATTCGAATAAACAAACCCTAGGCCTATTGATTCCAAACCGTCACAGCCCAACAATCCCATTCCATTTCAAGAACATGACGATAATTATGAGCATCCAATATTAACCTAAGTGTCCTAATATCTTCTTCTTCCAATCTATATCTATATATATATAAATACGAAAATGATCTCTTGCTCCCTAGGGAGCAAAATAAACATATTCACTTTTCATATTGACCGTTAGATGTGATTGACATAAATAAAGAAGTTACCATTTAAAATTTAAGAATCATATCTAATGGTCAATATAAAAAGTGAGTATGTTTATCTTGCTCTATGGGGAGCAAGAGATCATTACTTATACATACATATATATGTATATATGTGTGCATTTGTAGTGATTACCATCGCAACCACTATGCACCACCTCCACCACCATCAACCACTGTGGATCTCCACCATCAATAAAAAAGCCAATGCAACCCACCACAGACCTACCCACCAATGGCAACCACCACCACTAGCGCGACCCAACTACCCTGCTCTCTCATCTGCTTTCAGCCGCTACCACTACCACTGTTGGAAAGATTGAGTGAATGAGATATAAACATGTATGATTGTGACAGGTGCTCAATATTGGTCATTTTTTGTCCCTATCTTGCGTTTGCTATGTCTTTACATTCCATTACTTGATATTTTTATCTCGTTTGTGTGTGTAAGCATGTTTCAGGAGCTTAATGAAGAAACATAGCTAATCTTGGTGAATTAACTGAGTTCGTGTTCGTTTCTATCTCGAGAAAGGAATTAAGAGGTTTGCCAGAGCAAAGAAGAGTTACTGAAGGGCAAAATGATCATTTCCCGACATTGTTATCTCAGCGAAGGGCAAAAATATTATTTTCAGACATTATTACTTCAACCAAAGGCATCGGGAGTCAAAGGCGACCAGTCTAGCTCAAATATGAAAAAAACGAATTTTACAGCAAAAATGCATCATACCCTACGTCACCAGAGGCAAAAACTGGTAAATTGGACCATACTTACACTCCTAACCTATGCTTGGGCGTAGGTCTAGTATTTCCAGCACCAAAATTTTAGCCAACTTCGGGCACTCATATCTCTGTCAAAAAAAGGTCCAAATGAGGTGATTATTAAGCCTAAAATCAAGATCTTGAAGCTCTCTTTCCAAATATATATCCCAAGCCTTCATCCAATGTGTAGAACTCATATTATGATCAAAAGAATGAGAGGTTCTGCAGAAAAAGCTGAAAATTTCAGTTTCGGGCCAAAATCCTATTTTGACCCAGATTGATTTGTTTTCACCCGAATGACTTAATTTCAACCCCAACACCTCTATACATCATATATACACATATTATACATCATATATTAGGATTTTTCTTGGTTGGATGTGAAATTACCAAAAAGGGTAATCCTATTCTCCAAGTTAGGGTTTCCCTTAACTTTGCCTATAAATACCAAGTTTTGCTACATATTTTAGAGAGCTTCTTGGCACGTATAATTTTCAGAGCCGCCTTTGGAGATTCATCTTATTCAAAAGGGATGAGCCATTCAAGACCTAGAGATCCGAAGAAGAAGGCCATGGAAGGAGATTCTATATCGACAATGCAATCTCTTTCTACCATGATCAACTAATTCGGTATCTAGGGTTTTTTTAGCAAACCCTAACCAAGTAATGTAGTTATGATTTTGTTTTCAATTATAGAGAGGGGAAACTGTGATTATACTGTGATGATTGTGTTAGATGAGAGACATTTTTTATTCTTGATACAAGTTTATATATTTGTTATGATTCTTGTCTTAGACTAAATGAATGTATTTATCTTACACAATCATGCTTATTCACTATGGGTTGGAACTCGGATGCTTAAGCCATGATTTTTTACACAATGGTGGTCATAAAACCTGAAACCTTAGGTTACACAGTCCATGCCTTGACAAACTGATATAGACATGCTTTAGTTTATTTTCAGGTATTAGGAGTAGATTAGAGTAACATAATTTGCATGTACTAATCAGTTTAGTATTAAGATGGATTGTCGCGATCCGGTTGATGGTAATTCCTTTTTGGGGTCAAACTGCTGGCGTGGTACGACCCGATTCACAGTCAATTGATCGCCCTCATACAATTGAAATAGAATTTGGACTATGTTATGCAGTTAGTGATGGAGTGAGGAAACCGTAGTTTTCTCTCACTCTGAATCACAACTATTATTTATTATTGTTTCCTGTTTTATTTTCATTAGTATTAGATAAATCACAAAACCAAACTACTTTCGGAAAAATATAATTCAGTGTTTTTAGACTATTGAAATGAACAATCCTCGTCTCTGTGGGATCGATATTCCACTACTCAAGCAAAACTATCTACAATTGATTTATGCGCTTGCAGAAGGGTAAAATCTAAAGTCTCATTAAGGTGTCATTTTTAACCACATATTTTGCACATACCTGATGCCCATCAAATTTTTGGCGTTTTTGCCGGGGACTTAGCATTGTTCAATAGCTTTAATAGGTTATTTGCATTGAGTTATTGTATTGTATCTAAAGTTGAAATTTGTGTGTTTTTGCGAAATACTCTTAGAAACATAAGGGGATTTAGCGGAGCAGTGAAAGTTGTGTCGTTGGACTTCTTGTGAGTTTTAGTTTATCTTGATTTTGCAGATAATTTTTAGATTTATTTTTGTTAATAGTTAGAAAATTTTAGAAGTAGTTAGTTTTACTGTCTTAAAAAAAAAATAAAAAATCTGCAGTTTTCTTTCAAAGAGTCCGATTTTTGCAAACGAGGTGAGGTTTTTGAGTGGAAATGGGTCATTGAACAGAATTCACTATTCGTAGTGAGCCCTGTGGATTTAAGCCAAACAACATCGTTTAGTACCTCAAAACTGCGATTTTGTGATTATCAGAACAAAAATAAAAAGAAAAAAAGAAAAAAATGTGGATTTTGAGAAGATGGGTGACCAAAGAGTGAATCAACAGAAGGCACCAGCCACATCGTTGAAAGGATATTACGCACCGGATGCGTATGATTCCTATGCAGATTTCTCAGAAGAAGAAGACGCGAAACATTTCTAGATCAAGTCAAGCATGATCAATATGCTTCCAAAATTTTCTAGCCTTAGGATAGAGGACCCATACCAACACATAAATAATTTCTTAGAAGTTGCATCAACTGTTAGGTATGATAATTTGAATAAAAATGATTTGCGAGTGCATATATTTCCTTGGTCGTTGAGAGACAAAACTAAAAGATGGTAGATCAAATTAGCTAAGGCGATTAAAATTGATTGGGAATCCCTTCACAGAGAATTTATAGAAAAACACTATCTCATGGGAAAGACCTTAGAAGCACAAGATGTAATAAAAAGTTTTAGAGAATTGCCTGGTGAGAAATTCCATGATGTTTGGGAGAGATATAGTGAAATCTTGTATAAGTGTCCCCACCATAGGTTCACTGAACAGGATGTGGCTAAGAATTTTTAAATGGGACTTGGAGAGGCATATAAGAGTTTAATAGATACATCAACACAAGGACAATTTACCCTGAAGCCAACAAAAGAACTTTTAGACTTGTTTGATAATATCAGTGAGAATGGAATCCAATATGAATCTGATTTGAGGTCTAGGGGTGGTCTTGACAAGAGATCTAAAAAAGTGTATGAGGTGAATCATGATGATGTAAGAGATTCAGTGGCATTGTTAGGAGAGAAAGTAGACAAGTTTCTTAAGCAAAATCATTCACCTAGGAGAGAAGTCTTAGAGGTAGAAGCCAAGGATTCCCAAAATGAGTGTCAGGACATAATGGTCGTTGATGCCACCGCATCGTGGAACTATTCAAATAATGCTCCTTTCACAAATTCATACACTTCCATTGCCAGAAATCACCCAATATTATCCTATACATCCACAAATGTGGAAAACCAAACAAAAAGAGTCCCACAAGGACAATCATCCAACAGTCAACCATGGTTCATTCAGGAACAACAATCATATCCACAACCAAGGTTCCAACAGAGTTAGCAATCATTCGAATCTCAACTAAGAATAATGACTCGAAATTCTCAATCAATTTACCAACCCAGAGAGTCATCAAATAATTCTCAGGCTCTCCAACCATTCAATAATAATCAAGTTATCCAGTCATATAACTACTAGACCCAGCCTCAAGGAAACCAAAACCAATGATTCAATCTATATCAAGTTTACTCTTCATATCCTTAAAACCATTTCCAACATCAACATCCAACTCAAAATTCACTATCAAGACCACTTGACTTTGAAGTGATGATGAGTATCCTAAGGGAGCTTAAAAATTAATCTAATAATTCTCAAGCGACCATACAAACACTGAACTCTCATTCCCAATCCCTTGTTCAAATGAAAGCCCGAATGGTACAATTAGCATATGCTATGGATAAGATAGTGAGAATATTGCTTAGTCAACCGGTAGTGAACCCAAAACCGCAACAAATACTGGAGCCTAGATCCTTTGTTGAGACTCATCATGAGACAGTCCAAGTAGTCACAATTTTGAGAATTGGAAGAAAAGTGGATAGTAAGGCTGAGGAGCAGCATGAGGAGAGGCTGAAGAAGCAAAAGGTCGAAGAAGTTCAAAGAAAGGCAGAAGAATAAGCTCAGAAGAAAGAGGCAGAGAAAGCTCAGAAAGATCAACCTCAAGTAAAAGAAGATGAAGAACTAGAAAGGGCACCATGTAAGGAAGTAGCACCTTACCCTCAACGTCTCCGAGAATCGATTTCGTATAAAGAGCATAAGGGAAGGACGTGTTGGATCCATGTCGGCAAGTCGAGATAAATAAACCTCTTCTAGACACTGTTGACTAAATTCCACCCTATGCCAAAATTTTGAAGGATCTCTGTACTCAAAAGCATAAAAACAGAACTAAGGTCCCGAAAAATATTTTGTTGACTAAATAAGTGAGTTCAATCTTACTGAGTGATACTCCACCTAAGAGGAAAGATCCCGGTGCTCCCATTATTTCTTATGTCATTGGTGACCAAAAAATTGGTAGAGCTCTTCTTGATCTAGGTGCAAGTGTTAATTTATTACCTTACTCGGTCTATAAATAGCTAGGGTTGGGAGATCTCAATACTACTTCGGTGGTGCTTCAATTGGTAGACAGATCAATTAAACAACCGAGAGGAATTTTTGAGGATGTCACAGTACAAGTGGGTAAGTTCTACTATCCTGTAGACTTTGTAGTATTAGACATGGAACCTGACCATAGATCGAGGAGACATAACCCTATTATTTTAGGAAGACTATTTTTGGCTACGGCGAATGCATGCGTTGATTGCAGAACATGGGTTGTGGACATATCTTTTGGAAATTTAAACATGAGGATAAATGTCTTTGATACCAACATCAACTACCTGAACCAGCTGAGTGTTTTAGCATAGAGGGGATGGTTGAAGAAGTTGTACCTCAGAGTAGTGTAAAAGATGATTTAGAGATTGTGATGAAAAGGTCGGAGGTGAATTTTAAAAATGGAGAGGACCAACAACGATCTAGTTGGAAATATATTGTTGTGTTGGAAGCTACGTTGTATTCACCGTCAGAGAGAGCATCAAGAGAGTCGCTTGGACCTCAAATTATTCCTCCACGGAAGTTGGTGCATGAAAGTAAGCTTTCTGAGATGGTGTTGCATGTGGAGGATGATGAATTAAAAGATAAAATAGTTATGAAGAATGCTAGAGATGATCAATGGTCACGAACTTTTAGAGAACCTATTAAGGATAACCCCCCTTTTAAGGACACATTTCTAGATGAACCAGTGTTAGGTATACACATGGTAGAAGAGCTATATGCCTTGGAAGATCCGCGATTGAGAGACAAGTGTGAGGGGATATGGAGTTGTGCGTATAAGGATGCTCGAAGTTACATAGCTCGAATAAGTGTACATCATGCTAAGCATGTTCGTCTTAAGTTCCTTAAGCTTGGCCAGAAACGACAATGTAATCCAAAGCTGAAAGTGTTTCTAGGTAAACTTCGACAAAGATGGGAAAGACCACACAGGGTTAGATCTGTTTACCCCCGCGGAGAAGTATTCGATAAAAGATCGGGATACATGGGCAGAGACTGAGATATTATGAGGAGATTGATCCGGGACCGAAATTTATGGCGTCTGTCAGTTTACTAAAGAGTGATGAGATGGTGGAAGGACTGTTGTCTAAGGTGTTGAAAGAGGATTTGATGGAAGCACTGACCATATAAGGGTTGAAGTTAAAATAAGAAAAAAGGGGTATTTTACATAGTGATTACTGTTATGTACTCTATGTCATGAGTAATACTAATTGTCTATGGTGACAGCGTTTAAAGAGTCACCTCCTACATTTTGTCCTTTGATTAAGGGAAGTATGACAGAAAGGAAAGATATTGGATAACCCTTTGAGAAACGTCGTGCCAAAGACGTTAAACATTGGTCCTAGGCTGTCTAGCCTCAGATTGTATAATAATAGGTAAGTTATTTCTACAATTTTAATTCTTAGAGATTGTAGGCCCTTAAGGCCAAATCATTTTTTATATTTCATTTAAAATTTGTTTTTTTAATAAAATCCAAAAAGAGAATTTTCAAAAATTCCTTGAAAAATTGTGTGTCAATTTCTGGTAATTTTTACAATTTCTTTTCCCTTGCTATGATATTTGGGTATGTGTTTGTTATATATTTACAGAAGATCCGAATCAAGTTTGGGGGAGGAGGTTGAGCATTTCAAAGAATCCAGGACTGCACTTCAAGGGTAACTGTATCTATTCTCATTCTTTATTTTTTACCATGAGAACATGGTCACATTTAAGTTTGAGGGTGAGGGTATATAGTTACAAGAAAGGAAAACTTTTGAAAAAAAATTGAAAGTTTTGAGGAGTTATTTGTTTTCATGCATGAATGTTTGGCATTATGAGCTGATAGAGTTTATGTTTATAATGTATAAGTAGTATGTGATGTGATGTTCCCGCTCATGAGAGTAATAATTAGATCGAGTTAGTGAAGTGATGTGGTTTATATGGGTGAGTGATTAGTGAAATTGAAATTAAGAAGGACGACTTTGACTTATAAACACAAGCACACATTCACTATGAGAAATAGGTTGATTTTTGATTATGTAGTTAAAAAATAATTTTGCCACAATAAAAGGAGAGAAGGGGTGTTGTTATGGTTGAAATGGAGAAAATTGAAAAAATGTTTTTAAGAAAATAAAATGCAAAAAACAGTTCTTTGATATGAGTAACCGGGCCTTGGTATCACCAATATCACTGTTCACCTTTAAAGGGGAGAAGACTGATGAACATAAATCCCATGGAAGAAGCTCGAGCCCAGTTGCTCGGGACTAAAAATCCTCGTTGGAAAGTCCGGAGACTTAGAAAGACAAAAGGGATAAAAAGTGGAAAGATGGAAAGAGTACGTTTTTACTAAAAATGGTAAAGTTTGATCAATGAAGTAGGAGAAAAGAAACTGAAATATTGTAGTTGAATGTTCACAAAATCACGGAAGGTTGTCTGGATTTTAAGTAGAAAGAAGCAAAATCATTCACTTAAGTGGGGACCATTCATAACACGAAGCATGATATAATTGTTGTTTGGTAGTGAGTGGGAATATTTGCATTCATATTATTTTGTGTGTTGTATCATAGCTTATTTAACTTATGTGTGTGAACTCATGAATGTGTAATTACATAAGGAATTGAGATGTTTGTAGGTACCATCATTGAAAACCTTCATGAGAATTCACTCATCCACTAGGGGTAACCTAGGGGTTTAAAAGGTTTGTTACACGTGTTGGCTTTGAAATTTAGTTTCGGAAAACAGTACCAAAATTGATGATAACAAACCATTAAAAAGTGTGTGATATTAATAAATTATCGAGTTCATGTTTTCAGGAAAAGACAAGTGAATGATTCGAAAAACAAGCTCAGAAAGAAAGATTCAATAAAAGCGAAAAGCCAAGAAAGAAATTGAAGGGCAGAAACGGAAAACCAAATATTCAATGGAAAAGGCGAAAGTGGAAGACTCAAGACTCGGGGTAGATAGGTCGGGATGCGATCATTGTAACAAGGTAATTTTATGTGTCGATAATATCGTATAAGCTCAAGTATAAAATGAACCGAACTCAAATGAAAGGAAAAATGATTTAAACAAGTGTTCTTCAAAGCCATAGTCGAGTAGCCCATCTCTAGTAGTCGACTAAACCAATCAGAAGTTACAATTTTTTCTATATTTTCATTGAGTCAACTAAGCTATACCACTCAGTCGACTAAAGCTCAATGTAGTCGACTAGAGCTTCATCTAGTCGACTAAAAGGGACTATGTAGTCGACTAAAGACTCCAAGTAGTAGACTAAATGCTCCCTATTTTATGCAGTTTCGACATAAACATTTTCCCTGTTTTGAGCAAAATGTTTAATGGTCTTCAAACGACTCTTGTCTTCTCTATTACAATATTCACTCTCTAAAACCCTAAAGCATTCATATATAGAGAATGAGATGTGTAATTTGTATCCATGAGATTGAACTTGAGAGAAAGAAGAAGCATTCATTTTTCATACACAGATTTTCTGAAAAAGCCATTGAAAGGATGCAAGCAAAAATCTGATTTTTGGAAAAAATCTCAGAAGTTTCAAACTCTAGTATTTCTTCTTATTCTCCAAACATTATTCATTGATATATCCTTTGAGAATACATATCTAGAGCTATTGAGAAATCACCAAAAACACTTGAGCTTATATTTATTTATCTTCCATAAAAACCTTTGGGTTTTGAGTGTTTTTTACCTTTGGGTAAAAATCACGGTGTCAATCTATCTATCTCTTCCTCTTTAATTCATTATTTTGGCATGCTATATTTACCTCAAAAATTTGTATGCTATAATTAGTCTTGTGACAATTTATTAGACCAATTGAATTGAATCATTCACTTAACCATTGAAGTAATTGTATGATTGTTATAACTTGTTCTACTTTCGAAAAGAGTTAGAAACAATTTTTGAATACCCTATTCACCCCCCCCCCCCCCCCTCTAGGGTCAATTAGTGACTAACAATTGGTATCAGAGCCTAATCTCTATTAATTTTAGACTTAACTATCTTAGAGAACGATCATGGCCTCAAATTTAGTCACTCACGTTGAAGGACAATCTAATAATTGACCCCCATGGTTTGATGGATCAAACTATAGCTATTGGAAGACTAGAATGATAGATTTTCTTCAAGCTATTGACTATCAAATATGGCAAGTAGTCCTTGAAAGACCGTTTGTATTAACCAAAGTCGTTGATGGAAAAACCGTTCCCAAATTACCAAATGAGTTGGATAACGATGACCGTAAACTCATGTCTTACAATGCTAAAGCCAAAGTTAATTTAAATTCTACATTGAGTCCAAATGAATTTAATCATGTATCTACTTGTTCAATGGCTAAAGAAATGTGTGATAAGCTTTAGGTGACTTATGAAGGTACCTCTCAAGTACGTGGATCCAAAATTGACATACTCATGCATGAATATGAATTGTTTGCTATGAAAGATGATGAAAATGTAAATTCTATGATGTCTCGCTTTACAAATATTTTGAATGGACTAAAGCATTTTGGTAGAATTGTTCCTAGATCCAATGCGTCACGCAAAGTGCTTAGAAGTCTTCCGGTCAAATGGGATGCAAAGGTAACGGCAATCAAAGAAGCTCATGATCTCAACACCAAGAGTCTTGATGAGATTTTTGACTCTCTACTCACTTGGGAAATAACGTTGAAATCACATGAAGATGACATCAAGCCAATAAAAGGTATAGCTTTGCAAGCCTCTACCAAAAATGAAGCCATTGAGCCGAGTGAATAAGAAGTGGATGAGGACATTGCTTTGTTCACTGAAAAATTCAAGAAATACCTTAAAAGAAAGAAAGCCAATGGTGAAAGATTCATGAGGAGAATCGAACCAAAAGGCGAGCCTAGCAAAAGGGAACCTTCAATGTGTTTCAATTGTGGAAAGCTGGGACACTACAAAAGTGATTGTTTCAAGCTCAAGAAGCAGAACGAGAAAAGACCAAGCAAGATGGCTATGAATGCCACATGGGATGACTACGACTCATGTGACTCGGTTGAGGAGGAAAATGACGAGGAAACGGCAAATATTTGCCTCATGGCAAATGAAGAAGATGTACATTTAAATTCATATGCACTAGATAAATCTAAATTGTCGTATGATGAACTTCTCTTTGATTATAATGAGTTGCAAGATGCGTTTGAAGAATTACATAATGAATTTGAAAAATTAGCTAGAAAATATATTCTTCTTATGAAAGCTAAATCTTCATGTAGCTGTACTAGTTCCAACTTAGAAACTTCAAGTAATGACAAAAACATTGAGCTAGAAAAGGAAAATCATCGGTTGAAAAATACTATAGATGATCAAATAAATGTCTTAGCTAAATTTACAAAAGGAAAAGAGAACCTTAGTACTATGTTAGGAAGACAAAGATGATCATTTGATAAATGTGGTCTAGGGTATGATGCTTTTGACAAAGATGATCTTATTTTGAAAAAGAGAAAAACATTTAGTCCTACATTTATAAGACAATCTTCTCATACATCTTCAAATGATCACAAACATGTTACTTGCTACTATTGCAATAGAAAGGGACACAAAGCTAATGCATGCCTTCATAGAAAGAAGAAAAGTATGACAAAAATGGTTTGGGTTCCGAAAGGAACTATTACATGCTTACATAGAAAAGAGAATGTCGTAACGAAACTGATTTGGGTTCCAAAATGAACCATTGCGCCTCTATCTAACCAAAATGGACCCAAAACAGATTGGCTACCAATAAAAGATACTTGAACTTGTTTTGTAGGTATGCTTGAAATTCGCATCAAAGGAAAAATGATTTCTTGATAGCGGATGCTCAAGGCATATGACGGGAGAAAAATCAAAGTTCATTTCTCTTAAACCCTATGAAGGAGGAAATGTAACTTTTGGAGACAACTCTAAAGGCAAAATTATAGGGATTGACTCAATTGGTATTTCCTCTTCTCTTTCTATAGATGATGTGCTATTAGTTGATGGTTTGAAGCATAATTTGTTTAGTATTAGCCAATTGTGTGACAAGGGTTATGATGTTATCTTTAGGACAAATGCATGCATAATCGAGAAAGATGAGAAGCAAATGTTTAATGCCAAAAGAAATGGAAATTTGTATACTTTGTTGCTATGTGAATTGCATGAACAAGATATTAAATGTTTTGTCACATCTAGCGAAAATAGTTGGTTATGGCATAGACGTCTAGGACATGCTAGCATGGATCTCATTCATCGTTTATCCAAAAATGATTTAGTCAAAGGCCTCCCAAAGACTAAATTTTCGAAAGATAAAATATGTAGCGCATGTCAAATAGGAAAGCAAGTAAAGTCCTATTTCAAGCTACTTCACATGGATCTTTTTGGTCCGGAGAGAACAACTAGCTTAGCCGGGAAACTCTATGTACTAGTTATAGTCTATGACTACTCTAGATATACTTGGGTTCACTTTCTTGCTCATTAAAATGAAACTCACTCCATTCTTGATAAATTTTATAGAATCATTCAAAATGAAAAAGATTTGAAAATCAAGAAAATTAGAAGTGATAGAGGTAGGGAATTTGAGAATCAAGACTTAGAGAAATTATGTGATGATCTTGGTGTATCTTATGATCTCAACAAAATGGTGTAGTTGAAAGAAAGAATAGGTCTCTACAAGAGATGGCTAGAACCATGTTAAATGAACACAACCTTCCCCGAAGCCTTTGGGAGGAAGCAATAAACACCACTTGCCATATAATTAATCGTGTCATTATTCGAATGAAATTGGGAAAAACACCTTATGAGCTGTGGAATGGTCGAAAGCCCAATATTGGGTATTTCAAGTTTTCGGGTGTAAATGTTTTGTGCTAAATGACAAAGATAACCTAGGAAAATTTGACTCCAAATCGGATGAAGCAATTTTTCTAGGACATTCTTCAAGGAGTAAAGCCTTTCGTGTTTTTAACAAACAGACTCTAACCATGGTTGAGTCAATTCATGTTGTCTTTGATGAATCACCCTCACCACCATCACCTAGAATTGACCTAGAAGAAGATGAGGTTGTTGGGATTGAGGATAATCTAAATACTCTCAATATTTCTAACTCATCAAGTAGCCAAAAGGAAATGAGGGAAGTTGAGCATCAATCCAATGATGACTTGACCAACTCAATGCATAAATCATGGAGGATTGTACACAATCATCCTCTTGATCAAGTCATAGGTAATCCAACAAAAAAGGTTAGTACTAGATCTCAATTTAAATATTTTTTCAACCACATGGCTTTTGTATCGCAAATCGAACCCAAGAACTTCCACGAAGCTCAATGTGATCATTCTTGGATCGTAGCAATACAAGAGGAACTAAATCAATTTGAACTCAATCAAGTTTGGCGTTTAGTTCTTAGACCCGAAAATCAAACTATAATTGGTACAAAATGGGTTTTTTGAAATAAAAAGGATGAGAATGGAGTAATTGTTCGAAATAAAGCAAGATTGGTAGCTTAAGGATATAATCAAGAGGAAGACATCGACTACGATGATATCTTTGCACCCGTAGCTAGATTAGAAGCAATTAGAATGCTTGTTGCATTTGCATTATATAGAAACTTTACTCTTTATCAAATGGATGTTAAAAGTGCTTTCTTGAATGGTGCCATAGAAGAAGAATTTTTGTAAAGCAACCACCCGGTTTTGAAAATAATCTTTTTCCAAATCATGTTTTCAAATTGGCTAAGGCTCTATATGGTTTAAAACAAGCTCCTCGAGCTTGGTATGAGAGACTTAGTAGGTTTTTGACTCAAAATGGTTTTACAAGAGGGAAAGTTGACAACACACGTTTTATAAAACCCATTAAGAATAATTTGTTGATTGTCCAAATATATGTTGACGACATTATATTCGGCTCAACAAACGATTCTTTATGTAAAGAATTTGAAATGAGCATGATGGGTGAGTTGAATTTCTTTTTAGGGTTGCAAATCAACCAAAGCTCGGATGACTAGCCAATCCAAGCACACTAAAGATTTGCTAAAGCGATTTGGTATGGAGGTTACCAAACATGCCATAACTCTTATGAGTTCCTCTATTAAGCTTGATAAAGATGAAAATGGTAAATGTGTTGACATTACTAATTATAGAGGCATGATCGGTAGTTTGCTTTACTTAACCGCTAGTAGGCCGGATATAATGTTTAGTGTGTGCTTATGTGCTCGTTTTCAATCATGTCCTAAAGAATCTCATTTACTTGCCGTGAAGCATATTTTTCGCTACCTAAGTGGTACAATTAACTTAGGGCTTTGGTATCCACGTGGAACTTCACTTGATCTTATTAGCTATTCGGATGCCGATTTTACGGGATGTAGAATTGATCAAAAAAGCACAAGCGACACTTGCCACTTTCTAGGACACTCACTAGTATCTTGGTCAAGTAAAAAACAAAATTTTGTTGCATTATCTACGACTGAAGCCGAATACGTTGTAACCGGTAGTAGTTGCGCTCAAACTCTTTACATTAAGCAACAACTACTTGATTTCGGTCTTATTTTCAATCATGTGCCCATTAAATGCGATAATACGAGTGCAATTTGTATATCAAAGAATCCGATTCATCATTCACGAACCAAGCATATAGAGATTAGGCATCATTTCTTACATGATCATGTTGCTAAAGGTGATGTTGTATTGGTTTTAAAAATCAATTAGCGGATATTTTAATTAAACCACTCGCGGACGAATCATTTTCTAAAATTCGTAGAGAAATCGGTATGGCCATGGATTTTTATGTTTTGTCCTAAATTCTTTCATAATTTTTTATTTTTCATATTTTTGTTATTTTTATGTATTAATTTCACCTATTTTTATCATTTTTTCATATTTTCCTTGCCTTAGTCGACTACATCATGTGCTCTATATGGCCCTCTAGTCGACTAAATGAATTAGTACATTTCATTCTTAACTACAATCGTGCCTAGTCGACTACATTCTCTCTTAGTCGACTAAACACTCCCTTTAGTCGACTACACCCTAGCCTTAGTCGACTAAATGGCCCTTTTAGGTGATTAGACCCTATGCCTTAGTCGACTCAACCCTCCTCCAACCGACTACACCTAGCCCTAGTCGACTCAACCCCTTATATAACCTAACCCTCACTTCATTTTCTTTATCCGCCTCCCTCACTCTTCACCCATCTCCATTCCCTCTCCTCTTTATACCTCTCATACTCTCATTTCCACACTCACATCTTCACCAATTTCTTATTTATTTCACATTTCAATCATTTTCACTATATTTTCTTCACCAGATTTCTTCATACCCATTCTATTTCTCTCAAATATATATATCTCTATATACACCACTATATCTCTCTCTCTCTCTCTATATATATAAATATTTTCGCATCTTCTTCTACAATGGCACCGAAGACTCGCGGCTTGCACCGGAAACGTTCACGAATTGATGGAGGCCAAAGCTCCACCACTTCACGCTTACCTGCTGCTGCAGAGGAAGAGGATTCGAATGAACCTCTACTCCTTGAAGTTCTTCTTGATGATGACTGTGATAGAAATCAATTCATCACCATCTTTGATCATTATCCTCCTACACCATGTCGTATTGTCACTCAAGCTCTATGCAATGAAATTGGGGCTCGAACTTTCGATTTGTTTCGAGCAATTGGTTGGGATTTTTTTATTTCTCTTGACATCCCGGTTCTTCCTCGCATTGTCAAAGAATTTTACGCTTCTCTTACGAATCACAAGGAGAAATTTCTCCCTCATCTTCATTTTGATTTGGTTGGTAATGAAGTGACTGTTTGCGACAACAAAATCAATTGCATTTTTTCACTTCCGAATGATGGTATTCGCCATTTTTCCAAGCAGGATTGGTACAAGGCTGATGGGTTCCACTGTATTGAGGCAGTTTGGATAATTTGCATCGACAAGGAAATTACACAAATAGCCGGCCTTCTCGTTTCTATGCTACTACTCGAGGCAAGATTAATTCACAATGTCATTAATTATTCTATTTTGCCTAAAATTGGTAGTCGTAGTAGTGTGTCTCGTATGGAGGCATTTCTTGTTTACTGCATCATGACAGGGACACGAGTTGATTTAGCAACTATTTTCCGTTCTGTCATCCTTACATGTCAGCGCAAGCCATCCGGTCCGCTTTTCTTTCCTGCGCATATTACATATTTACTTCAGCGGAAAGGCTTTTCTTTTCCAAATGAGGTGTCCGAGCAGCATCCTATTTTCTCGACACCACTCATGTCAAGCATATGCATATCACCTCTAATGCGGAAGGGGATTTCATTACCGAGAGTGCGTCTATCCCTCGTTCGCGTCCAGCCCCTAGCATTTCTGCACAGCGCCATGAAGCCTTTTCCTCGGTTCCTCCGTTGGAAAGTGCTTCGGCTCCTCAGGCCTTCTAGTATAGTGCTCAGGATGTTCTTCTCAACCAAATTCTTGGGGTTGTTCAGAGCAATTTGGAAATACTTAGGCAGCAGGAACAAGTGCTTCAGCGCCTTGATGCAACTGTGACCAAAAATACGGAAGCGATTCAAAAGATCAATGAACGTATAATTCTTTTTGATGATGAGTTCTCTAGCCATATCTCTGGTCTCACCGGGTCACTTGATGACCTTACTATTAGACTCACAAACCCTCGCTCGTGCACCCCTCGACGCTGACAAAAAGGGGGAGATATTATGCTATTGAAGTATCAAGTACTATATCATCTATCATTAGCAATTTATGTTTTTGTGTGGCTTGTTAGTACTTATTTGTGGCTTGTTTGTTATTTCCATGCTTTCATTAGTATAACGGCTTGTACTAAATTGAATTATCTATGAAATGCTGTTTTTATTATTATCTTAAATGTGCCTAAATATTAATTGTATCGAAATGCCCATTAATCTGCAAATTTCATTTACAAAAGGGGAGCATTTGAACAAATATTTTATGCACATGTTGAAGGGGAGCATCACTTGATGTTTCACCACTACCAAGCAAACAAAAAATGTTTTGTAATCATCAAGGGGGACATTGTTGGCTTTGAAATTTAGTTTCGGCAAACAATACCAAAATTGATGATAACAAACCATTAAAAAGTATTTGATACTAATGAATTATCGAGTTCAAGTTTTCAACAAAAGACAGGTGAATGACTCGGAAAACAAGCTCGGAAAGAAAGCTTGAATAAAAGTGAAAAGCCAAGAAAAGATTTAAGCGTGGAAATGGAAAATCAAATATTCAACGGAAAAGTAGAAAGTCGAAGACTCAAGACTCGGGGTAGATAGGTCGGGGTGCGATCATTGTAACAAGGTAATTTTATGTGTCGATAATATCGTATAAGCTCAAGTATAAAATGAACCGAACTCAAATGAAAGGAAAAATGATTTAAACAAGTGTTCTTCAAAGCCATAGTCAACTAGACCATCTCTAGTAGTCGACTAAACCAATCAGAAGTTACAAGTTTTCCTACATTTTCATTGAGTCGACTAAACTTAAGAGTAGTCGACTCAGCTATACCACTCAGTTGACTAAAGCTCAATGTAATCGACTAGACTACACCATGTAGTCGACTAGAGCTTTATCTAGTCGACTAAAAGGGACTATGTAGTCGACTACAGACTCCAAGTAGTCGACTAAATGCTCCATATTTTATGAAGTTTCAACAGAAACATTTTCCCTATTTTGAGCAACATGTTTAATGGTCTTCAAATGGCTCTTGTCTTCTCTATTACAATATTCACTCTCGAAAACCCTAAAGCATTCATATATATAGAATGAAATGTGTAATTTGTATCCATGAGATTGAACTTGAGAGAAAGAAGAAGCATTCTTTTTTCATACACAAATTTTCTGAAAAAGCCATTGAAAGGAAGCAAGTAAAGATCTGATTTTCGGAAAAAAACTCAGAAGTTTCAAGCTCTAGTATTTCTTCTTATTCTCCAAACATTATTCATTGATATATCCTTTGAGAATATATATCTAGAGCTATTGAGAAATTACCAAAAACACTTGAGCTTATATTTATTTATCTCCTATAAAAACCTTTAGGTTTTGAGTGTTTTTGTTCTTAAGTGATTCAAATTGATTACATACAAATTTGTGATCTCGGACAAGTGAAGTCCAACGATTTTTCAAGAGAGGATTGTTCTCTTGATTATGAGGCAAGCTCGTGAAGCTTGTGTTGTAAAGGTTTGTCATTCCACCTGTGAAGGAAGGGCCATAGTGAAAGGATCGGGAGAAGTCTCAAGAAGGGGTTCTTGAGACGAGGACTAGGAGTTACCGAACCGCGTAAAAATCACGGTGTCAATCTCTCTATCTCTTCCTCTTTACTTCATTATTTTTCATGCTATATTTACCTTAAAATTTTGTATGCTATAATTAGTGTTGTGACAATTTATTAGACCAATTGAATTGAATCATTCACTTGACCATTGAAGTAATTGTATGATTGTTATAACTTGTTCTACTTTCGAAAAGAGTTAGAAATAATTTTTGAACACCCTATTCATCCCCCCTTTAGGGTCAATTAGTGACTAACAACACGTGCAAAGTGTAATCGTTGACCCTCACAAAAGCAAGTGATTAGGTTAGAGTAGATAGGTTAGATAGAATAAGAATAATCACAGTCAGTTTTCTCTGAGTTTATTGCTAAGGGACTAGCAATATGTAAGTTTAAGGGTGTGATAGATGCTCAATATTGGTCATTTTTTGTCCCTATCTTGCATTTTTTATGTCTTTACATTCCATTACTTGGTAGTTTTATCTCGTTTGTGTGTGTAAGCATGTTTCAGGAGCTTAATGAAAAAACAGAGCTAATCTTGGTGAATTAACTAAGTTCGTGTTCGTTTCTATCCCGAGAAAGGAATTAAGAGATCTGCTAGAGCAAAGAAGAGCTACTGATGGGAAAAATAATCATTTCCTGACATCGTTATCTCAGCGAAGGGAAAAAATGTCATTTTCAGACATAATTACTTTAATCAAAAGCATCGGGAATCAAAGGTGACCAGTCTAGCTCAAATATGAAAAAAACGGATTTTACAGCAAAAATGCATCATACCCTACGTCACCAGAGGCAAAAATAGGCAAAATTGGACCATACCTACGCTTTGGTTTGGTACCTACGCTTGGGCATAGGTCCAGTATTTCCAGAACCAAAATTTCAGCCAACGTCAGACACTCATATCTCGATCAAAAGAGGTCCAAATGAGGTGATTCTTGAGCCTACAATCAAGACCTTGAAGTTATCTTTCCAAATATATATCACAAGACTGAATCCAATCTGTAGAACTCAAGTTATGATCAAAAGAGTGAGAGGTGTTCTGCAAAAAAAGCTGAAAATTTCAGTTTCGTGCCAAAATAAGGATTGATTTGTTTTCACCCGAATGACTTTATTTCGACCCCAACACCTCTATACATGATATATACACATGTTATACATCATATATTAGGGTTTTTCTTGGATGGGTGTGAAATTACCAAAAAGGGTAATCATATTCTCCAAGTTAGGGTTTCCCTCAACTTTGCCTATAAATACCAAGATTTACTACAGATTTTAGAGAGCTTCCTAGCACATATAATTTTTAGATCCGCCTCTGGAGATTCATATTATTCAAAAGGGAGGATCCATTGAAGACCTAGAGAGCCGGAGAAGAAGGCCATAGAGGGCGATTCTACATCAACGATGCAGTCTCCTTCTACCGTGATCAACTAATTCGGTATCTAGGGTTTTCTTAGTAAAACCTACCCAAGTAATGTAGTTCCAATTTTGTTTTCAATTGTAGAGAGGGGAAACTGTGACTATATTGTGATGATTATGTTAGATGATAGACCGTTTTTATTCTTGATACAAGTTTATATATTTGTTCTGATTCTTCTCTTAGACTGAATGAATGTATTTATCTTACACAATCATGCTTATTCACTATGGGTTGGAACTCGGATGCTTAAGCCATGATTTTCTACACAGTGGTGGTCATTAAACCTGAAACCTTAGGTTACACAGTCCATGCCTTGACAATCTGATATAGACATGCTTTAGTTTATTTTCAGGCATTAGGAATAGATTAGAGTAACATAATTTGCATGTACTAATCAGTTTAGTCTTGAGATGGATTGTCGCGATCCGGTTGATGGTAATTCCTTTTTGGGGTCAAACTGCTGGCGCGGTGCGACCTGATTCACAGTCAATGGATCGCCCTCATACAATTGAAATATAATTTGGACTATGTTATACGGTTATTGGTGGAGTGAGGAAACCCTAGTTATTTATTATTGATTTCTATTTTATTTTCACAACCATTATTTATTATTGATTTCTATTTTACTGAATCACAACCATTATTTATTATTGATTTCTATTTTATTTTCATTAGTATTAGATAAATCACAAAACCAAACTACTTTCGGAAAAATATAATTCAGTGTTTTTAGACTATTGAACTGAACAATCCTCGTCTCTGTGGGATCGATATTCCCCTACTCAAGCAAAACTATCTACAATTGATCTGTACGCTTGTAGAAGGGTAAATCATAAAGTGTCGTGAATGTGTCGTTTTTAATCACATATTTTTCATACACCTGAAGCCCATCAGATTGTACGATAGAAATTTGTGTCTGCAGTTGGTTAGTTACTGAAAATGTATAATTGTTAAATAGAGAGTTGTGTCTGTAGTTGGATAGTTGAAATGAAGAGTTGTGACTGCAGCTGGATAGTTGAAGTGACTATATGAAGATATGCATCTCTTCAGTCACCGCTCTTCCAACCTGTGCATTTGTTCATATGCAAGTCTTGGTTGTATATAAATACCCCTGTGGGTCATTTGCAGAATCATCCCAATCAAAATTCAAACAAAATTCGTTTGTTCTCTCCATTCTTCCTTCTTCACTTTTCTGCATATATATACATATATATAGTATAGTATAGTATTAGTGGTTATAGATAGTACAACACAGAAGAGGTTCGCTAGTTCTCCAATTTATAGTGCTGCAATTGGAAAAAGAAGGTCGTTGTATCTTGGGAGACAGACGTTATAAAGACTGTGAGCACCATAGCGGAGCGAATCTGTCTTAAGGACATTGAATCCAATTATAGACTTGACCTAACA
This sequence comes from Cornus suecica, assembly GCA_963922005.1. Lineage (NCBI taxonomy): Eukaryota > Viridiplantae > Streptophyta > Magnoliopsida > Cornales > Cornaceae > Cornus > Cornus suecica. Next base: position 41,766,961 of record OY998242.1, read on the forward strand.
AGTTCTATTGTATTTTATTTTATAGTTTATATATATATATATATCTATATTTATACGACAATATATATATATATATTTTGTGACACATTAATTTATATTTAAATAATACTATAATATTACACACATTTTTCATAATAATCTTAAGACAGATTCGTTTAATATTATAGTATTATTTGAATATTAAATTGTGGTCTGTATATTTATATAATAGACGAATGGCAAGTAGTAGTACTACAACTGTGCCTACTGTTCTTGTCAGACAGGGAAAAAAGCCCGAAAAGTTTAATGGGGCAAATGTGACTGAGGTTGGGAATTAAAAGAGGAAATACTCTGGCCAAGGTCCCAGCCAAGGACTGAATAAAAAGTTCAATGGGAAGTGTTTCGTCTACTGTAAACAAGGACACCATGATAAAGACTTTCGAAGTGTGAAATCCCAAAATCACTCCAAAAAAAAGACTACTTAGGTGCACATTACCAAGGAGGAGAGGTTAGCAACTGATGTGTCAAAGCTAAACCTTTCAACAGTAGTGTCAGAAGTCAACCTTGTGAGCAACAATAGAGAATGGTGGGTGGACACAGAAGCTACTCGCCATATCTGCTTAGAAAAGAGGATGTTCACGACCTATGAAGAAATAAAAAATGGTGAACAACTGTACGTGGGAAACTCCTCTACTGTCAAGGTTGAAGGACAAGGCAAGATAAAGTTGTTTATGACCTCAGGAAAAGAACTCACTCTGAATAATGTGTTGCATGTCCCAGACATTAGAAAGAACGTCATTTCTAGTTCTCTTTTGACCAAGAATGGGTTCAAGCTAGTCTTTATTTCTGATAAGTTGTTACATATTAAGAATGGGGTGTATGTGGGAAAATGGTATTTAGGTGATGGATTGTTCAAATTAATTGTAATGAATTTTGTAACCAAAGTTAATAATAACACAGTTACTTCTACTTACATGATTGAGTCATCTGAAGTATGACATGGTAGGTTAGGGCATGTTAATTATGATATAATTTGTAGATTAATTAACATGGATTCTATACCTAAAATTAAGTTTGATATAAATGAAAAATGTCAAACTTGTGTTAAATCAAAATTAACTAGAACTTCGTTTCAGTCTATTGAGAGAAGCACTGAACCTCTAGCTTTAATTCACAGTGATATTTGTGACTTTAAAGCCGTGCCAACCAGAGGTCGGAAAAGATATTTCATCACGTTTATTGATGATTGTACAATATATTGTTATGTATACTTGTTAAGAAGCAAAGATGAAGACTTGGAAATGTTTAAACATTACAAAAATGAGGCTGAGAATCAACTTAGCAAAAAGATCAAGGTTTTAAGAAGTGATAGAGGTGGTGAATATGAAGCACCATTTACTAACATTTGTTCAAAACATGGTATTATTCACCAAACTACCGCTCCTTATTCACCTCAACAAAATGGTGTAGCTGAACGAAAAAGCCGTACACTAAAGGAAATGATGAATGTCATGTTGATAACCTATGGCTTAACCCAGAATATTGGGGGGGGGGGGGGGGGGGGGGGGGGGGAACTGTGCTCTTTGCAAACTACACTCTCAACAAGTTACCTCAAAAGAAAATTAATGTGACACCTTATGAATTATGGAAAGGTAGAAAACCTTCCTATAAATTCTTAAAAATGTGGGGGTGTCTAGAAAATGTTAAGGTTCCTACACCAAAAAAGTGAAGATAGGACCTAAAACCGTTGATGGCATTTTCATAGGCTAAGCACTTAACAGTAGTGCATATCGTTTTCTTGTGCATAAATCAGACATTCCTGATATTCATGTCAATACTATTATTGAATCAAGGAATTCTTATTTCTTTGAGGATATATTTCCTTGTAAAGAAATAAAAGAGAAAAATCCTCTTAAAAGAAGTTATGATACTGCTAATAGCAATATACAAGAGGATGTTAACCAAGAGGTTATAACTAATGAAAATCAGGAAGAACTTAGACGTAGCAAGAGAGCTAGAACATCTAAGTCTTTTGGTCCTGAATTTTTAACTTACATGGTGGAGAATGAGCCACAAAGCTTTAAGGAAACAATGTGTTCTCCAGAAGCTCCTTTGTGGAAAGAAGCTATAAATAGTGAAATTGAATCCATCATGCACAACCATACTTGGGAGCTAGTGGATCTTCCTTCTAAAACTAAACCTTTAGGGTATAAGTGGATTTTGAAGAGGAAGATGGAGGCTGATGGTTCAATAGATAAATATAAAGTCAGACTTGTTGCTAAGGGTTTCAAGTCTTGATCAAATACACTCCACAACTCACCCTGGAACCAACCCAACTCAGGTGATGAAAATAGAATACAGACATACAATATTGCGGATTAACGCTAAATTAATTTCGTTACAGATCTTACACATCGGGTTGAACAGGCAGATCTTTAGGACAAATAACCTCATACTTTCCAAGTTTTTCTCCAGTTCAAACTTCCACGAATTCCTTCTACGTTCATCCACAAAGATACACAATTATGACTATGAAATAATGAATAAGTGATGTCATGTTTAAAGAAGTGATCATACCACCAAAAATGCATATTTTATAAATGTAGAGGAATTTCCAAGTGAGCAGAGGTAGTCTATCTTTTTCTTCGGACGATTAACAACCAATAATATCCAATGCTTGCCAGTACAAATCGGAAAGAATACCTATAAGAGGGACAAGTAAAAAATATTAGGTTGAAACAAGTATTTATAATACATTACGACTGTCAATAGGTTTTCGATGTCCTAAACAACATTAACTAACCAATGGTTTTTTCTTCAAACGTTCCTTGATATTATGTTTGTATTCCTCTTCCTTGGTAGATGCAAATCCTCCATAAATTGTAAGACCTGGGTGGTGAAGTAGTAGTGTCCATTATCATCTTCATGGTTCAATTTGTTGACAAAAAAATTTATAACCTATCAACAAATTCAAATATTGAAAAGTAATGTTAAAGGATATTTCATGGTTTTATAACTTGAATGTAATGTTAAAGGATTTTTCAACAATACGCACCGGACTCGGAACGCAATGATCAATAAACAACGTGTGGAGGTCACGTCACTCTAGATGGTCCTGGTATATTCTCACAAGGCAATCACTACATCATAGAAATTTAAGCAATTCAAAGCTAAAAATATAGTCGAACGCATAAAATTTTACACAATTTTTTTAAATTGTCATCTTGATCTTTTGCTGTAAATTCAAGCAATTCATTTTCATGTGGGCTCAGTGCTACTGTACTATTCCCCATGTATGTCCAAGGAGAGAATGCATATCTACTTGTAATAGTTTGCCTCTTCCCCCTTCCTTCATCCAACAGTGATTCAAGAAGAATACCCTCGACAGGCCCTGTAATACTTACTGGAGTAACAAAAGGAGTAATATCGGTGCACACATCAGTATCAGTTTCACCCATAGGAGCGACTTTAAAACTGTCATTGCTCAACTTTTGCTCATTTTTAGGGTCAGATGCAAAATATTCATCTGTATCTCCATCAACAGAACAACCATCCAACCCATCATGTCCTTCACCATTGTTTTCTTCCGTATCATCACACATTCCATCATCATCGTCATTTTCTACACCACTATTAACATCATTTCTTTGACCATGCACTGATTTATGTCTCTTTGCTTCACAAGTACTTCCCTCCCCGACATTGAATACAAAATCCTTCATCCGCCTAAAGAATGCCTCAGCGTTCAGCATATCACTTCTGAACCTCTTTAGCTTGCCCTGTAAATCATAAAAAATCACTCATAGATATATTGTAGGGTAAATCCATTTATGTATGGTAGTGTGAATGCTTATAATAGAAATTTCTCTTTCATTGTCAGAATTACATTCCTCACGGGTGCCAGAGGAAGTTGACCATCTTCCACTTCCTCAACGTACGATCTGCCTCACAAAAAACATAGTAACATAGTAGTTTTAATGTTTAACAAATTAGACAAACAATTTTCCCATCAGAACAGATTGAGTATGTCGCACCTGCCCATCACCAAATCCTCCCATACGGAGCTCCCATACCAGCCGTCGACTCACAACAATGGTAGTCCAATATTCCAACTGATACTTATTACCCCTAGGGTAATCATTCCACGCAACCGATACCCGCATGAGATAAAACATCTGCATACATGAAATGGAATTTTGTAAACAATCAACTATAAAAAGTTTGAATACACATACGAAAAGCATAGCAGCGTTTAATTCATGTTACATACCTGAAGGAAAAACATACACCCGTTATACAACTGTTTGACACTACAACTTTCATGTTGTTTCATTATCTTAACCAAGTATTTTATGACATATTCACACCAGTTATAAGTAGGGATCCTATCTACTTGGTCAACGACAGCCAACAAAACCCAATGGGTCTCATTACGACCATTTGGAAAAAGCACAGTTGAACATGCGGCTAATACAAATGCACGCTTGAACATATCACCCTCAACTGTGTCCAACAATTGCAACACTCGTTCACATTTCAGCCCATCTTTACCTTCAAACTTTCCCTCAGCTATCCACGAAGCATTGGAGGTGAAGTGGCGGTTTGTCGACACTTTCTGTACACCTGTTGGAAACAATAATATATCTTGCACATCGTGTGCACTCATATACAAATCACTAGCCTTTTTTAGTCTAAATACACAATCCTGAATTTCAAAGTTACTAATTAAAAATAAACACAAGTCACAGTAGATGTCGCAATATTTTATTTTGAGCAACTCTCCGAAACCCATTTCCTCGACCATCTTTCGTTTCTCGGGAGTAAGCTTCTCAATAGCATCAACAAACATGTCAACATGCCCTCTATGCCAGACAATTTTGTGCTTGAAACCATCACCTATTCTCCCTCCCGCGGTTCTTTTCTTTTTACCACTCAACAATAGCAACAAAGTAACGACACGTTAATATATGGTAACAAATACCTTCACCATTTCTACCACAAACTACTATAACACAAAATAGAAAAACCTTGTATATTTAAATTGAATTCGATTCATACACTTCACCTCTTTTTTCTTAACCAAATTTAATTTCTGTTTCTCATCATCATACACTTCCTTTGCAGTTCGTCTAAGGAGCCTGTATGGGCCCTTCTGGGCATCATTCATTTTCTCCCAATCTGCTGTAGCCTTTTTTATTATACCATTATATATGTCCCTACTCACACGACGGTGGCCATGTTGTTTTCGGAATTTGTTAATGTAATGAGACCTGTAGATTAATAAGTATAACACACACATTAAATTTATATACTGCCCAAATAAAATAAATATAACCAATACATATAAACAAACATATCATAATTATGTAGATAGCCGGGCCTTTACCTGTAATAAGAGAATAATCCGGCTGGGCCCTTTACAGTTTGGTTCCTACCATCAGAATTAGAAGATGATGGGCCCTTCCTAGTTTTGTTCCCCCTAGTAGAATTGGAAGATGATGGGCCCTTCCCAGTTTTCTTTCCACCAGCAAAATTGGAAGATGATGGCCTTTTCCCAATTTGCTTCCCACCCTTCACATTTTTTGTCACACCAGCAGATTTAGAAGATGATGGACATTTCCCACCAACAACCTTTTTCCCATCAACACCAACCCTCTTCCTTACTTTATCAACTTCAGATTTGGAGTATGTTCTTAACCTAGCAATCTAAATTAACAAGGAAAATTTGGTAATATGTCATTTGTGTTGTATATTGTTATATTATATTCAACAAAATGACAAATTTAATATTCTATCTAATTAGTGGGTTGCTCAATATTATATTTAACAAAATGACAAATTTAATATTCTATTTAATTAGTGGGTTGCTCTTTATTTTGTGAATTACTTATTATGTAACTCTTTCAAATGGTCATAACACTTATGATACAGTTCATGGGGATATATGTAATATATCCTTCAACTAAATTAACATAACTCTTTATGCACAATTATTCTTTCTGAGCATTTATACAAATAATTAGAGATAATGCACAATCTTCAGTAGAGACATAAATCATACTAATTAAATACAAATTAAATAAAAATTAAACCTACAAAAGACATGCCCAAAATACACCAAAATAGTTCAGGGACAATTTTCTAATAACATAAAACCTACAAAAGATATGCTCAAAATACACCAAAAGTATAATATCATGACAAAAATTTATGTAATCTATATCCCATTTTACAAATAAATTTATTCAATATGTATTTTATTTTACAAATTTATGAATATAGATCTTTTGGTTATCAAAGTAGGTATCTTTACAATATTTATCATGAAACGAGATATTTAAGTATGATAAACGAGAATAAGAAGATTTCAATAATCATGCAAGCAATTTCATTAACAAATTAAAGCCACTGACCTATTTATGGGCTCCAGTGAGAGGAAGTCAGGTGGGGATAGTTGATGCCACCACTCCTTGCAGCGAGAAGAAGGATTGGGATCTACGTTTTGCTTAGGGTTTCACTTCCTTTGCCAAAATCAGATTGGGATCTATGCTTTGTCTCAGCTCATGAAAAATAGGGTTTTGCTTCCTTTGCCAAAATTAGATTGGCTAATACGCTTTGCCTTAGCTCAGGAAAAATCTATGGAGATAGCTAGAGTTTGAGTCTGAATTTTAAATGACGCTAGGGCATTAGGGTTTAGGATTTCTTAGAGTTTGAGTTTGAATTTTAAATGACGAAAGCTTTAGGGTTTAGGCTTTCTTCGTAAAAAATAGGAAGCGGTGGAGTGAATTTCAGGAAGCGATGGAGTAATTCTTCGTAACAAATGGTGGAGCGAATTTCAAAACTTTGAGCAGATGGCTTTAGGGTTTCTTCTTAAAAAATGGTGGAATGGTGAAAGGCTTCTTCGTAAAAAATGAGGGAGAAATAACTTGAAAAACAAAAGGCTAAAATCAATTATAATTATAAGGGCAAAATTGTCAGTATATTGGAACAGTGTTAGTACACCACCATATACTCATATGTATAATACATATATAATGTAGAAGGACATGAGTAATTTATTTTTTTACTACTGCTGACTTGGAACATACTTTCTTTCACTTGGGACCCACATGACATCTTGGCAAATCTGGACCCTTGGATCCAAACTACATCCTTTGTGGTGAGAGGCGAACTTCGGAGGATTTTTTTCCATTAATGATAGTAGCATCACAGAAATAAATTTAAATAGGTGAGATACAAGAAATTGACTAGTGGAAAATGTGTATTATTGTATGTCACACGAAACATTATCCTGTGGTTTTTAATTAAAACTTTCACCGCCAGAAGCATAGATCACACAAAGAAATTTAAACGGGTGAGACACAACGAATTGACAAGTGGAAAACGTGTATTATTATATGTCATACAAAACATTGTCCTATGGTTTTAAATTAAAACTTTCACCAGCGAAAGCATAGGAGAGAAAATCATTGAAGATGTATCATGTTCTGCTTTTGTCTCTTCCTTTTCTTCTCCCCTCATTTTGCATTTTGATCGACAGTTTACCCCCGGACCAGTCTATCAGTGACCGCAATGGTGACATATTACTCTCTACCGGAGAAATATTTGCGCTTGGATTCTTCAGTCCCCGTAATTCTAGTAAACGATACGTCGGAATATGGTATAACAAAGTTGTAGAATAAACTATAGTTTGGGTTGCGAATAGAGACAATCCGATCAGTGATTGTTCCGGAGTTTTGTTAGTTGATGAAACCGGAAACCTAGTCATACATGCTAGACACAGTAGTGTTCCGGTCTGGTCAACCAATGTTGCGGTGGCGGCTCAAAACAACACTTCTTCAGCTCAACTACTGGATACAGGAAATTTGATGTTGCTTTAGGGTGATGGGAAAGGACACAGATCGTCTCCATTCGTTTTCTCTCTACCAGTCACAAGTCGCCTATGTGGCGGCTTACGTGGCAAAAAATGGGCCCCAGTAGTTTGACCACAAAATTAAAAAAAGAAAAAGAAAAACATGTATATATACACAATAGTGATATACAGTGTTCCCCCTTTTCATTTAAATTGTGCATATATTCCCCCCAAAAGCTCCCGCCAAAAGAGAGCTTAATGGAAATGAAGTCAATGGATATATTGGTAAATACACAATAAGTCAAACTTAATAATCAGTATAAATCAATTTTTTGTTTAGGAGTTTCATTATTGAACACGCAGAGAGAGCCCAAACCCTTGAAAAACCCCCAAATCTCTCCTCAATCTCCCACACCTTTCTCTCAGGTATGAAGCATATATAGATTATCTATTCATGGTTTGGTTATGTATTTTAGTATAGTCTGTTGTTTCACCTTTTCCTCATATAATTAATTTGTAAACTCCATGGTTATAGGAAGTATGTATATCTTTGGGTTATCCTTATTAGTGTATTTTTTCCCCTTTTCCTCACTTATATTTCTTGCATCTTGTTACCTTAGCCTGAATGTTAGGTTGTGTGAATATATTTGTTACCCTTGCCTCAACGGAATCGAACCTGTAGGTAAGTTAATTTATGTGATTTATGAAGCATTTAATATGTAATTGTTCTAGTCTGTATTTATTTAAATATGATGCATATCTATTTGGTGTTTATTATTGCAAAATGATATATTAGTATAGATTTTTGAGTTATTAGTTAAATATAAAGGAAAATTAATGAACACTCAAAGTAGAGATATTGACCCTATTGATCTCACTTTGAATTAGTAAGAGTTGCCAAAACATATGCAAATAAGTTATCACTTTTTGATTAGGCTCCATCCCATTCGGATTATACTTGGGTTGAGAGGTTTATAACCAAAATTTACTACTATTATTAATAAATTATAATGTTGGTACTTTTTCAATTTAATTTTAGTGTTCTATTTTTTTCAACTTTGTTTAGTCCATATTTATAGGAAGCATGTATACCTTTGGGTTGTCATTTTTTCCCATTTTCCTCAGTTATACGTCTTGCATCTCGTTGCCCTAGCCCCAATGTCCGGTTGTGTAAAAATATGTATTACCTTGGCCTCAACGGAATCTATCTTGTAGGTCAGTTAATATATGTGATTCATATAACATTTAATATGTGATTGTTCTAGTCTGTATTTATTTACATGTGATCTATATCTATTTGCTAGTGCTAAAGATATTTGAAGTTATATTTTTAGGTAGTTGTGCAATAAATCTGGAATAAAATTGAATATATGATTACTGCAAAATCATATATTAGTATAGATTAGTTAGTTGATCACTTATATAATAGTTGCAGAGGATTAGCTCCTGAGCATCTTCATCTCGTGCGGTTCGAAGGGGTCCTTTAGAAATCGTATATATGAATGTGATGAAAAAACTGGCATATATATTTCCGAGACAACAGAGAACCCTGGAAGGTTATTTTGGACTCTGCACAATGAATAATATATTGTGTTTTTAATATGTAATAGAATGCTTAATTTATCTTAAGCTTGACTGAAATTGTATTGGTATAGGATTGAAATTGTATTACCAGTATTGGCTGTGGAATGTACACATATTGATGACCAAATGATACACATATGTTAGTGCAATTTTTTTAAGATAGTTAAAACCAGGTTGTACCAATAAAGCAGTTGACTGTCCAATTTCTCCAATATGCAGTAATATTTATACCAATTATAGCAAATGAGCAAATAGTTAAGCAATTGACTGTCCAATATATAGCAAATATGCATCTGTACATCCAAATGTAGCACCTATACCCTAATTGAACCCCACAAGGTGTAAGGATATTCATGGAAATCATTAATTCAAAAACCCTTTCAATAAGTACAAAATACTACCCTAAAATATAAAAACTTAAATGTAGCAACTCTACTTCCAATTATAGCATCAGTAATACCAATTGCAACAAACAAACTAAATTAGTTAATTGTTATGTATGTAGAAAAATATATGTTAAATGCAACATCTCTACATCCAAATGTAACACCTATACCCCCTATCCAAATATACTTATGAATCTTAGTTTTGAGGCAAATCTATATGAAATATATTTCCAAATAGCATCCCTAACATGCTTGAAAAAACTAAAAATTAATTTTCTCTCCTCAAAAAGTTTGTACAAAACCCTAAATGGATAAACCACAAGTTTGGAGGTAAGATAGGGTAACCCTATGAATACCCTATCTTAATTTTTATTTTATGGATTCAACCACTGCAATATTGCTTTAACCAAATATAACTTTGCTACAGCCAAATGCAGGATTGCTTTAACCAAATACAACATCGTTATGTTTTTAAATATCTTGAATTAAAATCTAATTGAACCCCCAAGGTGTAAGGATATTCCATGAAACCATTATAATTAAAAAAAATCTTTTAACAAGTAGTAAATACTAAAATAAAATATAAAAACTTAAATGCAACAACTCTACTTCCAATTGTAGCATCAGTAATATCAATTGCAGCAAAAAAAGTAAAATAGTTGACTGTAATATATGTAGCAAAATATATGTCAAATGTAACATCTCTACATCCAAATGTAGCACCTATACCACTATCCAAACATACTTATGAATCTTAGTTTTAAGGCAGGTAAAGGGCTTAAAACACCCCTGATTTTATTTTGGGCAAAAAAGTCCTCAAAAGATTAGAAAATGGGCTCATCCCCCCCCCCGGCATTAGTGCTCCACTAAAAATGGCCGTTAGTTGGTCATATGCATCTCACATGACCTATGAAATGCCATTAATACCTATTTTAAAAGAATAGAAAGACCATTTTGTCCATTTAATGTATTTTCAAATCTTAAAAACATTTAAATTTTGAAACAAATATATAAATTTTGAAACAAACACATAAAATTCTGAAACATATATATTAAAATTCGAAAACAATTATAAAATAAATATAAAATTAAAAAAAAAACATGTAAAATTCGTAAAAAGTATATAAAAATTGAAAATATATATATCAAATTCGAAAAAAATATAAATTCAAAATATCTATATAAAATTTAAAAACAACATATAAAATTCGAAACAAATATATATTAAATTTTGAAAAAAATTATAAAATTCGAAAAAAACATACAATATGCATAACTTGGTTAAATCAATGTTGCATTTTGTTGTTACTGCATATTGTACGTTTCATAGTTCCAATTATGGTAAAAATACCGAATGTTACTGCCTATTGTACTTTTTAGGGGTTTTCTCTATGTACCGCAGACTTGTCGTGAGGAGGTTTTACGAGAGTTTTATAGTTCCAGGCTTGCTGTTCACTTAGGTGGCACGAAGATGTATCATAATCTTCGTCGTCTTTATTGGTGGCAAGGAATGAAGAAATCAGTTACAGATTTTGTGAGCCGATGTCTTACTTATCAGCAAGTTAAGGTTGAGCACCGAGGACCTGCCGGGTTGTTGAATCAGTTACTGATTCCTGAGTGGAAATGGGAGCATATTTGCATGGACTTTGTGACAGGGTTACCAAAGATGAAGAATCATAAGGATGCAGTGTGGGTGATCGTTGATCGATTGACGAAGACTACACATTTTCTACCTATCCGTGAGACGGATAATGTAGAGGTTCTTAGTAGGTTGTACGTGAAGGAGATTGTCAAGCTTCACGGGGTTCCGGTGGCTATTGTTTTAGATCGAGATCCGCGATTCACGTCACGATTTTGGGAGGCTTTTGTGAAAGTCTTGGATATACAATTACGGTTTAGTACCGCTTTTCATCCTCAGACGTACGGTCAATCAGAGCGTTCCATTCAGATCCTTGAGGATATGCTTCGTGCCTATGCTATTGATTTCAGAGGCAGTTGGGAGGATCATCTTCCTTTGGCGGAATTTGCGTACAACAACAGTTCTCAGTCCAATATTCAGATGACACATTTTGAGGCGTTGTACGGTAGATCGTGTCGTTCACCGACTTGTTGGGCCGAGGTTGGTGATGTTGCACTTTTGGGACCCAATATGGTTCATGAGGCAACCGAGAAGATTAGGATTGCTCGACAGCATTTGGTTATGGCACAGAGCCGACAGAAGAGCTATGCGGATCGGCGTAGGCATCCTTTGTTCTTTGAGGTCGGAGATCACGTGTTTCTAAAGGTCTCACCTCGCAAGGGCTTAATGCAATTCGGGAAAAGCGGAAAGCATTTTCCACGGTTTATTGGACCTTTCGAGATTCTTGACCGTGTCGGCGAGGTGTCGTATCGTTTAGCGTTGCCACTGAAATTGTCGAGGGTTCATAATGTTTTCCATGTCTCTATGTTTCGCAAGTACAAGCCAGATCCTTCTCATGTATTGAGTTGGGTTGATGTCGATGTTGCCGACGATGTGTCCTATGAGGAATGACTTGTGATTATCTTGGATGCTCGAGAGCAAGTTTTGCAGGGCAAAACTATTCTTATAGTTAAGGTTTTGTGGCACCATCGCAGAGTCGAGGAGGCGACTTAGGAGCGTGAGCAGGAAGTTCGGGAAAAATACCCTGACTTATTTTCTACTATAGGTACGTCTTGATTTCAAGGACGAAATCTCCTAAGGTGTGGAGGTTGTAAGGTCCGGTATTTTTACGTGTTAATTAAAAAAACATTTATTTATACAATTAAATACTTATGTGATTATGTGCTTACTGTGTTTATGTGTTTAGCATGCCTTACATGTTGTATGTGATATAAAAATTGTAAGTTGCATATTGTGTTTTTATTTTGAGAATAATGAAAATTATTGAAAATGATTTCGGGAAAGAAATGACCGAGGGGTAAATGAGTAATTTCATATTTTGAGCACTTAGTGGAAAGTGTAGAGATTTTGGCTAAGTGTTAGGGCATGAGTGGCATGTTGGTAATAAGATAGGATGATAAGCGGTAAAAGGGTATTTAAGAGTCTTTATGGCACTCTTGTGAATAATCCTAAGTTGGGAAAATATTGGTTATTTTACACTTTTGGAGTGGTGTCTCATTACTAGCCCTTGATCTTCTTCTCCCATCTTTTTTCTCAACCCTTAGATCATAGGGCCTTGTTTGGATGATACACTAATGCATTAATGCATTAATCTTGGTCTTCCATTGGCAAGACTTCCTCTCCACCCTTGGATCATTTACTTATTTTCCTAGCTTTATTCTCAACCCTTGGATTTGAGAAGGGTTAGTGGAGAATCTCTACACTTGTGTGTTTCTCTCATTTGTAAGACATTTCACTTTTCAACACAATCTCTTGCTCTCTCATTCTATCCTTGCTTGGTGTTGTTTAGGGTGGTGTTCTTGAGCTATTTTTAGTAAGTTTCTCTTCCACTCTAGGGTTTTGTTCACAAGAACCCTAACTTTCAAGTTCATGAGTTCTTTGTGTTAGTATTGATTTTACTCTTCCTTTCATTCATGTTTATGAAAGGTTGAGTTTTCTTCCAACTACCAAGGGAGTTCCAATTATTGTAGCTCTTGATTTCATCTTGTGAAGAAACTATAGGTGAGTTCATAGTTTCTTGATCTCTTAAATTCATTTTTGTTTCATGAAACCCTAATTTAGTAATCATTAGGGTTTGATTTGATTCTTGTGGTTGGAGCCACAAGGATGATTTTTGGTTTTCTTGTGACACCATAGTAAATCTTATTGTTTATGTGGTGTGTTGATAGTTGGAAGCTAATCTATTGAATCTTTGGAAGGGTAGCTTGAGTTGGACCTCTCTTGGACACTCTTGAACTAGCTTGCTTGGAGTTGAGGCAGGGGAAAAATGAATTGCACTCGTCTTTGTACGAGGGTGTGTGCGTCTATGTGTATATATGCCGTATATATATATATATATACGAGTTGGTCTTTATAGCTTAGACTATGATTTAGGCCTTTGAGAACATGATTTTGTGATATAAATACATGTTGGTTTTATTGCTTAATAAATGTGGAATTGTAAGCCTTGTGATAATTTGGATCCAATATAATGTTATTTGATAGAAGCATGTATTGTGATGGCATAAGGTTGTGATTGAGAATCTTAATGCATTTTGGGGTACACCATGTAGTGTCAAAAACATGGGTGTAGGTTTATACGGGTTGTGTACTCGTGTGTGTGAGTAGTCTTGTGTCGAATCGTCGCAACAACTGGCCAGGGGGTGTTCCCAACCTATAGAAATAATGAGTCCGGGAATGGGGTATAAGGTGAGTCATCTCATTCTCAAAGTTGTGGGTCGTTTCGTGCATTAGATATACGAATCTTTAGTCACGGGTTATCTCGTGCAACCGCCTTCCTTATTGAAAGTGAGAAGTCTCAAAATCACTTGGGAAGAATCGGTGCAGTACTCTTTCTCATTGTAAATGAGTAGAGTGCATATTTATTAACCTGTATTGGGCAAGCGTGTAATATGAGGTGTGTTGAGTCATATTGCACTTGAACTATCATATATGTGTGATTATGATATTGATATTGAAGCATGCTATAATTGTGGAAAATTGTGTTATGAGCATGTTGGGGGAACTTATTTGTTGGGTTTGATGGGGTTCCGGATTGGCGTGAGAGCCATGTGGAACAAGAGACGGACCTAGGGTTTGTGGCATGAACCTTGGTTGGGTTGAACTACTCGGACTACCGAGATAGAGGAAATGACGCTTCCTCTATTGGGCTAGTGAGCTCACCCCACGCCTTATTTATTTTCAGGTGATGATTCTATTGGGAGAGTTCCGTAGTCTCTCCGTGGACGTATGACATTATGTCCTCCCTTTTGTGCATGGGAGACAGACCAAACTTATATTTTGTTGGGCATTAGGTGGATAAACATGTATCAATATGTTCCTTTTATCCATGTAAATCAAACTTGTAAAACTACTTCATTTTGATCCGGCTAGCATGTTAGTCGAGGTGTTATTGTCGATGTACATCCCTTGGAGCATTATGCACGGGGATTAAATTCTTTTGGTGCACTTCTGTGCCGGATTGTGCAAATGTGTATTTTGAACAAACTATAACATGTTTCGCCTTAGAGCGCTATGATGTCAATATTGAATCCTATCATTTGGAGTGTGAATGTGAAATGAATTATTTGCCATGAAATGTGATTATTAGGTGTTTGGCCGAAAACGATATTTTTCTAGGTTTTCAAACCAATCATTTTCGATTTGAATTGAAAAAAACCTGTTTTCACCTACCCCCGTGGCCCCAGTACAATTCCTTGTTTTAGAAATGATTTTAAACTCGTTTTAAGAAGATTTTGATCTTTACAAACTGGTGGTAGTTAAAACGGAGACCGGAGGCAAGACGGATAATTTTAATAAACCTTATAGGAAGGTTTTTTGCTTAAATATTTACGTTTGATGAATATACTTTGGAGTATGGACCTAAATAAGGGTATATACATGCATAGGCATGTATACGTAGTTGTTTACAGGCCAATTGAAGCATTTTTTGGGTCCGGGAGTTGACTGACGGAATTGCTTCAGTCGACTGGCAATAACAAAACAAAATTAGTTAAGGTCAGTCGACTGATGGGTATTGGTCAGTCGACTAATGGCCCTCATCAATCAATTGATGGCCCCTGTCAGTCAACTGATTCTCCCAGGGTGTCTTAGTGCAGTCCTGTTTCGACACTCATTCACTCTTTCGGTCATATCTGGAGCTACAGATGTCAGATTAAGGTGATCTTTAGCTTTTTAGAAAGCTGACTTAAATCCCTTGATTTTAGGATATTCAATCACTTCATTTGAGTCATTTTTGAGGGCGTAATGGTCAATTGAAAGTGACGGTATATTTTGAACCTATCCCCGTCGCGATGTTCGATTTTCAAAATGTTGTAGTTTCCGTCTCGTACCTTCAAAATTGGTTCCCTTTGTTCCTATAACTTCTTTTAGGTCCAAAACTTGTATTTATACTTTGAAATTACTACTTTATCCCTGGGAAGACCATTTTACCCTTGAGTGCGCACGGGTGCTTAAATGGTCCGTTTAAGATACCGTTTGTTTCGTTTTGCTCCTATTTCGATCCCGAGTGATCTTATCAACATATTTTAGGTGTGAAATGACATTTTTACCCTTTTGTGGGTGTTTTATGACTGTAGGTCATTTGTTCTCGTTTTGTTTTTACTTTCGCATTGATTCCCTTAGCTCTTAGGCTCGGGTTTCGGAGTCCTAGGAAATTTGGGGCGTGACATAACCTTCCTCCAAACTGGTCTCCAAAATAAAATCATTCAAAAATAGTATTAGGAAAGTCCCCCAACCTTGAAATTCTCTCACTGCTATCAGTTCTCACAACCTTTTGAAGAGAAAAACCTCTCAGCTTGATAATATCAATGATTTCTCTTAAGATGAGATGCATTGGCTTATATTCTTCAGCATACATTTTTCTATTTCTCTCCATCCACACCATATACAAAGCGGCAGCAAGACACCACCTAGCTGTTATGGCATAAAGGCTCTTACCAGCATAATGAACATTGCACCAGTTGAGCATTTCCTCCCAATACTGAGAAGGCCCAAAAAAATTCCCTTTGCTGCATACTTGGTTCCATAAATAATAAATTTTAGAGCATTTAAAAATTAGGTGATTTATGTCCTCCACTTGGTCCCCACAGAACAAGCATTTAACTTGAGAGATGAGGTTCATTTAAGCAAGCTTAGCCTGCGTTTGAAGTCTATCGTGGATGGCAAACCAAAGGATAAAAACATGTCTTAGGATTGCCTCCTTAAACCAAGAGGAACTACACCAATTAAGCTTCTTCCTCCTACCTCTTATCACTTCCCAAGAAGACTTGGTGCTGAAAATTCCATTGGAAGGAAGCTATACCAGTTTGTCATGATCATGAAATCTCACGACTCTGAAAATGTCATCCCTCAGTTATGCAAGCTCAGGGGTGGGAGATCTAGGCCATTTCCAAGTGTCACCTTGAATTATAGAAGCCATTTTAACATTCAGACCCAAGGTTGAGGCTACAATACATCTGTCCCCCCAAACCTTTGCAATAGGAAAGCCATACACCCAAGGATCATACCAAAGAGAGATATGTCTTCCATCTCCTACCTTGAATTGCATTAAGCCTTGGAATTTTCCCCTCAGATTCAATAATTTCCTCCAACCCCAAGAACAGGTTTGAGGCACATCCATACTCCAGAAGTGATTATCCTTTATAAGTTCATGTTTAACCCACTTAGCCTATAAACAAGGGTCCTCAAGTTGCATGAGCCTCTAAATCAGCTTTCCCATAGTAGTCTGGTTCCAAGCAACCAGATTCTTAAGCCCTAACCCTCATTCTTTATTAGGAACACAAACTCTATCCCAGGCAAGCTTCCCTCCACCTTTATCCCAGGCAAGCCCCAAAAACCCAATTTATTGTTCATTGTACTGAGTCCAAAAACAACAGAAAGTGTCATTCTATACCCAAAAAATTACTCCACCGTTCATTAACCTTCAATTCTCGTCAACAAACCCATAATCACCTCTCTTCCCATTGCATGTATGATACAACATATCCAATGCAATGAGACTCCGCATAACATGCGGGCTCTCCTGAAGAAAATAAAAAAATTACAATTTAATTCACATTCAATATAATTTTAAAAAGAATATATACTTAATATAGATCCACAATCCATATACCACTCACGTTGTGAAAATGAAGTTGCTCTCTACCATCAAAGACTTGCATACATCGCATCAAAATGGCCCCGCAAGAGTTACTGTAATGAATTTGCATTGAGTTATACTATAAAAAGAATATTCAAAGTGTAAATTTTTTAAAATATATGTTTTAGACTTACGTGTCTGGTTGGTTTGTCATTTGGACATTCAAATTATTTAAATGGGTCAATTCACCTTTTATACCTTGGGGGCAACCGTTTTGTTGAAATAAATTCGACAGGAGTTTAAGGTGCAAATATAATATGATTATCTATATCAAACTTTAGGGTGAAATATTCTGTATATTACCAATATTGTAATTAATTTAGTAACTTACCATCGTCATCCTAGCCTGTGCATTATATGTTGTTTGCAATGAATTGAGAAAGTAGATTGTCCTACTATCCAAATCAATTACGAAAAACGTCCAGTGTTCAGAGTAGCAAACAAGGAAGTAAAACTGCAGGTTCAACAATATTGCATGTGTTGTAGTTATTGTGGCATAAAGTTATAATTAAATAAAACCATGTCCAATAATCATTTTCTTACCCTCCTACATTGCAACACAACTTTGAGATCATACATTACTCCATTTTTTATGAAGTCTAGAATTGTGTCAAACTCTTTTTCAAACCCAGTTTGATCCAGGGAAAAATGCTTCCTCATCAGCATGGACTACATTGAATAGTAAAATGTCGGGGTTTTGATACGATGATGAGATTATTTTTAATTTATAAAAGAAATAGAAAAGTATGAGAAAATACATCACAACTTACACCATAATCCGACATTACGAAAAACTGCTTCTCACTTGCAATCCTTTAGCAGTTTAGGAGCCTACAAAGTTCGTCGACAATCTGGAAAAAAAAAATCATTTTCATTAGTATATATTTTATATAAGCAAAGTCACAAAACTACTCCAACATTATGGAATAAGCAAACTCATAAAATTATCAATCCACTAGTGGCTTAACAAACTTTTAATATCCCCCCTCTGAATAAACGAGTCGTGCATATTGACAATATGGTGGCTGTCAAAAAGTAGACGTCGATGTGGTTAGAAAAAGTGAAAAATTGTGAAGGAGAGCTTGGTAAATATATATTAACTTACAGTTGTTTTGCATCATCATTCACGTATTCCAGAATCTGAAAATATTTCTGTTTTTGCTTTGAATCCAAACCATCATCACCATTTAGCTTAACAACCCATGGGCACTGCAAGTATCGGCTATCATTTTCTGTCCTCACGGGAGTATTTGCATTTTCTAGGGTAATGTGATGGTCTTCATCATCTTCGGATAATTCTACAAACTCTTGAAGTGCTTCTCCATCACATCTGCTTCCAATATCTTCATGAGTTGGACAATCACCTTTGCCTCCATCCTCAATAGATTGCTCCCTTTCTAATAGGACAGTCTTCTCAACAGACTGATTTTCCATTCTGTCAACCACTCCGACCGCCGTTTCATTTTCCTTGTCATTTGGACTGGACTTGACAAACCAATCCACCAGCACAGAGTGGCTTTCTTCCATTACATTTAGATGTTTCTTCACTTCATCGATGGATTCCACATATCTCTTTATTACTTCCTACAAAAAATAATTAAGCAATGGTAAGTAACATGGAGCAGGCCTTGGATGCAATATAACTAAATAAAATATTGGATATTTCAACACACCTCAACATCTTTTTGGGAGTTGTAAGGAGCAGGCATTGGATCATCAACGTTCACTATTTTCAATGGAGGAGGTTGTGGAGTAGGCATTGGATCTTCAACGTTCAATGTTCTTAATGGAGGAGGCTGTGGATCAATGCCAATGGCTCCGCTTATCAAATAGACAGGCATTGGATCAATACTTGCTTCCTTTGCACCTTTAAAACCACCAAAGCGTTAGTCCATGATGTCACCAAAGGTGGGTCCTTTGGTTTGGGCCCATTTAAATCAAAACGCACCAAGTAGAGAAGTTGTTCATATAAATAAAATATTACATATATTAGTCAATAAAAATGAACAATTTAAAGGTAATAGAACAATTTAAAAATTATTAAAATGTACCTGTAATCGAAGCACACTGCCAGGGCAGATCCTCTCCCCATTTGTTTTACATTTATTAAAACCAGAAATCAAGTCTTTGGAGACAACTTCGGCCCAGTTATAGTGGCCGATCCTATCCACATCGGCAAGGGGCTCCACAAAGCGTCGTATAGTTGTCCGCCAGGTCTCATGGCTCAATATACACCCACAGGCATATAGGATAAATAACCGAATAAAATCGTCATTTTGGTGTACCCCTTGCTTCCACTCTTCCAGGGCTTTCAGTACTTTTGTCATGCTCACATCGGTTCCAGACAACAAATCTTTTTCCAATGCCCAGTCCGTCAACTTTTTTGATTTTAAATTTTTTTTCCTTTCTGGCACAAATTCATCGCCCTTCGGTACACCAAATATTTCCACAACAGCGTCCTCATTAACATCAATAAACACATAGCCCACCCGCAACCGATCCATTAGCATATCAAAATTTTCCATCAACTGCCTAATTAGGGCATGGTTTAAATGAGCAACCCTAATATCCAAAATTCCACTAAACCCTACACGCGCAATCAATTCCCTTTGAAAATCAGAAAAGTTTGATACCACTGACTGCCATTTCTTCATTGGCATGTACGAGATTCTTCCATCCTTCACCTGCATAAGGGAGAAGAATGAATTCAATATCAATAAAATTAAACGAAAACTGAGTTTAATATTTTCTTAAAGCTTCTATAACTTACCGTCTCTTCATCTTCATCAATTTGCTCATCTATCTCATCCTCAGCTACATGTCCACTTTCTTCAGCTGCATTTTTCATTTCGAGCTTTTTCTTATTAATAGAATCTATCTTAGCCTTGTGCAAATCAGCCCTGTTGTTGTATTCGGTGATATATGGCGCCTTTGCAGCGTAGTCCATGCACACCATACAATCGAAGCTTGTGTAAAAGCTTCATTGCTGTTTTGAATATCGTGTGCGCGTTGGTATTCGTTTCTGATTAAAGTAGTGCAATAAACATTATTCGTAATATAAAATAAGATATCAAAGAAACAAATAAAAAAATCAACCACTTACTTACTTGAACAGGAAAACTGCATTTGGAGGTTTTTTAGATACCCTTTCGACGTCCGATGAACTTATATTTTGAATGTCCTCCCCCTTTTTTCCTTTTTGGGTACTGTCTTCTTCCCTCTTTCTTTTTGGAGCCTTTTTTGGGGCCATTATACTGTTTTAAATAGAAATCAATTAAAACAAGTACTAAATATTACATTATACCTATTGCAGCAAATGAAAATGCAAATAGTAAAGCAGTTGATGTAGCAACATATATGCCACATTCAGTAGTTGTACATCCACATGTAGCACTAATACCCCAATTTCTTATCAGTCCAATGGGCAGAAAGCCATATAAAATATCATCTACATTTTTCCCAATATCTTACATTTGCCCATTATCAACCACTAATGATTATCATTCACAAAAATAAAGTGAGTACATATAGCCTTGATGACTTTCAATTTCATGTATTTCAAACCCTATAAAACATTTTATACACAAAAACGTTTTCCATTTTTTCTTTCAGATTTGCAATCCACAAAATACCCTAGATGAGTTTTCAATTTCATGGATTTCAAATCTTAGATAATTTTTCATATACAAATCTTTTCTCCTTTTTTAAAAATTGGAAATTACACTACATATATATATGTATGTATGTATGTATGTATGTATATCTATATGTATAACGAAGAGATAGAGTACCTAAAATTGGTGGTTTCTTGCAGAAGCTTCACTTGGCTTGAGATCAGAGAGAAGAAGGAGATCTAGGCAGGAAACCTAAACTCCCAAGTTCTTGCAGAAACTTCACTTGCGATTTGTATGTGTGATGGCTTGAAGAAAAAGAGAGTTTGGGATGGATTGGAGAGAAATCAGAGGAGAGATTGAGAGCTGAGCGGGAAAACCTAACTTGTGGTTACTATATACACACAGATAAGCTAAACAAGAACAAGGGAGTAACCCCATTTGGGAATCTATTTATTATTTATTATTTTAAATTGTTTTTTCCTAAAAAATGACACAACCACGTCATGAATTAAAAGGGTTAGGGTTGACCATAAAAGGGTTGAAGGTATATAAGGGTCGATCCAAACACGACACGAGAATATAAGGGTCAATCCTTACAAGACACGAGTAACCAGAACAAGACACGCTTGACACGATTATATATATATATATTTATGTTTATTTTTAAATATATTTTTAATATTTATTTTTTTGAAAGGGTTAGGGTTGACCAAAGGCTTGTCATGATATTATTTTTATTTTATTATTATTATTTATTTATTTGGAATAGTAAGATGAGTATTTATAGGCAGATTAAAGGGTGTGACCATGATAGCTAAAATGAAACTTGAAATCCACCACAAGAGAAGAAACCAACAAGACCAATAAAAATCTTGATTTAACCCGACATAATTGAAATAAAAGTAATGGGACGGGTACGAAACGGGCCATTTTCTTAAATAAACGTATATTAATTACATGAAAAGAAGTTTAAATACAACAACCAAAAGTTTAGTTCTAATACAACAAATACTCCAAATTATCAAACACGAAATTGCCTGAAATCAATAGAGGATAAAACAGGAAATTGTATGAAATTCTTCAATAATCCAAAATGCTATTGTCTGGTGGCAGAAAGCTACAAACCTGCATTACAGAGTTTTAAAAAAAATTTATTGAAGGTAATCCTCTACCTATAATTATAAAGAACAAATGCCTTTTAAGGTCTTAATCTTTTTCTTCATCATATATAGATAAAGTGCTAGGGTTTTTACAACATATGTTTTTTATTTCTCTATATCTATATCTATATCTATTTCCATATCTATATCCATACTACTATTAAAAGTTCAAAGAGTTTCCAACCCTATTTTTAATTTAAGATTATATTTTTAAGTACACAAATTAAAATCCTACTTATAATAAAAGATATACTACTTATATACTTACTACTATTAAAATTGTAATTAAAAAAACAATATATACTGTAGCAAATATTCTGAGCAAACTTGTACTCTTACATGCCAACCCAGAAATGCAGTAATAATTACAAACTTGTTCCTTCAAAGTATCAGGAATTAACGTAGTAATGAAGATTATACAGATTATAAAATCCGTAATGCCATCACAATCAACCTCCTTTTACTCCTTGAATAGTCTTTGCCTGGCACTAGGATGTTGTTCCAGTACATGTATAGTACCTCGCGTTGGCCTAGTAGATGTCGATGAAGGTGTGAAATAGTCAATTTCGAAACACGAATCCTGCCATATATTTTATCGAACAACCTAGATTCATTAGTTGTTGCAGTTAATGACTAAGACATAGACATAAAAATATGAAGTCTAGAGATACCCTATTGTTCGGAGAATGACCAACACAGGATGGCGGAGTTAACGACAATCCTTGTGTAAACCATAGTAGATTGGCCATATATGATTACTGTTTGGTGCACTAGCTTTTCTCATATATGGAATTTAGCTATTTTACATTGGGTCTTCTAAAGTAGGTGAAGTACCCGTGTCCGATACTTATTAAATGGAAATGGATACAATTCCGACACACCTCGCTTCAAAGAGTTATGAAGTTCATCTCTTTCTCAAAATTCCTATTTTCTAGCAGACCTAATATTTTCCTAAAAGTACATGACAACCAAAACTGTAATCCTAAACTGTTTATTAAAAACATTTATCAATTAGCTTCTCATAAACACTCCCAACATGTTCAAATATGAAAAAATATTTTCCTATTTGACGGATAATACATTAATTAATGGCAGTAAAATATTCGTCCTGCATTATAGTAATGAATAATGAGGTATTAATGAGATTTTTGGAACATAGACTTGCATATATTTTTAACAACCTCTCACACTGAAAAATACCTGATTTGGAGGCAGATATGAAGGTCCTCCCGCCTCGAACTGTGACACCATGCCACGAGAAGAGGGTGTTCAGTCAGTGGATCCTACGGAAGCGAACATGACAGCTGGAAAATAATCCCCCTACAAGTGACATAACATTTTGTTGGATCTTTGTTGGGAAATTGGTGTGAGGTGTGTTGGATTATTTGTGTGAATTCTATTAGAATATTGATGTGAAACATATTTGGGAAGAATAGAGATGAACAATAGAGAAGATGGACAATGGAGCCACACAATATGATATTTTTCATTCCATTGTATCTTCATAATACAATACAGATCAATACATTCATCTTTTCATCTTAGTCAACATTGGAACAATACAAAAATAAATTAGCACAACTACCACTAATACAATTCCAAAATATATATTTTTTCAAGACTTTATATTTTCCATGCAAGGTTAAGTTAACCAAACTAGAGTTAGCACATTAACCATAACACAGTTTACTTAGGGAAGTTTCAATGACCACCAACATTACGCCATTTAGTGTCATATGCAAATGAAACAATTCCTCACGCAGTACTTGGCAAGGAGGCTGGTTTGGTGTGACGGCATTGGAAGACGGTTCAGTGGACGGGGTTGTATTTTTCGCCTTCTAAAATGATATGGAGTAGTTATCAGTTAGTAACTGAAGCAATATTTTTGGACTAAATAAATGTTGAATTATTGATAACAAAATATTGTTACATGAATGAAAATTATCCGTAAACATTTAACATTAAAATATTTATGTACAAAAAAAGAAAAGCCTTGAAACAGTATTTATATATTTTGAAACCGCTACCTTGTGATTCTTTCATAGGCCTTCCTCACCCTTGTAGATGCTTTCTCCCTGGAAGACTTCACCCTCCGCCTCCTTCCTTTGCTCGAATCCCTAACGGTAACCCCTTTTGGATGGGAAGAGGGTGTCTCTTCAGCTTACTCGGTAGGCATAGGATTTTTCTTCTTTGAACTCTCTGCAACCAGAGCCGCTGTGGCAACATCTTTCGACTTCAGAATCTGGGATAAGAAACTTTTGAATCCCTCCTCCGTCTATGATACAATTGACGAGACGTCGGTGGCAAAACGACAAGTTATTCGATGTCGTCTGCTAACTTCAAGCCTAGGGTCGAACATGACTTCATCATCCAATATTTCGTCAAGGTTGTGCTCCTTTGCAACTCTCGTCCATCTCTTTAAGAGGAATTTATCCGGTATTTCATTGCAATCTTCTACCTCCGTAAGCACCTTTAGGACGTGGCTACACGGGATTCCTTCCCTTTCAAATAATTTGCACTGGCATATATAAAAGTCATTGCTTGCCACTACGGAAACAATTTGGACTTTGTCCTCAGCCCGACCCACTTTGTAACGGCGCACGCCAAGTTCCATGAATTGCTCATCGAAGGTGCCAAATATCCTTTCTGTCAAGCCAACCCTCAGAAATTGATTTTGGAACTTTTCAAAAATCACTTTTGTGTACGTCCTCCCTGACTGCTCCAAAATGTTGCAAGGATAAACAATTACAGGAAGCTTCTCGACCAACCCGTACTCTGCTACAGCCATGTTGTAACGCTTATCATACAGGAGATTCTCAAAGTGCTTAAAGAACTCCGGGAACGCATATTGCCGTGTCAAATAATTCTTCAATCGACCATTGAAGCTCTCGCTTAGCTGGGTACTGCGCATTCCCGTTGTGCAAGCATCCTTCACGTATGCCTTTGCCCATACGGATCTCAGATCAAATAGGTTCGCAAGACACAAGTTTTTTTGCATGTGATATGCCTCTACCATTTTATCCCACTTCAGTCCAAACTGCTCAACATCATCCACCTGGTACATTAAACCCGATATCACCTGCTTTATGCATACGCCATTCTGGAGAACGTTGCCTAAATGTTTTTGAACATTCTGCATCAAGTTCCTGGAGCAAGGCAGGTGTGTTGTGTTTGGCATAACTTTAAGCAACGCCTTTGACAATGTTGCATCCTGGTCGGTAAGAATTGTCTTCGGTTTGGTGCCTCCCATATTGGTCAAGAAAGTTGTGAACAACCACGTAAATGAATCTACAGTCTCATCATACATGAGAGTTGCTCCAAATATACAAGTTTCATGATGATTGTTCAATCCGATGAAGGCAACGAATGGACGACTCCCTTTAGCTAGCTTGAAAGTGGTGTCAAACGTGACAACATCCCCGAATACTGTGTAGTCCTCTTTCATTCTCGAGTCTACCCATAAGAGATTTGTTATCATTGACTCACTATCCACTTGCAACGTGTGGGTGAATAAAGGATCCGCCAAGGATTGGGTCTGGAAATAATTCATTAGCCAACCAGTTTCTCCGACTTCCAGCTCGTTCTGATGCTTAGTCCTTAGGTGATTTTTTGCGTCAAGCTTGGAGAAACCGATACAGTTTCTTCTGCCTGATTGCCTAGAGGCCAACTTAAAGGATGTTCGCAATGGGATCCCAGAGTCGGCAGCCATCTCAATTTGGATGGCTTGGGTTTTACTTATTCTTCGCTGCGACGACAACATGTGGGTCATTTCGGGGGGCACCAGGGGATGGCTATGTTCCTTAACAAACTTGTTGACATGGTATTTCTATAAATAATTGTCCAAACAAATGCTCATGCAAGCACCATAACCTTCTCGCGTCTGGGCACTCAGTTTTCTAGTACATTTATCTCTTTTGTCCTTCCCTCTATGCCCCTCCGTCCAACAAATAAATAATCTTGACCTAATCTGTTTGCTCACTCTTTTAGTATTGGCCCACTCGCGTCGAATGCTAAATCCAGTTCTATGGCCATATGAGTTATGAATATCATATGCCTACTGTTCGGATACAAATTCCATTCCAACAAATGGATCCATGAATGCTTCACGTAACTGTTTTTCTTCAACATCTACATCACAATTACCATTGGCCGTATTCGTATTTCCTTCCATACTCACCCAGAGAAAAGGCACTGAAAAACATTTACCGTAATGATGATGCAGTAGTTAGTTAATACATTTCGATGATTGTTCGATAGCAATGTGCAAAGTAAGTGAGCATAAAATAAAGTTCGGACAATTAATTGTGTACGAAAAGCCTTGTAAAAAGAAATGAGGTACTGACCATTTTTGTAATCCATGCAAATCGGAACTAAAATTATAATCAATTAGACCATGAAAACTTTCACCCAAATCTACTTGTTGTTGTACTATACCACATGTGACTTAATGTGCCTTTACAATGCTAAATTAAAATTATTTATTCACGCACATTCATATATAAAACCCAACCAGGATCTCAATAAAATCAAGGGGCGATGAAGACCAACACAAAATACAAATCATCCCTTCTCAATATTTTCGTCCAACCAAACGTAGAAAAAACCAAAAACCAAATGACATTTCACCACAAAATATCCAAACCTTTAACAAACATAAATAATGTACAAAGAGCCTTAAGTCGAAGAGTGTAGAAATATCTTACCATTCGGCAAAACTAAATTAATGGGAAAAAATTATTGTATGAATGGAATACACCTTTATAGAAACCATAAAATCTCAAGAGATTTATGAGTGCAATAGAATGAACCTTCAGTACTCTTGCTGGAAAATGGATGGAGGAGGATATTGGTGGAAATAGTTTTACAAATTTCTATTCAGTTGTTATCACGAAACACATAAGAGATGTTAGTGAAACAGAACCTTATCCAAGCCTGCAAATAAATATCATCCCTTGTCATGTTTATACATAGTTATTATCAATGTTGCAAAATATAATGAACAAATCCTCTCCTTGAACCCAACTAATTAGAGGACAAAGCCATAGAACTCCATATGACTTCTATAAATATAGTTGATTGTCACAGATTCACAGGGGCGGAGCCAGGATTTGAACCGAGGGGGGACCGAAGCCAATACTATGTTGTCACGTAATATAAATATATTTTTATATAGTAAATTAGGGTAAAATGCATTAAACCCCCCTGAACTATGACAGTATTGCAACTAACCCCCCCTAAACTATCAATTTGTAGCAATGCGCCCCAATTATATTCCAAAATAGTATTCTACCATTTATATTCAAATTTTCAATTGTTTAAGTTAAATAAATAATTCCAATTAATTAATATACCAGTCACCTTAAATTCAAAGTAGTAAATATATTCTTAAATGCCACTATATTTATATATACAAAGTTATAAGGCAATTACTTTATTTTTAAACTAAATAATTTGTTATTATAATTTAAATAATAGAACTTATATCCTAGTTAAAAAAAAAGTATGCCAAAATACATACTTTTTTCATAAATATATATATGCATAAACAATTTTCAAATTACTAAAATTTAAAACACATTTTACTTTTTTTCATATTATTTACATATTTATATATATTACTCTAGTATTTACTTAAATTTTATTTAAACAACCAAAATATATTATTGAAACCTATTATTTAAAATTATGTGTTGATTCATACAAATGTATTGGAGACTGCGTCATCAAAATAATATAAGTCATTTAATAATTTATGTAATTAGGAGATGCATGAAGTAAAATTCAAGGGTTTAGAAAGGGCATTGTGTTCATTTAAGTAAAAAATTAAAGTGAATAGGGCATTTTCCAACAAAATGGAATAGTTTAGGGGGTTATTTGCAAAGTTGTCCATAGTTCAGGGAGGTTATTGCATTCTACCCTTAAAATTATTTAACAATTGATATATTTATTATAAATATATAATTAAATAAAATTGAGCCTATTTTGTAAGAAAAACCTTTAAAAAAGTACTGTCATCTATCTAAATATTCTAGAAAATATAAAAAAATTAAAATATTGAAAACTATTATCAAATTTGATCTGATAAGCTTTTCGGAGAATAATATTATCTACTATACAATCTGAACAAAAACTTGAACAAATTTTGTTCAATATTAATAGTAAAATAGTCTGCAAGTGCAAAGAATTTGTGATATATTTGGTGATATTTTTAGCATTATTTTGCCATATTTTTAGCAATAATTTATTTTATTTTTCTTAGGCAATGAAAAGAATTTTAAAGTCATCGATATGCATCATATGCAAGTAATAAGAGAGTACAAACAGAAGAATTTAAATGTAACATCAATTACATATAAGGACTGATACAGAAGTTGTAATCCAACCACTTACTGCAATTTGCGTTTGGATTGAAGACAAACAGTCGGGTGGACGATTAGTACAACTTCGAGATCAAGAAAGGGGAGTCGCCTAAAAAACTGCAGCAAAATCCTACATTTCAGAACAACACAACACAATAAAGTTTTCGCAAATATACGTTCATTGACTAAGAAGAAGGGGAAATAGGGGGAGAGATTAAAGAGTATAGGGCACAAGGAAGCCAAGAGAATTATGATTCCAAATAGCCTATATTGTTTGATCAAAGTGATTATCATGAAATCCAACACAGATAGTTTGGCATGTATTTCCTATAATTTGGCGAGAGAAGTAGATAGGGGACAACTGTCATAAATAATTAATACTCCTCTACTCTCCCCTCTATCCTACCTTCACATGGTGGGTGGATGGAGTGCATGACTGCATGTGTTAGTTCACTGCAGTCAAAGTAGGATATTTGGAAATTTGTTTCTATCACATCAAGTAATTTCTGGGTCCACCACTTAGCTTCAATGACACACCTCAGAGACTACTGTAAAAAATTTAAACATTAATGTAGGTGATTAACTTAAAACTTTATATATTCATCCAATTCCCTCTACCTTAATAATAAAAAACATTTAAAGTGGATTCAATTTTTAAAGTACTTAGTATATAAATTGCTACAAGTTACAAAATAATTTTTACAGAAGATAAATTTTTATGCGGAAATGATATAAAATTTCTCTTTATTTATTCCATTCAACCAAATTAAATTTTACAAAAGAGATTAATCATAAAATTTAATTACTACATTAAAATTTCGTGTGCATGAATGTTCTAATTTTGGATGTATTTCATATATAATTATTGCAAACCATTTTATTTTTAATCATGTATTTTAAAATTTTACGATTCTAAGATAATCTTATACTATATAATTAGTTATACTATGTTGACATAGTTTATATATTGGTCCAAATCCCTCTACCTTAATAAGAATAAACCTTTTCAAAGTTGATTAAAAGTAGTTCATATTTAAATCGCTACAAGTTACAAAGTATTTATTTACAGAAGATTAATTTATGCGGAAATGAAATAAATTATCCCTTAACTTAGTTCATGGTGGAAGCAAGTAAAAAATTAATAATCACCATATATTTAAGGGTAAAGTGCATTAAAGCCCCCTGGTGTTTCTTCTCTCTCTCAATAGACCCTTGTCTGAACTGCCGTTAACTTGCCGTTGGTTTCTATCGTTATCACATTATGTGAAAGGGTGCTACTCATGTGACTTCAATCCCTTGTATAATATATTATATTATATTATTGGTATTGGAACACTATAAAATCCCCAATTCGGAGGAACCTTAGTTCCGAATGAATTGCGAAGCATCCTCGGGCCTAATTTCAGTTTCAGTCTTCATCAATCCCTTGAAACAACCGTTAGATCTCTCTGGCTTTGCCTTTCATTTAGTCTATCCTTCTCGTTCTGATACTCTATCTTTGTTTCTCTATATATTCACGTATATATTCATATATATAATATAGAAGATGAGTGGATTCTCCATGGGTGAAAGTTCAAGGAGTGTGAATGGTTGTAGCCTCTCCAACCGATAGTGTAAATGCAAGAATAAGGTTGGTGTTTTCATTTCAGAATCACACAACAATCCTGGGAGGGTCTACTTCAAATGTTTAAATGGTATTTGCCCTTTCTGGGAGTGGGCAGATCAGCCAAGACAACAGAGGTTTGCAACAACAATGAACGATGGCGTATCACAGCCACATGAAGGACCTATCACAGCCACAACACACAAGAAGCACCTCTAGTTAATGCAACCACTCCTCTTATCACATCAATGATTTCATTTTTAATGGTTGTATTTGTTGGTTCCATGCTTTTACTCCTGTTATCACTCATGATCTTGATGGTTGCATTGATGATTCAATGAATTATGTGAAAGAGATGTAGTACATCTTTGAAGTGGGCAATGTGTGAAGACTTTTCTGAATTTGTGAAGTTTTGAAGCTGTGTACTTGTGATATTGTTAGGTGTTGATGTTTATGCCTATGTCGTTCACAATGTAAAAGTTCTGCTATGTAAAAAAATATTTTGGTGATCTGTATTATGCTATGTTAATGAGTATTTTGGTGATCTATATTATGTTATATTAATTAGTATTTTGGTGATCTGGTATAGTGGTATGCTAAATTAGTAAACAGTTTTAGAAACATTTTTTATTAAAAGTTTGCGTTCACTTACAATATATAGTTCTTGAATTGTATACTCTCTATCACGGACTTAGGGTAGTATTTAGTACTTGTTAAACGGGTTTTTTTTTTAATTATAATGGTTTTCATGAATATATATGATACCTTGGGAGTTTAATTAGGGTATAATTCACGACATTTTTTAAAATAACGATGCTGCATTTGGGACTTATTGTGCCACATAAGTGGTTGTAGCAATGTCATTTATGGTTAAAGAAATGTTGCAATGGTTGAATGCCTACAATAAATGCTAAGATAGGGTATTGATAGGGTACCCTATCTTACCTCCAAAGTTGTGGTTTTTACATTTAGGGTTTTGTACAAACTTCTTGAGGGAAGAAAGTTATTTAATTTTTGTTCTTCCAAACATGTTTGGGATGGTATTTGGAAATATATTTCATATAAAATTGCTTCAAAACTAAGATTCATAAGTATATTTGGATATGGGGTACTGGTGCTACATTAAGATGTACAGATGCTGCGTTTGGCATCTATTTTGCTACACACATAATAGTCAACTGTTTTACTTTTTTTCGGCATTTAGTTTTACCGATGCTACAATTGGAAGTAGAGTTGCTACATTTAAGTTTTTCTGTTTTATTTTAGTATTTAGTAGTTGTTAAAAGGGTTTTTTTTTAATTATAATGGATGCCATGACTATCCTACACCTTAGGGGTTCAATTAGGATATAATTAAGGAGATTTATGAAAATAACCAAACCTGCATTTGGTAGTTATTGTGCCATAAGTGGCTGAAGCAATGTTGGATTTGGAAGTTATTGTGCCACATCAAATAATATGGACACAGTATATTAATAATTTCATATTCATCACAATATGAAGACCTATCATATATAATCTCATTTTTATTATAGAATGTTTGAAATCTTTATGGACCATCTTACTAAGTAACCATAGACCATGTTAGGGAGTTATAATATTACTTATAAACTTACATATCTAATATTTGTAAGTGTTTAACTCCAATTAGTTGTGTTATATTCAAAGTTTGTGAACACTTGCACTATAAAATGTTCTTGAATTATATAATATATTACTGACTTATTTACAATTACGTGTGTTATGCATAGTTAATAATACCTAAACCCTAAATTATAAAATAATCAACTGTTTATTATTATTTTTAATTGGAAATTGGGATACCCATTAATTAGTATACCCATCACAACAAATTTGTTTAACACGGGATATTACAAATTTAAGATTCATCATAATCCGGGGACCTATTATATATAATCTAATTTTATTATAGAAAATTTATGGTTATATAGTATTTGTGTAATACTTAACAAAATCTACTTATAAAGTTGTAACTCATATTATCTTTGATTATTTGAAGACATTAATAAATATTTTTAAGATTAATCAAATATAGCAATTAAGACTATATGATTGGTTTATTGGTAATATTTCTAAATTCGACTTTAGGATTATGATTTGGAGGTTTATATTTGATGTTTTCAGTATAATTTTATTTTATTATAGAGATACCATTGAATTTATTTTTACTTTGAACTTGGTATAAAATAATGTGGTAGAATCTTACAATCATGGTGGAAGCAACAAATAATTAATTTGTGAGTTATATTAAAAGTTTGTGTTCACTTACATTGATGTTTAATAAAATTAATTGTGTATTATATTAAAATTTAAAACAGTAAGGGGGTTGTATATTTGATGGTTAATAGCCCTTTTAAAGTTAATGAAACAACACATGATCAAAGCCAATAACTGAAAGAAAAGTCCATTTTTAGCAACTATCCAGGGGACACGCATCTATTTTTAGAGTACCTGTGACCTGACCGATTGACCTGGGTGGTTGAATTGGTTAGGTTGATTGTCCCACTCGTTATCTAAATATTTAATGTTGGGTCCCCCATTTCAGTGGGTTGCAGATAGTTACCTAACTCCATGCAGGGGCCACATGGAAGGGATTTCGGCACGTATATGTGAGAATCGGTTTACCTATGGTACAAAATCCAATTTCAATGTAAAAATGTTGCAAGTTGCAACTTACAATAATATGAAATATCTAAAATACTCCTTCAAACCTAATAAAAAGTTTAATCATTGAATTAATAATAAATAATAGGGTAAAGGGAAATAAACTCCCCAAACTATACTCTCTCTCCCAAATAACCCTCCTAATCTTTCAAAGTGGCACAAAATTTCAGTCACACTTTATATATATATATATTTGAATTTTATATGTTTTTCAAATTTTATATATTCTTTACGAATTTTATATATTGTTTCAAATTTTATATGTTTTTTCAAATTTTATATATATTTTACGAATTATATATATATTTTCAAATTTTATATGTTTGTTTCCAATTTTATAAAAAACAATCAAATTGTAATTTTCGTAATATATATATTTTGTAATAAAGGGTGGAAGTGTAATTAGTAAAATAGGAGGGGATGGAAGTGTATTTTAATATTACAGCTAGGGGGTAAAGTGCATGCTTTAAATAGTTTGGGGGTGGGGGTGGGGATGGGTGGGTTAGGGGGGTTTCTTGCAAAAGCTCAATAGTTTGGGGGGATTTCTTGCCCTTTACCCTAAATAATATATAATCAAATATTTAATTAATTTTTTAAAATATTGAATAAATATAATGCATTCTAGTTAAACAAAATTATATAGATATTAAATTGTTAATAGTACATTGTAATTATAGTTGTAACACCCCGTGTTATTTTCTTTTTTCTTGAAATTATTTTCGATTTATTTTCGGTTATGACGTCACTTGTTCATGACGTCCTAGTTATCCTTGGTATGCGTATATAAATTTTTCAAGTTTAGTTTTAAAGTCGACTGGACGACCTTACGGTTTCTCTGTGACGAGTTCGAGATTTCTTGTTACGCCTACGCGGTATCGTTTCGACTTTTAACATTTAGTACTTCGACTGGATGGCGACACATTTTATTTGATCGGGCTTGTTAGGTGTTCCGATGTTTGGGTTTTATCCTGGATTATTTATTTCGGTTTATTTTATTTATTTGGCGTCTCGTGAATTTTTAGGTTCGCGTGATTTGGTTTAAAAGTTGATCCATTAATTTTTCT
This sequence comes from Cornus suecica, assembly GCA_963922005.1. Taxonomy (NCBI): domain Eukaryota; kingdom Viridiplantae; phylum Streptophyta; class Magnoliopsida; order Cornales; family Cornaceae; genus Cornus; species Cornus suecica. Next base: position 41,801,024 of record OY998242.1, read on the forward strand.
CAAGATTTACCGTTCCTATATAGATTATTGTTTATAATTATATAAATGTGGGGTTTTATTTAATTGGTATGTATATATATTAGTTAAATAACCACATTTTATTGCATGGGTATGTTATACGATTATTACTCATGCCACACCACTAGACCATATGTATATATGTTACATGGCATATAAGATAAGTGTGGGACAAAATTGAATTAACTTATGCAAATCACACATTATTGCATTATAATATATACATGTGTATAGATCGGGTAGGTTTTCCCTCATCTTCTTTACTTCGCGAAATAACCCTAGGTCTGCGACTTCAACATCATCTCCTCACCTCTCTGTGCAACAACAACAGTCTCCTTCCTCCTTATTGTTGGCTAGAGAGAGAGAGTCGCGTACGTGAGCGGAGGGCTGACCAAGAGAGGTTGTTCGCAGCTGAGGGGAGCTTCCTACGGGCAAGGGCTTGGTTCTGGAAGGTTGCCGACGGTTGGTGGAGTGCTGGTGGCCACGGGTGCAGCAGCTACGCGTGGGCATCAACGACGACTTCGACCGGTCTTTGCAGAGCCGGTTCGGCCGAACTTCGGCCATTTGTTCCGGCAACTTCCCGACCTCAGTTTAGGCTGATTTTCTGAGGGTAGCTTCGTATCAATGCTAGGTACGTCATACTAAAATTTTGTAATTTTCCGTTGAGCGGTTTGTCCGAAAATTGTGTTTATAGGTTAGAATTTTTCGTTTGGGTTATTTTAGATTTACCCAAATTGTTTAACCTATTGCTAATGGGTTTCGTATATATTGTATAGGTTGTCGAGGTGGACGTTTCAGTTTATTCAAAATATTACTCGGGTGACTTTGGTCCGCGGGCTCCATATTCGGGCGCCGGTACTATTCACAGTAGGCCGTTTCTGACTATTCTGTAAGCGTAAATTCAGGTGGGAAATTTTATTCTCACTTCCGTATCATTAACGTGGTTTGGGTGCGCAAACCCGTATTTATTTTAATTTAGATATATTAAATTGTGAATTTAAAATATCTATAATTATGTTAGAATCGAAGTAGGACTTATAAATTAATTTCAGAAATTAATTAAATTATTTCCTACGAAATTAAATAAATTCCTATTTGATTTGAATAAGAATAGGTGACTTAGTAATCCCTTGCGAATTAAATGGGTTAATAGAATTTTGTAAAAGTTAGACGTGAACTTAAAACGATATATTGGTTCCATTTTGACTGCGTTAAGGGATTGTGAACGTGAAGGACATGAGAATTTAGACGTTATGCTAGGTTCATCTCATGATACGTGGACTATTTGCTTTAAGGGAATTAAAAGCATGCTTAAATGAATGAACTTGTGTACTTGTGAATTAAAGTATAAGTTGATGAATTGCTAGCATGATTATGTGATATAATTGTTTGTTGTGGTTTATTGCTCTATTATTTTAAAAGCATGTGAAAGAAATTATGAGATTCATGTGGTAGCATGTGGATATTTTCATAAATATAATGCATTACATATATATGTTGAGGCATTATTGTCATTGGAACCTGGATGCATATTGAGAACATCGTGTAGTGTCAAATCATGGTGTTCGTATATGCGGTTTATGTAATCATGTGGGGGTGTCTTTGTGTCGAATCGTTGCAATAACTAGCCAGGAAAAGGTGACTCCCACCTCCAGACTAGTAATCGGGGAATTGGGGATATAGGGTTGGTTGTTGCCCCATCGTGGTGGTATGCGCCACTCTCGGATCTTTGAAGCATGGGAGTTGCCAGTGGGGCTCTCGTGCGACCGCCTTCCTTGTTGAAAGTGAAAGAGATAAAATTCACTTGGGAAGAATCGGTGCGGTACTCTTTTTGCTCATAGTATGGGTAGAGTGCGTATTCGTTAACCTGTATTGGGCGCCGTGTCCATCATGTGTGGGTGGTTTAGTGTCGGATGAGTATATATCCATTAACCTGAATTGGGCAAAGTGTGTTTCATGAAGTCTGTGCCATGAGGTGTATGAGTCACATTGTATTTGCGTAGCATTTATGTGATTTCATTTGACATGTATATGTAATATTATTACATATGATGTTGGAGTAGGTTATTATGTGTTATTATTACTTGTGGATTTTGGAGCATGTTAAATTATGAATATTGCAAACAAATTCATATCTTTATAAAATGCTCAACTGATAATGATTAATGTGCAAACATGAATTAAATGCTGTAATTTTTCAAGTATAATGAAATGTATATTTTTATACTTGTGATTATATACTTTTGTGCCCTTAGGGGAGGTTAAGTATAGTGACATAATGACCTCTGTGGTTAATTGAGGTTAGTGATGGACTGCATAGTTGATTTTTCAGTTGACGCCTTAGAGAAGGCAGGGTTAATAGTTTTGTGATTATGATTAGTTGTGTGACCTCTTTGGAGATTTGATGTTAGGGATTGATTCTAGTATCAATTGAGATTTAAGGCCTTAGAGAAGGCGGGTGAAGAGATTGTGAACTTAGTGGATGTTGTTGTATAGGCCTTTAGGTGTCTTTCACCTTTTGAGGGATGAGTTATCAACTATATTCGAGGTTTTGATCGAGTTAGAAGAGGTTATGGTTGAGGTGATTTTGTTAAGTACTTGGGGTACTGTAGTGTTGTTTCTTATGCTTAGTTCATTCTCCTAAGCATTCCTTGTACGGTGTTTTGTACACTAGTATGTGATCTTTGACTTCTACGTTACTCTTAGTGTCACGCCCCAAATTTCCTAAGACTCCCAAACCGGGACATCCGAGTAATCCGGGTCGTGATCCGTAAAATGAGCGACCAATCAATATACTAAACAACCATAAACCGGATGGAATCTTATTATCAATAATAATTCCATACACAACAAAGCGGAAGCTAAACCAAATGATACACAAGGCACGTCTAAGTGCCGAAAGAATACATCTCTACAACGATGTAACAATACTGAATACAAGGAAGGGATAGGCCAACAGACTGGCTCCCAAGAGGTACAACATCGACGGTCCCAATACAGGGAACAAGAAATGAAACAAAAGGTACAACTCTATATATATATAGCGTCCCAAACCCCGCAACAGCATCAGTGCCACGAACCATCCTGCACTCCACGTTGTCCATAACCGAAACATTTCCTGCAAACTGGTGGTGTAAACCACCAGGCATACCGCTGCCGGGGTGAGCTCATTGAGCCCCGTAGGAGAAAGAAATCATAACCATCACATCCTACGACCGTTCAAATCAAATGAAAACCAACCCGTGTACATGCATCTATCCTAGGTCAGTCAAATATCCCACCTGGCAATCACGCCAAGACAAGACCCCGGAATACATCCCACTAGTCCCCTACCATGCATCCACAAATACGCAAATAGCATATAGTGAAACTATATCGCAACAACATGAAATAACTCACACCTATATATATATATATATATATGCACGTATATATATATATACATACAAGGATATACAACCAATACCAAATACGTAGTACAACCCCCGTCATAGATCACTACGACTCGTACCCGTCACTCCCACACTGACAATCAACACAACACTATCACCTCAACACTATCACCAAATCATGGGAGTAAACCTCCTATTCATAACACTCTAGGAATGATAACACTTATAGTTCCTAGGCCACAGGCATACCGAACTCCAAAACCTCAAATTGCTATCGAATCATACTATCAATCACTTCATATGCCACTAATGACATCCATAAACCCAACACAGGGGTAAAACATTCATGTAAACCTAACGTAAGTCACAAAGGTTTCCCAACAACAAAAGGAAGTGAAATGGATTGAATAACCCATCACACCGACCAATCAAAGGTCACATGTTCACCAAAGGGTAAAATGGTCATTTCAAGGGCAAAGATGTACTTTCAAAGGTTGCCCCACCTATTTGGACATAGGTTGAACCATAAAAACAAACGGGATCAAATTCAAAGCCCTGACGCAAGAGATATGAAGTTTTGAAAACGGTATCGGACAACGCCGATAAGACAAATGAAAAGTTGAAGTACCCCTCTTTCTCCAAGGGTAAAACAGTCATTTTGAATTTAAATAAATTATTTTAAATTTTATATACAAATTTTGTTCCTAGAACGAGCCATAGGAACAAACGGGACCTCAATCCGAGTTACGAGGTGAGAGAAATGAATTTTTAAAAATCAGGAAAAATCCACTCAAAGCTGACCCAGTCGACTGGCTAGTTTACCCAGTCGGCTGTCTGATGACCCAGTCGACTGGCTCAATGACCCAGTCGACTGGCTGGACCAGAGAGTTCCAAAATTCTTACGGGAAAAAGCTTAGTTGACCCAGTCGACTGCCTGGAAGGGGCCAGTCGACTGCCTAGGTTAGAAAACCTCAAAAATGACTTCCAAACAGCTTCAAAGCCTTAGGAATCATGAGACAAAAGTCCTTAACTCATTTAGGAACTTTAGAAATGAGAAACTATCATTTAATCTCGGTTTAGTTTTATCAAAAAAAATTTCTTGAAAATTCGTAAAACTAACCGTCTTGCCCCCCGGTATCCGTTTTGGATACCACCGACTTTCAAAAGTCAAAATCCTTTATTTCTTGATTTTTAAAACCATTTCAAAACTCAAAGTTTTTGTCGGCATCATGGGGGTAGGCGAAAATGGGTTTTTCACTCAAAGACCAAATAGACTAAAACACAAGTCTTACGAACAATCCGTTTTCGGGAACAACCGAAACCAACGGAAAACCAAGTGATTTTAGAGACGCTCAAATGAGGCAAATGAATGAAGAACCGAAGTTCGAAAGCAACTTGAAGATAAGGGCAAGTGACTATACACAAGGCACTAACTCTAACTCAACCACACTTCACTTCACATTCGAATTCACCACCCTCTTAACCGGGAATGACTACAACTCCGACGACAATCCATTCCTTAAGACCGCTAAAGGGAACCTAGTGGTCGTTGCCACGGAACCAACTAGTTTTCAAATCAAGAACCCCTTCCGATTCTTTCAACCTCAATTTCATATTCGAAACCACATCACCTAGGTTTCTAACAAGATCATAAGGTCATTATACACCATCAACCAAGATCACAACCTACACCGACTTTACTTATCACAAGTAAGCCCTTAAACCAACTCATATCACCCCCCTCCTCTTAGGGTATAATGGCACATAGCAATAAGCATAATTATCGATCTCACATTATAGTTTAAATAAGTCATGGAATTTACATTTTTCACATCCTTCAATTCCAATTGAGCATTCTAAATAACAAATGAATTATTTCACAAAATTCATATTTAAACATGCTCCTCCATCACATGGAATAATATCATAATCACACATATGGGATAGTTCAAGTACAATATAACTCAACACACCCCATAATATGCGCTTGCCCAATATAGGTTAACGAATTTATACCCTACTCATTTATAACGAGAAAGAGTACCGCACCGATTCTTCCCAAGTGTTTTTGACATTTCACTTTCAACAAGGAAGGCGGTTGGCACGAGACGACCCGTGCCTAAAGATTCGTATAACGAATGCACGAGACGACCCGCGACTTCGAGAATGAGACGACTCACCCTATACCCCATTCACGGCTCATTATTCCGTAGGATGGGAACACCCCCTGGCCAGTTGTTGCGACGATTCGACACAAGACTACTTACACTTACGAATACATAATCCGTATAAACCCTACACCCATGCTTTTGACACTACATGGTGTACCCCAAAACGCATAAAGGTTTTTATCATAACCATATGCCATCACAATACATGCTTCTATCAAATAACATTATATTGCGTTCAATTTCTCACAAGGCTTACAATTTAACATTTGTTAAGCAATATATCACAACATAATTTATATCACAAATCATGTTCCCAATGGCCTAATTCATAGTTTAAACTATCAAGACCAACTCACATATATATATATATATCCACATGAATCCAATATAATTCTCGAAATCTCTTTTAAACATGCTTTTAGTTCAATTTAGCAAGTTTTCACATATCACCTTTCAACATGTTATGAAGTCCAAAAATACCTCCAAGGTACTAACCAAAGGAACTAGCCTAATCTCATTCTAAGGCTACCTCTCTAACACCCACATGCACATATGTATAACTACTCTTACACATACACACCACAATACCCACATATATATATATATATATATATATATATATATATCCACATATACATAGGCATACAAGCACACTTGCATATAAGAAATCTCAAGAACAACCACTTAGCTAGCATGCTTCATAACCCTATTCAATACTATCAAAAATACTCTATACACAAAGGTTAAGTCATATAACATGCTATAACCCTAACTTCATATTTCCAAGGATATACTTAGCAAATTTCATTTTAATGCTAGAAATCCTAGAATCCAATTTATCTTATTACACAATCACAAGATGGCTAGTTAGGAAGTTTTCCCCCTACCTCTTGAAGAACAAACCACCAAAACCACCAAGCAAAGCCCATGAAACCCTAGCTCTTCCTCAACCAAAATCCAAGGAGTAAACCGGTGGAAAGCTTCACCATGACCTCCTAACCATGAATCAAGCTCCAACACAAGAAGAGAGCAAGAAACATTTAGTGGTTATAACAAGAAACCCTAACTTGGTTTGAAATGGAAACACACAAGGGATGAAGAACACTTACCCATATTTAGCTTAAACCAAAGAAAAGGACACCATGAACCTCTTCTATGTTGATGGCCACACCAAAATCCCAACTTAGGATGATGAATTCCACCCATAAGTGGAGAAGAACAAAGAGGAAGAAAATGAGAGAAAATGGAGAAGAAGAAGATGAAGTCTTGCAAAGTGGAAGACTTGCCATGTGTAGAGATTCTCCACTCACACCACTCACCATCCAACGGTCCATAATAAAGATGGGGAAAAGGAAATGAATCCATGGGCTAGGAATAAGTCTTGCCAAGTGGAAGACTTATTACACAAATCACAAAACCCATTAATTTTCCAAACAAGGCCTTATCATCCAAGGGCCTAGAATGAAGATGGGAAATAATTAATCATCCAATGGTTGACAAAAAGTCTTGCCAAGTGAATGACCAACAATAATGGATTATTCCATTTAAGTGCCAACCAAACAAGGCCTTATGATCTAAGGGTCTAAAACAAAGATGGGAGAATGAGATCAAGGGCTAGGAATGAGACAACACATAAAATGTGGAAATGACCAAAATATGCCAAAGTTGGGGTTAATTACAAGAGTGCCATCAAGCCTCTTAATTACCCTTCTACCCCTTGTCATCCTCTCTAATTACCACTATGCCATCCATACACCAACACTTAGCCAATTCTCTACAATTTTCACTAATTGCTCCAAATATGAAATTACTCATATACCCCTAGGTCATTTCTTTCCCGAAATCGTTTCTAATAATTTTCATTAGTTACAACACGAAAATATAACAAGAATTTCATATAAGTTCTACACCGAACGTCTACACTAAACTAGGTTAGAACTTTCGAGAACGTAACACGATTGCCGAAGCTCCAACGCGAAAACGTTGCACGAACCCTCGTAGTCGTTGGCGATACTCAAATCCACAAAACCGGAAACGAAATACCACAAAGTCGTCCCGCTAAGTCCAAAACTTAAACGCGAAAAATTTACTCGTACCGAGAATACACAAGACGTCATGAATAAGTGACGTCGCAAAACATTAACACATGGAAAAGAATTCCAGAAAAGTGAAAGGAAAACGTGGGGCGTTACACTTAGAGTCGTCGATTATGGCGTGGTACTGAACCTCTTCCTCGTGCTGTCATTTGTTTTCGTGGAGTTGGAAACAGATGTATGTGTTCCGTGAGTCTAACGTATTATTTTTCCTTCATTGTCCTCTTGGACATTATAGGAATCCTTGGAGTTGTAGTCACTTTTTTCTAGTTGTCTATCGGAAACGGAGTTTTTCAAGTTTTGAAAATAAACTTATTGTATTTGAAAGGAAAAACCCATTTTCGCCTACCCCCGTAGCCATGACAGACGAACGACGGAGACCGGGGCCAAGACGGTCATTTTCATTGTACGGACTTTTAAAGAAAATCTATTCTATAGAAATTCTCGAGATTCTAAGACTTCCTTCTTAAAAATCTCGACTGGTTGAGTTTTGGAAGGTGTTTCCTTATTTCACCTTTGCTTCCTATCATTTCTAAGTCTCGGGTATGAGGCTTGGTGTTGTTCAGTGCACACATATAGTGTTGTCTTTCCCTTCTTCTTGGTTGTTGATGTCACCACCTAGGTGATTTGAGTTTTCTTACGTTAGGGGCAAAGATGCCGAGTAGATTGGTTTTTTTGTCCGGGTGTTTTCCCTAAGCACTTGTGGTGTTTTAACCTTGACGTTGTTGTCTCAGTTATCTGTTGGTTTATCATTGGGACTTCTTTTCCCTTGCTTGGGTTCCTTGACTCTTATGTGGTTGTCATGAGATTAGTGTTCAGGTACTCTTTGGGATTCGACTGTTTAGCGTTCCTTATCCATAGTGAGAGTGTTGGTGATTTATTGATCTTGTTGGAGATGGTATTTTGAGATTTTCGTATGGTGATATGATGAGGTGATTTCATCCTGGAGGTATAGATTTTCTCTAGGAATGGGATGATGTTTCATATATACATATATATATTGTATATATATGTATAGATGACGATTGTGTTAGTATGTAAGGACGTGAGTGTTTTTCCTCCTGTGTTATCAGGGAGTGAGTTATGACTATTTCCTTGGTACTAGTGGTGGATTTTGATTTCTGTGGAGATTAGAGGTGAGTATGATTCCCTTTGTTTGGAGTTTCTGGTTAGCATTGTGAGCGCTTGATGATTTGTTAGATTGGACCTGGGTGTCGTGTACCTAGTGTACATTGGTGAGAGTAGTGTAGACTACCGGTGTTGGTACTTGGAGTACAAGTCTTATGTAACACCCCGTGTTATATTCCTTTTTCCTGAAATTATATTTATATTTAATTTCAGTAATGACGTCACTTGTTCGTGACGTATTATTTATTCTTGGTATTTGATACCTGTAAATTTTTCGCGTTTAGTTTAAAGTCGATTGGATGACTTTACGGTTTTTCTTTGACGACTACGCGAATTCTTATTCTCGACTACACGGTATTAGTACTTTTACTGATCCGGTGTGAAGCGTATTAAATTACCTTCTTGATGTTCCGGTTGTTGGATTTCTAAACCGGTATAATTCTTTCGGACTAATTTGGTAAATTGGTGTCCCGTGTAATTTCCAGTTACCTAAATTACACTTGGGGGTTGGTCCATAATAAATTGGGATTTATTATATATATATATATATATTTAATTATATATATATATATATTGAAGTGGGGTTCATTTTGCGATTATAGAGAAGTTGGGGGTTAGTTGTGCAATTAGTACATATATATGTAGATGTGTATACGCAACCACCAATCCATTCTCTGCAACTCCACATACCTGCTTCTCTTCCTTTCCTCTCCTTCTCTTCTGCAGCAACAGCCACTCCCTCACGCCTCCATCCTCCATGATCGCCGGTCAGGCGAGAGAGAGAGAAAACCGGACGGAGAGGTCACGGCTGGGGTCGCTGGCTTGCTGCGATTGGCGGTAGCGGCTGGAGCTAGGGTCGGCGACCTGGAGCGGGAGCAGCGGCGGCGAGCTGGCGGTGCTGGGTGGTGACGACGAGCTAGTGGCGAAGCTGGTGGTCGCACAGGGGTCGGCGACTGTAGCCGTGGTGCAGTTCGTTCGACAGGACCGGTTCGGCCGGACTTTGAGTGGCCGGTTCGATGACTTCCGGTGATCGGTTTGAGCCGATTTTTGGTGAGTTGCTCCGTATATTCATGGTATTCGTTATATATTAATTTCGTGATTTTAGGATAAATGGTTTGCCCGAAAATCGCATTTATAGGTTATAGATTTCGTTTGGGGTATTTTAGATTTAACCCAATTAATTAACCGATTATTAATGGGCTTTGTATATATCGTATAGGTTATCGAGACGGACATTTCGATATATTCGAAATAATTATCGGACGATTTTGGTCGGCGGGCTTCATAATCGGGCGCCGGTACTGTGCTGTTCGGACTGTTCGGTAACGTATAATTAGGTGGGAAACTTTATTTCTCACTCCACATTATTGAAGTAGTTTTGGGTGTGCAAACCCTTATTTAATTTATTATAGATATATTAAATCGTTTATTTAAATATCTATAATTCGTTTAGAATCGGAATTGGACTTAGGAATTAATTTAAGAAAATTAATTAAATTATTTCCTACGACATTAAATATATTCCTAATTGAATTGAATAGGAATAGACGACTTAGAAATTCCTTTGAGAATTAAATGAGCTAGAAGATTTGTAAACGTTGGACGTGAGAGACTTAGACGCTATTCTAGGTTCCTTTTTATTACGTGGATTATCTGTTTAAATTATTTTAAAGAAATGATAAGGGAAATTGAAATATTTTCTAAAGAATTAAGAAAATATATTTTTGAAAATATGAGTTATATATGAAATTGTTTTCATATGATTTAAATGCTTTATTGTATTTTAAAGCATGAAAAGAGATTTTGAGATTTATATTACCATGTGGGTATTTTTATAAATATGATGTATTACATATTTATGATTGAGATATGATTTGATTGTACACCATGTCGTGTGAGCACATGGGTGTTGGTGCATGTAGTGCACGGTTTCACCATTGGCAGAGAGAGTTCATTTGGCGTGGTCTACTTCCTTTGTGCGTGGGGCACGAGTAGACGTTTGTGTCGGATCATCACAACAACTGGCCAGGAGGTATCACGCCTACGGAACTAAAAAGCCGGCAAATGTGAGTTAGGAGTCCAGGTAGAGGCTCATGTTCTTGACTCAAGGGTAGTCATGGCGTACGGAGTTGCATGTTGGGCTCTCGTACAACCGTCTTCCCTGTTGAAGTGATAGAGAGAAAATCACTTGGGAAAGGTCGGTGTGGTAACTCTACACTATGATGAGTGGACAGAGTTTGTATCCGTTACCCTTGGGAAGGGTGTGTTGTGTGTGAGTATCACGGGGAGTGTTGAGTCACATTACACTGCCTATTATTTATGTGATCTCGTTTAACATGTATATGTGCTATATTACATGTGTTGTTGGGGCATGCTATTTATGAATATTGTAAATTAAATTCATATTTTATAAATGCTCAGTTGAAAGTAATTAATGTGGAAGAAAATGATAATATGCCATTATAAATAAGTATAAATGAAACGAATATATTTATACTTGTTGTTGTATACCTTAGTACCCTTGGGGGAGGTTATGCGTGTTGGCATAGTGATTCATGTGGCTAGCGGAGGCTAGTGGTGGACCGTAGGCTTGACTTGAGTTGAGGCCTTAGAGATTGTGGTTAGTAGCCTTAGAGATTGTGGTTAGCAGCCTTGTGATTGTGGTTAGTAGCCCTGTGATTGTGGTTAGTAGTTTGGTGATCGTGGTTAGTTGTGTGAACTCTTTTGAAGATGTGAGGTTAGGGATGATTTTTGTATCAATTGATAATTGAGGCCTTAGAGAAGGCGAGTGATGAGTTGTGTGAGATTTTGATTGATGAGAAGGGGTTATGATTAGGGATTTATTTAGTACTCGAGGTACCGTAGCTTGACAGTCTCGGTTCTTGTGCTTAGTTCATTCCCCTAAGCATTCCTTGTACGGTGTTTTGTACACTAGTACGTGGTCGTTGACTTGTATGTCATTCCTAGATTCCTTGGTTACGGCGTGGTGCCGAACCTCTTCCTCGTGGTATCATTTGATTTGGTGGAGTTGGAAACGGATGGTGGTCTTCCGTGAGTCCAACGTGTTGTTCTTCCTTTATTGTCCTTTTGGGCATTATAGGAATCCGTGGAGTTGTTCATTCTTATGTGGCTGTCATTTCGAAAACGGTGCTTTCTAAGTTTTGAAAGTAAACTTTTGTATTTAAAAGGAAAAACCCGTTTTCGCCTACCCCCGAATAAACGAACAGTTTTAATACTTATAAAATGATCTTGAGATCTTCTAAAAAAAAGATTTTCAACTTTTAAAAGCCGGTGATGGCAACTGACGGAGACCGGGGGCAAGACGGTCATTTTTACTGTGTGGTTTCTTAAAAGGAAAACTATTTTATTACTTTTCTTGGGATTCTGAGATTTCGGGACTTCTTTCTCAATATCTCATCTTGTAGAGTTTTGAAAGGTGTTCCATTGTTTCACCTTTGCTTCCTATCATTTCTAAGTCTCGGGTATGAGGCTTGGTGTTGTTCAGTGCACACATACAGTGTTGCCCTTCCTTTCTTCTTGGTTTTGACGTCACCACTTAGGTGATTCGAGTTGTTCCACATGTTATGGGCATGGATACCGAGTGGATTGGGTTCCTTGTCCAGGTGTTCTCCTTAAACACTTGTGGTGTTTTAACCTTGACATTGTTGTCTCGGTTATCTGTTGGTTTAGCATTGGGAAGTCTTTTCCTTTGCTTCGTTTTGGTGACCCTTAGGTGGTCGTTCTTGTGAGTTGAGGTCTTGTACTCTTAGTGAATTGATCGGGTGGTCTTGTAGCTTATAGTGCAAGTGTTAGTGATTGATTTATCCTGTTGGTGACTTGTGGACTTGTTGGAGATAGCATTGAGGTTTTCGCATAGTGTGATGATGGGGTGATCCCATCCTTGAGGTACAGACTTACTCTAGGAGAGGGATGAGATTTGTTATATATATATATATTGTATATATATATATATATATTGATGATGGTTGTGTTAGTACGCAAGGACGTGGGTGTTTTCCTTCCTGTGTTATCGGGGTGTAGGATTTGAGCCTTCCTTGGTACTATTGGTGGATTTTGTTTCCTTGTGGATATTAGAGGTGAGTGTGATCTCCTCGGTTGGATCTTCTGAATTGTGTTGTGAGTAATTGGCGATTTGTTAGACTGGATCTTAGTATCGTGTACTTAGTGTACGTTGATGAGAGTAGTGTAGACTACTGGTGTTGGGTACTTGGAGTACGAGTTTTAGAGACTCATGTTGTGTATTTATATATATATACGTGTAGATATATATATATATATATATATATATATATCTTCCCTATATACTTATGTATACTCGTTTACGATAGTATATGAGCGTGTGACTTGGGTTTGCGTGGATGGGACTAGTTGGGCTATATTTATATCTTATTAGACGGTTTAGCTTTACCTAAACTATCAGAGGATGTGGTAGTTAGGATATCTTTTCCCACTGAGCTTATTTGCTCACGGAGGGAATTTCATTGGCCCCCCTGGTATTCCACGCCAGGTTGCAGGAAATATACGGCTATGAGCAGGATGCAGTGCAACGGCAGCTTTCTTTTGTTTCTTTGTTACAGGTTCGGGAGTTGCGTTGGGTGATGCGGTTACGGATACAGCACGACTTGTTTGGGGACGGTAGTATTCTTCTGTCAGCTTCTTTACCCATTGTTATGGGATTATCATGTATTTCTTTTGGGAGCCAGTCTGTTGGTCTATCCCTGTTGATGTATCCTTTATTTCCTGTATTTATTCTTTCAGGATGTATTGTATCTATTCCGCACAGTTAGGTGCTCTTCTGTATTTTTATTCGAGCATTTGTGGCTCTGTTGATGTTAGAGGGTTTGGAGGGGTTTTGGTTCCTTTCCACTACCTCGGCCCTATTAGGATTGATGAATGTGGGGCTTGGAAGCCATTGTGATTATTGAATTGCTATTGGCAGGTTCTTGTGTTGTGGTTGTTGTCCGGATGTTCCATTTACAAACGGAACTCTGCCGGATTTTCGTTAGATTCCGCTGCTTTGTTTATTATCCATTTGGGTATTAAATATACCATTTCTACCATTAACCCATGTGTTTTCTTGGTTAATGATGTCTTAGTTGGTCATTTGTATTAAGGATCACATCCTGGATTCCTCGGATGTCCCTGTTCGGGAGTCTTAGGAATTTAGGAGCGTGTCAGTTGGTATTGGAGGATGTTAGTGAGTTTCTAGCATTCTACTTGACATGGAGTATATTTTTATTGTTATTCCATGTGTCTCTTCGTTATTGTTGACTCTAGTAGTCGCTTGGTTTGTGTCACCCTTTAGGGGCGTGACAGCATGGTATCTGGGCATTCATTGCAACCCTTTATGGGTGTTGGATGACTGAATGTCTTTTGGTTCTCGTTTCTTTTTACTTCCGCAATCACTCCCTTAGCTCTTAGGCTCGGGTTTCGGAGTCCTAGGAAATTGGGGCGTGACATCTTAGTTGTACCTTATAGACTCATGTAGTGTACTTATATATATGTATATATATATCCACGATATATACTCGTTTACAGTAGCATATGAGTACGTGCCTTGGGTTTTCGTGGCTGGGATTTATTGGGCTATGTATCTTGCTATATAGTTTAGCATTACCTAAATTGCCAGAGGATATGGTAGTTAGAGTATTATTTTTCCCATTGAGCTTATTTGCTCACAGGGGTATTTCATCGCCCCCTGGTATTCCCACGCCATGTTGATGGAAATGTTATGGCTGCGGATAGCATGCGGTGCAATGGCAGTTCTTTTTTGTTTTCCTTGTTACAAGTTTTGGAGTTGCGCAGGGTGATGCGGTTACGGTTACAGCGCGACTGGTTGGGGACGATAGTTATCTGTTGTCAGTTTCTTTGCCCATTTTGTATGGGATTGTCATATGTTTCTTTTGGGAGCCAGTCTGTTGGCATATCCCTATTGATGTATCTTTATTTTCATGTATTTATTATTTCAGGATGTTATTGTATCTATTCTGCACTGCCATATGTTTTTCTGTATTCTTATTTGAGCATTTGTGGCTCTATTGATTATAGAGGGTTGTGTAGGGGTAGCAGTGCTTCTTTCCACTGCCTCGACCCTAGTAGAATTAATGAATGTTGGGCCTTTGAGCCATAGATATTATCGAACTAGTATTGGCAGGTTACTCTGTTGTGCCGGATTTTCGTTAGATTCCGTTGTTTTGTTCTATCATTCTATTGGGTATGAAATATACCACTTTTATCATTACTCCATACATTTTCATGGTTAATGATATCTTAGTTGGTCGTTCGTATTAAGGATCACATCCTGGATTCCTTGGATGTCCCGGTTCAGGAGTCTTAGGAATTTAGGAATATGTCAGTTTGGTATCAAAGGATACTATTGAGTTCTAGTATTCGATTAGGTATGGAGTATATTTTTCATTGTTATTCCATGTATTTCCTTGTTATTGTTGACTCTAGTGGTTGCTTGACTTATGTCACCCTTTGGAAATTCGCTGATTCTCCGGGTTAGAGCTTTGGGAATTTTAGGAGCATGACAACATGGTATCAGAGCGTGACATTTTTACCCTTTTGTAGGTGTTAGATGATTGAAGGTCATTGTTCTCGTTTCTTTTTACTTTCGCATTCACTCCCTTAGCTTTTAGGCTCGGGTTTCGAAGTCCTAGGAAATTTGCGGCGTGACAATAGTCCTTTGAATATAATTTGTTTAAATGCATTAAATTTCGGTGTACATCTATCTCCTTTATCTATCTTTCAAAGAACAACATATATCTCTTATATCTCTCTTCTTTAAAAGTTTTAGAATACTTTAATTATAATTACTTGCTTCAAGAATATGCATATATTAAAATAACTCATTGTAATAATGCAGGTTAATGATAGAAATTTCAATGTAGGTCTTTGAATCTTATATTTTAATTAATTTTATTTCTATTTTTAGTAGATGTATAGGAAGAATAAAAAATATCTAATATAAGATATTATAATTAAGTTTAATGTAATATTTTAATTGGGAAATATTAATATCAATATACAAAAATATATATGAACCGTGCCGGAGTGGACCGGATTTGATAATTATTGAAAATTAAATCTATAACTGATTCCTAAAATACCGGATTTGGTGTTTTCGATCCATGTCCAACCCAATCCAATCCATAATCAAACCGATCCAATATGTCCGTAACGGATTTTTGGGATTGGATTTTCGGATTCACCGGAATTTTTTCCACCCCTAATAATTACCGTATAATTGTCATTCAACTCTTTGCATTTAATCATATCAAATTAACTCTAATATAAGTTTAGAATTTAAGTCAATATTAATACTTAGATTTTTCATATGCAGTTCATGTAATGACTTAATATTGGCAGAGGTCCAATCAAGTGTGTTTCATACATCATCCAACATAAGCTCCATCCAGCTCCACCTCATGTATTTAGCGCCAAGGGGGTACCCTTATCACTTTAATAGTACCTTTTTAGCGCCAACAAATCTCATTTTTGCCCTTATATATATATAGAAGAAAAATAATTTTCATTCCTTGATCTAACTCTGAAGCTTGGTAATGCTATGGATTATCTAGATGAAGATTGTCTTTCTCATATTATGAGCAAGATTTCACCAAGATCAATCAAATACCTCTTAGCATTCTCCCAGTGGTAATTTCTATACTTAAATTCGGATTTTAAGTTTTCCAATTTTTTTTTCCTCAATTACTCTTTAGTTTGAACTCAATATGGATTCATAGTCAGATAATATTTATTTGTTGCCTCATTTGATTTTTAACCCCAGTATGTATTGTTGGTCCTGATCCAGAAATTCATATATCTCATATGTTACTGAGTGTTTTGTGATGTTTGAAGAATTTCATATATATCGAAATATACAAATTGGATGTGAGGTTTGAAAAAATTATAATGGGGTTAAGGGATTAAAATTTATTATTATTGAACGTTTTGTAAATAATTTAGCGAGTATAAACAAGAATAGAGTTTAATGTTAAAATTTTCGTTAGTTGAATTCAATAAGGATTCATACTTATATATTCCTTTATTTGTTGCCAATTTTCCTTTTTAGATCAAGTATGTATTGTTGGACCTGATAAAGAATTTCATATATATCGAAATATACAAATTGATTGTGAGGTTTGCAAAAATTATAATGGGGTTAAGGGATTAAAATTTATTATTATTAAACGTTTTATAAATAATTTACCAAGTGATAACACACAATAGAGTTTAATGTTAAAATACTCTTCAGTTGCTTGTATGTACGGAATGTATATACACATGTTAGAAAATTTTGTACTTCAGATGTTTTTTTATTTCAATGTTTTTAAATGTGGAATAGCATATTTTTTGAACGTTTTTAAATTCGGATTATTTTCTTATGAATTTATTTTTAATTCGGATATTTTTTTTTTTACTGTTCACGGTATAAGATTAAATTATTGCCAAATTTAATATATTTGCAATATAACTATCAACTTTCAACTCCAAAAAAATGAATTCAACTGTACTGTCACCATGCATTGTCCGACATTTTGGATTTGCTACCATGCTCCGGCTGGTGGGTAGTAAAAAAAATAACAAGTTATACAGGGCTTGCGTAGATGCTGGAAATAGTTTAGCCAAGTTTATTCAAGCTGTTGTAAGATCGTACAAACTCTAGTACACTGTTTATAATTGGAGAATATTACATTGTGTTGGGCTCATTTAAATATGTGTGAAATCTAAAATATATATTACAACAGGTGAAACGATTTTGTTCTCCCATTGGATTTGATGTTTTGGCTGACAGTTACAAAGATGTGGCGATTCTAAACAAGGAAGGATTGGACTCACTAACGGAGGGAAAGAAGAAGGGGAACTTGCCATGCACATTTGCATGGGCTGTGGCCAATCTCAGTTTCACCGATGAGATGAGGGAAGAAGTTGTACGCTCCCTTGTTTCAATGGAAGAAAAATCCTCGGAAGTTGTATCTATTTGTCGTCTGATGATGGCAATGGTCATTGCAAGTGAGGGTGCTCCAGAATTTTTCCGAGAAGTCTTCGTCACAAATAGACGGCTTTGTGAGGAACTACATAGTCATCAAATCTGGAGGGTCACCGGTCCCTCGACCTGGTCTGTGAAATGCAAAAATTGCATGATCGACTACCATTTCCGTGTGATGGCATGCATTATTATGTGCATGTATAGAGGCTCACTGGATGGTATGCAGGCTTATGGAGTCATAAACCATGGTGGGTTCCTTCACGGGTGTCAATATTCATTTAATTTGGGTTTTGACAACATGCTACGGGCGCAAGAAGAAGATTATGCTAAAGAAAGTCTATCGGTTCAAGATGAAAGCCGCATAACGAAAAGAGATTGGTACAAAGATTTTTCTTTCGCTGTTGATTTATTTGTAATGTAGATGCCTAGATCCTATATAGAATTTGATGGGCTTGTAGTTTCTTCAATTGATGATTTTAGGGGTTCTTTTTTTTAGGGTTTAAGAATTGATTGAAGAAAGTACAAGTCTTTCATTGTTGGATGGGGCTTGAGCTGAGTGAATCAATGATTGTTGGTAATTAAGTTCCAATTTTTTGTTTTTGCCATAAATAATCAGTGGTAATTTGGTAGTGAAGGATATGGTTTTATAATTATGAACAGCAGTTTGGAAACTGAATATAAATATATTTTCACATATTTACAGTTGCAAAGGGGGTATGTTGCAAAATTGCAATAGTTCATGGGGGGTATGCACTTTTCCATAATTAAATACCTCTAAATGTAAAAATCTGATTGCCTACGTTTGTAAAAAAAACAGACACAGAGTACAATCTGTATTTGGAGGCAACAATCATGTGTGATAGGGACATGTGAGCGATAGCAAGGAAGGAAGGAAATGGATCCTCTATTTTGAAACCTTGCTTCTCTCCGTTGAAAATATATATGGCCAGTGGAGTGCCACGTGGATATCCACTTTCAAATCAAATGACTGTTTTTTTATGTTTATTTTTTTTTTTAATATTAGGGAACTCACACATCCCTCCTGAGTTGTAACACCCCCTGTTATTTTCCTTTTTCCTGAAATTTATTTCCAATTTAATTTCGGTTATGACGTCACTTGTTCATGATGTTCTGGTTATCCTTGGTATTTCGCGTATAAATTTTTCGCATTTACGTTTCGAACTTGGAGGGACGATGTTTACGCGAGTTCTTATTGTTACCGACTACGCGGTTCTGTTTAGACGATTGCGTTTAGTGCTTCAACTGGGCGACGACTCGTTATGTTGTCTAACGTTTAAATTTTTGACTCAGTGGCTCGATAGTGGGGTTTTATAACCTGGATTATTTATTTCAGGTTGTATTAATTATTGGTGTTCTATGGACTTACAGGTGCACGTGTTATTATTTGGAGGCTCCCGGTATTTTTCGGGATTTATTGTCTGTATATATATATTTAATTTTAATTATATATATATTATTTTGGGGTTAGTTAGTGATTTCGGATAATAGGAGGGTCACTTTTGCAATTTAGCATATATACGTATATACATATAATTAGATCTGTAGCTTCTTCTTCACTACGCACCACCAGGTAGCTCCTTCACCTTCATAATTTTTCGTTGAGCGGTTTAGTAGGAAATCGCATTTATAGGTTAGAATTTCCGTTTGAGTTATTTTAGATTTACCTAAATTGATTAACCTATTGCTCATGGGCTTCGTATATATCGTATAGGTTGTCGAGGTGGACGTTCACGGTGGGCCGTTTCGGGTTATGTTATAAGTGTAAATTTAAAGTGGGAAATTTTATTCTCACTTCCGTATCAT
Source organism: Cornus suecica (assembly GCA_963922005.1). NCBI lineage: Eukaryota > Viridiplantae > Streptophyta > Magnoliopsida > Cornales > Cornaceae > Cornus > Cornus suecica. The sequence continues at coordinate 41,820,666 of OY998242.1, forward strand.
TGACGTGGTTTGGGTGTGCAAAACCGTATTTATTTTAATTTAGATATATTAAATTGTGAACTTAAAATATCTAAAATTGTTAATTAAATTATTTCCTACGAAACTAAATAAATTCCTATTTAAATTGAATAAGAATAGATGGCTTAGTAACCCCTTGAATAATTAAATGGGTTAGTAGAATTTTGTAAAAGTTAGACGTGGACTTAAGACGCGTTATTAGTTCCCTTTTTACTGTGTTAGGGGATATGTAAACGTAAGGGACGTGAAAACTTAGATATTATGCTAGGTTCCCCTTATGATACGTGGATTATTTGTTTTAATTGTATTAAAAACATGTTAAGAGAAATTGAAAATATTTTTCCTAGAAGGCTAAAGGAAGTATATTGTTTAAAACATGAATTGTACATGAACTTGTTTTCATATGATTTAAATGCCTTTATTATATTTTAAAAGCATGCTAAAGAGATTATGAGATTTATGTTGGTCTCATGTGGATATTTTCATAAATATGATGTATTACATATTTATGTTGAGACATGATTTTTATTGAGTACACCATGTCGTGTGAGTACATGGGTGTTTGTCACGCCCCGTTATTCCTGAGACTCCAATCAAGAGAATCAGCGAATCCCGAGGTATGACGTCACGGAAAACGACAACTAAGATTAACAATAACTTCGAAATACATGGAATACGAATGAAAATGAAGTATTCCATGTCACCTGAGTAATAGAAACTTAGTAAAGAAATTCTAACGAAAATCCGGTAGAGTTCTATTTGTAAATGGAACATCCAGACAATCCAAAATCAACACAATATAACAACCTGCCCATATTAACAGAAATAGAATTAATGGCACGTAGCCCAACAATCCAGAAACCTACTAGGGCCGAGGTAGTGGAAAAGAACACCAATACCTCTCCACAACCCCTCTAAAACCAATAGAGCCCCAAATGCTCAAATGAGATTATAAAGAAAAATAGATGGCGATGCCGAAAAGGTATAAAGGCACCCCAAAACAAAAAATACCGACTGAGCCACCAAGCTCAAATAAGAATACATAAAACTCAAAGGTAGTGCCGAACAAATACAATGGGACCCTAAAATAATAAATACATGGACTGAAAATACAACACAAGGGAATCTGCCAATAGCCTGGCTCCCAAGAGAATAAAAGAAGACACAAGTATGACTACGGAAGGAGGAATAAAACTACCGTCCCAAATCACCCGTATCGTCGCTGCCGAGCATAAGCCATGCTGCATCCACCTACAAACCTGCAACCTATGTGGGGGTGAGCACAACCTCGAGGGCTCACCATAATATCAAAACATCACACTCATAACCGTCTAGAAAAGGTTAATCCATCATGTGTGCATATAGGCAGTCAATCGTCTCACATGGCACCCCGTCAATCCGAGACCTCATCAATAACCTCATTTACAACCTCAAATCTACTACGGATATCATAAGAACTACAGATCAACAAAAATATAAACAACACATGTATACATATATATATATAACATCCTGTGAATAACTAAGCCTGTCACCAAGGCCTATAGATAACCAATCCGAACTCCACTCTCATCTAAAGATACAACAAGGACTGACTATCTACCATACCGTGCACCTAGCACGCTACTCAAGGTTCCTAGGAGGTAAATAGATCACTCACTAGGACTACAGAAAGTGAATCATCATAACCATGCCCACAACTCGATCATCGTTCATAACTAGCGTCATTATCAAATCATTCCTGGAGAAAAAGTCGCTGTCACGCCCCAAATTCCTAGGACTCCGAAACTCGAGCCTAAGAGCTAAGGGAGTGATTGCGGAAGTAAAAAGAAATGAGAACCAACGAAATTCAATCATCAAATACCCACGAAAGGGTAAAATGATCTGATACCACGCTGTCACGTCCCTAAGATTCCCGAAACTCAAATCTAGAGAATCAGCGAATCTCCAAGGGATGACGCTAGTCAAGCGACTACTAGAGTCAACAACAACAAAGAAGGTACACGGAGTAACAATGAAAAAATATACTCCATGCCAAATAGAATACTAGAACTCAATAGTATCCTCAGATACCAACAGACACGCTCCTAAATTCCTAAGACTCTCGAACAGAGACATCCAAGGAATCCAGGATGTGATCCTTAATACGAATGACCAATTAAGACATCATTAACCAAGAAAACACATGGGTTAATGATAGAAATGGTATATTCCATACCCAAATAACTAATAAAACTAAGCAGCGGAATCTAACGAAAATCCGGCAGAGTTCCGTTTGTAAATGGAACATCCGGACAACAACCACAACACAAGAACCTGCCAATAGCAATTCAATAATCACAATGGCTTCCAAGCCCCACATTCATCAATCCTACTAGGGCCGAGGTAGTGGAAAGAAACCAAAACCCCTCCAAACCCTCTAAACTCAATAGAGCCACAAATGCTCGAATAGAAATACAAGAAATGCACCTAGTTGTGCAAAATAAATACAATAACCATCAGAAAGAATAAATACAGGAACTAAAGGATACATCAACAGGGATATGCCAACAGACTGGCTCCCAAAAGAGAATACATAACAATCCCATAACAATGGGTAGAGAAGCTGAAAGCGGATACCTATCGTCCCCAAACCCAGTCGTGCTGCAACCGTAACCGCATCACCCAACGCAACTCCAAACCTGTAACAAGAAAACCAAGGAAAACTGCCATTGCACCGCATCCTGCCCATAGCCGTATAATTCCTACAACCTGGCGTGGAATACCAGGGGGCGAATGAAATTCCCCTGTGAGCAAATAAGCTCAGTGGGAAAAGATATCCTAACTACCACATCCTCTGATAGTTTAGGTAAAGCTAAACCGTCTAATAAGATATAAATATAGCCCAACTAGTCCCATCCACGCAAACCCAAGTCAACACGCTCATATACTATCGTAAACGAGTATACATAAGTATATAGGGAATATATATATATATATATAAATACACAACATGAGTCTCTAAAACTCGTACTCCACGTACCCAACACCAGTAGTCTACACTACTCTCACCAACGTACACTAGGTACACGATACTAAGGTCCAGTCTAACAAATCACCAATTACTCACAACACAATTCAGAAGATCCAACCGAGGAGATCACACTCACCTCTAATATCCACAAGGAAACAAAATCCACCAATAGTACCAAGGAAGGCTCAAATCCTACACCCCGATAACACAGGAAGGAAAACACCCACGTCCTTGCGTACTAACACAATCGTCATCAATATATATATATATATATACACAATATATATATATATAACAACCCTCATCCCATCCCTAGAGAAAATCTACCTCTCATGGACTAGGCCACCTCAATCATATCACCACATAACACCTCAATTGCTATCTCCAACAATGTCAATAAATCACCAACACTCTCACTAAGGATGAGAAAAACCCCGTAAGAGTCAAGAACCCAAGCAAGGAAAAGAAGTCCCAATGCTAGACCAAAAGATAACCGAGACAACAACGTCAAGGTTAAGAACACCCCAAGTGTTTAAGCAAAACACTAGAACAAGGAAACCAAAGCAAGAGAAAGAAATACCAATGCTAACCAACAGATAACCGAGACAACAATGTCAAGGTTAAAACACCACAAGTTAACAAGGAAAGAACACCAAGAGGGGACTAGGAAAGAATCGAACAAGGAAACCAAAAATGAATGGCCGAGAGTAAGGGTTATAAAAAGATGAATCCCAATTATTCAATAGTTTTTAAGAAAAAGGTTTTAAAAACTCGAACCAATCCATTTGCCATCCATGCCCCTAACGTAAGAAAAACTCATATCACCTAGGTGGTGATACCAACAACCCAGAAAAGGGAAAGGCAACACTATATGTGTGCACTGAATAACAACAAGCCTCAATCCGAGACTTAAGCATGATAGGAAACAAAGGTGAAACAATGGAACACCTTTCAAAACTCTACCAGATGAGATATTGAGAAAGAAGTCTCGAAATCTCAGAATCCCAAGAAAATAATAAAATGGTTTTACTTTTAAGAACCACATAGTAAAAATGACCGTCTTGCCCCCGGTCTCCGTCAGTTGCCATCACTGGCTTTTAGAAGTTCAAAATCTTTTTAAAGAAGATCCTAAGATCATTTTATAAAGTGTTAAAGCTTTTCATTGCTACGGGGGTAGGCGAAAATGGGTTTTTCCTTCTAAATATAAAGAGTTTAGAAAACACCGTTTCCGAAAGACAGTCGAATAAGGGCGAACACAACATTACAGATTCCTATAATGCCCAAAAAGACAGCAAAGGAAAAACGATACGTTGGACTCACGGAAGACAACCATCCATTTCCAACTCCACAATGACACCACATGGAAGAGGTTTGGCACCACGCCGTAACCAACGAATCCAGGAATGACATACAAGTCAACGACCACGTACTAGTGTACAAAACGCAGTACAAGGAATGCTCAGGGGAATGAACTAAGCATAAGAACCAACACTACAGTACCTCGAGTACTTAATAGAACTCATCTCAGCCATAACCTCTTCTCATCAATCAAATCTCACACAACTCATCACTCGCCTTCTCTAAGGCCTCAATTATCAATTGACACAAAAATCATCCCTAACCTCAAATCTTCAAAAGAGTTCACACAACTAACCACGATCACCAAACTACTAACCACAATCACAAGGCTACTAACCACAATCACAAAGCTGCTAACCACAATCTCTAAGGCCTCAACTGAAGTCAAGCCTACGGTCCACCACTAGCCTCCGCTAGCCACATGAATCACTATGCCAACACGCATAACCTCCCCCAAGGGTACTAAGGTATACAACAAGTATAAATATATTCGTTTCATTTATACTTATTAATAATTACCACATTTAAAGTCTTGTTTCACATTATTCATTTTCAACTGAGCATTTATAAAATATGAATTTAATTTACAATATATTCATAAATAACATGCTCCAACATTACATGTAATATAGCACATATACATGTTAAACGAGATCACATAAATAGTGTGCAGTGTAATGTGACTCGACACTCCCCGTGATACTCACACACAACACACCCTTCCCAAGGGTAACGGATACAAAATTTGTCCACATACTTATGAGGATACAACTCATCAAGTAGTGTAGAGTTACCACACCGACCCTTCCCAAGTGATTTTTCTCTCTATCACTTCAACAGGGAAGGCGGTTGTACGAGAGCCTAGCTTGCAACTCCGTACGCCATGACTACCATAAAGTTAAGAACATGAGCCTCTACCTGGACTCCTAACTCACATTTGTCGGCTTTTTAGTTCCGTAGGCGTGATACCTCGTGGCCAGTTGTTGTGATGATCCGACACAAACGTCTACTCGTGCCCCACGCACAAAGGAAGTAGACCACACCAAATGAACTCTCTCTGCCAATGGTGAAACCGTGTACTACATGCACCAACACCCATGTGCTCACACGACATGGTGTACAATCAAATCATATCTCAATCATAAATATGTAATACATCATATTTATAAAAATACCCACATGGTAATATAAGTCTCAAAATCTCTTTTCATGCTTTAAATACAATAAAGCAATTAAATCATATGAAAACAGTTTCATATACATTTCATGTTTTCAAAATATATTTTCTTTAATTCCTTATAAAATATTTTCAATTTCAATTAACATGTCTTTTTAAAATAATTTAAACAGGTCATCCACGTAATAAAAGGGGACCTAGAATAGCGTCTAAGTCTCTCACGTCCAACGTTTACAAAATCTTCTAGCTCATTTAATTCTCCAGGAAATTTATAAGCCGCATATTCCTATTCAATTAAAATAGGAATTAATATAATCACATAGGAAATAATTTAATTAATTTTCTTAAATTAATCCCTAAGTCCAATTCCGATTCTAAACGAATTATAGATATTTAAATTAACGATTTAATATATCTATATTAAATTAAATAAGGGTTTTGCACCCATAAACTACTTCAATAATGCAGAGTGAGAAATATAATTTCCCACCTGAAATACGCTTACAGAACAGCCGTTTTGGGCCCACCGTGAACAGTACCGGTGCCCCAATATGACGCCCCCCAACCAAAGTCGTCTGAAAAATATTTCACCTATATCGAAATGTTCGTCTCGACAACCTATACGATATATACGAAGCCCGTTAACAATAGGTTAATTAATTTGGTTAAATCTAAAATAACCCAAACGAAATCTATAACCTATAAATGCGATTTCCGGGAAAACCATTCATCTTAAATTCACGAAATTAATATATGACAAATACTACGTAGCTACGAAACTACTCACCAAAAATCGGCTCAAACTGATCACCGGAAGGTCGCCAAAAAATTGGCCGAAGCTCAGCCGAAACCGGGACTGTCGCGCGGCTGTTGCTTCGCCCTGCATCACCACCTCCGGCGCTGCCGTCTAGCTCAACGGCAACCACCCCAGTTCGCCGTCGTCAACCCAGCAAGCCCTCGCCGTCGTCGCACCGCCATTGCCGCTGCTACAGCTGCAGCGAACCAGTCGCCTCCAGCCGACCCCTCTCTCCCGCCGGTTCTCTCTCTCTCTCTCTCACTCAGCCTCTCGCCGGCGACCATGGTGGCCGCCGCCCGTGGAGAAGATGAAGTCCATGTGAAGGAGAGGAGCAAAGGTCTGATGTTGGCGTGAAGGAGAAGATGCAGGTCTGCGTACATGTATATACATATATATACTAATTGCATAACTAACCTTAAACTTCTTTATAATTACAAAATAACCCCCACTAAAATATATATATATAATTAAATATATATATATATAGTAAACCCCAATAATTATCGGGAACGCCCAAACATAGTCTCGTAAGCCCGAAATAATAACGGGACGCCCAATAAAATATATCGGGGTAGAAACCCAAACGTCGGGATACTAAACGCCTGGTCCAATTAAAACACATCGTCATTCAATCGAAACACTAATCATTAAACGTCGAATCGAAACCGTGTAATCGATAACGATAACTCGTGTAGTCGTCAAGGAGAAACCGTAAAGTCATCCAGTCGACTTTAAAACTAATCGCGAAAAATTTACAGGTACCAAATACCAAGAATAAATAATACGTCACGAACAAGTGACGTCATTACCGAAATTAAAATAAATATAATTTCAGGAAAAAGGAAAATAACACGGGGTGTTACAGTCGCTCTCACATTTTCTATCTTCAATTCAGTACATCTATTTACAATGACCAGTGAACCAACTCGTTCACTCAAAAAGACATAAAAAGGGAAGATACTATCCCCACACTAGATTCGGTAACCAACTAAACTATCTCTAACTCACACTGTCTATCTGGGCACTAGACAGGGTTATTGGAGTCATTTAGTCCCAAACAGATGCCATGTTCCTCGGGTTTTTAAAGAAAAATGTTGAACCCCGAAGGATTCAACTGGTTTTTAAGAAAAAGTTAGGACTCGGTCAAATCTGTTTAGTTCCAATGCCTCCGAACCCACCCAAGGTACTACGAATCGCACTACGTGTGCATAAATCAGTATCCTATCTCTTACCCGAGACTACGACAAGGAAACTATGAAAACAATGTGTGCCTCATGTATACACAAAAAGGAAATCAATTCTATACCAACAGTATCACCATAAGATCTCTATAATACTCTAAGATCTCAATATCACTATACCACAAACAAAGGGTCAATATCATCCTCAAATATTGTCAATCTGTCTCAATATTACTATCAAACATCCACTCGGGAGTATGACAACACAAACCATTATGGGCACCTCAAGTTACATTCAATGGATCCTTAAGACACAGGATAGTCCAACATTTAACTACGGATGTGGTCTTGAATAATATGTAGAGTTAAAACAACTCTAGTCCAGAGAAAAGGAAGAATGTTAATCTTTCATACCCGCTGAGACCACAAATCAACCATTCTTATATATATCAACTAGAGTAGTGTACCGACCACTCTATAACCTCATATACAGACCAATGCTCAAGGGAATAGGGTCAAACTAATAAGCTCTATCCGACCCTTACTTAACCAATACTCCACACTACCGGAGAGGTCTATCAATCATCCTGTGATAATACTAATCACCAATTACAAAGGCCTATGTGGCCAAGATTACAATTTCAGCTAAGTCTCAATATATTGCTACCCAGCTTAACTAGAGCCTAACATACGGGGAACCCTTACGCCCCAAGGTCACTTTCACTTAGTGCTTCCATAACTGCCAAAGATAATCACCAACCGTAGCTTCTTAATAATCCCCTTTTCACTTTTCACCTTTTAACTTTAAGTTTTCACGGTTTCCTTTACACTAGAAAATTCACATCTTTCATTATAATTTAACCACGGTTAAAATATCCATCACAAACACCACGCCCTAGCGCCCAAGAGAATAATACAAATCTCATATTAAAATTCAGACAAAACCTACTCAATATCAATAAGCAATAACAGATCATCTCAACAGTAATCATATTGCAACCAAACACTCAATGTGTGCGTCAATGCAATGCCAATACTGGTGCCAACGCCAATCCCAATGTCAATGTAAGCCCTAACCGCTAATCATATCATGTCAACATAAACACTCAATGTATACACCAATGCAAGCCCTAACCGCTAAAACAAATGGGTATATAAGGTCGCCAAATCATAAGTATAATAAAGCAGTGCTCGGAATAATAGTCCTCGCATGCCCCCTGTTAAGTGGATTACTATTCCACAGGCCTCGGGAGACTCCTATACTGGCCAGTTGTTGCGACTACCCAAACGGTCCATAATCACAGATGGTATAAATAAGGCATGCAACCAACACCGAATCAATATATGTAAACCACGGTGACACAAATGCAAAATGCCTCCACATAGACGCAATGATCAATGATATAGCATAAATATTTCAATCATTCTCATACAAAGCATGCTTTATAATCAAATCATAACAGTAAAACATGTCCATTAATCTTAAAATCCTCCGAGTGTTCTATTACCCACTCTTTATAAATTTTATATATACTCGCATGCTTTTAATTTAATTTTCAATAATCGTTTTCAAATTAGTCCGCCTCAAGGACAATTATACAATTTAATTCGTAACTTAACTTCTTTATAAATTCGAGCAAAAATAAACAAAAGGGGAAATTAGAACCATGTCTAAGTTATTAATGTCCCTCGTTCTCGTGAATCCCCTAATATATTTTTAATTTCTATAAAATTTAAATAATAGGGAAAAATCAATTAACCGGATCTACGTCCACATATACCTTCTATAAACCTATTTCGAACTCAAGTGGTACTAAATCGCCTATATCAATTTAATTTAAATAGGTTTAAAATTATTTTAAATTTTCCGATAAATAATTTATCTAACTTCTCTAAAGGAATTTTCAACTCCAACATCATTTAATCCAACTATGACTACTTTATAAATTTTATAAAATTCCTAAATTTCCGTCTATCACTAGGAATTTAATTAAACATTTTTATCTATCTATAAACATACAACGGAAATTTTATTAACATTTTCTATGCACTATTAGTGAGTGTCAGATATGCATATATATAAGAATATAAATATGTAAATTCCCACCTATTTTAATTGCTTACAAATAGTCCCGCCGTGAACAGTGTCGACGCCCAAATATAGGGCCCTCCAACTAAAGTTGCCCGAAAATTATTTCGAATATATCGAAACGTCCGTCTCAAAAACTTATACGATATATACGAAGCCCATTAGCAATAGGTTAATCAATTTGGGTAAATCTAAAATAACCCAAACGAAAATCATAACCTATAAACGCGATTTCCCAATAAACCGCTCAACAGAAAATTACAAAATTTTAGTATGACGTACCTAGCATTGATATGAAGCTACCCTCCAAAAATCGTAGTCATCCGACATCGTCAAGTACATCACTTGACCCGGTATCCCAAAGACTTTCGTCTTTCCATGACAGTCCAACTGAGCATGGTAATAGGATAACCAGTCCATCTCAAGTATCACATCATAAGAGTGCATATCAAGTACTAACAAATTAGCTAGAAATCTAAGCCTGCCAATATCAATAGGGACATGTGCACAACTCTCTTGTAAAATTGCATCAGCACCTATTGGCATAGAAATACTGAGGGGTCGACTACCAGACTGAGTTAATAATCTACCATGAATAGTAATACGACCAAACCTACCATTAATAGGAAACATACCCTCAATAGACTGAGGTGCCGGAGAATCATAAGGCATGAAGTTGTACACCCTGCTATAATGTAACTGCTGCTCTCACTGCGAATGGGAAGTACTTCTCATCAAAACGTGTTTGGAACTGAGCAGAAGTCAATGTGGCCCTCTCCTTTGTAGTGGTAACTGACTCCCACCACTGCAAAACATCACCAACTAACTTAAAAGTGGCAAGCATTTGCTTTTGAACCTCTATACACTCAACCATATAGATATGACGTTCAATATCCTTCCGCCATTGGTGAGCTACTTCCACATCAATAGACCTCGAAAACTCTGGCGGATGTCCCTTAGGGTCCGTTTGAATACCCTATTTTTTGTTTTTGTTTTTTTACTGTTCGCAAGACTAAAAAAAAAAACACGTTTGGCAAACGCGTTTACTGTTCACTGTTTTTTTTCTCAAGAAAACTGTTTTCTATGAATAGTGTGTAAAAGTGATGAAAACACCAAATACAACTTTTAGTTGTTTTTTGAGTTTTTTCATTATTTAGGTGGTAAAGACAATGAAAACACCAAATTCATAAAATACAATTTTCACCAAATAAAAGTGGTGAAAACACCTTCATCCAAACGCTTTTTTGTTTTTAGTTTTTTCCTGAAAAAACAAAGACAAATACAAAAACAGTTTTTATATTTGAAGACAGAAAACAAATACAAAAAACAGGCTATCCAAACGCACCCTTAGTAAAAGTATTCTGAATCTTCTCCCATGTGAGAGGTTGTAATGTCTGCTCAATAACAAGAACTTGGTGAGGAGGCGGCGGATGAAACTGCTGACTCTAAAGTGCGGTCACCACCCCTGTAGCAATAGCCTGAGCAACGATAGTTGTGAGGTTAGGAGGAAGTTTGGCATTACCATCCTGAGCATTGCCAGACCCTGATTCTTATTCCTTCTCTTACGAGATGGCATACTAAAATACCGATAACAGGAGTCTTTAATACCATAACAAAAACATCCCTAGGACACCTGAACCTGAAGTGCTCTGATACCAATTGTGAAACCCCTTAATTTTCCTGCAAAGGTTGGCCAGGCCTATACCAAAAACTAAAGCGCATCAACACTCAATAATAAACAAGAACGAAAACAAAAGACATATTTAAGAAATAACAGAGTCTGAAAAGTTTAATTCTCATGAATAAATAAATTCATAAATCCAAATCCCCAAAGGGTAGAACTTGGGAAACCTATATCTATGGACCCCTAAAACCAAAAACGAAAAATATAAGTCTGGAAGAAAATATTAATATAGAGTCCCTACATTGAAACAAAACGAAAAACTGAATAAATCAAGAAGAAACGAGATGAACCCTCAACCCTGTGACTAAAACTGCTGAGGACCTAAAATGTTAACAATGGTGGGTCAGAGTCACAAGCAAAGTAGACTCTACATGATCCCAAACAAAATACCTATAATCCCATCATCTACCCAACCAAAAATAAGGGTAATAATATAATTCCTGTAACTTTAAATTACACTCCTAAATAATTATTCTCCAAACAAAATAAAATAAAATAAAAATAAACAAATAAATAACACATAAACAAACAAAGTGCAACAACATTCAGATCACAAGGCATAAAACAAAACATATAAAGTGCAACCAAAATTAAATCACATGTCAATAGGCAACTTAACCATGCCTAACCATAACCACGTACCCGACAACTTATCCATGTCGTGACTAGTCAATCATGGTTCAGATGAGACTGCATTAATAGTCAGCCCATCGTGATTCCTCCATTTCCGTAATAAAGTAAAACAAAATAAATAATAAATACTATTTATTTCGTGTGCTAGAGAATTTATTAGGTTTGATCTCACCGTCAATATAAGCAAAATATATATATATATTATTTACTTATTTGCTTCACCCGATAGCTAGAACAATAATAATTAATTAATTGGCACGGTCAGTGGTCAACTTAAGCACTGAAATTGGTTCGCAAAAAAATCAGTAATGCCAACTTTAATAATCCTAAACTAAATGATGGATTCTAATCCCATAGCCATTCTAACAAATTTATTTCTTTAATTTGTATATATGTGACAGATTTAATGGGTGTACATGTGACAAGGCTCTAGTAATGACCCATTGTCCAAAGCTATATATAGATACATACATGTACTACTTGAATAATCACTAACAACTATAAAGCTTCATACATGTGTCCATTTGTCCAATACCATTAGCAAGACTACAATAATAATAATAATAATAATAATAATAATAAAAGAATGTTTTCCCATATAACTAATATCAATATAACATCTCAGTTCACATATTGATGCCATATATGATCAGGTCCCGAAATTACTATCTATATTACGTGTCCAATCCCTCTAAAAGCTGAGAAACCCATGAATATAAATTTTCTTGTGTGCCGTCGTTACTAATCATCCCTTATACCAAGTTGTTCCAAATTCATACACGTCCGTGCATACACTAATTCAACTATAATCAATTCGTATATATATAATAACATATATCGGCAGAGATATATATTCTATAAATATTCAGAAAAACTAATAAAAATAATTAGAATATCAACAGATATACGCACGTATATATACATATACATATACATATACATATACATATACATTTGTATATATGTATGTATATACATATCTACATATATACATATATGTATATATGTAATGATCACACACGACACGACAAAGGGAAAGAGAAGAACATTTTACTTGCCTGATCTTGGAATCACACACGACAAACTGATCAATGTTTCTTCTCCTCTTCCACATGACTCTTCCTACTCTCCCTCTATAGAATCGACTGATAGAAAACGTAATATTGTTTTAGGGTTTTCTTTTAATAATATATATATATATATATATATTTAACCCTTCCAATGGGCCCAAAAATATAATAGCCCATTGGCTAATAAGTTCAACTAAATAACTTATAATTAACTAATTAATTAAATTAAATATATCCAATTTAAATAAATAAAATAACGGGGTATTACATCATCTCATTCAATTCCTTCATTCTATCACCCAACTGCTCAGCAATGATCTTTGATTATAAAACGGGTATGGAAGATAATATTCACATTTATCCGCACTCACCCATTCTTGACTCACTCGAGCATACGACATCTCAGCCATAATCAATGTTGGAACACACACTTCATACCCATGAGTTAGGGCATACAAAGTTCTAAGCATAGTGTGATCTCTTGCACTTGTTTGATTATTAGGCTGAAGTTGAGCCGCAACGACATAATCCAAATAAAGTAGATCCGACTCCAACCACCAATTATCACACGTCTTATCTCCTGGATCTGATACTGCACACAATTCCCGTACCATCTCCTCATCCTTATATGGTCATACTACAGGATGCTCCTTCAATATTCCTTGTAAGTTTGTCGGAGTACCGATTAATATATTCCATGCATCGGCAATACTGCTTCTTCCAACCACAATAGGATCACTCTACTGAGTCACTTTAGCCCTTATCAACTTAAATCCTGGCAGTCCAGGAATTATCATATTTTCATAGAAATTTTGGACCAAGCCCAAATACACCTTTTTTGCTCGCCGATTTTTCTAAACTCTTTAATCCTCGTTATCTAAGGATTTTCCTTCTGGGTGCAACTAGTACTCGATTCATCCTCTCGAGATGAAATATCTCTTCAAATTGCAACCGACACTACAAAAACGATTTTGGTGTGGTTCGGCTTCGCTTCTGACTCGTAGCTTTTTTATTCGTGCTCTTCATTGCCATATATGGTTCCGCCCCTTATATAAATTCCTCCGGGTCAGAATAATCTTCATTAGTATTTTCCATACTAACCCTCCTCGAAATAGAAAGAATAAAAGAATAATAGAAGAAGAATACCTAATCTAATGCTCACTCCTTGAGAATTGTGAATTGTGAATTGTGTTTACCCTATGGATCTATTTATAGATGAATGGAGTAGAATTAGAAAATAAAAAGGATTTAAAACCCTTAACTGACTAGGAAAAGGGAAGCAATTACTTCTATTTGCAGTCTCCTTGCTAGATTAGGGTTACTTTAAAAATTCTACACAAATTCCTAAAAATAACTTAAACAAATCTAAATACAAGTACAAGTACAAACCATGCCAAAACATCCCAAAAATGGATAAATTTTTCAAATTTTCTGACCCACCCACGTACTACTTTACGCTTGGGCGTAGCGTAAGGCTTAAAATATATATATATATTTTTCTTCATTCATTCATGACACGGTTTCCAATAACCAACGCACCCCCAAACTTAAACGCACACATGTCCTCATAGTGCAAAAATAAAATCACACATACTCAATGTAATAAACATAGTAAGACACGTTTATCAGTGAAAGCGGTCAAAAATTGTAATTTTATGCAAAAGCAAACAGTTAGAGATGATCGTTAAAGAAGTCACAAAAGATCGAACATTGACTCTCCGTTCTACGATTGATCTCTACCATGGACAGATAAAATAAGAAAATCTAAAAACAAAATAAAATAAACAAAACTAAACTACAACTATAAAGCATCATCCGAAGGTGGCCATAGTGGTGGAACTATCACTCCCATATGTCGTATCATAATATCCCACCGATCCATCATCTCACGGTGCTCACGCTATCGGGCATGCCTCTCTTCTGCAAATAAGCGCTCCAATCCCTCAATACGACCAATCAACTTGTTGTACTAAGTTTGAGTCGTCATAACAACACCCCCAGTTGGGGCCTGTGGCGCATCACCTCCTATAGCAGGCTCCTCAGCCTGTGGTACCTCCACCTCAGGCATCTCATCCGGCATAGCCTGCTCTACATCCTCCTCCTATGCACCTGGAAGTAAAACTCCTCCGAATCTGCGTCGGCGAGCATATGTCGCTAGACCCTTCTTGATCCACCCCTTGTTCTATGCTCCCTTGCCATACGCAACCAGCGGTGCAAACTTATCCTCAACATCCATCTGTAATCCCTGATCAAACATAAACTTTATCACAAGGTAGGGAAGAACCATCTGAAACATGGCAGTCCCAACCTTGTTCTCCCAGTGCAAGTGAATATAATGCCAGAATAAAGTCTGCCAAAGGGCGTGTGGAATAGAATACCAGTGACCAAACTCGAAAGCATAGTGCATCGCCGAAAATGGTGGGTAACACATGGTCTGATGGCTATATGGTAACACATTAGACCGGACTATCACATCCTAGAGCCACAACATTGAATGATAGTTGGAATTCTTGGTCCCATTACGCCTATTATTTGCCCACTGCCCCTCGGTCTGCAGTCTCACCACATCATAAAGTGGCAAAAATGAGTATGGCATAGGTGGGAACCGCTCCTCTAGCTCTAAAGGGCACTCATGTGGAATACCCCACATAGCAGCAATACTCTCGGGAGTAATCTCAAATTCCCGCCCCTATACCACTGTCACTAGCCGAGTCTCTCTGCTGTAATGCCTAATATGAAGCCATAACTCGTTAATCATGTCAGCGTAAATATGTGGTGTAGCTAGGGCTAGGATCGATAATAATCTGCACTCCTTCAGTACGTCTATATTCCAATGTGAAACTGGCTCTATCTACTCAAGTGGCACAATAGCAAAAGTGCGCTACTGTCGGAACCCCGTCTTCAAAGCCCGGGTCATCAGCGTCTCATTGGAGATCGTGGAATGCTTCCATCTATAAGAAATGAGGTCACCCTCGTCACCATCAACTGCCGGCTTAGGATACGGCACCTCACCGCGGTCAACGTCCTCGAACTCTACCTCCTCCTCTGCCTGCCCATCCTCACTATCACCATTCACGGAAGTCTGCTAATCGGATGTCTCCGACTCATGTGGTGGTGGTGATGGCTCAGGGACTGGAGACTATTCTTGGGGTCATGATGGTTCCCTCGGTGCAATAGGTGGAATTTTCATCGGTCTCAATGCCCTCTATCGGTGCAATCGGTCTCTCAGCCTCCTCATCTGATAAATTCGGCGCAACATACACCAGTCTCGGCGCCCGAGTACTATGGTGTACAAGCCATGTACTCTCCAAGGGCGGTGACCATGATATGTCTCTCTATATCGCTGTCCCCGATGTAGATGCTCCCTTAACAGCCTTCCTTGCTCTTTTTACGCGAGCCATTCCTACATAATTCGGATTGTTATGCAAATTAACAAAAACTATCCGGACACCGAATCAAACTCAAAACTATATCTAAAGTATTCTAACACGACGATTAAACAAGACCTCATCTAAAATATTTGATATTCAACCCGTATCTGAAGCCGGAAACCCAACTTTTTGAGAACAGATTAAAACATGATTTCGATTGGTCTCGTTCGACAATTCTAGTTTCGAATAGTTGTATTAAGTAATCGAAACCAAAATAATGGATGAAAACTTACCGAATTGCGAGAAATGGCAAATTCCCCAAAATTGGATTTTGGAGACTTTTTGAGTTCTTCACGTGAATCCGTAGACATCACTCACTAATCTGATGATCCGCCACTTGGGAATGATAAGAAATATCGATATTCGGCTTTAGGAATGAACGGGAGTTGATTTGGTGGAGAGGAGAGGTAGAAAAGAGAATTTTGAAATGAAAAGCCGCGGGACTATATTTATACAGTCTCGTGACCTACACTTGGGCGTAGGTCCCAAGGTTGAATTTTTGGCTTCGGCCATTTTTGCCTCATTCTCGATTTCTGAACACTCAAACCTCCCCTATACATACCTATTGACTTGATTGACTTCAATTCGTCAAAATTTGGCACTTCGTGGACGAAAATACCCTTCTGAATAATGACGATTATTTCGGACTCGATCTTAAAATTTTACAAAAACCAAATTAAACTACTATTTTACAACTATAAACTAAGATCAAAAGCTATTCTTTATCACTTAGTACCAATATTTAATATCGTTGGCTCGACGTTGCCGCCTCTCAGTATTCAAGATCAAAATCATCCGGCTCTGTGCCGGTTCTGTTAAATCAACTGTCTTAACAACACTTTTTGTCGGCTCTACTTCGATATAATGCTTTAAACACTGATCATTCACAACAAATTGCTTTCTGCTGTCAGGGTCGTCAAGTTCCACCGCTCCATGGGGGTAAACCTTAGTAATTATGTATAGCTCGTCCCATTTTGATTGGAGCTTACTCGGAAACAATTTGAGTCTTCAAATTGAATAACCACACTTTCTGGCCAACCTCAAAGCTTTTCTGTCTGATATGTCTGTCATGGAATGCTTTGGTTTGGGCTTTATATATTCGAGAATTTTCATATGCGTTGTTCCATAACTCCTCAAGCTCTGCGAGTTGGAGTTTCCTCTAGGCACCCGATCTTTTGATATCAAAATTCAATCTTATGATTTGCACAATATGCTATGTGCTCGAGTTCCACAGGGAGATTACACGCCTTACCATAGACCAATTTGTATGGTGACTTACCAATCGGTGTCTTATAAGTGGTCCTATATGCCCACAATGCATCATTTAACCTTCTCGGTCAATTCTTCAAATCAGGGTCCACCATCTTTTCAATAATGTTCTTGATCTCCCTATTTGAAACCTTCACTTGACCCCTCATCTGTGGGGTGATATGGCGTTCCAATTCTATGAGTGACATCATACTTCTTGCACAAGGCCGGAAGAAACCATTTGTTGAAGTGGTTGTCGCCGTCACTAATCAACACTCGTGGCATACCAAATCTAGGAAAAATATTGGATTTAACAAACTCCTCAACCACAATGTTATTCGCATGTGACGTGGTAACAACCTCTACCCATTTAGAAACGTAATCAACTCCCACTAATATGTACTGCTTATCGCCGGCTTTTGGAAACGGTCCTATGAATTCAATGCCCCAGATGTCAAATAACTCAACCACCAAAATAGGATTCAGTGGCATCATGTCTCGTCGAGATATGGATCCCAACTTCTGACATCTCAGACAAGATTTATAAAACTGAGAACCCATCCTTGAATAGGGTGGGCCAATAAAAACCACTCTATAGGACTTTGTGAGCTATCTTCTGAGCACTAAAATGCCCTCCACACTCTAGCGTATGACAGAATGTCAGTATGCCTTGAACTTTACTTTCTAGAACAAATTTACGAATTATCTGATCCAGGCAATATTTATACAGTCGCGGATTGTCCCAGATATAAAATTTTACTTGGCTGAAGAAACGATCATTCTCATGCTTAGACCATCCATTAGGAATTTTACCTGTGGCTTTATAGTTGACAATATCTGCATACCACGGTCTCTGTTCCATAGCAGCCACACTGAACAGATGATCATCCGAGAACTCATCCTTAGAGGAGTATCGTCCTTTGTGGACTCAACGACAATTCTTGAAAAATGATCAGCTACAACATTCTCTATACCCTTCTTATCTTTGATTTCCAAATCAAATTCTTGTAGCAACAGAATCCGTCGAATCAATCTGGGCTTGGAGTCTTTCTTGGTTAGCAAATGCCTTAGTGCAGCATGATCTGAGTACACGACCACCTTGGTTCCCAACAAATAAAACCTGAATTTGTCCAAGGCGAACACCACTGTCAGCAACTCATTCTCAGTAATTGTCTTGTTCATCTGAGCTTCGTTCAGAGTTCTACTGGCATAGTAAATCACATATGGCAACTTATATTTTCTCTACCCCAGCACAGTTCTGATTGCATAATCTGAAGCGTCACATATCAGCTCAAACGGTAGAGACCAGTCCGATGGACAGATAATTGGGGCAGATGAAAGTTTAACATGCAATTCCTTAAATGTATGAAGACATTCTTCGTCAAAGACAAATACTACATCTTTAGCCAGTAAATTGCATAATGGTTGGGCAATTTTGCTAAAATCTTTGATAAACCTTCTGCAAAACACAACATGGCCCAGAAAAGAGCGTATTTGCTTCATAGATGTGGGAGGAGGTAATTTTAAAATCATCTCGACTTTTGCTTTATCGACCTAAATCCCCTGCTTTGATATAATGTGGCTAAGTACTATTCCCTCTTAAACCATAAAATGACTCTTCTCCCAACTAAGAATTAAATTGGTCTCCTTACACCTTTCAAGTACTAGTGTTAAATGCCTCAAATAGTCTTTAAAGGTTTCCCCAAAAATTGAGAAGTCATCCATGAACACTTCCAGAAACATTTCTACCATATTAGAGAAGATAGACATCATACACCTCTGAAATGTCGCTGACGCATTACATAAACCAAAAGGCATTCTTCTGTACGCAAATGTGCCATATGGACAAGTGAAAGTTGTTTTCTCCTGATCTGCAGGATCAATTGCCACTTGATTATAGTCGGAATATCCATCCAAAAAGCAGTAGTAGTAGCTTTGTCCGACTAATCTTTCTAAGATTTGATCGTTGAATGGTAATGGAAAATGATCCTTCCTGGTGTTAGAGTTGAGCTTTCTATAGTCGATACACACACGCCATGCCGTAGTCGTGCGTTGAGGAATTAGCTCACCTTTTTCATTGGGCACCACTATGATTCTCGACTTCTTCGGGACCACTTGAGTTGGGATTACCTACTTACTATCAGAGATCGGGTAGATGATTCCCGCAAATAGCAACTTCACTACTTCTTTATTACCACCTCCATCATGTTCGGATTCAATCTTCGTTGCATCTCCCTTAACGCTTTCGCCTTATCTTTCAAATAAATCCGATGCATGCAAATTGATGGATCAATCCCATTCAAATTATCCACAGTCCACCCAATTGTTTCTTTATTCTTAGTCAAGACCTCAATCAGACTCGATTACTGTTCTGCTGTTAACTTTGATGAAATAATTACAGGAAGAGTTTCGTCAGGTCCCAAGAAAACGTACTTCAACTTCTCTGGAAACTCCTTAAGTTCTAAAACATGCGGAGTCGTAAGTTATGGAACTGGGGGAGTACTTGAGACTATTGGGAGTGGTTCCTCTAGCTCTTTCTTCCAAGGTTGCGCGTATAACGCAATCTCAATTTTGTCCAACTCCTTGTTCTGCCATTCCAAATACGCATCCTAATCTTCAATTTCTTCATTCAGCACTTCATTTGCCAGAAATTCTTCAAGCTCGTCTTTTTCCAGAATTTGAGTCGTAAAATCATGTATAATATCATCTAGCTCGTCCCAGTCATTTATGCGGAAACAGTCCATAAACTCGGGTAATAAATGGCTTCCCTTAAACACATTCATCCTGACTTTCATGTTCTCAAAGGTCAGATCCATGGCTCTGGTTCGGCAATTAATGCATGCATTTGCTGTGGCCAGGTTCCGTCTTCAGGATTCTAACTTTAATGTTCCCAAAGATCACTAGGATGTGAGTTTTTTAGTCCGGGACAGGTCTCCAGGATTACAAAATCAACTAGAAAGTAAAACTTGCCCACTTGAACTATGACGTCTTCCAAAATTCCTTTCGCCTGCTTGACAGATCAATCAGCAAATTGCAGTACATCCTCTGTGGGACTGAGCTCTCCGAACCTTAGCTGTTTATAGAGTGAATAAGGAAGCAAATTAATACTCGCACCTAGATTAAGAAGGGCTATACCAATTTTTTGGTCACCGATAACACAATAAATAGTGGGAGCATCGGGATCTTTCCTCTTTGATGGAGTATTACTTAACAACAGTGAACTCACTTGCTCAGTCAAGACTATTTTCTTTGGATTCTTCATTCTACTTTTCCTCTTCTGCGTACAGAGATCCTTGAAAAATTTAGCATAAGGTGGGATTTGGGCAATCACGTCTAAGAGTGTCAGATTAATATTGACTTGTCGGAACATATCCAACATATTAGATTATTTCATCTTCCCATACTTAGCCGGTTCTCGAAGACATTCAGGAAATTGTGGTGCCTCCTCGTAATTCGCCCTATCTAGTTCATCAAGCAATGTCTCATCGACACTCTTATCTACTGGCAGTTTATCCGTCTGAACTTCAGCCTCTCCGCTCTCAACCTCTTTCTGCTGTGCTTTTTCCACTTCCTTCCTTTGAGCTTGCTCAACTACCCTTTTTCTACGCAGCCTCTCCTCATGTTCTTCCTCCACTACCCTTCCACTTCTCAGAGTCGTAATTACTTGAACAGACTCGTGATTATAATTGGTAAACGATCTAAGTTCTTAAACTTGCTGAATCTTTGGGTTAACGATAGGTTGACTAGGCAACTGACCAGACTCTCTTATATTTCTATGATTTTCAATTTGTCCTAACTGCATGGTGATTTGGGTTAGTGCTTGATTCTGAACACCCATCTAATTTTGGAGGTCCACCAAGGTCTGTTCTATCCTGTTATTTTGAAAACCGGGTGGGGGAGCTTGGCTTATTTGAGGCTGGAGCTGATATTGGAATGGTTGGATAGTCTGGTTGTTATTGAATGGCTAAAGAGCCATAGAATTATTTGGTGGCTATCTGGGTTGGAAATTTGATTGAGAATTACGAGCCAGTATAGTTGGTTAAGATTGGAATGATTGTTGGCTCTGTTGGAACCTTGGCTGCGAGGTAAATTATTGCCTTGGTTAAAAATTGGATTAAGAATTGGACCATTATTCTTGTTGAACGTTTTCTGGAGGATTCTCCATTTGTGGGCTTATAGGACTGGAATGGATGATTTCTATTATTTGGAGAGTATGAGTTGTAGAACGGGGCATTATTTGAGTAATTCCATGCTACATTGACATCAGCGGCTATTACGTCCTCAAACTCATTTTGAGAATAATCTGGTTCAACCTCATAAACTTCTCTTTTAGGAGAATAACTTCTTTCGGTAAGAAGTTTTTCAAATCGCTCTAACCTTTCCTCTATCAATGCCACTGGATTTTTCATATCATGATTAACCTCAAATGCTTTTTCTAATCTTCTATCTAGTTCAACTTTAGACCTCAAATTAGATTCATACTGAAGGGCATTTTCACTGATGTTATCAAACATTTCTAAAACCTCTCTTGTGGATTTCAAGGTAAACTGACCCTGTGTAGAGGCATCTATCAGATTTTTATGCTTTTCACCTAGACCCATGTAAAAATTTCTAGCAACATCTTGATAAGAAAACCTATGGTGGGGATATTTGTACTTCTCCCACGCATTATGAAATTGCTCTCCTGGCAACTGTCTGAATCGCATAATTACATCTTGACTAAAAATGTTTTTCTAAGAATTCTTGCTTAAGTGTTACCCAGTCAAGTTTAGTTGCTTAAGTCAATTTAATATACAATATTTTTGCTTTGTCATTTAAAGACCATGGGAACAGACGCACTCTTAAATCATTTTTAGTCAAACCATCATATCTAACAATTGATGCTACCTCTAAGAATTCATTGACATGCTGGTATGGATCTTCTATCCTAAGACCAGAGAACTTTGGGAGCATGTTGATGACACTCGTCTTGATCTCAAAATTCTTTGCACCTTCCCTTTTTGGAAATTCAGCATACGATTCATACGCGTCCAATGCATAGAATCCCTTCAATGAGGTATCTGGTTCCCTCCGCGGATTGACTCCCTCATCACCTATGTCGACTTCTTCTGTCTGACGATGCTCTTCAATAGATTTTCGTAAACGCCTTAGAGTTCTTTCAATCTCCAGGTCATATACAACTAATGCAGAATTTGAATTTGAACATGTCGATCTATCGGACATACACTAAAAACTTTTTTTTTTGTTTGAAATAAAGCAAATTAACTAAACTACTTCTAAACTAATCTAAACTATGAACATAAAGAAATTAAATGAAAAAACCAATCAAAATTGAAACTCACAAAGCGTTCAAATGCATCTTCAGTAGCTTTGTCTTTTCCTTTCACGCTCTTCAATAGTACCTAAAAATCACACAAAAAATTCAACTTTAGCTTTAATCTACAATAACGCAATGCAAATAAACTACTAAAGCTATTGAACAATGCTAAGTCCCCGGCAATGGCGCCAAAAACTTGTTAGGTGTCAGGTGTGTGCAAAATATGTTGTTAAAAATGACACCTTAATGACACTTTAGGTTTTACCCTTCTGCAAGCGCACAGATCAATTGTAGAAAATTTTGCTTGAGTAAGGGAATATCGATCCCACAGAGACGAGGATTGTTCACTTTCATAGTCTGAAAACACTGAATTATAGTTTTCCAAAAAGAGTTTGATTTTGTGAATTATCTAATAATAAGGAAAAAAAATAGAAAATAATGATAAATAATGGTTGTGATTCAGAGAGAGAGAAAACTAGGGTTTCATCACTCTACCACTAACCGCATAACATAGTCCAAATTTTATTTCAATTGTATGAGGGTGATCCATTGACTGTGAATCAGGTTACACCGCGCCAACAGTTTGACCCCAAAAAAGATTACTCTCAACTGGATTGAGACAACCCATCTCAAGACTAAACTGATTAGTGCATGCCAACTATTAACAGAAAGTAAATACAGAAAAGTAAATGTAGAAAAGTAAATTAAAGTAGTAAATTAAAGCATGAAAATAAACTAAAGCATGTCTATATCAGTTTGTCAGGGCATGGCCTGTGTCAACCTAGGGTTTTGAGTTTTATGACCACCATTGTGTAGAAAATCACAGATTAAGCATTCGAGTTCCAGCCCATAATGAATAATTGCGATTGTGTAAGATAAATATATTCAAAAGGTCTAAGATAAGAATCAATTCAAATATATAAACTTGTATCACAAATAAAAACGGTCTCTCATCTAACATAATCATCACAGTATAGTCACAGTTTCCCCTCTCTACAATTGAATATAAAATCAGAACTACATTACTTAGCTAGGGTTTTGCGAGAAAACCCTAGATACCGAATTAGTTGATCATGGCTGAGAGAATCTGCATTGTCAGTGTAGAAACACTATTCATTTACTTCTTCTCTGAATCTCTAGGTCTTCAATAATGGTTCTCTTCAATGGAAGTAAGTCTTCAATGAACGTACATGAAAATCAGAATCAAAACTAGCCTCCAAAAACAACACCCTAAAACAGAACTAACCCACTCATATTTATAGACAAGTGAGGGAAACCCTAATGGTTGCCCTTTTATGTAATTTCATTATACATGAATAATCTATAAAAAATCTCATGTAAATATCTATATAAACCTGTATGTAGAGGTCTGGAATCACCGATCATTTCAAATAACGAAGTAGGGACAAAACTGGAAAATTCTGAAACAACTCTGAAACAACTTCAACACATAAAGGGATCACGTGTCCATAAGGTGGGACCTATGCTCCTGACCTACGCTTGGGAATAGGTATAGGGCGTAGGCTATGCTCCTGAGCTATGCTTGGGCGTAGGTTTATGGCGTAGGGTCCAAACAAAAGCGTAGCTCAGGTCCAATCTGCCTCTTTTTCTCTCTAATGACGTAGGGTATTATGCATCTTTTGCTGTAAGTCTTTTCATATTTGAGCTAGACTGGTCGCCTTTCACTCCCGATGCTTTTGGGTTAAGTAATAATGTTTGGAAATGATATTTTTGCCCTTCAGTAAGATAACGATATCAAGAAATGACTATTTTGCCCTCCGGTAGCTCTTCTTTGCTCTAACACACCTCTTGATTCCTTTCTCGAGATAGAAACATGGTTACACACACAAACGGATAAAATACCAAGTAATGGAATGTAAAGACATAATAAACATAAGATAGGGGCGAAAAATGACCAATATTGAGCACCTATCACTATTTATATTTATGCCTTTATGGATATGATTAGTTACCTACAGGGTCATATATATATATATATATATATATATATATTCTGTATATAGATACATATTTGACTGTGCTTATATGACTTTATAGGACTGAGACTTATGGATTGAGCTATATTTCATGCTTTATGCCTTCTTGTGTGGCTTTGATATCTGATTGGGATTATATGTGGGGCTATTTTCGGGGTCTCAAATTAGCGTGGGTGCCATATGAGACAACTCATCGACCTAGGATAGATGCATGCACACAGGATGGTTAGTGGTTCCTAGACGGCTAAGGTTGTGTTTGTTAGAGTTATTATTGATGAGCCGTGGTTTTGCTCACCCCCACATAAGTTGCAGGATTGCTGGTGGATGTAGCATAGAATTTATAGCGATGATGGTACGAATGATTTGGGACGGTTATATTTAGCGTTGTTCCTTTTATCCATAGTTATTATTATGTATTCTTATTTTCCCTTGGGAGCCAGTCTGCTGGCATATTTCCTTTTGTTGTATATTTTTTTCCATGTATTTATATTTTGGGGTGCCATTGTATCTTTTTGGCATCGTCATATGGTTTTCTTTATATTTTCATTCGAGTATTGTTACTCCGTAGGTTTTAGAGGGATGTGTAATGGTAGCGGTGGTTTTCTTTCCACTACCTCAACCCCAGTAGGTTTTTTAAATGTTGGGTTGCATGCCAGTGTTATTATTGCTCTTGTTATTGGCAGGTTTCCTCTTGTGTTGTGGTTGTGTCTTCAGATGTTCCATATACAAACAAAACTCTGCCGGATTTTTGTTAGATTTCACTATTGAGTTTGTATCACTTAGGTATGTATGGAATACATTATTTTCATCCTTATTCCATGTATTTCGTTGTTATTATTGATTATAGTGGTCGCTTCTACTGACGTCACACCTCGGGGTTCATTGATTCTCCGAGTTGGAGTTTCGGGAATTTAGGGGCATGACAACAAACCCTCTACTGTAATAAATGCTAAGAACTAAATGAATGGTATTTAGTTTCACAACCGGAGAACAAATGTCGGTGTAGTCGATTCCTGCTTTCTACTGAAAGCCTTTAACTACAAGTCTTGCCTTGTATCTCTTGGAACAATCATGTTCCTCTTTGACCTTGTACACCCATTTGTTATGGAGAGTTTTCTTTCCTACCGACAACTCGATTAGCTTCCATGTTTTCTTAGAGATAAGGGACTTCATCTCATCTTTCATCACAAGCTCCCATTGGCTCACATCTACTGCACTACATGCTTCATCATAACATTCTGGTTCACCTCCATTTATAAGCAATAAATAATTCATGTATCTCCAATTCGGCACATGCGGCCATGAAGTCCTGCTAGATACAGGAATAAGAGTCCGTGACTGTAGTGTAACATTTTGTTAAGCATTGCTTTCTACAATCGATTCTTCTAATTGGGGACTCTCAATTGTCTGTTATGCCCATTCATTGTCTCAAACATCTTCTAACTCAACATACACAAGATCACTCTGTGCTTTAGGATTCAAGATTTTCATTTGCCTGTCCTGGTACATAACCTTTCCATTGAATACTACATCTAGTCTTAAAATCACCTTTCGATTCTGATCATCCCACATGCGGTAACCAAACTCATCACCGCCATATCCAATGAAAGTACATTTCAGTGATTTAGGATCAAGTTTTCTCCTCACATGATCGTTAACATGAGCATATGCTACAAAACCGAAAACTTTTAAATGTGAAAGTATTACCTCTTTACCACTACATACCTCTTCTGGTATTCTATGTTCCAATGGTATTGATGGACCTTTATTGATAAGATACGTTATTGTACTGACTGTTTCTGCCCAGAACTATTTCAACAACCCTGCCTATATATGCATGCTTCTGGCTCTCTCAGTCAATGTTCGGTTTATACATTCTGTTATGCCATTCTATTGTGGTGTATATGGAATAGTCTAATCTAATCTTATCCGTTCTTATAGCAAAAATTCTTAAACTTGGAGTCTTCGTATTAACCACCATTGTCGGATCTCAATTTTTTTTATTCAACCCTGTCTCGTTCTCCCCCATAAATTTCCATTTCTTAAACACATTGTACACTTCAGATTTATATCTCAAGAAGTAAACCTATACCTTCCTGGAATGGTCATCAATGAAAGTCACGAAGTAAGACTTTCTGCCAAGGGATGAGACATTTGCTGCCCCCCCCCCCCATACATCCGTGTGAACTAGCTCAAGCTTCTCCTTTATGAGATATCTGTTGTTGCTCTGGAAACTTACCTTCTTCTGCTTACCGAATACACAATTTTCACAGAAAGTCGATATCAATCAATTTCAAGCTTGGTATATTTCCTTTTGAGAGCATAACCTTGAGCCCTTTTTCACTCATGTGACCTAGTGCCATAAGTTGTGATCCTCATTGCCTTCCATAACTGCAATCAACGTGTTAACATTAATGGTTGTGTAGAGCGTACCTTTTTTCTTTCCTCGTGCTATAGTCATAGCCCCCTTGGAAACCTTCCACTCATCTTCTTTGAAAGTGGTCACATAACCTTCACTTGCCAACTGGCCTACTGAGATCAAGTTCTTCCTCAAGTATGGAATATGTCTCATATCCCTTAGCTTCCATATCGATCCACTAAGTCTGATATGTACTTCACCCTTGCCAATAACACTACAAGGCTGATCGTCACCTAGATAAACCTTTCCTAGGTTACCAGGTACATAGCTCTCGACTTGAGGTGGCATGGAATGATGCTCCAGAGTCCAAGACCAAAAACTCTGTTTTGCTCTCCAAAGAGCATATCAATGCATCATCTACTTCTTCTGAAACAATATTCACTTCAGTCTTGTTTTCCGTTACCTTCTGTGGGGATCTGCACTAGTCCATGTAATGATCAGTTTTGCCACAATTCCAACACTCAATCCTTTTGGAATTTTGAGACTGTCATCTTCCTTGTCTCGACTTGGAATGGTCATGTCTATAACTTCCATCTTTCTTTCTACTTGAACCTCTGCTTCTGCTGTCAACATTCAATGCCGAGCCACTATTAGAAGCCTCTATTGTCTGCCTTTTGATCTCTTCCGTGAGTATCATGCTGACCATGAAATCTTACTATAACTTTTCTTTCCCTGAAGAGCTATTAATCGCAACCACCGTGCTACTCCAACTCTCCAACAACTGGCTTAAAACCAAAGCCGCTTTCATCGCGCCAAATATTGGCATATAAACAAATTCCAACTGCCCAACAATCTCATTGAGAATATTATGATGTCACTGACCTTTCCATTCTCGGACATCTTTAGATTGACCAAACTTTTGCTGAGATGTAATATGTTTGTTGCAGACAGTTGTTCATACATATTAGAAAGGGTGTCCATGAGAGACCTTGATGTCTTATCATTCCTTATATTAAAAGCAATGGACTTTGATAATGTCAGTCTAATCATACCGAGATCCTTTTGATCTAGGATTTTCCAATCCCCGTCTTTTATCGATTCTGGCTTCTGCTTTTCCAATCTTAAATACAATTTTTTCTGGAATAAAAAGTCTTCAATTTGCATATTCCAAAAAGCAAACTTTGTACCGTCAAACTATTAGATCATTGTTGCCTTTTCTTTTGCTATAGCTCCCACTGAGCCTTTTCAAGGTGTTCGGAATTGAATCACGTAAAACCGAGGCACGATTGCGTCCGGAACGGTCCAAAACCTTAAAAATTGTTCTGACCGCATAAAAAACGGGTAAAAAATGACTCCAAA
Organism: Cornus suecica; assembly: GCA_963922005.1. Taxonomy (NCBI): domain Eukaryota; kingdom Viridiplantae; phylum Streptophyta; class Magnoliopsida; order Cornales; family Cornaceae; genus Cornus; species Cornus suecica. Next base: position 41,849,397 of record OY998242.1, read on the forward strand.
CGGGGCAAAAAATAAATCAGTACTAAAGGACAAAATAGTTCTGATGTCACTGCTGATGTGGTACTGTAGCAACTTGGCACTATAGTGATTACAGGTGTGTCCGGAATCGGATTTTGACGCGGTTTGCGGCGTAGGCTTCGTCTCAACGAGACGGATCTGACCGTGTCTTAGGATTTTGATTTCGAGCAATTTAAAATTCCGGATCTGGACCGGCTTACGGGTTTTTTGGATCTATTTCAACCTCGAACACTCTGATGCCGATCTACTTAAACCGAAGACTCTGATACGGATCTGGTTCAACCTGAATTGCTCTGATACCACTTGTTAGGGTTTTTACACCGCCCAATACTGAACCGTAAAACACACACAAACGGAGAGCACCAATAATCACTATCAATGAGAGGATTACAATATGTTGATCAGTAGATCAACATCTCACACAGTGTTTCACTCACACGTGTATTGCTCACCCAGTGTTTCACTCACACCAAAAAAAGTACTAATCTGTATTTTTCTCCTCTCATACTCTATTTTCTGTGTACACAATACAATAGGTCAAACTTGTATTTATAGTAAGGTTGAGTGGTGAACAAACGAATTGGTATTCAAAAACCAATTCTAATTAGGAGTCTTCTAGATGATCTCCTAGATAAATTGGGATACTTGCTGCCCAAGTTTACTTTTCCAGCAAGAAAAGGAGTCATACTCCAACACTACCATATACAAGTGTGTGGCTAAGATTCTAGCCAACAGGATTAAGCCTTGTTTGGCTTCTTGCATAAGCAAGAATCAGAATGCATTTATAGCTGGAAGAGACATCTCTCACAACATCTTATTAGCTCAGAAGCTCTTTAGGAACTATCATATATATGAATAATGGTCCTCCTAGAATTACTTTGAAGGTGGTCATTAGTAGATCAACCTCTTTGTTCCTTTTGTTATTTGAGGAATAAGGACAGGAACCACATCTTCTTCCACTATAGTTTCACTAATAAACTATGAAAAGCTTTGAGGCTGCAACTATCCTGGTCCATCCCTGGTTACATATTCTTATATATATATGATCAGAGTTGGGTATTTTGGTAAGCTCTTCTAGTCTCTGGTGCTGGTGTATCTAACTTGGAAACTTATGGAGGTGGTAGTTGCTGCTGTGCTTATTGTTGATGTGTGTTGGATGAGTGCTAGCTGGTGGGTGCTTTTTGTATGGGTTTGAGAGTGAGGTTTTGCCTATTGTTATATATGTCTTGTTGGGCTTTCTTATTCATTTTATTCTTTTGGATTGATAAGCTTTATCTTTCTCGAGCTTGCTATGTCCATTGTAAAATTGGGGATTGGATTATAATTATTCGGTGTATTTAGGGGTTCAACCTTCTTGGATACTCCTATATCCTTGTAATTGGCTTTAGCCTTTCCAATATAATTCACTTACCTTTCAAAAAAAATAAAATAATGATGGCACATATGTTGTCTACAGATGGAGCCAAAGATAGGATTGAAGGAACAATACACACTTCGAATCAATAAAGTATAAGCAAATATAAATATGAAGTTAATTGTGTACAAATTATGAAGAAATCCTTATACCATAAGAAACTTCAAGTTTAAAATAAAGAAAAAATTAAAAATCATAAAACTAATTTGTGATGTTTGATAGTGAAAATTTCAAGAACTGAATTTTAAAAATTAAAATTTTATGTGGTGTTTAAAAACATAATTTTTGGACCCTCTGTAATTTTATTCTTCATAATCAAGTGATATGTTACGACATTGTCACCTATAATTTTACCTTCTTTTAAGTTTTAAGTAATACTTATTTTTAGTGATGTTCGATTTCGCTTACCAAAAATAATTAATTGAACAAGTGTTAAATCCTCTCACTTGTTTTTGTAAAATACAGTTATTAAAAACACACATAAGTTTAAAAATTATCAAAAACCCTAATTAGTACCCAAAACAAAAATATTTAAAATCCTTAACAAAGACACCAAATTATTAAAGAATGGCAACACGTAATTTCCATGCTTATATGGAACTCAGCCATGAAATGACTCATTTTTCGCGAGTTCGGTTTTCAATTTCAAAGAATACTCGCGGAAACTATCTCTTACACATACCAAGCAATTTCCCATGATGTACTTTTCCTTCAGTTATTTCTCTTCCACACAATTTCGCAAGGAGAAGAAAAATTCTTAGTTCGGAAAAATCAAACTTAATACAAGACCCCTCCCCTTTTCAGCCATTTATGCTAGTTTACTTCCCTTGGAGGTATCACATGTCGGCACAAAGGCTTCACATGTCCACATTGTGAGATATACATTTAATAACATCTCCATCCTTATTGTTCATGAATTAAAACATAATTCTTTGAATAATATATTGCAAAGATTTTGGTCCCACTCTACCTTATTAAACCTTCATAAAATATTTCTATTGACAATTTTACTCTACATGGCCATCAATGTAGTGTGTCCACAAGGCCATATATTGTAGCATTTCCATGAAGCTTACAATAGACAAAATCAATGTGAATGCAACTTCCTTGACATGGTTAGCATTCATGGCATCTCTACTTCCTACAAAATAACCATCCTTTATCTGCGTTCTATATATATAGATATATATATAGATACATACGTACCCTATTATTTCCATAATTTGTATCTTTCAACATTCACAACAACAATTTGAGTTCTTTAGTAGTGAGTTGTATTTTTCTAATGGAAGGAACAAAGGGAGTTGATTTTGAAGATTACTTATCGATGAAAGCAGAAAAGCTAGGAGGTGAAGGGTTGATGAGAGAGTTGTGTAAAGGGTTTGAGTTTTTGATGGACGGTGATAAGGGACTCATTACACTTGAGAGCCTCAAGAGGAACTCTGCTCATCTAGGGTTGCAAGATTTGAGAGAACAAGAGTTGGTGAATATGGTTGGAGAAGGAGATTCGGACGGTGATGGTGCTCTCAATGAAATGGAATTCAGATTAAGTCCTGAGTTGATGGATGAAGCTGAGAGATTGTTCGATGAAGCTCTTTTGAAAGACATTAATCACCATATTTGATTCCCCCCCCCCCCCCCCCCCCCCGAAGTATTCTGTTGGTGTTTGAAAAGGGATATATATTGGAGTTTAAGTTGGAGATCAGAATGATTCTCAAAATGATCCATTTTGATGCTAAGGGCATGTTTGATTTGTATTTTTAAAAATAATTTTCTATTTTCTGAAAGCTGAAAATTAGAAACCGCATAGAAAATTTGCGTGGTTGAGTTTTTTGAAAATAGTTTTCACGAAACTCAGTTATGAAAAAGACTGTTTTCAGAGAAGTCATTTTTATTATTCTCATAATACTTTTTTTCTTCTCGGAATTCTCGAGAAATTGTTGCCTTGAGCAACTACTTTTCCTTTTACTCAAATTTCCTTGAAAATATACCAAAAACAAGAGAACAAAAAATCAACAATAATAACAACAAAATTATAAAAAATAAAAACAATATGTTGTATGAGAGAAAGTGAGAGCGACATTGAATGTTACCATGGTGGCTGTCGTAGCTCATACACTTTATAATTTTATCAACTGTTCTTGTTATAAAAAATGGATCGAATGGGACTTGATAGTAATGGCAAAAATAAACACACATAAAAGAGACAAAGATTTATACGTGGTTCAACTTAGCCTACGTCCACAGGCGAAGACAACAAAGTATTTCACTATGGAAAACAAATGGATATAGAAAGATTGGCTCACACCCAATACCCGAATACACCCAATAACCTAACTCTCAAATGCTCAAAAAAGCAATACAAGACTGCACTAATACTTGTGATTGAAGCTGTATAGTATTGCTTGTTTGTGCTGTGTATTAGATGTCTTCTGTATACAATGAGAAATCCTATTTATAAGCTTTTGGAAACCCCATATATGGTTGTCATTTGAACACCAATGCTAAAATTTATGTGGCTGAGTTGCAACTTGGACTATGGTGTTGAACCAACATTCTCAACTATCATTACAACAACCAATCCTAGCAACCATTGAGCCACCATTCTCACAAATCTCCACCTTGGCAAAATATCTGACCAATCAACTTGTCTTCTCCACAAAGGCCCTTAGAACAATTCTCAACATCTGAGAATACCAACCAAGTCCAAACAATGTTTGAATTTGAGAATTGGAATGGACTTTGTCATCATATCTACTGGATTATGTGTTGTACTAATTTTCTTCAGTATAATATCCCCTTGAGATATGATATCCCGAATTAAATGATATCTAATATCGATGTGTTTGGTTCTTTCATGATACATTTGATTTTTATTCAAATATATAGCACACTGGCTATCACAATAAACAATAGTTCTACTTTGTTGTAAACCCAATTCACAAACCAAACCTCGTAACCAAATAACTTCCTTCACTGCTTCAGTAGCCGGCATATACTCCGCTTCTGTAGTGGAATGAGTAACTATAGCTTGTAAAATTGCCTTCCAACTTACTGCATAACCTGATAGAGTGAAGACGTACTTGTCAGAGATCTTATTTAGTCTAAATCTCCAATGTAGTTGGAGTCCACAAAACCAACAACATCACCGTTATTATCAATGCTCCTCTGATATACTAAGCCAACATCTGCAGTACCTCTCAAATACCGAAGGATCCATTTCATAACTTGTCAATGCTCCTTACCTGGATTATTCATATATCTGTTGACAACACTAACAACATGTGAAGTATCTGGATGAGTGCAAACCATAGCATACATAATGATACCAATTGCACTAGAATATGGAACACGTAGCATGTATTCCTTTTCCTCCTTGGTTACGGTGATAAATCTGTAGAAAGGCGGAAATGAGCATCAAGTAGTGTACTCACGGGCTTAGAATTCTGCATGCCAAATCGCTTGAGCACTTTTTCAATTTAACTCTTCGGTGACAAGCTCAACTTGCCAGCTCGATGATCTCTATGAATCTCCATGCCAAAAATATTTTTATATGCACCAAGATCTTTCATCCCAAATTCAAATTTCAACTAGAACTTTACCTTGTTAATTTCTGAAATGTCTTTTGCAGCAATAAGCATGTCATCAACATATAATAACTTTATGTTGTACAGACAAATTGTAACTACTTATTGAGTAGCCATTTCCAAGTATAAATGTGTCAAACCTTTTATACCACTGTCTCGGAGATTGCTGTAGTCCACACAAGGATTTTTTCTACAAGAACATGTTTAAGTATTGTTTATTCATGGCATGTTTTAGACAATAACCATGTTGAGTGTTAAATAGGTCATTTTGGTTTCAACGACATCTACAACCTTTGACAAAAACAAAATCAAACATTGAAGTAGTGAAGAATTTAGGCGTAATGCAAAAGTGAGCCTATTGAGTAAAAATATCTCCTGGAGGACAAAAACGGCATTTTCCAAAGCCGTCAATTCAAGCAAAAAGTATCGAGGATTCAAGAGGGTTATTGTGTCACAATTACGGCGAATAGGGATTTTCATGAAGAAGCCTATGCTCAATCCTATGCCTACATAAGCAAAATGTGGTTAGAAAGTGGAAATCTACGCTCAAGCTACGCCCGAGCTTATGCCTAACCTATGCCTAAAGCGTAGCTAGGCGTAGGTGGGGCATGAATTTTTTTAATTTCTGCTGCAATGCCCAATCTCCCCCTGTTTTGATTCTATGATGCATCGTGATACGTATCAAATATTAGACATTTTGACCCCTTAGCTCACTATTGTTACATCATTTCATTTCATTATTTGGTATTTTTATGTTGTTTGTGTGTTAAAGCATGTTTCAGGAGCTTAACGAATAAATGGAACTAACTTCGGTGAATTAACCAAAGTGAATGTTCTTTTTATCGAAGAGGATAGTCAAATAAGCAGTTCGAGACAAAACTGGCTTCCGGTGGGCAAAAACGGCATTTTCAGAAGCCAACATCAAAAGCAAAAAGTATCATGGGTTCAACGCGATCATTTCGGTGGATTCACAGAGAAAAGTGGTTTTCAAGAAAACATCTACGCTTTCAAAATCAAAAAGTGACTGGAAAGTGTATTTTTATGCTTGAAGCTACGTTTGTCCGACGCCTGAAGTGTAAGAAAGGTACGCTTGAAGCGTATCTGCTGCAAGATTTTATGATTTTTTAATTATTTTTGCCTGTTCTACCCCTGGTTCGACTCCAAGACATGGCTGTGACTCCAGACCTCTATATACATGTATATACACACATATATATCAGATTATAGGGTTTTTATGAGGTTTAGTGTGAAATAACTGAAAAAAACCTTTCTACACCATTGGTTATATATACACGATCATTTGCCAGTGTGAGAGGGTCATTTATTTTGGTTCATTCAGAAAGGTTCGTTCATTTAGTTTGCTGGGTCATTCATTGAGTTCTCTCACGTTCATACTCAGAAGTGCTGCTGTTGAGAGCCATATTCAGACCTAGAGATCCGAAGAAGAATACCATGGAGAGCGTTTCTACATCAGCGATGCAGTCACCTTCCACCATGGCCAACTAACTTGGTATCTAGGGTTTTCTAGAAAAACCCTATCCTAGTAATGTAGTTTTTTATTATTTCAATTATAACGAGGGAAAACTATTGACCATACTGTGATGATTATAGTAGTTAAGAGATCGTTTTGATTTTCAATATAAAATTCTATGTTTGTTCTAAAATCTTGTCTTAGATGGAATGACTATAGTATTTTACTCAACCATAGTTATTCAATATGGGCAGGAACTCGGATGCTTAATTTATGATTTTCTACATAATGGTGGTAATGAAACTTAAATCCTAGGTTGACAGAAGTCGTGCCTTAGCGTTTTATCATAGAGATGCTTTAGTTTATTTTCATGCAATAGGATTAGACTAGAGTAATATAATTGGCATGTACTAGTTAGGTTAGTCATGAGATGGGTTGTCATAATCTAGTTGATGGTAATTCTTTTTGGGGTCGTATTTAGCTATTTGCGGTATGACCTAATTCACAGTTTATGGATCGCCCTCTTATAATTGTTACTTTGAAGAATTATATTATGCGGTTAGTGGTGGAGTGATGAAAATTGTAGTTTTCTCTCTCATCTGAATCACAACCAATTTACTTTGCTTTCTAGATAATTTCAATTAAAATAGATAATTTGATCTTCAACCACCCAAATAAACCATTTTACGAAAATATAATTCAATGTTTTTGAATTGCTGAAGTGAACAATCTAAGTTTCTGTGGGATCGATATCCCTTACTCAAGCCATTGTTGTTCTATAATTGATACGTGCACTTGCGTAAGGTAAAACCTAGCGCCGTCATAAAAGCCTGTTTTTACCAATTATTTTTACCCCTCTAGACAGACATCAAGTTTTTGGCACTGTTGCCGGGGACATATCATTGTTCAATAGCTTTAGTAGTTTATTTGCATTGCGTTATTGTAGTTGTAGCTAAAGTTAGATTTTTTTATGATTGATAGGTACTCTGAAGAACATAAAAAGGAAAAACGGAGCTTCTGAAGTTGCGTCTGAAACTTTTGTGAGTTTTAGTGTTGCCTTGATTTTTACATATTAATTCTAGCTTTATTTTCTGTTGATATTCAAAGTATTTTAGAAGTAGTTAATTTAGTTAGATTTTATTTCATAAAAAAAAAATTTGGAAAACAAAAAATCAAATAGTTGTTTGAGTAGCGTATGACGGATAGATCGACCCGTTCTAATTTTAGCACTGCATTAGTCGAGTACAATCCTGAGATCAAAAAGACTCTCCGTCGATTACATCAAGCTATTATAGAGCGTCATCGTTAAACAGAAGAAGGCACCAGCCAAATCATTGAAGAATAAGCGATGGGTGACCAAACAACCAACCAAGAGAAGGCACCAGAGACATCCCTGAAAAGATATTATGCGCCCGATGCATATGATTCCTATGCTGATTTTCCAGAGGAAGAAGGTGCGAAGCACTTTGAGATCAAGACAAGCATTATCAATATGCTTCCGAAATTTTCTGGACTTAGAATTAAGGATCCATACCAACACATAAATGATTTCTTAGAGGTAGCCTCAACAGTTAGGTATGATAACTTTTCCAAAAATGACTTGCGAGTGAGATTATTCCCTTGGTCATTGAAATAGAGATCCAAAATATCGTACATCAAACTAGCGAAAGCAATTAAAATTGATTGGGAATCCCTTAAAAAAGAATTCATTGAAAAATATTATCCCATAGGAAAGACTTAAGAAGCCCAAGATGCAATCAAAAGATTTAGACAATTTCCTGGTGAATATTTTCATGATGCTTGGGAGAGATATAGTGAAATCTTGTATAAGTGTCCCCACCATAGGTTCTCTGACCAAGACATAGCTAAGAATTTATACACGGGACTTACAAATACACATAAGACCTTAACAGATGCGGCAAAACAAGGTCAATTCACTTTGAAGCCAACAAAAGAACTTTTGGAGATGTTTGATAACATAAGTGAAAACACAATTCAATATGAATCTGAGTTGAGGTCTAAAGGTGGAAATGAGAGAAAAGCGGAAATTTTTTATGTTGTAGAGTATGATGATGTGAGATATACAATGGAATTGATGAGAGAGAAATTAGAGAGAATTGAAAAGCTTATGCAACGAGGTCATTCCCCTCCGAGAGAGACATTTGAAGTAGAAGCTGAGTACTCTCAAAATGAGTGTTAGGAGATAATGGTTGCTGATGCCAATGCATCGTGGAACTATTCCAATAATGCTCCTTTCACCAATTCATACACCTCAAATGCCAGAAATCATCCACTCTTGTCTTATAAATATACAAATGTGGAGAATCCACCTTCAAAGTTCCAACAAGGACAATCATCCAATCCACAACCAAGATTCACAGAGAGACAACAGTCATATAATCCAGAACCAAGGTTTACTGAGAGACAACAGTCATATAACCCTCAGCCAAGGTTCCAACAAAGTCAACAATCATGGCTCAAAATTCTCAATCAAATTATCAACCCAGACAACCATCCAATAATTCCCAAGTTCTTCAGCTATTCAATAATTCCCAAGATCTTCAGCCATTCAATAATAATCTGGTTGTGCAACCATATAACTACCAAAACCAGCCTCAAAGAAGCCAAACTCCTCCACCCGGTTTCAAGACTATTAGGCTAGAGCAGATCATACTAGACATTCATAACAAGCTAGGCATTCATACTCAATCATGGGCACAACTGCACATGCAGATGGGCCAAATGGTTAATGAGAGGAATGTAAGAGAACCAGGAAGATTGCCTAGTCAGCCGGTCGCTAACCCAAGGCCACAACAAGCACTAGAGATCGGATCATTTGTCAATGAACTTAATGAGTTGGTTCAAGCAATCACAACTCTGAGAAGTGGAAGGGAAGTGGAGAGTAGAGTTGAGAAAGAACATGAAGAGAGGTTGTAGAGAAGAAATAAGGCGGAACGAGCACAAAAGAAGGAAGCTGAAGAAGAGCAAATAAGGTAGGCTGAAAGAGTTGAGAAGGATCAATCACCAGTGGAGGATAATGTCGATCACACATTACTTGAAGAGCCAGAAAGGGCAGGTTACGAGGAGGCATCACCATTCCCTCAGCATCTGAGAGAGCCGGCAAAGTATGGGAAACTTAAAGAATCTGATATGTTGGAAACATTCCCACAAATTAAGATTAACTTACCTCTCTTAGATGTAATTGCCCAGATACCACCTTATGCTAAGCTTTTCAAGGATCTCTCCACACAAAGGCAAAAGAGCAGAGCAAAGAATCCAACAAAAATACTATTAACTGAGCAAGTAAATTCATTGCTTTTAAGCGATACTCCACCTAAGAGGAAAGATCCAGGTGCTCCCACTATTCCATGTGTCATCGATGACCATGAAATTGGTAGAGCTCTGCTTGACCTAGGTGCGAGTATTAAATTGCTTCCTTATTTAGTCTACCAACAACTAGGGTTGGGTGAGCTCAATCCCATTGCAGTGATATTTCAATTTGTCGATCAATCAGTCAAGCAGGCAAGAGGAGTTCTCGAAAATGTTATTGTTTAGGTGGGCAAGTTTTACTTTCCAGTAGATTTAGTAGTCCTAGATACAGAACTTGTACCTTACGCAAAGAAACACATTTTAGTGATATTAGGAAGACAATTCTTGGCTACAGCCAATGCATTTATCAATTGTAGAACCGGATCCATGGATCTGACTTTTGGAAATATGAAAATCCGGATGAATGTTTTCAAAGGGAGCCACCAATTGCCTGAATCAGGGGAGTGTTTCCAGATCAATGAGTGTGATGAACTTGATGATATTATAGCAGATTTTGTGACTCAAATTCAGAAGAATGATGAGCTAGAGTCATTTATGACTAAAGAATGGCCAGATGAAGAAGTTATTGATTGGGATGCGCAGTTGAAGCTACAAAATGAAGAGATTGATGAGATAGAGACTGCCTTATACATTCAACCATGGCGGGAACCGGTTGAGCAACATCCTATAGTCTCGAATACTCCACCGATTCCATCCTTAACTACTCCTCCTACCTTAAAACTCAAGGAACTACCTGAAAAGCTTAAATATGTTTTCTTGGGACCCGATGAGACTCTTCATGTGATTATATCTTCAAAACTGATAGAAAAATAGGAATCGAGGCTAGTCGAAGTCTTGAGTGAGAACAAAGAGGCACTAGGTTGAAGCGTTGCAAATTTGAAAGGTATAGACCCCTCGATTTACATGCATTGCATACATCTTGAGGAGGGTACAAAGTCATCGAGAAAAATGCAACAAAGACTAAATCAAAATATGCAGGAGGTGGTGATGAAAGAAGTGGTGAAGTTGTTAGATACGAGTATCATTTACCCCATCTCTGATAGCATATGGGTAAGTCCGACTCAGGTGGTGCGGAAGAAGTCAGGCATCACAGTGGTGCCAAACTCAAAAGGTGAGCTAATTCCACAGCGCATGGCCACGGGGTGGCGTGTGTACATTGACTACAGGAAGCTCAACTTCAACACCAGGAAGGATTATTTCCCTTTGTCGTTCATCGATCAGATCCTGGAGAGAATAGCCATGCAGAGTTATTACTACTTTCTGGATGGATATTTCGGCTATAATCAAGTGGCGATTGATCCTGTTCATTAGGAGAAAACCACTTTTACTTGTCTGTATAGCCCTTTGGCGTATAAACGGATGCCTTTCGGTTTATGTAATGCGCGAGCAACATTCCAAAGGTGTATGATGTCTATCTTCTATGACACGGTAGAGAAATTTATTGAAGTGTTCATGGATGAATTCTCAGTTTTTGTGGAAACCTTTGAAGACTATTTAAAACATCTAGAATTGGTGCTCAAGAGATGCAAAGAGATGAATTTGATTCTAAGTTGGGAGACGAGCCATTTTATGGTTCAAGAGGGGATAGTATTGGGCCATATTATATCAAAGCGAGGGATAGAGGTTGATAAAGCGAAAGTTGAATTAATTTCAAAATTCCCACCTCCCACATCTGTTAAACAAATACGTTTTTTTTTGGGCCATGCTATATTTTACAGAAGCTTTATTAAAGATTTTAGCAAAATTGCCCTGCCATTATGCAACTTACTGGCCAAGGATGCGACCTTAATCTTTGACGAAAAGTGTCTTCATGACTTTGAGGAGCTACATACTCAACTCTTAACAGCCCCGATTATTCGTTCACCAGATTGGTCTATGCCGTTTGAGCTCATGTGTGATGCTTGTGATTATGCTATAGGAGTTGTATTTGGTTAGAGAAAGGATAAGTTGCCACATGCGATTTACTATGCCAGTAGGAGTTGTTGCTAGTTGTGTTTGCCTTGGATAAATTCCGATCATATCTATTGGGCACCAAGGTTATTATTTATTCAGATCATTCCGCGTTGAGGCATTTGCTAACCAAGAAGGACTCTAAACCCAGACTGATCTGGTGGATTCTGTTATTGCAAGAATTTGACCTGGAAATCAAAGATAAAAATGGTTCGGAGAATGTTGTTGCGGATCATTTGTCGAGGATAATAGTCGAGTCCACAAAGGAGACTACTTCTCTTAAGGATTCATTCCCTGATGAACATCTGTTCAATGTGGTTGTTGTGGAACAAACATCATGGTATGCTGACATTGTCAATTATTAAGCCACAGGTCAAATTCAAAAAGGATGTTTTAAGAATGAGAAAGACCGATTCTTCAATCAAGTCAAGTTCTATATCTGGGATAATTCGCGACTATACAAGTATTGCTCTTATCATATTATCAAAAAATGTGTTCTAGAGAATGAGGTGCAGAGCATATTGACATTTTGTGACACGCTGGAGTGTGGAAGGCATTTCAGAGCACAGAAGATAACTCATAAGGTGCTGCAGAGCGGATTTTACTAGCCTACCATATTCAAGGATGTTGTTGAGTATTGCAAAACGTGTCTATGATGTCAAAAGTTGGGATCCATATCTCGACACGACATGATACCTCTGACCCCAATTCTGATCGTATAATTATTTGATTTATGGGGTATTGATTTTATGAGGCAATTTCTGAAAGTAGATAAAAAGGAGTACATAATTGTGGGGGTTTATTATGTTTCACAATGGGTAGAAGCTATAGCCACCAAATGTGCTGACCAGAAGGTGGTGGAAGAGATACTGAAAGCGAACATTTTCTCAAGATTTGGTATACCAGAAGTTTTGATCAGTGATGGTGGAAGCCATTTTGACAACCAGTTTATTCTTCCTTTGTGTAAGAAGTATAGTGTAAATTATAGAATTGGTACGCCTTATCACCCCCAATCATAAGGTCAAGTGGAGGTTTCAAACAGGGAGATAAAAAATATCTTGGAAAAAATAGTGCGTTTGGATTTGAAGGATTGGCAGCGAAGGTTGAATGATGCATTGTGGGCGTATAGGACTGTGTATAAGACATCGATTGGAATGACACCATATTTTCTTGTATATGGTAAGGTGTGTCATCTCCCTATAGAGCTGGAAACCGAGCATATTGGGCTATTCGAAGATTGAATTTTGATATAAAGAAAGTCAGTGCTCAGCGGAAACTCCAATTTCAAGAGCTTGAGGAGTTAAGAAAAGATGTTTATGGGAACTCTCGAATTTACAAGGCTCGGACAAAAGCATTTCACGATAAACATAATCGGAAGAAATTTTTTGAGTCTGGATAGAAAATGTGGTTGTTCAATTTGAGGTTAAAGTTATTTCCTGGTAAGCTTCAGTCAAGATGGGATGGGCCATATGAGATTACAAAGGTTTTCCCCATGGAGCTATTGAGCTCGATGATCCAAAAATAGGAAAGAAGTTTGTAGTGAATGGTAAATGATTGATGCACTACATAGATGTTCAGCCAGCCGAGCGTATAGCTGGAAAAGTTTGATCAGGAGTACTGAGAGGCAATAATGTCGCATCAACGACGTTAAATATTGGTACTATGTGATTAAGATTAGCTTTTGATCCTAGTTTTGTAATAGTAAACGGTAATTTAATCAATTTCTGTATTTTTAGTTCGTTTGATCGAGTTAGTAAAATCGAGTCATAAACCCATCGTCATCCGAGTAGGAAGGGTAAATTGAGTCAATAGGATATATAGGGGTGTGTAGGAAGGATTGTGATTCTGTGGTTTGACAAAGACGGAAGTTGAGAGAAAGAAAACAATTTGGGCCCTAGGGACCCACACTTCAAGGATAGCGATGGATCTGTTATAAAATAGATCCCTGAGGCCATTTCCCCCCTTTGACATTTCAAACTCCTCTTTCTCCCTCATTTCTCCACCAAATCATCCGAGGTTTATTTGTATTGTTTAATCATCTTATTCCTCATCATTATTTGGCGGTGGTTCATTAGATTAGTCGGTGATTTGTCCAGATTCGCGTGAAGAACTCAAAAAGTCTATGAATCTCAATTTTGGGAAAATCATCATTTCGCTCGATTCGGTGAGTTTTCTTCCATTATTTTGATTTCAAAAGGTTTATTTAACTATTATAAACTAGTATTGACAAACAAGTCCGATCAAAATCATGTTTTAATCAATTTTTCAAAAGTTGAGTTTTGTTGGCTTCGAAGGAGGATCAAATATCGAATTTTTTAGATGAATGATTGTTTAATCATCAAATTAGATATATTTAGATATAGTTTGAGTTTGATTTGGTGTCTGGAACAATTTCACTTATTTTTGGAAAATTCATATATTATAGGCATGGCATCGATGAGTGGAGTGGCTCAGGCTGCTGTTCTGGCTAATCCACCGAAGAGACAAAGGTCAAGGTCACCTCCTCCCGCTCCTTCACCTGTTTTGCGCCAGAGTACTCATGCTCCGAGATGCCAATATATTCCTCAGCCATCATTTTCTTCATCATCTTTTGAGGCAGAGGTGCAAGAGTCGTCTACATAGGGCCGTGATGTTCACTTACCCTATGGGAGCCTTAGAGTAGATCCAGTTATTCCATAGGCACCATATTCGCCATATGTGCTTGAGCTGCAAGCTACGCAGATAGAGGAGGATACTGATAGTGATCATGGTGCTCAGGAGGATGAGCACATTGAGGAGGCTGATCAGGCCATTGCCAGCCATCTGGATGAGAGGGTACCTGAGCCACCAGTGGAGGCTGAACCGGGTGTTTTGACTACTTTCATACCTATACCTCCGAAAACTTCAGTAAAGGATTTGCTAGATCGGGTGATTCGGAAGAAGTATCAGCAGGAGCGCACATATCGAGTGGCGGTGTTCAATAGGATATAGCCAGTACCTGTGTGGACTCTAGGCCGAATGAGGGCACGCCGCTTATTGCCCATCCTTGCCTCGGCCACCCCACATATTTGTGAGGATATGATCCATGAGTTTTGGTTCAATATGCAGCATTACAACAGGGGGACGAGATTACAGACTGTGGTAAGAGGTACCGAGCTTGAGATCACGCCTCAGTCTATAGTTGTTGCGTGGGGTATTCCGGACAAGTGTCCACCAGAGTTAGCTGCTGAGTTCCTGCCTATGCCAGAGGCACTCCCTTCTATTGTAGATCTTGTAGCATTACAGACTGAGGGGGAGTGGACTAATACACGGAGGAATTGCACTAAGAAGTCAAACTATGACCCGATTCTTTGGTTTTGGGATGTGATAGTTCTCTCTCAAATTCTTCCTCACAGCTATGTTACCATGTGTTATGTGCCATTTCCAGGCCTCTACTATCTTTTTAAGTTCGAGAGGTGGATCTCTATTCCATTGGTCTTGTGGGGGGGCTTGTGATGTCTGTCTAGAGGGGGTAAAAATAGTTTTTAAAAATAGCCTCTGATGATAGCGCTAGGTTTTACCCTACACAAGTGCACGTATCAATTCTAAAATAGCAATGGCTTGTGTAAGGGATATCGATCCCACAGAGACTAAGATTATTCACTTTAGCAATTCAAAAACACTGAATTATATTTTCTGAAAATGGTTTGTTTGGGTGGTAAAAAACCAAATTATCAATTTTGAATACATTATCTAGAAAGCAAAGTCAATTGGTTGTGACTCAGATGAAAGAGAAAACTATGATTTTCATTGCTCCACCACTATTCGCATAATATAGTTCCTCACTCTATCAACTGTAAGAGGGCAATCCATAGCTATGAATCAAGTCGTACTGAAAATAGCTAAATACGACCCCAAAAAGAAGTACCATCAACCGGATTACGACAACCCATCTCATGACTAACCTAACTAGAGCATGCCAATTATATTACTCTAATCTACTCTTAATGCCTAAAAATAAACTAAAACATGTCTATATTAAATCGCCAAGGCATGGCCTGTGTCAACCTAGGGTTTCAAGTTTCATTACCACCATTATGTAGAAAACCATAATTATGCAACCTAGTTCCAGCCCATAGTGAATAATCATAGTTGTGCAAAATAATACATTCATTCCATCTAAGACAAGAATTTAGAACAAGCATATAATTTTATATTGTAAATCAATACGGTCTCTTAACTACTACAATCATCACAGTATGGTCAACAGTTTCCCCTCGTTACAATTGAAAACCATGAAAGAACTACACTACTTGGCTAGGGTTTTGCTAGAAAACCCTAGATACCAAGTTAGTTGACCATGGTGGAAGGTAACTGCATCGCTGATGTAGAAACAACCTCCATGGTCTTCTTCTTCAGATCTCTAGGTTTGAATATAGCTCTCACCAGCAGCAATTCTGAATATGAATGTGAGAAAACTCTTTGCATGAACCACTAACCTCTCTCTGAATGAACGTCCGAACCCCTAACACAAATATATGATCGTGTATATATAGGCAATGGTGTAGAGAGGTCATTTTCAGTCTTTTCAATCTAAAACTCATAAAACCCTAAAATCTAATATATACATATATATGTGTGTATATACATGTATTCAGAAGTGTGGAGTCGCAGCCACGCCTTGGAGTTGAACCGGGGGTAGAAAAGGAAAAAACCATCGAAAACCTCAACAAGTTGCCGCAAATACGCCTCAACCGTACATGGCCTATGCTTCAAGCGTAGGTTCAAGCATAAAAATGTAATTTTCAGCCACTTTTTGAAACTGAAAGTGTAGACACAAGCGTAGGTGTTTTCTCTGTGAATGCACCAAAATGATCGCCTTGAACCCACGATACTTTTTGCTGAAGATGACGGCTTCTGAAAATGCCATTTTTTTCCTTCGGGAGCCATTTTTGTCTTGAACTGCCTCTTTGACTCTCCTCTTTGAATAGAAAGAACATGCACTTCAGTTAATTCACTAAAGTTAGCTCCATTTCTTCGATAAGCTTCTGAAACATGGTTTAACACACAAACAACATAAAAATACCAAATAATGGAATGAAAAGACGTAACAAAGTTAGATAGGGGCTTAAAATGGATACTTTTAAGCAGTTATCACACCCCCAAACTTACATATTGCTAGTCCCTTAGCAATAAACTAAGGGAAACTTTCTTGTGATGATTTTTAATCTATCTACTCTAACTAACCTAACCTAATCCCTTGTTTTCGTGAGGGTCGATGATTACACATAGCACATGTTGCAAGCCCTTTAAACCCCTAGGTTACCCCTAGTGGATGAGTGAAGTCTCGTGAAGGTTTCCAAGGATGCTATCTACAAATATCTTAGTTCTCTGTAATTACGCAGTCATGAGTCCACACATAAGTTCAATTAAGTCATAATATAATACAAAAGACAGCATGGATGCAAATACTCCCACTCACTACTGAACAATAATTATATCAAACTTCATATCATGAATGCTTCCCACTAAAGTGAATGATTTCGACAAGGAACTGGAATGAAAATACAAGTTGGAGTTGGATCATGAGTTGTTTCCACTTTCCCATTCAAATAAGGGTTCTAAATCTTTTTCCTCTTTGATCCTAAGACATCCATCTATAAATACACCCATAGGGTTCTAAATCACAAGTTGAGCAATATGGCTAGATTCTCTTATTCTATTCTTTCTTCTTTTTCTTTCTATTCCAGGGGTGTGAGTATGGATAGTGATTATGAGATATATTCTGACCCGGAGGAGCTCATGGAGGTTAAAGAACTGTATGTAGATGCAGAGAGTTCGAATGACGAAACTATGAGCCAAAAACAAAAGAAAAACCACACTAACTTCATTTCTGAAGTGCAGACTACAATTTGAAAAGAAAATCCTTAAAGAACGAGGATTGTTAAGTTTAGAGCAACCAGCGGGAGAAAATGTGTATCTGGGCTTGGCTCAAAGATTGTATGAAAATATGAAGATTACAGGGCCACCAAGATTTAAGGTTATGGTCGCTAAAATGGCTAAGTCGAGTGCTCCCATAGTGATAGGAAAGAAAAGTATTGCCGATGCATGGAATATACCAATTGGTTGTCCGAGACACTTGGAAGGCAAACTAAAGGAGTACCCCCAAGTATGGCCACATACGGACGAGGAGATGGTTGGGAAGTTGTGTGTTATGTCAGATCCAGGAGATAAGACTTGTGAAAATTAATGGTTGAAATCGGATCTACTATATTTGGATTGAGTCATTGCGGCTCAAATTCGACCAAATACTTGGACAAGTGTGAGGGAACACACGATGCTTATAATTGTTTATGTCTTAACTCATGGGTATAGAGTGTGTATTCCGATAGTGATAATGGCCGAGATGTCGATTGACCGAGCAATTATGAGGGTGCTAATGAATTTGAATATTATCTTTCGCACCCGTTTCTGTTATCAAATGGGCCGAGATGATGAATTGCAGAGGAATTGGGTGATAGGATAAAGAAGATGGATGAGAGGCGGTGGAAAAGTATGAAGATATATCCGGAGGAAGACCTTACTAAATTGAAAGAGACAGCGGACTGTCGGATATGATTAAAAAGTGTCATGGCTAGTGACGAAAAAAGTGAGGAGGATGGATACTAAGTAGGGCTAGGGTTTAAAATTAGGTTTTTGATTTGTTTTGTTTTGATATTTTCTTTTAGAGACAGTAGACTCTTAAGGCCACGTCTTTTTTTATTTTATTTTATTTTAATTTTTATAGGATTGTAGGCCCTTAAGGCCAAATCAATTTTTGTTTTATTATTTTTGGAATAAAAATATATATAAAAAAAGAGAATTTCTAATTCCTTGAAAAAATTGTGTGAATTTCTGGATATTTGTGGAATTTTGTTTTCCCATGCTATGATTATGGGTATTTGTGCTTTGTTGCGTATATCTACAGGTGATCCAAATCAAGTTTGGGGGATGGGATTTAGTGTTTTGCTTTGGAATCCATAAGTGAGCTTCAAGGGTAACTATATATGTTCTCATAATTTATTTTTTACCATGAGGAAATGGTCTCATTTAAGTTTGGGGGTGGGGGTTTAGGATTTTAAGGAATGAAAATTTTTTAGAATTTTTTTTTGAAATTTTAAAATTTTTGGAGTAGTTCTTTATTTTCACGCATGAATGTTTTACATTACAATTTGATTGAGTTCATGTTTATGATATATGAGTAGTATGTGATGTGATATTCACACTCATGAGAGTAATAATTAGATCGAGTTAGTGAAGTGATGTGGTTTTACATATGTGAGTGAGTGAGTGAAATTGAAACTGAAAAGGACAACTTTTACCTATAAGCACAAAACACACATTCACTATGGGAAATAGATTAATCTTTCACCATGAAATTTAAAAATAATTTTGCCAAAAGTTTACCAAAAGGGGAGAAGGAGAGATGTTATGGAGAAATTGAGAAAATTGAAAAGTTTTTTTGAGAAAATAAAATGCAAAAAAGTAGTTTTTCTATATGAGTAACCAGGCTCTGGTATCACCAATATCACTGTTCACGTTTAAAGGGAAGAAAACTAATGAGCATAAATCTCATGGAAGAAGCTCAGGCCCATTTAGTTGGGACTAAAAATCCCCGCTGGAAAGTCCGCAGACTTAGAAAGACAAAAAGGGATGATAAAGTGGAAAGATGGAAAGAAGGGTTTTTACGAAAAATGGAAAAGTTTGATCAATGAAATAGGAAAAGAGATATTGAAATACCATGGTACAATGTTCACTAAATACACAGAAGGTTGTCTGGATTAGGGAATAAAATGTAGCGAAATCATTCACTTTAGTGGGAATAATTCATGATACGAAGCTCGATATAATTATTGTTCGGTAGTGAGTGGGAGTATTTGCATCCATGTTGTCTTTTGCATTATATCATAACTTAATTAAACTTGTGTGTGGAATCATGAATGCGTGATTACAGAGAACTGAGATGTTTGTAGGTACCATCAATGGAAACCTTCACGAGACTTCACTCGTCCACTAAGGGTAACATGGGGGTTTAAAAGGCTTATTATACGTGTTAAGTGTAATCGTCGACCCTCACGAAAGCAAGTGATTACGTTAGATTATGTTAGATTAGTTAGAGTAGATAGAAAATAAATCATCACAAGAAAGTTCCCTGAGTTTATGGCTAAGTGACTAGCAATATGTAAGTTTGGGAGTATGATAGGTGTCAAATATTAGAAATTTTGACCCTTTAACTCACTATTGTTACGTCCTTTCATTTAATTATTTGATATTTTTATGTTGTTTGTGTGTTAAAGCATGTTTCAGGAGCTTAACGAAAAAATGGAGCTAACTTCGGTGAATTAACCAAAGTGAATGTTCTTTCTATCCAAGAAGAGAGTCAAAGAGACAGTTTAAGACAAAAATGGCTCTTGGATGGTAAAAATGGCATTTTCAAAAGCCTTCATCAAAACCAAAAAGTATCATGGGTTCAAGGCGATCATTTCGGTGCATTCAGAGAGAAAAGTGGTTTTCAAGAAAACACCTACGCTTTCAGAATCAAAAAGTGGCTGGAAAGTGAATTTTTACACTTGAAGGTACGCTTGAGGGTACTTTTGATGGTACGCTTGTCCTAAGCTTGAAGAGTAGGAAAGGTACGCTTGAAACTTAGGTAGGTTACGCTTGAAGCGTATCTATGGCAAGATTTTGTGATTTTCGATGGTTTTTGCTTGTTCTACCCCCGGTTCGACTCCAAGACATGGCTGCGAGTCCAGACCTCTATATACATGTATATATACACATATATATCCAAATTTAGGGTTTTTATTAGGTTTAGTATTCTATCATTCATATTCTTCTACAGAGATAGAGATAGTGAGAGAAACTATCATTAAGTGATTCTTCTAGTTCTCTCTTATTTTGGATTTGATTCTATCGTGCTTCTACATAGACAATCTAATGCATGATTGAATGACCTAGATTCTGAAAAATCTACACATCGTTGATTGTAACTTAGTTGTTTTGATCCGTTTTGAGAAGCAGAGCTGTCTGAGTGCAGAGATCGAAGCAGAAGGCTTCGTGGTGATTTGATCTGTTGAGAAGCGAAAACGTCTAAGTACGGAGATCATATCGAGAGCTTCGTGGAGCGCAAGTGGATTTAAAATTTTAGACATCGAGTGAAGAATAGCAAATAACAGTGGTTGTAAGTTCTATTTTCATAGAGTCTATACAAATTCTCTGATTCATAGTGCATCGATACCCAAGTGTATCCGTGGTTTTTCCAAGGTTTTCCATGTAAAAATATATGTGTCTTCACATAATTTATTTTCTGCACTTATATTTATAATTTCTTGATTTATTTAATTAGAAAATTAGTGTCACGCCCCAAATTTCTTAGGACTCCAAAACCCGAGCCTAGGAGCTAAGGAAGTGAATGCGAAAGTAATAGAAATTAAATAAAATTCCTTTAAGTCGTCAAATACTCATACAAGGTTAAAATAGACATACAACATTTCAAATATGCCAAAAAGATCACAAAGGATAGAAAAGAAGGTAAACCGAAACTCTCGGTACCTTGAACAAATCATTTCAACCCCCTGTTTACCATAGGGTAAAATGGTCAAATCATGGGTAAAATAGTAATTTCCAACTAAAACTATAAATTTTGGACCTAGCACAAGCCATAGGAACAAATGAAACTTAATTTGAATCCATGAGGAGAGAGATGAATTTTTGAAAATAATGTCGGACAACACCAACCCAAAACAAAAAGTTGAAGTACCCCTCTTTTACCAAGGGTAAAATAGTCATTTCAGGAGTAAACTGGTCACTTCAAATTTTATCCCAAGCATTTGGACATAGGACTACCCGGAGAAACAAACGGGACCTAATTCGGAGGTTCGAGGAGGAAAATATGAAAATTCAAAATTTTCTATTTCAGGATAAGAATCAAAATTTATACACAAGTGGCTCCAACCATAAGAATCAATTCAAACCCTAATGATTTCTATTTCAGGGTTTCATGGAGAATTGAAAGCTTAAGAGTACAAGATAGGGAACTCACCACTAGCTCTTTACAAGATGGAAATCAAGAGCTCCTACCAAGGAGACTCACTTAGTAGTTGAAAGAAAACTCAACCTTCTATATCATAACTAAGAGAAGGATAGAATTAATATCCATACAAGGACATTCATAAACTTGAAAACTAAGGTTCTTAGCAACCAAAACCCTAAAATGATTAGAAGACTTACCAAATGGCTCAAGAACACAAACAAGAGTAATCCCCAATAAGCAAAAAGAGAAAGAGAGAGCAAGAATTTATAAGAGGATTGAAGTCTTGCAAAGTGGTTAACCCTAAGGTTTGTAGAGATTATCCACTCACAACTTTCCCTATCCAATGGTTGAAAATCAAGGAAGGAAAATGAATAATTGATCCAAGGGTAGATATGAAGTCTTTCCACATGAAAGACTAAGAATAATTGATTCTTGCATTTAAGTGCCAACCAAGCAAGGCCCTATGATCAAGGGTTGAGAACAAAGATGTGAGAAGAATATCAATAGCTAGAAATGAGACACCATATAAAAGTGGGAAATCACTAATTTCTTCCCAACTTAGGGTTAATTACAAAGAGTGTCATCAAGCCTCTTAATTACCCTTCCACCCTTTGTCATCCTCTCTAATTCTCAACATGCCACTCAAGCTCCAACACTTAGCCAAAATCTTTACACTTTCCACTAAGTGCTCAAAATATGAATTACTCATTTACCCTTTGGTTATTTCTTTCCCAAAATCGTTTTAAATAATTTTCATTATTCTCAAAATAAAAATAAAACATGGAACTTAAAAATTTAATCTTACATAAAACATATAAGTCATGCTAAGCACATAAAAATATTTAACACAAAATTACATTAAACACATAATCACGTATACATTTAATCATTGATTCAAATTTTGAATTAACACTTCAAATTTTTAATTAGCACGTAAAAATACTGGACACTACAACCTCCACAGCTTAAGAGATTTTGTCAACAAAATCAAACGCAGCAAAAGAAAAAAACAATTCCGGGTATTTTCCCAAACTTCACGCTCACGTTCACAAATCATTTCCTTGACATACTGATAGTGCTATGAGACCCTTACTAAGATAATGGTTTTGCCTCATAAAAACCCGTACTCGAGCAATTAATGTCCTTACAATCGCTCCACGTGTGACACGTTCTCGGTAACATTGACATCCACACACTCAAGACATGAGATGGATCCGGCTCGCACCTGCGAAAGATGGACACATGGAATGAACATTGCAAACCCTAGTGAGCTCCTATGGTAACACACTCGGTAGTCCACTAAACCATAATCACCTAAAAGCACAAAGGGACTAAGCCAAGTCCAAAACTCAAGGTAAGACTAAAATTCTAATATCACTATCAAGTCTCCTACGACCATAATGATCATACCTCAAGTCTATGCACTACATTAACCTCAGTAAGGAAGATCAAATCTTCAACCTCAAGAGCCCTAGAAGGATCCATTACCTAGTAAAACATATACTAAGGTCATAAATCAAACACCTAATCCTCGAGTAATAATAGTTATCCTTGGCCCTATAACCATATCACTTAGTTCACAATTTCAACCATGGAAGCACTAGATCCACAATCACGATCACAGTCAATAATACACAAATAATGACCTCAAACCATTTATTCACATTTCATTTCTACAATCATTATATCATTGCCTTCCTGAATCAATCATTTTGAACCTCAAATTCTTGATTGGCTCAATTAACACACGTTACCTCTTAATGTTAAGGTTACACTTTGAATCTCCAAAGTCTAGTCACAATGAACCCTCGATTACGATCCACAATTTTGTGGATACGCTACGATCAGACCTCGATTAGTCAAGTGGTCAATCTATAAAATATAGTAGTCTCCCAAGAAAACATCTCAATCTACTCCTTTAATTAATAGTCAATGACAATCGTACCTTAACAAAATTCATTAATTTACATACCGCAAGCAACCTTTCCTCTAAGGTTCTAATCCACGTAGATACTACCAGAGACCATAGTACATCATACCCTATAATTCACTCCCTAATGTCCTTAAATTTCATTGCTCAATGAAACTTGATTGTTTCAAAGCAAAACCTGACTATTTGAAAGTCAAGTCCCCAACTCTAAAATCGAATGGTACGACTAGTCCTACCATGAACCACACATCAAAAGGTAACACAAGTCACAGGTCCCTAAGAATCTAATAATATATAGAAATAGGGTAGCTGATGGGCGTCAGGTGTGTGCAAAATATGTGGTTAAAAACAACACCTTAACGACACTTTAGGTTTTACCCTTCTGCAAATGCATAGATCAATTGTATATAGTTTTGCTTGAGTAGGAGAATATCGATCTCACAGAGACGAGGATCGTTCACTTTAATAATCTAAAAATACTGAATTATAGTTTTCCGAAAATAGTTTGATTTTGTGAATTATCTAATAATAATGAAAATAAAGCAGAAAACTATGATAAATAATGGTTATGATTCAGAGGGAGAGAAAACTAGGGTTTCCTCACTCCACCACAAATCGCATAATATAGTATAAATTCTATTTCAATTGTATGAGGACGATCCATTGACTGTGAACAGGTCGCACCGCGCCAGCAGTTTGACCCCAAAAAGGATTACTCTTAACCGGATCGCGACAACCCATCTCATGACTAAACTGATTAGTGCATGCCAATTACTAAAAGAAAAGTAAATTAAAGCAGGAAAATAAACGAAGGCATGTCTATATTAGTTTGTCAGGGCATGGCCTGTGTCAACCTAGGGTTTCGAGTTTAATGACCACTATTGTGTAAAAAATCACAAATTAAACATCCGAGTTCCAGCCTGTAGTGAATAATTGTGATTGTGTAAGGTAAATATATTTTAAAGTCTAAGACAAGAATCAATTCAAATATATAAACTTATATCACGAATAAAAATGGTCTCTCATGTAACACAATCATCACAATATAGTCATAGTTTCCCTTCTCTACAATTGAATATAAAATCAAAAATACTTTACTTGGCTAGGGTTTTGCGAGAAAACCCTAGATACCGAATTAGTTGATCATGGCTGAGAGAATCTACATTGTCGCTGTAGAAAAATTCTCCATGGCCTTCTTCTCCGGATCTCTAGATCTTCAATGATGGTTCTCTTCAATGGAAGAACTCTATGAATGAACGTGCATGAACCAGCCTCCAAAAACTATATTAAAACTAGAACTAAAAACAGAACCCTAAACTAAACATAACCCTATAGTATTTATAGACAAATGAGGGAAACCCTAATGGTTGCCCTTTTTCTGTAATTTCACAATACATGAATAGTCTCCTAAAATCAAATATAAATATGTGTATAAGCCTGTATGTATAGGTTTGGAATCACCGATCACTTGAAATATCGAAGTAGGGACAAAACTGGAAAATTCTGAAACAACTCCGAAACAACTTCAGCATGTCGAGGGATCACGTGACCACAAGGTGGGACCTACACTTCTGAGCTACGCTTGGGCGTAAAACTAGGGCATAAAGCTACGCTCCTGACCTACGCTTGGGCGTAGGTCTAGCGCGTAGGGTCCAAAACCATAGCGTAGCTTAAGAGCATAGGTTGGGTCCAATCTGCCCTTTTTTCTCTCTAACGACATAGGGTATAATGCATCTTTGTTGTAAAAACTCGTCTTTTCATATTTGAGCTAGACTGGTCGCCTTTGACTCCTGATACTTTTCGGTAAAGTAATAATGTCTGAAAATGACATTGTTTGCCCTTCGGTGCAATAACGATGTCAGGAAATAACCATTTTGCCCTCTGGTAGCTCTTATTCTCTCTCGCGCACATCTTGATTCCTTTCTCAAGATAGAAACGAACAAGAACTCAGTTAATTCACCGAGATTAGCTCTATTTTTTCATTGAGCTCTTGAAACATACTTACACACAAAAACGAGATAAAAATACCAAGTAACGGAATGTAAAAACATAGCAAACGCAAGATAGGGGCGAAAAATGACTAATATTGAGCAACTATCACACCCCCAAACTTACATATTGTTAGTCCCTTAGCAATAAACTCAAAGAAAACAATCTGTGATGATTTTTATTCTATCTAACCTATACTAATCTAACCTAATCCCTTGCTTTTGGGAGGGTCAACGATTACACTTAGCACATGTAACAGGCCTTTTAGACCCCTAGGTTACCCCTAGTGGATGAGTAAAGTCTCTTGAAGGGTTACAATAATGGTACCTACAAACATCTCAATTCTTTTGAAATTACGCATTCATGAGTTCTCACACACAATTCAGATATGCTATGATACAACACACAAGATAGTATGAATGCAAATATTCCCACTCACTACCAAACAATAATTATATCAAGCTTTGTGTTATGAATGGTCCCCATTTAAGTGAATCATTTTGCTACTTTTTACTTAAAATCCAGACAACGTTCCGTGATTTTGTGAACATTCAACTACAATATTTCAGTTTCTTTTCTCCTACTTCATTGATCAAAATTTTCCATTTTTCATTAAAACGAAACTTTTCAACTTTCCACTTTTCATCCCTTTTTGTCCTTCTAAGCTTCGGACTTTCCAGCGATGATTTTTAGTTCCAACCAACTGTACCCGAGCTTCTTCCATGGGATTTATGTTCATCAGTCTTTTCCCCTTTAAACGCGAATAGTGATATTGGTGATACCAAAGCCCGGTTACTCAGATCAAAGAACTGCTTTTTGCATTTTATTTTCTCAAGAAATTTTCAATTTTCTCCATTTCAACCAAAACAACTCCCCATCTCCCCTTTTATTGCAGCAAAACTATTTTTTAACTACATCGTCAAAAATCAACATATTTCTCATAATGAATGTGTGCTTGTGTTTAGAGGTTAAAGTCGTTTTTCTTAATTTCAATTTCACTCATTCACTCACTTATGTAAAACCACATCACTTACTAACTTAGTCTAATCATTATTCTCATGAGCGGGAACATCACAACACATACTACTCATACATTATAAACACAAACTCAATCAAATTGTTAATGTCAAACATTCATGCGTGAAAAAAAAAAGAATTATTCTTGAAAATCTTTATTCCTTGTAATACTATACCCTTATCCCAAAACGTAAATTATACCATGTCCCCATATTCAAAAATAAAATAGGAGAACAGATACAGTTACCCTTAAAGCTCAATTCTGGATTCCAAAACAAAGCACAACTTTTCTCCCCCAAACTTGAATTGGATCACCTGGAGATATCATCAACAAAGAACACATACCCAATCATAGCAATGGAAAAGAAATGGCATCATAAACAACTAGCAATCGACACATGTATTTAAGGAATCAAAGATTTTTTTTTTATTAAATTTTTTTATGACAAAAATAATAACAATAATAAAAAATATTTGTTTGGCCTTAAGGGCCTATAATCCTAAAATAATAAAAATAAAAAACAAAATAAAAAAACAAAGACGTGGCGTTAAGGGTCTACCGTCTCTACAAATAAAATAACCCAAAAATCCTAAACCTAAATCCTAGTCCGCCTCTACTTCTTCATCACTTAACATGACACTCTTCAACCATATCCGGCAGTCTGCAGTCTCTTTCAACTTCTCTAAATCTTCCTCCGGATATATTTTCATGAATGTACACCGTATCTCATCCAATTCCTTCATTCTTTCACCCAACTGATCAGTAATGATTTTTGATAGTAAAAATGAGTATAGAAGATAATAGTCACATTTATCGGCCCCCGCCCAATCTCGACTCACAATTGCTCAAGCATACGACATCTCAGCCATAATCAATGTTGGAAAACACACTTTATACCCATGACTTAGGGCATACAAAGTTCGAAGCACAGTGTGATCTCTTGCACTAATTCGATTATTAGGCCGAAGTTGAGTTATAACAACACAATCCAAATAAAGTAGATCCGACTTTAACCACCAATTATCACACATTTTATCCCCCAGATCTAAAATTGCACACAATTCCCGCACCATATCTTCATCCTTATATGGCCATACTACCGGATGCTCTTTCAATATTCCTTGTAAGTTTGTCGGAGTACCAATTGGTATATTTCATGCATCGGTAATACTTCTTCTTCCAATCACAACAGGAGCAGTCCACTAAGTCACTTTAGCCCTTATCACCTCAAATCCTGGCAGTCCCAAAACTATCATATTTTCGTAAAATTTTCGAACCAAGCCCGGATACACCTTTTTGCCCGCCGATTTTTCTAAACTCTTCAATTCGGGTCCAAGTAAAACTCGATTCATCCTCTCCAGATGAAATATCTCCTCAAATTGCAACCGATTCTGCAAAAATAATTTTGGTGTGGTTCGGCTTCCCTTCTGACTCGTAGCTTCGTTATTCGTGCTCTTCATGACCACATGTGGTTCCGTTTCCTCTATGAACTCTTCTAGGTTAGAATAATCTTTATTAGCATTATCCATACTAACCCTCCTGAAAATAGAAATAATAAAAGAAGAATACCTAATCTAATGCTCACTCTTTGAGAATTATGAATTATAAATTGTGTCTACCCTATGGATGTATTTATAGATGAATAGAGTAAAATTATAATAAAAAAGGATTTAAAACCCTTAATTGACTAGGAAAGGAGAAACAATAACTAATTCAACTTCTATTTGCAGTCTCTTTGTCATATTAGGATTACACTAAAAATTCTACAAAAATTCTAAAACAATTCCTAAAAATAAGTTAAACAAATCTAAATACAAGTATAAGTACAAATCAGGCCAAAACATCCCAAAAGGGGAAGAATTTTTCAATTTTTCTGGCCTAGCCAAGAACTACCCTAAGCACAAGCGTAGGGTAGAGCTCAAAAGTTTTTTTTTTTTTTTAAAAATCATGACACACTTTCTAATAATCAACGCAGCCCCAAACTTAAACTCACACATGTCCTCATAGTGCGAAAATAAAATCACACATACTCAATTTAATAAACATAGTAAGGCACGCATATCAGTAAAAGCGGTCAAAAACTATCATTTTATATAAAAGAGAAAATATCATAAACAATTAGAAATGATTGTTCAAGTGGTCACAAAAGATCGAGCACTGACTCTCCGCTCGACGACTGATCTCAACTGTGGACAGCTAAAACAACAAAATCTATAAACAAAATAAAATAAACTAAACTAAACTACAACTACAAAGCATCATCTGAATGTGGCTGTGGTGGTGGAATGGTCACTCCCATATGTCGCATCATAATATCCCACCGATCCATCATCTCACGGTGCTCACGCTGTTGGGCATGCCTCTCCTCTGTAAATGAGCGCTCTAATCCCTCAAAACGTCCAATCAACTAGTCGTACTGAGTTTGAGTCATCATAATAGCACCCCCAGTCGGGGCCTGTGGCGCATCATCTCCTAAAGCAGCCTCCTCAGCCCGTGGCACCTCCACCTCAGGCATCTCATCCTCAGTATATGGCTCCTCCATATCATCTTCATGTGCACCTGGCAATAACACTCCTCCGAATTTGCGCTAGTGAGCATATGTCGCTAGACCCTTCTTGATCCACCCCTTGTTCCACGCTCCCTTGCCATACGCAACTAGCGGTGCAAACGTATCCTCAACATTCATCAGTAATCCCTGATCAAATATCAACTTCATCTCAAGACAGGGAAGAACCATCTGGAAGTTGTCAATCCCTACCTTGTTCTCCCGGCGTAAGTGAATATAATTCCGGAATAAATTATGCCAAAGGGCGTGTGGAATAGAGTACCAGTGACCAAACTCTAAAGCATAGTGCAACACCAGAAATGGCGGGTAGCATATGGTCTGATGGTAACACATTGAACCGGACTATCACATTCTAGAGCCATAACATCAGATGATAGTAGGACTTCTTGGTCCCATTACGCCTATTGTCTGCCCACTTCCCCTCAGTCTGCAATCTCACCATATTATAAAGTGGCGGAAGTGGGTTTGGTATAGGTGGGAACCTCTTCTCTAGTTCTGCAGGGCACTCATGTGGAATACCCCACACAACAGCAATACTCTTGGGAATAATCTCAAACTCCTGCCCCTGCACCATTTACACTAGCCGAGTCGCTCTGTTGGAATGCCTCATATGAACCAGAACTCGCTAATCATGTTAGAGCAAATATGTGGTGTAGTTGGGGCTAGGATCTGCAATAATCTGTGCTCCCTCAGTACGCCTATAGTCTAATGTGGAACTGGCTCTATCCGCTCAAATGGCACAATAGCAAAAGTGCGCTCCTGTCGGAACCCCTTCTTCAAAGCCTGGGTCATCACCGTCTCCTTGGAGACTGTGGAATGCTTCCATCTGTAAGAAATGAGGTCAACCTCATCACCATCAATTTCCGGCTTAGGATACGGCACCTCGCCGCACTCACCATCCTCCAACTCTGCCTCCTGCTCTCCCTCCCCATCCTCACTTTCATCATTGTCGGTAGTTTGCTCATCGGATGTCTCCGATTCATGTGGTAGTGGTGATGGCTCGGGGACTAGAGACTATGCCAGGGTCGTGATGGTTCCCTTGGTGTAGCTGGTGGAACTATCATCTGGCCATATCCCAAATCTAACTCAATGCCCTCTGTCGGTGCAATCGACCTCTCAGCCTCCTCATCTGACGAATCCGGTGCAACATACATCGATCTTGATGCCCGGGTACTATAGCGTACAGGTCGCTTACTCTACAGGGGTGGTGACCGTGATCTGTCTCTCTGCACTGTCGTCCCCAACGTAAATGCTCCCTCAACTGCCTTTCTCGCTCCTTTTACACGAGTTATTCCTACGGAATTCAGATTTTTACAAAAATGAGCAAAAACTATCCGAACACCGAAGTAAACTCAAAACTATATCTAAAGTATTCTAATACGACGATTAAACAAGACCTCATCTCAAAGTTTTGATATTTAACCCATATCTGAAGCCGGAAACTTAACTTTTTGAAAACGGATTAAAACACGATTTTGATTGGTCTTGTTCATCATTACTAGTTTAGAATAGTTATATTAACTAATCGAAACCAAAAGAATGGAACAAAACTTACCGAATCGCGAAACGGCAAATTCCCCAAAATTGGATTACGGAGACTTTCTGAGTTCTTCACGTGAATCCGTACACACTGCACACTAATCTGATGATCCGCCGCTTGAGAATGATAAGAAATATCAAAATTCAGCTTTAGGAACAAACGGGAGTCGATTTGGTGGAGAGGAGAGGGAGAAAAGTGAATTTTAAAATGAAAAGCTGCAGGACTGTATATATACAGTCCCATGACCAACACTTGGGCGTAGGTGCCAAGGTTGAATTTTGGCTTTGGCCATTTTTTTACTCGTTCTCTATTCTCGAACACTCGAACCTCCCCTATACACACCTATTGACTTTATTGACATCGTTTCGTTGAAATTTGGCGCTTCGTCGATGAAAATACCCCTCCGAACGATGATGACTATTTCGGACTCGATCTTAAAATTTTACAAAAACCGAATTAAACTATTATTGTACAACTACAAACTAAGATCAAAAGCTACTTTTATCACTTAGTACCAATATTTAACGTCGTTGGCTCAATGTTGCCATCTCTCAGTACTCAGGATCAAAATTATCCGACTCTGGTGTCGGTTCTATTAAATCAACTGTCTCAAAAACAGTCTATGTCGGCACAGCTTCGATGTAATGCTTTAAACACTGACCATTCACAAACAATCACTTTCTGTTGTCAGGGTTGTCAAGTTCCACCGCTCCATGGGGGTAAACTTTAGCAATTCTATACGGCCCGTCCCATCTTGACTGGAGCTTACCGAGAAACAATTTGAGTCTTGAATTGAACAACCACACATTTTGGCCAACCTCAAAGCTTTTCTTTTTGATATGTCTATCATGGAATGCTTTGGTTCGGGCTTTATATATTCTAGAATTCTCATATGTGTTGTTCCTCAACTCCTCAAGCTCTGCGAGTTGGAGTTTCTTCTGAGCACCCGATCTTTTGATATCAAAATTCAATCTTCTAATCGTCAAATATGCTCTATGCTCGAGTTCCAAAAGGAGATGACACGCCCCACCATAGACCAATTTGTATGGTGACATATCAATCGGTGTCTTATAAGCAGTCATGTATGCCCACAGTGCATTATTTAGCCTTCTCGGCCAATTCTTTAAATCAGGATCCACCGTCTTTTCAATAATGTTCTTAATCTCCTTATTTGAAACCTCTACTTGACCACTCATATGTGGGTGATATGGCATTCCAATTCTGTGAGTGACACCATACTTCTAGCAAAAGGCTGGAAGAAACTGGTTGTCAAAGTGGCTGACGCCGTCACTGATCAACACTCGTGGCATACAAAATCTAGAAAAGATATTTGATTTAACAAACTCCTTAACCACAATGTGATTCGTATGCGATGTGGCAACAACCTTTACCCATTTAGAAACATAATTAACTCCCACTAATATGTACTGTTTATCGCCGGCCTTTAGAAACAGTCTCATGAAGTCAATGCCCCAGACATCAAATAACTCAACCACCAAAATAGGATTCAGTGGCATCATGTCTCATTGAGATATGGATCCCAACTTCTGACATCTTAGACAAGATTTTCAAAACTTAAACGGATCCTTGAATATGGTGGGACAATAAAAACCGCTCAGTAGGTATTTGTGAGATGTCTTCTGAGCACCAAAATGCCCTCCACACTCTAGCGTATGACAGAATGTCAGTATGACTTGAACTTCACTTTCTAGAACACATTTACGAATTATCTGATTCGGGTAATATTTGTACAGTCACGGATTTTCCCAGATATAAAATTTTATTTGGCTGAAGAAACGATCCTTCTCATGTTTAGACCATCCATTAGGAATTCTACCTGTGGCTTTATAGTTGACAATATCCGCAAACCACGGTACTCGCTCCATAATAGCTATACTGAACAGATGTTCATCCAGGAACTCATCCTTAAGAGGAATGTCGTCCTTTGTGGAATCAACAATAATTCTTGAAAAATGATCAGCTACAACATTCTCCGTACCCTTCTTGTCTTTAATCTCCAAATCAAATTCTTGTAGCAGCATAATCCATCGAATCAGTCTGGGCTTGGAGTCTTTCTTGGTTAGTAAATGCCTTAGTGCGGGATGATCTGAGTACACGACCACTTTGGTTCCCAACAAATATGACCTGAATTTGTCCAAGGCGAACACCACTGCCAGCAACTCCTTTTTGGTAGTTGTGTAGTTCATCTGAGCTTCGTTCAGAATTCTACTTGCATAGTAAATCACATATGGCAACTTGTCTTTTCTTTGTCCTAACACAGCTCCAATTGGATAATCCGAAGCGTTACACATCAGCTCGAACGGTAGAGACTAGTCCGGTTGACAAATAATTGGGGCAAATGAGAGTTTAGCACGCAATTCCTCAAAGGCATAAAGACATTCTTCATAAAAAAGAAAGACTACATCTTTAGCCTAAAAATTGCATAATGGCCGGGCAATTTTGCTAAAATCTTTGATAAATCTTCTATAAAACTCGGCATGGCCCAGAAAAGAGCGTATCTGCTTCACAGATATGAGAGGAGGTAATTTTGAAATCAGCTCAACTTTTGCTTTATCGACCTCAATCCCCTGCTTTGATATAATGTTGCCAAGTACTATTCCCTCTTGAACCATAAAATGGCTCTTCTCCCAACTAAGAATTAAATTGTTCTCTTTACACTTTTCAAGTACTAGTGTTAAATGCCTCAAATAGTCTTCAAAGGTTGCCTCGATTCCTGTTCTGCTGTCAATTTTGATGAAATATTTATAAGAAGAGTTTTGTCTGGTTCCAAGAAAACATACTTGAGCTTTTCTGACAACTCCTTTAGTTCTAAAATAGGCGGAGTTGTATGTGATGGAACTGGTGGAATACTTGAGACTATTAGGAGTGGTTCCACCGGCTCTTGCTTCCAAGGTTGCGCATGTAACGCAGTCTCAATTTTATCCAACTCCTTGTTCTGCCATTCCATATACGCATCCCAATCTTCGATTTCAACATTCGGCACTTCATTTGCCAGAAATTCTTTAAGCTCGTCTTTCTTCAGAATTTGAGTCACAAAATCATGTATAATATCATCTAGCTCATCGCACTCATCTATCGGGAAATAGTCCATAGAATTAGGTAATTGATGGCTTCCTCAAACACATTTATCCTGACTTTCATGTTCCCAAAGGTCAGATCCATGGCTCTGGTTCGATAATTTATGCACGCATTTGTCATGGCCAGAAATGGTCTGCCTAAGATCACTAGGATGTGTTTTTTTGAGTCCAGGACAGGTTCCATCTTCAGGATTACAAAATCATCTGGGAAGTAAAACTTGCCCACTTGAACTATGATGTCTTCTAAAATTCCTTTCGCATGCTTGACAGATCGATCGGCAAACTGCAGTACAACCTCTGGGGGACTGAGCTCTCCCAACCCTAGTTGATAATAGACTGAATAAGGAAGCAAGTTAATACTCGCATCTAGATCATGAAGGGCTCTACCAATTTCTTGATCACCGATAACATAAAAAATAGTGGGAGCACCAGGATCTTTCCTCTTTGGTGGAGTATTGCTTAACAGTAGTGAACTCACTTGCTCAATCAAAATTATTTTCTTCGGATTCTTCATTCTGCTTTTCCTCTTCTTCTTACAGAGATCCTTGAAAAATTTAGCATAAGGTGGGATTTGGGCAATCACGTCTAGGAGCGGTAGATTAATCTTGACTTGTCGGAATGTATCCAACATATCAAATTCTTTCATCTTCCCATACTTTACCGGTTCTCTAAGACGTTGAGGAAATGGCGATCCCTCCTCATAGTTTGCCCTATCTGGCTTATCTAGCAATGTCTCGTCGACACTCTTATCTACTAGCAGTTTATCTATCTGAACTTCAGCCTCTATGCTCTTAACCTCTTTCTGCTGTGATTTTTTCCCGCTTCCTTCCTTTGAGCTTGCTCAGCTTCTTTTCTTCTACGCAGCCTCTCCACATGTTCTTCCTCCACTCTGGTCTCCACTACCCTTCCACTTCTCAGAGTCGTAATTGCTTGAATAGACTCTTGATTATCATTAGTAAATGATCCAAGCTCTTGTACTTGCTGAATCTTTGGGTTATAAATAGGCTAACTAGACAACTGACCTGGTTATCTAGTATTTCTCTGATTTTCCATTTGTCTTAACTGCATGGTGATTTGGGCCAATGCTTGAGTGTGAATACCCATCTGATTATAACGGTCCACCAAGGTCTGCTTTATCCCGTTATTTTTAAAAACGGGTGGTGGAGCTTGTCTTTTTTAAGGCTGAAGCTGGTATTAGAATGGTTGGATAGCTTGGTTATTATTGAATGGCTGAAGAGCCAGAGAATTATTAGGTGGCTATCTGGGTTGGAAATTTGATTGCAAATTGCGAGACAGTATAGTTGTTTGAGATTGGAATGATTGTTGGCTCTATTGGAACCTTGGCAGCGAGGTAAATTACTGCCTTGGTTGAAAATTGGATTGAGATTTGGACCACTATCCTTGTTGAACTTTTTTTGAAGGATTCTCCACATTTGTGGACTTATAGGACAAGAATGGATGATTTCTATTATTTGGTGAGTATGAGTTGGAGAATGGGGCATTATTGGAGTAATTCCATGATGTATTAACATCAGTGCCTATTACGTT
Source organism: Cornus suecica (assembly GCA_963922005.1). Classification (NCBI taxonomy): domain Eukaryota; kingdom Viridiplantae; phylum Streptophyta; class Magnoliopsida; order Cornales; family Cornaceae; genus Cornus; species Cornus suecica. The sequence goes on from OY998242.1 coordinate 41,884,886, forward strand.
CTCACACTCATTTTGAGAATAATCTGGTTCAACCTTATAAACTTCTCTTTTGGGGGAATGACTTCTTTGGGTAAGAATTTTTTCAAATTGCACTAACCTCTCCTCTATCAATGCACTGGACTTTTCATATCATGATTAACCTCGAATGCTTTTTTTGATCTGCTATCTAGTTCACCCTTAGACCTCAGATCAGATTCATACTGAAAGGCATTTTCACTGATGTTGTCAAACATCTCTAAATGCTCTCTTGCAGGTTTCAAGGTAAATTGACCATGTGTGGAGGCATCTATCAGATTTTTATGCTTTTCACTAAGACCCATGTAAAAATTTCGAGCAACATCCTGATCAGAAAACCTATGGTGGGGACATTTATACAAAATCTCATTGTACCGCTCCCACGCTTCATGAAATTTCTCTCCTGGCAACTGTCTGAAACACTTAATTGTATCTTGAGCTTCTAAAGTCTTTCCTATAGGAAAATGTTTTTCTAAGAATTCTTGCTTAAGTGTTTCCCAGTCAAGTTTAGTTGCATGAGTTAATTTAATGTACCATCTTTTTGTTTTATCTTTTAAAGACCATGGGAACAGACGCACTTTAAAATTATTTTTAGTTAAACCATCATACCTAACGGTTGATGTTACCTCTAAGAATTCATTGACATGCTGGTACGGATCTTATATCCTGAGACCAGAGAACTTTGGGAGCATGTTAATCACACTCGTCTTGATCTCAAAATGCTTTGCACCTTCCTCTTCTAGAAATTCAGCATACGATTCATACGCGTCCGGTGCATAGAATCCCTTCAATGAGGTGTTTGTCCTCTCCAAGGATTGACTCTTTCGTCACCCATCTCGACTTCTTCGGTTTAACGAAGTTCTTCAATAGATTTTCGTAAATGCCTTAGAGTTCTTTCGATCTCCGGGTCGTATACAACTAACGCAGAATTTGAATTTGAAAGCGTCGATCTATCGGACATAAACTAAAAAAAAATAATTTCAAATTTTTTTATTTTTTTATTTTCTGAAATAAAGAAAATTAACTAAACTACGTCTAAAGTAATCTAAACTATAAACAAAAAGGAAAGCTAAAAATTAAATACAAAAACCAAACAAAATTGAAACTCACAAAGCGTCCAGACACAACTTCAACAGCTTTGTCTTTTCCTTTCATGCTCTTCAACTGTACCTGATAATCACACAAAAATTTCAAATTTAGCTTTAATGTATAATAACGCAATGCAAATAAACTACTAAAGTTATTGAATAATGCCAAGTCCCCGGCAACGATGCCAAAAACTTGATGGGCGTCAGGTGTGTGCAAAATATGTGGTTAAAAATGATACCTTAACGACACTTTAGGTTTTACCCTTCTACAAGTACACATATCAATTGTATATAGTTTTCCTTTAGTAGGGGAATATCGATCCCACAAAGATGAGGATTGTTCACTTTAATAATCTAAAAACACTGAATTAGAGTTTTCCGAAAAGAGTTTGATTTTATGAATTATCAAATAATAATGAAAATAAAGTAGAAAACAATGATAAATAATGGTTGTGATTCAGAGGGAGAAAAAACTAGGGTTTCCTCACTCCACCACTAACCGCATAATATAGTCCAAATTCTACTTCAATTGTATGATGGTGATCCATTGACTGTGAATCAGGTTACACCGCGCCAGCAGTTTGACCCCAAAAAGGATTACTCTCAACCGGATCGCCACAACCCATCTCAAGACTAAACTGATTAGTGCATCTCAACTACTAACAGAAAAGTAAATTAAAGCAGTAAATTAAAGCATGAAAATAAACTAAGGCAAGTCTATATCAGTTTATCAGGGCATGGCCTGTGTCAACCTAGAGTTTCGAGTTTTATGACCACAATTGTGTAGAAAATCACAAATTAAGCATCTGAGTTCCAGCCTATAGTGAATAATTGTGACTGTGTAAGATAAATATATTCAAAAAGTCTAAAACATGAATCAATTCAAATATATAAACTTGTATCACGAATAAAAATGGTTTTTCATCTAACACAGTCATCACAGTATAGTCACAGTTTCCTCTCTCTACAATTGAATATAAAATCAGAACTACATTACTTGGCTAGGGTTTTGTGAGAAAACCCTAGATACTGAATTAGTTGATCATGGTTGAGAGAATCTACATTGTCGGTGTAGAAACACTCTCCATGGCCTTCTTCTCCGGATCTCTAGGTCTTTAATGATGGTTCTCTTCAATGGAAGAACTCTATGAATGAACGTGGATGAACCAGCCTCCAAAAACTATATTAAAACTATAAGTAAAAACAAAATCCTAAACTAAGCATAACCCTCTAGTATTTATAGACAAGTGAGGGAAACCCTAATGGTTGCCCTTTTCTGTAATTTCATAATACCTAAATAATCTCCTAAAATCATATATAAATATATGTATAAGCCTGCATGTATAGGTCTGGAATCACCGATCACTTGAAATATCGAAGTAGGGACAAAACAGGAAAATTTTGAAACAACTTCAGCATATCGAGGGATCACGTGACCACAAGGTGGGACCTATGCTCCTGACCTACGCTTGGGCGTAGGTCTAGGGCGTAGGGTCCAAAACCACAATGTAGCTTAGGAGCATAGGTTAGGTCCAATCTGCACTTTTTCTCTTTAATGACATAGGGTATAATACATTTTTGTTGTAAAACTCATCTTTTCATATTTGAGCTAGACTGGTCACCTTTGACTCCTGATACTTTTCGGTGAATTAATAATGTCTGAAAATGACATTTTGTCCCTTTGGTGCAATAACGATGTCGGGAAATGACCATTTTTCCCTCTGGTAGCTCTTCTTCGCTCTAGCGCACCTCTTGATTCCTTTCTCGAGATAGAAACGAACACGAACTCAGTTAATTCACCGAGATTAGCTATATTTCTTCATTAAGCTCCTGAAACTTGCTTACACACACTAACGAGATAAAAATACCAAGTAACAAAATGTAAAAACATAACAAACGCAAGATAGGGGCGAAAAATGACTAATATTGAGCACCTATCAGTAGCTAAAACATACATCATCGAAGTCCTTAATTCTCAATAAAAATGGCTTATACTTTCCTCAGACCGCAAGCACAGTTAAATAACTTAACCATACACTAAGTACAATAAATCTCAACTCACGTGATGAGGTACATTATTGAAAACCCATGGAAGTTATTCCAACCACACAACCGTGAAGCGATAATGACCTTACTCCAACTACGTGATGAAGGAAATGAAGAAACGCGACCATTTTTTACTCATGTGAGACACAGACACGTCAAAGACGTGAAAGACCAAGGCAATCTACCACAGTAACTCCTTACTCCCAATTCCCACACTGTCACTCAACACCCGACACGTCAAGGGTTGACAAATGAACTTACTCTCTATCCGACTCCATGAACTCTAGTGATCAACTACTACTAAACCTCAAGGTTACAAGCCATACCTTCTTTTGAATAGAAACCGCAATCATATACCAACTAATATCCATTGCACTATAATCACACTACTTCATACCTCAATCAATGGTAATCTTAACATCTCCCATTTTCATGCCTTCTAGATCAACAAAGGCCTAAACTCATGCTCTAACCACAACATAAACCACATAACACCAATAACTATTTATCAAACCCGCAATCTCCTCATGACAGATAATCACTCTCCTAAACTATTCCTTTAAATCATGTTTCGATAATCGACACTTGTATTCTAGCGAATAATCATGCCTCAATTTTATCACCAAATCATATTCCCAAAATTAAAAGCTCACAATACAATTATTATCTACAACACTACCAAAAATCAACATCAAAATCTCCAATCAAAATCATCACTAATAAATGAGCCTAAATGTACACCAACCCTCAAAATTTTAATCATATTTCCTCAACCACCATTCATATTTTCAATAAATAAATCAAGACTTATACATAAGCCCACTACTTACAAGCTAAAGAAATTGCAAGATCATTATTTGCATCACTAAGTCACACACAATGCTTCACACCTCTTTCATCATAGATAGTCACTTCAAGGCTCACTAACACATCTCTTAGTGTTACACAACTTACAATCCACAATAAATGAATCATTACTCTTAGACCTCAAGGCCTTCGACAACAATTGAAGGATAGGGTTACCTCATAACCCCAAGTAAAACCACCTCGAACCACTAGAATGGTACTCGGTAACACACCTTGAATACCATAAGAGAAAACATCAACTAATAATGACCCCAAAAGGCAATTTAACATTACGATACCTACACAAGGGCATCTAACCACCAAACTACAAAACCTCTTAATGGTTCAAGCGAAAGGGAAACCAAAATCAAAGCTTAGGAGATACACCACTTAATCTTAAATGACATGTTATCACTACATAACGTATCACAGTCGCTTAGTCCCCATAGGAGACCTACTAAGACACAAAGGAAAGAGGAACTCGTCCCCCAGATATAGAATGATACCGAAACGGCTCATGCCTAGACAACAAAACTGCTCTTCCCTCCTAGGCATACACTCTTACGTGAAACATCACCATAACAACTTAACCAATGCCTCGCAAATAATCATGTAGTCAAAGAATCAATGGAATCATTCTCTAACACTTCCCCTTTTTCTCATGAAGGAGGATAGATTTATCGTACCGATTCTTCCCAAGTGATTTTTGACACTTTCACTTTTAACAAGGAAGACGTCAAACACGACGCGATCGTGGAATAGGATTTGGACAACTCCTTCCCCTATTGTCTGCATTTTTCAGAAGATTAGTTCCGTAAGAGCAAGAAGCACCCCCTGGCCAGTTGTTACGATGATCTAAAACACGACAACTCACACCTGTTTACACAACTCGTATAAACCAACACCTATGTCTTTGACACTAAATGGTACTCAAAATGCATCAAGGTTTCCACTCACAACCATATGCCCTCACAATACATGTTTATCTCAATTTTCATTATATTGTTTCCAACTCAACACAATGCTTACAATTTCACATTTATAAGCAAGTGCACATTTATAAACAATATTTCTCAACATGCTTACAATTTCACATTTATAAGCCATAAAACACCACAAGCATTTATATCACAAGATCATGCTTTCAAAGGCCTAAATCATCGTCTAAGTTGTCAAAACTCAACTCGAATATATATATATATATATGGAATATATACACATAGACACACACACCCTTGTACAAAGCGAACACAATTTGTTTTTACCCTACCTCAATTCCTAGCAAGCTACACAATATGCCCAAAAGAGGTCAAAGCCAATACCAACTCAAGTGCTTAATAAGATAGCTCCCAACACTACTAACACACCATATGAACAACACAATTACTATGGTGTCACAAGAAATCAAAATTTATACACAAGTGGCTCCAACCACCAGAATCAATTCAAAGCCTAATGATTTCTATTTTAGGGTTTCATGGAGATTGAAAGATTTAGAGTACAAGATAGGGAACTCACCAGTAGCTCTTCACAAAATGGAAATCAAGAGCTCTTACCAAGGAGGCTCACATGGTATTTGAAAGAAAACTCAACCTTCTATATCATAAATAAGAGAAGGCTAGAATTAATATCCATACAAGGAAACTCATAAACTTGAAAGCTAGGGTTCTTAGCAACCAAAACCCTAAAATGATTAGTAGACTTACCAAATGGCTCAAGAACACCAACAAGAGCAATCCCCAATAAGCAGGAAGTGAAAGAGAGTGCAAGACTTTGTGAGATGATTGAAGTCTTGCAAAGTGGCTAACCCTAAGATTTGTAAAGATTCTCCACTCACAACTCTCCCCATCCAATGGTTGAAAATCAAGCAAGGAAAATGAATAATTCATCCAAGGGTAGACATGAAGTCTTGCCAAATGAAAGACTAAAAATAATGGATACTTGCATTTAAGTGCTAACCAAATAAGGCCCTATGATCAAGGGTTAAGAACAAAGATGGGAGAAGAAGATCAATGGCTAGAAATTATACACCACATAAAAGTGGGAAATGGCCAATTTCTTCCCAACTTAGGGTTAATTACAAAGAGTGCCATCAAGTCTCTTAATTACCCCTTCACCCCTTGTCATCCTCTCTAATTACCAACATGTCACTCATGCCCCAACACTTAGACAAAATCTCTGCATTTTCCACTAAGTGCTCAAAATATGAAATTACTCATTTACCCTTCGGTCATTTCTTTTCCGAAATCATTTTTCAATAATTTTCATTATTCTCAAAATGAAAATACAACATGGAACTTACAAATTTAATCTCACATAAAACATGTAAGTCATGCTAGACACATAAACACATTTAACACAAAATCACATTAAACATATAATCACGTATGCATTTAGTCATTAATTAAAAATTTTAATTAGCACATAAAAATACCGGATGCTACAATTATGATTTGTGATTGATTAAAATTAAATATCCGCTAGATAACTTTAATTGATCATAAAATCGATTGAAAGCCTATTCACCCCCCCCCCCCCCCCCTTTAGGTTAGTTTCATTAATCGTCTAGATAATTTCAATTGGTATTAGAGTGTGGTTGCCATGATTTAGGTTAACTACCTAGGATTAGATTCTGAACTTGGACGAGGGAGATACCTCATGAAAGAAGTTCCATATCTTGGTCCCCGTTGTTTGATGGCTCGAATTACACATATTGGAAAGCAAGAATGAGAGCATTTTTAAAATCATTAGATGAGAGAGCTTGGAATGTTGTGGAGATAGGATATTCACCTCTTACGGTGAAAGATGATACAACTAATAAATTTAAAGCGAAACCGTCAAACGAGTGGACTGCTGTTGAGACCAATAGTGCAAATTGGAATTCAAAAGCTTTGAATGCATCGTACAATGTAGTGACCCCAAGTGAGTTTAAGAGAATCGCTATGTGTAAAATTGCTAAAGAAACGTGGGATATTCTCTAAGTGACTCATGAAGGAACTTCAAAGGTTAAATAATCAAAACTTCAAATTTTGAATTCCCAATTTGAACAGTTATAAATGGAGGAGGGTGAAGCCTACGCTGACTTTGAGGCTAGACTAACTGATATTATCATAGGTTGTCATAATCTAGGGGAACCCATTACTGATACAACCATAGTGAAGAAAATTCTTAAATCTTTACCTAAACGTTTTCGATATAAGGTTACTGTCATCTCAGGAGTTATGAGTCTTAAAGAAATTAAGGTTGAATAATTGACATAAAAGAGAAGAGCATAGCTTTCAAAACAACTAAGGAGGATTGTGTTGAATCTAATAGAGAAAGTGAGTTGAGTCTGAATGATATTGTCACGTTTGCTAATAGGTTAAACAAATTTGTTAAGGCTAAACACAATAGCAAAGGACAAAAATTTGGAGATAAAATGGGTGAGTCTAGAAATAGAAATAAGACTCAAACTTGAAAAGACAAGTCTGATCTTAAAAAGAAAAAACCTCAATGTTTTGAGTGTCAAGGATATGGTCACATAGCTGATGAGTGTGCGAACACTTTGAAAAAATCCAAAGGTTTCGGTGTCACTTGGGATTATGACTTTGATAATGGATCAGCTAGTGATGCAACAGACTCGAAGGTTGGTGATAACTATGAGAATTTCACCATTTTTACTACACATGCAAGGAGGTCAGAGAAGTTGCTACGAGTTGGGCGATGTCTGGAGAAAAATGTTCTGAGAGTAATGAAGAGTATGATGAATCATTTCAAGTGGAGTATGATAAATTACTTGATAAGACTACTCAACTTCACAATAATCACATGAAACTATTGGCTAAAAGTCTTAGCATGGAAAAGAATTAAATTCTTTAAAAGACGTATTAGCAAATAGTTCTCAAACTCTAAATCTTCTACAGGCTCAAAAGGCCAAATTGTTTGAGGAATTGAATAAGTTTGAACTAAAACTTAGGTTTTGAAGATAGTAGATGATCTCAAGAAGGAGTTAGTTGAGAAATCTACTAAGATTGGAAATTTGGAAAAGGAATTAAGGGATGCTAACTCAACTATTAATAAATGGTCTAGTGGAACTCTTAAGCTTAATCATATGTTGAGTATAGGAAAATCTACAGGAAATACAAAGAGACTGGGTTTTAATGGAGTATCACATGATTCGAACGTTGGTTCAAAAACCACATTTGTAAAAGCTTCCCATATAACATCTAGTTCTTCTCAAAGAAATTCAAATTGGAATCCTAGTGTTCAATCATATGTCAGGAGAACTGTTGAAAACAAGCCTTATTTTACTTCTAAATATCCTAGGAGTTCGACTAATGGAGCTCAAAGGTTTGTTCCTGTATGTCACCACTGTGGTATCAGAGGTCACATTCGACCGAGGTGTTCAAAGCTAAGAGGGAAGACTTTGTAATCGATGATGGAACAAAGAACTTGAGAAGAAGATTACGTTCAAGATCAAATCCGAGTGTTGAATGAAAAGATGAAAAATTTATCAAAATTGGCAAATAGAGCTCCAAAAATGAAGAAGGCATGGGTCAAAAAAGGTGAGCTACATTGTTTTGTTGTTCATACTACACTTAAAGCACGTAATTCGAGTTCTTGGTATCTGGATAATGGATGTTCGAGGCATTTTACTGGAGATAAATCATTGTTTGGATTTATCGAGGAGTATCATAGGGGGATAGTCACTTTTTGTGATGGAGAGAAGTATAAAGTTCTAAGGAAAGGTACCATTGTAGTTTGGTTTACCAAAGCTCGAAGATGTGTTATATGTTGAGGGTTTAAAAGCATATTTGTTGAGTATAAGCTAGATATGTGATAACAATCATAATGTCAATTTCTCTCCTAATCAGTGTTCAACCATTGACTCTTCTAGGAATTGCGAGATGGAAAGTATGCATTTGTCTAATAATTGTTATTGTATTATTTCTGATTCTCAGTTATCGTGCAATAGAGTTAAACTTGATGAAGTTGAAATTTGGCTTCAGCGAATGGGACATGTTAATTTTTGAGATTTAACGAAAATCACTAAGAGTGAAATTGTTAGAGGTGTCCCTAAGCTTGGTTTTGGAAAAGGGATTGTGTGTGGACCATGTCAGAAGGGTAAACAAGTTCGTTGTCAGCACAGGAAGATAAATATAATTTGTACTTCCAAACCTTTAGAGTTGTTACATATTGTCTTAATGGGTCCCACTCAGACCATGAGCAAAGGTGGTAAGAAGTATATCTTTGTTATGGTGGATGATTACTCTAGAATTACATGGGTTGAATTTTTGAGTGAAAAGTCTGAAGTTGCTAAAAATTTTAGAAAAAATTGTTTGAAAATTTAGAATGAGAATAATTATCCCATTACTAGAGTTAGAAGTGATCATTGAAAGGAGTTTGAAAATTCAGAGATTGATACTTTTTGTGATGAAAGAGGAATAAAGTATGAATTTTCAGCACTACATACTCCACAACAAAATGGAGTGGTTGAGAGAAAGAATAGAGTTCTTCAAGAGATGGCTAAAGTTATGTTGCATGGAAGGAAGGTTCCTAGGTATTTTTGGGCCGAGGCGGTGAACAAAACTTGTTACACCTTAAATAGAGTCTATCTTAAGCCTGACACCTTAAAGACTTCTTATGAACTGTGGAATGGCAAGAAACCAAATGTGAAGTATTTCAAGGTTTTTGGAGCAAGATACTATATTCTTAGAGATCATGAGTCTATTGGGAAATTCGAGTCTAAGAGTGATGAAGAAATATTTCTTGGGTATTCATTGACGAGTCGGGTATATAGGGTTTTAACCTTAGAACTCAAACGATGATGGAATCTGCTAATGTAGTGGTTGATGATTCATGCGTTGATAAGCTTTCAACGTCTGTTGAGGAGGAAGATAGTGAGCCATTCTTTTTGCTACGAAGTGATTCTTCAGATGTTGATAAAGAGAACAATGTTGTACATGATGATAGTCCTAGTCCTAATGAATCACATGATCAAACTTGTGATGTTCAGGCTACTCCTTCTAAAGAACCATCTGCAAGGGTAAAATTGTATCATCCTTTGGATAATGTCATAGGATTTGTTGATCAGATGATGGTGATGCGAAGAAAGGCTAGGAATGAAGTCTCGTATACATGTTATACATCTTCTTTAGAACCTAAAAATATCAAAGAAACTCTTCAAGATAATGAGTGGATAAATGTTATGCAAGAAGAACTTCAGTAGTTTGTTAAGAATGATGTGTGGTATCTTGTGCCTAGACCTAAAGATATAAATATGATTGGTACCAAGTGGTTATTCAAGAATAAAAAGGATGAAAATGGTACAGTTGTTATGAATAAGGCTAGGCTTGTTGCACAAGGTTATAATCAGTTGGAGGGTATATATTTTGATGAAACTTTTGCTCTAGTGGCTAGGCTTGAATCTATTCGAATTTAATTTGCTATGGTATGTCATATTGGATTCAAGTTGTATTAGATGGATGTGAAGAGTGCATTTTCAAATGGTATTCTTCATGAGGAGGTATATGTGGAACATCCAAAAATATTTGAAGATCCTCATTGTCCTGGTCATGTGCATAAGCTTAAGGAAGCTCTGTATGGGCTAAAGTAAGATACTAGAGCTTGGCATGAAAGATTGACTGACTACCTGTTGGGAATAGGTTTTATTTGAGGGTGGGTGGACAAAACACTGTTTATTCACAAAATTGAGAGTGATACAGTTGTTGCTCAAATATATGTTGATGATATTGTGTTTGGTTCCACTTCTGATAAACTTGCTCATTATTTTGGAGATCAAATGACACATGAATTTGATATGAGCATGATTGGTGAATTGAACTTTTTTCTTGGACTTTAGATTAGATAGTTGAGTGATGGGATTTTCATTTCCCAAACACGTTATGCTTTAGAATTGGTGAAGAAGTTTGGTTTGGAAAAGGCTAAGGATGCTCGCACTCCCATGAGTACTAGTGTCAAGCTTAGCATAGATACTAAAGGCAAAGATGTCGATCCTACACTTTATAGGAGTATGATTGGGAGTTTGTTGTACTTGATTGCTAGTCGACCTAACATGGCTTTTAGTATTTGTTTGTGTCCACATTATCAGGCATGTCCTGAGGAGTCTCATATTACTGCGGTAAAAAGGATTATCATGTATGTTAAAGAGATGGTGAATTATGGATTGTGGTATCCATCAGGGACTAACACTGAAATCGCATCTTTTTCTGATGCTGATTGGGCCGGTAATGTTGATGATAGAAAAAGTACTAGTGGATGGTGTTTTTATATTGGTAATTGCTTAGTTGATTGGCATAGCAAGAAGCAAAATTGTGTTTCTCTTTCTACTGTCGAGGCTAAGTATATAACAGTTGGTAATTGTTGTACTCAAGTGTTGTGGATGAGACAGATGTTGCAGGATTATGGTTTTTCTCAAGGTGCGATGACTGTGTTTTGTGATAACACGAGTGCGATAAATATTTCTAAAAATCATGTTCAACACTCTAGAACTAAGCATATAGATATTCGACATCATTTCATTCAAGATCTTGTTGAAGATGGTATAGTGTCTCTAGAGTTTATATCAATAGATTCTCAGTTGGCAGATATTTTTACAAAACCATTAGATTTTCAAAAGCATGTTAGTCTTAGGAAATCTATTGGTATGTTTTCTTTAGAATAGATATCGTATTATTTATCATTCTAGGAACACATTGCATTATTTTCCTATAATTGATAGATAAACATGCATTGTATTATATTTATTCATACATGCATTTTATTTTAGAAATTCCTAAAATAAAATTTTTGGAATGTTGGGCTTGGCTAGAGTACAAAAGTTGTCATATTTTACTCTATTTTCACATTTACTTGTCTAATTATGCATATGTGAAGTAGAGGTATCAGCCTGACCTAATATTTTTGGATAACCACTTGGTATGATTATTTTATGTTTCAAAACCTTAATCTTAGGTGCTTGTTGCTTCGGAGATGATTGTAATGCATGCTAAAACTGCTAATTTTTTCATTTAACCCGAAATGATGTGTAGGTTCATGAGTTATGCTAGATTGATCAATACTTTAAAATACCTTTTGCATGCTTATGAATGGTGTGGTAATAATGAAAGAATAGGAAAGGATAAAAATCATAAAAAAATAAAAAATGCAAAAAGCAGTTCTTCAATCCAAAAAGGAGAGATAACTGATGAGCATATATCCCATGGAAGAAGCTCGGGCCCAGCTAGTTTGGACTAAAAATCCTCGCTGGAAAGTCCGGAGCTTTAAAAGATAAAAAGGGATCAAATGAAAAAGTGAAAAGGAGGAAATGTGTGACAAAGAGAAAATAGTATATTGTTTAAAAGGCAATAAGGTTTGAGTTAACAATTTGACTTCTAGTTTGGATTGTGGATTGAAATATCATCACAGTTGGTGAGGAGATTATCAGAATTAGTGTGTATTTTTTTCATCTTACCTTAGTGGTGGCACATGAGACTTTTCATATATATATATTTGCAAAACTTGACTTGTGTATTCTTGATTCTACAAGGTATGTGTGTTATTTTTCTTCACTACATGTGTATAATAGTTAAGTTAGATCTGGGAATATGATGTTAATGATTAGCTTGTTGTCTCTATTGCCATGCTCACAGATTTCTAAAAACAATTTTTTTTTATTCATGACATTTTGCATTCATGCATTAGTATTAGGGTTACATAGTAGAGATTTTTGTTAACCTGAGAAACTGGATATGATCTGATAGAGTTCTGTATCTTAGAGTTTTATTTGAGTACTTCCTTGCAACTCTTTACATTGTTGATATTGCATATACTCTCTTTGCTTGACATTTTAGTGACAAAAAGGGGAGAAGTATTAAGTAAGGGGGAGAGATTGTTAGAAATTGTATGGTTAAGAGGGATACTTTTTTAGTAAGGGGGAGTTTATTTTCAGGGAAAGAATGATGTTCATTATGATTGCATTGTTATTATGATTTTCTGATAATAATTATGTTGGTTTATATATGTTTTCCACACTTGCATTTAATGGTTTATTCAGTGTTGTGGTTACAGGACTGGTTGTCCATCATGAAAGCAAGGAGACAGTTTATATCTATGTTTGTCGATGTGTGTTCATAAGTATAGATGTTATGTAGTTATTTGTGAGGCTATATTGTAAAACATGTTTTTGTCTCAGAATTGCCAAAGGGGTGATTCTAAGAACACTTTTAAGTATTGTTTATTTATGGCATGTTCTAGACAATAACCATGTTGAGTGTTAGATAGGTCATTTTGGTTTCAATGAAATCTACAAGCTTTGACAAAAGCAAAATCAAGCATTGAAGTAGTAAAGAATTCAGGTGTAGTGCAAAAATGAGCGTATTGAGTAAAAATGTCTCCCGGATAGCAAAAACGGCATTTTCCAAAGCCGTCTATTCAAGCAAAAAGTTTAGGGGAATCAAGAGGGTTATTTTGGCACAGTTGCGAAGAAAAGTGGTTTTCATGAAGAAACCTACGCTCAAGCCTACACCTACAGTAGCAAAAAATGATCAGAAAGTGGAAATCTATGCTCAAGTTAAGCCTGAGCCTACACCTAAGGCATAGGGTCTACACCTAAGGCATAGGTGCGGCAAGAATTTTTTTAATTTACGCTGCGATGCCCGATCTGCCCCTGTTTTGATTCTATAACGCGTGGATAACTCTTACACCTTGAAGAACGTGTAACACACATTATATTCATCAGAATATAGGGTTTAACTCAGTTGATGGTGAAATTACCAATAAGTGCGAACTTAGGGTTTGCTTCATCATTGTCTATAAATACCAAGGTCTAGAAAAGAGGAGGCTAGGGTTTTTTAGGGAGATCTCTGCAGCATTTTATCATTCATATTCTTCTACAGAGATAGTGATAGTGAGAAAAAAAATCGTTGAATGATTCTTGTAGTTCTCTCTTGTTTTGGAATTGATTATATCGTGTTTCTACATCGATGATCTTATGTACGATTGAATTACCTAGATTCTGAAAAATCTACACACCATTTATTACAACTTGGTTATTTTAATAAGAAGATCCGTCTGAATACGGATATCGAAGCAAGAGGCTTCGTGGTGATTTGATCGGTTGAGAAGCGGAATTGTCTGAGTACGAAGATTGGAGTGAGAGCTTCGTGGAACGCGAGTGGATCTAGACTTTCAGACGTCGAGTGAAGAACAACAAATTATAGCGGTTTTAACTTCTATTTTCATAGAGTCTATACAAGTTCTCTGATTCATAGTGTATCGATACCCTAGTGTATCTATGGTTTTTACTTGGAGTCTTTCCAAGGTTTTCTACATAAAAATATTTGTGTCTTCGCATGATTTATTTTATGCACTTATATTCATAATTTCTTTATTTATTTGATTAGAAAATTAGGATTTGTGATTGATTAAAATTGAATTTCCGCTACATAATTTTAATTGATCGTAAAATCGACTGAAAGCCTATTCACCTCCCTCTAGGCTAGTTTCATTAGTCGTCTAGGTAATTTCATCTTCAATAAGCAAACATGATCTTCCTTTCCCTGGACAATGAACCCCTCTGGTTGGTGCATATAAATATGTTCTTCAAGCTCGCCTTGTAGAAAATTTGTCTTGACATCAAGTTGCTCAAGCTCCAAGTCAAAATAGAGCAACCATGGAAAGCAATACGCGAATAGAGCTATGTTTTACAACTGCTGAGAAGACTTCATTAAAGTCCACTTCTTCTCTTTGACTACAGCCCTTTGCTACCAAACGTGCCTTTAGTATTACATCTTCAACACCTGGACTTCCTTCCTTTTTCTTAAAGACCCATTTGCATCCAACAATCTTCTAGCCTTTAGGTGGTTTTACCAGTTCCCAAGTTTGATTTTTGTGAAGAGATTCAATCTTTTATGTCACAACAACAGTCCACTTTGCAAATTCATTTGTTGTAGAAGCTTTTTGATAGGTTGAAGGCTCTTGATCTTCAATATTCTCTACTATGGATAAAGCATAAGTAACTAAATCTGTATATGCATACCTTTGAAGTGGTCTGATATGTCCTCGTTGTCTCCCTGTAATGATATTGTACTGTTGCTCAACTGGTGCATCATCCTATGACACCTCTTCAACATTAGGTTGAACCGAAGTGCTCTTTTGTGCTTCTGGAGCTTGAAGGTCTAGCTCCACTTGGTGCTTGACACCCTGAGATTTGTTTGCATCAAATGACTCCTGTCTCGGATGTAGTAAAACAAACTCATCAAAAGTAACATCTCTACTAATGATAAACTTGGGTGACTTCGGATCTGGACACCACAACCTGTATCCCTTCACCCCGGATGCATATCCAAGAAAAATACATTTCTTGGCTCCAGGCTCAAGCTTTCCTTCATTAACATGAGCATAAGTATGACATCAAAAAACTCTTAAATTAGAGTAATCAGTAGGATTACCATACCATACCTCTTCTGGCATTTTGCACTCAATAGTAGTCGATGGTGACCTGTTCACCAAATAGCAAGCGGTAGTGATTACTTCAGCCCAAAATCCTTTAGACAGAACAGCATTGAAAAGCTTATAATGCGCCCTTTCCAAAAAAGTCATATTCATGTGTTCTGCAACACCATTTTTTTGTGGAGTCATCCTCACTGTACAATGTCTAACAATACCTTAATTTTTGCAGAATTCATCAAATTCCCCTGAACAAAACTCTAAATCGTTATCGGTCCTAAGACGTTTGATCTTATTTTAAGTTTGCTTCTCAATCATAATTTTCCATTCCTTCAATTTAAGAAACACTTCACTTTTGTGCTTCAAGGTATATACCCATACTTTCTGTTGGCCTTGAAATTTATTCTCGGACAATAAATCCTATTTTGATACTAACAAAACATTTAAAGCGTGTTTAATACTAATGAATTACCGAGTTCATGTTTTCAGCAAAAGACAGGTGAACGACTCGGAAAACAAGCACAGATAGAAAACGACTCAGAAAGCAAGATCGGAAAGAAAGCTTGAATTAAAGCAAAAAGCCGTAAAAGAAATTGAAGCGCAAATGGAAAATAAATTAATTCAACGGCAAAGGCGAAAGTTGAAGACTCAAGACTTGGGGTAGATAGGTCGGGGAGCGATCATTGTAACAAGGTAATTTTATGTGTCGATTCTATCATATAAGCTCAAGTATAAAATGAACCGAACTCAAATGGAATGAAAAACGTTTTGCTGAACTTAAACGGAAAGAAAATATTTTTATTAAATGTTTTTCAAGTTATAGTCGACTAGAAGAATCCTTTGTATTTTCTAGTAGTCGACTAAAACAATCAGTAGCATTAAGTTTTCATCCATTTTTGAAGTAATGGACTAAAGCTCCAAAGTAGTTAACTAGAACCACCCATCTAGTCGCCTAAAACCATTTGAGTTGACTAGACTACATGAAGTAGTCTACTAGAACCAATCTAGTCAACTAGAAGTTCAAAGTAGTCGACTAGAACCAATCTAGTCAACTAGAAGTTCAAAGTAGTCGAATAGAACCAATCTAGTCAACTAGAAGTTCAAAGTAGTCGACTAGAACCAATCTAGTCAACTAGAAGTTCAAAGTAGCCGACTAGAACATCAAAGTAGTTGACTAAAAGCTTCTGAAAACCTGCAGATTTTTCAGGAAACATTTTACATGTTTTGTGGGTTTTGCTCAATGGTGTTCAAACGGCTCTTGTTTCTCAAATACAATATTCATTCTTCAAAACTCTAATGTATTGATATATATAGAATGATATGTGTTCATTGAAGACCAAGAGATTGAAAAACAAAAGAGAAAGAAGAGGAAGAAAAGCTCTCAAAAATTCTGCCGAAATTTTCTCTACAAAAGCCATTGAAACCAAGCTTTAAAAATCTGATTTTCTCCAAGTTTCTTTGAAAATCAAAACCTCTAGTATCTCTTCTTATTCTCCAAATATCATTCATTGATTATATCCTTTGAGAATACATTTCTAGAGCTATTGTAAAATCACCAAAAACACTTGAGCTTATATTGATTTATCTTCCATAAAAACCTTTGGGTTTTGAGTGCTTTTGTTCTTGAGTGATTTTATTGATTACATACGAATTTGTAATCTCGGACAAGTGAAGTCCACCGATTGTTCAAGAGAGGGTTGTTCTCTTGATTGAGAGACAAGCTCGAGAGGCTTGTGTTGTAAAGGTTTGTCATTCCACCTGTGAAGGAAGGGCCATAGTGAAAGGATCGGGAAAAGTCTCAAGAAGGGGTTCTTGAGCCGAGGAGTAGGAGTTACCGAACCTCGAAAAAATCACGGTGTCAATCTCTCTATCTCTTTCTCTTTACTTGATTAATTTGCATGCTATAATTGCTTGAATATCTTGTATGCTAATTTGTCTTGAAATTAATTATTATAGAAGTTTAAATTGAATCATCCACTTGCTTATTGAGAAATTGATTTTTGATTATAGTGTGTTCCAATTTCGAAAAGAGTTAGAAATATTTTTGAACACCCTATTCACCCCCCTCTAGGGTTAATTAGTGATTAACAATTGGTATCAGAGCCTAATCTGTATTGTTTTTGGACTTAACCGTCTTAGAGAACGATCATGGCCTCATATTTAGTCGCTCACGTTGAAGGACAATCTATTATTAGACCCCGATGGTTTGATGGTTCAAACTATAGCTATTGGAAGACTAGAATGATAGACTTTCTTCAAGCTATTGATTTTCATATTTGGCAAGTTATTGTTGATGGACCTTTCACTATAACAAAAATAGTAAATGGAAAAACTATGCCCAAATTGCCCAACGAATGGGATAATGATCAGCGTAGGCTTATGTATTTTAATGCTAAAGCTAAGGTGAATATAAATTGTGCCTTAAGTCCAAACGAATTTAATCGTGTCTCTACTTGCTCCACGGCAAAAGAAATGTGGGATAAACTTGAAGTAACTTATGAAGGTACTACTCAAGTTAGAGAATCTAAAATTGATATACTTATGCATGAATATGAATTATTTTCCATGAACGAAGATGAAAATATCAATTCTATGATGTCTCGTTTCACTAACATTTTGAATGGACTAAAGCATCTTGGTAGAATTGTTCCTAGATCCGATGCGTCATGCAAAGTGCTTAGAAGTCTTCCGGCTAAATGGGACGTAAAGGTAACGGCAATCAAAGAAGCTCATGATCTCAATAACATGAGTCTTGATGAGATTTTCGGTTCTCTACTCACTTGGGAAATCACATTAAAATCTCGTGAAGACGACATCAAGCCAAGAAAAGGTATAGCTTTGCAAGCCTCTACCAAAAATGAAGCCATTGAGCCGAATGAAGAAGAAGGGAATGAGGACATTCCTTTGCTCACTCAAGAATTCAATAAATACCTTCAAAGAAAGAAAGCCAATGGTGGAATATTCATGAGGAGAATCGAATCCAAAGGCGAGCCTAAGAAAAGGGAACCTCCAACGTGTTTTAATTGTGGAAAGCCGGGACACTACAAAAGTGATTGCTTCAAGCTCGAAAAGGAGAACGAGAAAAGACTAAGCAAGATGGCTATGAATGCCACATGGGATGACTACGACTCATGTGACTCGGATGAGGAGGAAAATGGTGAAGAAATGACAAACCCTTGTTTCACGGCAAATGAAGAATAGGTACATTTAAATTCACATTCATTAGATAAAGATAAATTATCATATGATGAACTTCTCTCTTCTTATGATGAATTACAAAATGCATTTGAAGAATTGCATGATGGATTTGAAAAGTTAGATAGAAAATATATTCTTCTTAAGAAAGCTAAATCTTCATGTAGCTCTATTACTTCCAACTTAGAAGTTTCATGCAATGACAAAAGCATAGAGCTAGAAAAGGAAAATAATCGGTTAAAAAATACTATAGATGATCAAATAAATGTCTTAGCTAAATTTACAAAAGGAAAGGAAAACCTTAGCATTATGTTGGGAAAACAAAGAGGATCATTTAATAAATGTGGTCTAGGGTATGATGTTTTTGACAAAGATGCTATTATTTTGAAAAAGAGGAAATCATTAAGGCATTCATTTACAAGACAATCATCTCATGCATCCTCAAATGATCATAAGCATGTTACATGTTATTATTGCAAGAAAAAGGGACATAAGGCAAATGCATGTTTACTTAGGAAGAAGAAAGTGATAACAAAAATGATTTGGGTTCCAAAAGGAACCATTGCATGCTTGCATAGAAAGGAGAATGTTATACCAAAAATGATTTAGGTTCCAAAAGGAACCATTGCATCTCTTTCTAACCCTAGTGGACCCAAGATAAATTGGGTACCAACAAATGTTACTTAAATTTGTTTTGTAGGTATGCTTGAAGTCCGCCTTAAAGGAAATGTCTTATTGGGAGTGGATGCTCAAGGCATATGACGGGAGACTAATCAAAATACATTTCTCTAAAAACTTATAAAGTAGGAAACGTAACTTTTGGAGACAATTCTGAAGGCAAAATTATAAGGATTGGCTCAATTGGTATATCTTCCACTCTTTCTATAGATAGTATGTTTTTGGTTGATGGTTTAAAGCATAACTTATTTAGCATTAGTCAAATTATGTGACAATGGCTATGATGTTATTTTTAGGACCAATGCATGCTTAGTTAAGAAAGATGGAAATCAATTGTCAAATGCTAAAAGAAACGGAAATTTGTACTATGTTGCTTTATGAATGTTTTCATTGATTGATAAATGATCATTATTCATGCATCACATTCTTTTGTTTCTTGAAATAGCATGAGAAAAGTGTCACATTGATTTAGAGTGAAATTATTTCAAAAAGGTGATTCTTATGAAAATATCTTTTCATTATGCTTTCAAATGTTCAAAGAATTTTGAAATGAAATGAATCTTCCTATGTGCTATAGCTTTACAAATCTTGAAAAAGGGCATATAATTTATTTTTGCTAATCAAAGGAAGTTATATTGGTTTTCTTGTCAATTCTTGATGATTGAACATGAATGATGCATATGGTTGTTTACTATGATTCAATATGGAGTTTCATTCCTATCACTAATTTCATATTGCTTCATTGACTTGATAAATAACCATGAGCATATCTTATTACTTGAATTGACAAATGCACTTCATGATAAGGTTCTTGAATGATAAATTCAATTGAAGCATAATGGTTGTAGAAGATCATTTATTTTTGTGCTAATGTGTTTATAATGAATCTTGCCCATAATTGTGTTAACACAAATGGACCCTAGAGCAAAAAGGGTACCAAAGAAAGCTACTTGAGTGTGTTTTGTAGGTGTGGATTGATTCCTTACCCAAGAACTATTGATTTTTCAATTGTGATGTCATAACTAAAAAGGGAGATGAAATCAAGGTCTCTCACAAAATAAGTGGACAATACAAATCATCAACAAACAACTCTAAGTAAAATGGGTGAAGCTAGCACCATGGTACACATTTCCTATTCTCCATCACTAATGTGCTTTCATTGTTGAGATTAAATATGACATACATATTAAGGGTGATTGGCTACTAGATGCATGAAATTGACTATGCTTTTGATGAACTCTTGATAATAGCTTGTTTTGAAATGACTTGGATATATGAAAGAAAGTCTTGATCATGCATGATTTTTAAAGAATATATTCATGACCATCTCTAGACCATCAAAGCTATTTCACTTTATTTTGGTTGATTACTTGAGTATCTATGTCTTATTTTTGTTCATGGGCCTTCATGATTTTAGTGTTTTATCTAAATTCTCTTGACATGACATATTGCACATTTTTTGAGGTGTTTAATTTTGAAGTGAAATTTGGAAGGACTTGGAATATATGTTTAATCAAATATGTCCTTACTAGTAAACCTCAAGAGAGCATAATTTCTTTGAATGATCTATCTAATGCAAATGAGGATAAGGAATATGTGATGAAATTCTATGCGATTAAATGATTCATCATCCTCTATTATATATCTTCTTGGTAATCATTCTAGAGATATTTGCATAAAGATTCTCATAAAAATGATATTCATATGCTTAGCCTTTGTTGTTTGAAATTGTAACCTTGGTTGAAGCTATTTAATATATGCTTGGATCTTTATTATGAAAAGGTACTATAGGTTCCTCTTTGAAGGAAACATGTTGAAAAGATGGAGATTTTGTGCTCAAATATTGCTATCTTGAGTGTTTATTGAAAAACATGATTCATGAGTTTTATGTGCACATATCATGAAAGACATACGTTTTTATTGTTCTTGCATTACTATGATTTTCTCAATGATATATAATATTTTCTATATCTTAAACTTTTATATCATTATCATACATGCATACTCTTGTATATCTTATAATACATATTAATGTTGCAATCTATGTCTAATAATGGTGACCCAATGTTTTGACCATTATTATTCCAAGATCTTAACTAAGAAGGATATAGATTTTTCTTTGCACATATGAATGGAATTAAAATTCTAAAAATGTCACATGCCTCTTTGCATGAAATGTTTTTATCTAATGCATTCCTATATGAAAAATTTTCATGAAGTGATTCACAATGCTTTGAAATGTATAAGTTTTAGAAAATGGGTTTAAAACTATCATAAGTCGTACTTAATTTGAAAAATGATCCAAGAGGGTGTTTTGAATGGCTTTAAGTGTTTTTCTTATGGATGAAGGATATTTTAGAACCTATTGATAAACATTCTTTTTGTTGTTTATCATTTATAACTAGTCACAAATTTGGTTATAAGATTCATTGGAGTATTATGTTTACCAATTTTTGATGTGTTGTGAAAAGACGTTTATCACAAACATGCAATCTATTTCAAAATGAACATGATAGATAAATTTATTTTCTTCTTGGGAAAAATACATTTAAGTGTCATGACATAATTTCAAATACTTTTTGACACTTCGGTTTTGGGATTATATGGTTTCCTTGGTTGACTACTCTTGGACTTAGATGTTTAGTAACATAATTAAGACTATAAATTATATGTTATCTTGGTTCATCTCTTATTATTTTAAATAAGCATTTTTACCATATATATAAGAGATATATCTTGTGTTTTTAGCACTTGTGAAGATTACATATCTTTGCCATTACATTAAAGTTTTCAAAGACATGCACTTATGAGAAATTTTGAGATCACCTTCATGATTATAATTTTCTTCGTCAATATTCTCACAAAGTTTATCCAAAAGAACTCATTGTGTAAAAATTCATAAAGATATGGAAATGCATTTGAACATTAATGTGTTAGCATTTGTCTTGTGTATTTTTCACTTGCTTATTTTAGAATATTCTTTTCTTAGTCATCATCATGATTTTTACTCTATTCATATTACATTCTATGATTAGATGTTCCATATGTGTTTATTTATTTTCACATGATTAAGATGAAGGTGTTGTTGACTTATTCTTAAGTGCTCATATGTGATTTTAAGTGAATTTTCATACATGACTAAGTGAGTTTAAATGATCTAGTGTTTGAGTGTTCTTTATTTACATATAGTATGTTGATTACTTATGGTTTGAGCTTTAATTCAAACACACATACCTGAACTTAAGTTACTCTTCGCTTGAGTCATTCACTTGATACATGTACTTCATATTTGAAAATCTATTTTGATCATATATCATTTTGTCTATGAAAATAAAATAAATGTTTTAGTCATCATTGATGACATGTGCTAGCATGTCCTTGTTGCCATCATGAATGCAATGCTATGTTTGTAAGTTGGTATCATCTTAAGCATATTCATGGAAAGTATGGTAAATATGAGTTTGTGTTACTTCAAATGATATATTCTATTATCACAATTCATTTATGCAACTTGATTCTCTTCTTGTACTTAATTGTATCTATTCTTTTTGATGATGTCAAAGGAGGATAAAATTAGTTGATGAGTATATGTTGTATGCACATTCTTAGGGGGAGCTTTGATCCTTGGTGATAGGGGAAGAAATCCCAAGCTTTATGCATATGACTATATGCTTATTTTCAATCATGTGCTCATTGAATGGGGTATTACAAGCGCATTTTGTATATCAAAGAGTCCTTTTCATCAACTAAGCATATCTATATTAGGCATCATTTCTTACGTGATCATGTTGCTAAAGGAGACGTTGTATTGGTTTTTATTGACACTAAAAATCAATTAGTGGATATTTTCACAAAGCCTTTTTCCGGAGGATTCTCTTTCAAACTTCGTAGAGAAATTGGGTTGGCTTTGTACGTTGACGTATTAGCATGATAAATTCTTTATTCAACCGTCACTTTCCACCTTTTTATGTTACCAAAGGGGGAGAAGTAAGTTGCTTTCATTTATCATGCTTTCGTGTATGTAAGTCATGTTTATGTGTGCCTCCATGCTAGTGTATGAAATTGCAAAAATATATTTACTAAGGGGGAGCATGTAATGCACACATTGAGGGGGAGTATCACTTGATACTTCACCATTTACACGTAAACACGAAATGTTTTGTCAACATCAAAAAGGGGGAGATTGTTGGCCTTGAAATTTATTCTCGGACAATAAATCCTATTTTGATACTAACAAAACATTTAAAGCGTGTTTAATACTAATGAATTACCGAGTTCATGTTTTCAGCAAAAGACAGGTGAACGACTCGGAAAACAAGCACAGATAGAAAACGACTCAGAAAGCAAGATCGGAAAGAAAGCTTGAATTAAAGCAAAAAGCCGTAAAAGAAATTGAAGCGCAAATGGAAAATAAATTAATTCAACGGCAAAGGCGAAAGTTGAAGACTCAAGACTTGGGGTAGATAGGTCGGGGAGCGATCATTGTAACAAGGTAATTTTATGTGTCGATTCTATCATATAAGCTCAAGTATAAAATGAACCGAACTCAAATGGAATGAAAAACGTTTTGCTGAACTTAAACGGAAAGAAAATATTTTTATTAAATGTTTTTCAAGTTATAGTCGACTAGAAGAATCCTTTGTATTTTCTAGTAGTCGACTAAAACAATCAGTAGCATTAAGTTTTCATCCATTTTTGAAGTAATGGACTAAAGCTCCAAAGTAGTTAACTAGAACCACCCATCTAGTCGCCTAAAACCATTTGAGTTGACTAGACTACATGAAGTAGTCTACTAGAACCAATCTAGTCAACTAGAAGTTCAAAGTAGTCGACTAGAACCAATCTAGTCAACTAGAAGTTCAAAGTAGTCGAATAGAACCAATCTAGTCAACTAGAAGTTCAAAGTAGTCGACTAGAACCAATCTAGTCAACTAGAAGTTCAAAGTAGCCGACTAGAACATCAAAGTAGTTGACTAAAAGCTTCTGAAAACCTGCAGATTTTTCAGGAAACATTTTCCATGTTTTGTGGGTTTTGCTCAATGGTGTTCAAACGGCTCTTGTTTCTCAAATACAATATTCATTCTTCAAAACTCTAATGTATTGATATATATAGAATGATATGTGTTCATTGAAGACCAAGAGATTGAAAAACAAAAGAGAAAGAAGAGGAAGAAAAGCTCTCAAAAATTCTGCCGAAATTTTCTCTACAAAAGCCATTGAAACCAAGCTTTAAAAATCTGATTTTCTCCAAGTTTCTTTGAAAATCAAAACCTCTAGTATCTCTTCTTATTCTCCAAATATCATTCATTGATTATATCCTTTGAGAATACATTTCTAGAGCTATTGTAAAATCACCAAAAACACTTGAGCTTATATTGATTTATCTTCCATAAAAACCTTTGGGTTTTGAGTGCTTTTGTTCTTGAGTGATTTTATTGATTACATACGAATTTGTAATCTCGGACAAGTGAAGTCCACCGATTGTTCAAGAGAGGGTTGTTCTCTTGATTGAGAGACAAGCTCGAGAGGCTTGTGTTGTAAAGGTTTGTCATTCCACCTGTGAAGGAAGGGCCATAGTGAAAGGATCGGGAAAAGTCTCAAGAAGGGGTTCTTGAGCCGAGGAGTAGGAGTTACCGAACCTCGAAAAAATCACGGTGTCAATCTCTCTATCTCTTTCTCTTTACTTGATTAATTTGCATGCTATAATTGCTTGAATATCTTGTATGCTAATTTGTCTTGAAATTAATTATGAGTTTAAATTGAATCATCCACTTGCTTATTGAGAAATTGATTTTTGATTATAGTGTGTTCCAATTTCGAAAAGAGTTATAAATATTTTTGAAGACCCTATTCACCCCCCCTCTAGGGTTAATTAGTGACTAACACTTTCCTTGAAAAATAATCAATGAAAGTTTGGATATACCGAGAAGGACCAAGAAAAGGGACCCCAAACATCTGAATGGATGTAATCCACAGTGCCCCTAGTTCTGTGAACAGTTGTGCTGAACTTGAGTCTTTTTTGCTTGCCAAAGACACAATATTCACAAAAGTCCAGCTTCCCTGTCTTCTGTCCACAAAGTAAACCTCGTTTGCTCAATTATGTTAAACCCTTCTCACTCATATGCCCTAGACACTTATGCCACAAATGAGTAGTCTCTGAATCTGTATCAACTGAAGAAGATATTGATGCAGCGCTTGTTAAAGTACTACCCTGCAAAAAATAGAGTTCATTTCTCCGATTTCCCTTTAGTATAACAAGAACACCTTTTGTGACTCTTAAAACTTCACCTTCAACTGAAAATTTATAACCATTAGAGTCAAGAGTACCAGGAGAAATCAAATTCTTTTTCAAATCTGGAACATGCCGAACATCATTCAAAGTCCTGACAATACCATCATGCATTTTAATTCGGATTGTGCCTATACCAACAGTCTTGCAAGGCATGTTATTTCCCATAAGACGCTACTACCATCAGTTGATTTATAGGTGGCAAACAAATCCCTATTTGGACTCATGTGATAGGAACAACTGGAATCAAGAATCCATTCACCATTAGAGTAATAATCACCAATGGTAACTGAAAGGACATTTTCAGCATATGAGGATATATCCTCTGCAACTCCAGCAATATCAGAAGAATCGTTTGTGGATTTTTCTTTATAATCTTTCTTTTCTTTTTTCTTATTTTTCAATTTTGGACAATTCCACCTATTGTGCCCTTTTTTATGACAATAATGACATTCAATGTCTTTATGAGATCTAGATTTTGATCTAGAGTAACCTCTATTACCATAATTTCTTTTATCACTTCTACCCCTCACAATTAGGCCTTCAGCCCGTTCCTCTCCATTACTTTCAAACATCTTTTTCCTGATCTCCTAAGAGTTTAATGAGGATTTAATATCCTCCATATAAAGTGTGTCTTTTCCATAAAGCAATGTGGTTACAAAATGCTCATAAGAACGGGACAAAGAACACAATAAAAACATGGCTTGATCTTCTTCATTAATTTTAACATTAACATTTTTCAGATCCATGATAATACTATTGAATTCATCAATATGATCCTTAAGAGACGTACCCTCCTTCATCTTCAGGGTGTGGAGTCTTTGTTTGAGAAAACGTTTATTCGCGATGGACTTCATCATGTACAAACTTTCCAACTTTAACCACAACTTTGTTGTCTTGTCTTCCTGAATGACTTCACGCAGCACCTCATTGGCAAGGCTCAGAAGAATTGCACTGCATGTTTTCTCTTCAAGCTCCTCCTTGTCTTCTTGGGACATCATAGTAGACAACGAGTCCTTTCCTAGAAGCACCTTCTTCAAACCTTGTTGAGTGAGCAAGGCTTGCATTTTAATGCACCAAAGACTAAAATAAATTTTGCCATTAAATTTCTCGATCTCGTATTTTGCTAACATCGCTGAAAAAACTCCCAAAATAAATTTCCTGGTGAATTATACAGTGTATCTGAACAGTACGAGAATTGTATCTGTAAACAATATTGTAATTGCAAACAGTAATTGTAAACTGTACACGAACCGAGCTATAATACCAATTTATTTTGAAAAACGAACTGAATGGGAGTTGATAGTAATGGCAAAAATAAACACACACAAAAGAGACAATGATTTATACGTGGTTCGGCTTAGCCTACGTCCACGGGCGAAGACCGCAAATTATTTCACTATGGAGAACATATGGGTATACAAAGATTGGCTCACACCCAATACCCGAATACACCCAATAACCCAACTCTCAAATGCTCAAAAGAGCAATACAAGACTACATTAATACTTATGATTGAAGCTGTATAGTAGTGCTTGTTTGTGTTGTGTATTGGATGCCTTCTGTATACAATGAGAAAGCCTATTTATAGGCTTTTGGAAACCCCATATATAGTTATCATTTGAACACCAATGCCAGAATTTTTGTGGCTGAGTTGTAACTTGGACTATGGTGTTAAACCACCATTCTCAATTACCATTACAACAACCAATCCTAACAACCATTGTGCCACCATTCTCACAGTTCTCTTATTTTTAACTCATACACTTTGTAGGAATAGAATACTATGAAGACTTTATCATTTCATCCTGCAATAAAGTTAAAACTTGCTCATTTCTTCAGGAAAGAGCAGGCAATTAACAAAAGAACATAACTTGGGATATGAATTTTTTTTTCCTGGGAATTCAATCCATTAAAGAAGCACAAGAATACAACAACCTAAATCTACTGTACTTCATGAACATAAACGCATACAATAAAGTGAAATAAACATGCAACAACCTAAGGATATGGAGTGAGTTTTGATTATAATATCTATTTAAATTTGAAGGGGGAATGTATAGTGATCATAAATTTCGAATGACATTGTCCTGCCAACTTTTTAACAGGCATCTATCTTCCTTTATTTGCTTTTACTATTTATTTAACTTTCCCAATATATAAAAAGAAAAAAATAACTTTCTAAGTTCATTCTCTGTACATTTAAATGTTAGGATGATTTATTCAAGATGGTTAGCATCAAGATACTACATTGTTAGCTAGGTGTAGGATTATAATGGTGGAAAGGAAATTTACAAAACCCAACTCCCAACTGAACCCCTGTGATCCTTGACCGTAAAGTAAATAAATAAAATGCTCCATTTCCTTGAAGCTTTCTATGGTGAATTCATGTGACCATTTTATTGGTTTCAAAAGTGCAAAAAATAAAACACATATAATTATTCACACACATATTCCCTTGGCTTAATAAATCATGTAACAAGCAAGAAAAATAGACTTAAAAATTCAATCCAACACCAACCTTTTCTTATATTAAAATATACCTTATAAAATTGCAAAATTGTTAACCCAACCTGATAAACTTCTGTAATTAACACCATAAATATATAATTGCATTGGAGCTAAGTGATCTACAATATACAAACATATACAATTGTTATGAAAAAAAATACAACACATAATTCTAACACTAAGGACTGTTTGCACAAAATCAGAACATGAATATATATATAACTAATGTAAGACGTATCATGAAAATTAATCTATAAGATAAAATGTAAGAAAAATAGTCTCACCATTCGAATGAAACATGATCACCAAATCTATAAACCTTCTGCAAGATAAGGAAAAAAAAGTTGAATCTCCATTTATCTTTGAATCAACTAGACAAAAACATCCCGAATCTGAAAGCACTCTGCAAGATTTAAAAAACTCTAAATCTCCATTCATTGTTTAATCAACTAGAGTAAAATCTTGTGATTCTTTGATTAATTTTTGAACCCTAAGATTTTGAGACATAGAATGACAAATAGACCATTAAAGTTTCTCACTAGAACCATTTGTCACCCAAATTACTTTAAATATGTAAATTTAGCAATTTAACCAAAAAAAAATCATTCATTACCATCAAACAATGTAGGCAAAAAAAAACCCCAAAAAAAGGAAGAAACAAAATTCAAATTTTAACATGCCAAAATTACAATCATTCCTTAGTTCACTAAAATCCACCATACTCCATGATGAGACCAGAATATAAGGTATTCTAGGCGTTAACATACCTCTTGTTAGTCTCTTTATTCTATTAATTTGGTATTTTTATCCAAGTTGTGTGTTAAGCATGTTTTCAGGGCCTTAATGCGAATATGAGTTAATTCTGGATTTTTAGCAATTATGCTGAATTCGGAGCAACACTTGGAAGATATTTGTTCTCAAATTAGCAAAGTACAAGTCAGTAAAGCAGAGTACAAGTGGTTGAAGCAAGGAAATTTGTTGATTAAATAAATATTAAAAATCAGGAGCCACCGATCGATCGGTGGAGACTTCAATCGTTCAAAAATAGCCCACTTGGAATAT
Organism: Cornus suecica; assembly: GCA_963922005.1. Classification (NCBI taxonomy): domain Eukaryota; kingdom Viridiplantae; phylum Streptophyta; class Magnoliopsida; order Cornales; family Cornaceae; genus Cornus; species Cornus suecica. The sequence continues at coordinate 41,914,043 of OY998242.1, forward strand.
ATGCGAAACTTCACTGCAGAATTCTGACTTTGTGTACAAGTATATCACCGGGCAGAATCGTCCATTCAACACCATTTCTTAGTCCCTAAGATCTCTTGGAATGTAAGCAAGGAACATATCATACTTGTACCAACGTTTGTCTATAAATATAGGTGGAATTCATGAAGAGAAGATATCTTGGAAATATCTCTGAATTATCTCAGGAACATATTTTCGTATCATTGTTCATAAAAAGCCTCTATCTTTGAGAGAGACTCCTTTCCTCAAGAACTCAAGAACCAACCATCCAATCATGAAGATGGTGGCTTCATCAACAATGGAGTCTCCCATTTCCATTAGTGGCTAGTCGGTATCTAGGGTTTCCAATAAAACCCTAGTCGAGTAATGTAGTCTTTTATTTATTTTTATTGCAAAGGGGGGAATCTGATGATTTTTAGTCAAAGACCGAACAAGACTGCCTAAATAAGATTTATTTATTAATTCTTCACTTAAATTGATATTGAGTTAATGATTTATCTTGAACAACCATGTTTTTTCTAAGGGCAAGAAATCAAAGGTTTAAATCATGGTTTCTACATAATGGTACTTATTTGGCATTATAAAGTCTTAGGTTTACACAGTCCATGCTTAGAGAAGATGATTGTTAGTGTTCTTTTTAATTTCATGTTTTAGAAGTAGTTGTAGTATAGATGTATACAACAATCATACTAATCGCAGATGGATTGTAGCGAATACGAACCGATTGCATCCTTTTTGGGACTAGGAAACTGCTTGTAGCGTTACTAGTCTGATTCATATGAGTTGTACCGTCCTCTTGCGATAATATAAGTAAATGATTACATTATAAGGGTAGTGGTGAAGTTGGAATTCAATCCTAGACATGTTTATCTTGAGTAAAATCAAAAACAATTATCTTTATTTTATTTTATGTTTAATAGTTTAATCAAACAAATCAATCAAAGAACTTTTATAAATATAATTCAATTTGCTACTTTATAATTATTTGAAATACGACTTTGATCTCTGTTGTTAAATATCCTCTCTACCCAACTATACTGTATACTACTCGCGTACTTGCGACTGAGAGGTTAAAACTAGATCGTGTTAATTCCTTATTTTTAACACTATTATTTTCACACGTCTGGAATCGATCACAAGTTTTTGGCGCCATTTCTAGGGATCAAACGGATGTTTCAGATTATTATATTGAAGTTTTTTGGATTATTGTATCAATTTTAAAATTTTATTTTGAATTTTTCGCATTTTTTATTGCAGAAACAGCTTATTACCGAAATTGCAGATTTCCAGAAAATTCACGGACTCCAGTGCCCAATCGATTGGCTCCTTTAACGATCGTTCGGTAAGTTCTAGCGATCGATCGAATAACTCTCCGATCATTTGTTAATAACTCTGATCGATCAGTTGACTTTGAGATCCATCGTAATACTGTGTTCTACAAAAATATTAAAAACAGGACAGATAATTGAACCACATCTCAACAGTATCAAAAAAATAAAAAAAATATAATCTTTCATAAAAGAAACAAATATTTACAGATTTACATATCTATATATCTTATTATCATATTAGAAAAAAATTAGGATATAATGTTTTTCAAAAATAAAATATATATTTAAATTTTAAGTAGATTTGTTTACATCTATATTTTATTTACATAAATATATATATAAACAATAATAAATAATATTTATTTATATAAATAATAATATATATATATATATAATAAAAATATAATATTTTATTCATTTAAATTCCTTATTCAACTGTTGCAATTCAGTGTTTATTTATTTGCTGTTATTATTGATTGTTTATGCTTGGACGTCGTTCAGTTAATAGTCCCCTTGAGGCTTTTGATCCTGAAATTTATTGAACGTACCGAATAAATTAAAGAAATAATTTATTAAATACTATAAAAAAGTTAAACATTGGTGAAAACGTAATTGTGGCACTGGCCGCAGTTTTTTAAGATTTCTATACACCTTAAGACTATACGTCACCTTTAGAAATCTCACTACCTGATGGAGCTGAAATGTTTGAAATTAAACCAACAATAATTAATATGTTGTCTAAATTTTATGGAAATGCTCATGAAGACCCTTATCAACATATAGATGAATTTTTAGAGGTATGTTCTACCATACGTATGAGAGGACAGATAGATGATGAATTTAAAACTCGATTATTCTCTCATTCCCTAAAAGATAAAGTAAAAGTATGGTACGAAACTATACCAACTGATATGAAAACTGATTGGAAGAAGCTTCAAAAAGAGTTTTTGCATAAATTCTTCCATGTGGGAAAAACTAATGAAACTAGACGAACTATTCTAATGTTTACACAATTACCTGGTTAACAATTTGTTGGCTTTGAAATTTACTCTCGGCAAACAATTCCAAAATTGATGATAACAAACCATTGACGAGTGTTTGATACTAATGAATTATCGAGTTTATATTTTCAGCAAAAGACATGTGAACGACTCAGAAATTAAACTCGGAAAGGAAATAACTCGAAAAGCAAGCTCAGAAAGAAAGCTTGATTTAAAGCGAAAAGCTGTGAAAGAAATTGAAGCGCAAAATGGAAAATCATTTAATTCAACGGCAAAGGCGAAAGTCGAAGACTCAAGACTTGGGGTAGATAGGTCGGGGAGCGATCATTGTAACAAGGTAATTTTATGCATCAATATTATCGTATAATCTCAAGTATAAAATGAACCGAACTTAAATGGAATGAAAAATGCTTTACCGAACTTAAACGGAAAGAAAAATATTTTTATTAAATGCTTTTTAAGTTGTAGTCGACTAGAATCACCATGTGTATTTCAATATAGTCGACTAAAACAATCAGTAGCTTCAGGATTTTCATCCACATCAAAGTAGTCAACAGAAATAGGTTTAAGTCGACTAGACTATATTTTGTAGTCGACTAGAACTTAATCTAGTCGACTAGATGGTCCAATGTAGTCGACTAGAACTCAATATAGTCGACTAGATGGTCCAATGTAGTCGACTACAACTTCAATGTAGTCGACTAGTTTGTTCCTTAAAATCTGCAGATTCGGCACAAACATTTTCCATGTTTTAAGCAGATGTTTATGGACTTCAAACGGCTGTGTTTTCTCAAATACAATAATCATTCTTCAAAACCCTAATGCAATGCTATATAAATAAAGAGATGTGTATATTGAAGAGGTAGAGATTGAAACACAAAGAGAAATAAAGCTATCAAAAATTATGCAGAAATTTCCTCTACAAAAACCATTAAAACCAAGCTTTGAAAATCTGATTTTCTCCAAGTTTCTTTGAAAATCAAAACCTCTAGTATCTCTTCTTATTCTCCAAATATCATTCATTGATCATATCCTTTGAGAATACATTTCTAGAGCTATTGTAAAATCACCAAAAAAACTTGAGCTTATATTGATTTATCTTCCATAAAAACCTTTGGGTTTTGAGTGTTTTTGTTCTTGAGTGATTTTATTGATTACATACGAATGTTTAATCTCGGACAAGTGAAGTCCACCGATTGTTCAAGAGAGGGTTGTTCTCTTGATTGAGAGACAAGCTCGAGAGGCTTGTGTTGTAAAGGTTTGTCATTCCACCTGTGAAGGAAGGGTTATAGTGAAAGGATCGGGAAAAGTCTCAAGAAGGGGTTCTTGAGCCGAGGAGTAGGAGTTACCGAACCTCAAAAAAATCACGGTGTCAATCTCTCTATCTCTTTCTCTTTACTTGATTAACTTGCATGCTATAATCACTTGAATATCTTGTATGCTACAATTTGTCTTAAGATTAATTGCTAGAGAATTGAAATTGAATCATTCACTTGTTTATTGAGAAATTGTTTTTGGTTATAGCGTGTTCCAATTTTGAAAAGAATTAGAATTATTTTTGAACACCCTATTCACCCCCCCCCCCCCTTCTAGGGTTAATTAGTGACTAACAATTGGTATCAGAGCCTAATCTCTATTTATCTTAGACTTAACCGTCTTAGAGAATGATCATGTCATCAAATTTAGTCACTCATGTTGAAGGACAATCGAATAATAGGCCCCCATGGTTTGATGGATCAAATTATAGCTATTGGAAAACTAGAATGATAGACTTTCTTCAAGCTATCGATTACCAAATTTGGCAAGTAGTTCTTGAAGGACCATTTGTATTGACCAAAATTGTTGATGGAAAAACCGTCCCCAAATTACCTAATGAATGGGATAATGATGACCGCAAACTCATGATAAGACCCCGTGTTATTTTACCTTTTTCCTGAAATTAGTTTTCGATTTAATTTCGGTTATGACGTCACTTGTTCATGACGTTCATGTTATCTTTGGTATTTTGATACCTGTAAATTTTTCGCGTTTAGTTTTAAAGTCGACCGGACTACACTACGCGAATTCTTATTCTCGACTACGCGGTATCGTTCGACAGTTAATGATTAGTGTTTCGACTGGATGGCGGCACGTTGTAATTAGTCGGGCTTGTTTAGTGTTCCGACGTTTGGGTTTCTACCCCAGTATATTTTATTGGGCGTCCCGTTATTATTTCGGGTTTGCGAGATTACGTTTTGGGGTTCCCGGTATTTTTCGGGATTTATTGTATATATATATATTTAATTATATATATATATAGTTTTGGGGTCATTTCGCAATTACGGATACTTGAAGGGTCAGTTTCGCAATTATGGACATTTAGAGGGTTGCTTTTGCAATTAGGGCATATATGTGTATATGTATATACAGGTCTGCTGAGCTCCTTCTCCTACACGACACCACTCCCATTTCTCTTCATTTCTTCTTCGTTTCTTCTCCACGACTGAAGCAGCTCCCTACTTCTCCATCTTCGGTCGCCGGTCATGGCGAGAGAGAGAGAGAGAGAGGAGCGGCTAGAGAGAGAGACCTCGGGTTGCTCTCCATGGCAGACACGGCTGCGCAGCTGGAGCAAGGGCACGGCGGCGGTCGGCGACAGCATGGTGGTCGTCGGTTGGGCCAGGCGGCGGCGCGGGAGGCCGTGGTGGCGTAGGGTGGCGCCGGACAGAGCTCGGCTCGCGCAGGGGAGACGCGCGTGGGCAGGGGCGATCCGGCTGGGCTTCGGCCAATTTTTCGGCGACCTTCCGGTGATCGGTTTGAGCCGATTTTCGGTGAGTAGCTTCGTCTCTACCATGTATTCGTTATATATTAATTTCGTGAATTTAGGATGAACGGTTTGCCCGGAAATCGCATTTATAGGTTATAGTTTTCGTTTGGGGTATTTTAGATTTAACCCAATTATTTAACCTATTGTTAACGGGCTTCTTATATATCGTATAGGTTGTCGAGGCGGACATTTCGATATATTCGAAATATTTTTCGAACGACTTTGGTCGGTGGGCGTTATATTCGGGCGCCGGTACAGTTCACGGTGGGCCCGAAACGGCTGTTCTGTAAGCGTATCTCAGGTGGGAAATTTTATTTCTCACTCCGCATTATTGAAGTAGTTTAGGGTGTGCAAACCCTGAGTTAATTTAATATAGATATATTAGATGGTTCATTTAAACATCTATAATTGGCTTAGAAGCGATGTAGGACTTGGGATTAATTTAAGAAAATTAATTTAATTATTTCCTACTAGATTAAATATATTCCTAATTGAATTGAATAGGAATAGGCGGTTTAGAAATTCCCTTGAGAATTAAATGATTTAGTAGAGATTCGTGAAAACTTAGACGTTGTGCTAGGTTCCCTTGCGAGACGTGAATTAATTGCTTTAATTATTTTAAAGGCATGATAAGGGAATTTGAAATATTTTCTAAAGAATTAAAGAAAATATATATTTGAAAACATGAGTTGTATATGAAATTGTTTTCATATGATTTAAATGCTTTATTGTATTTTAAAAGCATGTTAGAAAGAGATTTCGAGAATTATATTGGATTCATGTGGATATTATATATAAATATGATGCGTTACATATTTATATTGAGAGATGATTTTCATTGAAACCTAGATGCATATAGTGTTGGTATATGCGGTTTATGAAATCATATTTATGTTGATGCATGATTGTCATTTGGACCTGGATGCATATTGAGAATATCATGTAGTGTTAAATCATGGTATTGGTATATGTGGGTTGTGAAATCATGTGGGGTGTCTTTGTGTCGAATCGTCGCAACAACTGGCCAGGGGGTGTTCCCATCCTACAGAATAATGAGCTGTGAATGGGGTATAGGGTGAGTCGTCTCATTCTCGAAGTCGCGGGTCGTCTCGTGCATTCGTGTTGACGAATCTTTGGTCACGGGTCGTCTCGTGCAAACCGTCTTCCTTGTTGAAGTGAGAAGTTTCAAAATCACTTGGGAAGTACCGGTGCGACCCTCTGTTAGCTCATATTTATGGGTAGAGTGCGTATTCGTTAACCTATGATAGGGCAAAGTGTGGTGTTGAGTCACATTATATTTGCATGGCATTTATGTGATTTCATTTGACATGTATGCGTGAGATTATTACATGTGTTGTTGGAACAGGTTTAATATGTGTTATTATTGCCTGTTGGATTTTTGGAGCATGTTATGTGTGAATATTGCGAATTTAAATTCATATCTTTGTAAAATGCTCAGTTGATAATGATTAACGTGAAAGAAAATGATTACATGTGGTAATAGATCAAGTATAATGAAATGCTTATTTTATACTTGTGAGTATATATATACTTTCGTACCCTTGGGGGAGGTTAAGTATATTGACATAGTGACCTTTGTGGTTAGTGATGAACTGCAGAGATGATTTGGAGTTGATGCCTTAGAGAAGGCGGGGTTAATAGTTTGGTGATTGTGGTTGGCTGTGTGACCTTGTTAGAGATTGGAGGTTAGAGATTGATTTTAGTATCAGTTGTGAATTGGGGCCTTCGAGAAGGCGGGTGATGAGATGGTGAGTTGTAGTATGGACCTTTAGGTGTCTTTCACTTTTGAGGAATAGACTATCAACTGTAGTCGAGATTTTGATTGGTGAGAAGAGGTTATGGTTGAGTGACTTTATTAAGTACTCGAGGTACTGTAGTTTGACAGACTTGGTTCTAGTGCTTAGTCCCTTCCCTTAAGCATTCCTGGTACTGTGTTTTGTACACTAGTACGTGGTCGTTGACTTGTATGTCATTCCTTGAGTTGTCGGTTACGGTGTGGTGCCGAACCTCTTCCTCGTGGTGTCATTTGAATTGGTGGAGTTGGAACGGATGGTTGTCTTCCGTGAGTCCAACGTGTTGCTCTTCCTTTACTGTCCTCTCGGACATTACAGGAATTCATAGAGTTGTGTTTCTCTTATTTGACTGTCATTTCGAAAACGGTGTTTTCTAAACTCTTTGTATTTAAAAGGAAAAACTCGTTTTTGCCTACCCCCGTGGAAATGAAAAGTTTTAACACTTATAAACTGATCTTAGGATCTTCTTTAAAAAGATTTTCAACTTTTAAAAGCCGGTGATGGCAACTGACGGAGACCGGGGGCAAGACGGTCATTTTTACTATGTGGTTTCTTAAAAGGAAAACTATTGTATTACTTTTCTTGGGATTCTGAGATTTCGAGACCTCTTTCTCAATATCTCATCCTGTAGAGTTTCGAAAGGTGTTCCATTGTTTCACCTTTGCTTCCTATCATTTCTAAGTCTCGGGTATGAGGCTTGGTGTTGTTCAGTGCACACATATAGTGTTGCCCTTCCTTTCTTCTTGGTTTTTGACGTCACTACTTAGGTGATTCGAGTTGTTCCACATGTTGTGGGCATGGATACCGAGTGGATTGGGTTCCTTGTCCAAGTGTTCTCCTTAAACACTTGTGGTGTTTTAACCTTGACATTGTTGTCTCGGTTATCTGTTGGTTTAGCATTGGGAAGTCTTTTCCTTTGCTTTGTTTCGGTGACCATTGGGTGGTCGTTCTTGTGAGTTGAGTTCGCGTACTCTTAGTGATTTGATTGGTGGTTTTCCCTCGCCTACAGTGAGAGCGTTAGTGATGTGATTGACCCTATCGATGATAGTATTATGAGGTCGATGTGATTTATGGTATGGTGATATGATTGAGGTGATCTAGCCTTTGAGAGGTAGATTTTCCTTAGGAATGGGATGAGGTTTGTATTATATATATATATATAGACGATGATTGTGTTAGTACGCAAGGACGTGAGTACTTTTCCTCCTGTGTTCTCGGGGAGTGAGTTATGAGTATTCCTTGGTACTAGTGGTGGATTTTGATCCTTGTGGATGTTAGAGGTGAGTGTGATTCCCTCTGTTTAGATTTTCTGGTTAGCGTTGTGAGCGCTGGATGATTGGTTAGATTTGACATTAGTGTCGTGTACCTAGTGTACGCTGGTGAGAGTAGTGTAAACTACTGGTGTTGGTACTTGGAGTACGAGTCTTAGTTGTACATTACAGACTCATGCTGTGTATTTATTCTTATATATATATGTGTGTATATGTATGTATATCCCCGTTATATACTTACGTACGGTAGTATATGAGTGTGTGCCTTGGGTTTTGCGTGGATGAGATTAGTTGGGCTATATATATATCTTGCTAGATAGTTTAGCATTACCTAAACTACCAGAGGATGTGGTAGTTAGAGTATCTTTTCCCACTGAGCTTATTTGCTCACAGGGGAATTTCATTCGCCCCCTGGTATTCCACGCCAGGTTGCAGGAAATATACGGCTATGAGCAGGATGCAGTGCAACGACAGCTTTCTTTTGTTTCCTTGTTACAGGTTTTGGAGTTGCGTTGGGTGATGCGGTTACGGTTGCAGCACGACTGGGTTTGGGGACGGTAGGTATCCGCTTTCAGTTTCTTTAACAATTGTTATGGGATTATTATGTATCTCTTTTGGGAGCCAGTCTGTTGGCATATCCCTATTGATGTATTATTTATTTCCTGTACTTATTCTTTCAGGATGTATTGTATCTATTCCGCACAGTTAGGTGCTTTTCTGTATTTTTATTCGAGCAATTGTGGCTCTGTTGATTTTAGAGGGTTTGGAGGGGTTTTGGTTTCTTTCCACTACCTCGGCCCTATTAGGATTGATGAATGTGGGGCTTGGAAGCCATTGTGATTATTGAATTGCTTTGGGCAGGTTATTGTGTTGTGGTTGTGTATCCGGATGTTCCATTTACAAACGGAACTCTGCCGGATTTTCATTAGATTCCGCTGCTTTGTTTATTATTCATTTGGGTATGAAATATACCGTTCCATCATTATTCCATACGTTTTCATGGCTAATGATATCTTAGTTGGTTGCTCATCATAATGATCACATCCTGGATCCCTTGGATATCCCAGTTCGGGAGTCTTAGGAATTTAGGGACGTGTCAGCATGGTATTAGAGCATTTTACCCTTTTGTGGGTGTTTGATGACCTTCAGTCATTGGTTTTCATTTGTTTTTCGTTTCTTTTTACTTCCGCATTCACTCCCTTAGCTCTTAGGCTCGGGTTTCGGAGCCCTAGGAATTTGGGGCGTGACAACTTGGTATCAGAGCGTGTTCTTTCTCTATGAGACGACGGGTGATGGTCGATGGTACGTTCGACGTTTGGGCTTTATCTACGTTTACGATCGACGTTCTCTAGGTGCCACTAGGTTTCACTGTCTTAGGGATGACGAGTGAGGGTCTGTGGTACGTTGACGTTAGATGTTATCTACGATTACGATCTGCGTGTTCTCTGTGCGCTTCTGTGTTATTGTGTATTTCACTTTTGTTGTGTTGAGGGGCATGTCTTGCTAGATATATCCCGTTGTGATTTAATTCCAGCGGAGTGAGACAAGACCTCAGTCACATTATTCTTTCGTTCCTTTATCATGGGTTAGCTACCGAGGAATGTGAGTAGATCATTCGGTCTGATCAACCGGATGTGTCTCGCGGACTAAGGTACTTCCTGATTTCGAGGACGAAATCTCCTAAGGTGGGAAGGTTGTAACACCCCGTGTTATTTTACCTTTTTCCTGAAATTAGTTTTCGATTTAATTTCGGTTATGACGTCACTTGTTCATGACGTTCATGTTATCTTTGGTATTTTGATACCTGTAAATTTTTCGCGTTTAGTTTTAAAGTCGACCGGACTACACTACGCGAATTCTTATTCTCGACTACGCGGTATCGTTCGACAGTTAATGATTAGTGTTTCGACTGGATGGCGGCACGTTGTAATTAGTCGGGCTTGTTTAGTGTTCCGACGTTTGGGTTTCTACCCCAGTATATTTTATTGGGCGTCCCGTTATTATTTCGGGTTTGCGAGATTACGTTTTGGGGTTCCCGGTATTTTTCGGGATTTATTGTATATATATATATTTAATTATATATATATATAGTTTTGGGGTCATTTCGCAATTACGGATACTTGAAGGGTCAGTTTCGCAATTATGGACATTTAGAGGGTTGCTTTTGCAATTAGGGCATATATGTGTATATGTATATACAGGTCTGCTGAGCTCCTTCTCCTACACGACACCACTCCCATTTCTCTTCATTTCTTCTTCGTTTCTTCTCCACGACTGAAGCAGCTCCCTACTTCTCCATCTTCGGTCGCCGGTCATGGCGAGAGAGAGAGAGAGGAGCGGCTGGAGAGAGAGACCTCGGGTTGTTCTCCATGGCAGACGCGGCTGCGCAGCTGGAGCAAGGGCACGGCGGCGGTCGGCGACAGCATGGTGGTCGTCGGTTGGGCCAGGCGGCGGCGCGGGAGGCCGTGGTGGCGTAGGGTGGCGCCGGACAGAGCTCGGCTCGCGCAGGGGAGACGCGCGTGGGCAGGGGCGATCCGGCTGGGCTTCGGCCAATTTTTCGGCGACCTTCCGGTGATCGGTTTGAGCCGATTTTCGGTGAGTAGCTTCGTCTCTACCATGTATTCGTTATATATTAATTTCGTGAATTTAGGATGAACGGTTTGCCCGGAAATCGCATTTATAGGTTATAGTTTTCGTTTGGGGTATTTTAGATTTAACCCAATTATTTAACCTATTGTTAACGGGCTTCGTATATATCGTATAGGTTGTCGAGGCGGACATTTCGATATATTCGAAATATTTTTCGAACGACTTTGGTCGGTGGGCGTTATATTCGGGCGCCGGTACAGTTCACGGTGGGCCCGAAACGGCTGTTCTGTAAGCGTATCTCAGGTGAGAAATTTTATTTCTCACTCCGCATTATTGAAGTAGTTTAGGGTGTGCAAACCCTGAGTTAATTTAATATAGATATATTAGATGGTTCATTTAAACATCTATAATTGGCTTAGAAGCGATGTAGGACTTGGGATTAATTTAAGAAAATTAATTTAATTATTTCCTACGAGATTAAATATATTCCTAATTGAATTGAATAGGAATAGGCGGTTTAGAAATTCCCTTGAGAATTAAATGATTTAGTAGAGATTCGTGAAAACTTAGACGTTGTGCTAGGTTCCCTTGCGAGACGTGAATTAATTGCTTTAATTATTTTAAAGGCATGATAAGGGAATTTGAAATATTTTCTAAAGAATTAAAGAAAATATATATTTGAAAACATGAGTTGTATATGAAATTGTTTTCATATGATTTAAATGCTTTATTGTATTTTAAAAGCATGTTAGAAAGAGATTTCGAGAATTATATTGGATTCATGTGGATATTATATATAAATATGATGCGTTACATATTTATATTGAGAGATGATTGTCATTGAAACCTAGATGCATATAGTGTTGGTATATGCGGTTTATGAAATCATATTTATGTTGATGCATGATTGTCATTTGGACCTGGATGCATATTGAGAATATCATGTAGTGTTAAATCATGGTATTGGTATATGTGGGTTGTGAAATCATGTGGGGTGTCTTTGTGTCGAATCGTCGCAACAACTGGCCAGGGGGTGTTCCCATCCTACAGAATAATGAGCTGTGAATGGGGTATAGGGTGAGTCGTCTCATTCTCGAAGTCGCGGGTCGTCTCGTGCATTCGTGTTGACGAATCTTTGGTCACGGGTCGTCTCGTGCAAACCGTCTTCCTTGTTGAAGTGAGAAGTTTCAAAATCACTTGGGAAGTACCGGTGCGACCCTCTGTTAGCTCATATTTATGGGTAGAGTGCGTATTCGTTAACCTATGATAGGGCAAAGTGTGGTGTTGAGTCACATTATATTTGCATGGCATTTATGTGATTTCATTTGACATGTATGCGTGAGATTATTACATGTGTTGTTGGAACAGGTTTAATATGTGTTATTATTGCCTGTTGGATTTTTGGAGCATGTTATGTGTGAATATTGCGAATTTAAATTCATATCTTTGTAAAATGCTCAGTTGATAATGATTAACGTGAAAGAAAATGATTACATGTGGTAATAGATCAAGTATAATGAAATGCTTATTTTATACTTGTGAGTATATATATACTTTCGTACCCTTGGGGGAGGTTAAGTATATTGACATAGTGACCTTTGTGGTTAGTGATGAACTGCAGAGATGATTTGGAGTTGATGCCTTAGAGAAGGCGGGGTTAATAGTTTGGTGATTGTGGTTGGCTGTGTGACCTTGTTAGAGATTGGAGGTTAGAGATTGATTTTAGTATCAGTTGTGAATTGGGGCCTTCGAGAAGGCGGGTGATGAGATGGTGAGTTGTAGTATGGACCTTTAGGTGTCTTTCACTTTTGAGGAATAGACTATCAACTGTAGTCGAGATTTTGATTGGTGAGAAGAGGTTATGGTTGAGTGACTTTATTAAGTACTCGAGGTACTGTAGTTTGACAGACTTGGTTCTAGTGCTTAGTCCCTTCCCTTAAGCATTCCTGGTACTGTGTTTTGTACACTAGTACGTGGTCGTTGACTTGTATGTCATTCCTTGAGTTGTCGGTTACGGTGTGGTGCCGAACCTCTTCCTCGTGGTGTCATTTGAATTGGTGGAGTTGGAACGGATGGTTGTCTTCCGTGAGTCCAACGTGTTGCTCTTCCTTTACTGTCCTCTCGGACATTACAGGAATTCATAGAGTTGTGTTTCTCTTATTTGACTGTCATTTCGAAAACGGTGTTTTCTAAACTCTTTGTATTTAAAAGGAAAAACTCGTTTTTGCCTACCCCCGTGGAAATGAAAAGTTTTAACACTTATAAACTGATCTTAGGATCTTCTTTAAAAAGATTTTCAACTTTTAAAAGCCGGTGATGGCAACTGACGGAGACCGGGGGCAAGACGGTCATTTTTACTATGTGGTTTCTTAAAAGGAAAACTATTGTATTACTTTTCTTGGGATTCTGAGATTTCGAGACCTCTTTCTCAATATCTCATCCTGTAGAGTTTCGAAAGGTGTTCCATTGTTTCACCTTTGCTTCCTATCATTTCTAAGTCTCGGGTATGAGGCTTGGTGTTGTTCAGTGCACACATATAGTGTTGCCCTTCCTTTCTTCTTGGTTTTTGACGTCACTACTTAGGTGATTCGAGTTGTTCCACATGTTGTGGGCATGGATACCGAGTGGATTGGGTTCCTTGTCCAAGTGTTCTCCTTAAACACTTGTGGTGTTTTAACCTTGACATTGTTGTCTCGGTTATCTGTTGGTTTAGCATTGGGAAGTCTTTTCCTTTGCTTTGTTTCGGTGACCATTGGGTGGTCGTTCTTGTGAGTTGAGTTCGCGTACTCTTAGTGATTTGATTGGTGGTTTTCCCTCGCCTACAGTGAGAGCGTTAGTGATGTGATTGACCCTATCGATGATAGTATTATGAGGTCGATGTGATTTATGGTATGGTGATATGATTGAGGTGATCTAGCCTTTGAGAGGTAGATTTTCCTTAGGAATGGGATGAGGTTTGTATTATATATATATATATAGACGATGATTGTGTTAGTACGCAAGGACGTGAGTACTTTTCCTCCTGTGTTCTCGGGGAGTGAGTTATGAGTATTCCTTGGTACTAGTGGTGGATTTTGATCCTTGTGGATGTTAGAGGTGAGTGTGATTCCCTCTGTTTAGATTTTCTGGTTAGCGTTGTGAGCGCTGGATGATTGGTTAGATTTGACATTAGTGTCGTGTACCTAGTGTACGCTGGTGAGAGTAGTGTAAACTACTGGTGTTGGTACTTGGAGTACGAGTCTTAGTTGTACATTACAGACTCATGCTGTGTATTTATTCTTATATATATATGTGTGTATATGTATGTATATCCCCGTTATATACTTACGTACGGTAGTATATGAGTGTGTGCCTTGGGTTTTGCGTGGATGAGATTAGTTGGGCTATATATATATCTTGCTAGATAGTTTAGCATTACCTAAACTACCAGAGGATGTGGTAGTTAGAGTATCTTTTCCCACTGAGCTTATTTGCTCACAGGGGAATTCCATTCGCCCCCTGGTATTCCACGCCAGGTTGCAGGAAATATACGGCTATGAGCAGGATGCAGTGCTACGACAGCTTTCTTTTGTTTCCTTGTTACAGGTTTTGGAGTTGCGTTGGGTGATGCGGTTACGGTTGCAGCACGACTGGGTTTGGGGACGGTAGGTATCCGCTTTCAGTTTCTTTAACCATTGTTATGGGATTATTATGTATCTCTTTTGGGAGCCAGTCTGTTGGCATATCCCTATTGATGTATTATTTATTTCCTGTACTTATTCTTTCAGGATGTATTGTATCTATTCCGCACAGTTAGGTGCTTTTCTGTATTTTTATTCGAGCAATTGTGGCTCTGTTGATTTTAGAGGGTTTGGAGGGGTTTTGGTTTCTTTCCACTACCTCGGCCCTATTAGGATTGATGAATGTGGGGCTTGGAAGCCATTGTGATTATTGAATTGCTTTGGGCAGGTTATTGTGTTGTGGTTGTGTATCCGGATGTTCCATTTACAAACGGAACTCTGCCGGATTTTCATTAGATTCCGCTGCTTTGTTTATTATTCATTTGGGTATGAAATATACCGTTCCATCATTATTCCATACGTTTTCATGGCTAATGATATCTTAGTTGGTTGCTCATCATAATGATCACATCCTGGATCCCTTGGATATCCCAGTTCGGGAGTCTTAGGAATTTAGGGACGTGTCAGCATGGTATTAGAGCATTTTACCCTTTTGTGGGTGTTTGATGACCTTCAGTCATTGGTTTTCATTTGTTTTTCGTTTCTTTTTACTTCCGCATTCACTCCCTTAGCTCTTAGGCTCGGGTTTCGGAGTCCTAGGAATTTGGGGCGTGACACAACTACACCGACATCTATTCTCCGATTATGAAACTAAATACCATTCGTTCAGTTCTTAGCATTGTTTCAGCTGAGGGTTTGCACCTAGAGCAGTTATATACCAAAATTGTTTTCCTCCATGGTGACCTAAAGAAGGAAATATATATGCAGCAACCGGAAGGTTTTTCAGTGAAAGGGAAAGAGAATCCAGACGTGACAAAGGTTGCAAGGCAAAGTCAAACGCGACAGTCGTTGCAAGACAGAGAGGCCAAACGCAATAGATGTCACAGGGTTTGTATAAGGCTAGATATTGCTCATGAAGTGGGAGCTACGAGTAGGTTCATGCCTAATCCCAGGAAGAAACACTGGGAGTTAGTGAAGTGGATATTAAGATATCTATGAGAGTTAAGATTCAAGCAAAAAGGTAGAAAAGATCCAGCCGACATGTTGACCAAAGTGGTGACAACAGATAAACTAAAGTTGTCACTACAAGAAAACTGGCTTTTAGGGACGGTCCTTTAGCGACACTCTTAAGAACAGTCCCTAAAGACCCCATTTTTAGTGACACTAATTTTAAACCGTCCCTAAAGACCCCATTTTCAGTGACACTAAGTTTAAACCGTGCCGAAAGCCCCAAAAATTATGAAAGCCAAAAGTTGGGCTTCTTTTAGCGCCAACAAGTATCGCCAAACATGGAAAATAAAAAAAACTAGTGCCAAACATTAAGCCAAAAAAAATAGAAATAAATAAATAAAAATAAGCCATTATATACATGGATGAGAGAGCTCCACGTCATTGAACCAAGTCTCAAGACTGATCAACTTCCACTTCTCAACACTTGTTCTTGTCGTCAACATCTAAGAACCTTACCCTCACCCATCAACATGTCGTCACCTCTCATGGCGATCAACACACCCTTACCTCTCATAACCTTCAACACACCACCGATATTGTCTCATGCTAGGGTTTGAAATTGGGCGGAGGAACAACAAGAAGGAAAAGCATTCGTTGATCTCTCTCTTTAAGATCCAATGGTATGATCCACTACTATCTCTCTATATAGACTATATAGATATAGATATAGATATAGATATAGATATAGATATATATAGATGCATTTATATATATATATATATGTATATTGAAGATTATGTATACCCTATAGCTTTCATTTTCTATGTGTTTTTTTTTTACATATTTCTTTTAGTTCTATGGAACAATTGATCGATATGTTTCTTTTGGGTCTACTGTGAAAGAATTGAAGTCATATATCTTTATTTTATTTTTGGTTCTTTGAAAAATTTAAAGGTTTTGTGTCTTTTGGTTCTAGGAATAATTGAGTTATATTCTTTTGGTTGTAATAAAAAATTGAAATTTATCTTTGTGTGTTCTTGTGGTTCTATTAAGAATTGATGGTAGTGTTCTTTTGGCTCTACTATGAAGGTAATGAAGTTGTATATTTGTGTTTCTTATTGTCATTTGGGTGTGGTTTTCACTTTTGGAAATGATTGAAGTGTCTTTAGCTGTATGTAAATATGTTTTATGGCAAATTGATGTCTAAATTATTTATGAAATTTTTATTCTTTTTTATCACAGATTGTAACGTCCAGTATTTTTACGTGTTAATTTAAAAAAATTATTTTTATTTAAAGAATTAAGTGTTTATGTGATTATGTGCTTAATGTGTTTATTTATTTTAGCATGTCTTACATGTTGTACGTGATATAAAAATTGTGTCTTACGTGTTGTATTTTCATTTTTGAAATTTATGAAAATTATTAAAAACGATTTCGAGAAAGAAATGACCAAGGGGTAAATGAGTAATTTCACATTTTGAACAATTAGTGAAAAGTGTAGAGATTTTGGGTAAGAATTAGGGCATGAGTGGTGTTTTGGTAACTAGAGAGAATGAGAATGGGTAAAATGGTATTTAAGAGTCTTGATGGCACTCTTATGAATAACCCTAACTTGGGAAGAATTTGGTCATTTCCACTTTTCATGTGGTGTCTCATTCCTAGCCCTTGATCTCATTCTCCCATCTTTGTTTTAGACCCTTGGATCATAAGGCCTTGTTTGGTTGGCACTTAAATGGAATAATCCATTATTGTTGGTCTCCCATTTGGCAAGAATTTCTATTAACCATTGGATGGTTTATTGATTCCTATCTTTATTCTAAGCCCTTGGATGATAAGGCCCCGTTTGGCAAATTAATGGGTTTTTGTGAGTTGTCTAATAAGTCTTCCACTTGGCAAGACTTATTCCTAACCCTTGGATTCATTTCTTTTTTCCCCATTTTTATTATGAACCCTTAGATTAGGACACTCATTTAGGAGTTATACATATACTCAATTATGTATTGATTCTTGTCTTCTAAAGTGCAAGACTTCTCTCATTCACCACAAAGCTCTCTATTTTCTCTCATACGTTTCTCTCTAGCTCTCCCTCACTTCTCTCCTTCTTCTTCAAGTTATGGAATTCTCTCTTCCTTTTGATGAGAATTTGAAGGAGGTTTGTGCATGAAAGATGATGTTGGTTCTCTAAGCTTCCTTTTGAGCCAAAGCTTGGAAAGTGATTTCTACTCCTTTGGAAAGTTCTAGTTTCAAACTCTAACTTCTATTCTTGAGTTCTTGTCTTCAATTTTTTATTATGGGGTTATCTTGTCTATAGCTCTTGCTTAAGACTCTATTGAAGCTTAGCTACCGGGTGAATTGAGCTTATTGTTGGCTTTGGAGGCTCTTGAGTTGATTCGAATCACTCTTGGAAGCCTTTACTTGTTCTTGGTGCTCTTGCTTGGAATTGAGGTAGGGGAAAAACGATTTGTCATCGTCTTTGTAAGAGGGTGTGTGCATCTAAGGCCCTTGAGAACATGATTTTGTGATATATATGCATGTTGTGTTTTATGGCTTATAAATGTGAATTGTAAGCATGTATTGTGATGGCATAGGTTGGGATCAAAAACATTTATGCATTTTGGTTATACCATGTAGTGTCAAATTCATGGTGTTGGAATATGAGGGTGCTGTAGTCATGTGTGGTTAGTCGGGTTCGGATCGTCATAACAACTGGCCAGGAGGTATCACGCCTACGGAACTAATAAGCCGGCAAATGTGAGTTAGGAGTCCAGGGAGAGGCTCACGTTCTCGACTTTTGTAGTCATGGCATACGGAGTTGCAAGTTGGGCTCTCGTACAACCGTCTTCCTTGTTGAAGTCATAGAGAGAAAAATCACTTGGGAAGAGTCGGTGTGGTACTCTACATTACTTGATGAGCTTGTATCCTCAAAAGTAATTGGACAGAGTATGTATCCGTTAACCTGGGTTGGGCGTTGTGTGTCTCATGTGGTATGTTGAGCCATGGTACATTTAGATTATTATATGTGTGATTATGATTTCGGTTTTGAAGCATGTTATGTTGAATGACAAAAATACGAACATGTTGGGGAAAATTTCTTATTGGGTTCGAAGGGGTTCCAGATTGGCGTGAGAGCCATGTGGAACAAAATACTGACCTAGGAGTAGTTGCATATACCATGGGCGGGTTGTACCACTCGGACTACCGAGATGGAGGCAATGACGTTTCCTCTACTGGCTAGTGAGCTCACCCCACGCCTTATATATTTTTCAGGTGATGATCCCGTTGGGAGAGTTTTGTAGTCTCTCCATGGACGGGTGGTTGTATGTCCGCCCTTCTGTGCATGGGAGGCGAACCATACTTATTTTGTCGGGCATTAGGGCGATAAACATGTACAAACATGTTCTTTTTGCCCATGTAAATCAAGCTTGTAGAACTATATTATTTTGATTAGGCTAGCATGTTCGTGGAGGTGTTATTGTCTATGTACATCCCTTGGAGCGCCATGCGCGGGGATCATATTCTTTTAGTGCACTTCGGTGCCGGATTGTACAAATGTATATTTCAAACAACTATAACATGTTTCGCCTTAGAGCGTTTTAAATGTTATTATTAAATCCTTTTATTGGAGTTGTAAATGTGAATTGGATTATTTGCCATTAAATGTGAGTATTAGATATTTGGCCGAAAACGGCATTTTTCTAGGTTTTCAAACTAACCCTTTTTATTTGAATGGAAAAACCCGTTTTCGCCCACCCCCGTAGCCCGGTATATTTCCTGGTTTTAGAAACGATCTTAAACTCATTTTACGAAGATTTTGAGTCTTAGAAACCGGTGATATTTAAAACGGAGACCGGGGGCAAGACGGATAACTTTAATAAACCTTAAAGGAGGGTTTTTGATTTAAGAAATTAAGTTTGATGAATATAATTTGGGGTATGGACCTAAATAAAATTATATACAAACATAGGCATGTATACGTAGTTGTTACGGTGATTTTAGGACCAATTTGAGTATTTTCAGGTCCGTGAGTCGACTGACGGAACTGCATCGGTCGATTGGCAAATAGCCGTAAAACGTTCTGGTGAGGTCAGTCAACTGATGGGTATTGGTCAGTCGACTGACGGTCCTCTTCAGTTGACTAACGACCCTTGTCGGTCGACTGGCAAATAGCCGTAAAAAGTTCTGGTGAGGTCAGTCGACTGACGGATATTGGTCCGTCGACTGATTCTGTCGACTGACGACCCTTGTCGGTCGACTGGCAAATCGTCATAAATTTTCTATCCAGGTTAGTAAACTGACAGGTATTGGTCAGTCAACTGACTGCCCCAATCAGTCTGCTAATTGCCTGGTCAGTCGACTGATTTTTCCTCAGGGAGTCCTATTCCGATCCTGTTTCGACACCCTTTCACTCTTTCGGTCATATTTGGAGCTACAAAGGTCCGATTTAGGTGATATTTAGGTTTTTAGAAATCTGACTTAAAGATATTGATGTTAGGATTTTGAATCGCTTCATTTGAGTTATTTTGGAGGGCGTAATGGTCGTTTGAAAGTGACGGTACGTTTGAGCCTCGGCACCTCACGACGGGCGATTTCTTCAAAATGTTATAATTTCTGTTTCGTACCTTCAAATTCGGTTCTGTTTGTTCCTATAACTTATTTTAGGTCCAAATCTTGTATTTATACCTTGAAATTACTACTTTATCCTTATGATGACCAATTTACCCTTTGGTGGGCACGGGTGCTTAAACGGTCCGTTTAAGGTACCGTTTGCTTCGTTTTGCTTCTATTTCGATCCCGAGAGGTCTTCTTGTCATATTGTAGGAGTGAAATGACATTTTTACCCTTTTTGGGTGTTTGATGACTGAAGGTCATTTGTTCTCATTTCTTTTTATTTCCGCATTCACTCCCTTAGTTCTTAGGCTCGGGTTTCGGAGTCCGAGGAAATGTGGGGTGTGAAAAACTTGGTATCAGAGCATGTTCTTTCTCTATAGGATGACGGGTGAGGGTCATTATCACTATACGCTTCTTGTTTGCTTTTATGTTACGTGTTTACATATTAGTTCTCTTCTCTTTTACGTTGTTGGCTTATGCGTGTATCGGCATGGCTTTGTGGTTTTATTTGGCGTACTATGATTGTACTTGTGCCTTACATGTTTAGTTGTTATCATGTAGAGAGCATGCCGCCACGTAAAGGTCGACCGCGTGTCATTAGAGAGGGTGATGCTCCGGATCAAGTACCTCCGGTTGTGGACGAGAATGTGCCAGTACATCCGGATATAGGGGAGCATGTACCAACTGCACCTTTCATGGATGGTGAGCAGTTTACACGTGCTTTAGCAACAGCTATGGCACATGTTCCTCAGTGGCAATATGTTAAGGACGAGGGCTCGCGTGATCAAAGGGCTCTCCGGAATTTTGTACGTTTGGACATACCTACCTTTGTGGGTGGTCCAGATCCACTTGTAGCCGATGATTGGTTGGAGCAGATGACCAATGGGTTTGATATTCTCAAGGTGGTTTATGATGATGTACGGGTCATGATTGCATCATTTCAACTTACGGGCAATGCTAAGGGTTGTTGAAAGTCTGTCACAAACATGAGGGACATTCGAACTATCACATGGGCGGATTTTTGCACGCTTTCCTTGGATCGGTATTTTCCACATCTTGCTAGGATGCGTACGAGGAACAGGTTCTGTGAGTTGGTTCAGGGTGAATTGTCAGTGACCGAGTATGAGCTTCAGTATACTAGCTTATCTCGATTCGCACCAGAGATGGTGGTGGATGATGAGGTTAAAGGTCGACATTTTGTGAGGGGCTTGAGGGACAACCTTAAGTCGAAGATTTCTGTACTTAGTATGTCGACGTACCGCGAGGCCGTTACAAAGGCATTACTTGCTGAGGAGGATGCAAGAGAGGGCCGACTAGCTCATGGGGCTAGGGATAAGAGCTTCGGAGGTTCTTCATCTTCGGGCTTTGGGAACAAGAAGAAGCAGCGAAATAGCACTTCAACTCCGGTTGCACAGCAGCAGCAGCCACAACAGCAGCATCGGGGACAGTCTATACCTTCTTCTAGAGCATCTTCGGGTTTCACTCATCGAGGGATTGTTTGTCATTATTGCCAACAGTCAGGGCACACAAAGCCACAATGTCCGTATCTTCAGCAGGGATAGAGTAGTGGTCTAGTGCATAACAGGGGTTGCTTCCAGTGTGGACAGCAGGGTCATATCGCCAGGAATTGTCCTCGGGGACAGAGCGGTGGCACTCTTATGAGCGGGACTGGGCAGCAATCTAGGGCTACACAGCCAACAGTTCAGTCTAGGTATAGAACACCACAGCATCCAACACCGTCAGCTCAAGGTTCTCAGGATAGGACATCTGCATCGACTATCCAGCAGCCTCCACGTCCTCAGGGCCGTGCTTATGCAGTCACAGCAGCAGACAGTGTACCAGGACTTTCTATCGTGAGAGGTACATTTCCTGTATACGGTTGTTGGGCTCATGTTCTTATTGATTCTGGAGCTTCACATTCTTTTATTGCTTCTGCTTATGAATCTACTTTGGGTATACCTATTTCATGTCTTGAGGTACCTTTATGGGTAGACACGCTGATTGGGGTAGTGCATATTTATCTAAAGTATGTCACAAGTGTGATATTGTGATTATCGGACGATCATTAAGGTTCGACTTCATTATTCTAGACATGACGGGCTTTGACGTCATCTTGGGCATAGATTGGTTATCTACCTTTCATGCATAGATTGATTGCTTTAGAGGTCGAGTATCGGTGTGCACGCCTAAGGGCGAGCATTTCCACTTCTTTGGTGATCGCAACAACTCTTCTACTTCTTCCTATTGTATATGGGGTCGTGATGTTTCCGGTTCCATTTGGCAAGTCTCTTTTTCGACGATGAGGTTTGCGGTCACGTCGAGGTACCTTTTGTCATGGGTGAGTATTGAGATGTTTTTCCTGATGACTTGACTTCTTTGCCTCCGATTCGTGAGGTGGAGTTTGTTACTGATCTTGTACCGGGTACCGATGCTATTTCCATGGCACCTTACCGAATGGCACCGGCGGAGTTAAAGGAATTGAAGGAGCAAATTGACGATCTCAAGGCGAAGGGTTTTATTCGGCCTAGTGTTTTCGAATGGGGTGCTCTAGTTCTTTTTGCTAAGAAAAAGGTTGGTTCACTACGGTTATGCATCGATTATCGCAGGTTGAATCGGGTGACGATCAAGAACAAATATCCATTACCACAGATTTATGACTTGTTCGACCAACTCAAGGCATCTAAGTTCTTCTCCGAGATTGACTTGAGGTCCGGTTATCATCAGTTACGGGTTAAGGATATTGATAATCTGAAGACCGCATTTCGCACTCAGTATAGGCATTTTGAGTTTCTCATAATGCCTTTCGGTGTGACTAATGCACCGGCGGCATTCATGGGTCTCATGAATCGTATCTTCCACGAGTTTTTGGATAGGTTTGTAGTAGTATTCATTGACGATATTTTAGTGTACTCTACTACGAAAAGTGAGCATGAGGTTCATCTTAAGGTTGTTCTTCAGATTCTAAGAGAGCACCAATTGTATGCTAAGTATAATAAATGTGAGTTTTGGCTTCAAGAGGTTAGATTTTTGGGGCATGTTGTTTCCGAAATCGGTATTTCTGTTGATCCTTCGAAGATAGAGGCGGTTATGAGTTGGAAGAGACCGAGTAACGTTTTTGAGGTTCGTAGTTTCCTTGGCTTAGCAGGTTACTATAGGCGATTTGTGAAGGACTTTTCTCATTTGGCGGTTCCTAAGAGTCGCCTCACGCGAAAGGGTATCAAGTTCATGTGGGATGACAAGTGTGAAGAGGCATTCATTGAATTGAAGACACGTTTGACTACGGCTCCAGTATTGATTATTCCCGAGTACGGCGTCGGGTACGTGATCTATTATGATGCTTCTCACGAGGGACTAGGATGTGTACTCATGCAATCCGAGAGAGTTGTGGCTTATGGGTCTCGACAGTTGAAGACTCGCGAGCAGAATTATCCTACGCATGACTTGGAGCTTACAGAGGTTCTTTTTGCCCTTAAGGGATGGCGACACTACTTGTACGGTGAAAGGTTTGAGGTTTTCTCCGATCATAAGAGTTTGCAGTATATCTTTACGCAGCGGGACTTGAACTTGCGGCAGCGTCGATGGGTTGAGTACATGGAGGACTATGACTTTGCACTCCAGTATCACCCCGGGAAAGCTAATGTGGTGGCAGATGCGTTGAGTCGCAAGTCACATGCATTGTTGGCTAGCATCTTTATTCGTGAGTGGCGGATGATGGAGGAAGTCACAGAGTTGGATCTTCAGTTCCGTGATAGTGGGGATTCAGTGGTGACTTTGTTTAGCATGGTGGCACAACCTTCACTTGTAAGTCGTGTGATTGAGGCTCAGGGGCATGATGACAGCATTACTTTGGTTCGCACTCGTATCGCTAGTGGAGAGGTCGTTGATGATTGGGTTTTGCACTCCGACGGAGTTTATCGTTTTAGGGGTTTACTCTATGTACCGAAGACTTGCCGTGAGAAGGTTTTGCGAGAGTTTCATAGTTCCAGGCTTGCTGTTCACCCAGGTGGCACGAAGATGTATCATAATCTTTGGCGTCATTATTGGTGGTAAGGAATGAAGAAATTAGTTGCAGATTTTGTGAGCCGATGTCTTACTTGTCAGCAGGTTAAGGTTGAGCACTGAGGACCTACCGGGTTGTTGAATTCGTTACCGATTCCTGAGTGGAAATGGGAGCATATTTGCATGGACTTCGTGACAGGGTTACCAAAGATGAAGAATCAGAAGGATGCAGTGTGGGTGATCGTCGATCAATTGATGAAGACTGCATGTTTTCTACCTATTCATGAGACGAATAATGTAGAGGTTCTTAGTAGGTTGTACGTGAAAGAGATTGTCAAGCTTCACGGAGTTTCGGTGACTATTGTTTCGGATCGAGATCCGCGATTCACGTCACGGTTTTGGGAGGCTTTTCAGAAAGTCTTGGATACGCAGTTACAGTTTAGCACCGCTTTTCATCCTCAGACGGACGGTCAGTCAGAGCGTACCATTCAGATCCTTGAAGATATGCTTCGTGCTTGTGCTATTGATTTCAGGGGTAGTTGGGATGATCATTTTCATTTGTCGGAGTTCGCATACAACAACAGTTATCAGTCCAGTATTCAGATGGCACCTTTTGAGGCGTTGTACGGTAGATCATGTCGTTCACCGACTTGTTGAGCCGAAGTTGTTGATGTTGCACTTTTGGGACCCGATATAGTTCATGAGGCAACCGAGAAGATTAGGATTGCTCGACAGCATTTGGTTATGGCACAGAGCCGACAGAAGAGCTATGCGGATCGGCGTAAGCATCCTTTATTCCTTGAGGTCGAAGATCATGTGTTTCTAAAGGTCTCACCTCGAAAGGGGTTGATGCAATTCGGGAAGAGTGGAAAGCTTTCTCAACGTTTTATTGGGCCTTTCGAGATTCTTGATCGTGTCGATAAGGTGGCATACCGTTTAGCGTTGCCACCGGATTTGTCACAAGTTCATAATGTTTTTCATATCTCTATGATTCGCAAGTACGAACCAGATCCTTCTCATATATTGAGCTGGGTTGATGTCGATGTTGCCGACGACGTGTCCTACGAGGAGCTACCTATGAGGATCTTGGATGCTCGAGAGCAAGTTTTGCGGGGCAAAACTATTCCATTAGTTAAAGTCTTGTGCCACCATCGCGGAATCGAGGAGGCGACTTGGGAGCGTGAGCGGGAAGTTTGGGAAAAATACCCGGACTTGTTTTCAACTATAGGTACGTCTTGATTTTGAGGACAAAATCTCCTAAGGTGTGGAGGTTGTAATGTTTGGTATTTTTACGTGTTAATTTAAAAAATTTATTTTTATTTAAACAATTAAGTGCTTATGTGATTATGTGCTTAATGTGTTTATTTATTTTAGCATGCCTTAGATGTTGTACGTGATATAAAAATTGTGTCTTACGTGTTGTATTTTCATTTTTGAAATTTATGAAAATTATTGAAAATGATTTCGGGAAAGAAATGACCGAGGGGTAAATGAGTAATTTCACTTTTTTAGAAATTAATGGAAAGTGTAGAGATTTTGGGTAAGAATTAGGGCATGAGTGGCATTTTGGTAATTAGAGACGATGAGAAAGGGTCAAAGGGTATTTAAGAGTCTTGATGACACTCTTGTGAATAAACCTAACTTGGGAAAAATTTGGTCATTTCCACTTTTCATGTGGTGTCTCATTCCTAGCCCTTGATCTCATTCTCCCATCTTTGTTTTAGACCCTTGGATCATAAGGCCTTGTTTGGTTGACACTTAAATGGAATAATTCATTATTGTTGGTCTCCCACTTGG
This sequence comes from Cornus suecica, assembly GCA_963922005.1. Taxonomy (NCBI): domain Eukaryota; kingdom Viridiplantae; phylum Streptophyta; class Magnoliopsida; order Cornales; family Cornaceae; genus Cornus; species Cornus suecica. Next base: position 41,939,946 of record OY998242.1, read on the forward strand.
CAAAACTTTCTATCAACCATTGCATGGTTTATTGATTCTCATCTTTATTCTAAGCCCTTGGATGATAAGGCCCCGTTTGGCAAATTAATGGGTTTTTGTGAGTTGTGTAATAAGTCTTCGACTTAGCAAGACTTATTCCTAACCCTTGGATTCATTTCCTTTTTCCCCATCTTTATTATGAACCCTTGGATTAGGACACTCATTTAGGAGTTATACAAATACACAATTATGTATTGATTCTTGTCTTATAAAGTGCAAGACTTCTCTCATTCACCACAAAGCTCTATATTTTCTCTCATACGTTTCTCTCTAGCTCTCCCTCACTTCTCTTCTTCTTCTTCAAGTTGTGAACTTCTCTCTTCCTTTTGATGAGAATTTGAAGGAGGTTTGTGCATGAAAGATGATGTTGCTGCTCTGAGCTTCCTTTTGAGCCAAAGCTTGGTAAGTGATTTCTAGTCCTTTGGAAGTTCTAGATTCAAACCCTAACTTCTATTATTAAGTTCTTGTCTTCAATTTTTGATTATGGGGTTGTCTTGTCTATAGCTCTTGCTTAAGACTCTATTGAAGCTTAGCTACCTGGTGAATTGAGCTTATTGTTGGCTTTGGAGGGTGTTGAGTTTATTCGAATCACTCTTGGAAGCCTTTACTTGTTCTTGGTGCTCTTGCTTGGAATTGAGGTAGGGGAAAAACGATTTGTCTTCGTATTTGTAAGAGGGTGTGTGCGTCTAAGTGTATATATACCGTATAAATATATACGAGTTGGTCTTGACAACTTAGACTATGATTTAGGCCCTTGAGAACATGATTTTGTGATATATATGCATGTTGTGTTTTATGGCTTATAAATGTGAATTGTAAGCATGTATTGTTATGGCATAGGGTTGGGATAAAAAACCTTTATGCATTTTGGTTATACCATGTAGTGTCAAATTCATGGTGTGGGAATATGAGGGTGGTGTAGTCATGTGTGATTAGTCGGATTCAGATCGTCGCAATAACTGGCCAGGAGGTATCACGCCTACGGAACTAATAAGCCGGCAAATGTGAGTTAGGAGTCCAGGGAAAGGCTCACGTTCTCAACTTTTGTAGTCATGGCATACGGAGTTGCAAGTTGGGCTCTCGTACAACCGTCTTCCTTGTTGAAGTCATAGAGAGAAGAATCACTTGGGAAGAGTAGGTGTGGTACTCTATATTACTTGATGAGCTTGTATCCTCAAAAGTAATTGGACAGAGTATGTATCCGTTAACCTGGGTTGGGCGCCGTGTGTCTCATGTGGTATGTTGAGTCATGGTGCATTTAGATTATTATATGTGTGATTATGATTTCAGTTTTGAAGCATGTTATGTTGAATGACAAAAATACGAACATGTTGGGGAAAATTTCTTGTTGGGTTCGAAGGGCTTCCAGATTGGCGTGAGAACCATATGAACAAAAGGCTAACCTAGGAGTAGTTGAATGCACCATGGGCGGGTTGTACCACTCGGACTACCGAGATGGAGGAAATGACGCTTCCTCTACTAGGCTAGTGAGCTCACCCCACGCCTTATATATTTTTCAGGTGATGATCCCGTTGGGAGAGTTTCGTAGTCTCTCCATAGACGTGTGGTTGTATGTCCGTCCTTTTGTGCGTGGGAGACGACCAATACTTATTTTGTTAGGCATTAGGTCGATAAACATGTACCAACATGTTCCTTTTGCCCATGTAAATCAAACTTGTAGGACTATATTATTTTGATCCGGCTAGCATGTTAGTCGAGGTGTTATTGTCTATGTACATCCCTTGGAGCATCATGCGCGGGGATCATATTCTTTTAGTGCACTTCGATGTCGGATTGTACAAATGTATATTTTGAACAACTATAACATGTTTCGCCTTAGAGCGCTTTAAATGTTATTATTAAATCCTTTTACTGGAGTTGTAAATGTGAATTGGATTATTTGCCATGAAATGTGAGTATTAGGTATTTGGCCGAAAACGGCATTTTTCTAGATTTTCAAACTAACCCTTTTTTATTTGAATGGAAAAACCCCTTTTCGCCCACCCCCGTAGCCATGTAATTTTCTTGGTTTTAGAAACGATCTTAAACTCATTTTACAAAGATTTTGAGTCTTAGAAACCGGCGATATTTAAAACAGAGACCGGGGGCAAGACGGATAACTTTAATAAACCTTATAGGAGGGTTTTTGATTTAAGAAATTAAGTTTGGTGAATATAATTTGGGGTATGGACCTAAATAAGAGTATATACAAACATAGTCATGTATACGTAGTTGTTACAGTGATTTTCAGACCAATTTGAGTATTTTCGGGGCCGTGAGTCGACTGACGGAACTGCATCGGTCGACATTTAGCCATAAAACGTTCTGGTGAGGTCAGTCGACTGATGGGTATTAGTCAGTTGACTGACGGTCCTAACGACCCTTTTCGGTCGAAAGGCAAATAGCCGTAAAAAGTTCTGGTGAGGTCAGTCGATTGACGGATATTGGTCAGTCAACTAATTATGTCGATTGACGACCCTTGTCGGTCGACTGGCAAATCGTTAAAAATTTTATGTCCAGGTCAGTCAACTGATGGGTATTGGTCATTCAACTGACTGCCCTAATTAGTCGGCTGATTGCCTGGTCAGTAGACTGATTTTTCCTCAGGGTGTCCTATTCCGATCCTGTTTCGACACCCCTTCACTCTTTCGGTCATATCTGGAGCTACAGAGGTTGGATTGAGGTAATCTTTATCTTTTTAGAAATATGACTTAAATATATTGATTTTAGGATTTTGAATCGCTTAATTTGAGTTATTTTTTAGGGCGTAATGGTCGTTTGAAAGTGACGGTATGTTTGAGCCTCGACACCTCACGACGGCCGATTTCTTCAAAATGTTGTTGTTTCCGTTTCGTACCTTCAAATTCGGTTATGTTTGCTCCTATAACTTATTTTAGGTCCAAACCTTGTATTTATACCTTGAAATAACTACTTTATCCTTGTGATGAGCAATTTACCCTTTAGTGGGCACGGGTGCTTAAACGGTCCGTTTAAGGTACTGTTTGCTTCGTTTTGCTTCTATTTCGATCCTGAGATGTCTTCTTGTCATATTGTAGGAGTGAAATGACATTTTTACCCTTTTGTGGGTGTTTGATGACTGAAGGTCATTTGTTCTCGTTTCTTTTTATTTCCGCATTCACTCCCTTAGCTCTTAGGCTCGGGTTTCGGAGTCCTAGAAATTGTGGGGCGTGACACAGATTGGATGTGATTTTTACCCACTGCTCTGTTTGTAATTGAAGAGTGGAAACCTAGTCATTGAAGATTTATTTCCAGTCTTAGAATGTAAAGTGCAGTATTTTCACGTTAAAGCTATAGTGGGGTTCTTTTTAATTTTTTTCTTCAAAATATGGTCATTATGGATCTTTGTTTTTTTTTTCTTTTACTGATTTTCAATGTCCACTTTGATCTCTTGCAATTCATCGAAAATGTTGTTGTTACACATAATTTAGCATTACATAAGAAAATTCTTGATGGAGTGATCGGTTCCAGACATGTGAAAATAATAGTGTTAAAAGTAAGGAATTAACACGATTTAGTTTTAATCTCTCAATCTCAAGTACGCGAGTAATATATAGTATAATTGGGTAGAGAGGGTATCGAACCACAGAGATCAAAGTCGTATTTCAAATAATTATAAAGTAGCGAATCGAATTATATTTATAAAAGTTGTTTGATTGGTTTGTTTGATTAAACTATTAAACATAAAATAAAATAAAGATAATTGTTTTTTATTTCACTCTAGATAAACAAGTCTAGGGTTGAGTTCCAACTCCACCACTAGCCTTATAATGTAATTATTTAGTTATATTATTGCAAGAGGGCGGTACAGCTCATATGAATCAGACTAGTAACGGTACAAGCAGTTGCCTAGTCCCAAAAAGGATGTAATCGGTCCGTATTCGCTATAATCCATCTGCGATTAATATGACTGTTGTATGCATCTATACTACAACTACTCCTAAAACATGAAATTAAAAAGCATGCAAACAATCATCTTCTCTAAGCATGGACTGTGTAAACCTAAGACTTTTTCATGCCAAATAAGTACCATAAAGTAAAAACCATTATTTAAACCTTGGATTTCTTGCTTTTAGTAAAAACATGGTTGTTCAAGATAAATCATTAATTCAATCTCAGCTTATGTAAAGAATTAATAAATAAATATTATTTACGTGGTCTGTCACGCCCCTAAAATTCCTGAAACTCCAACCCGGAGAATCAGTGAATTTCCAAGGGGTGACGTCAGTCAAACGATCACTAAACTCAACAATAACAAGGAAATACATGGAATAATGATGAAAAATAATATATTACATGATTTACTAAATGATAGAAACTCACTAGTATGCTTTAATACCAAGCTATCAAGCCCCTAAAATCCTAAGACTCTCAAATTGGGACATCCAAGGACTCTAGGGTGTGATTCTTACAATGAGCGATTAACTAAGATATCATTAACCATGAAAACGTATGAAAAAATGATAAAAGTGGGATATTCCATACCCAAATGAATGAAAGGAATACAACAGCGGAATCTAACAAAAATCCAGTAGAGTTTCGTTTGTAAATGAAACATCCGAACACACAACCACAATAGAATAACCTGCCAATAACAATCCGATAATAACAATGGCTCACAGGCTAACATTCAACAACCTTATTAGGGCCGAGGCAGTGGAAAGAAGCACCACTACCCCTACACAACCCTCTATAATAGAGCCACAAATACTCGAATAAGAATACAGAAAAGAACATGGCAGTGCCAAAAAGATACAATGACATCCTGCAATAATAAATATAGGAAAATAAAAGATACACCAATAGGGATATGCCAACAAACTGGCCCCAAGAGAAATATATGACAATCCCATACAAAATGGGTAAAGAAACTAGATGATAAAGAAAACAGTAGATAGCTATCGTCCCTAAACCAATCGCGTTGTAACCGTAACCACATCACCTAACACAACTCCAAAACCTGTAACAAGGAAAACAAAAGAAAGTGTCGTTACACTGCATGTTGCCCGTTGTCGTAACATTTCCTGCAACCTGGCTTGGGAATACCAGGGGGCAATGAAATACCCCTGTGAGCTAATAAGCTCAGTGGGAAAAATGATATCCAAACTACCACATCCTCTGACTGTTTAGGTAATGCTAAATCATCCAACAAGATACATAGCCCAACAAATCCCAGCCACGAAAACACAAGGCACGTACTCATATACTACCATAAAAAAGTAAATATCGGGGATATATATATACATATAAGTACACAACATGAGTCTATAAGGTACGACTAAGACTCGTACTCCAAGTACCAACACTTGTAGTTTACATTACTCTCACAACGTACACTAGGTACACGACACTCAAGTCCAATCTAACAAACCATCAAACGCTCACAACGCTAACCAAAAAATTTAAATAGAGGGAATCACACTCACCTCTAATATACACAGGAATCAAAATCCACAACTAGTACCAAGGAAGGCTCATAACCCACTCCCCAAAAACACAAGAGGAAAAGCACTCATGTCCTTGCATACTAACACAATCGTCATCTATATAAATATATATATTTACAATATATATATAAGAAACCTCATCCCATTCCTACAGAAAATCTACCTCTCAAGGACTAGATCACCACAATCATATCACCATATGAATCTCATAATACTATCTCCAATATAATCACTAATTTACCAACACTCTCACTATGCATCAGGAAAGCTAACCAAATCAAAACACTGAGAATATATGGACACTACTCTCATGAACAACCACACAAGGGTCAAGAAACAAAGCAAGAGAAAAGAGGTCCCAATGCTAAACTAAAGGATAACCGAGATAACAATATCAAGGTTAAAAATACCACAAGTGCTTAGGGAAAACACCCAGACAAAAGAAACCAATCCATTCGGCATCCATGCCCCTAACACGTTTAAAACCTCAAATCACCTAGGTGGTGACATCAACAACCAAGAAGAAGTGAAAGGCAACACTATATGTGTGCACTGAACAACACCAAACCTCATACTTGAGACTTAGAAATGATCCGAAACAAAGGTGAAACAAGAAACCACCTTTCAAAACTTTACAGGTTGAGATCTTGAGAAAGAAGTCTTGGAATCTCAGAATCTCAGAATCTTGAGAATTTCTATAAAATAGGTTTTCTTTAAAAATTCACATAGTGAAAATGACCGTCTTGCCCCCGGTCTCCGTCAGTCGCCATCATCGACTTTTAAAAGTTAAAAATCTCTTTTAAATAAGATCCTAAGATCACTTTTTAAAATACAAAAAAAAAAAAAAAACTTGTCGTGGCTACGGGGGTAGGCGAAAACAGGTTTTTCTTTTAAATACGAAAGAGTTTGTTTTCAAAAATTGAAAAACTCCGTTTCTGAAAGACAACCAGATAAGAGTTAACACAACTCCTAGGATGAACACTATCACTAAGGACACCAAGGGTCCTAGATGGTCGTTGCCAAAAGAACAACTAATTCAACTGTCACACAGTCTAACTCAACCAAAATATCAAAATACGGTTGATAACCCATTCCTCAAAAGGGGAACGCAATCAACTAGGTTTACAATCCCATCACCCACCTTTTCTAAAGCCTCAACTCACTGTTGATACTACACAATCAACTAAGTTTACAATCTTATCACCCGCCTTCTCTAAGGCCTTAAATCACAATTGACACTAAAATCAATCCCTGACCTCAACTCTCTAAAGAGGTCACACAACCAACCACGATCACAAAACCATCAACCGCCTCATTCGAAGGCCTCAACTCAAAATCAACTCTATAGTTCATCACTAACCTCAACTATCTAAAGAGGTCACTACATCAATATACTTAACCCCCAAGGGCATAAAAGTACATAACCATAAGTATAAGAATATACATTTCATTATACTTTAATAATTACTGCATGTAATCATATTATTTCACGTTATCCATTTTCAGCTGAGCCTTTTAATAAAATATGAATTTATTTCACAATATTTATAATCAACATGATCCAAAATCCACAGGTAATAATATCACATAATAAACATGCTCCAATATCATATGTAATAATATCATGATCAATGTGTAAAATAGAATCACATAAATGCTACACAAATGCAATATGACTCACACACCTCATAGTACACTCTTTGCCCATCACAGGTTAATGGATACATACTCTCTCCACTTGTTTTTGAGGATACAAGCTCATCAAGTAATGTATAGTACCGCACCGATTCTTCCCAAGTGCTTTTGACACTTAACAGTTTCAACCAGGAATGCGGTTGAACGAGAGTCCCGATTGTACACCGTGCGCCAAACTATCACAGTCAAGAATATGAGTCTCTCTTACGACTCCTAAACCAATTTCACTTTTCGGCTTATTAGTTTCGTAGGGGTGAACCCCTCAGACCATCAAGCACATGGTGGAGGATGATTATGCCAGCAATGGAATCCCTCTACCCAATGTAACCAGCAAGATCTTGGCCAAGGTCATCAAGTATGGCAAAAAGCACGTCGAGGCCCCCAAGCATGTCGACGACTCCCTCAAGAAGTTCCTGGCCAATTGTTGCGACGATCCGACATAAAGCTACCCACACATGATACACACGGCACTCAATACAGGTTAATGGATATATACTCATCCGACATAAAACCACCCACACATGATACACACGGCGCCCAATACAGGTTAATAGATACATACTCATCCGACACAAAACAGCCCACACATGATACACACGACCCACATAAACCAACACCCATGTACTCAACAGGACACAATGTACTCAATATGCATACAGGGCCTCAATAAAAATCATGCATCAACATATATATGTGATACACCATATTTATGAAAATATTCTCTAACATGCTTTTAATTCTCTAAAGTAATAAACCATGAGAATATCAATTTTATTTCTTTTAAAATGCTTTTATTTTCATTTAAGCAACAATCTACAAATCATAAGGGGAACTAGAACAACGTCTAAGTTCATGTCCCTCACTGCAACATATCTCCTAACATGTTTTAATTTCGTAAACATAATAAAAAGGGGAACTAATATCACGTTCTAAGTTCAGTCCAATATTTACAATTCCACTAACCAACTATAATTCCCAAGGAATTTCTAGGTCACCTATCCTTATTCATTTCCAATAGGTACTAATTTAGTAGGAAATATATTTATTTAATTTTCTCAAATTAATTACTAAATCATGTGTCGCTTCTAACTCATATATAGACATATTTTTATATTCGTAAATAAATATATCTAAATTAAAATAATAGCTCGCACATCTAAACAACAAGAAATGATATAGCAGTGAGAATATTTTTCCCACCTCAAAATTTATGCTTACAAAACAGCCCCGAAACTGCCCCACCGTGAACAGTGCAGACGCCCGAATATGGGACCTGTCAACTAAAGTCGCCCGAATACTATTTCGAATATACCGAAATGTCCGCCTCAACGACCTATACGATATATACGAAGCCCATTAGCAATAGGTTATTAAATTTGAATAAATCTAAAATAATCCAAACGAAATTCTAACCTATAAACGGGATTTCCCAACAAACCGCTCAACCAAAAAATCTAAAATTTTAGTATGACGTACCTAGCATCGAGACGAAGCTACCCTCCAAATATTAGCCCAAACGAAGCTCGGGAAGTTAACCAAAACAATGGCCGAAGTCAGCCCCTGTTTCGTCATCACGCGAGGCCACCAGCTCGCCGCCCCTACGCCTCCTATCGGCGCCACCGCCTCTACCATCACTGGCTGGGAGGTCGGCGACCCACCTCACCAGGTCGCGGCTCTATACGCTATCTCTCGCCCTCTTTTTCGACATTCTCTCTCTCTTTCCGACAAGCTGCTGTGGAGGAAGGAAGACCAACGATGGTCAGTGAAGAAGAAAAACGCAACATCCATTGAGAAGAAGAAATCATGGAGGAGGGAAGAAGAAGATGGTTCTGCGACTCTCTCAACACAGATATATCTATATCTATATATCATATATATTTCATAAATATATATATAAATATTTATCTAAAATAAATATATATATATATATATATATCCTTCCCCATTAATAATATACATGTCCAATAAATCCCAAAAATATATTGGGAGCCTCCAAATAAGATCACGCGAGCCCGGAAATTCACGGGACGCCAATTAAATACTATAAGCCCAAATAAATACTCCGAGTTACGAAATCAATCACTGAAACACAGAATAAAGTCTGAACTCACCGAGACTCCTAAAATCACTAGTCGTCGATATTTCACAAGCATATCATAAAACAGTGTCACAAAATACATACGTCCACACTACAAGTACTAATATCGTAATTGAAATAATCGAGTCGGAAACTCAACGTCGAACAACAACATGTGTCGCCACCTAGTCAAAGTACTAACATTAACGTCAACATGACACCGCGTAATCAGCAACAAGAACTCGCGTAACGTAGTCAAAGTACTAACATTAACGTTAACACGACACCGCGTAATCAACAACAAGAACTCGCGTAACGTAGTCAAAGTACTAACATTAACGTTAACACGACACCGCATAATCGACAATAAGAACTCGCATAACGTAGTCTCACCAAGTTTGAAATGTAAACGCGGAAAATTTACACGTATGATATACCAAGAATAACCAGGACGTCAAGAACAAGTGACGTCACAATCGAAAATAATTTTAAAAAAAAGGAAAATAACACGGGGTGTTACATGGTCTTGTTCGGTCTCTCACTACATAATCATCATATAAGTGCCCTTCCTCAGATTCCCCCATTTTCAATAAAAACTACATTACTCGACTAGGGTTTCGTTGGAAATTATAGATACCAACTAGCTGCTCATGGAAATGGGAGACTCAATTGTTGATGAAGCCACCGTCTTTATGATTGGATAATTAGTTCTTGAGTTCTTGAGGAAGGGAGTCTCTCTCAAAGAGCAAGGCTTTTTGTGAACAATGATATGAAAATACATTCTGGAGATAATTCAGAGGTATTTTCAAGATATCTTCTCTTCATGAATTCCACCTATATTTATAGACAAAAGTTGGTGCAGATATGGCATGTTCCTTCTTGTACTCCAAGAGATCTTAGAGACTAAGAAATGACATTCAATGGACGATTCTGCCTCGTAATATACTTGTACACAAAGTTAGAATTCTGTAGTGAAGTTTCGCATAGATTCCAAGTCCACTATTTTCAAATGATCGAAGTTTCCACTAATCGATCAGTGGCTCCTGATTTTTAATATTTATTTAATCCGCGAATTTCCTTACTTTAGGCACTTGTACTCTGTTTTACTGACTTGTACTTTACTAATTTGAGTGCAAATATCTTCTAAGTATTGCTCCGAATTCAGCATAATTGCTAAAAACTCAGAATTAACTCATTTTTGCATTCAGACCCTGAAAACATGCTTAACACACAATTCGGATAAAAATACTAAATTAATAGAATAAAGAGACTAACAAGAGGTATATTAACACCTAGAATATCAACTATTCTGGTCTCATCAAGCCCCTAAACTTAATCATTCCTAGTCCCTTAGCAATAAAGAATAAAAATAATTCATGAAGAATAATTAAATCTAAAATAAAAACTAACCATTTTCTTTCGTGAGGGCGAATGATTACATTTAGCATGTGTAATAAGCCTTTTAAACCCCTGGAAAAAATTTTAGTGGACGAGTGAAGTCTCATGAGGCTTAAATAGACTACCCACAACTTCTTTATACTATTTAATTAACACATTTTCCTTAATATACTTGATCATTGACTAGGAAATTATATAATCTATAGAATACATACAAGCAAATAAATTATACTTTTACAAAACAATAATTATCTCATATTAACATCAAGAATGGTCTACACTAGTGACTAAACTCAGTTAATCTTTACTTCTAGAGCCAACAATCTTCCGTGTTCTGTGAACTTTCTCTATAGCACATTTACTCCCATTTATAGTATTTCTCCATTTTTTTATTTTTGCTTCTTCCCCTCATATATATGTATTTTTTTTTTCTTTTCTTGGAGAAGGCTTTCTTCTCCTATTTACTTTTTCCACTCCATTCTTTTCTTTTTAGTACGATATTCTCCACATTTTCATATTTGATTGTGTATTGAGGAGAATGTTTACGTACTTATATATATATTTTTTTTCTTCTTTTTATTCAGTATATATATATATATATATATATATATATATATTAGAGATAATACCTTATATGCTCATAAATGAAACTATAGAGATCATGTGCATATGCTTATAGGTCAAGATTGTCTTGTCTATTTTCAATTTCATCAAATTTATTCACTTATGGAGAACCACATTTTTCCACCTTTCTAATTTAACTATTATTAAGAAAAGCAAAAAATAATCACATACATCTATTTTCTAGACTAGTCTCATGTCCTAATTAACTCACAATTTTGATCAAGAATATGTTTAAATAAAAATATATAAAAATAAAAATAAGATTTAGAATAATATAATAAATATGTATTTTACATAGATATTTATATTTATATTGGTTAGTAACAAGAAAAACAATCATATATATCTATATTATATAAAACAAATTTTTTTTTCTGCCGAACGATCTCAGCAACGGCCGATCGATCGGTCAACATTTTATACGTTTTTAACAGTAGCCTCCAGTAGCTTTCTGCAGTTTTTCATTTTCTTTAAAAACTTTTAAAAAAGTTATATTCCTTATATTCATGTCTATACTATTCCACCCCCCAAACTTGAATTGAACCATGTCCTCATGGTTATAACAAACATAAAAACATAGGAATAGAACAATATTACCACTGAATTAAGCAAGATTTCCAAATGATGACGAAATCTCCCCCAAACTTGTTGTGTACCACAATCTGCATTCTAATCAAGACTAAAAGCAAGATCATAGTATTTTTATTACATTTAAACAAGAAATATGAAGGAATGAAATTTTCATTAATAACGTAAAATTAAAGATAGTTTGGCCAAATGCCTACAAGGAATTTTAAAATAGCAAGAAAATAAAAATAACCTAATTCTAGAACTTTAAATGATGCAAGAATAAAAAATAAACTAATTTCATCCCTAACAATAAAATTCTTTGCTCAACAGAGCCACTTTTCTCTTGATGAAACTGCTCCATATGATCTCCCCATCGATTCATATCCTTTCGTTTATAATAAATCAAGAAACATCCATGAATTATATTCAGTAAGATACCAATAACAAGATGGTATGTGAAAACTAACTTGATCACCAACTTGTTCATGAAGGATTGCACTAATCAAGCAAAGGATAGGGTAACTTAATAAATCCTACTACTGACCCCTTGATAATAGTGCGCCAATGAGTAACTATATTATTGTAGATGATATCAGGGAAAGAAACCCAATAATTATTTTTCAAACAATAAATTATTTTGACCATAGTATAATCACACTTATCTTTAGGTACTTATGGACAAAGTTGCCTCCCTAACATGTTAACAACCATCCAATAGCATGGAACAACTCTAATTCTTGGAATCACAGAAGCTCTAGATTTTACCTTAAACCCACCACATATATCTTGAACCATAGTCTTAAATGAAGGAGATGGTGAAAGGAATGGTATCTCTACTCCAGTGGGAACAAGAGGTAATTTCCAAACCTTAACAATAATTTCCGGTGAGATTTTGATAACATAGTTTGGATTGATAGTGGTAATCATGGTTCTTTTTTCACTATTCTCCTCAAATTCCAAATTCTAATAAAAATCATCTATGATAGAAGGAGAGATAAGATCAGTAGCAAGAGCAAAGATTCCCTCTAGCTTCCTTTTTTGGAACATCTGCGCACAATGCTCAATAGCAGGCTCAAGGAATGCATCATGAAAGAAAGCACATTCATATTTAAATTTTGGGGAGAAATCAAGAAGGGAGGTATCAGAAGAATAAGAAATCCATCCCATGGTTGTATGATAACAATAGTGCTAGGGTTACTTGAGATATGCAAGACTAAAGCTAAAGTGATGTATATATAAGAAAAACAAAAGTTATAAAGGTAAGTTTATACTTGGGTATAAAGAAATTATATATTATAGAATAAGTATATAACAATAAAAATGAAACTCACTCCATCCTTAATAAATTTTGTAGAAGAATCCAAAATGAAAAAGATTTGTCAATTAAGAATATAAGAAGTGATAGGGGAAGAGAATTTGATAACCATGACTTAGAAGAATTATGTGATGAACTTGGTTTATCTCATAATCTCTCGGCTCCTAGAACTCCTCAACAAAATGGAGTTGTTGAGAGAAATAATAGATCACTTTAAGAAATGGCTAGGACTATGCTAAATGAACATAGTCTTCCTTGAAGTCTTTGGGCCGAAGCGGTCAACACCGCTTACCATGTTATTAATAGAGTCATCATTCGATATAAATTAGATAAAACACCCTATGAATTATGGAATGGTCGAAAGCCCAACATTGGGTATTTCAAAAAAAATTGGTGCAAGTGCTTTGTGCTAAATGACAAGGATAACTTGGGAAAATTTGAGTCCAAATCGGATGAGGGAATTTTCTTGGGATATTCTTCTCGAAGTAGAGATTTTAGAGTCTACAATAAAAAGACTCTAACCATGGTCGAGTCAATTCATGTTATTTTTTATGAGTCACCACTACCATTGACTTCTAGGATTGACTTAGATGATGATGAAGTTGTTGGGATTGAGAACGAGCTAAATGATCTCAATATCTCCAACCCTTCAAATGACCCCCCGGAAAAGATGGATGTTAAACATCAATCCAATGATCATTTGACTATGTCTATTCCAAAATCATGGAGGATTGTAAACAATCATCCAATTGACCAAGTCATACGTGATCCATCTAAAGGGGTTGTCACTCATTCTCAACTTAGAGACTTGTGTAATTTCATGGCTTTTGTGTCTCAAATTGAGCCCAAGAATATTCTTGAAGCTCAATGTGACGACTCATGGATTATCGTCATGCAAGAGGAACTAAATCAATTCGAACACAATCAAGTTTGACATTTAGTTCCTAAACCTAATGATCAAACTATAATAGGCACTAAATGGGTTTTTCAAAACAAAAAGGATGAAAATTGAGTGATTATTCGTAATAAAGCAAGACTTGTTTCCCAAGGATATAATCAAGAGGAAGACATTGACTATGAGGAAACCTTTGCACCCCTGGCTCGATTAGAAGCAATTAGAATGCTTCTTGCATTTGTATCATCTAGAAACTTCATGCTTTATCAAATGGATGTCAAAAAATTTTTTCTAAATGGTGTCATAGAGGAAGTAGTTTATGTCAAGCAACCACCCGGTTTTGAAAATGAACGATTTCCTAATCATGTTTTCAAATTAACTAAGGCCCTATATGGTTTAAAGCAAGCTCCTAGGGCTTGGTATGAAAGACTCGGCGGCTTTTTGCTCCAAAATAATTTTTCAAGAGGTAAAGTTGACACCTTTGCACCCGTGGCTCGATTAGAAACAATTAGAATGCTTCTTGCATTTGCATCATCTAGAAACTTCAAGCTTTATCAAATGGATGTCAAAAGTGCTTTTCTAAATGGTGTCATAGAGGAAGAAGTTTATGTCAAGCAACCACCCGGTTTTGAAAATGAACGATTTCCTAATCATGTTTTCAAATTAACTAAGGCCCTATATGGTTTAAAGCAAGCTCCTAGGGCTTGGTATGAAAGACTCGGCGGCTTTTTGCTCCAAAAATTTTTTTCAAGAGGTAAAGTTGACAATACACTTTTTATTAAAACCATTCAAAGTAATTTATTGCTTGTTCAAATATATGTTGATGACATAATATTTGGATCAACAAATGAATCACTTTGCAAGGATTTTGCGGTTAGTATGCAAAAAGAGTTTAAAATGAGTATGATGGGTGAGTTGAACTTCTTCTTAGGGTTGCAAATCAAGCAAAGCTTGGATGGTATTTTCGTTTACCAATCCAAGTACACTAAAGATTTGCTAAAGCGATTTGATATGGAGGATGTCAAACATGCCATAACTTATGAGTACCACTACCAAGCTAGACAAAGATGAAAATGGTAAATGTGTTGATATCACTAAATATAGAGGCATGATTGGTAGTTTGTTTTATCTTACCGCAAGTAGACCGGACATCATGTTTAGTGTTTGTCTATGTACTCGCTTTTAATATTGTCCTAAGGAATCTCATATATGTGTCGTTAAACGTATTTTCCATTATTTTTGTGGTACAATTCACTTAGGACTTTGGTATCCACGTGACACCTTTCTTGACCTAATTAGTTATTCGGATGTCGACTTTGCCAGTTGCAAAGTAGATCGAAAGAGCACAAGTGGCACATATCACTTTCTAGGGCACTCACTAGTTTCTTGGTCTAGAAAGAAGCAAAATTCCGTTGCATTGTCTCCCGCCGAAGCAGAATATGTTGCGGTCGGTAGTAGTTGCTCTCAAACGGTCTATATTAAAAAATAATTGTTGGATTATGGTCTTACTTTCAATCATGTGTCTATTAGATGTGAGAACACAAGTGCAATTTGTATTTCCAAAAATCCCATTCAACATTCTCGCACTAAGCATATAGAAATTAGACATCACTTTATACGTGATCATGTATCGAAGGGCAATGTTGGGTTAGTTTTCATTAAAACAAATGAGCAACTAGCAGATATTTTTACAAAACCTCTTCAAGATGATAGTTTCTCAAAAATCCGTAGATAAATTGGCATGGCAATGGAAAATGAAGTTGTAAAATGATATTATTTTAATTTTCATTCTTGAAGGTTGCTTGTTTATGCATCTCTTACCATTTTTAATTTTAATTTTATTTATTATTTTTTTTTTTGTGTCAGTCGACTGATACTTACTCATCAGTCGACTGATAAATACCCTATTTTCTCATCTTTTCTCCCTGGTCAAGTCAGGCGATTGACAATTCCTGTCAGTTGACTGAAATCTAAAATTCAGTCGACTAACACTGGACCATGAGTCGACTGAAATTTGATTTTCAGACGACTGATACCCTCCTATCATTCGACCGATTCAGGGAATATTCCAGAATCAGTCAACTGACGGGGACTTGTCAGTCAACTGACGCATGTATTAAAGTCGTTTCTAGATCTTGTAGCCGCTGCAATTCGTCTTCCCCCCTCTCTCCACTTCCCTAAACCTCTCCCTACACGTTTTCACCCATTTACTCCCTCTATTTATCTATTTATTCTCACTCTCCTCCTCATTCTTCTTCACAAACCCTTTATTTCAAAAGAGCTCTCCTCCTTCTCTTCATTCTCTGCAATGGCCTTTATTCTCCCTTTCCTTCTTGTCCTCTCCACCCTCATGGCACCACCTCGCCCAGACCAACCTCTTAGAAAACGTGCTTGGTCCACCACTCAACGCCATCATTATTTTCCATCTCTATCTCCATCTCCTTCTCCATGTCACCATGCCCTGTTGATGACGATGAAGAAGATGCACCAATGAATCTTCATGCTCTCTTTCCTAACGCCACTCATCGTGCCGAGTTCTTCCAAAAGTTTGAGAATCAAGAACTTTGCAAAATCCGTATCGTCAAAAACTCCCTTTGCCGAGAGTTAAATATTAGACTCTTTTCTCTCTTTCAAGCTATAGGTTGGAGTCACTTCGTGTCTATTGACTATCCCGCTCACGACCATCTTATCCAAGCCTTCTACACTACCATTACCAAGTCCGCCTCGAAAAATGCTCTTCATATATCTATCGCCGACATTGACATTACCATCACCGATGAACAATTTTGTAATTGGTTTCAAGTTCCAAGCATTGGCCAAACCATTTATCTTTAATATGAATGGTATCAAAGTCGCACTTTTGAGCCCAAAGACACCATAGATGTTATTTACCACTCTCCCGATAGCATTCTTCCGTCCACTTTGCTTAAGACTAAACACCTCACTCTCGAAGCCCGTCTAATTCACAAAGTGGTCACTTATTCCATTTTGCCCAAATCCGGCGGCCGTGATCATGTCTCACATTTTGAAGCTTATATAGTGTTTTGCATCCTCACCAACCATCCTCTCAACCTTGCTCATATTTTTCGTAAGCATGTCATAACTTGCAAGAACTCGAAAAATAAGAAGTTTTTTTTATCCTATTCCAATCACCCACATTCTTCACCTTTACCAAATTTCATCCGAAAATGAAGCTATAACTAATGTGAGTCTTCCGGTGGACAGTCGGTGTCTTAGCCAAATGGGTTTGGAAGTTAACTCTCAAGTGTTCTCCAGCCAAAGACCCATTCCACATCAACCCGTCGCCCTCGCCAAGCTCCTCCAACCCAGCAACAAGCCCCTCCAACTCACAGTCAAGCCTCATCGTCTTTTATTCCTCCCGGTGATCTCGCCATAGTCCCGGCGAGCCCTTCCACCCATTTTCTTGATCCTCACACCTTTCTCCTTCATGAGATTCTTGGAGGTGTCAAGAAAAATGAGGAAGGAATTCTTTGCAATGCTGAGTCTATTTCCCGCACCGAAAGGAAAATTGTTAAGCTTTCAACTGATATCAACACTTGTTTTACCGCTCGATGAGATTAAGAACTCCATCCCTCATTTTTTATGTTGACAAAGGGGGAGAAATGTTAGGAAGCACATGTGTTTTTTTTTTGCTTTTACGTTTTGCTTTTTCGTTTATTTATGTTGTTAGTAGAAGTATTTGTGGTATTGCTTTGTTTTGTTTTAGTATGTAGGCATGTTTAAATTCTCATGTGTAATTTAACAAAAGTATCTAAATGAATGAGAATGCGTTTAGAAATGACTTAGTATGTTAAAAACTTTGCTTATTTATATGCATAAAGTCAGGGGGGGCATATTTTCAACGCCACCCTCGTTTGTCAAACACGCAATATTTTGTCATTATAAAAAAGGGGGAGATTGTTGGCCTAAGGGTCAATAAAAGAACAATTATCTGTTTTGATGATAACAAAATGTTAAGTACATGTTTAATACTAATGTGTTTACTCGGTTGAGCATTACAGAGTAACATGATTTTTATCGAAAGCAAAAAGCTTAAAGGAATGACATAAAGGTCATTTCACTTTTGAAATGCTTCAGAAGATTGAAGAATCAAGACTTGGGGTAGATAGGTTGGTGAGTGACTTGTATCAAAGGGTTTATGTGAGGTTTTCACACATATAAGCTCATCCTAAAAATCAAAAGAAATGAAAACTGCACTATCAGGTGACTGACCCTTCAAATCAGTTGACTCACAGACCTGCCAGTTGACCGACAGTTATTTGTCAGTCAACCGATCATGACAGAGAGTTTTTAAGTTTCATCATATCTATTTGCCAGTCGACCGACATAGTGGTGTTAGTCGACCTACCACGATAGAGAATTTTTGAGTTATTTGCTAGTCAACCGCCAGACAGCAATCAGGTGACTAACATATTGAAATTAGTCAACTGACGGAGCTAAAAACGGCATTTTCAGTGCATTAATGGCTCTCAACTACCCCCAGCTACCACTACTCTCAGCTTACTCTCCTAAAGTGAGTCTCACTCTCTTAACTCTTGCCCTAGCTATATATATAATGAGATAACTTTTGTAGAAGACATCAATCTTTACTCCCTTGTACAAAAAGCTAATCTTCTTCTTCATTCCTATCCAAATATACAACAAGAAAAACTTGAGCATTAAAGCTAGACTCCTCTCATTCAATTATAATCATTTGTGAGAAGCTAGTTAGAGAAGATCTTTGTTCCAACTCTTGAGTCATTTATTGCAAAGAGTGTGTAAGATCTTGAGATAACCAAACACATCACATTAAACACTTGAGCTTATACATTGTGTGTCCTTCATGAACCCTAAGGGTTTTAAGTGTTTATTGAGTGTATCCTTTATTTATAAAAGGATAGAGATCCTTGAGTGAGTGAAGCTCATTGATTCTCAAGAGGGGTTTGTCTTCTTGTTTGCATGACGGGCTCGTTAGCTCATGTGTAAAGGTTTGTTATTCCACCTGCAAGGAAAAGCCATAGTGTGAGATTGGGAAAGTCTAAAGGGAGAATCCTTAGGCCGAGGAGTAGGAGTTACCGAACCTCGTAAAAATCGCAGTGTCATCTCTCTCTCTCTCTCTCTCTCTTGCTTTTTCATTTAATTACTTGCATGCTTGCCTTATCTTAACTTACATAATTGCTTGATTATTGCTTTCATATGTCAAGAATTTATTGTTGTTCAAAAGTGTTTATTGCTCACATCTTGTTTAACATAAACTATTGAAATCAAATTAAGTGCAAAAAGTAGCTAAGAATTTTTATAACCCTATTTACCCCCCTTTAGGGCTAATTAGTGACTAACAATACCAACATTCAGGATCAAGCACTTACCCACTTTGCTAAAAGTTATAGCTGTTAGCAACGGCGCAACTTTATTCCTTTATACTATGGTAACGCAAAGCCCCACACTAAGCAACGGGTGGACATGAGGGGCTGCACCAAGTGTTGGTGCCAACGGGTTGGGTTGTCAAACACCGATACCATAGATAGCGAGTCCCTTAAGGAAGATTGCTGGAACCCATAATTCCAAAAATCACCCCCCAGCAACTACCCTGGGGGGACTCGAACCCGTGACCTCGCTCTGATACCAGCATGTAGGATCAAACGCTTACCCACTTAGCTAAAAGCTATAGTTGTTAACAAGGGTGCAACTTTATTCCCTTATACTATGGTAGCGCAAAACCCCACACTAAGTGGCGGATGGACTTGAGGGGCTGCACCAAGTGTTGGTGCCAACAGGTTGGGTTGTCAAACACCGATACCATATGATAGCGAGTCCCTTAAGGAAGATTGTTGGAACCCATAATTCCAACCAAAATTTTAGCAACAAATAATAACATATCACATGCATCCAAAATTTTTAAAAAAACAGTTACTAAATTCTACATATTATAGGCCAACTGAAAGAAAAACCTAACTCAAACTATTAAAAATTAAAGGCCCGAATAAATAGAACGAAAATGAAACAACCTAAAATATTACAGAGCCAAAATTACAGAAGAAAAAATTACAACAGAATAACTCAAAACAAACTTATATTACAGCCAAAATAAAAATTAATTGGTGTAGGATAAAAACTATATCTCAACACTGTAATCACATCCAAAAAAATATGTTAGCAAAACCAACGTCTGTAATGATATGGAAAAGACATTATCGTTAATAGAAACCATATCCTGCAGAACCGAGGTTAGTACAAACCATATAATGTTAGTGTGTCAAAAATTGTACTAACACAAATATTAGATACCATTCAATTTAATATTCTCCAATATCCCAATTATTTTAGTAATAGATTTTAAATTGAAGTATAACTCGCTTCCAAAGAAAAAAACAATCACTTACATATACCATTGTAAAGAGTAGTTATACTTCAACATCAACATCATGTGATTTTTACAAGCCATAAAACACATGCGTAGATTATTTACTTCATTCACATCAATTTCATGTGATCTTTTCAAGCAATAAAATCATGTGTAACACATTCCACATGAAAATCTTCATTTTATGTAGTTCTTTTCTATTTAGAATTGCATTTTAAGTATGGTTAGGAGACCAAATAATAACCATTACAAGATAGTGGAGAAAATTAAATAATATATATATATATATATATATATATTATCTTAATGAAAAACGATAACATGATCAATAGATTGGCTTTGATACCAAATGTAAGAAAAATAATGACGATGTAACTAAAAGAAATTGAATCACATACCTATTGCCATGTTATCAGTTTGAAACCTCAGTTGATTTTGCAAACAAGAAACAAACAAACAAATTTGTGGTGCACGTCTATGCAACTCTGTATGTACATGCAATGGAGACAATAAATATGCAAGGTTTATTTGTTAGACATGTGACCTCTACAGATAAAATATATTAGTTTCTGTATATCTTACTTTCATCGAGTAAAAAGTTAACTTTTAATTTGGTAAAAAAACTGCTATAACTTTTCCACGATTACAACTTTCTAAAACCACCACAACTTCCATTGATAATATGTATACAACCGTAATATATATCATACAAACTGTATAATATATATTACTGTTGTTAGATACCCGATGTCTTACCGATACAACTAATTTTGTTTTGGCTTTGTGCAAATTTTGTCCATCCCAACATAAATGACCCACAAAATGATTATCATCTTATTGTGTTACATATTGCTAGTATAAAGACGACTAATTTGTAACCATGACTACAATGTCTTGTATTGAATTTTATTTAATGCATTATTTTTATTAACCGAGATCATGAATTAATTAATACTAATTCAATGCCACATTCTCTATTTAAATTTGAATAAATTTATACATAATGTATGAAAATTTATTGTTAGATTAATTTAGGATGTTTGAATAAAAATTAAGTAAAAAATTTAAAATGCTTAAGTAAGGAATTAAAACTATATATTATAACATGAGGAAATTAAAAGGTGTTTTTTTATTTTGGCATAAAAATGTATTTAGGATAATAATTTTTATAATTTAAATCAAACAAAATTTTAATAAAAAATTAATTACTTTAAAAATAAAGTAGTTACAACTATAACTGTAATGTTTTATATTTTTTATATTTGAGGATATATTTACCCTAATATAATTAAGTTGAATAGTCTAATTAATATTTCAAATAAAAGAAAGATTATTGATATAGTTTAGAATTTTGAAAAAATTAATAAAAATGTTAGAATAGTCTTTTGTAAGGAAATTACGCTTAATTAACCCTTAAAAATTATTACAACGAAATATTTAGTAGAAATAGGATTAATTGGTCTAACTTTCTTAAATAAGTATTGCTATATATTCTTAAGACTACTTTACTTATTATACTTGCTTCAAATTAACCCATGTTTCTACTCATTTACGTGTGACAAGATAAACAAGAGGCGGAGCGAGGAAAGAGAAACAGCAAACCCTAGCTCCTCCTTTCACTTCTCATCACTAAGGTTTTCCAAGGATTCAAGAATAGTACTTTTAAGAATTTTTAGAATCGAGTCAATGGGGTTCGGCATTGAGGTAGGGGTGTTCAAACTTCTCTAATTCTTATTTTTTCTATATAATTGTTATATGTTTGATTGTGATATGTATATATATTCAGACATATATATATATATATGTATATATATATATGTATATATATATATGTATGCGTGTGTGTTTGATCAGAATGCCTGTGACGTATGGAATACCTTTTCCCTCTGCCCGTCATATACATATGTATATATGTTTATACCATACTGTAATTCCTTAATATATGTGGTTCTATATGTTTAGTTGCAAGTACTTTAAAAGTTCTACAATGGGATTGTGATAAATGATGCTTGTGAAGTAATCTGATGCACTAACATAATATATATGTATATGAATGGAGAAAGAAAGCTATAAGTGAATTGTATTAACTATGGAATTTAACAAAAAGAAAAGAAATCTAATGATAAAGGATGTGGTCCATGTTCAAGGAAGTTTATAGGAAATTCAGGGTTGAGTTTCTTTTGCGTTACTCACTTATCGGGTTTCGAAATCCGGAGCGTGACAGTATATGATCCTTGATATCCCCATTTTGACCAAAATTATTTCATGGGGTTATGAAATTGAGTTCATTTTGCAGGATGAAGAAGAATTCGAACCCCTGTTTGATTACAGTCGTGTTCAGCCTCCCAACGTCGTATGCCTCGACGGTTAGTATTTTGTCATCTCCCATTTCTCTCTCTATATATACGCATATAATGTAAATATGTATATGTATATATATATATATATATATAGATGATTTAGTTGTGATTTTCCCTATTAATTTTTTTCAGATGATTGTGCGTCCCCAGCTTTCTCCCCCAAAAGGAGGAAGATCTCCGCAAATGCAGTATGATCGGCTTGTTTTGATTCTCCTAAATTGAGTTGTGGTTGTTTTGTTATATAATTTTGTGGGATGTGGTTGGTTTATGTGATTGATTTGGCGGTGGTTATTAATTTGAATTAGGTTGAGAAGGAGAAAGGGGTCTCAGAGATCATTGACTGTGAAAATAAGGAGGAGGATGAGGAGGATTGGTTGCCTCCTCCTCCCAAGGTTTCGAGTGACAGACAGAAGCTTGGTGAGGATAGCACCATAAAGGAGTTGAGGTATATCCCTCTCTTTGTGTGTGCGTGTGGGTAAAGTTTTTTTTTGGAATTATAAGTTTATTCCTCTTCTTTTTTTCTTTTTCTTTTTTGGGGTATTGGTCTTAAGGATTTAGTTATTAATTTATATCATTTCCATTACTCCTGTCAAACCTTTGATTTGTTCAGTATTCTATTACAATGTGAATGTTTAATTCACAGGTAATGTTATAAAAATAATGATTTTAAGGTCCATCACATGTGTGTGACTGATTATTGTAATTCATGGTTCAGAAAATCACTTTAGGAATTACAAGGAATAGACAGACTGCAAGCAACTTATGTTTTCCTAACATCTTAAGAGCTGGAGGATTATATGGCATGGCAATTATACATGAACATATTAGACGTAAGGGGAAGTGGCTAGATAAAGATTCTAGGGAATCTGGATAAAACCAAGAACTTCTCTCTTTATTTAATTTCAAGAGTAGAATAACAAAAGGTTGCTCATGCACTGTTTCGGCAGCATGTTAAGGAAAGGAGAGGCTAGGGTTTCTCTAATAAGCTTTTCATCTTAAATTAATATTATTCTTTATGAATAAACTCAAACTTTAGAAAGCCATCGATACTTTAATTTTTACCAAAGTTTTCCTGAAGTTATTCTTGTACGATTGGGGAACTTATGTGGTTTTAGAATAAGTATGCATACTTTATGTCGGTAGAGGTGGTTAGATGGGAAGTGAAAAACTCGACGCTTCGACTGATTCATAATGAAAGATGCATTGGGACTCTAAAATGGGAAGCAAGACATTCCAAATTGACATTGTGGAAGTGATTGTGAAGAATTTGTCTTTGAAAGGGATAATATTGATGAAAATGACTTTACTTATATAAAAAAAAAAAAAAAAGAAAGAAGAAGATATCGACGAAAATGGTGTTACAGAACATGGGGGAAATTTATGTGGTTGGACCAGGGTGGAGAATAATGTTCCTCTTAAGGTTAGCTTGTGAAGAGGTTTAGGAATGGGCAGATGAAAATTCTAATTAGGCTGAGTTCCTAGAGGCGAAAGGTTATCGCACAGTACTGTTTGGGGAGCATTTTAAAATGTACCTCAGTGAGTGAGTTTGTTAGAGGGAACTTGGAATTGAAAATATTTTTTGTATTGCAAACTTTAGAGTTTTCAACCATCAGAACGATAGTTTCAGTTGCCACTGGTATTGAATTGATGGCTAACTTTTAAAAATGACTTCTTACGTAGACGAATGAATTAACCCTATGTTTTTGCAGTACGTTTTCCTCTATCCCTAGTTTGAATCAATAGAGAACCCCTTACGTGCTTCATTGAATGGCAAAGTACTTGTGTTAGAGGGACAATACTCTGATGTTGGAATGGGATCTGTTTCACCTATAAAATATATCCAATAATAATGAATTTGTTGCACAGGCTTATCGTAGGAATCAGAAACTTATTCAAGGATTATATTATAGTTCTGGTGTCCCAACATCCTTATTCTTGTAACACCTTCAAAGTATTACAACCCCAAGTTATTTGACATTTCCGCATCACTCAAAATTGTGAACCCAGTAAAGGTTAAAAGGACTTGCCATCAGCTAATCTTGTTAGTCCAAGTTTTCCTTGTGGAGTTTTCAATGCTCTAGTGAAGTTTAAGCCTCCTTGTGTTGTTTGCTTTTGTTCCTATTGGTGAAATTACATTTTCTTCAACAACGACATTTGTCATGTCATCTTGTCAACCACAGTATTTCAATTTGGTGGAGGATGTTCTCCAGTACCAAAGTGATTGTGGAAGGAAGTGTTATCTAGTTTCACTATCACATGGAGGATAAATGAGTTTTGTCATGCTGACTTAGATGTTTTGGTCACTGGAGGGGAGCTCTTTTAAGCTGGGTAGAATTGATTAGGGAATGAGATATGATTCACACACATGAATTGAAAATGCTTCAACATTACTTTGGAGAACAGGGAAAGTGATATAAATTCGGGATTCTAGTAAATTAAGGTTTTTCTTTTAGTTTTTTATGCTTGTTGTTCATTAAGGTTATTGTGCTTATGCTTTATCTTCTAGGGTTTTAAGAGTTTGCTTAGGTTCTGAGTGAAAGTTAAGACATGCCTATCTATCATGGTTATGAGGTCTTTTGGGTTGTAGTACAATAGCAAAACCTCGCGGGTTAGCCCGAAGCGGATAATACCATACAATGTGGTGGAGCAGGCTGTTACAGATTGAACCAAAGCCGGAGCCCGGCTGGAAGTGTGAGGAGCATGCACAATCCCATGTGGATGACGCCAGCGAGGACATTGGGTCCTATGTAGTGGTGATTGTGACGTCCCAAATCACTTGGGTATTGTTGAGGTGAAGTGCTTATATGTAAAGTGTTGTCTCCAATTAGAGTCCTTTTAGGCTGTAGCATAAGAGCAAAACCGTGCGGGTTGAGCCTAAATTGGACAATATCATACCATGAGGTGGAGCGGGCTGCATCAACATGTATCTGAGCCCTAGTCCTACACTGTGATAATTCAACATAGTTTTTGACTTTGGGTCTGGGATGTCTTAGATGCAAGTCTCCATCACTGTAATTCTTCTTCAGTTTGGCGACAAGTTTGCACTTGTTACGATCTTAGTTTGGTTCATCTCATGACTCACTACTTGCAACACAAGATTACACTTCTGGGAGAGTCTTGGGAGCTTGATATGCATTGTTAAGCTTGAGCTTTCCTAGAAGATGGTAGTTAAAATCCTAATTGAGGCCTCTGGTTCCTTAGACAGCACCTCTTACAACTCAACTTGTGGCAAGGATTGTGGTTGAGCTGTGGAATGTTAGTTGGTACTATTGCTCACGTCACCAACAAACGTGTTCTGTTAATCTTTATGGGTTTTGAATTTTTTAATTTAGTATTAGTCTTGGTCTTTCTCCTAATTTTTCGTATGAATGGGTTCCTTATCTATAGATTAAAGAAGCAGGAGTTGGTGTCATTTACTCAATCCGCCGCAGATGTATTGCGTTCTGTTGAAGAGTCCGCAAGAAAAAAGTTTAGTACAGTGCAGGCTTCCATGGATAATGTCGCAGATCATTCATCAAAATCTTCTTGTGAAAGAGCTAAAATAATTATTTCCATCCAGGACAAGGACGAGCAAAAGCAATTTCGTGTGTACATGGTATATATTTCTGTGCATAAACTCAGTTATTGTAGTATGAATAAATTTTTTTTAGTTTCAATGATATAATTTTTTCTTTGAGTTTCAGTAATTGTAGTATGGATTACACCATGGTTTAGCAGATGTTAAAAGGGGTTGCCTGTCATGCACTTTGCTACATTCAGTAGTGAATAAGAATGCCCGCATGAAAGAAAATGTTGTTTTTGTGCAAGTATTTTGTACATGGTTCTGGTGGAAATTGGTGGACATGATACTGGTTAATGAACCAGTGGGCTAAAATCAACATGGGGCAGAATTTGTTGTGTGGTGGTATAATGCAAGGAATTTAAAGCCTTCTTATTTTAAAGCATGTATAGTTTATATATGTAATTGGCTTTTTGAGAGGCACTGAACTAGGGGACAAGATAAAATACATCACCTATTCTTTGTGGACCTGGGAGGCAATTAGTAAGTAAACAAACAATCAATATGGACTTAGATGAATCTGGCAGAACTATATGCATTGTTTGAAGTACGTAATGGATCCATAATTAATAGGAGGATGGGACGGATATCTCATCTCAGTATGGATAGTGCCCTGCCTCTGTTGATTTCTTGGGCATGTTTTTTTATTTCTCGATTCATATCTCTAAAGAACTAAGACATGTTGACTTTGATTTATAAACACTAAATTCATGAAGAATTTCTTGTAGCTGCTGAACAGTAAGCTTAATTCAATTTAAAAGGAAAAGCAAAGAAGGCAATACATATTGCATCAACTAGTATATTATGTTTAATCCTGAAAATTTTGGATTGTTTGTTACAGGTCTTCTTTAGTGCTTACAGTTCGTTGTGCATCTCTCTCTGACCACGAAAAAAATGAACAAGAAATGAAAAATACTATCATACTCTATTTTTTTTGTTATCAAGTGATACACGAATAGTAACACTTCTATGATCTGTGCCCTGAGTCATTCTAGTCTAAGGTATCTGTTTACCAATTGTGGTGCTGAACAGTCGTTCTTTCCTTTCTTTTAGGCATTTTGAACAAAATTATATAGTGTGCGACAGTTTTTGAGTTATTGGTTTCAACTGTTTCATTGAGGGAGTTATTTCTGATGATTTTATTGTTTCGTAATTTTCTTATGTCAATATATTATCAAAACATCGAGATATATCGAAACAAGGGTTAGGAATTCCCTTATATGAATAGATTGTGATAAGTAGGAAAATTTGCATTATTAGTACCTCTGACTATTACATCCACACCTTGATGCTGTCTGCATGAAAAAAAGAAAAATATGTGCTGATCCGGTAATCATAGACCCCTCATGAACCAACCGCAAGCCAATAATGTTGTACTTACCTTCCAACCAACCCCTAAGATTCCGCTTCTGCAACAGCATATAATCTTGTGCCCTGAGTCATTCTAGTCTTTAATATGTTTACCAAATGTAGTGCTGAACAGGTGTTCTTTCATTTCTTTTAGGCATTTTGAACAAAATTATTTAGTGTGTGACAGTGTATGAGTTAATTAGTTTCAACTGTTTCATTGAGGGAGTTTTTTTGATGATTTTATTGTTTCGTAAATTTCTTCTTCTGTCAATATATTTTCAAAACACTAAGATATATCGATACGAGGGTTAGGAATTCCCTTATATGAATAGATTGTGATAAGTAGGAAAATTTGCATTATTAGTAGCTCTGATTATACACCGCACCTAGATGCTGTCTGCATGAAAAAAAATATATATATGTGCTGATCCGTTAATCATGCATCCCTCATGAACCAACCACCAGCCAACCATGCTATCCTTACCTTCCAACCAACCAACCCCTTCGATTCTGCTTCTGCAGCAGCATATAATCAGAATCAACACCACTGTCCCGCGGATTCTTGCGCTGTCCATACTGCAAAACAGATTGAGCTGCTTGCATCAGGGGTCCGAGATTATATGCTGTTGCAGAAGCGGAATCGAAGGAGTTGGTTGGAAGGTAAGGATAGCATGATTGGCTGGTGGTTGGTTCATGAGGGGTTCAATGGAGCAAGACTGCTCCCTATTACATACAGATGGGGTGCATGATTAACGGATCAACACATATGTTTTTTTCGAAAGAAAGAGAAATGACAAGAAGGGGTTTCATGATGTCTATGAATCATATGGTGGTATTGGCAGCATTGGCCCGCCCTACATGGGCCCAACCAACTTATCAGTCCACACGTTGGGATTTGTGGTCATAGCTCAAGGTCGTGCTGGTCGTAACCGTCTGTTGTAGACAACTGGGTTGTGAGTTTTTTGATCATTGGATGTTTTTTACTTATAATAGTAAATTAAGGAACTTTGTAACACTTATATAATATGTGTAGTTTTTAGATAATAATAAAAATAAATAAATAAAGCATCTTTCTTATTTGAAAGGCAGTGGGCCAAGCAAAGGTTTTCTGGCTTAACGAGATCAGGTTTGAGCCCACGCCAATTACCCCCGAACTGTACAAGATAGTTACCACCTGTCATACGGCTTTCTAACTTCACTTCTTTTTTTAGTCGTTCCGCTCTGTTGATTGATGATAATATACGAGATTTGTAACCCCGAAAATTATTTTCTTAATGGTTCCTGCCTCCTACCCATAGCATGTATTTCCCCTGGTCGTACTTGAGTATCACATCGTAGCTATGTTACATGGACTTTTCTAAAACATGTGAAGTACCCGTGTCTGACTCGGACAATTATCTTATCATTTCAAATGTGTGAAATGTCTAATTTGATTTGTAGATTTGATAAAAATATTGTTGTACACTTAAGAATAAAATAAAAATATTAAATAAAATGAATATTTAGCCGTGTCCATGTGTCCTTCTATTAGATATTTGACACGTCTGACACACGGATTCATTCCCGTATCCAACACTCGTGCCCGAGTCCATGTAACATAGCATCGTAGACCCCCACCCCAACTCTTCCTTATCATTGAACCGGACGGAACATAGTGCATAGGTACTCTTCAATGCAGCAGGCATGTGCCTCAGATTAATCTTCATCTCTGGTTACTCTTAATGTAGAGAGGTTAAAGAATTTGATGGGATCATACTTTATCAATTTATCAGTCTTGGCTATTCAATTAAGGGATTGGTTCCTGATGATGATATTATTCTAGGTAAAGCTTATGTTCTATTTTGCAGACCCTTATGAAGCACAGATAGTTCCATGAGGAGAATGGACTAGTATTGTGTTTGTGTCGTAAATTGACACTTCTGAGATACTCGTGGATTCCCTAACTTGAAACTTATTGTTATATATATATGTATTCCTAACAAGTTTCAGAGTACTTCCGCCACACATTCAATACTTGTTAGGTATCTCGAGTTGCATATCTAATAAGTCTGGATTCTTTAACATTGCTAAATAACTCTCCAAGTATTCATAGTATACTTCTAATGTTTTTTTTGGGTATTTAAAAAGATAGTGAGATATATATTGTAGCGAATTTAGTCTAAGATATATTGATGTAATACAACTCTCGGCTTTCAATTTGTTTGTTATAATTGAAGGAGACGTTAGTTTACTTATAATATATCACGATCAACAATAATGAGAACTTTGTTCATAAAATCATATATATGTATATGTGCTTATCAAAAATTATATATATATATATATATAAATATGTGTATCTATATAAAATGTCTAAGATAGATATGTATATGACATGTCTCTTATTTTTAAGAATGTGATGAATTGTAAAAAAAATTACAATTCTTCTTCTTGTTATCTTTCTAAGGATATGATTCCTTTTACGCTACTGATTAAAAACTAGCAACTTTATCATCAAGAGCTTATATATATGGACGTATTGCTTTTCTTTCGTAGGATGATAAGTTTGAGCGGCTCTTTAAATTGTATGCGGATAAAGCTAAGGTCAATGTACAAAGCTTGGTTTTTTGTTTTGACGGTGATAAAATAGAGCCAACAGCAACTCCTAACGACTTTGGGATGGAGGACAATGACATTATTGAAGTGCACATTAAGTCGAGCTGATTTAGGTAATATGTATCTTTACTCGCTATTGCTTCTCTGGTTTACTCTTTCTTTTCAATTAATCCTGAACTTTTTGGTTATGTTGGATTACGTATAATGTAAATGAAGCTACGGACACTGTCAGGGGCTCTTCTGGGATTTTTTGCACTATTTGTTGTTTATTTCTGAATTTTTGGAATTGTATACCTCTAAAATTTCATAATTGTAGTCCCTAAAATTACAGAAGAAGTGCACTATTGCCCCCATAACATATTGAAGTATATTTTGTTACATCCTGCCCGCTCACAGTAATTTCTGGATCTGTCCATGGACACTTTTTTTTTTTTCCTGTAGAGATGTGCATATAAGGATAGGATAAGATTATTCACTAGTTTCATATTGAATGTTTAAGGAGCCATCGACCTGTCCCTTATAAAGCAAGTAAGATACACTTAAACCTCTACTGATCTATGCGGGTTTTATCTCCACTGTCCAGGGATTCTTATCTTATTCCATTCCAGAAATGACCAGTAAAGTAAAGAATGGTGAAAACTTCGGCTTTGAAATTGCTCAATAGAATAAGAGTTCCTTGCAACATGTTTGTTATGTGTGATCAAAGATAAAAAAAAAAAATGCAAAATGGGTAAGTCAAAATGTGCAGCGAAATAGCTGGGGCTTCACGCTCGGCAACTCTTCTAGGACACACCACGGTTTTTAGAGGGGTATGGGATTGTTTTGCTCTTCTGGTTGGGGTCTGCAAGGGTGCCCTCTCCAAAACTTCCCTGCTTTAGTACTTAATTGGGAGGGGCATCAGTCCTCGTTGATGTTCAAGGTATTGCCTGATCGAGGGATGTCAATTTAACCCTCCCTGGCCCTAATGGTACAGGGTGGTTGTATTATTGTCGAGTAAGGGAGGGGTAGTTGGGAAGTGAGTTAAAAAAGAAGCCCAACAATTTATGTTTCAAATTAACTAGTGCCTTTTTCTTTTTTCGTGATAATATGTAATATTAACTACATATTAAGGAAATCCATAATATTGACTGCAAGTATATTTTTTTTTATGTTTTTAGATTCTTGTAAAAGTTTGGATTTGTTTTGAAAAATCATGAACAGTGGAAGGGCCATAACCTGCCCCAACTGTGATCCAAGCCAGGTTTTGGTTGGGGCAATCTGTCGTGAATCTGACCCATTGATATCCCTTGCCTTGCATTCTTTTTCCTTTACATAGGGATGATGCCTCACGCATTCTTTATAAGCAAGAGATAATATGCAGTAAAAAGTATTGGAAGATAAGGCTGCAACCTAAGAGCATACTCAGCTTACTACTTTATGACCCTATCAATCTACAAATATTGACAACCAATAGATTACAAATGAATTTGTGAGAAAGGGGAGGAGATAGAACAAAAATGATAAAGAGTTTTGGCATTATAATTTTTTACTTATGAATGGGGGGGAGTCTAGTCCTGAAAAGGCACTTCTATTCCTTTCCCTCCAAATGCTCCATATCAAGCTCCGTGGAGTAACCACCATCCAACTCAAGTTTCAACTCACTTTGCAACTCCAATTGAACCCGACATCATGGGATCTTATAAAAGACAAAGGAGACTTCATGTATCTTTTACAATCCCACAATCAAGCATGAGACCTTAATGCTTTCTGCAATTGGTTATACATAAAAAAGTGCCAATTTGTAACTATCTGACATATATGCCCATGTGTTAAAAGTTATGAATAGCTTCCTACTTTGCCACCAAAGAAGAACTGCGTATTAATATGTGCATGTGGGAAGAATGACCTATAGTACTAGGATTATTTAATCCATCATGCGTGTACCACCAGGGCTGTAGCCTAGTGGCACTCCCTAGCCTTTCGAAGTAGAAGGTCAAGGTTTCAAGTCCCCATAGAGGCAAATTGAGTTTGCGAGTGCATTTCTTGGCATGGTACACCGACCAAAAAAGGAAAAAATTGTTAATACAGAATCAATGTTGGGAATGACGATGTTAAAAGATCCTTACATAACTATTTACTAAGTTCTCTTAACCTTAACAACAGCCCTTTAGTAATTACTGAGGGCCTCTTGTTGTTAATGTTAAAAAAATGAAATAAATTGGAAATTGTGAAATACCCATAAAGCCCCGTGTTGTGTTTCTTATGCTTTCCTACATGAATCGTTCATGACTGTATATTTTGTATATATAGAGGTATAGCCTGGCTCATATTTGTTTGGTAGTCACCTTGTTCGGGGTATTTTATTTCCAATGTTTCAGAATAGTCGAAGTGCTTACGTAATCTGTAATTCGAATTTTTTACTTGAACATTATGTTGCAATAAAAGCTGTTCAAGCTTTTAGCAGGCCTAATGGACATCGGAGAGATCAAGCAGGAACACTTGAGGGAGAAAATGTCTTTCAATTCCTTTGCCCTGAATGCATGTCACCATTTCATGGTTACATCTGAAAAGTATAGAGCTTATTATAGAGGTTGGATTGGCGGAATACTAACTTGTACTTTCCTGACGGGAACCTATGTTGGCTCAAAATATGCAACTAAAGATTCATGTAATTCCTCTTTAAGTACCAATTAGATTAGAGCATGGTTCGCCGTCACGGTATCGGTTTCGGTCGCTGTACCGGTGTAACGGACTTGGACAATATTGGTCTTAGAAATGAGTATCGGTGCTAAATAACGGTATCGGCACCTTCGAAAAGCGTTACAAACCGGGCGATACGCAACGTAATGGACCGATACGGCGAACCATGAATTAGAGGGATAGAGAGGACCGGAGGACAAAAATTGTCGGACAGGGTCAAATTGCCACCCTTGCTTCCCTGTATGGCTCAATTGGAATGGAAATCTTGCTTAAATATAATTTAGGACTGTTTATTTGCTAAAATATGGAAATAGTATTGGTTCTTAAGCTGAAACTCCTTTTCTGTTTTTGATGCTGCAAACAACTGGTTATTCATTAATTTTCTCACTTGGTAAAGGGATTTCTAACTTTCTCTTATTTATTTCAGGTTCTTGCTTCACCGATAGCACTTGAATCAGCCACTTACTGGTTTTTTGGGGGGATGAATAGCTATAGCTCTGTTATATACTTTTCAACCTTTTAGCTAAAACGTGTTCTATGATTTCAGTGCTCAATATTGGTCTTCACTAGTTGGAAGAAGCTTAATCACGGAACACTTGATGATGACGACGCTTCAGTAATCTCCAGTAAATTGTAAATCTTCTTTTACTGATAATTTTGGTGTTGTTACTGAAGAGTTGTATGGATGAGTTGGTAGCCTTTGATGCATTCATTATCGAATCATCGAAATTTTTGTACATTTTCGACTACCTAACCGAAAACAAATGACAAAGGGAAGTGTTCATGTAATTATTTTTGGCTCTCTCGTGCTCTCGTATAAATATTGATTAATTAGTACTAATCAGGAACTGTTCTTTGTACTTGAGATGCCCGAGATCAAACATGAACTGCGCAAAAATGTCACATTTATTTGAACGATAACTCCTTGGTGTTTTTTTGCTCATTATTGCAACTGGTTAAAGGGTAACAGTAACTGTAGTTTTTGTGGTTGGGAAGGAGCTAAAAAGTTATGTCAATTTGATAGCCTTGGATGTAAAAGCAACCAGTTAGGGTGTCAGTGTAATTAATCCTCTTATTTATTTGTTATTGTATAAT
The DNA here is from genome assembly GCA_963922005.1 of Cornus suecica. NCBI lineage: Eukaryota > Viridiplantae > Streptophyta > Magnoliopsida > Cornales > Cornaceae > Cornus > Cornus suecica. The sequence goes on from OY998242.1 coordinate 41,974,026, forward strand.
TTCTAATATTTGTGAGTTTGGAGAGTAGTATAAATATGAGGAAAAAAAAATTATCATAAACTTTTTCACTAATTTGTTGATTGATACTAATATTTTTATTTATCTATTCTATATTAGTATAGTTTTTTCAAGTCGCTCTGAAATAAGATTGGCTTAACAATGTCCTAGCTGATTGTTTATTTATATGTTTATGTCTACCTTTTTTTCCCCCTTTGGAAAGACTGAACCAATTAATACTTATTTGAGGCAATTCTTTTTGAAGATAAATTTTCTTTCAATAAAAATAAGAATACTTTAGGTAAACACTAATATATATATATATATATATATATATTTGAATCTACAATTGAAATCATCAAATAAAATTTTCTGCAATTCTTGTGAAGTTAAATTTTAATAAAATATACTTTGATACTTCCATTTTTCAATATATATGTATATTTTCAATTAAACGAAGCTTTATGAATCATAATCAATCTTGGGCACAAGTAGCCCACCTCTGTATAGGTATCTTGGAAAAAAAAGTATTTTTGTTAATATGCTATGCTTTTTTTTTAATCATATAATTGAAATATATTTATATTTTATTCAAAATTTTACTAACGGATGGGACTCAAAGATAACAGGATAGAGGATACACAGCCATCATGAGTATTCTAATGTTCAACTAAGCTGCCCTTATGGCTGCTCCCCTGTATTCCTACTAAAACTGTCGAGACTTGGGGCATAAAATTGTCGAAAAGAAAATAACCAATTTTCAATAATAAATTGTCTCAACAGGGCTTAAAATTTAGGGATATTATCAGAAATCTCCCATATGGTTTAAAAAAAGATCAACTAACCCCCCTCTAGTTTAGAAAACCCTCACATGGTTTCAAATTTGATCAACTTGCCCCTCCCCTCCAATTTAAAGACTAAAATGCCCCTGAAAATCAAAGGGAATTTACTGATACGAAACTGTAAGGGGGTTTACAGATATAAATAAATTAGTATAACATCTTTTTCATAATTAAAATAAAAAAAATACTTTGACGATTTAAACAATGTAAACTAATAAATTTTTTTATAACCACATACCTTAATATATATATATATATATTATTTATAACTACAAACCTTAATAAATAAATAAAAACCTTAATATATATATATAATATAACTATTGTGCTATGCATTCTTGTCATAATGGTTCACAATATTTTTATTGTCCTTCATTTCTATGCATGCTCCCAAATCTTATTCACGAAGATAGTTACATTGTTACAGTAGTTGTATAATAAATATCATCTCAAAATAATTTAAGAAAAAATTATATTTTAGATTCAAATAATGGATACGGTATGTCAATAAAAATAGTTTTTTGAGAATTTAAAATAATAATAAACTTGCAATGTGAAGGAACTTTTGTGTTTATTTCATAATACTTGAATTTTTATAAAGACATGAATTAGGTTCCCATTATTTAATTTTAATATATAATTTTTTTATTTATTAAGGTTTGTAGTTATAAATAATATATATATATATATATATATATATATATATATTAAGGTTTGTAGTTGTAAATAATTTTTTTATAACTTTATATTATTTAAATCGTCAAAGTATTTTTTTTTATTTTAATTATGAAAAAGGTGCTATACTAATTTATTTATATTAGTAAACTCCCCTTATAGTTTCGTATCAGTAAACCCCCTCTAGTTTTCAGGGGCATTTTCGTCTTTAAATTGGAGGGAATGGGTAAAGTTGATCAAAGTTAAAATTACAGGGGAGTTTTCTGAACTAGAGGGAAGTTAGTTGATTTTTTTGAACCATATGGAGGTTTTTGATAATATTCCTAAAATTTATAATGCCACTTTTAAGAGAATTTTAATTTTGATTTGATATTCCCTCAATGGAGTGCTTAGTAGAAAAGGTTCAACTTTGTTTTGAGAATTGCTTCAATATAGGGATTTTTTTAGTGGTTAAAAAGGTATTTTGAAGGGCCTCGAGTTTGTTTTGACAATGTGATCATTCAAGAGGATGGTTATGGAAGAGGGTTAATTTCAGTAAATCCCCCTATACTATTCAATTTAATCAAGTAATCCCTATTGTGTTCATTTTGCCTACTATACTATTCAATTTTATCAAATTACCCCCTCAGCTCACATTTTGACTCAAAATGCCTAAACTACTCTCAATCAATAGTATAAGGGGGTTTGTTGATTCAACTATTTAAAAAAATTATTTTTCAAAAATCAATTATATTTTTCACAAAAATTATAAATTCAGAAATATATATATATATTTTTCGGAATTTTTTTTTTTCGGAGGGAGCATATTATTTTCCAAAATATGAATTATTTCGGAAAAAAATCATATTTTGGAACATAATAGTATATATTTTTTGCAAAAAAATATATTCCGGAAAACATCATATTTTAGAACATAATAGTGTATATTTTTTGCAAAAAAAATTATTTTTCGGAAAAGATCATATTTTGGAACATAATATATATTTTTCGCAAAAAAAATATTTTTCGAAAAAAAATTCATATTTTGGAACATAATAAATACTTTTTCGCAAATAAAAATTTTTTTGAAAAAAAATCATATTTTGGAACATAATAGAATATATTTTTTGCAAAAAAAATATATTTCGGAAAACATCATATTTTGGAACATAATAGTGTATATGTTTCGCAAAAAAAATATTTTTCGGAAAAGATCATATTTTGGAACATAATATATATTTTTCGGAAACAAATTCATATTTTGGAACATAATAAATACTTTTTTGCAAAAAAACATATGCTGCAGGTTTTCGGAAAAAAATGATTTTTTGCAAAAAAAATTTTGAATTTTTTTTTTTCATATGCTGCAGGTTTTCGGAAAAAAAAATTTTGATTTTTTTTTTTTCATATGTTGCAGGTTTTCAAAAAAAAAAAATAATTTTTTGCAAAAATAATGATTTTTTGCAAAAACAATTTTGAATTTTTTTCTTTTCATATGTTGCAGGTTTTCGGAAAAAAAATGATTTTTTGCAAAAAAAATTCAATTCTTTTTTTTCATATGTTGCAAGTTTTCGGAAAAAAATGATTTTTTTTTCGGAAATTTTTTTTTTTTGCAAAATATGATTTTTTCATCTTCCAAAATATGATTTTTTGTGAAAAAAATATATATATATATTTCTGAATTTATAATTTTTGTGAAAAATATAATTGATTTTTGAAAAATAATTTTTTTAAATGGTTGAATCAACAAACCCCCTTATACTATTGATTGAGGGTAGTTTAGGCATTTTGAGTCAAAATGTGAGCTGAGGGGGCAATTTGATGAAATTGAATAGTATAGGGGGCAAAGTGGACACAGTAAGAATTAATTGATTAAATTGAATAGTATAGAGGGATTTACTGAAATTAACCCTATGGAAGATTGTGATGGGGTTGAAAATGTCACGTTTGGATTTGAAAAGATCAGTAAAGTGAGCGGATGTAATTGAGGGGATTGAAAATTTTAATTGAATTTTTTAAATTCTCTCTTGAAAAGATTGAAATTTTCGTAACGACCAATCAAAAGAGCAGGTTTTGAGTATTTTAAAAGAGATTGTCACAAGGAGTAATTTAGACATTTTGATATGAACCATATTTTGATATGAACCATCTTTGTGAGAGCGAATAAAAATCTTAAGTCAACTATTTGAAAATGTTCCACATTTGAAAATCTCAAAAGTCATTATAGGTTTGATAATACTTATTTATCATTTAAATCTAAACAGATTCAACATTTATTGAGTTAAGTGCGCTTGATAAAAATTTTGAACATCACTGAAAAAAATAGTACCACTTAAAATGAAAAAAAAAAAATTAAGTGACATAATCACCACTTAATACTGAAGTCTCTTCATTTACAAAAATATCAAAAAATATATATTTTTTAAACACCATTTAAATCTTCAGTACTTCAAATTCAGCTCTTTAAATGTTTAGTACTTAAGTTTTAGTTTTATCAAACAACACCTATCTTGAGTGGACTTCTCCAAATTTTAAATCTATGGTTTAACAAATTCTTTTCCATATGACAAAATCTAATTTCTTTAAGGGTCCGTTTGGTGGAGTGGAATTAGAATTGGGAACCCCAATTCCAAATTCAGTGTTCGGATATAAAAAAAAAAAAAATTTGGAATTAGAATTGCATTCCAATTCCAAACCTCTCAATTCCACAACTTAAATTCCACATGAGAAATTGTGATTTCCAATTCCAAATCTTCAACCCACTAAATACCCTATATCTAACAACTAACTTTTCACAAATACAAACATATAGATGTATATATATATACATATATATATCATACGTCTATATATATATACATATACATATATATGTGCCCATAGACCCATATTTATACAAATATGAATACACATTGTAAGTGTGGAAATCCCCGAGCCCATCAGGCATTAGGGCTCATCAGTTTGATGACCCAACAAAACCATTTAAGGCTCGAAGATAAAGGCCCATTCCAGGCCCAATAGTTAAAACATTCTAGAATGACTTGAGAATCAAGTTAGTGATGTAAGATAGAGAAGGAATGATGATGTAAGCAAGAGAATGTTGCCCTAATGGGCTCAGAGCCCAAAAAGGGAATATATATAAGGAAAGCAAAATCTAATAAAATATTTCATTCTTGTGTTGTGCATTTTTCAACATCTACACATTGGCACTGTTTGTGGTAAATTCTTGAAGATCACCTTCTAGATCTGTGATTGTATATTCACCTTCCAGATTTGTGATCATCTTCCCATCTTTATAGTTGAGTTTGTTTCTATTCGTTCCAGATATGAAACTATATCTTTACCTTCCAGATCTGTGATCATCTTCCCATTCTTATAGTTGAGCTTGTTTATATTCATCTTCACCTTTTAGATCTGTGATTATATTGTTCTTCTACCTTCCAAGTAACCGTGTCGGTAACCCGTTCCTAAACGGATGCTACGACTACCGGAGACAGCCATGCAGGTGGTTCTCAGACCATTGAACAGATCTTGCAATGCCTGGTAGTCGTTGATGAACGGAGCCAAGCTCTTGAGAAGCAGAATGCAGAACTTATGGCGAGGATGACTCTTCCACCCGCTCCCCCAACAACACCCGTCCGTTCACAGAACCAGGAGGGTGGCGTCGGGTTAGAGGAACATGTTGAATCCTCTCATCTACTGAGCAAGGCACCCATCACTGATGAGGCCTTGACCCTCCAAAAGCTCCAGGAGATGATGGCAGAGTTCTAAAGAAAGGTCTTGAGAGATCTGAGAACCCAATCTACTGACGACAACACCAAGAATCTTGAGTTAAATTCCAGAGCCTAAGGGTACTTGAGGATAGAGGAGGAAACAAATATCAGGCAGAAGAGGGCAACCTTGGTCAGTGTTGAAGCCCGATCAAAGGAACCAGTGACCAATTGAAAACTCCCAAGCTCTTCAGGTCCTTTAGCCCCGAACCCAGTGAAGCGTCTTAGATTTGAAGAGAAAGTGACTCCCCTGAGGGTCAGCCTTGGCAAACTTTACCAAGAGAATAAAGCTAGAGGAATCTTCCAACCACCACCACCTATCAGGCAACCTTTGGATCAAAGAGATAAATCAAAGCACTACGCCTTCCACAGTGATTTCGGGCACATTACCAATGAATGTCGAAATCTCAGACGCCAAGTGGAGGCAATGATACTTCAAGGTGAGCCCTGGGATTACATCCAGCGGGATAGACCGAGGGCCGATCAACAAGCACCCAATGCCCCCTAAAATCCCACAACTACACAGCCAGTTAGAATTATCAACATAACTCTTGGTGGCCCCACCTCTAAAAAATGAAAGGAGCCAGCAGGGCCCAGCTGCGTCGAGCCCGAAAGATGAGGAAAATTAGTGAAGTGAATGAAGTCTACCATCGGACAGGTGAAACACAGATTGTTTTTTCTACTATAGACCTTCAAAACATCTAGACCCCTCAAGATGACCCGATGGTTGTTACATTGATGGTGGGCAACTGCCTTGTTAAGCGAGTCATGATTTATCCAGGAAGCAGTGCAAACATCATCACCATGTGGGCCTTTGAGAAGCTTGAAATCAGTCCAAGTGAAGTCGTGACCTCTCGAAGCCCTATTGTAGAATTCGACGGAAAGCAAGTTGAACCAATCGGGGAAGTCCAACTACCAGTATCTGCTGCTCAAAGGGGTGAGAAACTTTTGTCATAATGGATGTGAAGCCATCTTATAATTTGCTCATGGGAAGGGGATGGATCCACCGAATGCAGGGGCTACCCTCAACCCTACATCAGATGATAATGTGCATAGGCCCTAACGGGTTTGACGTCATCGACATCAAATGAGATCAGGTGGCTGTAAATGAGTGTTATGCCGTTACCCTAAAGGAGATCAAGAAAGAGAAAAGCCTGAAGGAGATTCGCACTGAGGATTGGGGTCTGGACCCCAAATAGCAACTAAAGGAAGGGGACTTGGGTACCCCGATCGTGGTCGAGCCTTTACAACCAGTATCCATAATACCCGATAAGCCCGAAATAATTACTTTTGTAGGTACAAATCTTACTGATTATGAATTAAAAGAACTGACCCAATTTTTACAGAACAACTCCGATATCTTTGCATGGGGACACACAGATATGCTCGGTATTGATCCCATTGTTGCCCAACACTCCCTACATGTTGACCCAAATGTAAGGCCAGACAGAATCAGAGACACATGGGGACCCACATGAATCAGATCATAGCAGAAGAAATATCCCGATTGCTCCAAGCAAGGTTCATCAGGGAAGTCAAGTACCCCGATTGGCTTGCTAACGTTGTAGTTGTCCAGAAGAAGAATGGTAAGTGAAGACTTTGTGTTGATTTTACTCACCTGAATAGGGTATGCTTGAAGGATAGCTTTTCCTTGCCAAAAATTGATCAGATGGTGGATGCTACCGCTAGCTACGAGCAATTAACTTTCCTTGATGCTTATTCGGGGTATAATCAGATAAGAATGAACCCGACCGACGAGGAAAATACATCCTTCATCACTGAAACAGGTACTTACTATTTTAGAGTTATACCTTTCGGATTGAAAAATACAGGTGCTACTTTCCAGAGATTGGTAAACAGGATCTTTAAAGGGATGATGGGTACTGTGATCGAAGCCTATATCGATGACACTGTGGTCAAAAGTAGAGAGAAAGAAGACCATCTGGGACATCTGCAACAAGTGTTTGACACCCTCATGAGACATGGAATGAAACTCAACCCGGAAAAATGTTCCTTCGGCGTGTCATCCGGACAGTTCATGGGACACATTGTGGACTGGACCAGAATTTAGGCTAGCCCAACACAAGTCAAGGCCCTGATGGAAATGAAGGAACCCCGGACACATAAAGATGTTTAAGTCGTAACTAAAAGAGTGGTTTCCCTTAACAGATTCATCTCAAGACTTACCGATCGATGCAGGCCATTCTTTCAGGCAATAAAAGAAAAAAAGGGTGAAGTAGGGGGTCCTGAGCAATCCAAGGTCCTCACAAGTTCCTTGGTGATTTGACAGATCAAAGGAGAGTACGAGACAAAGGATACAAAAATGGAGTTTTATCGGGTACTCGTGTTAAAGGAAATAGAGCACTTTCAAAGAATAACTTTCACTCAAATCCCGAGGAGTAAAAACACTGTTGCTGACCACCTAGTCAGTTAGGCATCCTCAGCTGGTGAAAACCTGACCCGGGTTGTGTTGGTGGATTTCCTGGCCAGACCAAAACATTCAAGAACCCGAGCAGGTAATGTTTATCCCGTGGGAACCTAGTTGGATGGATCCCTTAGTGGATTACCTCAGGCATGAGGCCCTCCCAGAGAATAAAGCTGAAGCTCCCAAGATCCGGATGAATTCAGCCCGATACTCAATCATAAGATGGCAACTTTATCGGAAATCATTCTCAGGTCCGTACTTAAAGTGTGTAACCCCCTCTGAAGCAAGAGCAGTGATGGAGGAAATCCACAACGGGTCATGCGGGAACCACTCTGGAGGAAGATCCATTGCTCATAAAATACTCTCCCAAAGGTACTTCTTGCATTATTTGTCACGGGACGCTGAGGACTATGTTCGAAAGTGTAAAGCGTGCCAAATGCATGGAGATGGTATCCATCAGCCACCAAAATTCCTGCACTCGACTGTGGTCCCACATCCCTTCGCCCGGTGGGGAATGGATATCATGGGCCCTCTCCCAAAGGCTATACGGTCAACCACCCACATTCTATTAGCCACTGACTATTTCACGAAATGGGTAAAGGTCGAATCTTATCCGATAATTAAAAGAAACCATGTCATCAAGTTCATCTGGAGCCACATAATATGTAGATTCGGGCCACCGAGAACAATTATGATGGACAATGGAAAAAACTTGGACAATAGGAAGGTAAGGGAATGGACAAGCTGAAAGAACAAACCGAGCCATCTTTGAAACTCTCGTAAAGAAGCTCGAAGAGGCGAAAGGGGCTTGGTTAGAGAAACTGCCTGAAGTACTCTAGTCGTACAGAATGACACCCAGGCAACCCACCGGGGAAACGCCCTTCGCCATGGCATACGGTGCTGAGGTTGTGATCCCCACAGAGGTCAGAGTTCTAAACCTCAGGAGCCTGGCCTGGGAAGATGGCCCTAATAACCAGCATCTGGCTCATAACCTTGATCTGCTAGGTGAAAGGAGATAAGCAATAGGGATCAGGTTGGTAGCCTACCAACAGCGTGTCCGAAATCATTTCAATCAAAAAGTCAAAAGAAGAGGATTCCAGGCTGGGGACATAGTCCTTAGGCAAAAGATCGAGCTCGTAGGCAAGCTTAGGGAACCTTGGGAGGGCCCATACACCATCACCAAAGTTATCGGGTGCGGGGCATATCGTATAAGAAAAAAAACCAAGTGAAACAAAGTTTTACATAAAAAAACCTTGGAAAGACTCCAAATAAAAAATCACGGATACATTCGGGTATCGATACACTATGAATTAAGAAGTACACAGACTCTATGAAGTTTTAGACTTACAAATCACTCTTGATCTGCCTTTCTTCACTCGACGTCTGATGGTCTTGAATCACTGGCGCTCCATGAAGCTCTTGCTATGATCTCCGTACTCTGACGGCTCCGCTTCTCAACGGATCAAATAACCACGAAACCTCCTGTTCCGATCTCCGCACTTAAACGGCTCCGTTTCTCAACGGATCAATATAACCACGTTGCAATAGGTGGTGTGTTGATTTTGCAACAATCTAGGTCATCCAATTGTGCATACGATCATTGATATAGAAGCACAATTGAATAAATCCTAAATAAGAAAGAACTAGAAAATATATAATCACTTAATAGTTTTCTATCTCTATCTATCTCTGTAGAAGAATATGAACTGTAGAAAAATTTGCAGAGATCTCCCAAAAGCCACCCTATTATTCTCTTTGGTTTAACTTATATATATAGAGAGAAAAGTCTTCAATTAATGGTAAGAATCTTTTTCCAATCAGGATTCGTATTTTCACAATTAAGTTTTCTAAATATAGACTATTATGTCAATGATAGTCCAATACACCAATAATAGCTTCAAATCAAGTCCTGGTTATGAATTGATTGCATTTCAAGACAAAACCTTCCAAATAAGAAAATTGCAATTCCGAATTTTTGCAGTTCGCCACTTACCGAGTACTCGGTGGCTTTTCTACCGAGTACTCGGTGAACCTATATACATGCACAAGTGTGCGCAAGTTCGCACAAACGTTCTGGAGTTTTTATCACTTTTGCACAAACGTGCGAAAGTTCGCAACTTACCGAGTACTCGGTAACACTACCACCGAGTAGTCGATGGAACAAAAATAATATTTCCAATATTTCTCTGAAATCTTTGTTTTTTTACACTGCCGCTTCCAGCCGTTGTTTTACTGCACTCCTTTGTAATTTTACCACTTTATACTCATCATTTAACACTTAACAACTTGATGTAAAAACACACAACTCTTAACATGGTTTTCTATCAGAATCATGTCATTAAATAAATAAATGTTCTTACAATCCCCCTCTTGGCATTTCTGAGACAAAACCATGTTTTACAAATATATCCTCACGAGAACAATAACATAAAGCTATACCTATGAACACACACCGACAAATATAGACATAGACTTTTATCTTGATTTCATGATGATCTACGTATCCTGCAATCACAACACTTAAACAAACATACTTGTGAAAAACAAGTGTGGAAAACAAATAGCAAGAATAATCAATATTAAATGATCATAAACAAACCGAACAATATCAACCTGAAACATAACGATCATTAATCAATAACATTTAATTCTCCCCCTTAATTAAATACTTCTCCCCCTTAACTATATATCTCCCCTTTTCTAAACTTTTTCCCCTTTTTGTCACTAAAATGACAATGAATTAAATAACAATAAAACTAATTAAAATAGTTAAAGGAGAATAGATATTGTGTAAATATTGGGAAAATATTCGGGAAGACCAGAGAATCTACGCAAAGCTTATATTAAGACATAAAATTCTAAAGAATATATCCAGATTCTCGGGTAATAAACATCTCTACGATGCATGAACTTAATACTAATGCATGAATGCAAAATGATCAAACTAATAAAAATATATATTTTTGTTCTTAGAAACATGTGAGTAGGGCAGTAGAGACAATGAACTAATCATTAACACATCATATTCTCATATTTGACTTAACTATTATAAATACGGTAGTGAAGAAAATCAGCACACATACCTTGTAAACACAAGCAATCACAAAACAAGCTTTATATAGTCTTTGCATATATGAAAAATATTCAGGTGCAAGAAAACAACTAAGATGAAAATAATATGTACTAATTATAATATTCTCCTCACTAACCGTGATGATACTTCAACCCAAAAACTAAACTAGAAGTCAAATCTTTAGCTCGTACCTTATTATTTTTTAAAAGAAATACAATATACTACTTTCTTTTTGTCACATAATTTATTCTATTACACATTTTCACTTTATCCCTTTTTGTCTTTCTAAGCTCCAGACTTTCCAGCCAGGACTTTTAGTCCCGACCAACTGGGCCGAGCTTCTTCCTTGGGATTTATGCTCATTAGTTTTCTCCCCATTTTACGCGAACACTCTGCTATTTTGTGGCAGGAGACCTGGTTACTCGGATCGAAGAACTACTTTTTGCATTTCTATATTTTATTATTTCATTATTTCCTCTTTCAACATTACCCCAACATTCATGAGCATGCAAAAGGTATTCCAAAGCATAGATCAATCTAGCATAGCTCATGAACCTACATATCACTTCGGGTTAGATGAAAAAGACTAAAATTTTTAGCAAGTATTACAGTCATCTCCGAAGTGAAACAAGCACCCAAAGTTAATGAGTTCCAAAAATAATACTTAAACATGTAAAGTGAATAACTCATATCTTCAGGTCAGACTAACAACTCCAATACCTATAAGCATAGTAAGAAAAATAAATATGAAAATAGAGTGAAATATGACATCCATTTGTACATTTAGCCAAGTTCAACATGCTAAGAATTTTTATTTTATAATTTTTTATGGTGTTTTATGTCATGATGTATGCATGAACAATCCTAATAGTATTAAACCATGATGCATGCATAATAATAAACCAAATAAATATGCATGATAATGTATCAATTCTAGGATAAAGAATAATGCAATATATTCCTAGAATGATACATATGAAGGCATCTAATCTAATGAGAACATACCACTAGATTTCCTAAGACTCGTATGCTTTTGAAAATCTAATGGTCTTGTAGAGATGTCTGTCAATTGAGAATCTGTGGATATAAACTCTATACCTTTATCAGAACAAAGTTTAGGAAAAATGCAATAACGATTATCAAATATACGTACATCTTCCATAACACAATTTCCAAAAATCAATAATAGAACATTTATCAGAAGTGAAATTGACATTATGGTTATTATCACATATTTGGCTAATACTAAGCAAATTAGTCTTTAGGCCCTTAACATAATAAACATCTTCTAATCTAGGTAGACTAGAAGCAACAATGATGCCCTTTTCTAAAACTGTAGATTTTTTTCCATTACCAAAAGTCGTAGTTCCAATATTACTGCTCTTGAAATAACCAAACAATGACCTATTTCCAGTCATATGCCTAGAGCAACCACTATCAAAACACCATGGACAAGAATCACATGCTCTAAGGGCAGTATTGCAGCAAAATAATGCAACTCACATTTCTTAATCCAAACCTGTCTAATTTTCGGTGTTCTACTTGTCAAATTAGACAAATTCTTTACCTCTTCACGTAACACCAGAATTTGATCATGAACATTGGGTCATGTTTGAGTTCTCTGTTTCCTTATTGATTTCAAAGTATTTCCTTTTAATTTTGAACAATAGGGTCGAATGTGATCTTTCACTCCACATTGATGACATATAGGAACGAATCTTTAAAAAACATTATTAGAACTCTTATGATACTTAGAGGTAAATGGAGGTTTACTCTCAACAGGTTTTCTAACATAAGACTGGACATTAAAATTCTTCTTAACAGGAGGAATGTTTCTTATATTAGAATTACCTTAAGAAGAATTAGATGCTACTTGAGAAGCTTTAACAAAAATCGTTTTAGGGGCAATATTTGAATTCATTGTTGTTTCTATGAATCCTAACCCCTTAGTATTTTCTACTGATTTACCTACACTCAACATATGATCAAACTTAAGGGTTCCACTAGACTATTTATGAATAATTGAGTTAGCATCCTTCAATTCCTTTTCCAAAACCTCAATTCTCATAGATTTCTCATTTATATAAGATCTTAGAGTGGCTAATTCCTTATTGAGATCATCTACTATATTCAAAGTCTGCTTCCAATGTTTTTCAGACTTAAACAATTCTTCAGACCATTGAGCTCTTTGTGTCTGAAGTTGATTTAGGGAAAAGGTAGTATTGGTTAAATCTTCTCTTAAGGATCGTCTTTCCTTGTCAACACTTTTAAGTTTAACTATACATTTTGAGAATTCTTGGTTAAGATGTGTGGACTTTTCATAGAGTTTATTGTATGCATCTTCATACGAATCCCCACGATCTTCATTATCCTTAGAATCTTCATCCCCAGACATTGTCCATCTTGTAGTAACTTCTTCAAATTCCTTACTTTGCGCTGCAAGTGCAATCAAATCTTTATACCTATCATTCAAATCAGAGTCAGCAGAATCACTAGTTGTTCCATCATCCGATCCATCATCCCAAGTGATAGATAGACCTTTAGTTCTTTTTACCTTATTAGCACACTCCGCAACTATGTGACCAAACCCTTGACACTCAAAACATTTAGGTTTATTCTTTTTAGGGTCAAATTTGTCATTCTGATTTTGAACTTTAATTTTATTTTTAAAATCATATGATTTATCTCCAAATTTTTTACCTTTAATCATTTCTTAACCACAAGAAGATTTTAAAAACTTATAAAACTGTTTCATGATCATGTCAAACTGTTTTGAACCACTATCACCTTCCTCGTCAAACTCAATATGATCCTTCTTAGTGGTTTTAAAAGCTATGATCTTTCCTTTAGTGCCACTAGACCTTTTAGGGGAACTTTTGAATATCTCCATCTCATAAGATTTTATATTCCCAGCCAATTTTTCAAGTTTAATTTCTTTAAGACTCATAACTTGTGATATAACAATAACCTTAGACCGAAAATGTTCAGGGAGAGACCTAAGAATCTTTTTTACTATAATAGTCTCAGGAATGGGCTCTCCTAGATTGTGACAACATGTAGTATATCAGTCAGTGTAGTCTCAAAGTCAGCATAAACTTCATCCTCTTCCATCATAAGTTGTTCAAATTGTGAGTTTGAGGTTTTGATTGTTTAACTTTCAAAGTTCCCTCATAAGTAACTTGGAGAATATCTTAAGCTTCTTTTGCAATCGCGAGACCTGGCAATTCTCATAAACTCACCTAACCCGCGGTCACAGTAGTGAATAAAGCATTCAAAGCTTTAGAGTTCCAATTTGCACTGTTAATCTTAGCAGGAGTCCACTCGTTATACAGTTTTAATTTAGATTTATTTGTAGTCTCATTCGTTACAGTGGGAGGTGAATATCCAACCTATACGGCACGATAAGTTTTCTCATCTAAAGCTTTTAAGAACTCTCTCATCCTACCTTTCCAATTCGTATAATTAGAGCCATCAAATAAAGGGGACCTAGTAACTGAACCTTCTTCACTAGGTAAGTCCATCGTTTAAGTTCAAGATCTAATCTTAGGTTGTTAACCTAAATAGGGGGAATCCTTGCTTTGATACCAATTGAAATTACCTAGAAGATGGTGAACTAAGCCTGGGGGGGGGGGGGGGGGGGTGAATATGCTTTTTATGAATTAATTAATAAATTAAAATTTTAATTGCGGAAAAATCAATTTTAATTCAATTCATTTAAAGAAATAATCCACGCAATAAATAAAATAGGTGTATAAAATAAACCAAGAGACGACACCAATATTTTTACGTTTAGCCTTAACAAATATGTTCAATCTCTTAGAAAATATGGCAATATCATTCAGACTCAACTCACTCTCTCCAACAGGTTCAACATGATCGTCCCTAGTGGTTTTAAAAGCTATACTTTTCTCTTTTGTGCCGCTAGCTTTCTTAGGGGGATTTTTGAACATCTCCGTCTCATAGGATTTTAAATTTTTTGTTAATTATTCAACCTTAATTTCTTTAAAACTCATGACCTCTAAGATGATAGTGAACTTAGATAAAAAAAACTTTCAGGTAGAGACCTAAGAATTTTCTTCACTATGATAGTCTCACAGATAGGCTCACCTAGGTTATCATAACCTATTACGATATCCGTTAACCTAGCTTCAAAATCAGTGTATACTTCATCCTCCTCCATCTTCAGCTGCTCAAATCGAGAATTCAAAATTTGAAGTTTTGATTGTTAAACCTTCGAAGTTCCTTCATGAGTTACTTGGAGAATGTCCCAAGCTTTCTTGGCAATTTTGCACGTAGCAATCCTCCTGAACTCACTAAGAGTTACAACATTGTATAACACATTCAAATATATTTTGTCCTAGAGTGTTGAACATGATTTTTAGAAATATTTATTGCACTCGTGTTATCACAGAACACAGTCATTGTGCCTTATGAAAAATCATAATCCTGCAACATCTGACGCATCCACATTACCTGAGTACAACAACTACCAATTGCTATATACTCAGCCTCAACAGTGGAAAGAGAAACACAATTTTGCTTCTTGCTATGCCAAACAACTAAATAATTACCAACATAGAAACACAATCCACTGTTACTTTTTCTATCATCTACATTTCCAGCCCAATCAACATAAAAAAAGATGCAATATCAGTATTAGTACCTGACGGATACCACAATCCATAATTCACAGTCCCTTTAACATACTTGATAATCCTTTTCACAACAATAATATGAGACTCCTTAGGACTTTCCTAGTAACGTGCACATAAACCAACACTAAAAGTTGTGTCAAGTCGACTGACAGTCAAGTACAACGAACTCCCAATCATACTCATATAAAGTGTAGGATCAACATCTTTGCCTTTGGTATTTATGCTAAGCTTGATACTTGTACTCATAGGAGTGTGAACATCTTTAGCTTTTTTCAAACCAAACTTCTTTACCAACTCCAAGGCATAACGAGTTTGGGAAACAAAAATCCCATCATTTAATTGTCTAACCTGAAACTCTAAAAAGAAGTTCAATTCACCAATCATGCTCATCTCAAATTCATGTTTCATTTGATCTCCAAAATAATGAGCAAGCTTATCAGAAGTGGAACCAAACACAATATCATTAACATAGATTTGAGCAACAACTATATCACTCTCAATTTTATGAATAAACAGTGTTTTGTCTACTCCCTCTCGAGTAAAACCTGTTCCTAACAGATAATCGGTCAACCTTTCATGCCAAGCTCTAGGAGTTTGCTTTAGCCTTTATAAAGCCTTTTTCAGCTTGTAAACATGACCAGGACAATGAGAATCTTCAAATCCTTTAGGTTGCTCCACATATACCTCATCATGAAGAATACCATTCAAAAATGCACTATTCACATCCATCTGATATAACTTGAATCCAAGATGACAAGCGATAGCAAACGAAAGTCGAATAGATTTAAGCCTAGCCATTGGAACGAAAGTCTCATCAAAATCTATACCCTCCATCTGAGTATATCCTTGAGCAACAATCCTAGCCTTATTCCCAATAACTTTACCATTTTCATTCTTTTTATTCTTGAATATCCATTTGGTACCTATCACATTTATCTCCTTCGGTCTAGGCATAAGATACCACACATCATTCTTAACAAACTGTTGAAGTTCTTCTTGCATGACATTTATCCATTCACTATCTTGATGTGTTTCTTTGACATTTTTAGGTTCTAAAGAAGATGTATAACATGCATACGAGACTTCATTCCTAACCTTTCTACGAGTCACCATCATCTGATCGACAGATGCTATGACCTTATCCAAAGGATGGCTCAACTTGACCCTTGCAGATGGTTCCTTAGAAAGTGTAGGCTGAACTTCATGAGTTTGATCATGTGATTCTATAGGACTAAGAGTATCATCATGAACCATATTGTCCTCTTTATCAACATCAGAATAATCATTATCCACTATAAAGAACAACTCACCATTTTCCTCCTCAGCAGACGTTGGAGACTCATCAACACATGAGTCATCAACCACTACATTGACAGATTCCATCATAGTTTGAGTTCTAAGATTGAAAACCCTATATGCCCGACTGGTTAATGAATAATCCAAAAATATTCCTTCATCGCTCTTAGACTCAAATTTCCCAATAGATTCACAATCTCTAAGAATATAACATTTTGCTCCAAAAACCTTGAAATATTTCACATTAGGTTTCTTGTCATTTCACAATTCATATAGAGTTTTTAAGGTGCAAGGCCTAAGATAAATTCTATTTGAGGTGTAACACGTTGTGTTCACCGCCTCAGCCCAAAAATACCTAGGAACATTTCTACCTTGTAGCATAACATTGGTCATTTCTTAAATAACCCTATTCTTCCTCTCAACAACTCTATTTTATTGTGTAGTTTTTAGTGCTGAAAATTCATGCTTTATTCATCTCTCATCACAAAACGTATCAATCCCTGAATTTTTAAACTCTTTTCCATGATCACTCCTTACTCTAATAATGGAACAATTTTTCTCAGTCTGAATTTTCAAACAAAATTTTCTAAAATGTTTAGCAGCTTCAGACTTTTCACTCAGAAATCCAACCCATGCAAACCTCGAGTAATCATCCACCATGACAAAATATACTTATTCCTCCTTTGCTCATGGTCCTAGTGGGAACCATTAAATCAATATGCAACAATTCTAAAGGTCTAGAAGTACCAATGATATTTGTTTTCTTGTGCTGACATCTGACTTGTTTACCCTTCTGACAAGATCCACACACAATCCCTTTTTCATAACCAAACTTAGGGATACCTCTGACAATTTCACTCTTAGTGATTTTTGTCAAATCTCGAAAATTAACATGTCCCAATCGTTGATGCCAAATTTTAACTTCATCAAGTTTAACTATATTGCACGACAATATAAAACTAGGAACAATGGAATAGTAGTTATTAGACGAACGCATACCTTCCATCACACAATTCCCAGAAGAGACAATGATCGAACACTTATCAGGAGAAAAATTGACATTATGATTGTTATCACATTTCTAACTTTTACTCAAATTTTTTTCTTTAAGACCCTCTATATAAAGCACATCTTCTAGTTTAGGTAGACCAGGAGTCATAACCATACCTTTTCCTAGAACCTTCGATTTATCTCCATTACCAAAAGTGACTATCCCACCATGACACTCCTCGAGAAATCCAAACAATGACTTATCTACAGTCATATGCCTTGAACATCCACTATCCAGATACCAAGAAGTAGACTTGCATGTTCTAAGGGTAGTATGAACAACAAAACAGTGTAGCTCACATTTTCTAATACACGCCTTTTTCATCTTCGGAGCTCATTTTCCAATCTTCACAAATTTTTCACTTCTTCATTCAACATACGAATTTGATCTTGAGCACGATCTCCCTATTGAATTCTTTGTTCCTTCACTGACTTCAACACCTTCCTTCTAAGCTTCGAACACCTTGGTCGAATGTGACCTCTGACACTACAGTGGTGACATACAGAAACGAACCTTTAAACTCCATCAGCCGAACTCCTAGGATATCTAGAGGTAAAGAAAGACTTGCTTTCAACAGGTCTTTTGACATAGGATTAAACACTAGGATTCCAATTTGAATTTCCTTGTGAAGAACTAGATGCTACATGGGAGACTTCTACAAAGGTGGTTTTTGCAACAACATTCGAATTTTGCATTACTCCAACAAAACTCAATCCCTTTATATTTCCTATAGATTTTCCCTTACTCAACATCTCATCGAGCTTAAGTGTTCCTTCCGACCATTTACAAAGAGTTAATCTAGCATCTTTTTGCTCTTTTTCCAAATCCTTAATCTTAGTAGATTTCTCAACCACTTCCTTATTGAGATCATCTACTAACTTCAAACCTAAGTTCTTTCTAGTTCAGATTTATTTAAATCCTTAACTAACTTGGCCTTTTGAGTCTGTAGGAGTTTTTGAGTTTGAGAACTATTGACCAATTCATCTTTTAAAGAATGTAATTCTTTGTCCATGTTAAGACTCTTAGTCAATAGTTTCATGTGATTTTTATGAAGTTGTGTGGTCTTATCAATTAATTTGTCATAAGACTCTTGAAGAGTGTCATCACAACCTTCATCACTCTCAGACCTTCTTCTTCAGACATCGCCCAACTTGTAGCAACTTCTCTAACCTCCTTGCTTTGTGCAGCAAACACAGTAAAATTCTCAGACTCATCACCTACCTTTTTCCGAGTCTGTCGCATCACTAGTTGATCCATTGTCAGATTCATCATCCCAAACAACAACTAATCCTTTGAATTTATTCAAAGTGTTTGCACACTCTGCAGCTATGTGACCATATCCTTGACATTCAAAACATTGAGGTTTCTTCTTTTTAGGATCAGACTTATCCTTCCTAGTTTGAGTCTTTTTTCTACTTCTAGACTCACCAAACTTATCCCCAATTTTTTTCCTTGGCCATTCTGTTTAGCTTTAACAAATTTGTTCAACCTCTTAGTGGTTTTGAAAGCTATACTCTTCTCTTTTGTGCCATTAGCTTTCTTAGGAGGATTTTTGAACATGTCCATCTCATAGGATTTAAAATTTTCTGCCAATTCTTCAACCTTAATTTCTTTAAGACTCATGACTTCTGAGATGACAGTGACCTTAGATAAAAAAACGTTCAGGTAGAGACCTAAGAATTTTCTTTACTATGGTAGTCTCATGGATAGGCTCACCTAGGTTACGACAATCTGTTACAATATCAGTTAACCTAGCCTGAAAATCAACGTATACTTCATCCTCTTCCATCTTCACCTGCTCAAATCAAGAATTCAGAATTTGAAGTTTTGATTGTTTAATCTTCGAAGTTCCTTCATGAGTTACTTGGAGAATGTCCCAAGCTTCCTTGGCAATTTCACATGTAGCAATCCTCTTGAACTCACTTGGAGTTACAACATTATATAACACATTCCACGCTTTTGAGTTCCAATTCGTGCTATTTGTCTTAGCAGCAATCCACTCGTTCGACGGTTTTACTTTCAATTCATTAGTCGCATCATCTTTCACAGTGGGAGGTGAATATCCTACCTCCACAACATTCCAAGCTATCTCCTTTAAAGATTTCAAAAATGCTCTCGTTCTCGCTTTCCAATAAGTGTAATTCGAGCCATCAAACAAAGGGGACCTAGATATGGAACCTTCTTCACGAGGTATCTCCATCGTCTAAGTTTAGAATCTAACCCTAGGTAGTTAACCTAAAACTGGGCAACCACGCTCTGATACCAATTGAAATTACCTAGACGATCAATCAAAACAGCCTAGAGGGGGTGAATAGGCTTTTTGTCAAATTTATGATCAATTAAAATTATTTAGCGGAAATTCAATTTTAATCAATCACAAACCCTAATTCTCAAATCAGATCAATCAAGCAATTCTGGATATAAGTGCAAAAAATTAATCATGAGAAGAGACATAGATTTTTACGTGGAAAACCTTGAAAAGACTCCAAGTAAAAACCACGGATACGCTCGGGTATCGATGCATTATAAATCAGAGAGTTTGTACAGACTCTATGAAAATAGAACTTACAACCGCTGTAAATTGTTGTTCTTCACTCGACGTCTAAAAATCTAGATTCACTCGCACTCTACGAAGCTCTCGCTCCGATCTCCGTACTTAGACGACTCCACTTCTTAACGAATCAAATCACCACAAAGCTTCCTGCTTCAATCTCCGCACTCAGACGACTCCGCTTCTCAAAACGGATTAAAGCAACCAAGTTGCAATTAGCGGTGTGTAGATTTTTTAAAATCTAGATGATTCAATCGTGCATAAGATCGTCGATGTAGAAACATGATCGAATCAATTCCAAAATAAGAAAGAACTAGAAGAATCACTCAATGATATTTTCTCTTACTATCTCTATCACTGTAGAAGAATATGAACGATAGAATACTGCAGAGATCTCTCAAAAAGCTTAGCCTTCTCTCTTATAGACCTTGGTATTTATAGACAATGATGAAACAAACCCTAAGTTCGCCCTTTTTAGTAATTTCACCATCAAACCAAGTCAAGCCCTATATTTTGATGAATATAATGTATATTGCACGTACATCAAGGTGTAGGAGTCATTGACACATCATAGATTCAAAATGAGGGCAAATTGGATATTGTAGCAGAACTTAAAAAAATTCATGTCGCACCTACGCCTTAGGCATAGCCCCTCCATCTTAAGTGTAGGTTTAGGCGTAGCTTGAGCATATATTTCCACTTTCTGGCCACTTTTTGCTCCTGTAGGTGTAGGCTTCTTCTTGAAAATCATTTTTCTCCGCAATTGTACCAAAATGACCCTCTTGAATCCCTGAGACTTTTTGTTTGAATTGACGGCTTTGGAAAATGTCATTTTTGCCCTCTGGGAGACATTTTTACTCAATACGCTTATTTTTGCACTTCACGTGTATTTTTCATTACTTCAATGTTTGATTTCGTCTATGTCGAAGCTTGTAAATGTTATTGAAACCAAAACGAATTATCTAACACTCAACATGATTATTGTCTAGAACATGCCATAAATAAACAATACACAAACGAGTTCTTACACAAATAATGTATTTGGAATTGCATTTGTGGAATTAAAATACCATAAAATTCTAATTCCAATTCAATTATAAATCCACGCAGCTAAATGGGGTGGTTCAATTCCAAAAGACATGTAACAACCTCTTCCATACTCTCTTTCAAAACTCAAAATCTGATCCAATATAATTTAGAAATGTGACCAAATAGGACTTGGAAGGAGGAAGTCAATCCATGCTCTATTAAGCATGGACACGGACACGAGAGACAGACACGACACGACATAACAAATTCCAAAAAATTAGGATACGACACGGCCCGAACACGTATATAAAAAAATATAATTTTTTTTATATATACATATTATATTACACAAATATTTCATTTATCACTTAAATAATGAGAATCAAATAAACTTATAAACAAAAATAAACAAATAAGTTAAATGAAATATCTAACATGTTCAAAATTCTTCATTCTACTACTATCCAAGGAATCAAATGCACATTCCTCAACATCCGTCATCTTAGACTCTCTCTTGTTATATTGTGAAAATTATCTTGATTGAAGACAAATATTGGAATATACAAATACTAAATCTTCGGCTCTTTGTGATATTATCTTATTCATCTTCAAATAGTGGATAAATGAATATGTGCTCTAATTCTTCTCACAAGATGAGGAGGAACAAAGATATTTAAAATATCTTCAAATCCAAAGATTGAATTAGAGGTGTTGAAGTTCTATAAATGATCAATTAAATTATCGGTTCCATAAGACCTCTAGCTTTCATTAAATCAACCGACCCACCTCGTGTCCGACGCGCGGACACGCGCGTGTCCTCTGAGTGTTCACTAAGTGTCCATTTTTTTAGAAAAGTCAGGATACGTTTTTGGTGTGTCGAACACGTATTTTTAGCGTCTTTGCGTGTCCGACACGAACACATGTATCCGACACAAGTACGATAACCTTAGACGAAGTATTCGTACTTCATAGTCCATGCTATACGCTCAAATACAATTTAAACTTGTGACAAAAAACAAAAACAAGATGAATATAAAATTCATAAAAAAATAGCCTCAATTAACTCGGTGCGAATATAAAAATAAAAAATGACCAACATGCACCATCATGTCACGAAAGATATTGCAGGGATAGGGGAGTATATTGTAGGGGTATTTCAGGTACTTTCCTAAGTTTAAATGGAGACTTACTTCGATTAGAGTGTATTAAAAAGTAAACCATGTTCACCAACAACTACAGCATGGCCTTTATATACGACATCATGTCCCTTCCTAGACCTATATATATATATATATATTCACTCTCTCATCTAAGCTCAGAAGATGGTGGTAGTAGGTGCTCACATGTGGTGGCTAGTTGGTTCAGGCGGTGGCCATAACGGTGGCAGACGGCGGAGGCAAAGGGTATTTTCGGTAAATATTTGGAAAGATGAGGGCAAGAGAAGGAAGCACAAAACAAAGCTTTGCGAATTGGCTATCCTGAATTTGTAGCTAGGGGTAGAATCGGGAGAGTGGTACAATTGCATCACGGGGAATTGAGGGTAGCGGTCCGAGTTTACCTTAATTAGATCTTTAAATTCCATGTTTACCATGGGGTACCGACTTATTTTACGTTTTTGCCATTCTCTCCATGCTTCATTGCTTAGGAATGGTGAAGAGGTAGCTTGTAGTTTTTATATATATATATAATGTGCTTGGCTTGCTTTACTTACGCCTAAAGTGTATATGGTTTCTAATCAAGTAGAGAAAAAGAAAAGGAGGAGAAATGTTCTCTATTTATATATTTGTTATCATCCATTTCTATTGTCACACACACACACACACATTGCAGATCGAGAATGTTGTTTTAGGTTGTTCTCTTATTCGGTGGCTCTAAGTTATTTTCAGACAATTACAAATGTAAAAGTGACTCTGTTTTAAGGAGAAAGAAAATAGTTACTGTTTAACATAAATAAGTGAACAAATAAAAACTGCACATTTGTTTTAGGACACATTAATCTTTTTATTTTTTAAACTGAATATGTACTAATGTACTAGTCTATTTATTTATTTATTTCTAACCGGACAATGGTTAGATGTTAGATTAGCATGTGCTAGATGTTAGATTAGCATGTGCTAGGAGGAGAATCCTGACCACCACAAATCAGTGTTGGACATTTAATAATTTGGGCCGATGCACTTTATGTATTGAAGAAGTGTGAATCTCATGCACATACATCAAAGAAATATTAAATATAAATTTAGAAAATCCATACAAGGATCATTTTATCAGCCTGTTTGACACAATGAGATGCAAAAGCATGTGATTATCTTGAATAACTCATCCATGCCAAGTGATGCCACCAATTTTTTGATGAATCTAGTAAGATTAACAATCCTTAGATTAATTTGAGTCTAGATAACATGAAGAATAAAAAAAATGGCATATCATGGTTCCAACCATTGCGTATCGATTTCGGTTTTAGGTGCACTAACATAATAATGAATTCGGATAATATTAATATTAAAAGTGAGTATCTGTGCCGCATAATGATATCGATGCATTTAAAAAATATTACGAAGACAATATCGGTCTTAAAAGAATGTATTAGTGTCGCGTAATCATATCGACACATTCCAAAAATATTACGAGGACAATATATGTCTTAAAAGTATGTATCGGTGTCGCGTAATGATATCTACACCTTCCAAAAGTAATACGAAGAAAACATTTGTCTTAAATCGGTGCCGTGTAATCATACCGTCACCTTCCAAGAATATTACGAAAATATCTGTCTTAATAATATGTATCGGTGTCATGTAATCATGTCCACACATTCCAAAAGTGTTATAAACCGGATATCAACAAATTTCAAAAATATTACGATGACAATTTCGATCTTAAAAAAATATGCCGGTGCCGGTGCCGGTGCCGCATAATGATATTACCATCTTTAAGTAATATTATGAACGAGAAGATACATAATGTATTAGGGGATATGCGAGCCAGAATGGGTATACATACCTCGTTTATGAATGAGGTTGTCCTGTTGCAGGTAGGGATGGCAATGGGTCGGGTTTGGGACGGGTTTGGTTAATACCATTACCACCCCATTTAAAAATTACTAATACCAAATCCGTCCCAAACCCGTGACGGGTTGTAATCGATAATACCATTACCACCCCGTTAGTATAAACGAGTTCCATCGGGTTACCATCGGTTGTACTAAATTATTTGTAATAAATTAGAATCACAGTTGATTTACTAAATTATTTGATGGCAAATTAAGTTATAATGTATTTGATAACAAATTAAGTTATAAACCAAGTATCTCTCTCTTATTCTAAACATATATTCTGCTTTACGTTATAAACCAAATATCCCACATATTTAAACAAATAAATGTATATATACGCATATTGACTGAAATTCTTCCAAAAAATATTTATATATAGATATCAATACCAATAATCAGATTAATGAGTTATATATAGACAAAGACGCACATATATATATAATTAAAATTAAAATTGGAAACGGGTCGGAATCGGGTTACCAACGGGTTTTCCAGAAAACCCAAACCCGACCCGAACCCGCTTCGAATTTTAATTTTGGATACCAAATCCGTCCCAAACCCATTTATAAATTTACCAAACCCGCTCCAATCGAATTGGGACGGGTCAGAACCCGGCGGGTCGGACCATTTTACAATCCAGTTGCAGTTGGATAACAGTAGGGTAGTAAAGTAATTAGTAGGAGTGGATAGCCTTAATGAGTCAGTAGTGTAACAGCCACCAATTAGACCTAATACTAGGCTAGCTACTTTCCCACATTACAACTCAGATTTCATTATACTAGTATAGCTTTAATTATCAAGATTTGGTAACAGAGATAGATTTGTTCTAGACCTTTTGATTCAGAGAGCTTTTGTAGGGTTTGTTTGGTATATAGCAAGCACATTAAAACTTACACTGCCAACTAAATCTGGAGAGCCTGATTGGGGATATTGAGTATTTTTTTTATTTATATTCTTACAAGACCACATATATTCGAGTAAAATGCACTCACCTTCTTCAAGTTTTGGTTATATTACATTGAATACCCCTAATAGCTAATACTAACACTAACACTAACACTAACACTAACACATCCCTCTTAATTTTTCCAGTAGAATAGACATTTTTCGCTTGATAATGTCATAATGGAGATTAGCGGATGGGTTGATTTGTTACAAGGTGTCAAATAGAGGATAGGTGAGTAGAATTTTGAAAACTAAAACGAGGTTAATTTTTGTAATTTTGTCTTATTTGCAGTGGATGTGAGTGTAATTTATCCCTTTAAAATATGAGTTAATTTAACTTTTCAATAATCCTGATTGCACCCGTATATTTTCTAAATCTTTTATTTATATTCTAATTTAAACCCTCCGTCAAGTCTCCATCAACGAACAGAACAAACAAAATCTGCTGACACTAGCCTCTTACAGTAGATAAAATGTTCATTTGTGAATGAAATGAAACCTTTATCTAATGAAAGGAAGAAAGAAAGATTCTAATACTAACATGGGTTCCATTGAAAATTTGACAACACCAGCACAAGCTATTAAGATAATGACTGCATATAATAGTTGTAACTATTTCAATATGAATTACAAAACACACAGTTGACAATTACATCTTATTGATCTTGATCTAGATCAATTTGGAGGACAATAATAGTAATAATAACATGGTGCAGAAAGGTCTGCAAAAACTGTGAGAAGAAAAGGAGAATAAAAAAAAAAAATCGGATAACTGCCTTCAACTGCCCCCCTTGCATTTTTCGGGGCGATATGGAGAAGTAGACAAAATTTCATGTTTTTTAATCTTAACCGGGTGTCTGGGGATTTTACCCGACAAATGCTTCAGTTACTGTAGGAAAGAAAACCTTTGCTACTAATCTACATTGTCCGCATCTCTTCACTAGTTCTCTCAACAAAACAGGCATCAAAATTACATTTCAAAAGACCAATGTTAGTTAGGATAGCATGAGGGAGAAAAGTTCAAGTTAGAGGCAGTCAAAGAGTGCAATGTTGTCCATAGTGTCACGGACTTGGTGTTTCCAAGGCACCGTGCGGCCTTAGACACCTCTAAGATGCTTGAGAAGTACTAAGTAAGTCTTTCTGGGTTTCTAGCTTAATGGACAACAAAAGCTAGGTGAATGCGGAAGGTTAGTGTGTAAGAAGAGAAAGTTAGGCAAGAGAGCTTAGAAGACAATTGAAATCAAGAGAACTTGTATTGCTTGAGAACTTAGGTGATTGCTTAGATGGTGAGCAAATGAGTTCCCACATCTATTTATAGGCCAAGGACCTTACAAGGAAAAGTGGAGGGATTTCTAGAATCCTCTATGTCTAGTCTACTCTAGAATGTTTTATACAATTCTAGTATACTATATACAATTCTATACAAGTCTAGACAACTCTACATTACCCTAGAGAATTTCGGAGAAGTGTGGAGAAGTTTAGAATATTCCGGGTGCCAAGTAGGATGCCAAGTAGGATCCTACGAAGCGTCTGTGTGGTGCCTGTGTGGTGCCTGCGTGGCGTAACCTCTTAAACGGGACGTGACATTCTCCCCCACCTAAGCTCGTGACGTCCTCGTCGCGTCCTGCTTGAACTGTTGGATGTGCTTTGCAAACTGCCAAAGTGTGTTTTCATGCTCACAGCTTGCTTCACTAGCCGGCAGCTTGCTTCACTAGTCGGCAAGGATGCACTCTACTTCCTTGTTGAAGGAAGTGACCACAACAGTAGGAGCTCGGTGTGATATGCCTCGAGTTGGATCATCCTTGTCTTCGTGGTAGGGCTTGAGCATGCTGACATGGAAAACTGGATGAATCTTGAGCTTTGGTGGAAGCTCCACCATATAGGAGACCTTTCCAACTCGTTTGATGATTGGGAAGGGACCTTCGTAACACCGTACTAACCCCTTGTGCACCACTCGCAAAGACTTGAATTGTTGGGGTAGCAACTTGACCATAACCAAGTCTCCTTCCATGAACTCTAGGGGTCTCCTCTTGGAGTCAACCCACTTCTTCATTTTCTTGCCCGCCTTGTCTAGGTAGGCTCTAGCCAAGTCGAATTGGTCATGCCATTCCTTGGCGAATCTGTATGCTGCCGGACTCTTGCCATCTCTACTTGATGCCATAGCGTTAGGCATCATGGGTTGTCGCCCGGTCACTATCTCAAAAGGACTGTGGTTGGTAGCCTCACTTCGCTGCAAGTTGTAGGCAAACTGTGCTACTCCAAGGAGCTTGGCCCAGTTTCGCTGGTTGGCACTAACATAGTGTCTCAAGTATAGCTCTAGGAGCACGTTGATACGCTCCGTTTGTCCATCGGATTGGGGGTGAAAGCTGGTAGAAAAGTTGATACCCATACCCATCTTCTGAAAGAGTCCCGTCCAGAAGTGGCCTGTGAAGCGTGGTCGCTCACTATGTTTTGTGGCAACCCCCATTGCTTGACCACATGGTCGAAGAAGAGCTCCGTTGTTTGCTCGGTTGTGCAATCTGTTGGGGTAGGTATGAAGGTGGCATACTTACTGAATCGATCTACCACTACGATGATGTTGCCACAACCATTAGACTTGGGTAGGCACGTGATGAAGTCCATTGAGACACTTTCCCATAGACCTTTTGGGATAGGTAGTTGCTCTAGTAGACCGGTCGGCTGTTGCTGCTCTATCTTGTCTTGCTGGCAAACAAGACAAGTGCGTACATAGGCCTTGACGTCGTCATGTATCCGGGGCTAGTAGTAAGAATCCTCAAGGATTGCCTGTGTGCACCTCATTCCTGGGTGTCCAGCCCACATGGTGTCATGACACTCCTTGATGAGTTCCTTTCGTAGGTTCCTCCACTTAGGCATAAATAGCATGTCTCCCGTAGTGAGAAGAAGATCATCTCTAAGCCAAAAGTGTCGTGTCTTGCCATCCTTGGTGAGTTGAATGATACTTTTGGTTAGGGGGTCGTGCTGTAGTCCCTCTTTGATGCGATCCATAAGAGGGTGTTGTGGTCGACTAATGGCCGCGAGTTCTGTCTTGTGGCTAATTGCATCCGCTACGACATTGGCTTTTCCTGGCTTGTACTCCAAGCGATAAGTGAACTCGGCCAAGTAATATTGCCATCGTGCTTGCTTAGGGCTAAGCTTCTTCTGCATCTGGAAGTAGCTAGTGGCAACATTATCGGTCATGATCACGAACCGTGCCCCAAGTAGGTAGTGTCTCCAAGTGCGAGGATAGTGGATGATTGCGGTCATCTCTTTCTCTTGCACCGTGTAGCGCCGCTCGGCATCGTTGAGCTTGCGGCTCTCATAGGCTATGAGGTGTCCCTCTTGCATGAGAACTCCCCAATGGCAAATTTAGAGGCGTCGGTGTGTACCTCGTAAGGCTTAGAGTGGTCCGGTAGGCTAAGTATGGGCTCCTCCATCACTGCTTTCTTCAAGTCATCTAATGAAGTTTGGCATTCCTCCGTTTAGCTCCATGTGCGTCCCTTTTTCAGCATGTCCGTCAAAGGGGAGGCTCGTGCTGAGTAGTGCTTGATAAAGCGGTGATAGTAGTTGACAAGGCCCAAGAATGATCGTAATTCGGGCATCTTGGTGGGCGGCTCCCAATCTCGTATGGCTTGCACTTTTCTTTCATCCATCAAGAGATTCCCATCCCTTATCTTGTGTCGTAGGGACATCACCTCTTGTTGGGCAAATGAGCATTTCTCCCTCTTCACATAGAGGTCATTTTACCGGAGAACTTGAAAGACGGTCTTCAAGTGTTGCACATGTTCATCCAAGGTGGTGCTATAGATGACAATGTCGTCCAAGTATACCACCACAAAACAATCCAAGTAGGGATGGAATAGGTTGTTCATCAAGGTGCAAAATGTAATCGGTGCATTAGTGAGACCAAATGATATGACTAGGAATTCATAAGAGCCATACCTTGTCACGCATGTGGTCTTGGGCTCGTCTCCTACCGCGATTTACACTTGATAGTACCTTGAGCGCAAGTCCAGCTTAATGAAGTAGCGTGCTCCTCCAAGTTGGTCGAACAAGTCTGCGATGAGAGGAATGGGGTACTTGTTCTTTATGGTCACCTTGTTGAGAGCTCTATAGTCGATGCACATGCGTAGTGACTCATCTTTCTTGCGTTGAAATAGGATTGGTGCACCATAAAGGGCCTTGGATGGTCGAATGTAGCCCGCATTGAGTAGGTCATTGAGCTGCTTTCGCAATTCCTCCAACTCCGGTGGTGCCATGCGGTAAGGTGCCATAGATGGTGGCTTGAAACCTGGTTCCAGCTCAATCTTGTGATCTACCTCCCTTCTGGGTGGTAGTCTCTTCAGTACCTCCGAGGGCATGTCATCATTGTACTCCTGTAGTATTGAGCGGATCTCTGTGGGCATGTCCTCATGTGGGGAAGGCTCTGAGGGGTCTTCTGGTGAGTCGAGTAGGGTGGCCAAGTAGCTTATTTATCCCTTCTTATACCCCTTGTTGAATTGCATGGCAGATAAAGAGCGAGCCTCAATCTTAGTACCTCGTTCAACTGGCACCATGCATGTAGTATTACCTTCCATGATGCACATGGTGTTGGTGTAGGGGATGAGGAAGACCTTTACCTTGTCCAAGAATTCTATGCCAATGACTAAGGCAAAGTCATCCAAGGGTACCACTGAGAAATCGACGAGGCCACTCCATTGGCCTATGCGTGCATGAATGCCTCGGGCAGTGCCGTAGATGGACTTGGCTGCTGAGTTGACGGCCTTCATGGAATCGTCCTCCTTGGTATACTTGAGGCCTAGTCGTTTGGCCTTGTCAATGCTTATGAAGTTGTGGGAGGCACCGGTGTCTACCATTGCTCTAGTAGATGTCCCTCCTATGGTTGTTTCAACAAACATGAGCCCTTTAGGTGTTGCCTTAGGGGCCTCCATCTTAGCCTTGATGGCATTGAGAATTTGAAGCAAACCCATGTGTGCCTCCCGTGTCTCCGGGTGCTTGAGCGTCATGGCATTGGCGGTCTTCTTCTTCGGGCAAAACCGTGTCCAATGCATCTCACCACATATGAAGCAGGGTGATGGCGGTTGTTTCTGGGACTTGTTGCCTCCATCTTTCTGGAATCCTTCCTTGTGAGGGGTGGTGTTGGTGGCATGAGAAGTGATGCCCCTCTCTTCCCCACCTTTGTCGAAGTTCCGGGTCTTATCCTTGGGCTTGGCAAAGTATTTCTTGGAGCTGAAATCGATTAATGCCTCCGCTTCTGTGATGGCAGTGGCAAGGTCCTTCACTCCATATCGCCTTAGCTCCGTCTTGGCCCATTGTTGTAGGCCATCCATGAATAAGAAGAGAGACTCCTTGTCTGAGAGCTCAGGGATCTCAAGGGTGAGCGATGTGTACTCCTTGACATAGTCTCGGATGGTCCCTGTTTGCTTGAGTCGGTGAAGTCTGCCCATAGCTTCTTCCTTGGCATTCTTAGGGTAGAAGTGCCTCTTAACTTCTTTATAAAATCTGCCCAAGTATCAATGGAAAGCGTACCTTTGTCGATATTGCCATGTCTACGCCTCCACCATAGCATAACATCATCCACTAGGTAGAGTGTGGTGGTGTTGATCTTTGTCGCCTCATCCGTTATCCCTTTGGCATCATGGTACCTCTCCATGCCAAATAGGAAGTTCTATACCTCCTTAGCCACACGTTCCCCCTTATAGTACTTGGGCTTAGGGACATCGATCTTGGGAGCTCCGACCTCCCGAGTAGTAGTGGCGTCGTTTGCTACGGCTTGCTTACAAATGGCCCAATTGGTACGCATGCCCCCCATGAATGCTCGAATGTTGCCATGCTCACGATCCATGTAGCCATGTTGGGTGGTTATCTCATCACGAAGAGAGCGTAACTCCTTGCGATGGTCTCCATCTAGGGCATTGAGTTTCCCCTTCATGGTGTCTTGGAAGTCAGCGTTATCGGACTCTAATTCTTCCAAGCGTTGGTGAGTCTCCATAATACGTTCCTGCATGATGGCCATAGTTCCTTCTATGTCATCAATGCATGTCTCAAGGCTTGGTTGAGCATCCTTGGAATTAGACTTTACCTTGCCTTGGTGTTAGTGGGTGGGCGTTGTTTCTCCCTGCAACTTTTTTTCTCCTCCGCGGCTGGGGTGATGGTTGAAGTTATCTCTGCCATACTCTCTTGCAAGTAGGTTGTGATTCCTCACGAACCGCGCTCTGATACTAACTGTCACGGACTTGGTGTTTCCAAGGAACATTGCGGCCTTAGACACCTCTAAGATGCTTGAGAAGTACTAAGTAAGCATTTGTGGGTCTCTAGCTTAGTGGGCAACTAAAGCTAGGTGAATGCGGAAGGTTAGTGTGTAAGAAGAGAAAGCTAGGCAAGAGAGCTTAGAAGACAATTGAACTCAAGAGAAGTTGTATTGCTTGAGAACTTGAGTGATTGTTTGGATGGTGATCAAATGAGCTCCCACCTCTATTTATAGGCCAAGGGCCTTACAAGGAAAAGTGGACGGATTTATAGAATCCTCCATGTCTAGTCTACTCTAGAATGTTTTATACAATTCTAGTATACTTTATACAAGTCTAAACAACTCTACAATACTCTAGAGAATGCCAGAGAAGTGTGGAGAAGTCTAGAATATTTCTGGTGCCAAGTAGGATCCTACAAAGCGTCTGCGTGGTGCCTGTGTGGCGTAACCTCTTAAACGAGACATGACAATAGTCTTACTTAAAAAACACACCGCTTCTAAAATATGTTTTACCCACTATGCGTTCCCTCGCCTATTTACTTAATTGATCCTATACTGTGTTTCATGCTAATGGAACTTCAATATTGAGGGCTTTATCTTCAAACCATGACGCTCTCGAGTAAACTCTCAAAGACAAAATCACAAAAAGTAATCATCATAGTAATTACGAAGGTTTACAAAACATGTAGTTGATCAGGGAGACAAATGTTAGGAACAAGAAATATATTGTTATCCTCCTTATCTATTTATTGATAATAATAACTATTACTTTTGAGAGGTAAGTGTCCAGAAGAATTTATTAACCAACAATCGCATATTCAAATACAAAGGATCATGGAAACCCCAAGTTCACCGTGAAAACAAACACCAGAAATGGCACCACAGCCAAAAGGGAAGCCTAAAATACAAAAAAATAGAAATAAGTGACCGATAGGAAGATCCAAGCCAAAATCTTCTGCAACAGATAACACAAAATTCTGTCATCCTAATTATTGCACACTTCAATAGACAATTATTGATTCGGACTATGATAAGGATACATGGAGTAGAAGGTCTACAAAAATGTGAACAAAAAAAGGATAATGCCGCTAACTAGTGATACATGTACCCATATTTTGCCAAAATAAATATGCATCAACTTTCCGGAGCGTACTCGGCTAGGAGTGTAGAACTCCTCCACCTCCGTACATGTCTGATTGTAAACGAAATTACGTGGTACAACATTCTTTCACATATATTTGAAGATATCCAGTACCGCTTTTGTCGAACCCAAAATGTTATTTATGATTTTGGCTTCT
Source organism: Cornus suecica (assembly GCA_963922005.1). Classification (NCBI taxonomy): domain Eukaryota; kingdom Viridiplantae; phylum Streptophyta; class Magnoliopsida; order Cornales; family Cornaceae; genus Cornus; species Cornus suecica. Next base: position 42,006,914 of record OY998242.1, read on the forward strand.
TCAAGCAATTCAACATCATCCTTGGTGATACACATGAGGAAAATATATGATATGAGAATATTTGGCAAGTGAGGCCTACATTGCTCAAACGCAATGAGGTTTCTCAAGAATGGTCTCGTGGATTCGTCAATGTAGAAAGGTGGGATTTCGAGGTTACCTCTTTGCCATAAACAAAATCTATGACTGATACTAAACTTCAAGTCGAATCGTTGTCAAGAATTTACAACTTGCTTCAGCTTGACTCCTACAATGTCAAGTTGTTTCACAGAAAATCTGAATTCAGCTACCTTGTTTTAATACTATGCTCCTATTTCTCCCACTCCTCTTCACTAATACGAGGTGGGAAGCAGAAGTATAGAAGATGGAGACTGGAGTATATGATGAGGAGATCTGCTATACCAATATTCGGCTTTAACATTTCTTGGTCCCATCATACCTCCAAAGAATGATTGGACACATTCAATAAGAGTAGGAAGGGAGGGGTGGTGCATTTTTTCTAGGATGTTTTGCACCGTTAGGTGGAACAATTTTTCAAGAACAAAGAAGTGAATTTGGTTCTCGAGTAATAGTAAGTCGCAGTGGATAGCATAACAATTGAATGGGTTCCACAAAATTGGATCTTGTTCCTTTCGGTAATTTCTGTATAGAAGCTCAATTTAGAAGCAACAATCAATTAAAATTATTTATGCGAGCTTGATGTTGGCATCTAGTTCAACTTCCGGATATCATGTTCCATCATTGTCATAGCCGTCACACAATCTTGTTGTGCTTGTTGAAATGATGGAGTCCGATCAAATAGAAGATGCATGTAGCTCACTTTGACAGTCTTCGTTGCTTGCAAATGTTTCTTCCCTATGTGAAGAGGTCCAATTGATACGCTGATAGGGGTTTTTACACCCGCCCAAGATCACTTGTTAGGGTTTCCACACCCTCTGTTCGAAACCATGCATACTCGCAAATCAGAAAGTACAGACAAAACACACACCAACACAATTGACACAAAGATATATACGTGGTTCGGCCAAATCAACCGTTTCACTATAATCAATGAAAGGATTACAAGGGGATGATCCGAAGATCATACACACACATACATACAGTGTATACTCATGCATGTATCACCGGAATAATATAAGTCTATATTATTTCCTAACTCTCACCAAGAAGAATACTAATCTGTATCTCTTCTCTCTCTACCGGTCTATTCTGGTTGCGCCGACCTATACTGACTCTCTGGCACCGGCATGTTCTGGCTCTCACTTTTTGGTATAAATAATACAATAGAAGAATCCCTATATTTATAGGGAAGGATATATAGGTGGTTTTGTCTTTTAGTCGATGTGGGACAACTTTCAATCATTTTATCAAAGGAGTCACCCTAATATAACAATCTCCCACTTGTCGACTTTGCCTCCATTAATCAACTCTATCAATGATCAATGCATGGTGCCCTCATTCCTGTCTTCAAGCTTGAAGACCCACTGAAGTTGCGCACAACTTTAGTTCCTTTGTTTTCACTACTTTGGTCAACACGACCATGCTGATAACTCCCACTGCATGAGCAATATCTAGCCTTCTATAGAACCTATGACCTCTATTGCGTCTGACCACTCTGTCTTGCAACCACTGTCACTTCTGACTTCGCCTTGCAAACTTTGTTGCGTCTGTCTTCTTTCTCCCTTTCACAAAGAGACTTTCCGGTTGCTAGTTATCTCTACATGTCTAATATCCTGATCTTCATAATCACAATTCGTGCTTGTAAATTGTAATATTTCCCTTTTTATCATTATTTTTTTGTTCCTTGGGAAGATCACAAAGCTCTCAAGAATTTAGAGCCACAAGATCTGTATATGAAGAACTCTATTACCTTATTGAAATCCTCATTAATCCTGTTTTGATTTTTTTTCTGTGGGATTGTGCGATAGGTTTTGAATGACCGCACACTGTGAAGACTAGATGTTGTGGCCAGTTGGAAAATGAGTTGTGTTGCCCATTAGCACGATGACTCTTTACATGCATATATATGTAGAATCACATTCTTACATATTTCTGCAAATGTAATAAGTTACTTATTTTCCTTACATACTTATTCTTTCTGTGTTTTGGTCCAGGTGCATGCTGTTGTGGTACTTTACAACTATTACCAGAGAAGAAAACATGCAGAAGTAGAGTTTCTAAATTTTGCTTCATTTTGCAAGTTGGCTATAACTTTGAGGCCAAGTTTGATGGCATATATGAAAATTATGCGCCGTCCTGATTATACTAAGTTGGATGACAAGGAAAATATATGGATGCATGTGATATATGTTTAGTGCTAGATGCATCACAAGAGGTAAATGAACTACTAAAAAGCATACAAGCGATGCAGTTAGTGCTGATGAAGCTGCATTTTCAGCTACTAAGGAAGCAATGGGTATGTTATCCTTAAGGGCTAGTTGATACACGGTTGATTGTATAGTTGTCCTCTTTTGTTAATGGTTTGTATTGTTATTGTGAGTTCTATGCTTTGTTCTTCCCAGGATTTTCACCCTTCTTTTAATTATTCTATTTGAGTAGGGATAAAAAAGAGAAATAAAAGGAAAAAGGCTATTATTGTTAATTTTATCTGTACATTTGCTAAATTAAATTGAAACCATTTAAAAAGGTACGATTATGATGGTTATGTGTTTAGATGAGTTATATAAAAGGATGATATTATTCAAAACAATACCGGAGTCCTGCCCCATGAGGACATAATCCACCCCCCTACTGATGTGGTCCAATATAATTTAGATGAGTGGCTAAATTTTTTTAGAAAAGGAAGATTGACATAAGATCCATAAAAACAGAAATTAGTGTTAGTTTTTTTTTAAAAAGATTTTGGCCACGTGTTCAAATAATGTTCGACCTTATCAACGGGGAGGACTAATTTGATGCTTTTGGAGTGGTGGGTGGCGTCTAATATTTTTACACCTGATTTTGGAAAGAACTTGCTGACACTTTGATATGATTTTTATACTTGGACAGGCTTTAATCAGACCGAACTTATGGTTTTGGAGAGACACGTCATATATTCCACAAGTAAAGAGAAGACAGCTACACGCTTTTACTTGATGCAATGCACTAAGTCATTCGATGAGAATCTTCGAACTCCTATTAGAGATGTTATTATTAGGTTGGTTCTGGTTGCTAATTTTTTTTCCTGTATGCACATCGTTGCTGGTTTCTGCTAGTGGTAAGACGTGAAAAAAGAGTTTTTGTCAAATTAGTCAGTCTTATAATATTATGACCCACTTTAAATGTCCAACTAAATACACTTACTGAAAAGGTGGCTTGTATGTGTCAACTGAAAAATGAGGCCCATTTCCATAACCTAGTCATGAACGCATATTCATAGGTGGTGATTTTAAAGGAATGAAGGTGTTAGTAGGTTCGGATCTACGAAACATGAATACTTCAACAAGAGCAACATACTCACTCGTATAGGATACGTGTTGGATACCAATACTCTCACTGATAAGTGTCCGATACTTTTTAAACGTATCCATAAATTTGCATTATATTTTCAATTTATAACAGGTATTTGGTACTTGTCAAATACTTCGATCATGTATCCAATAATTCTGAAATATTCCAATCATGTATCAAATACTTCTCACATACCAAATTATACATTTTCAACAAGTTGTAACTATTAAAATGTAAATTTTTCAACAATATTATCATAGCATAGTAGTCAAGAAAATTCAATTTTATTAAGTGCTGACGACATTGGCTTGTTAAAGCTTTACGGAAGGAACTCCTATGTTATATTAGTGATTCCATTTAGTTTCGTAGTATTTTAAAAAAATTGACCAAAATTTAGTTTTTAATATATTTTTTAAAAATATATATTTTTTCTTGCCGTTTCCAATTGTACCCCTATGTTCTTTGGAGATATGTCGTATCCTAGTGTCCATATTGTATCTGCACCCCATATCTATGTCAGTGCTACATAGGTTCGAATATACTCAAATCCAAGGAGGATAAGGTTTTAAGATAGCAAAATGAGATAAGAAACACTTTTAGATTTTGTTGTAGCTAACCGGTTTTAAATTATATCTATATATGAAAAAGATAAAAGGAAAAAGAATGGTGTAGCATTTTTTGGGGGGGGGGGGGGGGGGGGCTGCATCACAATCTCGTGGTATACTCTTACATTGACTGGTTGCTTATGATTGTTGGTGTTTTCTTTTTGGCATTTTGTGGGCTATGCCGGCTTCGATCCGTGATGTCCTTGATGTTTGGAGTGGCTGTTTTGTGGGATCCGACACTCACACTTCTTGGAGGGTTGTACCCCTTTGTCTTTGGTGGAACATTTGGTTGGAATGCAATAGGCATTGCTTTGAAGGAATCAAGTCCCCGACTGGTTCCATTAAGGATGTCTTTATTTATTCTCTTTTCTATTGGGTGGAGAGTAACTTTTGTACATCATTAGTTGAAAAGATTGACTTTTTGGGTTGGCTTTGCTCTTAAAGCAAACTTTTTTGTTGTAGGGGACACACTCCCCTTTTGAGCGCCTTCTATACAATTCTTACTTATCAAAAGAAAAAGATCACTTATTTTGGAAGGTTTTATATTATTAATAACTGCTATTGATTTAATGTTATGTGATTGATAGCTCATGTTTTCAATCTCATGGTTCAGATCACTTATTTTGGAAGCTTTTATATTATTAATACATCCATTGATTTAATGTTCTGTGATTGATAGATCTTGTTTTCAATGGAGCTCAAGGAAGATATTTGATGTGATTAAGCCATCCATATAAATGTTTTTACTTGAATTTTTCAGTTTACAATTGATTGCAATTGGAACCCTTTCATTTTGCATTATCAATGGGAAGAGGGATTTAATATCATACTTCCTCCCTTTTTTGTTCTTTTGCCTTCTAATTTCTTCTTCTTCAAAGAAAGGAAGTATACAGTTGTCCTTCAAAAGCACCATGAGACTGCACAGTTAATATAAAATACTTTTCTACTTCATATATATATATATTAAGGTTAAGAATCAAATCAAATGCAAGATTCAAAAGTGGAGTGTGAATAGCACATTTGGTAAAAGATACAACCAACTATAATGTAAATGAACGATTCGGGCAATAGTGTATTTTTTGTGTACCGTAGCAATAAATCGTATGTCTTTTTTGTTCTTTTGCCTTCTAATTTATTTTTCTTCAAAGGATACTTTCTGGAAGGTGTTATGCTTTATTATTTAACCGTTCATGATATATTTGATATTCGAATTTGACTCATCTAACACCAAATTTCAAGAATTGGGTTGAGAAGTTGTTAGGTTTTGAATATTGCATAACACTACAGAAAAATCCTGTTATATCCTTTAGCCTTGTAACAGTTATTGTCAACTATTTTACAATTTGAATCAATCTTCAACTATTAAGTACCTCAAATCATCCATTTGCGCACAACTTTGTCCTTTGAAATTGGAGGCATCACAGAAAGCTGAAATTCCACCACAAACATGGAAATGGATCTTATCCCATCTATATATTATAGCTTAATGTTCTATGTAAGTTGACAATATCAAAGGATGTGCATCCTAATGGTATCTCCTCATTGGGAAGTGAGATTAATGTGGGGTGTGAGTTTCTTGCCGGTGAAAAAAAAACCTTTTTATGGTACTTTTTTAGACGATGCATGATCTTATAGCTAATATTTTTTCTTCTTTGATCTTCTGTTCGCTCCGAAAAAATATAATCATCATCGGCCGAATAGCAGGGCCGATAATATTCTTGATTTTCGTAGGATTCCGAAAAATAATAATCATCGGCCGAATAGTAAGGCCGATAATATTCTTTGTATCCGTAGGGTGCGGGCGTGCCAGAACCGGTGACGGAGTTTAACCGGTTCAAAAGGAACGAATCTTCGTCTCTTTTGAACATATGGAATATAATCAGGTGATTTGTGCGAGAGAGAACTCAACTCACACGAATGGGTTCTGATTATCTCAACAAATAGGACTTTTGGGTAACCAAAAGAAATCGCGAAAAGAATTGAAAAGTGCAATTGTAGGGAATTGAAATATACTGGGAATGTAAATTAGCAAGAATGTAAATGGTATTGAAAGTACAAGTGCGATGAATATAAAAGATGATAAAAAGTAAAATATAATAAAAAACTGCTATTGTAGCAGAAACATTTTGTATTTGGTCGTAGACCTCTAAAACAGAAGTATACGTATATTATTTATAACATAAAACTAACATAAAGATAAACTAGAAATAAATAAATAAATAAATCAAAGATAAAAGCAACCTAAATACTAATCATATCTAAACACTATCATCAACTCAACTACATCTTTTTTCCAAAAGTATTCAATAGTCCACAAACTTTATAATCTTCTAGTCTTGATCAACAAGGTTACTTCATGATCTGACACATTTTCAGTCAATCTTCTAACCCATTTTCGCAGCCCAATTTTAGCTCAACTTCTGGCCCATTTTCGCAGGCCATTTATGGCTAACTTTTGGCCCATTTTCACAGCCCATTTCTAGCTCAATTCGCAGCCCAAAAATAACCCAGTTTATGCCCAAATTCCAGCCCAAACAGCCCAGTTCAGCCTAATTTTTAGCCTAGTTCTGGCCAGTTTTTGGTCCGTTTCCGTTACCATGTGTTGGCTCATTTAGGGTGTCAACACCTTCATGGAATGTTGTAGGGAAATATTCTTAGGTAGTGTGCAAAATTCAAGGTTGGGATTGGGAGATGTATGTGCCAATAACTCTCAGAAGACACAGAACTCTTGTGACAAAGAAGAAGTTGCTAATGGTTGCAACTTTAGCAAAGATTATGATGTAGAAGATTTAATTAAGAGTGGGACAAATGGTGCTACTAGTGAATCTCCAAAGCTGAAGAATAATGACTCTTATGGTGGCTCATGTGGTATGGATGGGAAGGAAACCAAAAGCAAGAAATTTGGCAACCCACTCAAAGGTTACCGTCACCAGAAAAGGGCTGGTAATATATTCAAATTTATTATTTTAAGAAATTCTTATCAACTTTATTTTATTTTCTTAATTTTGTTCAGCCATTAGTAGGGATGGCAACATGCGGATTGGGGTGGGGATCCCATTCCCCAATCCCCATTCCGTCCTCATGATTCTTTATTTTTGTTACCCACGTAACCGCTCCATAGCCAATTAAAAACTTACCCCTTCTCCCCATAATCACCTCCACCCCACCCCTTCATCGGTTAAATCCCCAAGTCCCATTTTTCTAATTCTCAACATTCCAGTCTCTAGCCACAAGGCCCACAATGTTCAAAACATTCCAAATAGAAGCTTTGATTAAGATCACTTATATTACCACTACAATAAATAGGGTCTTTAGTCATGTCTTATAAGGACAGTTCAAAAACTGTCACTAAAAACAACTCTTTTGTGACGCTAAATAACATACCGTCACGAATAGCCTTGACGCTCTCAAAAAAATTAACCGCGGCAAATTTAGCACCTCCCTTTAGTGTCACAGATTTTAAAAAATAAAAAATAAAAGTATATCTAAAGAAAGGGGAAACGTGGTCGTTTCGTCCTACGTGTATACCAAACCCTAGTTTTTTCAATCTTCTCTCCATAGACACCTCCCCCTCTCTCCCTTTCAACATCTGTTCTTCCTCAAGCTTCAAGTGCGCCTCCCTATCTCTCTACAGGTGCTCTTCCCTAATCTTCAAATCATCTTCCCCTCTCTATATATATAATTTTTTATTCTTTAACAAATCATAAATTTTGTGCCAATCGTTCAATTTTTAATTTTCCTTGATATAAGATCGGCCTTTTTCTATTTCATATTTTCTTTAAATTTATTCATCAGATCTATTTCAGACACAAGATTCTGCAACAGATCTCCCGCAGCAAATCGAAGTAGAATTCTTTTTGAAGAGTTGAGCTCTTCTCTCGACCATCTAAACCAGGAGCAACAAAACTCGTGAATATCCTGTTGTTTACGATACCCAATACAATATCTTGAGAGGTATCCGGTTTTCTTATTGGTTATTGTTGATTTAAAGAGCATAGAAGTGTTATATTTTTTTTAGAGCTTGTCATATTTTATCTTTACTTGGGGATTGTTGTTATTGTGGAATTTTGAAACTTGGATGACTTTGTGGGCGGTAATCAATTTTGGGTCTTTATTGTAAAATTGTTTGGTTGGTTAAATTGAAACGTTAGTACTTGCTCGAGAGAATTTGTTAGTTTTAGTGGAAAATATATTGCAAATTGGGTCTTTATTCAATTGTTATGACCGAAATTTGAATGTTATTATCTTCAAATTATTTAATTTATGTTGATTTAACTTTTCTCTTACAACATAAAATTCAATGTTCATGTTATTTGAGGAACTTCCTATATATGATGGTTTAGGTTTCAATTTTATGTAAAGCTTATTGTTGTTATTGATAGAGTGAGATAGTTATTCAAACTATACATAAGGTGAAAAACTATGGAACTAGTCCATTCTCTCCTTCTAAGATGATTGTCAATTAATTATATTTTCATTAGCCACGGAAAATTCAATTTTTATCTTTGGTATGCGATGACATTTCTAGCAATCTACAGATTTTCCCCCCACAATCTCTCTATTTTAAGAGCTCTTATGCATCATATTTGATTATTAAGAAGCATGTCCTGGGATATTTACACAGTGTATTTGTCACACTTTTTGTTATCTGTTTAATTTTACTTGGCCATTAACGTTATTGATTTAATTAGTTCTAGAATTATATACCATTCCAATCAAATACAATTATAGAATTTAGTGCATGTTTGACCTTTTAGATAGGACGCAGAGGGTATGACCTTCAATCATCGAAGAACTTTCAATAATGATTTTTCATTACTTATAGATAAATGTTATTTTATCATATGTTTCTCTCAACTTGAAATAAAGAACCAAGCAGACAATAAATATATAGACATTGTCTTGTTGATTTTCCAGGTGGATAATAATTGCTCCTTCACTTTGGGGCAAAGAATCACATTGTTACCTCTACTTATTTTACAACTCCGTAAACTTAAAAGGATTGTAAACCTTATCCCGAAATGTGAGTCTCTACTTCCTCTTATAACAGAGATGAATCTCTAGTTGTTTTTATTCAGTACCTCTAACTGTAGTGTTTAAATATCATGATAAAGACTAATATATGTAGGCAGTTGAAATTTATTTCCCTTGTGCCTAATCTGCCTACTAGTTACTATTGGGATGATTGTGAATTAAATTAAATGCATTTTGTTTACTTCTATGAGATAGTTTTTGTTAGGTTTGTATGTTCATAAAAATTTATTTCTGGATTGTAGGTTTTCTCTAACAACTAATGCGCTTTACTTTCGTCTCAATTCTTAATTTCTTGGCATTCACTGCAAGATGATTTGATTAAGAAGTCTTCACTTTCTTTAAATTACTTTGGTACCAGTCCAACTGAAATGATGCAGAGGTGGGTGCAAAAATAATTATCCATCAAGAGGGAATTGTTGCAAGTGCAAAACCACTATCATCACCACTTGAATTGCATTCTTTTTTTCGAATGTATTGATATATTTGAGTGTATTTATGTGTGATGTCCTACATCGCCCGGGTAGAGCTCTGGGGATGTGCTTATATGTTCAGTGTTGTCTCCAATTGGTAGAGCTCCCAAGAGCAAAATCGTGCAGGCTGGCCCCATAGCGGATAATATCATACCAAGTGTTGGAGCGGGGTGTTACAATTGGTATCAGAGCCAGATCCCGACTGAAATTAAGTGTACGAGCATGCACATCACCCGTGGGTCACCAGCGAGGACGCTGGGTCTCAAGGGGGGGTGATTGTGATGTCCCACATCGCCCGGGTAGAGGTCTGGGGATGTGCTTATATGTGCAGTGTTGTCTCCAAATGGTATGAGGACTTTTGGGAGGAGCCCAAGAGCAAAACCGTGCAGGCTGGGCCTAGAGCGGACAATATCATACCAAGTGTTAGAGCGGGGTGTTCCATTATGTTTTTATTTGTATTGAGATATTGAGAATAGTTAAGTTGTTTGATTTGTTGAATATTTAATATACATATTACATTTTTTAAGTGCTTTTAATATTTCATGAAGTTGCTTATATTTGTGCATTTCTTTTTCATATTTTCTAAATTAGCAAACAAACAGGGGGTATAAACAAAAAACAAAAACAAAAAAAATTAATGAAGAAAATAACAAAAATGGGGTATTAGCGACAGTTTTCAGTGTCACAAAAGGCTATACAATATTAAAAAAAAACTATCTTTTAGTGACAGTTAGTAAGCAATAGAAACAAGAAACCATTCGTCTTCTCCCATGTGCCATTCTTTTCCAATGCCTCCATTTCTTCAAAGACAACATTCTTCCATTCGGGAACACCTAAAGCCTCCTGTATATTCTTTGGAACATCCACACTTGATAATTGTGAGGTAAATGAGAGAAATGAAGAGGAGAGATTCTTATAAGACACATACTTAGACATTGGATACAATGGAAACTTGGTACATGACCGACTGTTTTTTCTAATGGCAATTGGCACATCTAGATCATCAGAAATGGATAGATTTGGCTCAAATTGATTACCCTGACTTGACATAATTGTGTTTTCCAGGTCTGCACTCCGGTTAGATGATTGGCTTTGTAAGGGAACAATTGTCTATCTACCTTATGTATGTTTGCACCTTGAGTAAACATGTTCATCTTGACTAGTTTTCATATATGATTTTTCCCTAGTTTCAATATCATTTGTTGGCATAGATGCAGGCCGTTCCAAATCCAGATTTGAGAACTCAGGTTTCGTGAGATTAGGAACAATAGTACTTTGGTCATGTACACTTTCCTCCCCCTCATTAGAACCCGTGACTTGAACATGTGAATTATTTCCAAATTCCAAATAAAAAATAACCGAGTCTTCACAAGTGTTCCCCCCTAAAGAGGAGTTGTACCAAAGAAATTTTGTGACTCAACAAAGGTAACATCCATGCTAACAAAATATTTTTTTGACTTAGGATCAAAACATTTGTACCCCTTTTGTGTTGGTGAGTAACCAATAAAAGCACACTTTACTGACCTTGGATCTAACTTGCTTCTATTATGATCATGCACATGCACAAAAACAAACAACCAAATACTTTAAGAGGAATATTAGCTATTAGTCGTGACATGGGAAAACACTTTCAAACTTATGTAATGGTGTTTGAAATTTTAACACTCTAGAAGGCGTTTGATTAATAAAAAAACTAGCAGTTAGAATAGCTTTACCCCATAGGTATTTAGGTACTCCTGTAGTGAACATAAGAGACCTAGCAACTTCTAGAAGATGTATATTTTTTCGTTCTGCTACTCCATTCTATTGAGGTGTATCAATGCAAGAGCTTTGATGTATAATTCTTTTAGCTGCAAAGAAATTGCCCAAAAATTTGTTAAAATACTCTTTCCCATTGTCACTCCTAAATACCCGAATTTTCTCTTGAAATTATGTTTCAACCATAGTGTAGAAGTTTTTAAACACCTGTTTAACATCAAATTTCTCTTTAAGCAAATAGACCCAACAAATCCGTGTGTGATCATCAATCAGTGTAAAACCATTTTTTCTAGAAATTGTGGTGACTCTCGATGGGCCCCATACATCACTATGAATAAGTGTAAATGGTTTTGATGGTTTGTATAGTTGTATTGAAAAATATGCACGATGATGTTTTGCAAATTGACAGACATCACAGTGAAAAAAAGACGAATTTTTATTATGAAATAAATCTGGAAATAATTGTTTCAAGTACTGAAAATTTGGATGAACTAATCTAAAATGCCATAACATAATTTTATTGTCACTAGGAATAAAAGACTCAAAACTAGTCAATTGAGCTTGTCCATGCACTTCACTCCCATCTCCAATGTAGTAGAGTCCGCCGTGCTCCTTAACATTGTCAATCATCTTCCTCGAGTTCAAATCCTAAAATTCACGATGAGATTGAAAAACCTTAGCACAACAATGGAGATGTTTAGTTAATTTACTGATTGATAGTAGATTATAGGAAAGATTTGGAACATGAAGCACATCTTTAAGGACAAAGGAGTGTGAGATAGCCACTGATCCTTTTCCAGCAATTGTTGAAAGAGAACCATCAGCTATTTTGACCTTTTGGTTTCCTGCACATGGACTATAGGACAAAAATACCTTAGAACATTCAGCCATATGATCGGTTGCATCAAAATCGATGATCCATGGGTAACTGGAGTTAGAAGACACACTAAAGGCTAATGTTTGAAGATAATTACCTTTCTGAGCCAAAGAACAAGAAGGAGTTATTTTTGAGAATTGTGCGGATGAGAAAAGTTTATATAGTTGGTCTAGTTGTTCCTTACTAAAAGAAGTTGTCTCTGTAGAACATTTGAAATTGTTGGAATGCGCCAATTGTTTTGCACCCGTGGCTTGAAAGGCTCTGGAGTCATGGTTTGAATTGTTGTATGAGCGAGGTTTCCAGTTTGGTGGTTTGCCATGTAGGTCCCAGCAATTTTCACGAGTGTGTCGTGGCTTGTGGCAGTGATCGCACCATATATTTTCACCTCTCTTATTCTGCCATGGTTGGCCCGATGAAGAATAAGGACCAGTTTTAGTGGCTAGGGAATAAACTTCAGTAGATGACTGGTCACTCTCTCCTAACATCACTTTTCTCCTGCCTTCTTCTCTTCTTACTTCAGAAAATACCTCTCGTAAGGATGACAATGGCTTTCTACCGAGTATCATTCCCTTCACTTCATCTAGATCTTTGTTCGCACCTGCTAAGAAGATGTACACCCTGTCATTCTCCATTTTTCTTAGATGCCTCACACTGTCTTTCGCATAATCCCATTCCTCATCGTAGCATAAGTCGAGTTCCTGTCACAAAGCAATCATCTCGTTGTAGTAGTCCGTCACTTCTCGGTCCCCTTGCTTAGACTACCACAACTTTGTCTTTAATTTAAAAATCTGAGATGAGTTATCCACATCTGAATAGGTTTTGCGAACTGATTCCCAAACTTCCATGGCCGTTGGTAGAAACAAGCAAGTTTTCCTAATTGTAGTCTCCATCGAATTCAAAAGCCATGCAATTACTAAAGAGTTTGCAGATCTCCAATTTTTCAAGGTGGGATCGTCATCGGCTGGTTTATTAACTTCTCATATTAGGTGACCAAGTTGCCCCCTGCCATCAATCATGAGCTTCACAGATTGAACCCATTCCAAGTAGTTTTTACCATTCAATTTTTGAATGGTCAGTTGGAGAGATGGATGATCAAATCCATTAGGATTTATGACTGGATTTACAGTCACGCCTTCATTAGCATCACCTGAGGACAATGTATGTTTGTCACTGGTGAATGCCATTTTCACCATTCTGCAGGTCTATGAAATAACAATAGGTCTACGCTGTTTTCAAAGGCTCTGATACCATGTACGCAGTAACAAAGGAGAAAAAAAAATACTTCTTTCATATTAACTCTCTTATTACCTATTTACTCTTTTTTTTTAGCAAAATCCTATTACCTATTTACTTTGTTTGTGTATTATTATCAGAATTTGGCGAAGTGAACATGTTGTCAAAGTTTGGTCCCTTTTTTAAATTTGATGCATGATGAAATGATGGGGGTATTATAAGAGCTAAGTTATGTTACCATGTTTTCCATATTCCGTGTGTTGGAAACATAGTTCATTAGGGATTTCTCTACAAAATTAAAGTGGCTTGTTCTTTTTCTTAAACTCTAGTTTCATGACTCGGAAGGTAACTTTTCCTCGTTAATTTTTATACAAAATCCTAGGCCGAGTATTGCAAGGGTTTTTGGGATGGATTGTTGTACTGAGATTACGGGTATTGGATACACGGGATGGCTAACTAACCTATACCCACGTGGGGGACCCATTGATATGGGGATTTGAATGTGGTTCTTGCCGGGCTCAAAAGGAGGAGAAAACATCACTAGTTATTTCTGGTTCATAGCAGTTCTATGAGGTGAAATGTCTCAAGGGGACTTGGTTTGACTTTCCGAAAGGAAAGGGGTTTACTTCAGCCATTACTTTAGTTTGTTGAAAACATTGACAATTGAGCATGTCTTTTTACTACAATTTTGCATCAGTTTTGATTCATGTGCATAAAATCTCACTGAAGCACTTGTTAGAGTTTTTCCTACCTAGTTTCGTTTCACCCCTAAACAGTTTCAAGTTATCCCACTCAAGACAAGGAAGGGAGGGGTGCTAGCTGCGGGTTGTAAATTGTGTGACGTTGGACGTGCTTTTGTGAAAAGTCTATTATTTTGGTGCAGCTATAGCCGACGTCTTAGTTGTCTATCGTAGGCTATTTTGTATTAGAGTGATAGGCTGGATAGGACCCTTGTTTTGTATGTACATAAAAAAATATGGTCCTAATGATAATCTGGTTTTGTATGTATATAACAATGGGCAAATTACGCTAAACCCCCCTGTAGTTTGAAAAGTGTGCAGAAAACCCCCATCTACTTCATTTTGTGCAGATAACCCCCACTAGTTTGGAAAAATGTGCAAGGTGACCCCCTGTAACACTGTTCAGGTAGGTTTTTTGGACTGAAGATTAACACGTGATAGGCACATGTTTATTTTTTTTCTAAATTCCGAAAAGGCCCTTAGCTACTTACAATACTACCCCTCTTAATAATATAGATATATATGTATATAGGAAAGAAATGTTTCTATTCTATCTTCTTCTACAACCCCATTTCAGTTCGTTTTTCTCTCTCTCTCTAACATTCCTCCATCACCAGATCTTTATCTTTCTCTCTCGGCCTTTCTTTCTCTTCAACTCAAATCTAGCCCTTCACTCTCTTTTACAATTCCATTTCAGTTTTGCATACCCAATTTCGTGAAAACCCTAATTTTTGTTCTCTTTAACAAAGAAATATGTCTTCTTCTTCTAGTTCAATTAATAGGCTCAGAAAATCTTACCCAAATGGAATAGTAAAATGCAAATCTAATACTCCAACTCCCCTAACCACTTCATTTATAAATCTGAATCCTGGAAGAAGATTCTATGGATGTGCAAATTTCCGATCAAACAAGATGTGCAAATTCTGGAGGTGGGAGAATGAGCCACTTTCTGAGTATTATCGAAGTTGTGTTGCGAATTTATTAGCTGTAGTGAATGAGTTGCAAGATCGTGAAGGGAGAAGTGAAGACATTGAACTTGTTGAGAAAGTTGCAGAGTTGGAAAGGGATGTTCAAATCCCTAGAAATCATAATGTTAGAAGTAGTATTTGGTGTTTCCTTTTTATGTTTTTGTTAGGGTTTTTGTGTTGTTTGTTTGTAGTTATAGTTTTAGGTTGAAACAATTTGCTTGTTTGTAATTTTTGTTTGTTAAATGCAATGTTCTTTTGCTATTTTGAGTTATTTCAGTTTGGAACTAGTATTTCAGTTTGTTAAATGCAATGTTCTTTAGCAGAGTTTTGATCAGTTTGGAACTAGTATTTGAGTTGTTTCAATTTTTATGGATGAAAGTTTTGAGTGCAGTATCAATGTCTTCAAACTGCAATATAGAGCACTCATAAAGACACATGCATCTGACTCATTCAAACTGCAATATAAAGTTGCTACAATATCACATGCATCCAACTTCAGGTTCTATATAGAACACTTACATTGAAATGAGCACTCACATTCAAAAAACACTTGCATCCAACTCCTTCATATAGATAGAAAACATTACATTACATGCAAGGGATTTTCAAGTTTACATGCCCATGCTTTAACATGTTCAAATAAAGTAGGGTACAAAAATATCTCCCACATGTTCAAGAGTACATTACATTACATGTTCATCAATCCAATTGTGTCATACATTACATGTTCTAATAACTTCACAAAATATCTTTGTCCTTTACAAAAACTTCAAATTGATTCACAAAAGATGACTGTCCTTCACAATATATGCATGTATTTCACTGTCCTTCACAAAATATGCATGTATTTCAATGTCCTTCACAAAAACTTCAAATTTGACCACATGTCACTGCTCACTTTCATTCCACCTCGGGTTGCTAAGATTAAAAGCATATGGCCTGTAATTAAAAAAAATGTAAGGAATAGCATTGAAAACCAATCATACATGGAAAACGAAGCATGAAAAGTGGACAATACCTGTTTACTGATTCTTGTGTGCCATTCACTTGATCTCCATGACTTCTTCTTGTATCTTGATGAGTGTTCCTTATCTAAAATTGAAGGCATGCAAATCAAATTATACTTGTTCACATAAATTCACCACTGTCAAGTTTTGAACTTCTTTTTACCTCACTGACTTGACTCATTGTTGTTTGACCACTTGTTGATGCACCATCAACATTGAATACAAGCTGACATGTTAAATATTGTACCATGATTACCATCAGCATTGAATATATGTAAATATTAAACTAACTTGGCCTCAATTTTACTAAACTGATCCTCATGAGTGCCTTCAATGTTACTAAGGGCTTGCTTCTTTGCTCTAGCTATTTGGTACCTTGAAACATACAAATCAAAATCATTTCTAACTTAGCCTTGTACTCCAATATTTTTCCAAGTTGGATCAATTCTAAATTGCACAATATATTTAGAAGCAATGACTCTAGAGGTTAATTGCTTACAATGATCCACTAGTGGACAGTTATGGACTGAGTTGAATATCCTTATCTCAAAGCTATGGTCATGTGTGTTCAAAGAAGCATGAATTCTCCACCCACAACTATTTATACAAAGTGTTGTCACTCTTATCCTCTCATTCTTTGAAAACTGAAAGTCAAATATGTTTTGTATAGCATGGTTCCTTAATGCTACCCTAAAGTCCTCAGCACATGTGAATTTCATTCCTACCTCTAAGGCCTTCTTCCACAAGTCCCTTCTAAGGATAAACTCATTATTTCTAGCACTAGCTACTTCCCCTTCAGAATCTGACCCATGCAAATACCTAAGTTTTTCACTGGGTGCATAAACAGAAACATCATCCAATTGTTCTAGATGATCATGCTCCCCTCCACTTTCATCACCATCCCCAGAATCCTCACTACACATTTTAGCACTACCCCCCACTTCAGGTTCATCAACTTCATCTTCAACTTCCTCTTGATCCCCTTCAACTTCATTACCCACTTGAGATGACACCACATAAACTTTAAACAATGAGAATGATTTTTACAATTTAGCAAGCTTTGAAGTGTCAACAACACATTTCAAGGGTATTGGTCTCCCAACTCCATCATAGGGGTTTTTATAGTAAATGCTACTATTCATGTCCAAATTCAATTTTACCATCAATGGTAAAAAGGAATAGTATGTTAACCTAGTAATGTCTACATTCTCAAACAGCTCAATATTTCCATACATGTAGTTATGGTCCGTGTCAAAATACCCACCATAGTGGAATTCCATCTTGTACAACTTTCCCATTTCCTAAAAACAAATGCATGCAAATTCAATAAAATATGACCACTTTAGACACCTAGGGATCACAACCACATATGACACCATTACTTTAATGTTATGGTAATAAACAAAGATGAGCTATATATATAAAACAGAGAAATGGTCCATATCATCAAACACCATATTCACAACAGTTGTCAAATTCATCAAAAAGTACCCTTTTTATACCACAACCAACAAAAGCCCTAAAATTTTGTCTCACATTGCATAAAAATTTAGGGCTTTTCGGACCCACCACAATATCAACAAAAAATTCAAGCAATTGCATGCTAATCCGACAATTTTAGGCCCACCTCATTCATTATTCAAAAAACCCTAAAATCTAGAAGAATATTCGAAAACAAAAATATTATAAACCCTAACATGCATATAACCCTAATATTGAAAAGAGGAACAAAATATCCAAACTTACAGAGATAATCGCAAAAGGAGTTTGATTTAGTTGAATGGAGACTTGGTTATTGCTTCGTGAGTACAGAGAGAGATAATTGCAAAAAAACCGCACAAACAAAACCCTAAATTGTAGGATCTGTTCGTCTTCGTTGATTTAGTTGAAGAGAGAGAAGGTTCGTGCTTCATGAGTACAGAAAGAGAATCGCAAACCCTAAAATGACTTACATGATAGAGAGAGAGAGTGTAATCTGAGATAGAGAGAGAATGATTTCAATCCAGAAAATCGCAAACCCTAGAAACGGCTTACATGATAGAGAGAGAGAAAGTGTAATCTGAGATCGAGAGAGAGAGAGAATGAAGTGTGATGAGTTTTGAAAAAACCCTAAATCGTTTTGTGTTCTAAGTGTAAGTAAAACATGAGAGACAGAGTGTCTGAGTGTATATCCAAACATACGCTGTATAGGGCAAGGGCTAGAAATGTCCTTTTAAATTTCATTATTATTTTTTTAAAAAAGTAGAAAACCCTAATTTAAGGGTAAACAAGTACATTCACAACTCAGGTACCGGAAAAGGCTTTGGAGGGGTGTATTCGGCCACTTTGCAAAGGATAGGGGGGTTTAGAAACCATGAGGGGGGTTTTGTGCCCAATTTTCAAACTACAAGGGAGTTTAGCGTCATTTGCCCATATAACAATATGATGCTTATAATAGGCTTGTTTTGTCTACCTATATTGTTGTTACTCCTCATGAAGGTTTTGGTGTTTTGATTTTGCCTAAACAGAAGAATAGCCTGAAACAAAGCTGTTTTATTAGAGATTTCTGAGTGGATAATTTATAAGAAATAGGTCAAAACATTTATAATGAAAGCTTCAGTGATGTTTTGGGTAGATTTTTGCTTAAAAACCGAAAAGGGTTCGATGATTTGAGCAACTTTTTAGCAGTTATACTAATGTTGCATTGATCAAAATGTGTATATTTTCTGCATATCGTTGTTTTATAAGTCGGACTATAATGGTTTTATGTGCAGATAAGCGTTGATAATTTTTGTTAAATTGTTGTTGGATGTTGAATTAGACGTTGAATTGCAAATTATCGTAGTTTGTTTTTGTAAGTTTTTCTTGCCAATAGGAAAAACTGACTTTATATTGAAATAGTCTATAATATAGAGATATAATTGGTAATCTTCTCTACTAAACATTAAGTAGACCGAGCATCGTATTTAATGTGTGTTTATGTGATAGAATTCAATCATTCTAAAGAATCTCATTTACGTGGCATGAAATGTATTTACAAAAACCTAAAAAATTATTTGAATGTTGGATTTGCCGGATGAAATGTTCATAGAAAGAGCACAAGTAACAATTACTACTTTGACATCAATTGTGTGTTTTGGTAGGTATAGTAAGAAACAAAATCCGGTTAGCTTTTTATTTTTATTTTTTAATGTTAAGGATCTCACACACTCATACACCCTCACATGAGCCCTATAGAGCTCGAACCCCTGGTAAAATCCAGTTAATTTTACCAAGGGCTTAATGGTCAAGCGGTACATCTACCATTGCTCTCAAATGGGAGGTCAATGGTTCAAGCCTCAATGGAGGTAGGGTGTGTGAGTAAGCTTAACTTTCAAACAAAAAAAAAAAACCCGTACTTTTACAAAATCATCAAATTACCCATGACCTATCAACTAACCCCCTGAGGTTTCCAATTTGATCAATACATCCCTTAAGCGTGAATTGGGTGAATTTTTCGCCACCGAAAAAGCAAAATTACTAGAAAAGTTGAAAACCTCATGGCCTAGTTGGTAAGCCATGAGGAAATTTGATAATTTTGTGAAACCATTGAGAATTTTGTGATAATAGTTTTTTATCAAATATGTAACTACTTAGTCTACCTTACACCCAAAACATCTACATTAACAAAGGGGAATTTATCTCTGTGAAAAAACCAATTCCACACTCACTAAGTGCATGTATGGTAGAGGGAATGGAGCCAAAATATTAGGTTTTGTTTGAAAAACTGGCACCAAACCTTGTTTGGTAAATGGTGTGGAAATTTGGTACCAACACTGTAACAACTTCATGGTGTCAACTTTGTGAAGGAATTTGGAACCATCATTTTTTATGATTTTGGTTTGGTGCGGCTACTGTAGCAACACTGTAGCAATCCGAAATATTATATATATATATATATATATCATTTTTAATATATAATATATTTTAATATATTAATATTAAAATATTTTAATATATTAATATTAATATATTAATATATAAATATTAATATTATAGTATTAAAATATATTAATATTATAATATCAATATATTAATATATTATAATATAATATCAATATATTAATATATTATAATATAATATTAATATATTATATTATAATATTAATATATTATAATATAATATTAATATATTAATATATTAATATTAATATTTTAATATTAAAATATATTTTAATATTAATATTATATTAATATATTATAATATAATATTAATATATTAATATTAATATTTTAATATTAAAATATATTAATATTTATTAATAAATAAAATGTGAAACACATATATTAATATATTTTAATATCGACGTGGACAAACATATAATCCGCCCTCCACCGCCGCGCCTCAACCAGTTCACCGCCTCTCTACAGCACAGGAAGGCACCTCTGGCATTGATCGCGAGGTCCGATCTGTTGTGCGGATAACCAATTCTAAATGCAAACACACACACACTTGACACAAGATATTATAGTGGTTCCCAAAAAAACATGTGTACGTCCACTTTGGGAGTTGTTTCAATATAGATGGTTTGAAAACAAAGGTGTTCGGGAGAAGGATACTAAACCGGTATCAACTCGACTCAACCGTACACACTCTCACTCACAGAAACTCACAAGGTTTCTATCTCTCGTGTATCACTCACTCACGTGTATAACACTCTTGTATATATATTACACAGTATATATATATCTTTCTCTGTTTTTCTACTTACCCCTCAACTACAACATACTGCCATATATATAGGCAGTGAAAGAGAAATAAAACATGACTACTATCATGTGTTGGCAGCTAAGAGATAGTGTACAAAACAATCACGTATGTAGATAGGTGTGATAGAGAGAGGAGCATGCATGCAGTGTATGGAAACTGTCAATTCTCTCCCTTCCATACAAATCGGAGGAGAACGTTTCCCGCTGCGCTTCAGTTGATGTCCATCTGAGCTATGTCTCTGCATAACTCCAGCTTATCTCGAGTAATAACTTTAGTCAACATATCAGCAGGGTTCTTGTCTGTATGGATCTTAACAATCTTCAGTAATTATTGATCCAACACTTCGCGTATCCAATGATAGCGAATGTCAATATGCTTCATACGGGAATGGTACATTAAATTCTTGCTCAAGTCCAGAGCACTCTGACTGTCACAATGTACTTTGTATTCCTTCTGAATAATACCCAGTTCTTGGAAAAACCATTTCACCCACAACATTTCCTTTCCTGCTTCCGTTGCAGCAATGTATTCTGCTTCTGTTGTAGATAAGGCAACACACTTTTGCAATTTGGATTTCCATGATACGGCTCCCCCTGCAAAAGTAAAGAGAAATCCTGATATAGATTTCCTGTTATCAATGTCGCCTACCATATCTGAATCTGTATAGCCTTCCAAGATTGGTTCTGCTCCCCCATAGCACAAGCATAGTTTTGATGTACTCTTCAGGTACCTCAGAATCCACTTGACTGCTTCCCAGTGGTCTTTGCCTGGATTCGAGAGAAATCTGCTCACAACGCCTACAGCGTGAGCTATATTCGGTCTGGTGCAGACCATTGCATACATCAAGCTTCCAACCACTGAAGAGTAAGGAATTGATTCCATCTCTTCCTTTTCTTTCGTAGAAGAGGGACACGATCTCTTGCTCAGGTTGAAGTGATTAGCCAGCGGAGTACTGACTGGCTTGGCCTTTCCCATGTTGAACTTTGCAATCACCTGTTCAACGTACTTTTCTTGTGACAACCACAGTTTCTTGGCTTTCCTGTCACGAACAATCTTCATGCCCAAAATTTGCTGAGATGGGCCTAGGTCCTTCATATGAAAGGACTTGGACAGTTCTTGCTTCAGCTTGTTAATCATATTAGCATCATGTCCAACTATCAACATGTCGTCAACATACAGCAACAGAATAACGAAATTACCATCCGGGAATTTCTGAATGTAGACGCATTGATCTCCAGAAGTTCTCTTATACCCATGACCCACCATGAATGAGTCGAACTTGATGTACCATTTCCTCAGTGCTTGCTTGAGGCCGTAGAGACTCTTCTTTAGTTTGCAGACCATATGTTCTTTCCCTGTAACATGAAAACCTTCTGCCTGGTCCATGTAAATTTCCTCATGTAGATCTCCATAGAGGAATGTTGTCTTAACGTCCATCTGTTCAAGCTCTAGATTCAGACTAGCTGTCAATCCGAGTATCACTTGAATTGAGGTCATTTTCACAACTGGTGAAAATATCTCGTCAAAGTCAATGCCTTTCTTCTGTTGGAATCCTTTGACGACCAATCGGGCTTTGTGCTTTATCGTCTTTCCGTTGGAGTCTTTCTTTAGCTGGAACACCCATCTGTTCTTCAATGCTTTCTTGCCTTTCGGAAGTCTCACCAAATCATAAGTTTGGTTCTTCTGCAAGGAACTCATCTCTTCTTACATAGCTTCTACCCATTTACCTTTGCCTGTATGGGTAGTTACTTCCTGAAAGCATTCTGGCTCCCTTTCATCAGTAAGCAAAATGTAGTCTGACTCTGGATATCTCGTCGACGGAATGAGAGGTCGGCCTCTTTCAGATCTCCTTGTCTGAGGCTCTGGAGGAGCTACTTCTGGTTCTGCAGCTTCTGGTGGAGGGGTTAATGGCTCCCCCTGCTCAACACCTTCAGGTTCCTACTCTGCTTCTGGAATTTCATCCTGCAGTTCTTCATTATCGGGGATGAACTGTACTGGTGTAGGATCTAGAATGATATTTGTAACACTGGAACTCACACCACTGAACTCTGTGGTTTCTTCAGTGTCTTTGTATGTCTGGTTCTCTTGGAACATAACATCCTTGTTTCTGATGACTTTCTTCGCTTCTGGATCCTATAGTCTGTATCCGAATTCTTCGTCTCCATATCCGATGAAGATGCATGGAGTTGATTTCAGATCGAGCTTATGTCTTTGCTCCTTGGATACATGTGCAAATGCCTTGTACCCAAATACTCTCAAGTGAGAATATGAGGGATCTCTTCTAGTCCATACCTTTTCTGGTACTTCGAACTGGAGCGGTACTGATGGTGATCTGTTGATCAGGTAAACGGTGGCTCTAACGACTTCACCCCAGAATGACTTTAACAACTTAGCCATACTGATCATACTTCTGGCTCTGTCCATAATGGTCCGATTCATTCTTTTGGCTACACCATTATGTTGCGGGGTACGTGAGACTGTCTTCTCATGTCGGATACCGCATTCAACGCAGTATACTCGGGAACTCATTGGAAGTGTACTCGCCTCCATTGTCTGATCGGAGGCACTTCAGCTTCTTTCCAGTTTCCCGCTCAACCATGACGTGGAATGTTTTTAAGTAATCGAGTACCTGGTCCATTATTTTCAGAAAATATACCCACACCTTGTGTGAAGCATCATCAATGAAAGTGAGAAAATATTTTCTACCGCCTAAAGAATCCACTTCTAAAGGACCACAAACATCAGTATGAATGAAACTCAACAACTCTGATCTTCTTTTGGTAGTTGAGTTAAAAGAGACTCTTTGTTGTTTTCCAAATAAACAGTGATCACAAGGGTTTAAATGAATACCTTTTGATACTGTGATTAGCTTCTTCCGAGCTAATGTAAGCAACCCCTTCTCTCCCATGTGACCGAGTCTTTTGTGCCACAAATTTGGTGAAGTCTCAGCTTCAACTGCATTGACAATGTCAGAAATCACCTTCACATGGGTAATGTATAAAGTGTCGTGTATCTTTCCTCTGGCAACAATCATGGCTCCTTTTGTCAGCTTCCAGATGCCATTGCTGAAGTAGTTGTCGTAGCCTTCCCGGTCTAAAGTTGTACCTGAAATAAGATTGAGACGCAGATCTGGCACATGTCTCACATCTTGTAAGACTATACTGCAGCCAATACAGGTCATGATATGGATATCGCCGATACCCACGATCTTTAAGAAACTTGTATTTCCCATTCTCACTGTACCAAAGTCTCCTGCTTTGTACGTGGTGAAGAAATCACTGTGGGGAGTGGCGTGATAAGATGTTGTTGTGTCAATCACCCACTCAGCTTCATTGCTTCCAGCGTGAAGGCATACCTCTTCATCGACTGAGCATATAGTGATATCTCCTGCAACAGTGACCAGTGTGTTGTCATCTTCATTCTGTGGCTGGTGGCTGCTTTGACCTTGCTCCCTTTGGAGTTTGCGGCAATTATTTTTCAAATGTCCCGCAATACTGCAATGATAACAAACATAGTTACCCTTTTGTGGATTTTTGGTCGTTGCTGGGTTGGCCGTGGTTTTGGGACCTTCATCTACTTCTGCCTCTGCTTTTACCTCTACCAGTTCTGTAAGATCTTCCTTGACCTTCGGTGACAAACGCATGTGTTTGATTCATGTCGGTTTCCTTTCTTTGGCTTCTTCACTGAATATGGCATCCTTGATTGTCGCCATAGTGAGTTTAGGGGCTGAGTTACCGAGGGAAACCACCAGTGTCTCACAATTGGGAGGTAAGGAACTGAGCAGAAGTAGTGCCTGAGTTTCATCACCAATATTTAACTCTACAGATGCAAACTAGTTCACCAGGCTTTGAAACTCGCTAGTGTGTTCGGCTGCAGAAGCTCCGTTCTTCAGCTTCAAATTGACTAGTCGCATCATAAGAAGCGCTTTGTTTTGAGCTGTCTTGGCCTAATACATATCCTCGAGCTTCTTCCAGATCTCTTAGGCATTGGTCTCTTGAGCAACATGGTGGAATACACTTTGGTCAATCCACTGTCTGATTTGGCCAATTGTCTTTCTGTGCATCTTGGTCCAATCTCTTACCGCGATTAACAGTGGTTTTTCGCCTTCATTTTCTAACGGGTCTGCCAAATCCTTGCAATTTAGCATATCCTCCATATGGGGTTTCCATATGGAGTAGTTCGACGCCGATAATTTAATCATGGCACCGGATCCTGAATCTTCCATCGAACCAAATCAAATTTAAACTATCCTTGGCTTGTTTGATATTTTCGGAGTAGAATCAAGCAAAACGGAGTGTACCGTTGCGTCCGGAACGCTCGAAAACCTTAAGATTGCCTCTAACTACGCTCAAATCCAAGTTCGGATGAGTCCGGAACAGTCAAAAACAATGGCGAGGGGCAAAATTATAATTTTGCAAAGTTAAGGGGCAAACCTGTAATTTTGCAAAGCTGAGGGTCAAAACTGTAATTTTGCAAAGTTGAGGGGCAAAACTATAATTTTGCAAAGTTGAGGGTCAAAATTGTAATTTTGCAAAACTGGTGATGATGTGGCAGTGACACGTGGCAGCGTGTCAGTGGTGACACGTGGCGCTGACGTGGCACGCGTCAAATGATGACACGTGGCCCTACTGACGTGTGCGCGTGAAAGCGCGTGTTGAGCGTGGGCTTCACGCGCGTTGCAGGGTGGCGGCGCGTGAAGCGCGTGGTGCGCGTGGGCCTCACGCGCGCTGGAGGTTGAAGACGTGTGAGGCGCGTGACGCTAAGGACTGCGACGGCGATGTTTCCGGTTGTTCTCGACGGGGATAGATTCCTCCGGATATGGGTCAGCCGAATATATGGGTGGTGCAGTGTTTTGCGTATAATTGAGCTTCGAAATAGAGGATGAAAATCGACTCTGTTTTTCGAAATAAAAGCTCTGATACCACTTTGTTGTGCGGATAACCAATTCTAAATGCAAACACACACACACTTGACACAAGATATTAAAGTGGTTCCCCAAAAAACATGGGTACGTCCACTTTGAGAGTTGTTTCAATATAGATGGTTTGAAAACAAAGGTGTTTGGGAGGAGGGTACTAAACCGGTATCAACTCGACTCAACCGTACACACTCACTCACAGAAACTCACAAGGTTTCTATCTCTCGTGTATCACTCACTCACGTGTATAACACTCTTGTATATATATTACACAGTATATATATATCTTTCTTTGTTTTTCTACTTACCCCTCAACTATAACATGCTGCCATATATATAGGCAGTGAAAGAAAAATCAAACATGACTACTATCATATGTTGGCAGCTAAGAGATAGTGTACAAAACAATCACGTATGTAGATAGGTGTGATAGAGAGAGGAGCATGCATGCTGCTAGCATGCATGCAGTGTATGGAAACTGTCACGATTGAAGTCCTCCACGGAGGTTTCAGGTAAAGGAGCATTCTTGCTTGGATTCGAGTCGAGGTCGGGTATTTGGGGTCGAGGACGCCGGTCGAGTTGACCAGGATGTGGGGCGTCAAGTCGAAGGCGGACTCGGCGGCGTCGAAGAGGGATTTGACTTGGGTGGGGTCGGAGACGTCGGCTTTGACGGCGATTGCGCGGGAAGAGGGAGAGTTGCGGCGGAGTTGATTTCGGAGATGACTTGGTCGGCCTGGACCAAATTGGAGGCGTAGTTGATGACAAGCTTGGCACCAAGAGAGGCAAGGTGGAGGGCGATGACTCGGCCGATTCCGCGGGAAACGCCGGTGACGATAGCCCCTCGGTCTTGGCTTGGGTGTTATTGGGTTTGGGTTTGTTCAGCCATTGCTAACCAGGTCTCAAGCTTCGCTACTAGAGAGACATATATATATATATATATATATACATAGCGGTTGGTGTTGATGTGATTTTCCTATTTAAAACTATTTATTAACATGAAAAAATAAATAAATAAATCGACCATGATTAAAGAGGGAACATTTTTATCATTTTTGTTATATGTAAAATATTTTTCTTATTCACCAACTTTAGCTAAAATTATTTAAAAAACATAAGGGGATAATTACAGTTATCTTCCCTTGAGATTTATTAAATTATACTTGCACATCCTTTAGTTTGAATAATTACTATCACCTCCCCTCTGTTTTAAATTTTGTAAGAAATCCTTCCTTTCAGCCAACTTCCAGGATGTTTAAAGGCAAATCTATGCTTACGTAAATAATTTTTGACTAGTGAAATGACTATAATATCCTCACTTATTTGCGAGCATCATTCAAAGCTGTGAACAAAGCTTCTTCTGGGGCATAAAAGAAACCCTTTGGAGTATCACTCTTGATAAACTCCAATCAGTATAGGTCTCAACTACAGACTCAGAGTTAGGCCTTCAAACACATATACATCAAACTTGTCATTTTAATGCAGAATCCGCATTAGGGCACCATCAGCACACAAATATAATATTGTAATACAAGTAACAAAAGCAAAAGAAAAGGAAAAAGAAAAAGAAAAAGAGAGAACTTCATTTTCCCCTTTCAATACCTGACACATATCCGATAAGAAGTTAAGGGGACGTCGCTAACAAGATGTTTAACGGAAAATATTTAAACCAGAAGCATATGTCAAAAATTGATCGACTTTAGTGAAATTTGTGAGAGTAAACTTTAGTATCGACAAATTTCTCAATCAAATCATATCCATATCAGGATATATATATATATATATTTTCTCAACCGGTTATTCCCAATCAGTCTGTTTATTCCCAACCGATTCAATTTGCCTGAAATCAAAATGGTAATTGTGCTCCAAGTGGATTTAGAATACCTTTGTTGTTATCAGTTTTTTAAAGAAACATTACGGTATCTGGTCGAAGACTTGTTTCAGCATTGAAGTGCTTTCTATAGTAATCACAAACATAGCCTAACATCCAATCTCATCGGAGAGATGGAATTCAATAATTTATTATCCTCACAGCCAATCTTTTAGACTATTTAGCTACTTAACAATAAATGGGATGGGTTAATACAAGTGACAAAATCACAACATGAGTTTAGGAAGAGTTGGAAACACACTAGTGTATTAGAAAAGGGAGGATATAGAATTAGGTTCTAGAAAAACTAATGGTGATAGAGTTCAAGGACCCTTTTTATTATTATTGAAACATGCGTCCTAGGTCCTGCAATCAGGGATATCAGACGTGATCAAGCTAATTTTCTCGACTATGTTGTCTTGTAAACTTTGAAGGATCGCCCGAGTAATGTCTAAACCTAATGATTCAAAACAAAGACAAAGGATCCCAGAACAAGGAAACATCGTTTGAATTGTCTCAATAACTGGGTCAGAATGAAAAAATTCAAATTCTTTAAAACAAGACAAACAAAAAGGGGGTTAGAGACCATGAAATAAATGCCTAGGCCCTAGTTGATTACACATCCTATCGCACCTTTAATATAACTGTTCTATACCTTACAAAGATGACTCATTATGGTAACCATGCCCACGAAAACTGTACCCTAAACTTAGACATGCTGACCTATATCTATGCCCTTTTGGTAGAATAAAAACTAAACATACCATAACTGCTTATATACCAAATGTACATCATGAAAAAACTGGTAATAGAACCTGTACTGGGATTCAGGAGCACATATCAAACAAGGGAACTACAAATTTGTTTGACAAATTTACTTCTGCACAAACACCAAGCTACAAATTAGTCTAAATCTTCAATTAAAAATGACTCATAGATATAACTCACTGGCCTCTAACTCTTTTCTTTCCTTGTTGTACTAGATCAGAAAAAGACTGCAAACTCACACCAACATCTTCATCATATTCGATCCCAAGTTCCTCCTGTAAATGTAAACACATCTTAGAAAACAACCCTTGCAGGGCCAAGTAAAATCCACATACATGCATAAACTGTAAATTTTACAGAACCTTAAATTCTTTGAGATCCTTGGGTGAGCTCTCGGTTATAGAATCCCAGACATCTTTGAAAATCCTTTTTCGCTTTCTCCACTGACTTATAGTGTCCAAATACTATTTTTCAATGGCCTTCCTCTCTTCTGGGCTTACCACAGTAACTCCTCCCCGCAATTTAGTTAAGTTAACCTCCATTTCCTCCACCTGATAGGATCAAAATACCTAATTAGTGTTTCTTTTTTGTCCTATGTTGTTGACAGAGACCTCTTTAATATTAGTCGGAGAAAGGATACGAGTATGTCTCTTTTCCTTACCTCCTTTCCTAGAATGGCTTGTTTGCCACGTATCTGTTCCAGTGTTAAGTTTGATTGCAGACCCTTTATTTCTGAGCAATGGAGTTCTTCACATAGTTAGTACGGTAATCTTATGAAAAAATCGATCAACAAAGCAGAAAATTAACTCTGAAGCAAAAATTCGAATAATAGAGTAATAGTATTTCTCATTCCACGAAACAATTTTTTTGTATTAGAGAATACCTCCCTCAACCTCGCTAACTGCCTTCCTTTGCTTGTCCACCTCCTCTTGGAGTTTCGAGTTTTCTTCCTTCATCCGACTGAGCTCTTCACTGTTAGGAATGTCGAACTGATCTTGACGGGCAAGGTATATTTTCTGCTTACCATACTCCTTAAACGAAATCCGCCCACTGTCAGCAAGTGTATCCAGTGCCTTCTGTACAGCAGCCTTCTTGAGGTTGAACTTTTGCAAAAAATCGGCCGCATTCTGAGAATTCAACGGTCTATTTTGCTGGAGAAAGAAAACACTATTAGACACTATAAACTTGAACAACATGTGAAAAATAGGCAGACCCCTTTGATAGATTGGTGCAGGATTATGAGAAGTTTAAATTCAAGCTAAAATTTTGATTTCTGTAAGATTCATAAGAAATATAAGTCTTGGTCTCCGAATACATGTGGAGGGTCACCTTGCACCGTCCTGTAAATTTGTCCCAGAAACAGCAGTTATCCATTGGCCAAAATAGATGCCCTTGCCTTTTCAACATATTTTTGTTGTTTGTTGCTCAAACAATCAGAGCCATTGGCCATCAAAGGATGCCAGATAAAGAAATTCTACGAAGTAAAATCTACAATTAAAAATGTGTGAAATGTGCTGCAAAAGAGACTTTGCAATTGAATTACTTGGTACCACATTCTATTGCACCTAATTTTTCAATGCCAGAAGAGAGAAGTCATAAGAAAGCAAACCACTGAAAATTAAAATCCTGCAAAAATAAAATAAAAAGAGCCTTGTTTCTAGCCTATTCCTTTTATTGTTTGGTTAATTTGAAAATTCAGGAAAATAAGAGAAAACTAAGACTGATATTACAAATTTTAATTTTTGCAATCACAAAAGAAAGAAACAAGCATTACATACAAAATTGTATGAAGTAAAACAGTATAATAAACTAGAAATTTAATCCATTAAATCAAACCCTAACCAGGCATGAAAATGTAGATCCCAATTCCATTTGAGTGCTTTCTCAAGTTTATAGCACAAAAATACCCAAAGCAGAAACACCAGTTGTAGAATATAGAACACACACACACACAACACACACACACAGTATTTAGAAGAGTATTCGAAGAATAATTTTACCTCATTCACGAAGTTGAGTACGATTCGTGAAAAAATTAGAAAAAATCAGGAAGTGATAATCTGATACCCAAATTCAACAAATACGAGCTCTATTGAAGAATGGAAAATCACAACATGAATTAATCAAGATAACATCTGTAATTTTATATGTGTGTGTGTGTATATAAGGTAAATTGGACTTATAAGGTGTGGTGAATTGATTAGATACATAAATATACACAAATATATATATAGGTCTATATATAGAGAGAGTGATAGAGAGAGATTACCTTCGGCGCTGTCGGGTTTGGGTGCCATCGATCTGAGAATGGGCAAGACGAAGCGCGCGGGAAATTCTTCTGAGAATTTTGTCACGGACTTGGTGTTTCCAAGGAACCGTGCGGCCTTAGACACCTCTAAGATGCTTGAGAAGTACTAAGTAAGCCTTTGTGGGTTTCTAGCTTAGTGGGCAACTAAAGCTAGGTGGATGCGGAAGCTTGGTGTGTAAGAAGAGAAAGCTAGGCAAGAGAGCTTTGAAGGCAATAGAACTCAAGAGAACTTGTATTGCTTAAGAACTTGTGTGATTGCTTGGATGGTGACCAAATGAGCTCCCTCCTCTATTTATAGGCCAAGGGCCTTACAAGGAAAAGTGGAAAGATTTCTAGAATCCTCCATGTCTAGTCTACTCTAGAATGTTCTATACAATTCTAGTATATTCTATACAATTTTATACAAGTCTAGACAACTCTACAATACTCTAGAGAATTTCAAAGAAGTATGGAGAAGTCTAGAATATTCCGGGTGCCAAGTAGGATCCTACAAAATGTCTGCGTGGCGCCTGCCTGGCGCCTACGTGGCGTAACCTCATAAAATGGGACGTGAAATTCTCCCCCACCTAAGTTCGTGACGTCCTCGTCGCGTTCTGCTTGAACTGCTGGATGTGTTTTGCAAACTGCCAAAGTGTGTCTTCATGCTCCCAGCTTGCTTCACTATCCGGCAAGTTTTTCCATTTCACCAAGTACTCTGTGTACTTGGGGACTCCGCTTCTGCTCAATTGTCGGTCGGCAAGGATGCACTCTACTTCCTTATCGAAGGAAGTGACCACGGCAGTAGGAGCTCGGTGTGATATGCCTCGAGTTGGATCATCCTTATCTTCGTGGTAGGGCTTGAGCATACTGACATGGAAAACTGGATGAATCTTGATCTTTGGTGGTAGCTCCACCATATAGGAGACCTTTCCAACTCGTTTGATGACTGGGAAGGGACCTTCGTAGCGTCGTACTAACCCCTTGTGCACTGCTCGCAAAGACTTGAACTGCTGGGGTAGCAACTTGACCATGACCAAGTCTCCTTCCATGAACTCTAGGGGCCTTCTCTTGGAGTCAGCCCACTTCTTCATTTTCTTGCCCGCTTTATCTAGGTAGGCTCTTTCCAAGTTGGATTAGTCTTGTCATCCCTTGGCGAATCTGTATGTTGTCGGGCTCTTGTCATCTCCGTTTGATGCCATAGCGTTAGGCATCATGGGTTGTCCCCCGGTCACTATCTCAAAAGGACTGTGGTTGGTAGCCTCACTCCGCTGTAAGTTGTAGGCAAACTGTGCTACTCCAAGGAGCTTGGTCCAGTCCCGCTGGTTGGCACTAACAACCAGTGGGACTGGACACATATGGAGATGGACTGGACCAGGTCGGATTGGGGGTGAAAGCTAGTAGAGAAGTTGAGACCCGTACCTATCTTCTGAAAGAGTCCCGTCCAGAAGCGGCCCGTGAAGCGTGGGTCTCTGTCACTCACTATGTTTTGTGGCAACCCCCATTGCTTGACCACATGGTCAAAGAAGAGCTCTGTTGTCTGCTCGGCCGTGCAATCTGCAGGGGCGGGTATGAAGGTGTCATACTTGCTGAATCGATCTACCACTACGATGATGCTGCCACAACCATTAGACTTGGGTAGGCACGTGATGAAGTCCATTTAAACACTCGCCCATGGACCCTCTGGGATAGGTAGTGGCTCTAGTAGACGGGCCGGCTGCTGCTGCTCTATCTTGTCTTGTTGGCAAACAAAACAAGTGTGTACATAGGCCTCGACATCGTCACGCATCCGGGGCCAGTAGTAAGAATCCTCAAGGATTGCCTGTGTGCGCCTCATTCCTGGGTGTCCAGTCCACATGGTGTCATGGCACTCCTTGATGAGTTCCTTTCGCAGGTTCCCCCACTTAGGCACAAATAGCCTGTCGCCCGTAGTGAGGAGAAGATCATCCCTAAGCCAAAAGCGTCGTGTCTTGCCATCCTTGGTGAGTTGAATGAGACTCTTGGCTAGGGGGTCATGTTGTAGTCCCTCTTTGATGCGATCCATAAGAGGGTGTTGTGGTCGACTAATAGCTGCGAGTTCTGCCTTGCGGCTAAGGGCATCCGCTACGACATTGGTTTTGCCTGGCTTGTACTCCAAGTGATAAGTGAACTCGGCCAAGTAATCTTGCCACCGCGCTTGCTTGGGGCTAAGATTCTTCTGTGTCTGGAAGTAGCTAGTGGCAACATTGTCCGTTATGATCACGAACCGTGCCCCAAGTAAGTAGTGTCTCCAAGTGCGAAGGCAGTGGATGATTGCGGTCATCTCCTTCTCTTGCACCGTGTAGCGTCGCTCGGCATCATTGAGCTTGCGGCTCTCGTAGGCTATGGGGTGTCCCTCTTGCATGAGAACTCTCCCAATGGCAAAGTCCGAGGCATCGGTGTGTACCTCGTAAGGCTTAGAGTGGTCTTGTAGGCTAAGTATGGGCTCCTCCATCACTGCCTTCTTCAAGTCATCAAAGGCAGTTGGCATTCCTCCGTCCATCTCCATATGTGTCTCTTCTTCAGCATGTCCATCAAAGGGGCGGCTCGTGCTGAGTAGTGCTTGATAAAGCGACGGTAGTTGCTGACAAGGCCCAAGAATGATCGTAGTTCGGGCACTTTGGTGGGCAGCTCCCAATCCCGTATGGCTTGCACTTTGCTTTCATCCATTAAGAGCTTCCCATCCTTTATCTTGTGACCTAGGAACATCACCTCTTGTTGGGCAAATGAGCATTTTTCCCTTTTTCACATAGAGGTCGTTTTCCTGGAGAACTTGGAAGACGGTCTTCAAGTGTTGCACGTGATCTTCCAAGGTGGTGCTATAGATGACGATGTCGTCCAATTATACCACCACAAAGTGGTCCAAGTAGGGATGGAATAAGTTGTTCATCAAGGTGCAAAATGTAGCCGGTGCATTGGTGAAACCAAATGGCATGACTAGGAATTCATAAGAGTCATACCTTGTCACGCATGTGGTCTTGGGTTCATCTCCTGCCGCGATTCGTACTTGATAGTAACCCGAGCGCAAGTCCATCTTGGTGAAGTAGCGTGTTCCCTCAAGTTGGTCGAACAAGTCTGCGATGAGAGGAATGGGGTACTTGTTCTTTATGGTCACCTTGTTAAGAGCTCTATAGTCGATGCACATCCGTAATGACCCATCCTTCTTGCGTTGAAACAAGACAGGTGCGCCATAAGGGCCCTTCGATGGTCGAATGTAGCCTGCATCGAGTAAGTCGTTGAGCTGTTTTCGCAATTCCTCCAACTCTGGTGGTGCCATGCGGTAAGGTGCCATGGATGGTGGCTTGGAACCTGGTTCCAGCTCGATCTTGTGATCTACCTCCCTTCGGGGTGGTAGTCTCTTTGGTAGCTCCGAGGGCATGACATCGTTGTACTCGCGTAGTACTGAGCGGATCTCTGTGGGAATGTCCTCATGTGGGGAAGACTCTGAGGGGTCTTCTGGTGAGTTGAGTAGGGTGGCTAAGTAGCTAACTTCCCCCTTCTTGTACCCCTTGTTTAATTGCATGGCAGATAGGGAGCGAGCCTCAATCTTAGCCCCTCGTTCGACTGGCACCATGCATGTGGTATTGCCTTCCATGATGCACATGGTGTTAGTATAGGGGATGAGGAAGGCCTTTACCTTATCCAAGAATTCTATTCTAAGGACTAAGGCAAAGTCATCCATGGGCACCACAGAGAGATCGATGGGGCCACTCCACTGGCCTATGCGTGCATGTATGCCTCGGAAAGTGCCGTATATAGCCTTGGCTACGGAGTTGACGGCCTTCATGGAACCGTCCTCCTTGGTGTACTTGAGGCTTAGTCGTTTGGCCTCATCGATGCTTACGAAGTTGTGGGAGGCGCCGGTGTCTACCAATGCTCTAGTAGACATCCCCCATATGGTTGCTTCAACGAACATGAGCCCTTTAGGTGCTGCCTTAGGGGCCTCCATCTTAGCCTTGATGGCGTTGAGGATTTGAAGCGAACCCATGTGTGCCTCCTGCGTTTCTGGGTGCTCGAGTGTTATGGCATTGACAATCTTCTTCTTTGGGAAAAACTGTGTCCAATGCATCTCACCACATATGAAGCAGGGTGATGGTGGTTGTTTCCGGGGCTTGTTGCCTCCATCTTTCCGGAATCCTTCCTTGTGAGGGGCTGTGTTTGTGGCATTAGAAGTGTTGCCCTTGTCTCCCCCACCTTTGCCAAAGTTCCGGGTCTTATCCTTGGGCTTGGCAAAGTCTTTCTTGGTGCCGAAATCGATCAGTGCCTCCGCTTCTGTGATGGCAGTGGCAAGGTCCTTCACTCCACGTCGTCTTAGCTCCGTCTTGGCCCATTGTTGTAGGCCATCCATGAAGAAGAAGAGAGACTCCTTCTCTGAGAGCTCAGGGATCTCAAGGGTGAGCGAAGTGTACTCCTTAACATAGTCTCGGATGGTCCCTGTTTGCTTGAGCCGGCGGAGTCTGCCCATAGCTTCTTCCTCGGCATTCTCAGGATAGAAGTGCCTCTTAAATTCTTTACGGAAATCAGCCCAAGTATCAATGGAAAATGTACCTCTGTCGATGTCGCCATGTCTACGCCTCTACCATAACATAACATCATCCACTAGGTAGAGGGTGGTGGTGTTGATCTTTGTCGCCTCGTCCACTATCCCTTTGGCGTCAAAGTATCGTTCCATGCCAAATAGGAAGTTTTCTACCTCCTTGGCCACACGTTCCCCCTTGTAGCACTTAGGCTTGGGGACGTCGATTCTGGGAGCTCCGCCCTCCCGAGTAGCAATGACGCCGTTTACTACGGCTTGCTTGCAAATTGCCCAATCGGCACGCATATCCTCCATGAATGTCCGAATGTTGCCAAGCTCATGATCCATGTAACCACGCAGGGTGGCTATCTCATCACGAAGAGACCGTAGCTCCTTGCGATGGTCTCCATCAAGTGCATTGAGTTGCCCCTTCATGGTGTCTTGGAAGTCAGAGTCATCGGACTCCAATTCTTCCAAGCGTTGGTGAGTCTCCACTATACGCTCCTGCACGATGGCTATAGTTCCTTCTCTGTCATCAATGCGTGTCTCAAGGCTTGGTTGAGCGTCCTTGGTCTTGGACTTCGACCTTGCCTTGGTGTTAGTGGGTGGGCGTTGTTTCTCCCTGCCGCGTTCTTGCTCCTCCACGGCTGGGGTGATGGTTGAATCTATCTCTGTCATACTCTCTTGCAAGTAGGTTGTGATTCCTCACGAACCGGGCTCTGATACCAACTGTCACGGACTTGGTGTTTCCAAGGAACCGTGCGGCCTTAGACACCTCTAAGATGCTTGAGAAGTGCTAAGTAAGCCTTTGTGGGTCTCTAGCTTAGTGGGCAACTAAAACTAGTTGGATGCGGAAGCTTGGTGTGTAAGAAGAGAAAGTTAGGCAAGAGAGCTTTGAAGGCAATAGAACTTAAGGGAACTTGTATTGCTTGAGAACTTGTGTGATTGCTTGGATGGTGAGCAAATGAGCTCCCTCCTCTATTTATAGGCCAAGGGCCTTACAAGGAAAAGTGGAGAGATTTCTAGAATCCTCCATGTCTAGTCTACTCTAGAATGTTCTATACAATTCTAGTATATTCTATACAATTCTATACAAGTCTAGACAACTCTACAATACTCTAGAGAATTCCGGAGAAGTATGGAGAAGTCTAGAATATTCCGGGTGCCAAGTAGGATGCCAAGTAGGATCCTACAAAACGTCTGTGTGGCGCCTACGTGGCGTAACCTCATAAAACGGGACGTGACAATTTGCTGAGAAAAACCCCAAACTAGGTTTGGCATGGCTTGCGTGGGACTTCATACTAGCAGTGGTCAAACGACGACGTGTTTGGGCTTGTTTACAATTTTTAGTTTCACCCCCTCTTATTAAAACATGTTACAGATTCCTCCCCGTGTTTTTGATATTTACACTTTCTTCCCTTTAAAGTCATCCGCGTTTAAAATCGATGACCAGAAAAATAAAATTACCTTTTGTACCCTTGTTGTTTTAGAATAGGCATTTAGGTCTTCACAAATCTAGGGAGCAATATAGTTTTCACCTCTAAAAATAGATGAGGTAAGCATTGACTAAAGTTGACTATGTCAGAAATTACCCGGAGGGGAAATGTGAAACCAAAATATGAACTGCAGGGGAGGTAATAACAATTGGTCATACTATAGGGGAGGACATTGTAATGAATCCTTACAAGAAGGGGTGAAATTATAATTTATCTTTTGATTTATTATCCAAAGCTTGACAAATAATGGTGATAAAGAGGAAAAATAACCTCACAATAATTTTTTATTTTAGAGGGAACGACGACAAAATTAAATTTTTGTTTTTAATTATCACATTAAACAACATCATTTGATTTTCTTTTTCTAAAGATAAAAACAAATGAAAAAACAAATTCATCCATAATTTTAAATTTGTATGTTAATCATTAGGTGAAAAAATAAATGAATAAAACAAGTAACAAAACCCAATATTCGTTTTAATGAAATGACTATTTTTTTCATACAATATCAAATCTATAAACATAGAATAATTTAATTTTATATTTGGAGAGAAATTATTTTTTAAACCAAACTGCCTAGAGGGGTCATATATTTATGGAGAGTTTTTTCTTAATTTTTGTGGGAGTATATTTAATATTTTATAAAATATGTAAGTTTATAACAAAAGTAAGAAAAATCTAGTAGGGGGCATCCGCCCACACTAGTCTCTTAACAAATCTGTTCACGTATATATATTTATAAGAAAATCTATTTATAAATATTATATATATATATATATATGTATTTCTATGTTAGCCGAATATGAAGAATAAGAGAATACAAGTAATAGAGGGTATCACAATAATTTAAAATTATCTATATTATATAACTTCAATAACAAGGTAAATAAAAGGGGTCTTTTAGAATTTTTTTTGTCTCACTTTTAAACCTAAACTTGACTCTGAGGGGGGGGGGGGGAAATCTAACAATCGAAAAGTTCAAGGATTTCATTGCTTACTTTTATAGTTCTAGGGGGGTTTAATGCAAGTTAATTATATTTAGTGGGGGGGGGGGGTACACACTTAATTTGTTTTTTCACATGTGGAAGTTGTCAGCCCTCGAATTTCCTGATACTCCAACTCAGAGAATTAGCAAATTCCGAGGTGTGTCATCAGCGTGAGCAACCACTATAATCATCAATAAAAGTGGAACAATAAAGAAAGACAATTGGAACAAAGTTCCAATAGATACATGGATAACAGTCGATACAACAATAATACATAAAGGCATGTATCAATGCCGAAAGAATACAATAATTCAATGAAATGGGAAGGCCAACAAGCTGGCACAGTAAGTACAACAAAGATTCCCCGATAACAAGATGAGGGGTACATAAAAAATGGAAAGACAAACCACTAACATAAGCATCCCAAATCCACCCAAGCTGCTGCCACGCCGCACGTCATCCTGTGTCCATCTGAAACCTAAAACTGGTGGTGAAGGGGAGGGGGGGTGAGCAAGAATGCTCAGTAAATAAACCCTAATTGGATCATCCCCCGACCATTCAAGTAGTGCTAACCACCTCGTGTGCATGCATCTAACCTAGGTCGGTCTGTTGTCTCACATGGCACTCACATCAATCCGAGACCCCAAGATAAACCCCATACACCCCTAACATGCATGACAAGGATAGAAACACGTAGCAAGTTTCTAACACATAGTCACAGAGTACCCACACACATAACTACACACACACATATATATATATATATATATATATATATATATATATATATCACGACATATGTATGTATGTATGTATGTATGTATAACTGTACACACCGAATTTCTAAGCAAGGCTAACCTCCTATATACTAACCATAGAAGCTAGCAACATACATTCCTGCCCCTGGCGTAAAGCCTCTCAAAGTCGATGAAATGACCACCTCGGCATCCAAGCACGTACCTCCGAACTATAGAATGACCTCTGGGTCGATACCCAATCACATAGGGTGAAACATGTGTCCATCGACATACATATACAACACTCATTCTAATAACACATCACATTCATGCCTAAGCACGCTAAGCATAGGTACTCACGTCTATCTACCCATATCAATACCTCTACAATGCTCTCACGAACAAGGACATCCTTCGGGACAAGTTGAAGTCACAAGGGGCGCAACTCTCTTCTCCAAATACTCTAAAGTCAAAACACATCCTAGTCCCGAAATTCCTAACTCAACGACACCTTCTAAAAGAACCTCAACCAAGGGATTAGGAAAGAAACACAATTGTCCACTATAAGTGATCTCATACCTTATCATATCAACATTAATGTCGTGCCATGGGAGTGGTACTAAAACCAAAAAGAAAAGAGAAAGGGAAGCTCTATAAATGCACACCAACTAATCATATCATATACCAAGGGCTCCTATAAACCTCAAATGGTCTCACACAACCTCAAAGAATTCTTAAAATGGTCCCTATGAGACTTAGGGTGTGTTCCTAAGACAAACCAGGAAGATCCCCAAAAATCTCAGAAAAGTGTTATCACATTTATAAAAGATTAAATATACATCGAATCATATGCCAATATATGTATATTAAGTTCTACATCACTTTTACCATTGCGTTGTAGTGCTGAAAATACCCATTTGCTACACATAAGATACAATTTAATTAACAAGCTAAAATAATCATTTAATTATAAAACCATTTCGTGTCATCATTATTAGACCTGGAAACGGGTCGGATTCGGATCGGATCTGTCATGATCTGATCCGAACCCGATAAGTTATATCCGATCCAATCCGACCCGATAACCTGATGGATTTTGACTTTATTGATCCAAATCCGAATTTGTTAATTTTCGGATATCCGATCCGATAACCCGATCCGATTAAGTAAAAAAAAATACAAAAAAAATATTTTTTTTATTTTTTTATTTTTATGTTATTTTTTAAGAATATTAAACATTAAATTATATATTTTACAATCAATGCTTATAATACATGACTATAAAAACATAAAAATGAAAAAGCGAAAAAAAAATTTGAAATATAATTAAGTATATTATTTAATATTTACATATTAATAACATAATATATATGTGTATATATAAAATTAATCGGATCGGGTTATTATCGGATCGGATTAGGCAAATCCAAATCCAATTTGTTAAGGAATCGGATTATCGGATTCGGATCGTATTCGGGTTATCGGATTTTTTTTTCAATCTAAATCCGGCTAATCGGATCGGATTCGGATCGGATTCGGGTCAAAATCCAATCCATTGACAGGTCTAATCATTATGCAAGGATGGATAATGAAATGAAACATTACCATGCATGCCAATGTCCATGACAATGTCATTGCAACACCTTAGTCACTAAGGGTAAGCGGATATCAATTGTCGCCAATAATATCAAATACGGGGACTACAAACCCGTTAGGAAACATCGGGTTTGGACCAAGTCCTCCCCCATCGTCTCTAACTCCGGAGTTACTAGTTATGTGTGTAACAACCCCCTTCCAATCTAGACACAATATTGTCCGTTTTTTGCTCACCCGTACCCGAGACTTCCCAAGGGGTCACCTATCCTGGTAGTACCAAGATGAACAGTATTGTGTCTGAATTAGGAGAAGGTTGTTACACCATGGGTCGCAAGAACACCCCATGGCTAGTTGTTGCGACGATCCGAAAAACTCACTTACAAGGGGACTTGAATGTGACTTGAGAAAACCATCAACAATGCATATATGCACATGGTTTCTAGTACTATCATCATGTCTCCAATAATATGACAAGTGAGCTAACATGTTTTAACCTAAGCAAATCAAGATTTAACAACACACTTAAATTAAAGCAATAATTCTCGCAATATATCAACGCAAATTTCCAATTCCACAAGCATGTTTTTCATCAACCTTAAATAACAATTCCACGATCCACAAGTAAAAGGGAACTAAGTGTTTTTTTGGCTACCGGTGTGGTGTTGGTTTTTGGTTTTGGTTTGGTTGAAGTTGGGTTGGGTTGGGTTTAGTGTGGTTTTATTCTGAACTGAAACCATGTTTGGTGCAGATGGTTTTGGTGTGAGAAAAAGTGAAACTAAAAAACCAAACCATGTTTGGTAGAGTTGATATGAGCTGAAATTCTGAAACCAATCATATTTGGTAAGTTGGAATAGTTTGGCATTTTATTTATTTAAAATAACATTTTGTAAATATATATGTTTTAAAAAATAAAATATATAAATATTTAATTTTTTCAAAATATTTAATTTTTAATAAATATTTTATTTTTTCGAAATATTTTATATAAGATATTTCAAAAAAATAAAAGATTTCAATAAAAATACATATAATTTGTATATTTTTTAAAAAATAATAAATATATTTTTATTATATTTTATTTTTTCTAGAAATATTTGTTTTCCTGAAATATTTTATTTTTTATGAAATATATTTTTTCGTTTGATTTTTATGAAATATTTTATTTTTTCATAAATATTTTATTTTTCGAATTTATATATATATATATATATAATATTATAAATGAATTGGTTTGGGTTAAACAATGGTACACCAAATTGAATTGGTTTGGGTTAAAGAATAGTTTTGGTGTGAGAAAACCAAACCAAACCATCAAAACCATCTATTGAGATGGTGTGAAAAATGATGGATTTTGTACCAATGGTTTGACACTATTGCACCAACACCAACATTGCCAAACATGGATTGGGCCATAAATTTCATCCCAAAATCATATATTTCACTCCAACTCCTTCTACAAAACACCCCATAAAGCAACATTTTAAGTTCATAGTTCCACATTTCACAATTTCCGTTAGTTTGCTTTCAATTTCAATAAGCACACTTATAGATAAGCATTTATACCCATATATATATATATACACATGTCACTAAAACACACCTACTGTTTCCAAATCCAACCACGCCGTTGGAACTAGCCTAATCGTTCTTTTAAGGCCACAACGTCAACTTCTCTCTCTATATATATACATACTCGTATACCCATACCCACCCATATATATATACATGCATGCATGATTCTAATCCCAAGTAAATTCGAAATCATAATCCACCTATCATTTACATAATCATATCAAACAACTCCTCAAGTGCGCACATAAGCATAGATAGGCCCACGTATATGTATGTGAACCCAAATATTCATTCAACAAGTATACACAAATACACATATAAATCTAGGGATATAGAACCCTAGAAAAAGAGCTGCACATTTACGTACCAAAGAATGAGAAAGACAAAAGTTCCCCTACCTCAAACCTAGATGAAAAATCCAGTAAATAACAAGGTCAAAAAAGTAAGTGTTGGAGTGTGACTCTTTTTCTTGCAGGGAAAGTTAAACTTAACCACCAAAAAATCCTTATTTGAGTAGGAGATTGACTTGAAGACTCTTGATTCTAGTTGGTTTGGGATACTAATTATCTTGTTTACCAATTAACCTTTCCTATAAATACAGAGTCTAACATATTGTATTGTGTGCATAAATAAAGAGAGAAATACATATTAATATTTTTCTTGGTGTGAGTGAAATACCGAGTGAGGGTGAGTAATACACGTGTGAATGAAACACTGTGTGAGTTTTGTAATCCTCTCATTGATCGATAGTGATTATTGGTGCTCTCTGTGGGCGTAGGCTAATTTGGCCGAACCACATATATATCTTTGTGTCAATTGTTTAGTGTGTGTTTGTGTGTGATTTTTGATTTGCAGGTGTGCATGTTTTCAAATGGAGGGTGTGGAAATCCTAACAGTAAGGTTGCGTAGAGAATGAATAGGTGAACAGTTTACCTTTAACGCTTTCACTTGTACCATGTTCTGACCAAAACCAAATAACACGTATTGAATAATTTATACAAGAATAACCACATTGATTTCAGTAGTAAAATTTGTCGATAAGCAACCTAATATATAGGAATGTTTACACGAAAAGTTTGGGGAGATTTCAAAAAAGATAAGCTACTCAATTAAAATTGAAAAGTTTGATTTCAATATGTTATCGCAAAATGGACAACAGGTAATCAATGGAATTTATAAAAAGATGAAAGTGTGTGAAAATTATAAAAAAAATTTAGATTGTCTTTAGACACATACATAACCCTACTGTAAAAGTTTCAAAATATTCTATTAACGGTCAGTGGTGAAAATCAATATTCAAAGTCAGTCATTCATAACACAACTGTACACAGAACAACAATCACTCTCGAATTTTTATAAAATTCTTTGAAATTCAAAAATTATGAAATTCTCCGAATTTCCATAAAATACATTCAGAGACTTATAGTAAAAATTTCAAGTCCAAACTAAAATTTTAGACTCCTCAAATTAGTACTCCAAATTTATTTACCATTATCAATTCATTAAAATATTATGAAATTTGGTAGATCTTTACAAGACATATATGGTAATATATAGTAAATTTTTTAGAAATTTAGGAGTACAAAAACATGTGAAATATAAGGCCAAAACGAAACCAAAAACCGAATCTCTTAGCAGCAAAATGTAAATGGAACAACATGCTTCCATGATTTTTAGAAAAATAAGTACACATCCAAATATCACGAAATTTGGTCGAGCTATATTAAACATATCAAATATCATTCAGTAAAAGATTCACAATTTTAAGAGTGGAAAAACGTGTGGGAAAATAGACCCAAGTAGAAATACAAAAATTGATCAACAAGTCGTTTATTGTTTTTGTAATTGGACGGCAGGTACTCCGAGATTTTTAGTAAAATAAATATTCATCAAAACTCTTTGCAATTTTTAGGGATTCTATAAGACACATATAAAAATGTACAGTAAATGTTTTAAAAAATTTAAATGAACCGAACATCAATTAAAATTCATGGATCAAAGCTTCGAATTTGTTAAAACAAGTAAATCTAGAATCTAAAAATTTCACAAAACAAAATAAAACCAAATAATGGAGATCACATACCGAATTTGGTATGAAACCAAAGATCTCAATGCGTATAACAACTTTCTAGTTTGGGTTTTGGGCCAAAACTAACAGAAAAGAGGAGAAAAATGAAAGAGACGCAAAATGGTTGTGAAGGAGGGAGCCGACCTCCTCAATTTCTCTTAGTTCTCTCTCTGTCAGCAATACATTTGGGTGTAGGTTATGACTGATTGCTTTTTCATCATTTCTCCTTTACTAACTCAAGACTTGTATACATGTGTGATTAATGAGGTGGGTGGTACAATAAAGCGATGTGTAACACAGTACCAACCAAGTCCATGCCCAAGTCATATAGTTCATTTCATTTCTTCATTTAATTATATGAGTAAATATATATATTAAAAGAATGTGACATAATATACAAATGATGCAATGAGTGGTGGGGGATGGTGAGACACATGCCAACCGGTCCATGTGACCAATTTCATTTCACAAACCTCAATTCATTATTCTTTCTTCTTTTAGAGGTTGTTTGGTAGATGGTTTTGGTGCCAAAATTTTGGTTTTGGGCTATGAAGTATAACCCAACCCATGTTTGGTTGG
Organism: Cornus suecica; assembly: GCA_963922005.1. Lineage (NCBI taxonomy): Eukaryota > Viridiplantae > Streptophyta > Magnoliopsida > Cornales > Cornaceae > Cornus > Cornus suecica. The sequence goes on from OY998242.1 coordinate 42,051,187, forward strand.
GTGTGGGTTGGTTTAATAATACCAATTGATGGTATACCAAATGTGGTGTTTTTCAAACCATCTCTTGACATGGTTTTTATATGATTTTATTACTGTTGAACCAAACCAAAACCATTTTCCAAATCATCTTTTGGCCCCACGTGTTGGTGTGAGTTTTGTGTGCGTGAGTGTGTTTGTGTTATATATATATACATACACACAAGCATATACATATATATTTATTTAATTAAAAAACTAAATAAAAGTTACCAAACAATAGAATATAATTAATAATAAATAATAAATAAATAAAATTTGAGTAATAAATATTTAAAAATAATAAATTGGTAAAAAAACATTAAAATTTCAAATTGAAAAAGATTGAATAATTCTTGCAATATGGTGAAAAAAAATTCATCATTTACCTAACATGGTTTGGTTTTAGAATTTCATCCCCATACTAACTCTACCAAACATGGTTTGGTTTTTCAGCTTTATTTTTTCTCACACTAAAACCATTTGCACTAAACATGATTTCAGTTTAGAATAAAACCACACCAAACACAACCCAACCCAAACCAAAACCAAAAATCAACACTGCACCGGTTCCCAAACAGGCACTTAATATACACCACATGCATATATATATAGAGATAATATAATACAAGAGAAATATGTGGATAATAAGACTCTAAAACAAATGAAGAAATCCAGTAACTCTCCAAAATACAATAACGGCTTAATGAAGCCCAACAACCCCAAAAATAATATATATGATAACATTTACTTAAATTCTCTACATTTTCCACTAACTCTCAAGTAGTGAAAATACTATTCTACATTTCTCACATAAAATTTAAAAATAAATCCTAACAAATAAATCACATAACGGGTGATACATCGAGGTATCCAAAAATATATATAAACGTACTCAGATTCCAAACACAACCACTGGGTCCATCAGACGTATCCCGCGCCCGCCGAAGCACGAAACGATAAATTTCGCAAACGAATCAATGAAGCCGGTAACAAAAGTCCACGAAGTCGTCCTGCTAAGTCCGAAATGTGAAAAGCAAAACATTTACACGTACAAAGCACCAAGAATGCACAAGACATCATGAATAAAAGAAAGTGATGTCACAAATCGAGAATAAATCGGAAAGAATTTCAAAAAAAGGATAGTGAATGCGGGGCATTACAACCTTTCCACCTTATGAGATTTCGTCCTCGAAATCAAGGCGTATCTTAGTCCATGAGCCACATCCAGTTGATCAGGCCTAACGATCTACTAACATCCCTCGGTAGTTATCACCATGATACGGACACGAAAAGAAAGAAATGACTAAGGAATGGTCTTACTCCGCTAGAGTTGAATCACAACGGGGTGAACCTAGTAAGACACCACCTCGGTACAGTAACACAGATTAAAATCGCAGATAACATCAAACGTCGAAAATCCCATTGACCCTTACTCGTCGTCCTTAGGACAATAAAACCTAGAGCTCTAATACAAAATTGTCAGGCCCCGAAATTCCTGAGACTCCAACCCATAGAATTAGCAAATTTTGAGGTGTGACTTCAGCGTGAGCAACCACTAGAATCATCAATAAAAGCATAACAATAAAGAAAGACAGTTTGAACAAAGTTCCAATAGATACATGGATAATTTTTTATACAACAATAGTACATAAATGCATGTATCGATTCTGAAACAATACAGTAATTAAATGAAATGGGAAACTAACATGCTGACACAGTAAGTACAACAAAGATCCCGTGATAACAAGACGAGGGGTACATAAAAAATGGAAAGAAAACCACTAACATAAGCATCCCAAATCCACCCAAGCTGCTGAACCGCTGCACGTCATCCTGCGTCCATCTGGAACCTGAAACTGGTGGTGAAAGGAGGGGGGTGAGCAAGAATGCCCAGTAGAGAAACCTTAACCGGATCATCCCCCGACCGTTAAAGTAGTGCTAACCACCTCGTGTGCATGCATCTAACCTAGGTCGGTTTGTTGTCTCACATGACACTCACGCCAATCAGAGACCCCAAGATAAGCCTCATACACCCCTAACATGCACAACAAGAATAGAAACACGTAACAAGTTTCTAACACATAGTCATAGAGTACCCACACACACTACACATATATATATCAGGACATATATATGTATGTATATATATATAACTGTACACATACCAAATTTCTAAGCAAGGCTACCCTCCTATATACTAACCAAAGAAGCTAGCAACATACATTCGTACCCCTAGCGCAAAGCCTCCCATAGTCGATGAAATGACCACCTCGACATCTAAGCATGTACTTCCGAACTATAGAATGACCTCTGGGTCAATACCCAATCACATAGGGTGAAACATGTGTCCATCGACAAACATATATAACACTCATTCTAATAACACATCACATCCATGACTAAGCACGCTAAGCATAGATACTCACGTCTATCTACCCATATCAATACCTCTACAATACTCTCACGAAAAAGGACATCCTATGGGACAAGTTGAAGTCACAAGGGGTGCAACTCTCCTCTTCAAATACTCTAAAGTCAAAACACATCTTAATCCCAAAATTGTTAACTCAACGACACCTCCTGCAAGAAATTCAACCAAGGGATTAGGAAATAAACACAATTGTCTAATATACGTGATCTCATACCTTATCATATAACATTAATGTTGTGCCAAGGGAGTGATACTAAAACCCAGAAGTAGAGAGAAATGGAAGCTCTACGTGTTTACATGAGCTAATCATATTATATACCAAGGGCTCCTTTAAACCTCAAATGATCTCACACATACCCTAAAGAATTATTAAAAGGGTCCCTAAGACACCTAGGGAGTGTTCCTAATACAACAGGGAAGATCCCAAAAAATCTTTGAAAATTGCTAAGTACATCGAAGGATTGAAAAACACCATCATCTTCAAATAGACACAAATATGTTATAATAACTCCAAATTGGTTGGTTGAAAATCCTATATTCAACTACACACACATATATTTATATATATCAGGACATATGTATGTATGTATGTATATATATATAACTGTACACACCGAATTTCTAGGCAAGTCTAACCTCCTATATACTAACCATAGAAGCTAGCAACGTACATTCGTGCCCCTGGTGCAAAGCCTCTCAAAGTCGATGAAATGACCACCTCGACATCCAAGCACGTACCTCTGAACTATAGAATGACCTATGGGTCGATACCCAATCATATAGGATGAAACATGTGTCCATCGACATACATATACAACACTTATTCTAATGACACATCACATTTGTGCCTAAACACGCTAAACATAGGTACTCACGTCTATCTACACATATCAATACCTCTATAATGCTCTCACGAACAAGGACATCCTACGGGAAAAGTTGAAGTCACAAGGGGCGCAACTTTCCTCTCTAAATACTCTAAAGTCAAACCACATCCTAATCCCGAAATTCTTAACTCAACGACACATTCTACAAGAACATCAACCAAGGGATTAGGAAAGAAACACAATTGTCCACTATACGTGATCTCATACCTTATCATATCAACATTAATGTTGTGCCATGGGAGTGGTACTAAAACCTAGAAGAAGAAAGCAAGGGAAGCTCGACAAATGCACACCAAGTAATCATATCATATACCAAGGGTTCCTCTAAGCCTCCAATGATTTCACACAACCCCAAAGAATTATTAAAAGAGTCCCTAAGACACATAGGGAGTGTTCCTAATACAAATAGGGAAGATCCCCAAAAATCTCCGAAAAGTGCTAACTACATCAAAGGATTGAAAAACACCATTATGTTCAAATAGACACAAATATGTTATAATAACTCCAAATTAATTGGTTGAAAAGTCTATACTCAACTTCATTCTGTTATCTTTCCAACCGTTCAAAGATCATCAAAACACTCCAAGCGTAGCAAAAGTTATGCGGCAAATCGTGCGATTGCGCAGAACTGCCTAAAACTAGTACCTTCGGGATTTGAGTATACCAAATTTAAATATTTTGTTCGGGCTTCAATTTTTGACACCTCCTGTTCCAAACACTTACATTTTCCATACAAACTATAAGAAATGTATCAAAAATGAGAGAAACATCAATAGAGTGAGGGGGTGAGGTCGAAACACCATTTATGTCCGAAACCGCAAAAGTCCGTCTTTAAAACTTTGGGGAAACAATAATTCAACATTTAAAAGGGACATGTATCATTCCTTATACCTTAACATACATTTCAATAGGCATATATCACATTTATAAAAGATTAAATATATACGGAATCACATGCCAATATATGTATATCAAGTTTTACATCACCTTTAACATATCAATCATTTCATTCCTTAATTCCAACCAAAAATTTTAAAATAAATATTCTTAATTTCCAATTAATATTTAAAAAATCACACACTTCCTATTTTATTGAACAACAATTGTTAACACTTTTTTTATTCTCACACACACATACACACACACACACACATATATATATAATATATATATATATATATATATATATTGTACCAATTGTTAATGAGGTAAGTGGTAGTCCATCAAAATGACATTGTTGACCATCCCATGTGCTACACAATGACGACTATACTACCAGCTATGCTACCTCACAACTTGCCATCCCCCCTCGGCTCACCCTATTCCAAAACATAAGCTCCAAGGCTTCACAAATAGCACAATTGTTTCTTTCATTTTTTCATAAAATAAAAATAGTTACTTATAGATAGTGTATATCGAGAATGTTTTTTTTTCTTTATGAAAGAAGAGAAAAGTGAAAAAGAAAAAAAGGTGTATGTTCATAATTCATATTACCAAAATATAATAGAGAGGTTTGGCCTCTATAGCTAACACGTAACACCTACAATGTAACATTTATCCTAACCTTATCCCAAAATTAACATACCTATCCAGCAGCTATATTACCTCCCTATTTGCCATCCCCATTGGTTCACCACAATCATTGGCACAATTATTTCTTTCATTCTCTACAAATGTATACATTAGTTCAAGGAATATTGCAATTCCTCCCGTTAGTTCCATTTAGTGATTTTTCTCTCTTAATCTCTCTTCATGTTTTGATTGGGAGTATTATAGATATATATATATAAACATATAAGAGTCGGCTCTTAACAAGCTTATAAAAATACTAACAATTACATGTGGGCAACATTTTTTTCCCTTAATAAAAGAGAAAAGTGAAAAAGAAAAAAAGGTATATGTTCGTAATTCAAACTACCAAACTAGGAATGAGAGGCTTGACCTATTGACCACTGTAGCTAACACGTAACACCTATGATATAACATTTAGTCTGGCCTTATCCAAAAATTAACATGCATATTCCAGCAGTTATGCTACCTCCCTACTTGCCGACCCCTCGGCTCACCCTATTCCAAAACATAAGCTCCAAGGTTAAATACTTTTGCACAATCGTTTCTTTCCTTCTTTATTAATACATGCAGAAGTTCAAAGAAACATTGCAATTCCAACTGGCAGTTCCACTTAGTGAGTCTTCTCTCTTAATCTTTCTTCATGGTTGAATGTGTTATATATATATATATATATAATTAATTAATTATAGCTAGACCCCCTCGAGATATGGTAAATTATAGCTAGACCTCCTATTATTTGGTAAATTGCAACTAGACCCCCTTAAGTTGATTGACCTATATTTCATTTAATTTTTAAAAAAATGAGTATTTTGTTAATTACTTATTACCTCAGTTGTATTTGACCTAAGAAACCCTCAGTTATACTATTATATCAATACTTCCTCATTCCCTCTCTCCCTAACCCTAATAACCCTTTTCAATTTTCAAAACCCCTAAATTGAAAAATAACACAGGATATTTACACACACACACATATATATATATATAGATAGATTTACCCATGCCCTCTGCTTCCTTCTCTCTCTAATCTCTGTACATTTACATACATACATATATATAGAGAGAGTTTTGTGGTGACATACATACATACAAAATAAGGGGATAGTGAAATGCTTGAGAGTGATGTAGAAGTTGTTGCGTCGAAGCCAATCTAACCATAATTCCTATTGAAAAACAAAAAGAAACAACCATAAACATTGCAGCAAGCACTAGTGAACTTTCAACAAAAACATTTATTTAGTTAATGAATTTCTAACCCATCATCATTACCTTTATGACCTATAATAATTTTTTACTATTTAGGATAATTTATACAACAAAGAAACATAAGTTTAGAAAATTAATAAACACCCATTGAAGTTGAACAGTATAATTACTGTGGATAATCTTTCTTTCTCTCTCTCTAAGTTTTAGAAACAAGGGTTTTCTCTCTCTAGACTTATCCCAAAACCCCATTATGTGCACCGCCACCACTTTCCATCTCCGCCCGACCAAAGCCATCATCAGCAAAACCAAAAATGATTCTCATTTGTCAACCAGTAGTAGTTGTCGTATGTGTCAATGTTGAATAGACGGTGTTGTGCCTCTTAAGGCTTGGACTGTGTTGAGGGCATGGGCATTTTGGTCATATTACAAACTTTACATGAGGGAATTTTAGTCTTTATACATGTCCTTTAAATGGGTTTAAATGTCCCTGCATCTACTCAAGGGCATTTAAGATATTTCATTTCTAAAAAAGTGATGACATCAACATTGACCGAATTTAATCACCCTAAAAGTTTCACGTATGGGACTATCTATTATAACTTACAAATTTGAGGGGGTTTAACTGTAATTTATCAAACAATGAGAGGTTAAGCTGTAATTTATCATATCTTGATGGGGTCTAGTTGTAAATAACCCTATATATATATATATATATATATATATATATAATATATATATAGAAACATATAAGAGTATGCTCTTTATAAGCTTATTAAAATATAAACAATTACATATAGGTTGTCTCTATGTAGAGTTTTTTTTTCCTTGAAAAAATAAAAAATTGAAGAAGAAAAAGAGATGTATGTTCTGAATTCAGACCACCAAAATAGACTAGAGAAGCGTGACATCTTGGCCTCTATAACTAACACGTAACACTTTCGATATAACATTTAGATTGTCCTCATACCAAAATTAACATGCCTATTATAACAGCTATGTTACCTCCCATTTTTATCTTCCTCGGCTCACCTTATTTGGAAAATAGAAGCTTCAATGCTTCACAATCATTGGTAAAATTGTTTCTTTAATTCTCTATGAATACATACACATGCTCAAGGAAATTTCACTTAGTCTGCGTTTGGTAATGGTTTGGTGCGGTATTAGTTTTTGATTTTGGTTTGGGTTGGGTTGGATTTGGTTTGGTGTGGTTTTATTTTGGTTCCAAACCATGTTTGGTGCAGATGGTTTTGGTGTGAGAAAAAGTGATGCTGAAAAACCAAACCATGTTTGGTAGAGTTGGTATGGGTTAAAATATATTAATATTAATATATTTTAATATTAATATTAAAATTAAAATATATTAATATACTAATATATTAATATTAAAATATATTAATATATTTTTATTATATTAAAATATATTAATATATTTTTAATATTTTAATATTAATATATTAATATTAATATTAATATATTTTAATTTTAATATTAATATTAATATATTAATATTAATATAATAATATTAAAATTTATAAATTTTAATATTAAAATATTAATATTAAAATTTATAATAATATTATTTTAATATTAATATTAATATAAATTTTAATATTAAAATATAAATATTATATTCGGTGCTACAGTGATTCGGGTTGCTACAGTGGAGTGCTACATTGATTTGCTACAGTACCCGCACCATCCAAAACCATAAAAAAGATGGTTCCAAAATCCTTCACAAATTTGGCACCATGGTTTGCTACAGTAACGGTACCATTTTTTGGCACCATTTTACCAAACATGGTTTGGTACCATTTTTTGGCACCAAACCTGTTTACAAAACAGGCCCTTAGTGGTTGTTTGGTAGAGGGAGTGGTGCTTTTTTTTGGGTTTGGTTTGAAAATTGTGCTCCATTTCATGTTTTGCAAGTATGGTGTTGGAGCAATAATGATTGAATAATGTCACTCCATTGGACCCAAATCCATCAATTCTCACACCATCTCAATAGATGGTTTGGTTGGAGTTAGGTCCAATGGTTTGACACTATTCATTTATAATATTATATATATATAAATTTGAAAAATAAAATATTTATGAAAAAATAAAATATTTTAAAAAAATCAAACGAAAAAATATATTTCATAAAAAATAAAATATTTCGGGAAAACAAATATTTCTAGAAAAAATAAAATATAATAAAAATATATTTATTATTTTTTAAAAAATATACAAATTATATGTATTTTTACTGAAATCTTTTATTTTTTCAAAATATTTTATTTTATTGAAATATCTTATATAAAATATTTTATCTATAAATATTTCAAAAAAATAAAATATTTATGAAAAATTAAATATTTCGATAAAATTAAATATTTATATATTTTATTTTTTAAAACATATATATTTACAAAATATTATTTTAAATAAATAAAATGTCAAACTATTCCAAGTTACCAAATATGATTGGTTTCAGAATTTCAGCTCATACCAACTCTACCAAACATGGTTTGGTTTTTCAGTTTCACTTTTTCTCACACCAAAACCATCTGCACCAAACATGATTTAGAACCAAAATAAAACCACACCAACTCCAACCAAACCAAAGCAAAAAACCAACACCACACCGTCTAAGTGCTTCTTCACTCTTAATATCTCTTCATACTCGAATGTGTGTGTATTATATATATATAATATATATAGATATATATATATTATATATATATATTATATATAGATATATTATATGTATATACAAACATATAAGAGTTGTCTCTTTACAAGCTTATTGAAATACAAACAATCACTTACATATTCCAGCAGTTATGCTACCCCCTACTTGTCAACCCCCTCGGCTTACCTATTCACAAAGGTAAGCTCTAAGGTTTCACATTCATTAGCACAATCATTTTTTTCCTTTCTTTTTAAATACATGCACAAGTTCAAGTAAACATTGTTTCCATCTTCCTGTTTCACTTAGTGAGTCTTCTCTCTTAATCTCTCTTCATGGCTGAATGTGTTATTTATATATATAACTATATAAGAGTGACTCTTTATAAGCTTATTGAAACACAAACTATTACATATATGTAGTCTATATCTTGAGTTCTCTTTTTCCTGTAAGAAGAAAAAATTGTAAAACAAAAAAAAGTGTATGTTTAGAATGCAAACTACCAAAATAGAATAAAGACCTCTTGGCCTCTGTAGCTAACACGTAACACCTTTGATGTAAAATTTAGCTTGGTCTTATAGCAAAATTAACATGCCTATTATACCAGTTATGCTACTTTCCAACTTGTCATCCTCCTCGGTTCATGTAATGCCCTGGGTTATTTCTATTTTACAGGTCATTTTTTTCGTTTTTGTTTTCGGTGTGGGACATCGAGTTTTTGTTATTTTATTATTTTACGTAGGTCTATGTACCTTGGTAAGTTCGCAGTTAGGATTTTTGTGTTTGTGTGCGCATTTTTGCGGTTTTTTGTTTTCGAGTTCGGTGGGCCCAGGGCAATTCTAGATAACCTATTGTTCGTGTTTTTCATCCAAAATTAGTTATTTTTATTTTTAATTTTTTTTAGGAATTTTATGCTCTCTGTTATGGCGTATTTGGGTACGTTTTAGTGGGTTTTGGGCCTTAGGAACATTTTTTTTATCTTTTGGGCCTTAAGTCATGTTTGACTGTTCTTTTTCTTCTCACATAACCACACATATATCTATCTACGCACAAACCATAGAAATCTGGGCCGACTATTTTTGAGAGGAAAGAGAGATAAATAATAAAAAAAGAGAATGTTTCATCCGAAACCTTCCATCACCGATTCTGTCTTGTTCGGGTTGGATTCACGTCGCGACTTCAACTACCAACTTTCTCCTCTCCTCTCAAGCTTCTATTTGGTACCAAGGTTGGGTGAGTTCACTTTGATTTTGTAGATATTTTGGAAATTGTGGCTTAATTTTTTTTTTTATCATTTTCACCCTTTTAGATTTGGGGCTTGGACCCAATACTAATGTTACATAGGAGGTCGAGGGGAACCCTTTCACCAGTTCAGATTTTTTGATAGTTATCGTTTTTCGGCGGTCAAATTCCGGCGAGTTCGGGTTTTGGCCGAGGCGTTGAAAGAAAGATTGTTCATGGCGTCGCGGGTTTAGTTCAATCATTCGGTATTTTAGGCATAGGTGTCCTAGGGGTCTCACCCTAGTGAGGTAGGGGTGTTGTGGCGACCAATGTGAGCGGGTGCAAATAGCACTGACAGGCTACCATGCTGGGCGAGCTACAGGTACACAATCTCACATCGCAAGGGTAAGGAAATGCTAGTGTTATATGTGAGTTTCATACCCTTCTATGACATGACGCATTTTAAAATCGTGATGGCTAGAAATCCACCAGAACTTCACAGTTAAACATGTTTGACGTGGAGTAATTTTAGGATGGGTGACCCTCTGGAAAGTCTCTGGTACGGATGAGCCAAAAGCGGATAGTATTGTGTCAGGATAGGGAGGGGGCTGTTACAGGTGTGCAGTCTCTTTTTCCTTTGGTTTTGTAAACATGCGTCTTTAGTAAATTCCAGCATATAACCGGAATTGTATGTAATGTGGTTTGATATGTGGATTTTTTATATTGTATATGTATATGAGGTATAAGGATATGTTTTTATAGGTATATATATATATATATATATGATTGTGTGAATACATGTCAAACATGCTAGAATATTTGACTTACTGTGATTGCGACATGATTTGTTGATGAGCATATATATATATATATGTATTATAAATATATGTATGAATGTTGTTGATGGTAGAAATGAAAGCATGATATATATATATATATATGTATATAAATTTATCCATATATAAATACATGTATATAATGTATGTTGTGATATGCTTTTTGTTATGGTGTTGATTATATGCTTTCGATTTTCTTAAAGGCATGATATTGTATATTTACGTATGTGCCTCAACATGTTGATATATGGATGTTATACTTGAGATGATGAGCATGCTCGTATTGGTTATTATTTCATGCTTGTGAATACATGTTTTTGATGATGTACTCTGTGATGATTATGATATGGAATTGTTGGGGATACTTGTAGTGTGCCTTGTGGTTAGCTTAATTAGATATTTATCATGCACTCACGCGAGACATGGTCATTGTCGTAGTCTTGTGTCGTAGGCTTGGGGCTTGGTGTCACCTAAGGGTGAGTTGTTGGGTTTTTCTTAAAGTTTTAGTATGTGTGAGACCAAATGTTTTCTTGTGATGAACGGTGGAGGCACTCGCATGATTTGCTTAGGGCGTGTGCACTAAATGGACGTGTGATTTGCCGTGGGCATGTGCATGGGCCTTCTAGGTGTGATTTACTACAACATGTGTGGTGGGCGTTAGGTGTGTGCAAAATATGTGGTTAAAAACGACACCTTAACGACACTTTAGGTTTTACCCTTCTGCAAGTGCACATATCAATTGTATATAGTTTTGCTTGAGTAGGGGAATATCGATCCCACAGAGACGATGATTGTTCACTTTAATAGTCTAAAAACATTGAATTATAGTTTTCCGAAAAGAGTTTGATTTTGCGAATTATCTAATAATAATGAAAATAAAACAAAAAATAATAATAAATAATGGTTGTGATTCAGAGATAGAGGAAACTAGGGTTTTCTCACTCCACCACTAACCGCATAATATAGTCCAAATTCTATTCAATTGTATGAGGGCGATCCATTGACTGTGAATCAGGTTGCACCGCGCCAACAATTTGACCTCAAAAATGATTACTCTCAACCGGATCGCGACAACCTATCTCAAGACTAAACTGATTAGTGCATGCCAACTACTAATAGAAAAATAAATTAAAGCATAAAAATAAACTAAAACATATATATATCAGTTTGTCAGGGCATGACCTGTGTCAACCTAGGGTTTTGAGTTTTATGACCAACATTGTGTAGAAAATCACAGATTAAACATCTAAGTTCCAACCCATAATAAATAATTGTGATTGTGTAAGATAAATATATTCGAAAAGTCTAAGACAAGAATCAAGTCAAATATATAAACTTGTATCACGAATAAAAACGATCTCTCATCTAACACAATCATCACAGTATAGTCACGGTTTCCCCTTTCTACAATTGATTATAAAATCAGAACTATATTACTTGGCTAGGGTTTTACGAGAAAACCCTAGATACCGAATTAGTTGAACATGGCTGAGAGAATCTGCATTGTCGGTGTAGAAACATTTTCCATGGTCTTCTTCTCCGGATCTCTAGGTCTTTAATGATGGTTCTCTTCAATGGAAGAACTCTATGAATGAACGTGCGTGAACCAGCCTCCAAAATCCAACTCCAAAAACACAAAAACTAGAACTAAAATAGAACTAAACCTTAAACCTAACCCTCTCATATTTATAGACAGGTGAGAGAAACCCTAATGGTTTCCTTTTTCCGTAATTTCATAATACATAAATAATCTCTACACACTACAAGAAATCTAGCTTTTAGCGATGGTCTTTAATGAGCATTAGAGACGATTTTTGAACTTTTAGCAACAATTTGGACTGTTGCTAAAAACCAGATTTCTTGTAGTGACAAAATCTCATGTAAATATGTGTATAAGCCTGTATGTAAAGGTTTGGAATCACCGATCACTTGAAATATCAAAGTAGGGACAAAACTGGAAAATTCTGAAACAACTTCAACACGTAAAGGGGCCACGTGGCCACAAGGTGGGACCTACGCTCCTAACCTACGCTTGGGCATAGGTCTAGGGCGTAGGGTACAAACCACAACGTAGCTTAAGAACGTAGCTCAAGAGCGTAGCTTAGGTCCAATATGCCCTTTTTTCTCTCTAACGACGTAGGGTATGATGCATCTTTTGCTTAGAAACTTGTCTTTTCATATTTGAGCTAAATTGGTTGCCTTTGACTCCTGATGCTTTTCAGTGAAGTAATAATGTCTGATAATGACATTTTTGCCCTTCCGTGAGATAATGATGTCGGGAAATGACCATTTTGCCCTCCGGTAGCTCTTCTTCGCTCTGACACACCTCTTGATTTTTTCTCGAGATAGAAATGAACACGAACTCAGTTAATTCATCAAGATTAGCTTTGTTTCTTCATTAAGCTCCTGAAACATGTTTACACACACAAACGGGATAAAAATACCAAGTAACGGAATGTAAAGACATAACAAACGCAAGATAGGGGCGAAAAAATACCAATATTGAGCACCTATCACACCCCAAAACTTACATATTGCTAGTCCCTTAGTAATAAACTCAAATAAAACTATCTTTGATGATTCTTATTCTATTTAACCTATTTATTCTAACCTAATCCTTTGTTTTCGTGAGGGTCAACGATTACACTTAGCACGTGTAACAAGCCTTTTAAACCCCTAGGTTTCCCCTAATGGCCGAGTGAAATCTCGTGAAGGTTTCCAGTGATGGTACCTACAAACATCTCAATTCTTTTGTAATTACGCATTCATGAGTTCACACACACAATTCAAATAAGCTATGATACAACACACAAGATAATATGAATGCAAATATTCCCACTCACTACCAAACAATAACTATATCAAGCTTCGTGTTATGAATGGTCCCCACTTAAATGAATTATTTTGCTATTTTCTACTTAAAATCCAGACAGTCTTCCATGATTTTGTAAACATTCAACTACATTATTTTAGTTTCTTTTCTCTTACTTCATTGATCAAAATTTTCCATTTTTTTTTATTAAAAACGTACTCTTTCTATCTTTCCAGTTTTCATTCCTTTTTGTCTTTCTAAGTCTCCGGACTTTCCAGCGAAGATTTTTAGTCCCAACCAACTGGGCCCGAGCTTTTTCCATGGGATTTATGCTCATCAGTATTCTCTCTTTTAAACTCAAACAGTGATATTGGTGATACCAAAACCCAGTTACTCAAATCAAAGAATTGTTTTTTGCATTTTATTTTCTTAATTTGTTTTTTCAATTTTCTCCATTTAAACCAAAACAACTCCCCTTCTCCCCTTTTATTACAACAAAATTATTTTTCAACTACATAGTTAAAAATCAACCTATTTCTCATAGTGAATGTGTGCTTGTGTTTATAGGTCAAAGTCGTCCTTCTTAATTTCAATTTCACTCATTCACTCACCCATGTAAAATCACATCACTTCACTACCTTGATCTAATCATTATTCTCATGAGCGAGAACATCACATCACATACTACATACATCATAATCATAAACTTTCTCTTCTCAATCTCAATCCATTCTCACTTGCCTTCCACTCCATTCATGCGTACCAAATATAGCATTACAGGCTAGACAAGCATTGTCTTTACAAACATTCCAACATGCGACCCACCTTCTATGCTTGTTGGAGATATACTTGCTCAACTCAAAAAAGGATCGAAATTAATTGGGGTAGGTCAAATACGGTTAGTGATTCCCGATCCGGCTTCTGCAACTTCAAAACATAAATAAATAAATAATAAGAGAGAGAGAACTTACGGTATAATTTTTGTCCAGGCATGACAATACAAAATATGAAAATAAAAATTTTGGTGATAGAAGAAGCTTTGGGTGCGTTTGGATAGGGGTGTTTCCATTTTTGTTCTTGTTTTTTCCACTGTTCACGGGAACAAAAACGCGTTTGGGAGTCTTTTATGGTTTTTGTTTTCATGAACAGTAAGAAAAGGTTTTCTCACCCTTAGTTCAAAATTTGAGAACACCAAAATGGTGTTTTTTTGTTTTCAGCACTGTTTGTTCTCAACCAAAAAAAAAATTAATTGTTGCAGATTCCCTAACTTCCATCTTCAACCTCAAAAAAATATATATATATTTTTTTTTCTGAAAATTTTTTAGACAAAATTTTCAACCAAACATGTTTTTGTTTCCGAATTACCCTTAGGACAAGAACAAGAAATATTTTTGTTCTCAAGAGATAAAAAAACGAAAACGAAAACACTAGTTTCCAAACGCACCCTTTGAATTTTATTTTGATATGTTCTTCAACCAAGCACTGAAAAGAGGATTGAAGTTGTAGTATGGTTAACTATTATATTTATAACCAATATATATCGCTGATTTTTTTTTTTTAAACACACTGACGTAGAAAGTAGCTAGGTTTTACTTTCCGGTCTTTTTATCCTTTTTCTTTTTTGTTTTCACAACGACCGAATCATATTGGTTGGCAATTTAATCTTGAACTAAATCTTAGGGTGTGTTTGATAACACTTATTTGTCATTTGAGTCTGAAAAAATTCAGCACTTATTCCGTTAAGTGCGTTTGATAAGAAATTTGAATATCACTTAAAACATTAAGTGTCACTTAAAATGAGGTAAAATTTTAAGTGATAGTGTCGCCGCCTAACACTGAAGTCTGAAGACTGAAAATTTACAAAAATATCAAAAAATATAATTTTTTTAAGGGTTAACTTCATTTACACCCCCTGAGGTTTGTCCTATCTTCACTTTGACCCCCTCAAGTTTGCATATCTTCATTTACACCCCTTGCTTTTCAATATTCTCATCACTTAGACCCCTAAACGATGACATCAGCCTGATTTTTTTTTAAAATCCCTAAATTACCCTCAATGTGTTATCCTTGTTCTGTTTGGAAACAAGGATAATGCTTTTATCAATTAGACCCCTCCCATCATTTAATAATTTAATTTGTAATAAATTTTCAAAATATATATAAAATTCAAAAATATATATATTAAAATTTGAAAAATATTATAAATTCGAAAATAAATATAAAATTAAAAAAATATAAATTTCAAAATTATTATTTTTTTCAAAAAAACATATTAAATTTCTGAAAATAAATATAAAAATCACAAAAAACATAACAAATTTGAAACAAATATATAAAATTAAAAAAAGAAACATATAAAATTCAAAAATATATATTAAATTTCGAAAACAATTATAAAATCAAAAATAAATATAAAATAAAAAATATATATAATTTTTGAATTTTTTTATAAAAAAAACAAATCTCTCTGTCTCTCTCTCTCACACACACACACACCTGCACACACACAACACACACATATATATATATACATAAACACACACACTATATATATATATATATATTGCTACACCACCGGCTCCCTCGCCGCCGTCCCCCTCCCACCTCCTCCCCCGCCGCCGCCGCCCCCTCCCACTGCCTCCCCTATTTTCGACCACACACACACACCTACACACATAACACACACACACACACACACACACATATATATATATAGAGAGAGAGATCTACACCACCGGTTAGGGTTGGGGTTGGGGTTAGGGTTGGGGTTTGGGGTTGGGGTGTTTGTTTTAGGAGTTAAATTGGTTTAGGGATTAAATTGATTTAAGGAGTGTTTGGAATAAGGGTATTTTAGACATTTCACACCATGAGGGGATCTAAGTGATGAGAATATTGAAAAGCAGGGGGTGTAAATGAAGATATGCAAACCTGAGGGGTCAAAGTAAAGATAAGACAAACCTCAAGGGGTGTAAATGAAGTTAACCCTTTTTTTAAAATCCACTTAAACATTCAATACTTAAAATTCAGATAATAAAATTTTCAGTACTTACTTTTTAGTTTTATCAAACATCCCCTTAATCTGACTTTCAGTTAATTTCACATTTGAGAATGGAAGAGTAGATATTTGAAGAAAAATGTTAATAATAAAGTGGAGCCCCTCAACATAAAATTTATATTGAGAAATATATATCAAATCCATCAGCCTTACGAATTTAGAAAAGTATTTCAAGGCTTCGAGCAGAAAAATATTACGTAGGTGACTGGAAATGAAGGGTCGGTAATGGTCCGCAGATCAATTTATGGACAGACTTTTGGCTGCTTCATGGTTTCTCTAATTTTAGAATTTTCACACTCATTCCCATTCATTTCTCCTTATAAGTCTCCTACTCTTTTATTTATTTACTTATTGTAATGGTTAAAATATTTGGCCCAATTATAGATGGGCCACTGGACTGATGGGCCGACGACAGATGGGCCACTGGACTGATGGGCCGATGACGGACGGGCCAAAGACCGATGGGCCGGAAGGTGGATGGGTTGAAAACAAGCAGGCCGAAAACAGCAATGGGCCCATGGAAAATTCTAGAAACTAAAGTGTGGTCCACAAGGCAAGGAGTAATCCAATTATAGTAGAAGGAGTCCAAAAAAGGTGAGGGTTGATCAAATCCCTTGATTTAAGGGATTGATAAACCTGGGTACATGGGCTTGATCCATTTATCGTAATTTGTATAAATAGATGACTTTGATTAATGAGAAAGGATCTGAAATTTTACCCCAATTTCTATTGTGTAACTTTTCTGCATTTACACAATTGGCGCCGTCTGTGGGAAAACCCGATTATTGAAATCCTTTTTCAATAAAGTTTCTCACCCTCTGCAAAAAAGCTAAGATTCGTACCAACAATGGCGATCACACGTTCACAACATACCGATTTACCTCCAAACGGAGGCCAGCAACCAGAAGATCCGATCAGACGAGCCCTAGAGGAGAGGACTGCCGAGTTAGAAAGGCAGAACGCTGAATTGGCGGCAAAATTGGCTCAACTACAGAATCCACAGGAGATCCATGACGACGAGCAGTCCGGACAGCACGAACGGTCTGTAGGCCGCCAGACACACATGGATGACCTACACGCTAGAGCCCATAACGATCGTGAGGAGCAGGCAGAGTCATCCCTACAGGTTCTTGGGGCGCATAATCCGGAGGAGGTCCTGACCATGAAAAAACTGGAGGAAATCATGTCCAGATTCCAGCGGGATGTGCTTAGGGACCTGAAGGTACATACCCCAATCGATCTGGCATCTGAGGCATCCATAGACGCCGTTCAGACACCATTCACCACCTCGATCACCAGCGTGCCGTATCCGGAAAGGTTCAGATTACCGAAGTTCACCTTATTCGATGGTACAAAAGATCCAACAGAGCACATCTACCACGTTCATACCAAGATGAATGTGTACAATGAAAACGAGGCCTTACTCTGCAAAGTTTTCCCCACCAGCCTGACCGAAGCAGCCCTCCTGTGGTTCAGAAAGCAACCGCCCCGATCGATCGGTAGCTGGCTCAGACTCTGCGAGTTATTTATTGCCCAATACTTTGGCAATAAAAGGCAGAAGAAAACTATCTCCAGTCTGTTCACCATGATCCAAGAGAAAGGCGAATCCCTGAAAAGTTTTGTCTCACGGTTCAATGTGGAGATGTCTTCAATTGACAATTGCGATCAGCATTCAGCCGTCGAAGCCTTCAGAATGGCCCTGATCCCTGGAATGAAGTTTCATCAGTCCCTGGTCAAGAGGCCGCCAGCCGATATTGGAGAGCTCAACTCTAGGGCACAAGGGCACCTCCGAATAGAAGAGGAATTGGCCATACGACAAAGAAGGACTGCCTTTACAACAGTAGAGGCCAGAGCGTCCGAACATTCCAGGATAAAGGATCGGGCGTCAGACCGGAAGAGACCGAACGCACCTCCTGCTCCTTCCCCAGCCCCAGAAAAACGACCAAGGTTTGAGGAGAAGGTCACCCCCTTGAAAGTGACCTTGGCAAAACTGTACCAGGAAACAAAGGGCAAAGGAATCTACCGGTCGCCACCTCCCATCAGGCAGCCAATGGACCAAAGGGATATGTCGAGACACTGCGCCTTCCATGGCGAGTACGGGCATCACGCTAATGAATGCAGGAGCCTCAGAAGACAGGTGGAAGCCATGATTGCAAAGGGAGAATTAACAGAGTATGTTGCCAAGGAGGGAGCCCGATCAGATCAAGCGACGCATGCCCCTACCAAGGGAGCTATGGGACAACCCGTACGAGTCATTCACATGGTCCATGGAGGGCCCAGTCGGTTAGAAGCGGAAGAAGCTCGTAGATCACAGATGCGGCAAGCTCAGAAGTTACGAAGGGTTGGAGAAGTCACCAAGTTTCGAAGCCCGAAAGAGGATGCCCGAATTATTTTCACCGCTGCGGATATGCAGGATATTCAGACACCTCATGACGATCCCCTAGTTATCTCCCTCATGGTCTCCAACTGCCTGATCAAGAGGGTACTGGTCGATCCAGGAGCAGTGCCAACATTATCACCAAATGGGCCTTTGAGAAATTGGAAATCAATCCCCAGGAGATAGTCCCATCCAGAAGCCCGATAGCAGGATTCGATGGAAAGAGAGTAGAACCAGTAGGGGAAATCCAACTACCAGTAACGGCAGCAAGGCGCACACTCCGAGAGACTTTCGTGGTGGTGGATGTCAAACCTTCCTATAATCTCCTCATGGGAAGGGGATGGATCCATCGTATGCACGGAGTCCCTTCTACCATGCATCAGGTCATGCGGTGCATTGATCCGAACGGAATCGACGTAGTCGATATCAGGGGCGATCAGGTAGCAGCAAAGGAGTGTTACGCCGTCACTATGAAAAGCTTAAAAAGGAGAACGGAACCAGAACAAATACTTGATCCCAAATAGCAATTACAGGAGGGCGGTTCGGGATCACCAGTAGCAGTTGAACCACTACTGGAAGTTCAAATTTGTCACGATCGCCCTGAGAGGTTTACCTATATTGGTTCAGGCCTCAATCCACAGGAAAAAGAGGAAATAGAATCCCTTCTCCGATCCAATGCTGACATATTTGCGTGGAGCCATATGGACATGACCGGTATTGATCCATCAGTTGCCCTGCATTCTCTCAATATGGATCCCAGTGCAAAGCCCGTTAGACAGAAACAAAGACGAATGGGTGCCCATCGAAACCAGATCATAGCCGAAGAAGTTGATCGACTGCTGCAAGCAGGATTCATAAAAGAGGTCCAGTATCCTTCCTGGTTGGCAAATGTGGTGGTGGTCCAAAAGAAGAACGGCAAGTGGAGGGTATGTATCGACTTCACTGATCTGAACAAAGCGTGCCCAAAAGACTGTTTCCCTTTACCAAAGATCGACCAGATGGTGGATGCCACCGCAGGATTCGAACGCTTGAGCTTTCTGGATGCATACTCTGGCTATAACCAGATCCGAATGGCTCCGGAGGACCAGGAAAAGATTGCCTTCATCACTGAGTCAGGTACATTTTGTTATACAGTTATGCCTTTCGGACTAAAGAATGCAGGTACTACCTATCAGAGGTTGGTCAGAAGGGTGTTCCAAGGGATGATGGGATCCACCATCGAAGCCTACATCGATGACACGGTGGTAAAAAGCAAGGAGAAAGGAGACCATCTAGCCGATCTGCAGCAGGTATTCAGCACCCTCCGGAAGCATAATATGAAGCTCAATCCGGCCAAATGTTCTTTCGGAGTATCCTCAGGCCAGTTTTTGGGGCACATAGTTGACCGGACGGGAATACAGGCTAGCCCTGCACAAGTCAAAGCTCTCATAGAGACTGCTGAGCCTAAGTCCCGGAAAGAAATCCAGGTACTAACCGGAAGAATAGCGGCCCTCAGTCGTTTCATCTCCCGGTTAACCGATCGGTGTAGGCCGTTCTTTCAAGCAATAAGAGCGGCACGAGGAGAAGTCTGGGGGCCCGAGCAAGCGGAGGCACTGCACAAACTCAAAAGTTACATGACGAAGCCCCCGATCCTGGCAACCCCTGAAGCCGATGAGCCGTTGCACCTATATCTGGCCGTTTCAGTAACATCTACCAGCGCCGCTCTGGTCAAGGAGGGCAAAGGGTACCAGACACCGGTTTTCTACACCAGCAAATCCCTTGCTGAGGCAGAGACCCGTTATTCAAAGCAGGAGAAACTGGTACTATCACTGATCAATGCTAAGCGGCGTCTCCGTCATTATTTCGAAGCGCACCCGATCATAGTTCCAACTGTAACACCGATAAGATCCATAATGGCGAAGCCTGAGTTATCTGGGAGAATCTCAAAATGGGCAATTGAACTAGGGATTTTTGACATAACCTACGTCCCCCGAACGGCCATCAAAGGACAGGCAGTAGCTGACTTCCTGTTAGAAACAGAAACTAATGACTCCACAGAGGAAGGTGAGCTAGGACTATGGGTCATATTCGTAGACGGATCGTCCAACGTCAACGGAGCAGGGATCGGGATAGTACTCGTAACACCGGATGATATTAAAATCCAACAATCCGTTAGATTGGAATTTCCAGCCTCTAACAACGAAGCAGAATATGAGGCCCTCCTTGCAGGAATTCGGTTGGCCCGAAGCCTTCAAGTCCAAAAGGCAGTAGTACGAAGTGATTCCCAGCTAGTCGTACGACAGTTAAATGGGGAGTACGAAACCCGAGAGCCGAAAATGGAAGCATACAAGACTCTGGTTCTAAAGGAGGCTGAAGAGTTCCAGCAAATAAACTTTGAACAGATTCCCAGAGGAGATAACTCTGTAGCAGATCATCTGGCTAACCAAGCCTCCGCAGCAGGAGAAACTATGACTCGCACTGTACCGATAGATTTTGTCGTCCGATCTAGCTTGGAACCCCCCGAAGAAGTAATGGTTATCCCGTGGGAACCAAGTTGGATGGATCCGGTAGTAGATTATCTGAGATTTGGCACATTGCCTGAGTCAAAATCAGAAGCCCGGAAGATTAGAATGAAAGCAGCCAGATATGCCCTGTACAACGGCCAACTATATCGGAAGTCTTTTTCCGGACCATATTTGAGATGTCTCACCCCATCAGAAGCATCGGCAGTCATAGAGCAGATTCATGCTGGAGCTTGTGGCAATCACTCTGGAGGAAGGTCCCTAGCTCATAAAGTCCTCACCCAGGGGTACTTCTGGCCCTACCTGGCGAGAGATGCTGAAATTTATGTCAGACATTGCAAAAAATGCCAGTTTCATGGAGATGCCATTCATCCACCGCCCGTGTTCTTAAACCCAACTATTGTCCCTCACCCTTTTGCCCGATGGGGGATGGACATAGTGGGGCCCCTTCCTCAGGCAATACGATGTACAACGCATGTTCTCCTGGCTACCGATTATTTTACCAAATGGGTGGAAGCGGAAGCATATCCCACCATAACAGGCAGCCATGTCATAAAATTCATCTGGAGCCACATCATCTGTAGGTTCGGCCTACCCCGAACCATAATGATGGATAATGGCACCAACCTGGACAACAGAAGGGTTCAAGCATTCTTAGCAAAGCATGGGATCAATCAGAACACTTCTTCCGTCGGCTACCCGCAAGGAAATGGGCAAGCCGAAAGGACGAATAGAACAATTTTTGACACATTGAGGAAAAAACTTGAAGACGCAAAAGGAGCATGGCTAGAGAAATTGCCTGAGGTATTGTGGTCTTATCGGACTACTCCAAGACAGCCAACCGGGGAAACCCCTTTCGCCATGGCTTATGGGGCTGAAGCAGTTATCCCGACCGAGCTAAGGGTACCTACTCTAAGGAGTCAAGCATGGGAAGAAGGACCGAACAATCAGCATTTAGCCCATGATCTGGATCTCCTAGAGGAAAGAAGGGAAGCTGCTGGGATAAGACTAGCTGCCTATCAGCAGCAAGTAAGAGCACGATTCAATCAGAAAGTCAAAAGGAGAGAATTCCAAGTAGGCGACATGGTGCTCAGAAGGAAGATTGGGATTGTAGGCAAATTACGGGAGACATGGGAAGGACCTTACACAGTGGTTGAGGTTATCGGTCGCGGGGCCTATCGGGTTCGGAAGAACGAAATAGGCCGCCTTGAATCCAACTCCCAAAATGCTTATCGGTTAAAGAGGTATTATCCTTAGATAGTTATTTTTCTTATTGATAAATAAGACTGTGTCTTACTTTGACACCATTGTTACGAAGCATCTGTGCCCAATATAGGCACCTCTGCTTCATGATTTTCGAATTCATCTCAATAAAGATAGAGTTTACTTTTATACAAGGTTTCATGATAAAATCGAGCCTCAGGGGCCAAATGCCCGAAGGCTTTATGTTCATTGAAATTTTCCTAAGTGTTTGAGTTCAAACCTGATTTGAACTAACCAGAGGATAAAATCAAGCCTTAGGGGCCAAATGCCCGAAGGCTTTATGTTCATTGAAATTTTCCTAAGTGTTTGAGTTCAAACCTGATTTGAACTAACCAGAGGATAAAATTAAGCCTCGGGGGCCAAATGCCCGAAGGCTTCACAATTTACTAAAATTTTCCTAAGTATTTGAGTTCAAAACTGATTTGAACTAACCAGAGGATAAAATCAAGCCTTAGGGGCCAAATGCCCAAAGGCTTTATGTTCATTGAAATTTTCCTAAGTGTTTGAGTTCAAACCTGATTTGAACTAACCAGAGGATAAAATTAAGCCTCGGGGGCCAAATGCCTGAAGGCTTCACAATTTACTAAAATTTCACAATTTACTAAAATTTCCTAAGTGTTCGGTTTCACACCTGATTTGAACCAACCAAGAGGATAGAATCAAGCCTCAGGGGCCCTTTGCCCGAAGGCTTTGTGATTCATTAAAATTTCCTGGATGTGTGAAATCAAAGTAAATTTGTAGCCTCATGGGCCATATATGTCTGAAGGCGCAATTGTCTCATAAAAACTCACACAAAAGACGAATAGTTGCTGGAAGAAGAAATAAAGGTTCTTGATTCATTAAAAATAAAGGTTACAAGAAAATTAGCCCATTGGGGGAAACAAAAAATTGCCCTAAGCTACTGTTCGGGGGGATGGTATTCTTCCCCTTTCAGGATAGCGGCGAAGCGCTTTTCGTTCTCAGAGGTAGGAGGGTTATCATAAGGAAAAGGTATTCCCATATGAGCATCAAATTCCTCTGCGGTCTTGAATTCCCGGGATTCTAGAGGGATGTGCTCCATTTCATGCCTCCGCCGCCAGGCCCTGACCGCTCGGATGTCGCAGATGACGCTGTATCTTTTGAACATGTCGAGCCCTCCCAGACGACATACTTCTACCTTTTCCCGCTCAAAGGACAGAAGCCTTTCTGATTCTGCCAAGAGTCTATCAGACTCAGTTTTTTCAGCTGCCATCCTCCGGACAGCCTCTTTCGCTTTTTCCAGCTCGGCAGCCAAAACCACCTTTTCGGCAATCAGGGCTTGCTTTTCCGCCTCACCAGTTTCCAGAAGAGTCTTCTGTTCAGAAACAGTCTGGCGGAGTCCATCCGTCTCCTTGACCAGAGAGACCCGATGGATTTCATTCTGCTTTATTTGGGCCTTCATACCGGCCATCTCCTTAACATCAGTCTCAAGGAGGCTGTTGTATGCCTGAATGCCGTAGAGAAGCTGCACAATGAAGGTCGGATTATTACACAGATAATGATCAGCAAATGAAATAAAAAAACACGAAAGGATGAACAAAATCTTTTACCTCCATAGCCATTATCGAAGTCTTCTTAGCCAGATCAGTTCTGGTGATCTTTGACTGAGCCACCCTGTCAGCTGGTGTCCAGACCCCTTTGGCCATAGCCCGAAGAGCCTCCGGATGGTTGAGGGTGATTTGATCAGCACAGACTGGAGTTCCGTCTGGCAGCAGAAACTTAGGCTCCCAAGGAGTCAGAGCTTGGGATGATTCAGGGGCTGCTGGAGCCTTGCTTGAAGAAGAAGCATTTTCGGCTTGTGTCCTAGCCCTTTTAGTTGCATTGGATCGGGTCCTCACAGCTGGAGCATTTGCAGGAGGCGGAGGAGGAACCGATGGGGTCGGCACTGCTGGCGCTACCGGGCTTTGAGCAGGTGGAGGCACTGAAGACGAAGGCGGTCCTGTTGACAATGGCACAGCATCAACAAGCGTAATACCTTCGGGAACTTGAGGGATTCTGGCGGACATAGGTTTGTCGGGCAAGTCCGTCCTGTCAACACCAGCGCCCAAGTTAGAGATCGATTCAATATTTTCCATGGTCAGCAGGTCAGTAGCCGATCGGGTCTTGCCCCAAACATGGGTTCTCAAGAGGCCTATCCGCTGTTTTATAAAGGTAAGGGGAAGATCCTTGTCCTCATAACCTAGAAATTTGAAGGCATAGTCTCCCCGGTGAAGGTCACAATGTTCACAGAGGCAAGAAGCCTTATGAAGTGGGCGGTAGACAGGCAGGCGAATGGGACCGAATTTGTTGGGGATCGGGAAAATACGAGAAAAATGGTACGACCAATTGCCGCTCACTACGACCATTCGTTCTTTCCATCCCTTATCCGATTTTTCAGTATCGGTACAGATGCTGCGGCCGTGAAAGGGGAAAAGGTTGTATCTACCTCTACTCGCTCTGGCATTTTGGAAAAAATAACAAAGGAGGAGGTCGGCTAGGCCTAGGTTCAGATCCATATCCCTATTGTACAACAGTAGCATGGATATGATCCTAATGCTGTTCGGGTTCAATTGAAGGGGATGCAACCCAAGCATGAAGAACACATAGTGAAAAAAGGGATGAAGAGGAAACCTCAGAACCCTAAGATGAGATGCCGATAGCAGAATGCTACCGGGGGCTAGGCCCTGGCTCTGGGTAAAGTCTAGGTAGCCAGGATAGGGGGACACGTCAACGTCCTGGGGAACGTGGGTCTCAGCCCGAAGGTGTTTGACGTCCACTTCAGGTCGGGTCCTCTTAAGTGGGGCCACTACAAATGGTTCAGAAGGCTTGGTTTTCGCAGGACCGGTCGTTGAGGAACCCGGAAGGTCAGTACTTTTAAGAGTAGTTTTTCTGGTTCCTCTAGGAACAGGCTGGGGAGACTCACTGCCAGTGGAATCGGTGCCTGAGGAAGTAGGTAAAACTACTTCCTCTACCGACCGGGTATCGTCACTATCGGACATAATGTTAAGAAATGTAGAAGAGACAGAGGGAGGTAAAGGTGATAAATTAAAGAGAGAAGAAAGGAAGAAAACCGATCGACTTACTTAGTTAGTGAAAGAAGAGTTACAGAAGCTCTGAGTAGCAGCAGGTTTCTATGATTTCTGAGATGAACGACGGAATGAATGACGGCAATGGCAAAGGAACAAATCCCAGCAATGGAGAGCTAAAGAAAGCAAAAAGCGAGAACAGAGAATAGCAAAATATGAACTGTGATGTGAAGTGATGAAAGATGGGGTTTTTATAGAAGGAGAAGAGGAAGCCAAAAAGGCTGCACGAAGACCGAAAGACACGCCACAGCCGTCATGGTGCAAGATTTGAGGGAGTAGTGGCCGCACGTTTTGGCATGTCTTTAAATAGGCAATGATGACATGCCAACTCATTATCTTCATTTCCCATAAAAACAATTAGTATATATATACATAGGTAGTTACATTTATTAGGTCATGGGTTTTGGAAAGAATGTCAAAGCCCATAACCTCAGGGGCCTGTGTAATGGTTAAAATATTTGGCCCAATTATAGATGGGCCACTGGACTGATGGGCCGACGACAGATGGGCCACTGGACTGATGGGCCGATGACGGACGGGCCAAAGACCGATGGGCCGGAAGGTGGATGGGTTGAAAACAAGCAGGCCGAAAACAGCAATGGGCCCATGGAAAATTCTAGAAACTAAAGTGTGGTCCACAAGGCAAGGAGTAATCCAATTATAGTAGAAGGAGTCCAAAAAAGGTGAAGGTTGATCAAATCCCTTGATTTAAGGGATTGATAAACTTGGGTACATGGGCTTGACCCATTTATCGTAATTTGTATAAATAGATGACTTTGATTAATGAGAAAGGATCTGAAATTTTACCCCAATTTATATTGTGTAACTTTTCTGCATTTACACTTATTCATTAATATTAATCTTTAATATTACATTTCAAAATATATTTTACAACATTTAATGTGTTTAGATTTAGTGTCAAATAAAAACAAAATAGTTTGTGTCCGACTTCAAACACAATGACCTAGTCTACACAGCATATTGACATTAAACACCCATGCACTGGTTTATTATACATAGCAAAACTAAAAGTAAAATGATCTCGAAGACATATTCAAAATGATCTCGTAGAGTATTTCAAAATGCAATTTAATTTAAAAGCAAGATGGAAGAGACCAAAACAATTAACCCATACATACATACATAATATTTAAATGATCTTGTAATTAGTATTAAGTCATAAATTTTCAAGGGAAAAATATAAAAGAGGGATCAATTCTAAACTTAATTGGTGGATATGGATCAGACTTTTTTGAAAATGTGAGAAGGGGCCAATTCTAAAGATAATTGCTAATAAGGGACCATTTGAGGTTAAGTTTACTAAATTGCTCTTCTGCTCTCTTATGTGCATCAAAAGGAACCGCCGGTTTTGGTTCGGTCTGATTTTGTCGGTTTTGTGTGCAGCCCTACTTTGACCAACCAAAATCTGCTTTTCACTTAGTTTGGTTTTGTGTGCAGCCCACCAACCAAAATCTGCTTTTCACTTAGTTTGGTTTTGTGTGCAGCCCACCAACCAAAATCTGTTTTTCACTTAGTTTGGAGAAGACTCACCATTTTCCACATTTGGTAGGGCTCATCGCATGAATAATGTACCAAATCGTTATTAGAGTTCTCTACCTATGCTATTCAAAACGGAAAATTCAAATCAGAGATGAACACCAAAGTCGCAAAGGATTAGGCCACACAAACATCATATAGTTATCACAATACTCTACTTACACCATTCAAAACGAAAATTTAAATGGAGTTGAACAAGAAAAATCGCATAGGACTAGGACACATAAACATCATTAGTTTTGCCCAATTACATTAGACATACATACATAACAGACACTCTCGCATTTCGACAAATTGAGATTTACACAAATAACATAAATATTCCCCACGCCCAAGCATGTGAACCACCTCCTTCGCTTGTATCAGATATTTGCGTTCTTCTATGGAATAGAGTGAGAAATTGAGCCACCTCTAATAGGGTTAGGGCCTCCCGATCCCTGTTGTGCAATACCCAGAAACCAAAAATAGATAATAAAAAAATAATAATAAAAAGAGAGAAGAAATAATTAAATAGGAGAGAGGATACTTAATTACTAGGGATGACAACGGGTCGGGTTTGGGACGGGTTTGACTAATACCATTACTACCCCATTTAAAAATTATTAATACCAAATCCACCCCAAACCCGCATCGGATTGTAATCGGTAATACCATTACCACCCCGTCGGTATAAACGGGTTCCATCGGGTTACCATCGATTTTACTAAATTATAATTTTATTAATTAACATATCAAGTTACTACCTTAGTACCATTAATTTTTTTCTATACATTTATATGTTTGTATAAAAAATTTAATATATTTTTTCATGTGAGTCGATGCCATTGATTTCAGCTATGGTTGCTCCTAATGTTATTTAATGTTCTTAAATAAAAATCAATTGTTGGAAATGTATAAAATATAATCTTATAAATAATTGGATTATAAGTTATTGAAATTCAATAATTACGTACAAAATTAAAATACTTAATTGTTCCATTTTAGCAATTATATTTGAGATTGGTCCATTGTCCCTCTTTCAAAAACATTTGGTCTGAATCCACCGAATTAAGTTTAGGATTGATCCCTCTTTTACTATTTTCCATATTTTCAACTACTAATGGCTAAAATACTTCTAAGCAAATATTCTTCCAACATGTATTTAATTTGGACTCCAAAGTTTGGCCTCATTTTTTCTTCTAAATGAATGATTGACCCAAATAATGGACGACCATGTTAACTTTGAATGGTATTGTACCTAAAAAGATAACCCAATAGTACGAGACATATAGAATAAGAATTACATATAGTAGACCTCTAAACCAGCATAGCTGCACATGAACATAAGCCATGAAGTCTTCAACTACAAACAAAGTCCTCTCATTTGTTTCCCTAATCCTCCTTGTTATACTATTGTCTTCACTCAATTCAGCTTCTGCTTCTATTGAAGAAGCCAATGCTCTCTTCAAATGGAAAGCCAACCTTCAATACCAAAACAACTCTCTGCTGACTTCATGGAACTTGTCTCCCAATTACAATGCCACAGCTTCTCCACAAACAAGTGACATCCCTTGCACTTGGGGTGGAGTTTCTTGCAATATTGAAGGAAGTGTCACAAGGCTCAACCTCACAAACTCGACGATGAACGGTACGCTCTATGATTTTCCCTTCTCGTCCCTCCCGAATCTTGCGTATGTCGATTTCTTCATAAATTCTCTTTTTGGTACCATCCCACCTCAGATTAGTAACCTATCGAAACTCGTTTATCTCGATTTGTCTAGGAATCAGCTTTGGGGACCAATCCCACCTCAGATTAGTAACCTATCGAAACTCGTTTATCTCGATTTGTCTAGGAATCCGCTTTGGGGACCAATCCCACCAGAAATTTTCATGCTAACAAATCTCACTGTCCTGCACTTGTTCGATAACCAGCTAAATGGCTCAATTCCAAGAGAAATAGACCAGCTTAAGTCCCTTTATGAGCTTTATTTGTACACTAACAATCTCTCTGGTCCCATTCCTGCTTCTTTGGGCATTTTGAGCAACTTGACTCATTTGTATCTATATGGAAACAGACTCTCTGGCTCCATTCCTCTAGAAATGGGAAACCTGATCAATCTTGTTGAGCTTGATATGAGTGGTAATTTGCTCACTGGTCCAATTCCTTCTAGTTTCGGAAACTTTCATAAGCTAACCCTTTTGTCCCTATTCAAAAACCAGCTCTCTAATCCAATTCCTCCAGAGATAGGAAACTTGACATCACTTGAATACCTAGTCCTTTCCACAAACAATCTGTCAGGCTCAATCCCACCATCCTTAGGTGATCTAAGCTCCCTAAGTCTACTATATCTCTACGAAAACCAACTCTCCGGTCCCATACCGAAAGAGTTGGGGAAGTTGAACTCTCTCTTTGATCTACAATTGAGTCAGAATCAACTCAATGGTTCGGTTCCTGCGTCATTGGGCAATTTGATCAACTTAGAGAGTTTGTTCCTCCGTGCCAACCAACTCTCCGGTCCCATTCCGCAAGAAATTGGGAATCTCAAGTTGTTGTCTTCATTAGTAATGGATTCGAATAATTTTTCTGGCTATTTGCCTGAAAAACTATGCGATGGCGGGAAACTTGTACGCGTCACAGTAGACAACAACAGTCTAATCGGTCCCATTCCCGAAAGCTTGAGAAACTGTTCTAGCTTAATCAGAGCGCGCTTCAATGCAAACAAGCTCACTGGAAATGTGTCTTTAGTTTTTGGTGTCTTCAACTCATGGATTTGAGTGATAACTATTTTTTTGGTGAGATTTCTTACAAATGGGGACAGTGCCTAAATTTGACTAACCTCAATATGGCTAGGAACAATATCAGTGGACCGATACCACCAGAGTTGGGGAATTTGTCTAGACTTAAGGTAATTGATCTTTCTTCAAATCAATTAAATGGGGAAATTCCAAAGGAATTAGGAATGTTGAATTTGCTAAGGCTTGATTTGAAAGATAATCAACTTTCTGGTAGCATGCCTGTTGAGCTAGGGTCGAATTTGTTGTATCTTGACATGTCCATAAACAGTTTGAGTGGGTCGATTTCGAAAAATCTACAAAAATGCTTGCAGCTTCATTACTTGAACTTGAGCTTCAATATTTTTAGAGGCGAAATTCCTCTTGAATTGTACAAGTTGGCACAACTGTCTGAGCTAGATTTGAGTCGTAATTCTCTCACGGGAGAAATATCGTCCCAAATTAAAAAATTTCAAAGTTTGGTGAACCTAAATCTCTCCCGCAACAACCTCTCTGGTATCCTTCCCGATGCTTTTGATGAAATGAATGGCTTGATGTATGTTGACATATCCTACAATGAGTTTCGAGGTCCCATTCCTAGCAATGATGCTTTTAGAAATGCTACCATAGAGGCATTACAAGGGAACAAGGGTTTGTGTGGAAATGTTACAGGACTAAGCCCTTGTCAAAATGAACCAAATCTTGTGAACAAAAGCGAAAAAGCTAATCTAGTCCTTGTAATTGTCTTACCGCTTGTGGGAGCACTTTTACTTCTTGGTGCATTCGTTGGACTCTTCATCATGTATGAACGAAGAAAACAGAAGGCAGCAAGTGAAGAGAGCGATTTCCAGGACGAAACCTTCTTTTCCATTTTCGGTTTGAATGGAAGAGCAATGTATGATGAAATCTTAAAAGCCACCAACGGTTTTGATGCCTTGTATTGCATTGGAGAAGGAGGATTTGGAGTTGTCTACAAAGCAAAGTTGCCACCAAACAACATAGTGGCTGTGAAAAAACTTCACACAGCAGTAGAGGGAAAAGGGTTTTGGAGCGAGGTAAGAGCGTTGACAGAGATGCGCCATAGGAACATTGTGAAGCTCTATGGTTTTTGTTCACATTCTCAAGACTCATTTTTGGTGTATGAGTACTTTGAAAGGGGTAGCTTGGCGACCGTGCTGAGGAAAGATGCTGAGGCGGAACGTCTGGATTGGCCTAAGAGGGTGAATATCATCAAAGGGGTGGCTCATGCGGTGTCTTACATGCACCATGATTGCTCACCACCGATTGTTCATAGGGACTTATCAAGCAACAACATTTTGTTGGACCCTGAGTATGAGGCTCATGTTTCGGACTTCGGAACTGCTAAGCTTCTGAAGGTAGACTCCTCGAATTGGAGCACACTTGCAGGCACGTATGGATACATCGCACCAGGTAAATGGAGCTTTATGTTGTTCTAACAAAATTTTCATTTATAGGCTTTGCTTTGCCGAACTTTAGCTTCTTCTTGTGCTACTTTTACGCATAAGAAAAATAGAATAAAACCTTTATTAAGAAGCTCTTTCAAGATCCAAAAATTCTTTCAAAACATTTATCAAACACTATTCAAAATAACTTTTAATACAAAAATCCAAAATCAACTTTTTAAGCACGAGGTATGTACGGAGCTTTGTGTTGTTCTAACAAATTTAGCATATCCTTTGCTTGATAGAAATTTAGCTTCTTCTGCTTTTACTTCAAAAGAAAAAGAAGATTGGAAACTTTTTAAAAAAACTGATACCACTAACTTCTATAAAATGTTTTCCCAAAACTCAATACTTTTTTAAAAAAAATTAGTCACACACCATTCAGAACTACCTTTAATTTTAGAAACCAAAATGAGCGTTTGAAACATGATCATATAATACTTTTTTCTTTGCAGAGCTTGCTCTTACAATGAGGGTAACTGAAAAGTGCGACGTTTATAGCTTTGGGGTGTTGACACTGGAAGTGATCAAAGGAGAGCATCCCAGAAATGCAATCACCATGCTGTCATCTTCTCCTCTTGGTCAGAACATAATTTTGACAGATGTGTTGGACCAACGCCTTCCACCTTCATCAAACGAAGGTGAAGAGGTGTTGAGATCGATTATAAAGCTGGCCATTGCATGTTTAAATGTCAATCCACAATCTAGGCCGACCATGCACACGGTCTCTCAGTTGTTATCAACCATGACAACACTTTCCTAGAAGAAACTCACTAGTTAGTTAGTGTAGTATAGATATACTGCTAAATAAAAACAAATGTCTCAACATATTTTGAGATGTTTTTAGGCTGTAATTTCATATTCATTAGCTATACGCATTTCGTATCAATGTATTGTCAGCGTTTTTGTTCTATTGTCTCCTCCTCAATATACATAAATAAGTCTGGACTTTGGTGCTTAATTAAGTTGTTAAATATTTGACCCAAGATTAATCTGTGACAAATAGAGCACCAAAATTCAACTTTTGAAATCCAACGATATAGATAGGAAATAGCATGTTCGGGGACCGCAATTGATCTATTGTAGTTAAATAATTGATTAAACTTACTCAACTATTTTTATTGCGGGATCACACTTTATCTATCTTAGATAAACAATTGATTAAACATGCTCAACTATTTGTATTCGCTATATTTAGTTTCTGTCATGATTATGACAATATTGATATGAGTATTGACCGTGTTAAGTTACAATATCGGCATCATTCATAACCATGATGATACATAAAGGAATGGTGACCATGATTATGTAGGCAATTTCTTTTTTTCAACAAAGAATAGCATGCTTGTGACACTACCAAATTTCTATACATAGGTTGGCCAGACCCATATATAGAAAAATATGAGCGTCTGCAATTGATAAACACAAACACAGATGATAAAACATAAAATAGAGATATAGTAACATAAATAAGAATCAAATGTACAACTTATACATAAAAGAGACCACACCTAATACATCCTCAGAATATAATAAGTTCCACACCGTACAACTTGGGAATCCCATAAACAGGGACCCCTAGAACAACTCATAAAGGAAGGGCATAAGATACCATAAATTTGATCATACCCTGGAATAGAAAGAATAACTGCTGGATCGAAAGGACAAGCGAGCAAGACTTCAACCTTGCGGATGGAATTGCCGAGGACCTGAAATAACAACAAAGGTGGGTCAAACCCATGAACAAGTACAATTCTACATGAGCCCAAACAGAATACTAAGATTCATCCCCTTTCCCAGCGACACCCAAAATTATAGTATAAATAATAATAATAATATTTTTAACTATAATCATAGTCACTAATATACCCCCATATAATAGGTATAAGAATCTATTCCCCCATATCAATTTTGTCCAACACTTCCATACCAAACTAAAACCACGTACCCGACAAATCAATCATGTTGTGACAACTCAATCATATCCCATGGTACTAGTGAGACTGCGTTTATTTGTCAGCCTCCTTGTGGTTCCTTCTAACTCCCCCAACCATAATTATTTAATTAAATCTTGTGGTTTTACGAAATTATTAATTCACTTATATTCTTTACTCGGGAACATATAACAATTTATAACGTCGAGTCTGGGGGGTCCAGGGGGGCACCAGAAAATACAATATTTTATAGGGTCAAAACTGTTCATTTATTCGGTCGAATATACATATTTTAGTATAATTCGTGGGAATCATAATAACATATAAATCAATGAACAAAGAAAATAGAGAAAAACAATTACATAATATAAGTAGTGTTTCTCTAATGACATTGTTTAAATTCATTGTCAACATTGAAACCTAAAATATTTCTATATTCAGATTTCTATATGTAGTTCAAATCATATACACCTCAACATAGTTCATAATAACAAGACATATACGTAAGCTCACAGATCTATACATTTACACATAAATCCGTACACGTCTATCTACACAGAATATAATACCCATCGTATATATGCATGGACATGAACATGGTAAAATAGATCTGTACAAATAACTACAAATAAATGTATATACGTATAAACAGAATATATACTATCATATGTAGTCATGAATCAAAACCTACGATAACCGATCTATACATGAGTGGTTATATATATCACAAATCTATACAGATACACATGATCTATACATATACTCTCGGATCTATACATAAATGTATAACAAAATATATATCATCATATATATACGTAAATACAAACATATTATAACAGATCTATACATATGTTTTCACATAGCTACGGATCTATACATACTTGCTCATATAGCTACTGATCTATACATATAACCATATAGCTATGGATCTATACATACATGCTCATATAACTACGGATCTATACATATAGACATATAGCTATGGATCTACACATACATGCTCATATAACTTCATATTACTACATATAGATACGAATATACCCATACATGTTCATATAACTACATATCTACACATATAGCTACGGATCTACACATACATGTTCATATAACTACATATCAATACATATTTGAACATGCTAATACTCATAAGTATTCATATACGAAATTAATGTATAACAGTTTATATGAGCACTAAACAAAGGTTACGAATTTTAGTACAAAGAGGAAGAGTAGAACATATGTCATGCCTGATTTGGAGAGCTTATACCACCATAAATCCGGATCTGATCCAACCTTAACCTTTTAACCCTCACAATTTCGGGGGAAAATTATGAAGAACAAGAAGTAGTAGAAGAGAATGAGATGATAGCAAAATCTGTAGTTAATGATGTATATATAGTAGGAGCTAGGTTTAAGTAGATTACTAGAATGCCCCCAGATCTACCAAAATCACAAAAGTGCCATAACCATAATAACTACCATGCCCCTTAATAATTCATCTATTTATGAAACATACCTAGCCTTTATAAAATGACTAGAGTAACCTTACTCAAAAATCTAAATACCTAACATACCATCCGAAATAAATAACCAAATAAAATAATCATTATTTAAATACGGGGTATTAGAATGCTTCAGAAAATAAAAATTCTACTAATACAGTTAATTAAATGGGTGTAATCATATTAAACTCCAAAACACAAAATGACTTGAATAATTACATGAGCATTATAGGTACTATTGTAGTGACATACTTTGTCATTTTTACGATTGCAACGATGAATTACACCGATCATCCTAAAAAATTCAAATGAATTAAACTCAGGTTGACAGTCTAACTGTTATTGTTTTGAACCCTTTATATTATTGAATTTAATCAATTAATCCCTCTTACTTTCAAATTGTCTAGTGGAGTTTTTAACTTGATCACATGTCCCCTATCCATTATTTTTTCCGTCATATTGGTTAGATTTTAAAGAAAAAAAAGGGGATTAATTAAAAGTATAATGGTCCATAAAATTGATATATTGGGGGTATTTTAGACATTATTTACAAATATAATACTCACGTAACCAACATGTGACCGTAGAACTAACCAATTTGACGAGAGAATAATGAAAAGGGGGCGATGTGATTAAATTGAAAACTGCGTGGGATAATTTGAAACTAGGAGGGGTTAATTGATTAAATTCAATAATATAAGGGGATTTAGTGAAATTAACACTTATTTTAATCTCTTTTAAAATTCCACCACATATACCCTTCTTAATTTTTTCCCCAACAACTTTGTATCTCCTTTTTGTTTTTTTTTTTAAAATAAGCATATTTTCCAACAAATTTGTTGACGAAGGGTCTGTTTGATAACACTAATTTACCAAAATCCTTATTCAGTTAAGTGCGTTTGATAAAAAAATTAAACATTACATAAAATATTAAGGGCCACCTAAAATAAAGTAAAATTTGAAATGACAGGATCAACACTTAACACTGAAGTCTGAAGGTTTAAAATTTATAAAAATATCATAAAATAATTGTTTTTAAGCACCACTTAAAATCTTCAGTACTTAAAATGCAAATCTTAAAATTTTCAATACTTAATTTTCAATTTTATCAAACAACACCAAAACGTTTATAAACTAATCATTACCCATCCCTTTTATAAAGTATTATATGAATAATATTATAATAAGATGAGTATATGTATATTAGGGTGAATGTCGCAAAATCCCCCTATGATTTGAAAAAATATGCAAAAAACTCCCCTCGTGGTTTCTGAACCCCCTTACACTTTCAATTAGTGCAAATATCCCCCTCCAAATCATTTTAGATGTCAAATTACCATCTTACCCTCAAAATAAATTTCAATCTTGTACCTAAGCCACTTTATCCCTACATTTTTTTAAAATTTTTTTTTAGTCCCAAAACAAATATATTATAAATATGTCAATAAATATTGTATATGGCCCATCTAAGTTTTTAAAAAATTAATTTAGTAGCCTAAAAATTGCATTGCCTCTTCCAAAAAATTAAAACAAATTCTTTGGTAACTCAGAAAAATATAAGTGTTCCTAATAAATTTAAGAAAAATTACATTGGCCCCATAAAATAATTTTCCTAGTTCCACCCTTCCTTGTACCATTCTGCCTTTTATTTTTATTTTTTATTATTGTGTAGATAAGTTATTATTATTTATTACAATTACTATTACAAAAGGAAATTTAATTAAAATAATAAAAATATGAATCACGTCATTTGAATAATCCGATCAAAATCGTTTATGATAAAAACGGTAAGTTTCTTTTTAATCTTGTCAAACTTCTTTAAACAATTATACTTAAAAGATAAATTATAAACGGAGAAAAAATCGTACATATTTCGAACATTAAAAATTCGGATAATTTCTGAAATATATATTTTTGTTAAATTAAAAAAGTTAACTATAAACAAAACAAAAAAAAATCGGACATATTATGGACATTAAAAATTCGGATTATGTCCGAAACATTATTATTTTGTTAAATTTAAAAAGTGAACGATAAATAAAAGTATATATATATTCGGACATAATCCATTTATTTATTTTGCTACTTTTAAAATAATATTTTATTTATATAAAGAATTTATTTTTTCAACAAATACAACAAACTCTTTAACTATTAAAATAATATATATATATATATATATATATATAATTTCTTATTATTAACTTAATTATAAAAATAATTATATATGCAAGAAGAATATTTTGTTAGAGGAATAAGGTGTGTTTGGTATTTGGGAAGAAATGGTGACATGTGAAAGTAAAAAAATGAACAAAATCTTGTCATAGGGGTCAATCTGCATATTTTTTGAATAATAATGAAACTTATATGTACAAATTGAACATGAGGGGGTTTTCTGCATATTTTTCAAACTAAGGCGGTGTTCTGCATATTTTTCAAACCATGAGGCGGTGTTGCGTGGTTCACCCAATATATTGATTTCTCACCGAGGGAGGGGGCAAACTAGTCACCGGAGATGTTTGGCGGTTGCAGCCGCAGCAGCAGTTGTAGGGTTCAATCCTTGTTGTTGAAGAAAGTTGGTCTTCCAACACAACCACCATGCCTGCATCAACCTCACTCATCTCCATTTTCTTCTTCGTCTCATCATGGTGTTTGGGCTCGTTTTTCTTCAACACCCACCTCCATTTTTGCTTCTTCCTCAACTTTCCGGTATCTAAGTACAAGTTTGTCTCAGGATAAGACCCAAAACCAAGATAACCAACATCGCTGTAAGCACTCTGCTTCTATATATCTATATCTATATCTATATATTGTGTTTTGTGTGTTCATCATTTTAACTGTGAGTGGCCGTGTTTTGATTAGTTTGCATGTGATACTTGGAACTTACTATGAAATATATGGTACTTGTTGTCACTCGACATGTAGACCAGTTGTTTGATTAATTGCTCGACTGAGTTATTTTATATCCAATTTTAATATTGTTGACTGGGTGATTACACTCAAAAGCTTTCTTTGGCCATTTCTAAGTTTGAAAACTTGTTTTTAATTTAACTCTCTCAACTTCAAGAATCAGATAGGTACTTCTACAGTATCAAAGTTTTGAATTTTAATTTTTTGATTCTGTTCATGTATGTGAATTTCAAGAAACCATTCCATTTTTATGAGTGGGAATATATATACATATATATAGAGAGGTATATCTTGTCTATATGGTTATATGAGGTCATGCAGTCAGTTCCTGCCAAATTCTCATAAGTTAAATATAATGTGAATGACCAAATATGTATTGCACTATTTCTTGGTGTAGTTTGTTTTTCTTATTATTCTTCCATTTTGAAGACTAAACGAAAAGGGTGTTTGCTGTCTTTTGATATGAAATTCTGAATCCGTGGTTGTGTTTTAGCAGCAGTAATTTTGTAGCATTCTTTATACATAGATATGGACTCTAATTATTTGTTTGATGGATGATAATGTGCCTGAATGTTTATAAAGCATATGAAGCTGATGAAGAGGTAGAGCCCATTGATTTATGGGAGGAAGAGGATGAAGCTGAGCCTGAGGTAATTACCGTACTTTACATATGTTGGTTTATTTTTTCATTGGAATCTTCTTACTGCTCAACTATCAGCACACATTTAAATTGATGCTATTAACGTTTAGATTGGTGATGGAGGGGATGGAGGCGGGGTTGTGCTGCAAAATTGCCCTTGGGGCGAACTTGCTCCTGCAGTTTGATGATGACATGAAGTTATATTATTTCAAGACTACTCCTCGAGGATATGTTTATGTGAGACTAGATAAACTGCCTATGCCTAACAAGTAATTTCTTATGCAGCAAGGCAACTTTTATTTTTGTTGCATATAGCCTTACATTATCGACATTCATCACATATTGAGTTGAATCTTGGGAAAAGATTTGTTGAATTGGGTATTGGGTTTCCATAGCAACGGATATACAGTTTGTAAAATAATAAGTGCAAATATAACTTTTCGTCTTTCTTGTGGTTTCCATCTTTCTTGTAATTGCCCCCAGTACCATCCAACTCTAGGCCTAGTTTCAAAAAGAAGACAATGACTTTCAAAAATCAAATTCCGTTTATACAAAATGATTACGCATGACCCACATTGCAAATAAGAAAAAGGAAGATGGTCTTTTTTTACATGGCACATGGCACATGCAGTTGCAATTCTTATTATGTCTGGCCGATATGATTTTATGAGATGTTCCCGATAGCAGTGGATGGCCTACACATAAGTTGAATATATAAAGTATATGATCGTTTGTACCTACCAAATAAAAGGCCTGTGCGGGAAGACAATCTAATTCTCTGGAAAGGATCAATTGAAACCCTCTATTGTTTATGCTAGACCAACATATTTCCCTGGAGAAACTGTAAATACTTCTGCTGCTAAAGTAGTAATGAATTCTGTCAGTAAAATGGGTCTTATAGAAAGTCCATCTATTCTTAATCTCCACTGAAAATAAAAAAAAATTGATCCATTTATAGTCCTCGACTAGTTGGAATAATGGATCGTCTGATTGGAAATGATAACATAATGCATAGGTTGTTAGAAGGAGTTCTAATATAT
The DNA here is from genome assembly GCA_963922005.1 of Cornus suecica. NCBI lineage: Eukaryota > Viridiplantae > Streptophyta > Magnoliopsida > Cornales > Cornaceae > Cornus > Cornus suecica. The sequence goes on from OY998242.1 coordinate 42,090,914, forward strand.
ATATACAAATAGGCGTCAGTAGTTAAAAAAGGAAGCTAATAGTTCGCCCTCTCTCTAAGGGCAAGGCACTTCCAAACAAGGCGATGGAGTGTAATAAAAGGCGACTAGACACGTGATAGATCTTCCAAAGAACAAGGCCTTTTTCGAATATGCCGCCAATTCATTTGGAACCCTGCGGATCCACTCTTTTTCCTATTCAAAGATCCGACCCCTATCTCTGTGTTTTCACATTGAGAATTATTTGCAGATGAAGAGATGTTAAAGGGGCTTCTTATTACTTCCCAAACAGATCCTCCTACATCTATATATAAACACTGGTTTACTAAGAATACGCAAGAAAAACACTTTGAATTGTTGATTAATCGTCAGAGATGGCTTAGAACCAATATTATCTAATGGATCTTTCCGTTTTAATACTCTATCCGAGAGTTATCAGTATTTATCAAATCTATTGGGGGCAATATAATCCTTACGTATGGGCCATCCTATCCAACTTTCAAGCATTAAGATACGCTTCAAGTGTAGATGATTATCATAAGAGATTCCCAACATATCATAAGATTCCCGTTCTTGAAAATCCACACATATCATAAGAGAGTTAATCCACTATGGTATTGAGCAGCAGTGTAGGATCAGATCCCAAAGATAGTAAGTCTTTTATTTTTTATGAATGAAAGTCTTTTTCAAAGATTCTATATAAATGTAAGAACACTTTTGTGTATTGTTTATTTATGACATATTCTAGACAATAACTATTTTGAGTGTTAGATAGGCTGTGTTGGTTTCAACGACATCTACAAACTACAACAAAAGGCAATAGTGAAGAATACAAGTGAAATACAAGAGAAGTGCAGTATTGAGTAAAAATGTGTCCCGGAGGGCAAAAACGACATTTCCCAAAGCCTTCAATTTAATCAAAAAGTCTCAGGGAGTCAAGAGGGTCATTTTGGCGCAGTTGCAGAGAAAAGTGGTTTTAACAAAAATGCCTACGCTTTCGTAACTACCCTGTGGTTTGATTATATGATGTGTCCACGACTCATACACATAAAAGTGCGTGTTATATACACCAGAGAAGAGGGTTTTGCTTGGATAGGTTTGAAATTACGAGAAAGGGCAAACTTAGGGTTTGCCTATAAATACCGAAGTCTACAACAAGAGGAGACACGTTTTGAAAAACTCTCTGCAAATTTTCTACAGCTTCATCTTCTTCATAGATATATGGTGAGAGAATATTACTGAGTGATTAGATATATACAAATTCTCTCTTGTTATTGAGTGTATCTAATTGTGCTTCTACATCGATAATTCTCATGCACAATTGGATGTTCTAGTTGCTAAAAAATCCACATACCGTCTATAGCAATGTGGTTGCATTGATCCGTTGGAGAACAAAGTCGTCTGAGTGCGGAGATCGGAGTAGGAGGCTTCGTGATTATTCAATCTGTTGAGAAGCAGAGCCGTCAGAGTACGGAGATCGGAGCGAGAGCTTCGTGGAGCGTGAGTGAATCTAGACTTTCAGACGTCAAGTGAAGAACAATAAATTACAATAGTTGTAAGTTCTGTTTTCATAGAGTCTGTACAAATTCTTTGATTCATAGTGCATTAATACCCAAGCGTATCCATGATTTTTACTTGGAGTCTTTCCAGGGTTTTTCACATAAAAATATTTGTGTCTTCTCATTGTTTAATTTATGCACTTATATTCATAATTGCTTGATTGATCTTATTTGAGAATTGATTAGAGAATTAGGGTTTGTGACTGATTAAAATTGAATTTATCTAAATAATTTTAATTGATCATTAAATTCACAAAAGGCATATTCACCCCCCTTTAGGTTGCTTTCATTAATCGTCTAGGTAATTTCAATTGGTATTAGAGCGTGGTTGTCCCGATTTAGGTTAACTACCTAGGGTTTGATTGTGAACTTAGACGATGGAGATACCTTGTGAAGGAGGTTCCATATCTAGATCCCCTTTGTTTGAAAGCTCGAATTACACATATTGGAAAGTGAGAATGAGAGCGTTTTTAAAATCTTTAGATGAAAGAGCATGGAATGTTGTTGAAGTAGGATATTCACCTCCTACTATGAAAGACGACGCGACCAATGAATCAAGATCAAAACCGTCGAGCGAGTGGATTGCTGCCGAGATGAATAACGCGAATTCAAACTCGAAGATGTTGAATGCATTATACAATGTTGTAACTCTGAGTGAGCTCAAGAGGATTGCTACATGCGTAATTGCCAAGGAAGCTTGGAACATTCTCCAAGTCACAGGAACGTCGAAGGTGAAACAATCAAAACTTTAAATTTTGAATTCTCAATTTGAACAGCTGAAGATGGAAGAGGATGAGGTCTTCACCGACTTTGAGACTAGATTAATTGATATTGTGACAGGCTGTCACAATTTAGGTGAGCTTATTCCTGATACTACGATAGTGAAGAAAATTCTTAGGTCTTTGCCTGAACGTTTTAGGTCTAAGGTTACCGTCATATCTGAGGTCATGAGTCTTAAAGAAATCAAGGTTGAAGAATTGGCTGGAAATTTAAAATCCTATGAGATGGAGATGTTCAAAAATTCCCCTAAAAAGGCTAGTGGCACAAAAGAGAAGAGCATATCGTTCAAAACCACTAGGGAGGATCATGTTGAAGCTGATGAAGAAAGTGAGTTGAGTTTGAGTGATATTACCATGTTTGCTAAGAAGTTGAACAAATTTGTTAAGGCTAAATAGAATGGCCAAGGACAAAAAATTGGAGATAAGTTGGGTGAGTCTAGAAGTAGAAATAAGACTCAAACTAGGAAGGACAAGTCTGATCCTATAAAGAAGAAACCTCAATGTTTTGAATGTCAAGGATATGGTCATATAATTGCAGAGTGTGCAAACACTCTGAAGAAATCCAAAGGATTAACTGTCAGTTGGGATGATGACTTTGACAATGGATCAGCTAGTGATGCGACATAGTTAGAAGTAGGTGATGATTCTAAGAATTTCACTATGTTTGCTGTACAGAGCAAGGAGGTTAAAGAATTTGCTTCAAGTTTGGCAATGTCTGAAGAAGAAGGTTCTAAGAGTGATGAAGATTGTGATGAAACGCTTCAAGAGTCTTAACATGGACAAAGAATTACATTCTTTAAAAGATGAATTAGCCAATAGTTCTCAAGCTCACAATCTTCTATAGACTAAAAAGGCCAAGTTGGTTGAGGAGTTGAAGAAATCTGAACTAGAAAGAACTTAGGTTTTGAAATTAGTAAATGATCTCAATAAGGAAGTGGTTGAGAAATCTACTAAGATTTATAGTTTGGAAAAAGAGCTGAAAGATACTAACTTGAGTATTCAGAAGTGGTCTAGTTGAACTCTTAAGCTTAATCATATGTTGAGTGTTGGAAAATATGCAAGAAATACAAAGGGATTGGGTTTTGTTGGAGTAACGCCGAATTTGAATGCTGTTGCAAAAACCACCTTTGTAAAAGCCTCCCGTGTAGCGACTAGTTCTGCACAAGGAAATTCAAATTGGAATCCTGATACTCGAGTATATGTCAAAAGACCTGTTGAAAGCAAGCCTTTCCTTACCTCTAGATATTCTAGGAGGTTAACTGATAGAGTTCAGAGGTACGTTCCTGTATGTCACCACTGTGGTGTTAGATGTCACATTCGACCAAGGTGTTCGAAGCTGTGAGGGAAGGTGTTGAAGTCAGTAAAGGAACAAAGAGTTGAACATGGAGATCATGTTCAAGATCAAATTCAAATGCTGAATGAAGAAATGAAGAATTTGTCAACATTGGAGAATAGAGCTCCGAAGATGAAGAAAACATGGATTAAAAAGGGTGAGCTACACTGTTTTGTAGTTGATACTGCTCTTAGAGCACGTAAGTCTACTTCTTGGTATCTAGATAGTGGATGTTCGAGGCATATGACTGGAGATAAGTCATTGTTTGGATTTTTCGAGAAATGTCATAGTGGGATAGTCATTTTTGGTGATGGAGAGAAGTCGAAGGTTCTAGGCAAATGTACCATTATGGTTTATGATTTACCTAAACTAGAAGATGTGCTTTATGTAGAGGGTCTTAAAGCAAATTTGTTGAGTATAAGTCAAATATGTGGTAACAATCATAATGTAACTTTTTCTCCTTATAAGTGTTCGATCATTGACTCTTTTGGAAATTACGTGATGGAAGGTATGCGTTTAACTGATAATTGCTATTGCATTGTTCCTAGTTCTGAATTGTCGTGCAATAGAATTAAACTTGATGAAGTTGAAATCTAGCATCAGCGGATGTGACATGTTAATTTTTGAGAATTAACAAAAATTACTAAGAGTGAAATTGATAAGGGAGTCCCTAAACTTGGTTATGCAAAAGGGATTGTGTGCGGATCATGTCAGAATGGTAAACAAGTCAGATGTCAGCACAGAAAGACAAATTTCATTGGTACTTCTAGACCTTTAGAGCTGTTGCATATTGATTTAATGGGTCCCATTAGGACAATGAGCAAAGTAGGAAATAAGTATATTTTTGTCATGGTGGATGATTACTTAAGGTTTGCATGTATTGGATTTTTAAGTGAAAAGTCTGAAGCTCCTGAAAGTTTTAAGAAGATTTGTTTAAAAATTTAGACTAAGAAGAATTATTCCATTTCTAGAGTAAGGAGTGATCATGGAAGGGAGTTTGAAAATTCAAAAATTGAAGTGTTTTGTGATGAGAGGGGAATAAAACATGAATTTTCAGTACCTAAAACTACTTAACAAAATGAAGTAGTTGAGAGGAAGAATAGGGTTATTCAAGAAATGGCCAATGTTATGCTACATGGTAGGAATGTTCCCAGGTATTTTTGGGCCAAGGCGGTGAACACAACGTGTTACACCTTAAATATAGTCTATCTTAGGCCTGACACCTTAAAAACTCCTTATGAACTATGGAATGACAGGAAACCAAATGTGAAATATTTCAAAGTTTTTGGAGCAAAATGTTATATTCTTAGAGATTGTGAATCTATTGGAAGTTTGAGTCTAAGAGTGATGAAGGACTATTTTTGGGTTATTCATTGACTAGTCGAGCATATAGGATTTTTAACCTTAGAACTCAAACTATGCTGGAATCTGCTACTGTAGTGGTTGATGAGTCATGTGTTGATGAGTCTCCTACGTCTGTTGAGGAGGAAGATGGTGAGCCATTTTTTTATGTTGGATAATGATTCTTCTGATGTTGAGAAAGAGGACAACGTGATTCGTGATAATACTTCTGGTCCTATAGAATCACATGATCAAACTCGTAAAGTGCCGCCTACACCTTCTAAGGAACCATCTGCAAGGGTCAAGTTAAACCATCCTTTGGATAAGGTCATAGGATATGTCGATTAGATGATGGTGACTCGTAGGAAGGAAAGGAATGAAGTCTCATATGCATGTTATATATCTTTCTTAGAACCTAAAAATGTCAAAGAAACTCTTCAAGATTGTGATTGGATTAATGCGATGCAAGGAGAACTTCAACAGTTTGTTAAGAATGATGTGTGGTATCTTGTGCCTAAACCGAAAGAGATAAATGTGATTGGTACCAAGTGGATATGGTACGGTTGTTAGGAATAAGGCTAGGCTTGTTGCTCAAGGATATACTCAAATGGAGGGTATAGATTTGATGATACTTTCGCTCCAATTGCTAGGTTTGAATCTATTCAGATTTTGTTTGCTATCACTTATCATCTTGGATTCAAGTTGTATCATATGGATGTGAAGAGTGCATTTTTGAATGGTATTCTTCATGATGAAGTATATGTGGAGCAACTCAAAGGATTTGAAGATCCTCATTGTCCTAGTTATGTTTACAAGCTGAAAAAGGTGTTGTATGTGCTAAAGCAAGCTTTTAGAGCTTCGCATGAAAGGTTGACCGATTACCTGTTGGGAACAGGTTTTACTCGAGGGGGAGTGGAAAAAATATTATTTATTCAGAAAGTTGAGAGTGATATAGTTGTTGCTCAAATTTATGTTGATGATATTGTGTTTGGTTCCACTTCTGATCAACTTGTTCATTATTTTAGAGATCAAATGAAACATGAATTTGAGATGAGCATGATTGGTGAATTGAATTTCTTTCTAAGGCTTCAAGTTAGGCAATTAAATGATAGGATTTTCGTTTCTCAAACTCGTTATGCCTTGGAATTAGTAAAGAAGTTTGGTTTGGAAAAGGCTAAGGATGGTCGCACTCTAATGAATACTAGTGTCAAGCTTAGCATAGATACTAAAGACAAATATGTTGATCCTACACTTTATAGGAGTATGATTGGAAGTTTGTTGTACTTGACTACCAGTCGACCTAACATAGTTTTTAGTGTTGGTTTGTGTGCACGTTACCAAACAAGTCCTAAGGAGTCTCATATTACTGCTGCAAAAATGATTATCAAATATGTTAAAGGGACATTGAATTATGGACTGTGGTATACATTAGGTACTAATACTGATATTGCATTTTTTTCTGATGCTGATTGGGCCGGTAATGTTGATGATAGAAAAAGTACCAGTGGAGGATGTTTTTATGTTTGAAATTGCTTAGTTGCTTGGCATAGCAAGAAACAAAATTGTGTTTCTCTTTCCACTATTGAGGTTGAGTATATAGTAGTTGGTAGTTGTTGTACTCAGGTTTTGTGGATGCGTAAAATGTTACAGGATTATGGTTTTTCTTAAGGCACGATGACTGTGTTCTATGATAACACGAGTACAGTAAATATTTCTAAAAATCCTGTTCAACACTTTAGGACAAAACATATAGATATTCGACATCATTTCATTCGTGATCTTGTTGAAGATGGTATAGTGTCTCTAGAGTTTATATCCACAGATTTTCAGTTGGCAAATATCTTTACAAAATCATTAGATTTTCAAAAGCATGTTAGTCTTAGGAAATCTATTGGTATGCTTTCTTTAGAATAGATATCTTTTTATCTATCATTATAGGAACACATTGTATTATTTTCCTATAATTGATAGTTAATCATGCATTTGTATTATATTTATTCATACATGCATTTTATTTTTGAAATAAATGACAATAATTTTTTTGAGACTGTTAAGCTTGGCTAGAGTACACAAGTGGTCATATTTTACTCTATTTTCATATTTACTTGTCTCATTATGCATATGTGAAGTAGATGTATCAGTCTGACCTAAGATTTTTGGATGATCACTTGACATGATTATTTTATGTTACAAAACTTTGATCTTAGGTGCTAGTTGCTTCGGTGATGATTGTAATACATGTTGAATCTGTTAATTTTTTCATTTAACTCGAAGTGGTATGAAGGTTCATGAGCTATGCTAGATTGGTGTATGCATGAAATATTTTTGCATATGTATGAATGTTGTGGTGAAAGAAGATGAAATGATAAGATGATAAAATTAAAAAAGTAGTTATTCAATCCAAAAAGGAGAGATAATTGATGAACATAAATCCCATGGAAGAAGCTCGGGCCCAGTTGGTCGAGATTAAAATTCTCACTGGAAAGTCCGGAGCTTAGAAAAACAAAAAGGGATATGGTGAAAAAGTTGAAAAGATGAAAGGAGGAAATTGTGTGACAAAGAGAAAATATTTTTTATTTTTGCCTTCTAGTTTGGATCTTGAATTGAATTATTATCATGGTTGGTGCGGATATTATAAGGTTTAGTATGTATTGTTTTCATCTTACCTTAGTGCTTGTACATGAGAATTTTCATATATTTATATTTGCAAAACTTAACTTGCGCATTCTTGAGTTTATAAGGTATGTGTGCTGATCTATACCATGTGTATAATGGTCGAGTTAGATATGAGAATATGATGTGTTAATGATTTGCTTTGTGTCTCTACAGTCTTTATAACGCCCCGCGTTTCCTTTCTCCTTTCTAGAATTCTTTTTCCAAGTGTTAACAGATTGTGACGTCGCTCATTCATGACGTCTTGTGTAATATTGGTACTGTAAATTTTTCGCGTTTATGTTTTGGACTTAGCGGTATGATTTCGTGGACTTTCATTTCCGGCTTCGTGATTTGTGTTTCGTTGACGACTATGTGGGTTCGTCGTAATGTTTTCTTATTGATTCTTCAGCGATCGTGTTCCGTGTTCGAACGTGTTACTTAGTTTATTATAGACGTTCCGGTATAACACTTTTGTGTTTATGTGTTTATGTTTATTTTTAGAACTTTTGAGAGTGATGGTTATTTACGGTATTTGTTTTGGGGGTCTTTACGCGGTTAATGGTGAGACGAGGGGCCGTTGTGCAATTTTTTTTATAATTGTGACTTAAATAACCAAAGTCTTCTCTTTCTCTCTCATTTCCTCTTCCTCTCATCCGACTCTTTCTTTTTCTCTTAATCGAACCACCATTAAAGCTTTGCTTAAGCTTTGTTTTCCTTTCTCGTCTAGCTTCGGGTTAGATTCATTTCTGGGGCCGAACTAGAGATTCGTTCCTTGTGGGGAGGTCTTCGATTTGATACCAATATTGGTATATATTTCTCTCTTTTATGAAAATTCATAAATTTTATTTTCTTGACTTCTTTCTAGATTTTGATCTAGTTACTCTTGGATTGGGTTCGTAGTATTATAGTATGTTGTAGAGGAGGTTGAGAGCTTCCGGGATCTACCTTTAGTTCGGCAATCGGAGTAATTTTTTCGGCGGCCGGATTTTCAATTTTTAGCTTTTGGGCGAGCCTTTTACAAAAGTGTACTCCCGAGGGCGTGGGCTTGCTTTCTATGATTTTGGTTTCGGCATAGCTTCATTTTTGTTTTGGCCGATTTGATGATTTTTTTCACAAATCGTTGAGGTAGGGGAAAACTTCTATCCTTTCTCATTCTTTGGTTTTGTGAGTGTGCGATTTAGTTTTAGGGTTTTCTAACCCTACATATATTTTGCTAAGTGTATACTTGAAAATATGAATATGGGATTTATGTATTTATGTGCTATAATCCATGTTATGTTGTACTTGAGATAGGTATGATGTATGCTAAATGGGTTATGAGTTGTGGACTTTTGAAGTTGGAATATACTTGTATGCATATATATGTGAATATGAGTATTGATGTGTATATGTATAACTGTAATTATACATATAAGATTATGGGTTTTGGTAGTGTAGCCGTAATAGCTTAAGTAGGCTAGCTACCTTGGATAGTAATTTGGGAGGCGGATGTAGATGATTGGTGGATTATGGGATTAAGAACTTAGAGCGTATTCTAGTTCCCCATTCTTGTTGATCTTGAAGTTGCTATGTTGAATATCAAACTTATGCATGAAAATGAGTTAATGTGTTGATTAAATTGCTTTAATGGGAATAAAAACACGTTAAATGGAAGGTAAAATTATCTTTATGTATAAAAGGATAACTTAATGATTTGTGTTATGAATGATGCATGAGAAAACATCCTTATTGATTATTGCTTATACATGTGAAATTGTAAGCATTGTGCTAAGTGGAGTCCAATATATTGCAAATGATAAAAGCATGTATTGTGATTGAGCATGTTGTGGACCATTATTTATAAATGTGAAATTGTAAGTATGATGGTTTTATTGAGTACAATATTTTGCAAAAGAGAAAAACATATATATTGTAACAGAACATGATTGTTGTTGAGAACCTGAATGCATATTGAGTACATTGTGTAGTGTCAAATCATGGTGTTGATATATGAGGGTTGTGTAATCATGTGTGGAAAGTCTTGTGTCAAATCGTCGCAACAACTGGCCAGGAGGGGTTCACACCTATGGAACTAATAAGTCGAAAAGTGAAATTGGATTAATAGTCGTAAGAGAGGCTCGTATTCTTGACTTTGGTGGTCATAACGCACGGAGTTGCAATCGGGGCTCTCGTGCAACCGTCTTCTTTGTTGAAGTGATAGAGAGAAAAATCATTTGGGAAGAGTTGGTGCGGTACTCTACATTACTTGATAAGATTGTATCCTCAAAAGTAAGTGGACAGAGTGCGTATTCGTTAACCTGTGTTGGGCAAGTGTGTATCATGAGGTGTGTGAGTCACATTGCATTTGAGTTTCTAATATGTGATTTATGTTTATATATGGATCATGAAATTATCTTATATGTTTGAGAAACATGTTTAATGTGAATTTGAGATATATAATTCATTTGTTATTAAAATGCTCAAGTGAAATTGAAGGATGTGAAAATATGAATTGCATGCATTGTTTAAAGTATAATGTGAAATAAATGCTTATACTTGTTAATATGTGCTTATATACCTTAGGGGGGTGATATGAGTTGTTTCAATGGCTTTCTTGTGATAAGTTAAAGTCTGTGATGAATCATAGAGTTGATTGTGAATTGAGGCCTTGGAGAATGAGGGTGATAGTTTGGTGATCTCGTTTGATGGTTTAGTAATGATCATTTGATGTTTCTTGCACACTTTGAGAAATGTTCATATATTGTGTCTTGAGGGTTTAAGTTAGTTAGATGAGGCTATGATTGAAAGTAATCTAAGTGGTGTGATATTACACTTTGGGAATCATTTTTGAGGTTTCCAGAGTTAGGTAGTCGACTGGGCATTCAAGATGAGTTTTCGCAAATTTTTCTAAACTCTTTGTTTCACCATGTCAACTGGGTCACTCAGCCAGTCGATTGGGTGGTCCTGTTCAGCCCTGTTCGGATCCTGTTTTACTATTTTGCTCATATCTCGAGCTACGGGTGCCGGATGAAGGTGTTCTTTAGCTTTTTAGAAAGATGGCTTAAAGCTTTTGAATCATTTCATTCGAGTCATGTTTAAGGTCGTAATGGTCATTTAAATGTGACGGTATGTTTTGAACTTTCCCACGTTGCGACGACCGATTTTTAAAATGTCGCAGTTTCTTTCTCGCACCTTGGAATTTAGTTCCGTTTGTTCCTATGACTTATTTTAGGTCCAAACCTTATCTTTATACTTTGAAATTACTATTTTACCCCTTAAATGACTATTTTACCCTTGAGTTAACGCAGGTATTTAAATGGTCCAATTACGGTGTCGTTTGATTCGTTCCACTTCTATTTCGATCCCGAGGGATCTTGTTGACATCTTTTAGGCGTGAAATGATGTTTTTACCCTTGTGTGAGTGTTTGACGACCATAGGTCATTTGTTTTCATTCCTTTCACTTCATTTTGGTTTTCGACAACCTTTGTGACTTCCTTTAGGTTGAATTGATTATTTTAACCCGGTGTTAGGTTTACAGATGTCGGTAGTGACATGTGAGGTGATTGATAGTATGAGTTGATAATGATTTGAGATTTTGGAGCTCGATATGCTCGTGATCTAGGAAGTATGAGTGTTATCCTTCTTGGAGTGTTATGATTAGGAGTTTTACTCCTGTGATTTGGTGATACTTGTTGTGTGGATTGTCAATGTGGGACTAGCGGGTCTGAGTCGTAGGGTTCTATGAGGTGGTCTGTACTACGTGGCTTGTATTCTTGTATATATCTCTATATGTATAGATATACGTGCATATATATCTATGTGTGAATTATTATATGTTGTTGTGATATAGTTTCACTACGTGTGAGTTGCCCTATTTGTTGATGCATGGTAGGGGACTAGAGGGATATTTTTTTGGGGTCTCGTATTGGCGTGAGGGCCATGTGGAACGTTTGACTGACCTGGGGTAGATGGATGTACACGGGTTATGTCTCGCCCTATTATTCATGAGACTCCAATCAGGAGAATCAAGGAATCCCGAGGTATGACGTCACATAAAACGTCCAATAGAATCAACGATAACGAGAAAATACATGGAATAAGAATGAAAATAAAGTATTCCATGCCACCTGAGTGATAAAAACTCAGTAATGAATTCTAACGAAAATCCGGCAGAGTTTCGTTTGTAAATGGAACATCCAGACAACCCAAAAACAACACAACAGAATAACCTGCCCATAATAACCGAAATAGAATCAACGGCACGTAGCCTAACATTCCAGAAACCTACTAGGGCTGAGGTAGTGGAAAAGAACACCGCTACCTCTACACAACCCCTCTAAAATTGATAGAGCCCCAAATGCTCAAATGAAATTATAAAGAAAGCCACATGGTGATGCCAAAAAGGTATAATGGCACCCTGAATCAACAAATACCCGAAATAAAATATAAAATGAAAGGAAATATGCCAACAGACTGGCTCCCAAGAGAAATAAGAATACACAAGAATAACTACGGACAAAAGGAACAAAACTAATTAAAAACGTCCCAATTCACCCGTACCATCGCCGCTGAACACGTCATGCTGCATCCACCTGCAAACCTGTAATCTGTGTGGGGGTGAGCACAATCTCTGGGGATCACCAAAAATATCTGTATAACACACTCTTAGCCGTCTAGGAAATGTTAACCATCCCAGGTGCATGCATCTATCCTAGGTCGGTCAGTTATCTCATTTGGCACCCATGCCAATCCGAGACACCAAAATAGCCCCACAGATAATCCAAATCATATCAAGAATCACAAGATAACACATAGCAATAGAAATATCACCAACCTATATACACAAGTCAAAACAACATATATATATATATATATATATACATGTACACACATAAAATCTCGTAGATAACTAATCATACCCGTATAGGCGTACACATATAGTCAAATACGCACTCTCATCGAGAGATACTACAAGAACTAACTATCTATCACACTGTGCACTGAGTACGCCACTCAAAGTTCCTAGGAGGTAAATAGGTCACTTCCTAGGACTACCGAAAAGGAATAACCATAATCATGCCCACAACCAAACCATAATGCCTACACAACACCCCTATCAAATCATTAGAGTCTCACTCTCATAATTCTAACCTCAAACAGGTCCTCTTATCCACAATAACCCGTGAAATAATCTGTTCACTTAAAGGATCTTTTCTCCAAGACCTCCTATAGAAAAGAGAAATTATAAAACTAACTAGTGGTCATATGGCTTGGACACACCGCCTTAATCTAAACCTCAAATGTAATACAAGTGGAAAACTCTACCACTAAATCAGATTCAACAATTAAAAGACAATCTCCAATTTACACCGCCTATCGAGGCACAATAAAGGGGTACCGGAGTTAGTTAGTCCCAAATGGATGCCATGACCCTCGGGTTTTAAAAACAAATACTGAATCCCGAAGGATTCAACCGGTTTTTAAGAAAACGTTTAGGACCTAGTCAAATCTATTTGGTTCCAATGTCTCCGAACCTAACCAAAGTAATAGAAATCACATTATGTGTGCGCAAATCAGCATAATGTCTCTTAGCCGAGAATATGACAACGACAGTAACAACACAAGTGTATATAAGGTCCGCCCCAAAGGCTAAAACCTTAGAATTCCAAATTCGGCTAAAAGCCAAGAAATACTGACAACAAGGAGGAAACTTAACTACAAGATTTCAAACTAGAAACCATTTCAAAAATCCCTTTTTAAACTTCTTTTAAAACTGGTCCTCAGACCTTCAATATTTGTTTAAAAATTTTAGAAAACTCTAAACATATCTTTAAGACTTAACTGGCTCAAAAGGAATTTTAGAAATAACTAGAAGGAATCTGGAGTTGTCGAACTCCAACGATACTGAGATCTCGGCATAACCTCAAGGTTTCAACAACAGGGACAAACAATACCCTGAACATACTGATTTCACCAGAACGTTTTAAAAAGGAAATTTTGTTGCCATCTTCAAAATGGTTTTACTTCTGATACCCCCGGTCCCAAGAGTTCAACTCCTATTTTATAAAAAAGTTTTTGACTCATGGTTTTTCAAAAACAGTGAATGGACCCCGGGGTAAATGAAAAACGTAGATTTATAAAATCCAAAAGCTTTAAATTTTTAAAACATTTAGATAGCCTTAGTTTGGTCCAAAAGATCCTAACCATAACCGTGATCTCAAGATTCATGGGCTAAAGATCGTTTATTTCTCAAAACGTCACCAAAGTGAACGAAAGAGCAATAAGCTCAAAATACAGGAGTCAGAAGAGGGAAATACAGACTAACGAGCCTTAAACGACCCCTAAATTGAAAAAATCCCCATACAACCAGAGTGGTCCACCAATCACCCCACGATAACATTAGTCACCAACCACGAAGGCCTATATGGCCGAAAACCATGACCTCATATAAGTTCCGGTATGAGGCGTTAATCAACTCAACTAGATACCCAATTCATCAACTCAACTAGATACCCAATTCATGGGAAACAGATACACACCAAGGTCTCTTTTTCTACTGAGCTCCACTTAACTACTCAGAATACCCGCCAGTCATGGCTCCATTAACCCTGGTTTTTAATTATTATTAAACCTTTTTACTTTTCAACTTAAGGTTTTTAATCCTTTATTCTCATTGAGAAATCTCGTTAGTTAATTTTCTAACGTTTTTAAAGGGATCTCTATATCCAGGAGCATGATTATAATCACAACTATTGCGGCCTAGCGCTCAAGGGGACAATATATATTTTTAAAATTTATCCACATATAACCTGTTCCATATCAGTAATCAATAACATCAGAAAATCTCAACAAATAAGCACATGCCAAATAAATGCTCAATGTGAATGTCAATGCAACTCCAGTGTAACCCTATCTGCATGAGGGTTAAACAAATATCCAGGAATCCCAAACCGCTCACTGATGGGGGTAACAAACCCGCAAAAGGAAGGGTGGGTGTCGCCAAATATAGTACGGACCACAAGTCCATCTGGAATGGCAAGTGAGGCCTAAGCCCTCACCCCCAACTTCTGAGGCTTTGAGAGATGCTAGCTCCCTGGGTGCTAGAACACCCACTAACCAGTTGTTGTGACTATCCAAACGGTCCATTCGAATATATATGATACAAATGAGGCATGCAACTCACACTGAATCAATATGCATGTCCATGGTGCTACATAAATGCAAAATGCCTCTACATGGACCACATGCTCAATTATGCAGCAAATTTCAAAATTTCATACAAAGCATGCTTTTTAATTAAATTAAAACAATAAATTACAACAACTCCATCTCGAGTTCATCCGGATTCTCAATTACCCATTTCTTAGAAATTTTCAACGTATTCGCATGCTTTAATTTAAATTTCAATAACCGAATTCTAATACGTCCACTCCAAGGACAATCTAGTTCGCAAATTCACTTATTTATAATTTACGAGAAAATTTAGAGGGAACTAGTACCATGTCTAAGTTTTAACATCCATCGCTTCCACGTATCCTCTAACATATTTTTAATTTCAATAAACCACAAACAACAGGGGAAACTTATTGTTACTTTCTAAGTTCAAATCCAATTCCACAATTCAACTAACCCACTCTAAAATTTAAAGGGCATTAGGTCGCCTCTTCAATTTAATTTAAGTAGGTTTTAATTATTCAAATTTTTTAGAGATATAATTTAAATTAATTTATCAAGGGAAATCTATTTCCGATCTGAATTACTCCACCTATGGATATCTCATCAATTTTATAAAAATTCCTAGTTCTCGTTTATAGCTAGGAACGCTAAAACCGACTATCACACACACATAAACATACGCCGGAAGTGCTATAAATTCCTACATACTAACAGTGAGAAATAGATATGTATATAAAAAAATCTCACCTAAAATAAAGCTTACTAAACAACCCCAAAACAGCCCACCGTGAACAGTGTTAGCGCTTGAATATGGAGCCCGCCGACCAAAGTCACCCGAATACTATTTTGAATATACCAAAACGTCCGTCTCGATGACTTATACGATATATACGGAGCCCATTAGCAATTGGTTAATAAATTTGAATAAATCTAATATAACCCAAATGAAAATTCGAACCTATAAATTAAATTTTCGGACAAACTGCTCAACAAAAAAGTACAAACTTTTTGTATGTTGTACCTAGCATCGATACAAAGCTTTCCTCAAACTTTTAGCCAAAAAAGCACAAATCCGCACTGAGTCATTCAACTCAGTTCGGCCGAACACATTCCTGGTCACCAACACCACCAGCTCGAATTGCGCTGCCGTCATCACCGCATCGCCACCCATCTACTCGCGATACCATCGTTATCGCACGCCATCACCACCGTCCTCTCTCTCTCCGACGTATTCAAACCCTAGCCACAGAGTCCCCTCTTCCTCACTGATTACGCGATCCTCTCCTGGCCATCTATTCGCGTCACCAACCATGGCCGTCACCACCACCCTTCAGCCACGATGTTGCCGTCGTCCAAAGGCTTCGGCGAACCAACAACTAGGTCGTGCCTTTAGCTACGCGACCTTCTCTCCTCTTTCTCAACTGTGATCTACTACTCTCTCTCTCGTCTACAAGACGATGATGATGCTGATGATAATGATGGTGGTGGAGAAGAAGGGAAACATGGCTTCCCTTCTTTCTTCTAGGAGGTCCAGATCATAGGCTAGGTGCTGATTGTTCGGACCTTCTTCCCATGCTTGACTCCTTAAAGTAGGTACTCTTAGCTCGGTTGGGATAACTGCTTTGGTCCCATAAGCCATAACGAAAGGGGTCTCCCCAGTGGGTTGTCTTGGAGTAGTCCGATAGGACCACAACACCTCACGCAATTTCTCTAACCATGCCCCTTTTGCGTCTTCAAGTTTTTTCCTCAGTGTGTCAAAAATGGTTATGTTTGTCCTCTCGGCCTGCCCATTTCCCTGTGGATAGCCGACGGAAGAAGTGTTTTGATTGATCCCATGCTTTGCTAGGAATGCTTGAACCTTCCTGTTATCAAGGTTAGTGCCATTGTCCATCATTATGGTTCGGGGTAGACCGAATCTACAGATGATGTGGCTCTAGATGAATTTTATAACATGGCTGCCTGTTATGGTGGGATATGCCTCAGCCTCCACCCATTTGGTAAAATAATCTGTAGCCAAGAGAACATGTGTGGTACATCGTATTGCTTGTGGGAGAGGACCCACAATATCCATACCCCATCAGGTAAAGGGGTGAGGAACAATTGTTGGGTTCAAGAACTCCGGCGGTGGATGGATGGCATCTCCGTGAAACTGGCACTTTTTGCAGTGCCGGCTGTACTTCTCAGCGTCCCTTGCCAGGTAGGGCCAGAAGTATCCCTGGGTGAGAACTTTATGAGCTAAGGATCTTCCTCCGGAATGATTTCGACAGGCTCCCGCATGGATCTTTTCCATGACCGCCGAAGCCTCAGAGGGTGTGAGACATCTCAAGTATGGCCCGGAGAAAGACTTGCGATATAATTGGCCGTTGTAGAGAGCATATCTGGCTGCCTTTATTCTTATCTTCCAGGCTTCCGATTTTGACTCGGGCAATGCACCAGTTCTCAAATAATCTGCTATAGGGTCCATCCAACTTGGTTCCAATGGGATGACCATTACTTCTTCGGGCGGCTCCAAGCTGGATCGGATGATGAAGTTTATTGGTACTGTGCGAGTCATACCTTCTCCAGTCGCGGAGGTCTGGTTAGCCAGATGATCGGCTATGGAATTATGTTTTCTGGGAATTTGTTCAAAGGTTACTTGCTGGAATCCTTCAGCCTCCTTCAGGACCAAATTTTTGTATGCTTCCATCTTTGGCTCTCGGGTTTCATACTCCCCATTTAACTGTCATACGACTAGTTGGGAATCACTTCGTAACTCTGCTTTCTGTACTTGAAGGCTTCGGTCCAATCGAATTCTTGCGAGAAGGGCCTCGTATTCGGCTTCATTGTTAGAGGCTGGAAACTCCAATCGAATGGATTGCTGGATTCTAGTGCCATCTGGTGTTACGAGCACTACTCCGATCCCTGCTCCGTTGATGTTGGATGATCCGTCCACGAACACGACCCATTGTCCAGGCTCACTTTCCTCTGTGGATTCTGTAGTTTCTGTTTCTAACAGGAAATCAGTTACTGCCTGTCCTTTGATGGCCGTTCGGGGGACATAGGTGATGTCAAAAATCCCGAGTTCAATTGCCCATTTTGATACTCTCCTGGATAACTCAGGCTTCGCCATTATAGACCTGATCGGGGTGATTGTTGGCACTATGATCGGGTGTGCCTCAAAATAATGCCAAAGACGTCACTTTGCATTGATCAATGATAGTACCAGTTTCTCCTGTTTCGAATAACGGGTTTCTGCGTCAGCAAGGGCCTTGCTGGTGTAGAAGATTGGTGTCTGATACCCCTTGCCCTCCTTGACTAGAGCGACGCTGGTTGAAGATGTTGATATTGCCAGATACAGATATAGTGGTTCATCTGCATCTAGGGTTGCCAGTATCGGAGGCTTTGCCATGTAACTCTTGAGTTTTTTCAGGGCTTCTGCTTACTCTGGCCCCCAGACTTCTCCTTTTTCCGCCTTTATTGCTTGAAAGAACGGCTTGCATCGATCGGTTAATCGAGAGATGAAGCGACTGAGGGCTGCTATCCTCCCGGTAAACACCTGGATCTCCTTCCGGGTCCTTGGCTCTGCTGACTCTACGAGAGCTTTGACTTGTGTCGGGCTAGCTTGTATTCCCGTCCGATTAACTATGTGCCCCAAAAACTGGCCCGAGGATACTCCGAAAGAACACTTGGACGGGTTGAGCTTCATATTGTATTTCCTGAGGGTGTCGAACACCTGCTGCAGATCGGTCAGGTGGTCTCTTTGCTCCTTGATTTTGACCACCATGTCATCGATGTAACCTTCTATGGTGGATCCCATCATTCCCTGGAACACCCTTCTGACCAGCCTTTGATAGGTAACACCTGCATTCTTTAGTCCGAAAGGCATAACTGTGTAACAAAATGTACCTGACGCAGTGATGAAGGCAGTCTTTTCCTGGTCCTCCGGGTTCATTCGAATCTAGTTATACCCAGAGTATGCATCCAGAAAACTCAGGCGTTTGAAACCTGCGGTGGCATCTACCATTTGATTGATCTTTGGTAAAGGGAAACATTTTTTCGGGCAGGCTTTATTCAGATCTGTGAAGTCTACACATACCCTCCACTTACCATTTTTCTTCTGGACCACCACCACGTTTGGCAACCAGGAAGGATACTGGACCTCCTTTATGAATCCTGCTTGAAGAAGTTGATCAACCTCCTTAGCTATGATCTGGTTTCGATGGGCCCCCATTCGCCTCTGCTTCTGTCTAACTGGACTTGCGCTGGGATCCATATTGAGAGAATGCAGGGCTATTGACGGATCAATACTGATCATGTCCATATGGCTCCACACAAATATGTCGGCATTGGATCGGAGAAGGGACTCCATTTCCTTTTTTTCTTGTGGACTGAGGCCTGAACCAACATAAGTAAACCTTTCGGGGCGATCGGGGAAAATTTAAACTTCTAGTAGAGGTTCAACTGCTACTGGTGACCCCGAACCGCCCTCCTGTAATTGCTATTTGTCCTCGGGTGCTGCCTCGGATCGTGACCCTCGTTCCGGTTCCGCCCTTCTTTTAAGACTTTTCAAGGTGACAACATAACACTCCTTTGCTGCTACCTGATTGCCCCTGATGTCAATCACGTCAACTCCGTTCGGGTCAATACATCGCATGACCTGATGCATGGTTGAAGGGACTCCATGCATACGATGGATCCATCCCCTTCCCATGAGGATATTATAGGAAGGTTTGACATCTACCACCACAAAAGTCTCTCGGAGCTTGCGCCTTGCTGCCGTTACTGGTAGTTGGATCTCTCCCACTGGTTCCACTCTTCTGTCATCGAATCCTGCTATCGGGCTTCTGGACAGCACAATCTCCTGAGGGTTGATTTCTAACTTCTCAAAGGCCCATTTGGTGATAATGTTGGCGCTGCTCCCAGGGTCAACCGTCACCCTTTTTATCAAGTAGTTTGAGACCATGAGGGAGATCACCAAAGGGTCATCGTGTGGCGTCTGGATGCTCCGCATATCCGCAGAAGTGAAAATTATTCGAGCATCCTCTTTCGGGACTCTGAACTCGCTGACTTCGCCAACCCTTCGTAGTTTCTGAGCTTGTCGCATCTGGGACCTCCGGGCCTCCTCTATCTCCGATCGACTTGTTCCTCCATGGACCATGTGGATGACCCATACGGGCAGTCCCATAGACCCTTGGCAGGTACATGTTCCTTGGCAACATACTCGGCCAGCTCTCCTTTTGCTATCATGGCTTCAACCTGTCTCCTGAGACTTCTGCATTCGTTGGCGTGATGCCCATACTCACCATGGAAGGCACAGTGCCTCGACATATCTCTCTGGTCCATTAGTTGTCGAATGGGTGGTGGTGATCGGTAGATTCCTTTTCCCTTTGTCTCCTGATACAGCTTGGCCAGGGTCACCTTTAAGGAGGTGATCTTGTCCTCAAACCTTGGGCGTTTCTCTGGGACTGGGGAGGGCGCAGGAGGAGCGCTCGGTCACTTTCGGTCTGATGCCCGATCCTTTACCCTGGAAGGTTCGGGTGCCCTTGCCTCTACTGTTGTAAAGACGGTCCTTCTTTGCCGTATGGCCAACTCCTCTTCTATTCGGAGGTGCCCTTGCGCCCTGGAATTGAGCTCTCCAATGTCTGCTGGTGGTCTTTTGACAAGGGACTGATGGAACATGGTTTTAGGGATCAGGGCCATCCTGAAGGCTTCGACAGCCGAATGCTGATCACAGTTTTCAATCGAAGACATCTCCACATTGAATAGTGAGACAAAGCTTTTCAGGGACTCGCCTTTCTCTTGGATCATGGTGAACAAACTGGAGATAGTCTTCTTTTGTCTTTTATTGCCGAAGTATTGGGGAATGAATAACTTGCAGAGTCTGAGCCAGCTTCCAATCGATCGGGGCGGTTACTTTCTTAACCATAGGAGGGCTGCTTCGGTCAAGCTGGTGGGGAAGACTTTGCAGAGTAGGGCCTCGTTCTCGTTGTAAACATTCATCTTGGTATGAACGTGGTAGATGTGCTCTGTTGGATCTTTTGTACCATCGAATAGAGTGAACTTCGGTAATCTGAACCTCTCCGGATAGGGCACACTGGTGATTGAGATGGTGAACGGCGTCGATGGATGCCTTGGATGCCAAATCGATAGGGGTCTGTACCTTCAGGTCCTTAAGCACTTCCCACTGAAATCTGGACATGATTTCCTCCAGTTTTCTCATGGTCAGGACCTCCTCGGGGTTACGTACCCCAAGAACTTGTATAGATGACTCCGCGTGCTCTTCACGATCGTTGTGGGCTCTAGCTGGGAGGTCGTCCTTGTCTGTCTGGCAGCCTATAGGCCATTCATGCTGGCCGGACTGCTCGTCATCATGGACCTCCTATGGGTTCTGTAATTGAGCCAATTTTGCCGCCAGTTCTGCGTTCTGTCTCTCTAATTCGGTAGTCCTCTCCTCTAGGGCTCGTCTGATCGGGTCTTCTGGTTACTAGCCTCCATTTGGAGGTAATTCGGTCTGTTGTGAACGTGTGACCACCATTGATGGTATGAGTCTTAGCTTTTTGTAGAGACTGGGAAGCTTATTGAAAAATATTTCAATAATAGGACTTTCCCACAGACGGTGCCAATTGTGTAGATGCAGAAAAATTACACAATAATAATTAGGGTAAAAAATTGGATCATTTCTCATTCATCAAAGTCATGTATTTATACACATTTATGGAAGATGGGTCAAGCCCATGTACCCAAGTTTATCAATACCTTAAAACAGGGGATTTGATAAACACTATCCTATTTTGGACTCTTTATTCCATAATTAGACTATTCTCTAACTTGTGGATCACTTATCTTCTAGAACTTTCCATAGGCCCATTATTTCTTTAGCCCACTTGTTTTCAGCCCATCCGCCTTCGGTCCATCGGTTGTCGGCCCATCAGTCTTGTGGCCCATCTCGATTGGGCCATGAATTATTTCAACTATTACAAATAGGAATTGAAATTTACACTTAAAATACTTAATTGATTGAATATAATTGAGTATGTATTTTTTTCTTGAGAAGGGTAAAAAAAAAAAAATCATTATTAGTAATTGAAGTTCAATAATTAAATTATTTAGTTATTTCATTTGATTATTAAGAAAAAATGATCATTACAACACTTTTAGTGAACCTTTATTTTCATGAGATGTTTTTCATATACTAATTTATTTATTTTTAAAAAGGGGTTGGGTCTGGTTTTACAGAAATCCCAAACTCGCTTCGAGTTTTGAATTTTAATACCAAACCTGCCCCAAACCCATTTAAGAACTTACCAAACTCGTCCCATTCGGATCGAAACGGGCCGAAACCTGACCGGATCGGATTAAATTGCCATCCCTATTAATTACCATTAGACACTAGTAATCTTCCCGCATACATTGCTGATGAAATCATTGTTTGGGTGGAATGGGCTCTAGCTAGTTACCTGGTGGGTGTGGGGATTCTGCATCCAATGTATGTATTGTATTTTTTAGGTTTTTGTCTTTCTATCAATATTTTCACTTACCTTAAAAAAAAAAAAAAGACCAAAAACAAAAAATATTTTGAACCTTTTATAAATACGTTTAAAATATATTTTGAACATTTTATAAATACGTTTAAAATATTAAAACATCTGCCAATAGTTTATAAATTCACAATGACGTGCTGAAATAAATTTGTTCTTACAGGCGACAAGCATCGTTTTTACAAATATTCCAACCCGAAACATGTAAACCGGCTTCTATTGTTGTTCTAGATATATGTTGGGTTATGGCTCATAATCCAGAAAGTCATGCCCTGGGTCCAAAGGGACCGGGCCGAAGGCGCGTGAAGGGGTTCGGGGCGCTACTGGTACGATAAAAGATGATTTTAGTAGGTTTTTTTGAATGGTAAGAAACGCACACACCCACACACACTCACACACCCCACATGAGTCCCATGGGACTCGAACCCTTAACCTCCCCAATGGGGAGGAAAGGTGATACCATCTAGGGTTGTACACGGTTCGGTTTGGTATGGTTGTTGAAAATTTTGGAACCAAACCATTATCAATTATTCCTTGAAAGCAAGAACCACAACCGGAACCATTAGTTAAAGAACCGACCCAAACCAAACCATAAAATAAAGGTTCGGTTCCGAACCACGGTTCCATAAACATGTTCTTTCAAAATATATGTAACATACATCAACATAAATTATGAGAAACAATTCTACCAATTTCAAAACTAAACACAAGACTCTTAAACCAAAAACACCCCCCCACCCGCACCCCCAAAAAACTCACACACACACGGACTAAGAGGCTGAGAGAGAAGAGAGATAAATTGATTATGGAGTTTTCCTGATTTTTTTTATTGCGTTCTTTTTTTATTTTATACATGGCTTTAGTCAAGAGAATATTAAATGTTCACGAGTTAAAACAGAAAACACATATTTAGAGAGGAGAGATAAACTAACCTTTTGTATAAAGCTTAGGGTGGTAATGAGGAGAAGACTTATGGTGACCGACGGTGAGAGTGGATGTAAGATATGAGAGGGGCTATAAATTATAGGATTTTTATGTATATGCATGTAATGTTTGTTTAGATGGTAAAAAACTATTAGGGTAAACTTATAATTTTATTTAATACAGTAATTTGTATTTATTTGATGTTATAAGTTTATATGGATTTATAATTTTATTAAATAATATTTAATTATATAAGTGAGTTATACATATATATGTATATCTAATTTATATCGGTTCGAGATAGTCTAAAACTGGAACCAAACCAAATTAGAACGATTTTGTTTTTTGAGAACCGGAAGTAAGCCAAACCAATTCAAAACCGGAACCAAAACACCGATTCGGTTTGGTTTGGACCGGTTCTACGGTTCCACGGTTTTTTTGTGCACCCCTAATACCATCCGGTAGGGGTGCACAAAAAAACCGTGGAACCGTAGAACCGGTCCAAACCGAACCGGTGCTTCGGTTCTGGTTCTGAAAAAATAGAACCGTTCTAATTTGGTTTGGTTTTGGTTTCACACTATCTGAAACCAAACCAAACCGATATAAATTAGATATATATATATATATGTGTGTATAACTCACTTATACAGTTACATTATATTTAATAAAATTATAAGTTCATATAATCTTATAACACCAAATAAATAGAAATTAGTATATTAAATAAAATTATGAGTTTATCCTAATAGGTTTTTATCATCCAAACAAATATTACATGCATATAAAAACCCTATAATTTATAGTCCCTCTCATATCTCACATCCACTCTCACCGCCGACCACCATAAGTCCTCTCCTCATTACCACCAACTTCTAAGCTTTCTACAAAATGTTAGTTTCTCTCTCCTCCTCTATACATCTCTAAATATGTGTTGGTTCACACACAAACACGGACTCATAACTTTTATGTTTCAACTCGTGGACATTCAACAATTCTCTTGACTGAAACCATGTCTGAAATTATTAAAAAAAAAACGCAATAAAAAAAATTAGGAAAACTCCATAAACAATCTCTCTAAAACTAATTATCTCTCTCTCTCTCATCCTTTTAGTGCATTATTTTTCATAATTATGTGGATGTGTGTTATATATATTTTGAATGAACATGCTTACGGAACTGTGGTCCGGAACAGAACTGAATCGTTATTTTATGGTTTGGTTCCTTAATTAATGATTCCGGTTCTTGTTCTTATTTTCAAGGAACTGTTAATAAGGGTTTGGTTCCAAAATTTTCAAGAATCGTACCAAACTGAACCGTGTGCAACCCTACCATCAAGCTACAAGGCCTTTGGTATTTTACCAGTACATATGAATTAAGTGATACATCATTATAACCTTAATTCATTGATAAGAGAAATATAAAGACTGATGTGGTGAACGTAGATCAAATTGGCTGAACCACAATAAAATACTGTGTGTTTTGATTCTTTACTGTTTTATTGTTTGCGATTGATCTTTTATTTCAACAATATATTTGCTTAGCGTTTCTAAGAACAGAGAAATAAATTGGGCCACTTTTAATAGGGTTGGTAACTTGGTGCCTCCCGATCCGCCGTATGCAACTTCAAAACATAAATAAATAAATAAAAGTAAATGAAAGAAGAAATCAATAAATTAAGAGAGAGAGAGAGTACTAACTATATAATTTTCGTGCGACCACTACTGATGAAATCATGACAATACAAAATATGAAAGCAAAAATTTTCGTGATAGAAGACAAAGTAGAAGAAGCTTTGATTTTCATTTTGATATGTTCTTCAACCAAGCACTGAAAGGAGGATTGAAGTTGTTGTAAGATTATAACCAATATATATGGCTGATTTTTTTAAGGGTTAAACCCTCTTTTATTATTAAATTTAATCAACTAATCCCTCCTTTGTCGAGATTGCTCCCTATAATTTTCAATTTCAATCACATTGCCCCCCACCCTCAAACAATATATATATAAAATTTGAAAAAATATATAAATTTCAAAAAATATATATAAAATTCAAAAAAATATATAAATTTCGAAACTAATATATAAAATTTGAAAATAATATACATAATTTGAAACAAATATATAAAGTTCGAAAACAATATATAAAATTTGAAAAACATATATAAAATTCAAAAAAAATATATAAATTTTGAAACAAATATAGAAATTTTGATTTTTTTTATAAAATTCAAAAATACCATATAAATTTTGAAAATATCATATAAATTTTGAATATATATATATATATTAAAAAAATATATATAAAAGAAGACCATAAATTAATGTTGGTAGTAAGTAGTTTGATTCATTTCATTAGAAAAGATATGACATTTTACCAATATATATATTTTTTATAAATTTATATATTTGTTTCGAATTTTATATATATATTTCAAATTTTATATATATTTTCAAATTTTAATATATTGTTTTCGTATTTTATATTTTTTTTCAAACTATATATATATTTACTTTTAGGGTGGGTGGCAATATGATTAAAATTAAAAAATATATGGGGCAATTCGGACATATGAAGAGTTAGTTGATTAAATTAAAAAGCATATGGGGCAATCCGGACAGAAGGGAGTTAATTGATTAAATTCAATATTAGATGGGATTTATTGAAATTAACCATTTTTTAAAAATACACTGACCTAGTAGTGGGGAGTATTACTTTCTACTTTCTCGTCTTTTTGTCCTTTTTATTTTCACGACCACCGAATCATATTAGTTGGGATTTAATCTTAAATTAAATCTTAATTTGATTTTCGGTTTATTTCACATTCGATAGAATGAAAGAGTAGATATTTATAACCAGTGTATATAATATTTATATTGAGACATCCATCAGCCTCATGAGTTGGGAAAAGTATTTCAAGCACAAAAAAATTATTGTAGGGGCATGGGTGGAAATGAAGGGCTGGTAATGGTTCTCATATCAATTTATGGACAGACTTTTGGCTTCCTGATGCCACTACTTTCAGAGATTTCACACTCGGATTCTTTTCTCGTTTGGGCATGCTTGGTTTGCATTTTTGAGAATAATTTTTTATTTTCTTAAAACTGAAAATAAAAAAATTATAAAAAAAAAATATGTTTGATTCAGTTTTCTGAAAATAGGTTTATGAAAATTTAGTTACAAAAATGAATTTTTCAGAAAACTCATTTTTATTGTTCTTAGAAAAATGTTATTTGTTGTTAGAATTATCAATAAAAAATTTTCAGAGATATAAACCAAGCAAGCCCTTAATCTCCAATAATTTATTATTATTATTATTATTATTAATCCGAATCTTTAATATTACATTTCACAATATATTTCTCCTATACCATATAATGCTAAAAGCATGGTATTAGGAAACCTCCCATAATCTCCGCCAATGATCAAAGTGAATCATGACAAACACCGTAAATCACTCCTTACATTGAGTGATCCACCTATCACTGTAAGATCCATCTATCATCCCTTACATGATGGATATGTACATGTATATATGTTGTAATCTTCATAAAGAAATTAATATAATATTTTCATATTCAGTACCATTTTTCAATATGGTATCAGAGCACTAAGAACTCTAACGAGTCAAAACCTTTACCAAATCCTTTATCAATCATCATCTGATTTTTTTCTCCTCTTTCTTTCTCAATCCTTCATTGTTACCAACAATAATGGGTGATGCACCAACGACCTTCGATGGCTCTCAAAATCCCGTTGTCATGACAAACAACAAGACACCCACCATTATTTCAATTAACGATACTGCTCAACTACCCATCAAGTTCTATGGTCTTAACTTCTCTTCATGGAGAGCCCAATTCCGATCCATACTTTACGGTTATGATCTCATCGGATACATCAATGGGTCGTGTCCTTGCCCTCCAACTACCATTGAATCCGGCAAAGACACTGAACCCATCATGAATCTTGAATACAAGCTGTGGAAACGCCAAGACAACTTGATCCTTCATGCTATCCTTACATCCGTTGAACCTGGGATTGTTTCACTCATCTCTAGTGTTGAGTCTTCAGCCAAAGCATGGTCTCGTCTAGAGCTCACCTATGCTAACAGGTCAAGAACCTGTGTGATGTCTATGAAATAATCACTTGGAAAAACCATCAAAGAGTCCAAGCCGATCGCTGAATACATGCAACTTATCAAAGGTATTACCAATGACCTTGCTTTAGTCGGTGCACCACTTAATGAGGTTGACCTTGTATTGAGTGTTCTCAACGGCCTTGGACCAGAGTATAAAGAGATCAATGCAGTTGTTCAAGCTTGTGAAACCCCTATATCATTCAAAGAGCTTCACGACAAATTGGCGGACTATGAGTTGTTTCTCAAATGCGAGGAAACTAAAAAAGAGAGCCATCCTATCACGGCTCAATTTCATCAACGATCCTCCAATGGGCAGCCAAAGATGTACAAAAACAACAACAATAAGATAGGTTACAGTCCAAATCAAGGGCCATACAATCGCTCATTCAACAACAACCAAGGCAACTATCATCTCAATGGCAATCGAAATTTCCATCAGAATTCGGGACGATTCAATTCTAATTTCAATCAACCAAAGCTGGTGTGTCAACTTTGTGACAAGATAGGTCATGTTACCAAGTTTTGTAAGTCTCGAGCTTCACCCTATTTTGAGCCGCAAGTCAATTTTTCCACCAGTGGCACTTCTAGTGGCAACAACAACTGGATCGTCAATTCTGGAGCATCCCACCACATCACCTCATATCTCAAAAATCTATCCATCTACTCTGAGTATGATGATAATGATGGTATAACAATAAGTGAAGGTTCTGATGTTTTTATCACTCACACAGGTAGTGCCACTATCAATTCACCCATTT
This sequence comes from Cornus suecica, assembly GCA_963922005.1. Lineage (NCBI taxonomy): Eukaryota > Viridiplantae > Streptophyta > Magnoliopsida > Cornales > Cornaceae > Cornus > Cornus suecica. The sequence continues at coordinate 42,119,072 of OY998242.1, forward strand.
CCACATTTACACTTAATAATGTTCTTTGTGCACCCTCCATTCATAAAAATTTGCTCTCAGTATCTCAATTTTGTCAACAAAATAATACATCTATTGAATTCTTTCCTTATTCATTTGTTGTGAAGGATCTAAGCATGGGGGCATCACTCGTTCAAGGGCGAAATAAAGATAATGTCTATGAGTGGCCATCATCACTGTCAACATCTTCCACCAACCATCAAGCATTAGTTTATATAAAAGTTTCTCTACCTCAATGGCACAATCGTCTTGGTCATCCCTCGTTCATGATTTAACAAAAATTAGTGTCATCTCAATCTTTGTCAACTTCAAACAGTTCATTTTCGAATAATTGTAATTCATGTTTGAGTAATAGAAGTCATTGTCTTCCTTTTGGTAATTCTTCTGTCTCTAGCACTCGCCCACTTGAAATCCTTTACACAGATGTTTGGGGTCCTACTCCAATTACTTCATTCGATAGATATCGTCATTATGTGATTTTCGTAGATAATTTTACTAAATACACATGGTTATATCCTCTTACACTCAAATCTGATCTATATCAAGTTTTTGAAAATTTTAAACTCATAGTTGAAAAACATTTTCAAAATCCCATTCTAACAGTGTACTCTGATGGCGGGGGTGAGTATGAAGGTCTTCATCCTATCCTCTCCAAACATGGTATCCAACACCTTCTTTCTCCCCCTCACACACCTGAACTAGTAGGTACAACCGAACGTCGCCAACATTATGTTGTTGAAATTGGCCTTACTCTTCTTCACCAAGCATCAATACCTCTCTCTTTTTGGTTAATTGTCTTCCAAACAGCCTCTTATCTCATCAATTGTCTTCCTACACCACTCCTTCATTATCAATGCCCATATGAAAAAAAAAATTTCTATTCAACCGAACTATGACAAACTCAGTGTTTTTGGTTGCCTCTGTTACCCATGGTTGCGTCCCTATAATAGTCATAAGTTACAACCTCGCTCATGTCCATGTGTGTTTTTTGGATACTCTATAGTCCATAACGCGTATCGCTGTCATGACCAAGAAACTAAAAAAAAATTCACATCCCGACATGTCATTAACCCACCTCATTTTCTCATACCTTCCAATTCGATGCCTGCAAATCAAGGAATTTCTTCCACTTAAGTCTCTCATTCAAATAACACCACCATTCTCTCCTCTCTAGATCCACATTCCTTAACTATTCCGTCTTCCACATTCTATTTACCTATCTCGAGTCCCATGCCAACTCCAAACCTTCCATTTTCCTCTGAATCCCTTCAACGAGTATTGCCTCTACAGATCAGGTATGTACACAACTTCATCCACCCATTTCTACCTTACCACCACCTCATCACATGATAACACGATAAAAAAAAATACTTTTAAACCAAAAAAATTAAATCTTGCCACCACTCATCTCTTGAACCCACCACTATTGCACAAGCTACCAAAGACCCTCTCTGGCGCCACGCCATGAGTGAAGAATTTGATGCACTTGTGAAAAATTCAACCTAGACCCTTGTCCCCTCTAACTTTTCACAAAATGTTATTGGGTGTAAATGGATTTTCAGGGTTAAAAGAAAACCTGATGACGCAGTGGATAGGTATAAGGCGCGGCTTGTGGCAAAAGGTTTGCATCAAAGATCGGCCATCGATTTTCAAGCCACCTTCAGCCCCGTGGTAAAACCCACCATGGTTCGCCTCATTCTCATCATTGCAGTGACTCGAGGATGACCTCTTCGACAATTAGACATCAACAACGCCTTTCTTCAAGGCACGCTCAATGATGATGTCTACATGCGACAACCACCAGGATTCATAAATCCTCAATTCCCAAAGCATGTATGCAAGTTATCTAAAGCAATATACGGGCTTCGACAAGCCCCACGGGCATGGTATCATGAACTCTGATCAGAGCCAAATATCATATATTTAAGGCTCCTAATTATACATTTTTATGTCTATGATTATAATTATATTGGTGCTTTTATACAGTTTTCGTGTTTTATAAGATTTTAGGAGATGCTATGAAAAACGAGTTTAATCCGATAAATTAACTGGATCTGTGACTCAAGATTGTTCGAGAGTCGAAATCATGGATAAAAAACCTATGAAGGACCAAAAACAAGTCAAGGTTACAATAAGACTGAAGAATAATGAAGGTGAGAAGAGAAACGGAACAAAGAAGTAGAAGTGCAAAAAGTTAAGGCGAAGAACTACCGAGTATTCAGTAGAACCTTCACCGAGTACTTGGTAAACTGTGAAAGTCCGCGCACTTGTATGGATGGTGGAAAAAATGCCCGAGAGATATTGCGCACTTGCGCTGGTTTTCGCAAGACTTGAAGTTTACCAAGTACTCGGTAGAGGCTTCACCGAGTACTCCGTAAGATCTGATGCGGCCAATAACTTCAGTGACTTGTATACAACTCTATGGGACCTGTTTCAACCTAACTCAACATGGAATGATCTCTAGGCTATTTTAGATGCAATATTGACCATATATGAAGAGATTATATATCATTCTTCAATACATATCACAAGATACATTCCTGACTTGACCGTGAAGCAATCGGATTACCAAATAAAGATGCCTTTTTTATATATAAAAAAGAAGGGTCTCCCCTACAGCAAAAAATAATGATTGGAAGACTAATTGGAGTTTTTGGTGTTAGAGTTTGGATCAGAATGTCAACCATGGATGGTTCATCTACATCAACAATGAAGACGATCACTACCATGAACAACAAAACCGATATCTAATGTTTTTAACAAAACCCTAGCCAAGTAATGTAGACTCTTTCTTATTTTTATTGTATAAGGGGAAACTGAAGGACACATATGTGATGATTCTGTAGATGAGTGATTACGTTTGATTTTATATAAGATTCTATGTTTATTCTATGTCTTGTCTTAGCTTGAATGAATGTTTTATCTTGCACAATCATGGTTATTCAATATGGGTTAGAACTCGGATGCTTAACTCATGATTTTCTACACAATAATGGTAGTAACATGTAATCTTGCTTTAGACAGACCATGCTTGAAAGGAATAATTAGTGATGTGCTTTTAATTTATATTATTATGAGTAGTTTAGAATAGATGCACGTACTTGTTATGCTTGATTAGAAATGGCTTGTGCCAATGATGGATGAATCATTCCTTTTTTGGGATTAGGGTTTGCGAATGTTTGCGACCCTATATCTTATTTAAATATAATGGACCGCCCTTTAGAATTAAATGATTTACAAAATATATTACATGGACTTTATCTCCATTGTTCACAATCTAAACCAATTATTTCTCATATTTATTTTATGTTTATTAGTTATGGAAAACAAAACAAAACAAACTATCTTTAATAATTTAGTTAGAAGTAATTAGAAGAGAGTTGAAGAATCATCAGTCTCTGTGTATTTGATATACCCTATCTCATTGGTACTATACTATAATTAATTCGTGCACTTACGACAGGGAAAACTATGTCAACTTTAAGGGTTTATCTACACACACTATTATTATCATTATTATTTATCATCCCTTCCTAGTATCTCAAACCTATCAAGGCTTGGGAACCGATCAAGTTTTTGGCGCCGTTGCTGGGGACTGGACGATATTTTATACTCTTGAATAATTATTATAGCTAGATTATTTTATTTGCTTTATTTTTATTTTCCTCTTTTAAAAGACAAAACTTTATGATTTTTGACAGGTACAGTGAGATTAGCAGAGGGAACCAGAAAAACGGTGACGATTTCTTGGATGGACCGTTTGTAAGTTTTATTGTGCTTTAAATTATTCCACAAGTTTTATCTTTACTTTTCTTATTTAATTTATCTTTTATTTTGTTTATTTGTTTTTCATTTGTTTTTAGTTAGTTTATTATTATTAAAATAAAATTTTATTTCATCATTGTATGAGTGGTTTGCGTTCCGTATCTAAAGAACTTGCTGCTTTCGATCCTGAAGTTGATATAACTTAACGTAAAAACTTAAGAACTAATAAACAAAGGATTGAAAAAGATACACTAAATTTTAACGATATGGGTGACCCTCAAGTACAACCACTAGGTTCCTTGAAAGATTATTACACACCTTCTAATTTCGAATCTCCAGCGGACATAGTTATACCAGGAGAAATAACATCTTATTATGAAATTAAAGCTAGTATTATAAACATGTTGCCTAAATTCTATGGACAGAAACATGAAGATCCTTACAAACACATTACGAAGTTTATAGAAATTAGTTCAACAACTAAAATGAATGGGATGCCTACCAATGCTTTACGTATGCAACTATTTCCTTTTCACTCAAAGAAAGAGCAAAAAAATGGTACACTAGTTTAGAAAAAATGGTGAAGACTGATTGGGAAAATCTTAAAAAAGAATTCGTACATAAATTTTACCCAATGGGAAAGACACACGAAGCTCAATCAGCCATAATGAACTTTGTCCAAATTCCTGGAGAACAATTCCATGAAATTTGAGAACGATTTAAAGAACTCTTGGATAAATGTTCCTATCATAAATTTACAAAATATGACTTGGTGCGTAATTTTTATCATGGCCTAGGAGAATTACAACAACATCGTATAGATGTCGCATGTGGAGGAACGTTTGCATTAGAACCAGTCGAAAACGTTTGAAAAATATTCAAAAGACTGAGTGAAAATTCGCAACAAAACGCATCAGAATATAGGGTTAGATCAATCTTTAATAACCCTAAAAGGATGGAAACTGCTAAAGAGATAGATAGAACTAATGACGTGACGGCTCAAGTAGCCGAGATAAGTAGAAAATTAGACAAAATTTTGAATAACACTCAAAATATTCCTATAGAAGATTGTTCGATTTATTCTGATCTCTCTCACTTAGCTAGTGGATGTCCGCTAATGTTTCAAGAAGATATAGCACCATGTGATGTTAATGCAACATTTACCAATAATAATCCATACTCAAATTCTTTCAATCAAGGCTGGCGTAATCATCCTCTATTATCATATCAATCTCAAAACGTCGAGAATCTTGTCCAAACTCAAAATTTCAATCAAGTTCCAAGATAATTCAAAGATTTTGATCATTCAAATCAAATCAACCTCAATTTCAAAATCAATTCCAAAACACTAAGCCACCACCAAGATCAACTAGTTTTGAAGATAAAGTTTTAGCAGCCCTTGGAAGTATTGAAGCTAATACCCAATTGTTACATACAAATTCTCAAGCGATTTTAAAATTAGAAACACAAATGGGTCAAATAGCTAATACGCTTAACAAAAGAGAAGAGGGCAAATTACCAAGTCAACCAGTGGACAATCCTAAAGGACAACATATGATTGAGTTAGGAACTCTACAAGAACCGACTCATGAAACTATGCAAGCAATTACAACCTTAAGGAGTGGTAGGATAGTGGAAAACAAAGTAGAGGAAAAATTTGAGGAAAAATTAGAACGGAAAAAGTCTTGGAAAATATTTCTAAAGAAACATCGCATCCAACAATAGAAGAACCAATTAAGGAAACACATGAGAAAACTATGGAGAAGGATTATGAGCCAAAAACACCATTTCCTTAACATCTCCATGGAGCAAAATATTATGGCAAACAAGGTGATAAAATGAATGAAATCTTAGATATCTTTAAACAAGTAAAGATCAATTTACCTTTGTTAGATGTCATATCTCAAATACCACCTTACACTAAATTTTTAAAAGATTTATGTACCCAAAAACATAGAAGCAGAGCTAAGGTGCCTAAGAAAGTAGTGTTGACTGAACAAGTAAGTTCGTTATTAATAAATGATACACCACCTAAATATAAAGATCCAGGAGCACCAACAATATCATGCATAATTGGAGACCAAGAAGTAAGGCTAGCTCTCTTTGATCTGGGTGTCAGTGTCAATTTATTACCTTATTCAGTTTACCAACAACTGGGATTAGGAGAACTAAACCCTACATCGATTGTACTTCAAGTAGCTGATAGATCAATCAATTGACAAAGAGGGATAGTTGAGGATGTAATAGTTTAAGTAGACAAATTCTACTTTCCTGTCGATTTCATAATCTTAGACACAAAAACCTGTCCATAGTCCAAATAAACATATACTCGTAATCTTAGGACGACCATTCTTAGCAACAGCTAACGCTTTCATAAACTGTTGAACGGGGGTTATGGATATATCTTTTGGGAATATGGAATTATGATTAAATGTATTCAACACTAATAGCAAGCTTCCAGAAAAGACTAATTGTTTTAATCTAGATGAAATAGATGAAATAGTAGAAGAGGCAGCACAGGAAATATTATCCAAAGATAACTTGGAAATCATATTAGCTAAAGTAAAGGATATCGACATTAATGAAAATGAGCAGATACAATCAAATATAGAGGACATCACAACCATTGAAACTACACTATACGGTGAATCTTGGAAACAACCACATGAGTCATTACCTCTCATATCAAGTACTCCACCAATTCCATCACTAACATCTCCACAGAAATTAGAGCTTAAAGAATTACTTAAACAACTTAAATATGTATTCTTAGGTCAAGACAATACCCTTCCTGTAATAATCTCTTCATTCCTTATTAAACAGCAAGAAGAACAATTAGTAAAAGTGTTTACTGACAATAAAGAAGCGATTGGGTGAAGTGTAGCTGACCTAAAAGAAATTGACCCCTAATTTGTATGCATCGGATACATTTAGAGGAAAATGTGAAACCATCTCGAGAAATGCAACGTATATTAAATCCAAAAATGAAAGAGGTGGTAAAAAGTGAAGTGGTTAAATTACTTGATGCAAGAATAATATATCTAATTTCAAATAGCTCATGGGTTAGTCCTACACAGGTTGTATCAAAGAAATCCAGTATCACAGTTGTGCTAAACTTAAAAGGTGAGTTAATTCCACAACTAACCACAACGGGGTGATGAGTGTGTATTGATTATAGAAAATTAAACTCACATACGCAGAAAGATCATTTTCCCTTACCATTAGTTGATCAAATCTTAGAACGTCTAGATGGACAAAGCTATTATTGTTTTCTAGATGGATACTCTAGTTATAATAACGTCGCAATTGATCTAGCTGACCAAGAAAAAACCACATTTACTTGTCCTTACGGTATGTTTCCATATAGAAGAATTCCATTTGGCTATGTAATGCACCTGCAACATTTCAAAGATGCATGATGTCAATCTTTTTGGATACGGTATAAAAGTTCCTTGAAGTCTTTATTGATGATTATTCGGCCCCACCTTGTGGCCACGTGATCTCTTTACGTGCAGAAGTTGTTTCGGACCTTTTTTGGGGTCAAACTGCTGGTGCGGTGTGACCTGATTCATAGTCAATTGATCGCTTTCATGCAATTGATATATAATCTAAATTATATTATGCGGTTAGTAATGAATTGAGGAAACCTTAGTTTTCTCTCTATCTGAATGACAACCATTATTCATTATTGCTTTCTATTTTATTTTCATTAGTATTAGATAATTCACAAAACCAAACTCTTTTCAGAAAAATATAATTCAGTGTTTTTATATTATTGAATTGAAGAATCCTCGTCTCTGTGGGATCGATATTCCCCTACTCAAGCAAAAATATCTACAATTGATCTATAAGCTTGCATAAGGGTAAAACCTAAAGTGTCGTTAAGGTGTCATTTTTAACCACATATTTTGCACACACCTGATGCCCACCAAGTTTTTGGCGACGTTGTCGAGGACTTGGCATTGTTCAATAACTTTAGTAGTTTATTTGTATTGCGTTATTGTAGATTGTATCTAAAGTTGGAATTCGTGTATTTTTGCGAGGTGTTTTGAGAAGCATAAGGGTATTTGGTGGAGCAATGAAAGTTCCATCGTTGGACCTCTTGTGATTTTTAGCTTATCTTAATTATCCACATAATTTTTAGCTTTAGTTTTGTTAATAGTTAGAAGAGTTTAGAAGTAGTTAATTTTATTTTCTGAAAAAAATATATTTCGATTTTCGCAAATGAGGTGAGGTTTTTGAGTGGAAAATGGCCATTAGACAAGAATCACGACTTTACAGTGAGCTCAGTCCATTTTTGGCCAAAAAACGTCAATTATGACCTCAAAACTGCGATTTTGTGATTATTAAAAAAAAATGTTCAATTTTTTTTTGTGAGCTCAGTGTATGACCGATAGATTGACCCGTTCTAATCCAAGTACAACGTTAGTTGTTTACGACCCTGAGATCGAAACAACTCAAAGTCGTTTACGTCGAGATATTGAAGAGCGTCGTCGTCGAACAGAAGAAAGAGCGATGGATGACTGAAGAGTGAATCAATAGAGGGCACCAGAGATGTTGCTGAAAGGATACTACGTGCCGGAGGCATATGATTCCTATGAAAATTTCCCAGAAGAAGAAGGTGCGATGCACTTCGAGATCAAGTCAAGCATGATCAATATGCTTCCAAAAAATTATGGCCTTAGGATAGAGGACCCATACCAACATATAAATGATTTCTTAGAGGTTGCATCTATAGTTAGGTTTAAGGGTGTGACTAAAAATGATTTGCAAGTGCGTATATTTCCTTGGTCGTTGAGAGACAAAGCTAAAAGATGGTACATCAAATTAGCTAGGGTAATTAAAATTGATTGGGAAGCCCTTCAGAGAGAATTTATAGAAAAGCACTATCCCATAGGAAAGACCTTAGAAGCACAAGATGCAATAAAAAGTTTTAGAGAATTGTCTGGTGAGCAGTTTCATGATTCTTGGGAGAGATATAGTAAAATCTTGTATAAGTGTCCCCACCATAGGTTTACTGAACAGGATGTGGCTAAGAATTTTTACATGGGACTTGGAGAGGCACATAAGACTTTGATAGATGCGTCAACAAAATGTCAATTTACCCTGAAGCCGACAAAAGAACTTTTAAACTTGTTTGACAATATCAGTGAGAATGGAATCCAATATGAATCTGATTTAAGGTCTAGGGGTGGTCTTGACAAGAGATCTAAAAAAGCGTATGAGGTGAATCATGATGATTTAAGAGATTCAGTGGCGTTGTTAGGAGAGAAAGTAGACAAGCTTCTCAAGCAAAATCATTCACCTAGGAGAGAAGTCTCAGAGGTAGAAGCCAAGTATTCGTAAAATGAGTGTCATGACATAATGGTCGTTGATGCCAACACATCGTGGAACTATTCAAATAATGCTCATTTCACAAATTCATACACTTCCAATGCCAGAAATCACTCATTCTTATCCTATACATCCACAAATGTGGAAAACCAACCAGAAAGGGTCCCACAAGGACAATCATCCAATAATCAACCAAGGTTCATTCAAGAACAACAATCATATCCACAACCAAGGTTCCAACAGAGTCAACAATCATTCGAATCTGAACCAAGAATAATGACTCGAAATTCTTAATCAAATTACCAATCCAGAGAGTCATCCAATAATTCTCAGGCTCTCTAACCATTCAATAATAATTAAGTTGTCCAGCCATATAACTACCAGACACAACCTCAAGGAAACCAAAACTAAGGATTCAATCTAAATCAAGCTTACCCTCCATATCTTCAAAACCATTTCCAACATCAACATCCAACTTAAAATTCACTATCAAGACCACCTGACTTTGAAGAGATGATGATTACCTTGAGGGAGCTTAAAAATCAATCTAATAATTCTCAAGTGACCATCCAAACACTAAACTCTCATTCCCAATCCCTTGTTCAAATGGAAGCCCGAATGGTACAATTAGCGAATGCAATGGATATGATAGTGAGAATATTTTCTAATCAACCGGTGGTAAACCCAAAACCACAACAAGTACTAGAGCATGGATCCTTTGTTGAGACTCGTCATGAGATAGCCCAAGCAGTCATAATTTTTAGAAATGGAAGAGAAGTGGATAGTAAGGCTGATGAGCAGCATAAGGAGAGGCTGAAGAATCCAAAGGTCGAAGAAGTTTAAATAAAGGCAGAAAAAGAAACTCAGAAGAAAGAGGCTGAGAAAGCTCAGAAAGATCAACCTCAAGTGAAGGAAGATGAAGAACCAGAAAGGGCACCATATGAGGAAGTAGCACCTTACCCTTAACGTCTCAGAGAGTAGATTCCGTATAAAGAGCATATGGAGAAGGACATATTGGATCCATGTCGGCAAGTCGAGATCAATAAACCTCTTCTACACATTGTTGACCAAATTCCACCTATGCCAAATTTTTGAAGCATCTCTGTACTCAAAAGCATAAAAACAGAACTAAGGTCCCTAAAAATATTTTGTTGACTGAACAAGTGAGTTTGATCTTACTGAGTGATACTCCACCTAAGAGGAAAGATCCCAGTACTCCTATTATTTCTTGTGTCATTGGTGACCAGAAGATTAGTAGAGCTCTTCTTAATCTAGGGTTGAGAGATCTCAATACTACCTCGGTGGTGCTTCAATTGGCAGACAGATCAACTAAACAACCGAGAGGAATTTTGGAGGATGTCATAATACAAGTGGGTAAGTTCTACTATCCTGTAGACTTTGTAGTATTAGACATGGAACCTGATCATAAATCGAGGAGACATATCCCTGTTATCTTAGGAAGACAATTTTTGGCTACGGTGAATGCATGCGTTGATTGTATAACAGGAGTTATGGACATATATTTTGGGAATTTAAACATGAGGATAAATGTCTTTGATACCAACTATCAACTACCTGAACCAGCTGAGTGTTTTAACATAGAGGGGGTGGTCAAAAAAGTTTTACCTCAGAGTAGTGTAAGAGATGATTTGGAGATTTTGATGAAAAGGTCGGAGGTGACTTTTGAAAATGGAGAGGACCAACAAAGATCTAGTTAGAAATATATTGTTGCATTAGAAACTGCGTTGTATTCATCGTCAGAGAGAACATCAAGAGAGTCTCTTGGACCTTAACTTATTCCTCCACAGAAGTTGATGTCTGAAAGTAAGCTTCTTGAGATGGCTTGCGTGTGGAGGATGATGAATTAAAAGATAAAACAGGTGTGAAGAATGCTAGAGCTGATCATTTGCCATGAATTGTCATATAGCCTATCAAGGATGACACCCCTCTTAAGGATCCCTTTCCAGATGAGCGAGTATTGAGCATAAACATGGTAGATAAGTTGTATGCCTTGGAAGATCTGCGATTGAGATATAAGTGTGAGGAGATACGGAATTGTGCGTATAAAGATGGTTGGAGTTACATAGCTCAAATAAGAGTACATCATACTAAGCATGTTTGTTTTAAGTTCCTTAAGCTTGGCCAGAAACGACAATGTAATCCAAAGCTGAAAGTGTTTCTAGGTAAACTCAGACAAAGATGGGAAGGACCACATAGGGTTAGATCGATTTACCCTCACGGAGAAGTAGTATTCGATAAAAGGTTCGGGATACATGGGCAAAGACTAAGATATTATAAGGAGATTGATCCGGGACCAAAATTTATGGCGTCTGTCAGTTTACTGGAGAGTGATGAGATGGTGGAAGGACTGTTGTCTAAGGTGTTGAAGGAGGATTTGATGGAAGCACTAACCATATAGGGGCTGAAGTTAGAATAAGTAAAAGAGGGTATTTTACATGGTGATTATTGTTATGTACTCGATGTCATGATCAGTACTAATTGTCTATGGGTGAGAGCACTTAGAGAGTCACCTCCTCCATTTTTTCCTTTGATTAAGGGAAGTATGGCAGAAAGGAAAGGTGTTGGATAGCCTTTTCTGGAACGTTGTGCCAAAGACGTTAAACATTGGTCTTAGGTTGTCTAGCCTCGATTTGTATAATAGTAGGTAAGTTAATTTCTGCATTCTTAGAGATTGTAAGCCCTTAAGGCCAAATCATTTTTTTTATTTCATTTTTTAAAAAAAAAAACTTCAATAAAATTCAAAAAGATAATTTTCAAAAATTCCTGAAAAATTGTGTCAATTTCTGGTAATTTTTACAATTTCTTTTCCCTTGCTATGATATTTGGGTATGTGTTTGTTGCATATTTACAGGTGATCCTAATCAAGTTTGGGGGAGGAGGTTGAACATTTCGAAGAATCCAAGACTGCGCTTCAAGGGTAACTGTATATGTTATCATTCTTTATTTTTAACCATGAGGACATTGTCACATTTAAGTTTTGGGTGAGGGTATATAGTTACAAGAAAGGAAAATTTTTGAAATTTTTGAAAAAAAAAATTGAAAGTTTTGATGAGTTCTTTGTTTTCATGCATGAGTGTTTCGCATTATGAGTTGATTGAGTTTATGTTTATAATGTATAAGTAGTAATGATTAGATCAAGTTAGTGAAGTGATGTGGTTTACATGGATGAGTGTTTAGTGAAATTGAAATTAAGAATGATGACTTTGACCTATAAACACAAACACACATTCACTATGAGAAATAGGTTAATTTTTTACTATGTAGTTGAAAAATAATTTTACCGCAATAAAAGGGGAGAAGGGGAGTTGTTATGGTTGACATGGAGAAAATTGAAATTTTTTTAGAGAAAATAAAATGCAAAAATCAGTTTTTTGATTTGAGTAACCGGGCTTTGGTATCGCGTTTAAAAGGGAGAAGACTGATGAACATAAATCTCATGGAAGAAACTCGAGCCCAGTTGGTCGAGACTATAAATCCTCACTGGAAAGTTCGGAGACTTAGAAAGACAAAAAGGGTTAAAAAGTGGAAAGATGGAAAGAGTACGTTTTTACTAAAACTAGCAAATTTTGATCAATGAAGTAGGAGAAAAGAAACTGAAATATTGTAGTTGAATGTTTACAAAATCAAAGAAGGTTGTCTGGATGTTAAGTAGAAAGTAGCAAAATCATTCACTTAAGTGGGGGCCATTCATGACACGAAGCTCGAGATAGTTATTGTTCAGTAGTGAGTGGGAGTATTTGCATTCATATTTTCTTGTGTGTTGTATCATAGCTTATTTAACTTATGTGTGTGAATTCATGAATGCGTAATTACAAAAGAATTGAAATGTTTGTAGGTACCATTACTGGAAACCTTCATAAGACTTCACTCCTCCATAAGGGGTAACCTAGGGGTTTAAAAGGTTAGTTACACGTGCTAAGTGTAATCGTTGACCCTCACGAAAGCAAGGGATTATGTTAGAGTAGATAGGTTAGATAGAATAAGAATCATCACAAATAGTTTCTCTGAATTTATTACTAAGGGACTAGCAATATGTAAGTTTGGGGGTGTGATAGGTGCTCAATATTGGTCATTTTTCGCCCCTATCTTGCGTTTGTTATGTCTTTACATTCCGTTACTTGGTATTTTTATTCCGTTTGTGTGTGTAAGCATGTTTCAGGAACTTAATGAAGAAATAGAGTTAATCTCGGTGAATTAACTGAGTTCGTGTTCGTTTCTATCTCGAGAAAATAATCAAGAGGTGTGTCAGAGCAAAGAAGAGTTACCAGAAGGCAAAATAGTCATTTTCCAATATCGTTATCTCACCGAAGGGAAAAAATGTCATTTTCAGACATTATTATTTCACCCAATAGCATCGGGAGTCAAAGACGATCAATCTAGCTCAAATATAAAAAAAAATGAGTTTTTATACCAAAAAATGCAAATTGGACCTGAGGTACGCTTTGGTTTGTGAGCCAAAGGGGGGCCATACACCCTAGACCTATGCTCAAGCATAGGTTTAGAGCGTAGGTCCCACCTTGTGACCACGTGATCCCTTTATGTATAGAAGTTGTTTCAAATTTCCCCCTCTGAAACTTTCGAGCGTAAATCAATTAGTAATCACAGGTGAAAAGCCAAGTAACAAAATAATGTGTAAGTTATTATTTAATTTTTTTTTAATTTCATAGGACAATCAAGTTTTAACAATAAATGAAATTGCATTACATTTGTTCACTAAAAAGACTTGCCAATTTAATATTTTAAAATTTTAAAGTAGTACTTGGATATAGTTCTACGAAACTGTACGTGTGGCAAGTGAATGTGTGTGCTATTTGTGTCGTTAATAATAAAAGAGTTAAAGTATCAAAAGTCAAGCATCCGTAGGAAGAAATTTTGGGTCAATAAATTAAGGGCATGTAAGAAGGAATTCTTCTACCTTATATGCAATGTGATTTAATAAAATCTTGACAAGATACAAAAATAAAAAAACAAATTAAACCTATTATCTTTCCTCCATAGTTCAAGTTCATCTTCTCCAACCTTCTAGTTTGTCAATCTCTCACACTTCATTTACATTTGCGCCTTCAAATTCTCCAAAAATCTATCACACTCACAGTTATATATGCATACATACAATCTTACCCATTAAGCTCCTTGTATTGGCATTTTAGCCCAAAAAAAAAAAAATAGATTGAGAGGAGAGAGAGGTTGGAATATCATTTGAAGATTACGTTAAATGAGGAAGAGAGTATTGAGATTTATAGAATTTGTTACAATGGATTAATTTGAACGCTTATCTATTAACGATATAGCAATTTGGGATAAGTGCTGGTAATACTTAATTGTGCCAGATCAAATAACTTCCTTCTTACCTGAGCTACAGTAAGCATTTTCGACAAATTAATTAAAAAACAAAGGTCTCTTCTACTTAATAAAATTAAAAGCAAAATTAAATAAAGTTGAATAACACGAGATATAAAATTAAAAAGAAAATTCAATAAATTCGCGGCACATCATTCGATTCGATAAATACATTGAACAAAACCTTTTATGGACGATCTCCATCTCTATAAAAGGAGATTCAATAAAAATTATTAAAATTCCTTCCAACTGCTTTGCTTGTTTCTGATTTTGCACTGCGTTTCTAAGGGTTGTAGGAAGAGATTGCACCAGGTGGAATAGGGCTAGGATTTCCCGGACCTTTCTCTGTCAAGAGGGGAGTAATGCAACAATAAAATATTACAATAAAATCAATCAAAAAATTATTCAACTTAAAACTTAAGCAGATATATATTATAGTTATATAAAGAAAACTCAATACCCAGGGGCGGACCATGTTTCTGCAACACTCATGCAGAAAAAGTTGAATAAATAAGAGAAAAATATGAGAGAGAGAGAGTACTTACGCAATAATTTTCGGGTGGGCACTACTGTTAAAACCATGAGAATCCAAAAGAGGATGATCCAAATTTGGCTCCCCAATATGGTAGAAAAAGTTTTACTGGGCATTTTGAATTTGTATATTTTTTGATATGGCTCAAACCAAGAACTTGACAGAGATAAAGTTGTAGAAGACTATGTTTCACTTATATAAAAACCATGTATGCTGTTTTGTCCGCAGCAGTCTACACGGCATATAATATCACCAGGACGCCACGATTTCAACATTTTTAATTTAGTGTAATTTGCAGTCAAACCCACGAGGTTTGGCTCGATTTCACTTAGTGTTCAGTCAACACTTTTTAACAGAGATATCCTGAAGTTTGTAAAATATTGCAACGATACCCCTTCGATGCATAAAATAACTTAAATGTCGTTGATTATTTTATTTTGCATGCCAAATGTTATACCCTACTCTTCACCTACTACACCCCAAGCCATATTTATTTTTTAGGTAAATTGCATTAACAACCCCTATGGTTTTGGTCAATTCCACCTAGATGTTGGTCAAGGAAAATATAGTTCCAATACCCCCGAAGCTTGCATTTTGTTACAATGACACCCCTTGAAGGCATAAAATGACTTTTGTGCCATCAGTTATTCTAATTTGCATACAAAATATCTAAGTTACATTTATGCCTAAACCCTACACCACACCCACTATACTAATTACTCTCATCACAACTCTTATTATTTATACACTATAATAGTACAAGCATTTTTAATATTTTTCATACATTTTTAAATATTTTATTGTGTGAATGGCGCAAAACACCTCTGTAGTTTCCAAAATGAGCAGAAAACACCCCTATTGGTTTTAAAACACCCCTGTAGTTTCCAAAATATACAGAAAACACCCCTCTTGGTTCTAAAACACCCCTAACCATTGCAAAAAGTGCGAATAGACCCCTTCAAGCCATTTTCTGGTACCTGAGATGGAAATTTACCTAAATACCCTTAAATTTTGATTTTATAATTTTATACAAATAATGGTTAAATGTGAAAAGACGCTAAAGTCCCTGGACCTAAACTATGCCGTTTCACCTATTTACTAACGATCCTACAATCACACTTCACTTCACAAAGTTCTCTACGGTTTCTCTTTGTACCATCTCTCTCCATCTCACCACCATCTCCAAAACGGCGTTCGCTCCATCTCTCTCAATTTTGAATATATACATGTTCAAAATTTTGTGGATTTTTGGTTTTTGGTCACATTGCACTAGCATGGGTAGAGCATGTTTTCACACTCTTTTCTCATTTGGGTCTTTGATTCTCTATGAAATTACTGTTTTATGTGAATTTTGATTGCTTTGTACAAGTGTTATTCTATGTGTAGAACAATGTTTTTCGCAAATTCGCATTGTTTTCTTATATGGGTTGTTGAATCTTAATGCAAACTATTCGAATTTTGTGGATTTTTGAAGTTTGGTGGCATTAGATTCATGTTCTTCCATGTTTGTTTGCTAAAAAGAAAAAAAATAGGTTTTCAGCTATATTAAAGAAGAGAGATAGAGAGAAGGAATGTAGATCTTACCCGATTTGTAGAGAGAGAGAGAGAGAGGAGGGTCGAGAAAGAGAGAGAGATAAGAATAAAGCAAAATCCAATCTATAGAGAGAGAGAGATCTGATGATTTGAGCATGTGTAAATAATAATAAAGCAAAATCCAATCTGTAGACCTAACTTTTAATTTAATAGCCAATTTCCGGTAGAACTTTGTGGTGTTCTGGAATGCCAAAGACTCTGAAAATCCCCTTATTTCCTTGGCTTTAATTTCTAAATGTTAGGCACTCCATTTTGTAACTGAGCCCCTCAAATTTTTTGAAAATCCCTCTAATTTTTTTGATAATATCTGATGAAGTTGATTGTAAATTCTTTATCTAATTTTCCTGTCCTATAACTCACTTTAGTGCTACTCAAATTTGTTATTTCAGCTTTTCAAAATAAATAAATGAATAAAATTGTTATTTCAAAATATAATGCAGCAGTACTCTTCATTGGCTAAAGGATCAACATGCTTTGTTAACTACATTATTCAATATTAGTTGATAGAGATATAGATATATAGATACATATATATATATATATATATATCATTATTTAGAAGAGGGGTAGTTTGGTAAGTGGACAAGGGCATTTTGGGAATTTAGAGAAATATAAATCATATGAAACCCACGTGACCCATTTCTGGCCAAAAAAGTGATCTGAACAGTGTCATAAGGGGTCATAGTGCACACTTTTGGCAAAGTAGTGGGGCTTATCTGCACAAAATAAAGTGGAGGGATGTTTTGAGCACATTTTGAAAACCACATGGATGTTTTGCGCCATTCACCCATATTTTATTATTTAAATAAATATAATTATTTATTTATTTAACATTCACACCAAATGTTACAACACTCTTTTTTAATCTTCCCACAAAATATATTAGTTATTACTAAATTTCAATAAGCTATATATTATTGATAAAAGTCAAAGCAATATTTATTTTTTGTAAAAAAAATTTATTTTTTAATTTACTCTTGTTATTTATATATTAAAAAATTTCACACCACAAGTTTCATTCTTTTGGACTTCCCAATAAATGTATCAAATAGTACTGGATTCAACTAAACTATATATTTATATCAAATACAAAAAACAATTTAACTTCTAGCGAAATATCAAGTATTACTAAATCCCATTAAACTGTATGCTACTTAAAAAGTTAAAGCAATAGTTATTTATTTATTTATAATTTTTTCTTATTTTTTTGTTTACTCTTGTTACTTATCTAAATAAATAGGAGTATACCTATTTGTACCTTAATGTTACAAAATATTTTTGAGATTCCCACTAAAATTAGTAATTATTATTACATTACATTGAATAATAAATATAATTACATTATCAAATCCCACTAATTATTTTTTATTATTGCCAATATATATATATATACTATTTATAAAGAAACATAATTGTTTTTTATAATTTCATAAGAAATAATATATATGTTAGTATATATGTTATTAGGTATGTAATACTTATAATGGTCATTAATTATAATCCTTTAGTTTTTTTAATATAATAATCTATTTAGAATTAAAAGCAGTAATTAAATAATGTAATTTATTTTATTATCAACTTAATAATTTTATTGTTGATGAAATATTTTTAGTGGTAAAATATACTTGTAAATAGATTTTTCATTTTAGATATCTTTGAATTTTATATTGGGTGAATGGCGCAAAACCCCCCTGTGGTTTGAAAAATATGCAGAAAACCCCCCTCATGGTTTCTAAACCCCCTTGCACTTTACAATTAGTGCAAATAGCCCCATCCAAGCCCTATTAGATGTTATATTACCATCTTACCCTCAAAAGAGATTTCAATCTTTATACCCTAAATTTTTCAAAATTTTATTTTAGCCCCTATATTAGAAATATGTCTACAAAAATTACATGTCCCCTCCAAGTTTTAAAACAATTATTTTGGTAGCCTAAAAAATATAATTATACCAATAAATTTATAAAACATTGCATTGCCTCCTTCAAAACTTTTAAAAAATTTCTTTGGTAACTTAGAAAAATATAAATGTTACTAATAAATTTATAAAAAATTATATTGGGCCCCCTAGATAATGTTCCTAGCTTTGTCCTCGCTTGTACCACTCTGCCTTTTATTTTGTTTTTATTACTATGTAGATAAGTTATTGTTATTATTATTATAATTACGATTACATGAGGGAAATTTAATTAAAATAATAAAAATATGATTCACGCCATTTGAATAATCCGATCAAATTTGTTTATGATAAAAGTGGTAAGTTACTTTTTAATTTTGTCAAACTTCTTTAAACAACTATACTTAAACAATAAATTATAAACGGAAAAAAAAATCGAACATGTTCGGACATTAAAATTTCGGATAATGTCTGAAATATACCTTTTTTGTTAAATTTTCGAAGTGAACCATAAACAAAAAAAAAAAGTCGGACATAGTCCGACATTAAAAATTTAGATAATGTCCAAAGTATTATTTTTTTGTTAAATTTAAAAAGTGAACTATAAACGAAAAAATATATATTCGGATATAATCCATTCATTTATTTTGCTATTTTTAAAATTATATTTTATTTATATAAGTAATTTATTTTTTCAACAAATACAACAAAGTCTCTAACTATTAAAATAAGGACCATGCTTGGGTCATCACCAGACCCCTTACTTGAACCAATAGAATTAAAACACATGTTTAATATTAAATAAATAATAATAATGGGTATTATTCACTATCATGGGTTAAACCTGAATATATATATTTTTCCTTTTTTCCTCTTTATTATCTCTATCGTCGACAAACACCCATCACAAATCTTGGGCCATATCTCTTCTTTTTTTAAAAACTATTTCCCCCCTTCTGGTGTAGAGGCTCAGGGTTGAACCTTGTAAGATTCTGGTTATTCATGATACATATAGATATATAAGATCACCAAGGCCATTAATAGTTGTACAAGGGGCCTGCAATTACTTGGAGGAAGCCATTTAAGGTAGTTTTGCATTATCAATCGTCTTTAATATCTGAAGTTTGATCAGGCATTAAGATTTATCAATCGTCCATGAACACACTAACCTTTCTATCCATCCACACATGCACTCCCTAGATTAGCCGGTTGGAGAAGAATCCATGACTAGTGTAGATGCTTTGGGTGAAAAAATCAAAGTCAAGGAGTGTTTCCTGGACATAGGTTCATTTCCTGAAGATTGAAGGATCTCTGCCATGCGGTGCCGAGGCCATGACATCACAATTTATGACCCTCCTCGTCAGAAACTCTCTCTAAAAGAACAGTCAGGGCAAAAAGAGTTGAATTGGGTCCAATTGATTCTGCTACTTAAATCCTAGATTTCAAAATGCGTGTCGATGGAGATATTAGAGAGGAGAAAAGGAAAAGGAAAAGGAAAATAAATAAATTTAGATATCCAGGTTTAACCAATAATGGTGGGTAATACCCATTGCTATGTTTTAATTGATATTAGACATGTGTCTTAATTTTATTGGTCCAAGTAAGGGGTGATGACCCAAGCATTGTCCTTAAAATAATATATACATATATATATAATTATGTATTATTAACTTAATTATAAAAGTAATTATATATACAAGAAAGATATTTTATTAAGTGAATGAGGGTATTTTTGGTATTTGGAAAGAAATGATGACATGTGAAAGTCAAAAACTGAACAAAATCTTGTCATAGGGGGTCAATCTGCACACTTTTGGAATAGTAGCGCGGCTTATCTGAACAAAATGAACTTGAGAGGGATTTTCTCCACATTTTTCAAACCATAGGGGGTTTTGCCCCATTCACCCATTTTATATTTAAAATAAAATTGTATTTATATATTGTATGTCTTATTTATTTAGTATACACTTTTTAATAATAAGGGTGGTGTAGTGGGGTGAGGTGTATATTTTAATTGAGGGGTAACTTGAACATTTTGCATGCAAATTAGAATAATTGAGGCTACTAAAGTCATTTTATGCCTCCAAGGGGTGTCATTGCAATAAAATGCAAATCTCGGGGGGGGGGGGGGGGGGGGGTGACAGTACTCTCCTTTACCGGCATCTATGTGGAATTTACTGAAACCTCAGGGGGTGTTAGTGCAATTTACCGTTATTTTTTCTATAGTTTTATTTTTATTTTTTTTACTCTTGTTAGGTATTTAAATTATTGTAACTATTTACCTATTTGTTTTGTATTTACACTTAATTGTACATGTAAAATAATTTTCATTTAACCATGGTTACTAATTTTATTGGAAGTCTCAAAAACAATTTGTAACCATGGTCACAAATTTTTTTTGAGATTTCCAATAAAATTGGTAATTATCATTAATTTATATTTAATAATAAATATAATTATATTGTCAAATTCAACTAAAATTGTTGATTGACAATAATACATAAATATAATTTTTTTATGTCCATAAAAAATAATATATATGTCATATTATGTATGTAATACTTATAATGATTATGAGTTATATCCCTTTAAGTTTTTTTTGTGTGAAGTATTTATATTGTAATATATTTAAAATTAAAAGCAGTAATTAAATATAATTGTTTTAATATCAATTTTTATATTATATTATTGATAAAATATTTTTAGTGGTAGAAATTAGTTTTAAATAGATTTTTCAGTATGTTTAGATGTTTGTGAATTTTTGTATTTAAGATAGAATTATATATCTTATATATTTATTGTAGACTTTTTAATAGTAAGGTTGTGTCGATAAGGATGGTTGGGGTAGTGGGTGAGGTGTAAGGTTAAGGCATATGGGGGTAACTTAGACTTTTTGTATGAAAGTTAAAATAATTAAGGGCATAAAAGTCATTTCATGGCTTCAATGGGTGTCATTGTAAGTAGAGGTGCACACGGTTCGATTTTGTACAATTCTTGATAAAATTAGAACCAAACCATTCTCAACGGTTCTTTGAAAACGGGAACCGGAACCATTAGTGAAGGAACCAAACCAAACCAAACCATAAAAGATCGGTTCGGTTCCAAACCACGGTTTCTTAAACTTATTTTTAAAAAATAAATATTGCATATATGAATCACTTTTTTATCGTATTAATTCCATGTCAAAATAGTAAGTACTAAGCACTATCTAATTCAAAAAATAAAAAAATTAAATAAGTATTGAATTTTCATTCATACACAATAGCGAATTTTAATATTACATCTCAGGAGAGTAATTGTTTCACGACAAAGACAAAAAATATAGAGAGAAATGTATTTTTTGTAAAAGATACCCAAGTTGGTGGTGATTGAAAAGAGGGGTTATAGCGGTTGGCAAAGAGAGTGGATTGATGTGATTATATGAGAGATGAGAGATGTAATAAAATATAAAAAATTTATGTATATGCCCGTTGTAAAGGGGGATTCGCGTTGATGTAATCCGCTTATCCAGGGGTATCGCAAGGCAAAGTTGGAAAAAAGGCCAATAGGGTGTAAAGGGGGATTCGCGTTGATATAATCCGCGAATCCAGGGGTCCGACAAGGGAAAGTTGGAAAAAATGCCAACAGGGTGTAAAGGGGGATTCACGTTTATATAATCCGCGAATGTAGAGGTCCAACAAGGGAAAGTTGGAAAGAGGCCAACAGGGTATCTCTGGATGAGATCTGGTACGCAATAATGCTCTATAAAGAAACAATCGTTGAGGACTGACATAGGGGGTCATAGCTAAAAGTCAACCTCGTAACCCTATGAGCTTATCGCGTAGGGAGTGTTATTTGACTGGCTTAGAGAAATACTTTGGGATGGTGAATAGTGGGTCGCAACCTTATTCATCAAAATCACTCAAAGTAAAGTAACTGAAATGCATCAAATAATGCTCAGGGTCATGTAAATGGAAAATATGTATAAAGGACATGACCTAGGAAACTATGACAACAAATAAAGGAATCCGCGGATTGGAAACATCCTAGATCACAGATCGGTAAATATCGCGGATTGGTATTGCCGCGGATTGAATCATGGAGGCTAACCGCGGATCTACATCGCGGATAATCATGATGACGTGACAATAACTTATGTCTGAACCAGTGCCTATAAATAAGGGGTCAAAGATTCAATATAGAGGACTTCAGAGACGGAGATAGTGAGAAATTCTTGGAGAGAGAAAGAGCGATTCCTATATCTTTTGGTTATGTAATTGCTCTTATCTTCCATTCTCTTTCAATATTTCTATAAATCAATTCACATTTAATAAAAGATATCATTTTTGTGGAGTATTAGAGTGTGTAGATATTATTTCCAATTCACTTTAAACAAAGAACCCCAACATTAAGGCGACTCCGCTGGGGAGGAAATGTCATTTGCACAACCTAATCCTCGAAAAACTTACCGGAGAGGACGTCCACCTACCTGGCATGCCGAACAAACTGAGGAACAAGAAGATGAGCCAATTCAGGAAACTAAACCAGCTCCACCAGCACAAAGGCAGCGCCGACGTGCAACTGCAAGAGACGCGCAGACAAAAGTTCCTCCGGTGGAAAATCCAGCACCAAAAATACCGGAAGTATCACCAGTTTTGTTACAAGTTTTGCTCAACATTCAGGAGACTCAAAAGGCTCTTCTCGCCATGATGAAAACATCTCAGGCAGCAACACCAGGCTTAAAAGTACCGTGAACTGAAAATCAAGCTCCGACAAGAATTGCCATACTAGAAGCTTCACAAAAAGTGCCCCGTGTACAAATAGAGTTCCTAGATAATGAGGTCTATATCACCATGGATCAACTGTGAGCCATTTTAAGTAAAAAAAATTGATGAGGAGGAAGTTGAGATAGCACCACCATATCATCCGAGTATCATAGCCTCGCCATATCCTGAGGATTATGTTGCATCAAGTTTACAGCAATTCGACGGCAAGGAAGGGAATGCAAGAGAGCATATTTCCAGATTTGTTGATGCTTTGGGGCCTCATAGAAAAAACAAGCACTTGAAACTTAGGGAATTCTCTAAATCCCTGACATGCACCGCATATACGTGGTATATTAGCTTGGTTACTGCCTCGGTAGCAAGCTGAACATATTTGACGGTAAAATTTTACACAAAATTCTTCCAAGTAGATGAAGAAGTATCAATGTTTTCGCTCACCAGGTAAAGACAGTGCCTTGGAGAAGAAGTTGTTGCTTATGTTAGGAGATTTGGTGAGACTACTTTATAGTGCCATGAGCCTTTTTCTGAGCTTCAGTTGATCAAAATATGCATAGAAGGAATGTTGCGGGAATATATAGTACATTTGGTTAATCATGAGGTCAAAACATTTTCATCACTAATGGATAATGCGCGAAGATTAGGAGAGGTCCTAGCACCTCCAACACATCCCAACATTATCATGAGGCAAGTAGCAATGGTAGCAGATACACAAAATGAGAGAACAAGAGGAAACCATGGGGATCGCACTAAAAGATCTGAGCCACCTCCTTTGCCTTTTGGTGAAAAAGAAACAATTGATTTGCTTAATCAGTGGATTGCTAACGAGGTTATAACGTTACCCACCACCCAAAGGATGCCAACAAGAGAGGAAAAGATGAGGAGCAATTACTGCCCTTATCACAGGTCCATTCGACATTCTTTACCAGGGTGTTGGGCATTTCGCGGGTTAGTACACATGAAGATAGCGTCAGGAGCTCTTGATGTGGCTAAAAATGTGACTAATGAGCCTTTTCCAGCACACGTGGCAGTAGTGAGTGGTCATGATGATATTGGAATAATGAATGATGACAAGTGCAAAAATACTCCAACCCGTGAAATAAAAGAATCCGCTAAGCTCGAAGCTTTCTTCAATGAACTCCCAATACAAGAGCATGTGAAAGAGTTTTTGAAAGAACACACGATTGCCGCTCTTAATCATACTATTATTATCCCACAATAGGCAAAGGTTACAGGAGAAATTACATTCTCAGAAAATGACAGGCATGTCTTGTTTCCTCACAACCGCCCTTTGTATGTACCTGCTACTGTCAATGGTCGCGAAATAAAATGGGCTTTTCTGGATGGTGGAGTGTCTGTCAATTTAGTACCTATCGCGACCTTACGAATGATTAATTTTCCTGAAAGCAAGATTACGACCCATGCCATCTCGGTTACAGATTTCAATGGAGACCAACAATCAACTATGGGTTTCGTGACATTAGATCTCAAGGTTAGGAAAATCAGGGCTCCTACTAAGTTTCATGTCATCAAAGGTGAGCCCTCATATCAACTGCTACTAGGAAGATCATGGTGACATGCATATGGTGTAGTATCATCAAGTGATGAAAGCCAACTAGGGAGAAGGCATAATGACTCTTAAAGCTACCAAGAACCCCTTTTGCGCTTCTGAGGCTCATTTTACAGATGCAGTTTACTTTTCTGAATACGGAGAAGAAGGTGGTCCGAGTATCTATGCCACACCCTTGCCAAAATGGGAAGAATTGAAAGTTGAAGGCCTGCATAAAAGAAAGTCAAAAGAAGTGAGTTGGTCGCGAGTAAAAATGCCCGACAGGCGTATGGTAAACAAGTTGTGACGAGGTGGGGGGTCAGATGCCTGTACAGTTGGCACTGGCCCCGGGACATCAAAATCAAATTCACGACCAGAGCATGGCTTATGCAAAGTTGACATTGGAGATGGAATCATTCTGCGACCAACCTTCATAAGTCATGGTCTAAGCAAAGAGGTCAAGGAATCCTTGGTAAGTCTGCTCAAAGAGTATCGCGATATATTTGTCTGGGAGTACGGCCAAATGCTAGGGCTCAATAGTGGACTAGTCAGTCATCATCTTAATGTGCACCTGACTTTAAAACCAAATAAGCAAAAATAGCGGGTATTTCACCCAAATTTGGAAATACAGATCAAAGCAGAAGTACAAAAATTGTTAAAAACAGGTTTTATTAAACCTACTCCTCATCCAACATGGCTCGCAAATATAGTACCTGTAAAGAAAAATAGTGGGTAGATTCGAGTTTGCGTGGATTATCGTGATCTTAACAAGGCCTGCCCAAATGACGATTTTCCTTTGCCCAACATTGATACTATAGTGGACGCGATTGCAAGGCACGAGATGTTTTCACTTATGGATGGTTTCAGTGGCTACAACCAGATTAAAATGGCACCAGAGGATGCTGAGAAAAGAGCATTTCGAGCCCCCATGGGAGATTTCCATTATACAGTAATGTCGTTTGGATTCAAAAATGCCGGAGCCACGTATCAGCGTGTTATGACAACCATTTTTCACAATCTGATGCACAAGACAGTGGAAGACTATGTAAATGATTTGGTGGTCAAGTCCAAAGTAGCACATAATCATGTTCATGATTTAAGAAAGGTGTTGCAACGATGCCGTGAGTTCAATTTAAAGATGAATCCTTTGAAGTGCGCTTTTGGGGTTCCAGAAGGAAAGTTTTTGGGATATGTTGTACACCAACAAGGAATAGACCTGGACCCCACAAAGGCTAGAGCAGTGTTAGAAATGACACCTCCAAAGACTCGCATGTTGCTGAAAACAATTTTGGGGAAAATTTCATACCTTAGAAGATTTATTCCAGTGCTGGCAGAGGTTACCCACCCGCTCATGCCATTGCTAAAGGAAAAAAACTAAATATAATTGGGGAAAGGAGCATCAGGAGGCTTTTGAAAGAATCAAGCAAATTTTGACATCTCCAAAAACAATGATGGCACCACAGTCAGGAAAACCGCTGATAATGTATTTCACTTCTACCAGCAAATCGATAGGAGTACTTTTAGCTTAGGAGCATGAAGGAGATGAAAAACCAGTATATTATATTAGTTGCGTAGTCAAAGGGCCTAAGTCGCAGTACACATCCTTGGAGAAACATTATTTGGATTTAGTATTTGCAGCTCAGAAATTTTGACATTATCTGCTAGCCCACCATTTGGAATTGGTAACTAAAAGTGATCCCATTCGGTATCTGCTCACGAACCCCGTTCTGAGTGGAAGAACGGCACACTGGCTATTGTCATTGTCTGAGTACGAGATCACATGCTCTAGGCCAAAAGTAGTAAAAATTCAGGCGTTGTCGAATCTATTAGCTTTATTTCCTGGAGGTTCTGAGCCCAAATGTGAGGAAATAAGAATGGTGGGAAGCATAGAGTACATATTATGATTCGATGGATCTACCATAGAACAAGGAGGAGGAGCTAGTTTTGTGTTAAGAAATGAAGAAACAAAAGAAGAAGTGGTGATAGCCTATAAGCTTGATTTTCCTTGCACCAACAACATAGCAGAATACGAAGGTTTGACACTAGGAGTACAAACGGCCCAACAATTGAAGGTAAATGTGCCCCATGTAAAAGGGGATTCAAAACTTGTCATAAAGCAAGTTAAGGGGGAGTATGCTGTGAAGGAACCCCACTTTGTGCCGTACAGAACTTTCATTAAACAGATGTTGGGAACTTTTGAGTCTGTAAGCTTTCAGCATGAGCCGCGAAAAAGCAACAGACGTTCTGATGTGTTAGCAACATTGGGTTCACGACTACAATTTCAAGGGATGGTGTAACACCCCGTGTTATTTTCCTTTTTCCTGAAATTATTTATAATTTTAATTCCAATAATGACGTCACTTGTTCATGACGTATTATTTATTCTTGGTATTTGATACCTGTAAATTTTTCGCATTTAGTTTTAAAGTCGACTGGATGACTTTACGGTTTCTCTTTGACGACTACGCGAATTCTTGTTGTTAGTTTATTCGACGTTTAATGATTAGTGTTTCGATTGAATGACGACACATTTTAATTGGTCGGGCTTGTTTAAGTGTTCTGACATTTGGGTTTCTACCCCGATATAATTAATTGGACGTCCCGTTATTATTTCGGGCTTACGAAATTATGTTTGGGCGTTCCCGATAATTATTGGGGTTTACTGTATATATATATATATATATATTTAATTATATATATATTGAAGTGGGTCATTTCGCAATTATGGATAAGTTGAGGGTTGCTTGTGCAATTAGGTCATATATGTGTATATATGTATATGCACGTGCACAGACCTGCTGAAACACTCCTTCTCCTACACGATACCACTCCCGTTTCTCTTCATCTCTTTCGTTTCTTCTCCACGACTGAAGCAGCTCCCTCACGTCTCCATCCTCCAAGGTCGCCGGTCAGGCAAGAGAGAGAGAGAGGGTCGGAAACTATGGTGGTCGCCGGACTGTGGAATACGGCCAGTGAGTTACGACCTGGTGCACAGCGGTCGACGGCGGCTGGAGCTAGGGGAGCGGCGGCTATGGCGGAGGACGGTGACCATGGCTGGCGGCGGCTTGCACGGAGGAGCGAGTAGCTGCGACTGGTTCACGCAGCAGGGGTGACGCGCGTGGCAGGGGCGATCCGGCCAGGCTTCGGCCAATTTTTCGGCGACCTTCCGGTGATCGGTTTGAGCCAATTTTCGGTGAGTAGTTTCGTACCTGCGTATTATTCATCATATATTAATTTCGTGAATTTAGGATGAATGGTTTGCCCGGAAATCGCATTTATAGGTTATAGATTTCGTTTGGGGTATTTTAGATTTAACCCAATAAATTAACCTATTGCTAATGGGCTTCGTATATATCGTATAGGTTGTCGAGGTGGACATTTTGATATATTCGAAATATTTTTCGAACGACTTTGGTCGGTGGGCGTTATATTCGGGCGCCGGTACTGTTCACGGTGGGCCCGAAACGGCTGTTCTGTAAGCGTATTTCAGGTGGGAAATTATATTTCTCACTCCGCATTATTGAAGTAGTTTAGGGGTGCAAAACCCTTATTTAATTTATTATAGATATATTAAATTGCTAGTTTAAATATCTATAAATTGTTTAGGATCAGAATGGGGCTTAGGAATTAATTTAAGAAAATTTATTAAATTATTCGTATGTGATTAAATAATATTCTTATTTAAATTAAATAAGAATAGACGGCTTAGAAACCCTTACGAATTTAAATGGGTTAGTAGAGATTCGTAAAGCTTAGACGACATGCTAGGTTCCTTTTGGTATACGTGAAATAACTGTTTAAATTATTTTAAAAAGACATGTTACTTGAAATTGAAATATTTTCTAAGGAATTAAAGAAAATATATTTTGAAAACATGAAATGTATATGAAACTGTTTTCATATGATTTAATTGCCTTATTGTATGTTAAAGCATGAAAAGAGATTTTGAGACTTATATTACCATGGGTGTTGGTGCATGTAGTGCACGGTTTCACCATTGGCAGTGAGAGTTCATTTGGTGTGGTCTACTTCCTTTGTGCGTGGGGCACGAGTAGACGTTTGTGTCGGATCATCACAACAACTGGCCAGGAGGTATCACGCCTACGGAACTAAAAAGCCGGCAAATGTGAGTTAGGAGTCCAGGTAGAGGCTCATGTTCTTGACTCAAGGGTAGTCATGGCGTACGGAGTTGCAAGTTGGGCTCTCGTACAACCGTCTTCCCTGTTGAAGTGATAGAGAGAAAAATCACTTGGGAAGAGTCGGTGTGGTAACTCTACACTATGATGAGTGGACAGAGTTTGTATCCGTTACCCTTGGGAAGGGTGTGTTGTGTGTGAGTATCACGGGGAGTGTCGAGTCACATTACACTGTATACCCTTTATGTGATTTCGTTTAACATGTATATGTGCTATATTACATGTGATGTTGGAGCATGCTATTTATGAATATTGTAAATTAAATTCATATTTTATAAATGCTCAGTTTAAAGTAATTAATGTGGAAGAAAATGATAATATGCCATTATTAATAAGTATAAATGAAACGAATATATTTATACTTGTTGTTGTATACCTTAGTACCCCTGGGGGAGGTTATGAGTGTTGGCATAGTGATTCATGTGGCTAGCGGAGGCTAGTGGTGGACCGTAGGCTTGACTTGAGTTGAGGCCGTAGAGATTGTGGTTAGTAGCCTTAGAGATTGTGGTTTGCAGCCTTGTGATTGTGGTTAGTAGCCCTTTGATTGTGGTTAGTAGTTTGGTGATCGTGGTTAGTTGTGTGAACTTTTTTGGAGATTTGAGGTTAGGGATGATTTTTGTGTCAATTGATAATTGAGGCCTTAGAGAAGGCGAGTGATGAGTTGTGTGAGATTTGATTGATGAGAAGAGGTTATGATTAGGGATTCATTAAGTACTCGAGGTACTGTAGTCTGACAGTCTTGATTCTAATGCTTAGTCCCTTCCCTTAAGCATTCCTGGTACTGTGTTTTGTACACTAGTACGTGATCGTTGACTTGTATGTCATTCCTTGAGTTGTCGGTTACGGTGTGGTGCCGAACCTCTTCCTCGTGGTGTCATTTGATTTGGTGGAGTTGGAACGGACGGTTGTGGTCCGTGGATTCAACGTATTGTTATTCCTTCATTGTCCTTTCGGGACATTATAGGAATCCTTGTAGTTTTGTTCATTTTTACTTGGCTGTCATTTTGAAAACGGTGTTTTCTAAACTCTTTGTATTTAAAAGGAAAAACCCGTTTTCGCCTACCCCCTTATTAAATTTAAAAGTTTCAATACTTTATGAAATGATCTTGGGATCTTCTTTAAAATGATTTTCAACTTTAAAAGCCGGTGATGGCAATTGACGGAGACCGGGGGCAAGACGGTCATTTTTACTATGTGGTTCTTAAAAGTAAAACCATTTTATTATTTTCTTGGGATTCCGAGATTTCGAGACTTCTTTCTCAATATCTCATCCTGTAGAGTTTTGAAAGGTGTTCCATTGTTTCACCTTTGTTTCCTATCATGCTTAAGTCTCGGATTGAGGCTTGTTGTTGTTCAATGCACACATAAAGTGTTGCCTTTCCCTTTTCTGGGTTGTTGGTATCACCACCTAGGTGATATGAGTTTTTCTTACGTTAGGGGCATGGATACCAAAAGGATTGGTTCGAGTTTGAAAACATTTTTATTAAAAACTATTGAATCTCTGGGATTCATCTTTTTATTACTCCCACTCTTGGCCATTCATTTTTGGTTTCCTTGTTCCCTTTTGGTGTTCTTTCCTTGTTCACTTGTGGTGTTTTAACCTTGACATTGTTGTCTCGGTTATCTGTTGGTTAGCATTGGTATTTCTTTTCCTTTGATTGGGTTCTTGACTCTTACGGGGTTTTTCTTATCCTTAGTGAGAGTGTTGGTGATTTATTGACATTGTTGGAGATAGCAATTGAGGTGTTTATGTGGAGATATGATTGAGGTGGCCTAGTCCATGAGAGGTAGATTTTCTCAAGGGATGGGATGAGGGTTGTTATATATATATATTGTGTATATATATATATATATATTGATGACGATTGTGTTAGTACGCAAGGACGTGGGTGTTTTCCTTCCTGTGTTATCGGGGTGTAGGATTTGAGCCTTCCTTGGTACTATTGATGGATTTTGATCCCTGTGGATATTAGAGGTGAGTGTGTTTCCCCTCTATTTAGATTTCTGGTTAGCGTCGTGAGTGCTTGAGAACTTGTTAGATTTGACCCGGGTGTCGTGTACCTAGTGTACGTTGGTGAGAGTAGTGTAGACTACCGGTATGAGTACTTAGAGTACGAGTCTTAGTCGTACCTTGTAGAATCTTGTTGTGTATTTATGTTATGTACAGTAGTATATGAGTGTGCCTTGAGTTTTGCGTGGATGGGATTAGTTGGGCTATATATATATCTTGCTAGATAGTTTAGCATTACCTAAACTGCCAGAGGATGTGGTAGTTAAAGTATCTTTTCCCACTGAGCTTATTTGCTCACAGGGGAATTTCATTCGCCCCCTGGTATTCCACGCCAGGTTGCAGGAAATATACGGCTATGAGCAGGATGCAGTGCAACGACAGCTTTCTTTTGTTTCCTTGTTACAAGTTTTGGAGTTGCGTTGGGTGATGCGGTTACGGTTGCAACACGACTTGGTTTGGGGACGATAGGTATCCACTTTCAGTTTCTCTACCCATTGTTATGGGATTGTTATGTATTTTCTTTTGGGAGCCAGTCTGTTGGCATATCCCTGTTGATGTATTCTTTAGTTCCTGTATTTATTCTTTCTGATGGTTATTGTATCTATTCTGCACAGCTAGGTGCTTTACTGTATCTTATTCGAGCATTTGTGGCTCTGTTGATTATTAGAGGGTTTGGAGGGGTTTTGGTTTCTTTCCATTATCTTGGCCCTAGTAGGATTGATGAATGTGGGGCTTGGAAGCCATTGTGATTATTGAATTGCTATTGGCAGGTTCTTGTGTTGTGGTTGTTGTCCGGATGTTCCATTTACAAACGGAACTCTGCCGGATTTTCGTTAGATTCCGCTGCTTAGTTTTATTAGTCATTTGGGTATGGAATATACCATTTCTATCATTAACCCATGTGTTTTCTTGGTTAATGATGTCTTAGTTGGTCATTTGTATTAAGGATCACATCCTGGATTCCTCGGATGTCCCTGTTCGGGAGTCTTAGGAATTTAGGAGCGTGTCAGTTGGTATTGGAGGATGCTAGTGAGTTTCTAGCATTCTACTTGACATGGAGTATATTTTTATTGTTATTCCATGTGTCTCTTTGTTGTTGTTGACTCTAGTAGTCGCTTGACTAGCGTCATCCCTTGGAGATTCGCTAATTCTCTAGATTTGAGTTTCGGGAATCTTAGGGGCGTGACAGCGTGGTATCAGATCATTTTACCCTTTCGTGGGTATTTGATGATTGAATTTCGTTGGTTCTCATTTCTTTTTACTTCCGCAATCACTCCCTTAGCTCTTAGGCTCGGGTTTCGGAGTCCTAGGAATTTGGGGCGTAGATGGATTCCAATTTGCAAATACTACAGAGAACTAGCTCAAAAATCAGTCAAGAAGCAGAGCCATGGCCTTATGCAGACTGGAGTAGAGACATAGTTCAGGCCTTGTTGAGCAATGACAATAATGCTTTGAGGCGGGGATATCAAAATATAAAGGGAACACAAGGCCGCAAAGGGGATGCTAGCTAAATGTATACCAATAAAGGAAGCACAAGAGGTACTGCAGAAGGCTCATAAGAAAATATGTGGACAGGAGGATATTAGTCTTTATCGAAGTATACATCGAGAATGATACTTTTGGCCAAGTATGAAAAGTGATGCCACAGAATTGCAAAACAAGTGTCAGAATTGCAATGCTTACCCATCCTTGAATAAGGGGAATTTCGTGGATATTACTGACTGGCGGGACAAGTATGTGCTTTATCTAAATGAGAGAATTCTACCTAAAAAGGATAAGTCGCGATTTAAAAGACTGGCTTCGCGGTATGTTTTTCATAATGGGAAATTGTTAAGATAAAGTTTTGAATGAAGGCTGCTTAGATGCATTGATGAAGAGGAAGTAGGAGAAGTGCTAAAGTAAACTCATGAGTTTGGACATCAGGGCCAAAGAAAATTATTTCAACAGCTTTTGTTGTCTGGATATTACTGGCCCACAATGGAGAAAGAGACTGAAGATTTTGTCCGAAAATGTCATACTTGTCAGTTATATGGGGATCTTATTCACGCCCCAGCAACATAGATACTTAGTTTATCTACTCCTTGGCCTTTTCACACTTGGGCTTTGGATATAATTGGGCCATTTACGCCACAAGCTCAGGGACATGCATGGGTGTTAGTCACGACTGAATTGTTTACAAAATGGGTGGAAGTTGTCCCATTACGACGAACAACGGCCAACAATGTGGTCAGGTTCATAAAAGAGAACATTATTTATCATATTTGGAATACCAAAGGTTATACTATCAGATAATATGACTCATTTTGTCAACATTAAGGTCACAAATCTACTTGAAAGATATTCAGTAATTCATCACAGGTCAACACCATACTACCCTAAAGGGAATGGACAGTCAGAAGCTTCAAACAAAGCTTTAATCGTAATATTGAGTCGTTTGGTGCATAATAATCAGAAGAAGTGGCTGGAAGAACTGCCCATAACTCTATGGACACACCAGACATCCTACCAAACGACTACAGGAATGGCCCCGTACTCACTTGTTTATGGAGCAGAAGCAGTATTACCACTAGAGATAGCAAACGCGGCTAAAACATTGACTGTGGAAAGCAAACTGGAAGACATAATATTACAAGTTGAAAGTTTGGAAGAAAAAAGGGATGAAGCGTTTATGAATCAAAGGGCCTATAATACTCAACAAGCAAAGGGGTACAACAAGAAAGTACGGTACCGATGGTTTAAAGAAGGGGATATAGTGTTGAAGACAGTATCAACAATAATGCAGGGGCAAAGAGTGAGAAAATTTGAAGCAAAATGGGAAGGCCCTTATGTAATCATCAGTGAAAGCAACAGTGGGTACTATAAATTGGAGAATGAGATTACTCACGAAAGAACAGGTCCACTCAGTGTGAAGTGGATAAAACTTTACCAGTCCTGAAAGAAAAGAGAGAGAAGGCTTTACATATATAAAGTGTGAAAATATTAAGCACAAAAGTATGAAAAGATACAATGAAGTTAAAAAAAAAGTGTGTATCTAGCAAAATAGCGGTCAATAAAGGCCTTTGCCAGTAGGGGAGGAAACATGAAGATTCTCATGCTCTTCTTGGAGCTCACGAGCATGGGTAGAGTAATCCACAGACTCTCTTGATTTGCGACTAATCTCTTCTGCAATATCCAAATGCACTTTGGTTTCCTCAACCTTTGCTCTGGCCTCTTCAACCTTGGCAACATTGGCTTCATATTCTGTATGAGCTTTGGCCTGAGCATAAATTTTGATATGGAGGCGCTGCACTTGCTCTAAATGAGCCTCCTACCAGGATAGATTCATCTTCATGTTCTTCTAGTCTTTAATCCGAGTGCAACAATTAGATAAGGATTTTGAGGAAAGATCTCGGATAGAAGTGGTCATAAGGGATGTAAAAGTATCTACAATAATATGTAAGAAGGTTGGTTGAAGAAGAGGATCATAAAGCTCCATATGTGTAAAGGTTTCTTGATGATGACTATCGACACGATCCAAAATAGCCATATCTTACGGATAACAAAAACAATCATGCTAACACGCAAAACCCTGGTTGGAAGGATTTGATGTCACTGGTATTGATGATGGCCCTGCAACTGAGCTCTGACGAGGGTGGCTTCGATGAATGTGCTCTTGTAAGGGATGGCTTAAAGGGGTTGGTTGGAGTTGACATGTTCGGGTTGGTTGGGGAGTTTCAAAAATGTGGTTGTTGTAGGTGAATAGGAAGGAAAAAGGATTCAGAGTTAGGGAATGAAAGATTCTGTAAGGTGGAGAGGGAAAATCATCAAAATCTGCCTCATTGAGTAAAGACTCAGGATCCTAAAGTACAAATTCCGGGTACAAAGGACCATGAGCAATGGTACCCGCAACATGAGAGGATTCCGCGACATGAGCAGGCTTCGCGGGAAGAATGGACTCGGTATCAACTACGCGATAATGGGGGATGTGGTCTGTATTTGTGTCTTCATGGTCTTGAGCATTATTAGGATTTGTGCCAACAGAAGGATCTTCAACAGCAGTATCAATGTCAACAACAACACCCCCAAAAAATGATCTTTGGATTCGCAGACCATCTTCCAAAGTAGCTGTTATCTCCATTTCAAGGTCACCTCCAAGAGCTTTCACTATTTGACAGGTGGGAAACCCCCAAAAAGTGATCTTTGGCGTGTATTTGAGCTTTCACTATTTTATACCTCTTCTGCATTATCTTCTTCTGGAGAAAGATGGGAAACCAAAGAATTTGTTATGAAAGGACCTTTCGTGGATGGTTGTAAAATGACAGGATTAGGATTGTCTTGAATGTTGGTAACTCCCACATATTGAGCATTTCCTATAAAAGTGTAGAGGTCAAGATGGGACAGGTTGAGTATCTTATGTGCTAATACTAGTAGCATAAAAAAATTAAGTACCTCTATGACCCTCGCGTGAAGTTGCAACCCCCGCGGGATAAACATTTCCTGTAAGGCTGTCACAATTAGTCACATTTCCTGCAACTCAAAGGATGACGTCTATCTGGCCTTCATGGATTGCACCATGGATATATTGAGTGCTCAGAGGCTGGTCATCACGAATAAAAGAGTGGTCTGGAGTATGAATACTGGAAACCGCTGCATTGAATTTGGTATTCTGTGGTTGGTCACTGCGAAAAGTAGAAATGGGGAGATTGTCCTCTTCATCTGAATCGGTCAGAATAACGTTTCTCGCAGGCCTGGGAAGATTTTGGGATTTCTCTATTCCATGGTCAGGAAAGTCAGAGAGAATATCAGCGACTTCGCGATCCGAGACATCAATAGAGGGATCATTGTCCGCAAGGACCTTTTGGTTCGCATATTGGGTTAGCAAAATTGTACCTTCAACAATTTCGCGACCTGAATTAGAAAAATAAAAAATAAAATTTTAAGGTATAGATCTATGGATTATAAAAAATTATAGGTCTATACCTGAAAATAAAGGGTCTGAGGATTGAATGTCTGCCAACACTTGTGCAATAGTATCCGGTGATGGTCTCTGCTGGGTTGGCAATAAGGTTGTGGTATGGACCAATCTCATTTTTGCAGATCTTAGCTAGGCAGCGGACATTCATCCCTTCGAGAAGTAATGTTTTCCATAGCATCACTGCGAGCAAAATTGTCTTCCTGAAAAATGTCATTATCATCTTCAGTTATATTATGGGTAGAGGGGTCTGGAGCATGATTGTCCGATTTGTTTCTATGGGTTAAAGGCATTTCGTCTACCCCATCATCTAAAGACTGTGTGGCAGAGGCCAGAATTTTAGCCTTTTGAGCATCCCTCCTTTGAGAAAGGGGGATGTAGTCTAGAGTAACAACAGTATCCCTCATCTGAATCAGAGGAATATCGCTTATGTCATCATTGACCAAAGATTGATCACCCTGGGTAGCTATCACAAAAGCACTTGCAGATCGCTAGAAAAGAAAATGATTTAGAGGAAATAATGAATGAGGGAAGTAATGATAAAAAAAAATGAAATGAATGACAAATACCAATCTCTTGGAAATACGCTCTTCGCAGACAAGTAAAGCAATAGGGACTTCGACACGTTCTGAGCATCTTCGTTTGGGCGCGGGAATGGGAAGTTTTGCTTTACTTTTTGAAGGAGCTTTTGTGCCTTTATTCTGTTTCTTGAGGAGTGGATTTGAGTATGATGATGCTTCATGATGTTCTCCGCGATGATCAGAAGACTCAAGTGTCAACTTACTATAAAACCCACAGGAACCGTGAGCTTTATGAAGTTTAAAAGAAGAATCTCTTGAGAGTATTGTCATGAGCTCAACTTGTTTAGGAGGCCCCATCATGTAGGTTTGAAAATCTGTAACGACTTGGAGCCAGAAATCCACATAAGCCGTGGTTCGACCTCCTGCCCGCGATCGTGAGGGAATGAAGATTACAAAAGAGAATTGTTGATTTGTTCTCTCATACTCTTCGCGAAAACATACCAAAGCGTCATCATAAGCATCAGGCGAACTTCCATCAAAAGGGGCAACGTAGACAGGGA